>OY770262.1:230364893-231663616 GCA_963669355.1 Chorisops tibialis
ATGAATTTTCGTTTTATTTTAATTTTATTATATGAAGAAGAGCTTGATGTGTAACACGTGGTTCGGAAACTGGGTAAAGAAACTCATTTTAGCAAAACTATAAATTGCGAGATGACAAAATTTTAGGCACCTTCTATCACCTTTCATGGTATTCCAGATAAGGTCATAGCTATGATTAAAGAATCCTGCATATTATCACCAGCCCTGTTTCTGATGGTAATAAATGACATTTTGAAAGCTGCACTGGAAGGTGGGGAAGGCAAAGGTCTTCAGTGAAGACTATTTAACATCCTTAGTCACCTTGATTGCTGATGACGTGTGTTTGCTTGCACATAACCGTTCGGACTTAGAGTCAAATGTTCGCTCGTTGCATTCTAAATGCAAAGAGGCGGGACTGAAAATAAATGCGCGTAAAAGCAAGTACATGCACATGGGTTCGAACATAAGGACACCGATTGTACTTAACGGACAATATGTGGAAGAGGTGCAAGATTTTTGTTATCTCGAAAGTATTGTTAGCATGGATATTGAGGCTCGTTTAAATAAAGCTCGTCAGGCCTTCGGTATCCTATCCCCTTCCTGGAGGTTAAGCGAGATCTCCCTTCGTACGAAGCTGCGAGTTTTTGACGCATGCGTCAAATCCGTTTTGTTATATGGTTGTACTACGTGGAAAGTGACCGTTCGACTTACCAAGAAGCGATCTCCAACAACGAACTTTGGAGTAAAACTGTCTGTCCAGTTTTACTCCAAAATAGGCATTGAGATTCTGGCAGTGAATCGGCCAGACTTTGAGGAATCCAGAGAGAAACATTGCCAAACAGGCTCTGGATTACAATCTTCAAGGAAGACGTCGGCTTGGTCGGCTCTGTAGCATATCGAAGCAAGCAGTTGAGCATGAGGCCAGAGAAATAAACAAGTCCTGGCAACAGCTTAAGGCCGATGCTCAGGATCTCGCCTTGTGGATCAATCAATCAAATTCCTGTTAAGACCCCCTATAGGGGCATAGGACAGAAACAACTCTCTTCCACAAGGCGCAATCCTGAGCATCGGCCTTAAGCTGTTGCCATGACTTGTTTATTCCTCTGGCCTCCTGCTCAATTGCTTGCTTCCATGTGTTAGATGGTCGACCAACCCGACGTCTTCCTTGAGGATTATAATCCAGAGCCTGTTTTGCGATATTTTGCTCTGGTTTCCTCAAAGTATGACCGATCCACTGCCACTTCCGCCGTTGAATCTCAATACCTATTTTAGTCTGGCCAGTTGTACTCCAAAGTTCGTCGTTGGAGATCACTTCTGGCCAGAATATTCCTAAAATGTGCCGGAGGCATTGGTTTATGAAAGTCTGTAGTTTCTTGGTAAGTCGAACGGTCACTTTCCACGTAGTACAACCATAGAACAACACAGATTTGACGCATGCGTCAAAAACTCGCGGCTTCGTGCGAAGGGAGATCTCTCTTAACCTCCAGAAAGGATACCGAAAGCCTGACGAGCTTTATTTAGCCAAGCCTCAACATCCTTTTCGGCTCCGCCGTCCATACTGACAATGCTTCCAAGATAGCAAAAATCTTGCACCTCTTCCACATCCTGTCCGTTAAGAACAATCGGTGTGCTTGCGTTCGAACCCATGTGCATGTATTTGGTTTTACGCACATTCATTTTCAGTCCCGCCTCTTTGCATTTAGAATGCAACGAGCGAACATTTGACTCTAATTCCGAACGGTTATGTGCAAGCAAACACACGTCATCAGCATAATCAAGGTGACTTAAGATGTTAAATAGTCTCCATTGAAGACCTTTACCTTCCCCACCTTCCAGTGCAGCTTTCAAGATGTCATTTATCACCACCAGAAACAGGGCTGGTGATAATATGCAGCCTTGTCTGACACCCGTTCGCACAGGGAAGCTCTCGGACAGCTCTCCTCTATGCAAGACGCGACACCTTGCATTTTCGTAGGATTCTTTAATCATAACTATGACCTTATCTGGAATACCTCTCCTACGCAAAGCATTCCATATGTAATCTCGCTTAACGCTGTCGAAAGCCTTCTCGAAGTCCACAAACATGAGATGTAGTGGCGAACCCATTTCGGCTGACTGCTCTAATATTATCCGTAGGGTATTTGTGTGGTCGGTACAAGACGACCCTTTACGGAATCCAGCCTGATAAACTTCGAGAGTGCTCTCGACGACATCACTAACCCTATTGAGAATTACCTTAGCCATAATTTTTTGATACGGCAGTAAGTAGACATATACCACGCCAATTGCCACAATCCCGAAGGTCGCGCTTCTTCGGAATTTTCACAATGACGCCCTCCTTCCATTCAGTCGGATATCTTCCTTCACTCCACACCTTAGTGAAGAGTGGGAGGAGTATATCGGCTGTTATTTCCGGGTCCGCTTTGAGGAGTTCGGTTGGTAGTCCGTCTATACCTGGAGCTTTCCTTCCCGCCATTGACCGAATGGCGGAAACTATCTCTTCCTAATCTGGGGGATCGTCCCTAATAGAGGATGGTTGCGTTAGTAGTTGTTCTGTTTCCAGAGTATCCTCTGACAAGATGTTTAAAATATCAGAGAAGTATTCCTTTCATCGCCGCAACTGGTGTTCACTCATATTAAGGAGAATTCCGTTGACATCTCTCACCAGATGGTTGGCGGAGAAATTCCTGTTCGTCAACTGTTTCATGGTTTTGAAAAGTGAACCCATACCCCCAAGGTAAGGCGCAGATTCTGCCTTGTTTGCCAGATCGTCAATGGCCTTTCTCTTGTCGCGTCTAACAGCCCTCTTAAGCTGTATATGAGCATCGCGGTATTTCTGCCTCAAGTCGGGCGTTCGTTGGTTGACATCGGGTTGAGAGATGATTACCAATTTGGCTTTTTTCCGATTGCCAACCTTGACCCATGTGTCTTGCGACATCCAGGGTTTCTCACCGCTTTGCACATATCCCACAGATTCTTCAGCACTAGTTAGAAAAGTGTTTCTGGTTTCCTCCCAATTGGCGTCCAGTGTGCGCATTTCATGTTCACCCAATGTGGATGACTTTTCGCGTAGCATAGTGGTGTATTCGCGTTTTTTGTTGGGAGCTCTAAGTTTATCCACATTGAGTTTGCGCTTCATTTGAAGAATTTGTGGTCGTCGGATAGCTGCTGTAAACAATCTCAAGCAGGCAACCATCAAGCGGGGATCGCTCCCCACGTCAGCTCCACGTTTCGCTCGCACATCGAGGAGACATCTTCGTTTTCGGGTCTCTTAATCCAAGGTCGTGACGCGTCGACCCAAAGGTCACCATGCCTCCCCATGACGTGTTCTAGTCCAGTGCTGTCTGATCCAACCTGGGCGTTCATATCTCCTGAGATGATAATAATATCGCCTTGTGGAAGCGAGTTGTTTCTGTTCTATGCCTCTATAGGGGATCTTAACAGGAATTTGAGTGATTGGTGATGACCTCTATGGTATTTTTTATGAGAGGTTTTGTATTGTGGAGCACAGGGGCCTTTTCTTGTGTAGTGGTCTGAAAGTATCTTCTGGAAGTGAACTACTTTATTTTATTATTGTCTTTCTATAAAACTTGAATGCGAACTTTAGAATTCTTAATAGCCATTAATTATAAATTAGGACTTAAGTTCGGATGTGTGAATGATTGTTTACAATTCAGATCATCCTATAAGTATTTGGTGCACATCTTAGAAATGTGCTTCGAATAGTGCACATCTTAGAATTGTGAATAAGCTCAAATTTGATGATTATTAAAATGATGATCTGTTGTGCATAATGAAAGCAAAGAAATGATTTGCAAGAAATTGGAGACCCTGGAATCTGAACAGGTATTATGCAACTAAAATTGAGATCTCTAAGACTGGAAATAGCTCCAAGAAATTCTCAAATTTATGTGAAGCATCTAAAAAATCAAATTCAAATTCCTAGATAAAATAAGTTTTCGTTTTCACCTCCCATACAAACTATCACTCTCAATTCGAGTCAAAAATTTGTGTTACGAAATTGTTAGATTAAAATCGTTTGGATTTAAAAAAAAAACATAACAGGGCTACGATTGCGCGTAAAGCGCAATCTTACGATACTCTAGATGAAATAGAATTTTTTGTGATCCCAAGAAATTTTGTATGGGGAGTGTTAGAAGGGGTGATGGCATTGAACTAATTTTTTCCCCATCATGCTAAAGTAGCTATAAAAATGTATTGTACAAAATGCTTACTCCAAAAATTGAATGGGAACTGAGAAAATTAGTGAGTTAAATTTAGTGAAAATGTGCAGTTTGTATGGGAGGTGGTAGTAAGAGTGGGAGGATTTTAGTGATTTTTTCAGAAATAACTAGAAATATTATAAAATTGACATCCCTGAAATTTCAGACTAGTACCATTCACACTTTTCAAGAAAATCGACTTTTTGTGAAGTTGTGAAACTGTGTCATATTGTATGGGAGGGGGTAGAAGCAGTGAAGCTAATCAAATATCTTTTTCTGATCGTAGTGAAAATGCTAATTAAGTATTTATTACAAAATATGAGCTTGGTAAATGTTATATGTTCTGAGAAAATCGACTTAGAGCATTTCATGAAAAAGTGTAGTTTGTATGGGAGGGGGTGGAAGGGGAGTAAATTGGCTTAGAGTAATTCAAGACAGTTTATATGGGAGGTGGTAGAAGGAGGGAGAGGACACGAATAATTTTTATACGGTAGATTGATATTATCATAAAAGTAATATATTCCAAATTTCAGGTCAATAGCTTTTATACTTTTCGAGCAAACCCGTTTATTGTGAAATTGCGCAATTGTGTCATTTTGTATGGGAGGGGTTAGAAGGGGTGGAGCGATTTGGCCCGTTCACGAACTTGACCTTACTTTTTTTTTAGAAAAGACGTATACAAAATTTGAACTTTCTAGCTCAACGCGTTCTCAAGCTAGAGAGGACACGGACGGACGGACAGACGGACGGACGGACGGACAGACGGTTTTGAGATTTTGGAGTGATTATATGAACTTCTGTATCATTCATTTTTTTCTCCGAGCCTTATTTCTTGGCGTTACAAACTTTGTGGCAAACTTATAATACTCTCAGATTTCATCTAGAGTACCCTTGGCGGCTCTGTGCGAGCGTTATTTCTTAGCGTTACAAACGGTATGGCAAACACAATATACTCTCAGATTTCATCTAGAGTATAAAAGGTCACAGTTCTCAATAATCCCAAGACCTCTTATTTTGCCAGTTCATACAGAAACTCATTTGCACAAAATTATGGGTGTTTTCAGGCTGCTATCTCACCATCACCTCTTTAAACATCATTTCCTTCGTGGAAGGAAATGTTGAAAATGCGGTGAAATTATTCTAAAATATTTCACTTAGCTTTATATAAATTTGCATCTGCAGTCGTTGCAGTTGCAGCTACTGTGAACAAACATACATATACCGGCACATAGTTAGTTTCGGCAGATCCTTTTCGACACTGATGGCACTCTGGTTTCGAGGAGGTGTACATGACCTGACAGAGTGTGATGCAAATCCTGATGAGTTTTCATACTAAATAATTTGCTCCGGTTTATTTTGGTCGAAATTTTGCACTACACAATGTACGGTAGACAGTGTTTGTGAAAAGTTTTTTGTATGAGAATCATTTTAAGCATATGCAATGTTGTTTAGTGCAGTTCCACAAATAGATAAAATACTCTATAGGTAAATTCTTTGTGGTCATGATGATTTCAAAATACCTCTCAAAATGATGATTTATGTAAAGCTATTAGGCCACTCTGTATGCAAAGTGAAACTGTCTGAAATTGAACAAATATGGTAGCTGGATTAAATTCATTGGTTTTATTTATCAAAAATATCAAAAGAATTTTATTTTGTGTCGTGTGGAATTAGTGGCAATTATATCAATCTGTTTAGAGGGGGAAGGGGGCGGGGGAGTTTTTAATTTTATAGTTAAGCAACTAACTTCTTTGAAGATCATATTAATTATGTAGCATATCAGTAAGAAAGGGACTGATATTCAAAAGCGGAAATGGCAGTGGATAGGTCACACTTAGAGGAAACCAGAGAAAAATATCTAGCTCGGGATTATAATCCTCAAAGGAGACGTCGGGTTGGTCGACCATGTAGCACATAGAAGCGAGCAGTTGAGCAGGAAGCCAGAGGAATAAACAAGTCCTGGTGACAATTAAAGGCCGATACTTAGGATCGCGCCTTGTGGAAGAGAACTGTTTATGTCCTGGGCCCGTTCGGGGTTACAAAAATGCAAAGAGGCAAGACTGCAAATAAATGTGCGTAAGACGAAGTACATGAACATGGGCTCGAGCACAAGGACACCGATTTTTCTGAACCGACAAGATGTGAAAGAGATGCAATATTTTTTTATGTCTCGGAAATATTTTCAGCATAGATGGCGTAGCGGAAATGGATACATAAATGAAGCTCGTTAGACCCAAGGAGGGTATATAAAATGGAGTGTCTGATAGACTGTCTCATGTGGGAATACTTTTTGATTCGGAAATTTTCGAAAATTGTATCCAAGCTTAACATGGCTTCAAACTTTTACAAAAAAAAAAAAAATACCATAATTTGTATTATCTCTTGGTTGCTAATATTCAGTCATCAATAAAATAATTTTCAGTAAAATGGAGTTTTATTTCAGAAATCTTAATTTTTTAAATTTTTATTGGTTTTTGGTTCGTGTCTAAGCTAAACACTTTAGCAACGGACAATTTAACGTGGGACAGAGATAGTTGCATTGGGTCTAAGTATGCCCGAGAAAGATAGCGAAACGATTTTTTTCGAAAAATTTCGAGCATTTCGCCAGTAAGGGAGGGAAATACTTTCATTCCCATTTTCTTATACGGCAAATCATGCTCATAGTCACTCCTTAATACATATCCTCCTTGGTTAGACCTCAAAATAGCGAGTATTTATGGCATGTGACAAATCCGTGTTCTTATAAGCTTATACTACATGAAAGGTGATCTTTAAGCTAAACAGAAAACCGCAAACTTTCGAAAACCTATGCCTAAGATGCATTTAAGGCATATTCTGGCCAGATCTCATCTCCAAAAATGAACTTTCAAGTACCAGAATTAGACAAACAAAAGAGGCATTGAGATTCAATGGCAGTAGTTCCAGTGAATTGGCCGCACTTTAAAAAAGCTCTGCAATATAACCCTCAAGGGTGACGGTAGTTTAGCACACGGAAGCGAGCAATTGAATGGTAAGCCAGAAAAGTCCTAGTGACAGCCAAAGGCTCAGGATCGCGCGTTATCAAACAGAACTATTTCTGTCCTTTGAATTACTTTATTATTTTAATAATAAAGTATTGTGATCGACTTGGGAAAAAAAAAAAATTTGCTACCCTGAAATTTTGTTTTTTCGCGTTTCGTGACTAAATTAGCCTAAAAATGCAAAAAAAAAAAATCCGTCTGTCTGTACGCCGTCCGCCGTACGCCGGTGTGTACGCTCAGAGCACATTAACTCCCAAACCCTTCGAGATAGAAAGCTCATTTTTGGAGGGATTGTAGGTAGTTGCGGATCTCAGAAGGACACTCATTTTTGGAGGTGTAAGGGTTCAGGGGGAGGCGGGGGGAGCACTTAAACCGAAAACTAAGAGTTCAAATATCTCAAACATGGTTACAGCTAGGAAGCTAAAAATCAATATACATATAAAAGGGTTTATGGGACAACTTTCAAAATTAATCTAATTTTTTTATCCATTGGGGTGCAAAAAGGGGGGGCTAAAAACCAATTGTCGGCCGAATTTTTTTTTCAAATGATTATATCTTCGAAATTACTTAGCATAAAAAATTTATAATTTTAGACCATCAAGGTGGCATACAGATTCACTGGAATCAGCTTACGTAGAGGCTAATTATTGTAAGGGGGAGAGTCAGGGGGGGTGCAAAGAAAAACACTTAAAAATCAATATCTTGGCTATTTGTTGAGCTATGCAATCGAAACTTGGTACTTATATTAAGCTATACTAAAGAAATACAAAAAAATATAATATTTGGACTAAATAGTAGTGGGGGAAAATGGGGAGCATTGAACTTTCCAAAATTTTAAACCATTATATCTCAAAATTCAGCGCAGATATCACATCAAAAATTTGTCAGATCATAGAACTATATAGTTTTTAATTTTGGTAAAAAAATTAAGTAAGGGGGTGTAAGGGGAGGGAGGTGGAAAGCAAAAATGTTGAAAATTTTGAGTAATTTTTTTACGGCTCTGGTAAAAGATACAGAGTCTAAATTTTGCAGGTCAATATATCAATTTATTTTACATACATAAAAAAATAATAAAAATTCTACAATTGTTATGCACCGACCCCCCTGGTCTAACGTGCACAAGGTGTTTCATGTGAAATGAAAAAACACATAAGCTGAAAATTTTTGAATGAAATTTTAAGGTAGAAACTTGAAAATTTGCGAAATGCATTTAAAAAAAATCCCTAAAAGAATGAATTATTAACTGGTTGAAAATCTTTAAAACTTCTACCCCCTCCCATACAAAATTATTTTTTCGACCATTTTCAAGAAATCAATTATCACCTAACTATTAAAAGCTATCAATTTGAAATTTTGCAGAACTTACAAAAATAATTGAAATGAAATTACGTTAAAAGTTTTGAAATCGCGCTTACCCTTCTACCCCCTCCCATACAAAAGTATGATTTCGACCAATTTCATTAAATCAACTAATAACAAACAATTTGCAAGCTATGAACTTGAAATTTTGTACGAGCACCTTACAACTAAAAAGAAAGAAAATTGCATCACAAGTCTTACGATTCCCCTACCTCCTCTACCCCCTCCCATACAAAATTATTTTTTCGAGCATTTTTATGAAATAAGTTATCAGCTAACTCTTAAAAGTTATCAATTTCAAATTTTGCATTGAAACTTATAAAAATAATTCAAATGAAATTGCTTTCAAAATTTTCAAATCGCGCTTGCCCTTCTACCCCCTCCCATACAAAACTATGATTTCGACCAATTTCATAAATCATCTAATAGCCAACAAACTAAAAGCTATGAACTTGAAATTTTATAAAAGCACCTTAAAAGAGAAGCGAAATAAAACTGCATATCAAAATTTACGATTCCCCTACCTACTCTACCCCCTCCCATACAAATGTTCGGTTTCGTGAATGTAAAATACACCGAATTTTATGAAAATTCTATGCAACTTCGTCTATGAAACACATTCTACACAGAGAATATTGGACGTGATTCAAGCAATTAATTAAAAAGCTATTAACATCCACCCACCCTTACTATTACCCCTCCTCCTTCCCTCCATAAAAACCCAAACTTGTAGAAACGAATGAAATATTGTTAAATAGACAACAGCCCTGCTCAAGAACTCCCTTTCACTTAGTCTTCCCTAACCACTCTTACTTGCATATTGACTTTCCACACATCCGCAACATGTCCCAAGAATAATAAAGTTTCGCCCGACTTGTTGGCAGTTTATTTATAAGGGATCTTAACAGGAAATTGATTGAATGATCGACGAAGTTTTTTTTGCAGAGATCCTACGCGAAAATCTTGGAAAATCTTGAATGAATTGTGTTTGAGGAACAGCTTTCGATATGAAAGGCTGGGCTGCACCAGTTTTCGTTGTGAATGCCTCTTTTTTACATGGCTGGACTGCTGCAGGTTCAGTTCTAAATGGGTACGGATTTGGATGTAAATAACAGGGCTGTACCAGTTTTTGGTTGGAAATCTGGGTTAGATCATTTGCAGATGGATCTGGCTGATTTGCATTAGTTGTACATTGCTTAAGTGCTGGTAATTTTATTTGCTGTCCGAGAATTGGCATGGAATGCTCGGTTCTGTCCTTCTGCTTTCCTGAACAGTTTACCTACTTCATAAATAATCACTGCTCGCCCAGCGTGTCCAATTAGCCACTGTCGAACTTTCTGATCGTGGTGGGTACATAGGAGAGCCATAAACGACACATCAAGTGGTTGAAGTTGGTGTGGGCAGTGACGAAGAAAGCATCAACTGAATACATGAATTTTATCAGCATTGATGATCCATCCAGTAACAAGATAGGTTTTTCATCCAAAAAATGGAAATATTCCACGATCCTTTCGAACAAAGCAACAAAATGATGATGTATCCACTCTGATGGTAAGCAGAAAACGTGTTTGAGTGTTTGGCTTTTGTATAAATAAACTGCCAACAAGTCGGGCGAAACTTTATTATTTGTGGGACAAGTTGCGGATGCATGGATGCATGGATGCAGGCAATATGCAGGTTAGAGTCGTTTGGGAGAGTGAAAGAGAATTCTTGGGCAAGGCTGTTATTAATTTAACAATATTTCATTCGTTTATGCAAGTTTGGGTTCTTATGAGGGGAGCGAGAGGGGTAATAGTAAGGGTGGGTGGATGTTAATAGCTTCTTAATTGATTGCTTGAATCATACCCAATATTCTCTGTATAGAATATGTTTCATAAACGAAACTGCAAACAATTTTCATAAAATTCGGTGTATTCAACATTCACGAAACCGAACATTTGTATGGGAGGGGGTAGAGCGGGTAAGGGAATCGTAAAATTTGTGATGCAATTTTATTTAATTTCTCTTGTTAGGTGCTTGTACAAAATTTCAATTTCGTAGCTTTTAATTTGTTTGTTATTAGTTGATTTAATGAAATTGGTCGAAATCATACTTTTGTATGGGAGGTGGTAGAAGGGCATGCGCGACTTCAAAACTTTTGAGGCAATTTTGTTCCAACTATTTTTAGAAGTTAATATGCAAAATTTTAAATTGATTGCATTTTAATAGTTAGGTGATAATTGATTTCTTGAAAATGGTCGAAAAATAATTTTGTATGGGAGGGGGAGAAGTTTTAAAGGTATTCGACCAATTAATATTTCATATATTTAAGGAATTTTTTTTAAATACATTTTGCAAATTTTCAAGTTCCTACCTTAAAAATTCATTCAAAAATTTTCAGTTTATGTGTTTTTTTTTCAATGCACATGAAACACCCTGCGCACGTTAGACTGGGGGGTCGGTTTATAACAATTGTAGAACAAATTATTATTTTTTTGTCTATTTATATCAAACATATGTATCCAAAATTGAAACTTTGTATCTTTCACCAGAGCACTAAAAAAATTACTCTGCTTACCACTTCCCTCGTCTTACACCTCCTAACTCAAAATGTTTACCAAAATTAATAATTATTTAGTTCTATAATCTTATAAATTTTCAATATCTTAATATCTGTACTCAATTTTGAGATATAACGATTTGTAATTTTGAAAAGTGCGCCATTTTTAAAATGCTCCCCATTTCCCCCCACTACTATTATTTCCACAGGTTATATTTTTCCCGTATTTCGCTAGTATAGATTAATATATGTTTTAAGTTTCAATTATATAGCTCAAGTGATAGTGAGATATTCATTTTTAAGTGTTTTTCTTTGAACCCCTCCCCCTGACCCTCCCTCTTGCAATAATTAGCCTCTCTCTAAGCTGGTTCTGGTGGAACTATATGCCGCCTTAATGGTCCCAAAATATAAATTTTTTCTGATAAGTAATTTTGAAGATATAATTATTTGAAAGAACAATTCGGCCGACAATTTGTTTTTAACCCCCCCCCCCCCCCCTTTTCGGACGCCAATGGATAAAATAATATTCGTGTATAAAAGTAGTACAATAAATAAAATATTTTGAATACAATCTTAAAAAATATATAAAATATGGCACAAACTCACATGAGCCAAAGGCTTGTGCGTGAGAGTTCAATTCATTTGTATGAGAAAAACATGAGCTCTTTCTTATATTTACTTATATCCAAAACAGATCTTACTTGGCTTCTTGTATTATAAATGGTAGTGAATAATAAAAATTTTGATTGGTTAATATACATGAATTTAAGCAAACCGCAAGCAAACAATTGTCTGATTTTACATTTAATTCAAGGAATGATTGTGTCGTAGAAAAAAACTTCGATTTTCTTAAGCATATTTTTATTATTCTGCTCTGCAAATTTATTAACGGTGTCAAGGTAGCGGTATGCGTTGAACTCCAAATTAGTAGACCATATTGGATTATGCTTTGTGTAAGACAAAAATATACCATTCTCAAAAGGTTTGAATTTAAGACATTGCGTAGTAATAAATATGAGTGGATTGTCTTCCGAATTCTTTTGCATATATAAGTTATATGTCTGTCCCATTTTAGTTCTTATCTATAGTGATACCAAGATATTTCACTTCATTTACACTTTTTAATACACAATTTCGTGAAAGAATTGAGTAATGCGAAGCATTATTATCGAGAGTCTCTCCGAACCATATATAATTTGCTTTATTTAAATTAATTGCCATTTTATGCTTATTGAGCCAATCTACAACAGATCTTAAGCCAACGTTTGCCTTTGCAAAATTTACGCTCCAATTTGCGCCTTTAAATATCAGAGAAGTGTCATCTGCAAAACATATTAAATGCCCATTTATATTAGCCCCATCTATTCTGCAAGGATCATTTAAATATATAAGAAACAGTATCGGACCTAAAACCGTTCCTTGTGGTATTCCACACTTAACGATTAAAGGTTCACTATACATTTCTCCTGTTCTAACTATTTGCGTGCGATCTGAAAGATAAGATCTTAGCAATGAGTAAGCATTCCCAACTATACCTATCAGTTCCAGTTTTTTTAATAGTATGCTGTGATCGACCGTGTCAAACGCCTTCTTGAGATCAAGAAATATTGTCAATACTTTTTCATTATTATCCAGTGCATTGTAGATATATTTGGTCATATCATAAACAGCATCGGTTGTGCTAGTATTCTTTCTAAAACCATACTGATTCTTTGACAGAATATCATTTTCTTCGAGAAATTTTTCCAAACGGCTCTTGATGCATTTCTCAAACATTTTTGCTAAAGAAGAAAGCAATGATATAGGCCTGAAATTACCTTGATCACTTTTCTCTCCATTTTTATATAAAGCTATCACTACAGCACTCTTCAATTTTGAGGGGAAGATTCCTTGTACTATGCACATGTTAAAGGTATGTAATAGAGGCTGAATTATGAAGTTGGAGAGAGTCTTTAAAGTTTGAGAAGTAAGACCATCGATACCAGGTGATTTATTTGGATTTAGATTGGTAATATGTTGCATAAGCTGAGATTGCGTTACGAGTGTTTGGTTCAAAGCTGGGAGATGTTGTAGGTTGAAATAAGAGTTCTAAGGAAATTTTTTCGCCTATAGTACTGGAATGCTCATTCATTATGTTTGCAATTTTTTGTTTACACGTTACAGTTTTTTTTCCCTCCCCCCGCCTTCCCCTTCCACCTTACACTCCCAAAAATTTAGGAATTGGAGCTCACTTACCCAATCAACAATCTGCCCAAAAATGAACATTCTACCCTTAACGGTCTCGGAGATATGAGTCCATATGTACGGCGGGACGGATTTTTTTTTTTGCATTTTTAGGCTAATTTAGTCATGAAACGCGAAAAAACAAAATTTCAGGGTAGCAAATTTTTATACTCTAGATGAAATCTGAGAGTATATTGTGTTTGCCTTACCGGTTGTAACGCTAAGAAATAACGCTCGCGCAGAGCCGCCAAGGGTACAGAAATATTTGTTATCGCTCAAAAACCTCAATTCCGAGTGACCGTCTGTCCGTCTGTCTGTCTGTCTGTCTGTCTGTGCGTCTGTCTACAGCATAACTCTCGAAAGCTTTGAGCTATAATGCTAAAAATTTTTGTGTGTCATTTTTAGCAAAAAAGTAAGGTCAAGTTCGTGAACGGGCCAAATCGCTCCACTCCTTCTACCCCCTCCCATACAAAATGACACAAATGCGCAATTTGACAATAAACGGATTTGCTCGAAAAGTATAAAAGCTATTGGCCTGAAATTTGAAATATATTTTTTTTTATGATAATATCAATCTACCGTATAAAAATTATGCGTGTGCTCTCCCTCCTTCTACCACCTCCCATACAAACTGTACTTGTCATGAATTACTCTAAGCCAATTTACTCAGTGCGTATAAAATTTAGCGAGCTGAAATTGTGCACCAAATATTTATTTAAAATTGTGAGTAAGGCTAAAAAAAATTAGAGGATTAGCTTCACCCCTTCTACCCCCTCCCATACAAAATGGCACAATTTTGCAATTCGACTATAAATGGATTTGCTTGAAAAGTATAAAAGCTATTAGTCTGAATTTCGGGATATATTACTTTCATAATGATTTAAATATACAGTATAAAAATTATTTGCGTCCTCTCTCTCCTTGCAACCCCTCCCATACATACTACACTTTTTCATGAAATGCTCTAAGCCGATTTTCTCAGAACATATAACATTTATAGAGCTCACATTTTGTAATAAATACTTATTTGGCAATATAACTAAGATTAAAAAAAATTTTTTGATTAGCTTCACTGCTTCTACCCCCTCCCATACCATATGACACAGTTTCACAACTTCACAAAAAATCGATTTTTTTGAAAAGTATGATTGGCACTAGTCTGAAATTTAAGGGATGCCCATTACATAATATTCCTAGTTATTTCTAAAAAAATCACTAAAATCCCCCCACTCTTTCTACCACCTCCCATACAAACTGCACATTTTCACTAAATCTAACACACTAATATTCTCAGCTCCTATTCAATTTTTGGAGTTAGCATTTTGTTTAAAACATTTTTATTCTGACCAAATATCATTTCAACGAGATCGGTCACATTCTGTGGAAATCAAAGCGAAACATTTCCAAACAAGCTCTGTAATACAGCTCCAAGGAAGAAGTTTGGTTGGTCGATCAATTTGGATATGGAAACGAGTAGTTGATAAGGAGGACGGAGAAAGCCTCTGATTGATTCATTGTCTGATCAAAGGTAGATGGTCAAAGCTTTTTCTCACTGCAATAAAATGAATTTAATAAAAGAAGGAAGGATGTATTGCAGTATTTAAGGCAATACACAAGCCATGCATCGCTAAAGATTTAGTTCAAAAGGCGGACTGAATAACTTCTTCCGCTTGAGTGCATTCTCGCACACCCACAATTTATATTGTACCTCATATTTTCATGTCAAGACCATCGATATTTAAACAATACCCAGCAACTAAAAAAAAGCTGGCACAGTTTTATAGAAACCAATAAGTGGTTGTAAAGGACACCACTCCTTCAGAAATCTACAACATAGAACACTAGCTATTAAAACAGCACCGCGTACGAGCATTTTATCCGTGGAGAAATCAGACTATCAGCTAAGGGTCCTTTTTATGCCACTCACGTCTAACCACTTTATCTTCTTGCGCCTAGCAAACTTCAGCACGGCTATAAGGACAATTTGCATAAATTTAGGTCATATTCTTTAAATAAAACTGTTCGTATATTTTACTAGACCGCTTGATATCAGAATAAGCTCTCCAGCAGTGCCTTGACCTTCCTAGAAGCAATATCGAAACTTTCTTTCTTTTAAAAACGTTTTTACTCGTTTTGAAATCTCAATGTTAGCTGGTTACACTATCCTGAACAATAAGTTTGAAACATTTTTACACAAAAACTACGAAGAAAAGCTCATAAAAAAATTCAAGAAAACCTCAAGGAAATGAATTTCATTGTCAAAACCTTTAATGTATCCTGAAAACCTGAAATAAAAATGAGTGAGTTGTGTACGACATAACCTCCCATTTACTGGGACATTTCCGTCAAGTGTTATGCATTTGGAGTTATTTTTATGGACGAATTCTAGAAGAAAGTTTTTCTCTAGGCCTCAAGCTCCCTTTTAGGGGAGCCTCCGCGTATGTTTATGTTGCAAAAAACCCCCATCAACTTCCACAGTTCCCTACCGTTCATTCATTCATCCCGACCCACTCATTTCGTCAGAGGCGAATTTTCGACCCCCTTAACTCGAGCTCATTTTGAATACAACGCACTCTACACAAGCCTGAGGCACCTTCCGACACACGACTATATCGAGGTCGAAAAAATACCATAATAATAAAAATGAATGAGAGTGCTTCAAGGAGGGGGTTAATTTATCCGAGGCATGATGAACGGAAAGCGAGTTAAGTTTTATGGAGCTGTTTTTTAAGCTTGATCCGCAACTTTGACATCTATAAGTAAATACATAGGTGAGTGAACCTTATGACGAAGGGATAGTGGGGGCATGTTACCATACCCGATTATATTTAGAGTGGTGGTAAAAGGGTAAAAAAAATATAAATAACAGGCTATAATTTGTTTTCTTGATCCTTTCCTAGCGGGCGACTCTTTGTTACAAGAACCCTTTTCACGCACTCACTTTGAATTCGTACGATTATACTTATAATTTTAGAAGAAAACTCCCATTTTACATAAAATATAATCTCATTACCGTGCTAATCGGACACTTGACTTTTTTAAATGTTCTGGAAATTAAGTCTGCTTAACACGTATTTCATTAGGCTCGAATAAAACTGGCTGAATCTCTGGTGTAAAAGGATCGTACTTCTGTATTGTTCGTGCTTATCACTAAGCAAAATACAAATAAAACTTTGTTTGACTGGAGAGAGGTAGAAAAAAACAACAACGACTGATCCCATCTATTCATCTTAATCGGATGTAAAATGCTCTTGAAAATTCAGACGTTACAAGAAAGCAGACTGAAAAAAAAACAATTTTCCTCATCTTTTTTCCCAACTGAAGCCTTTTTTCACTCCTTCTTGTCCATGAAATTGTTGTCGTCCTGAAAAAAATCCAGGGAAAACCCTGAAAAACAACAAAAACCAAACATCCAGTAGACATGAAAGGAACAATTCTTCAACTCGAACAAAACGGTCATCATCCATGCCAGGCCATCATAATTCACCATTACCACTTCTACCACCATCACCCCCGTGGGCTTTTTGCTAAGCTTTAAGGTAAACCAACAAACTGGAGTGGAAAAAAAATGAAAAAAAAGTCCAGTAGGATTAGTGTATTGGTTAACGAACCGGTACGATGGTGGAAAATTTCATGACGTGATCATTTCATCCATTTCCCATTGTTAGAGTTTTCCATCTCCTGCTGATTTTCCACTTGCTCGGATCACAATAGGGCGGCGTACTTTTCATTGCAGGCCCGCTTAAGCCGAGTCGTGCTCAAACGAGGACGAAGGACAACTCGGCTGGATTCTACTGTCGTGAATTTTTCAGCCCATACCCCGCGATTAATGCGAATAGAAAATGGCACTGAGTTCTACTATAAATCTCGCTGGTCGGGCATTGCATTATTATGCCTTTTAAATAGTGGGAAATCGTTGAAGGCGATATACAATTTAGATAAAGGATTTCGGATTAGTTTTGTCAGTAGGTTTTTAATTAAAATGTGGAATTGTTGAGCGATTGCATGGAAAGGATTTGCATTCGAGAGAGATTTTAATTTCTAGAAAGGCGGATAGAGATATTCGAATGAATAATTTGAAGCTAACTATGAATTGTTTATTTTAAATGAACGGAAACAATTGAAGGATTAGAATCTATGATGACCTAGTTTTTTTCCTCCCATTTAAGATGTAAATTTGGGTTATATTATAAACATTTACCTAATTATTATCAGGGATTTACTCAATTTAGCAAGGATTTTCTAGAATTAACATAGTTTGCGCTCGGGGTCGCTGAATTTCAAGTAAAATAGAAGTACAGTGCGAGCAGTGGAACAGGGCAAAAGTGCATTCGTATAAATTTATTTGGCCGTCGAATATTATCGCGGGCAATTTCAAAGTTCACAACACTGCCTGGCTCAAAAATTCTTCCTGCACCGACGAAGAGGGACGTAACACTGAGCTCTTTGTTTCGTTAAACGGTCTAACACAGCCGGTAAATGAGCCTACTCGTTTACCAGAAATTGCAGGTCAATTTTCCAATCTTCTCACCAACCAACCTGAGAAATACTATCTCTCTGTAATATCCTCATCGCCAATTGGAAATACGGATAACTTCTTGATTTGTGCACAATTTCCAGTTGTAGCACTAAAACCTCTGTCAGTTAAGGCACTACGAAGAACTGTTTGGCATTTTAAAGGAGCAAATTGGGGGCCGCTTAATGAGTTCTTTAATGCCTACAATTGGAAGTTGTGCTTCGGTTCTAATGACTGCGTTGAAGCCTGTAAACTTTTCACCGAGACTATCCTGAAAGGTATGAAGCTCTACATACCTTCAAGTCAAAAGAGAGTCCGGCCGTCAAAGGACTCTTGCTTCACAAATTAATGTCTTGCAGCAACTCAGCCTAAGAAATAATCGTTTCAAAATTTTAAAAATTTTCCAACTCCAGCTAACAGAGAGCGTCTTAATGCATCAAGAAATACCTGCAAATCTATCCTTGAACTTGTTAAATTTTTTTCAGAGTCCAAAAGGCTCAAGATCTTTCTGGTCTTTTGTCAAAACTGTCAACAATAATTCTATCTCTTCATCAACACCACCACCCGTTGATGGCGACCGTACTGTTATTGATCTGGTTGAGAAAGCCAACTTATTGGCAGTAAGTTTCGCGAGAAATTTCACACTACCATCTTCAAACCTCCTATTGTAACACGTTCAGGTTTCTCGCTGCCTCCGCTACATTTCCGCACGCATCTCATATTCAGGACCCTGGAGAAGCTCGATGTTTACAAGTCCGTTGGCCCTGATGGCATTCCTCCCATTATCCTTAAAATGTGTGCCTCCTCTCTGGCTAAGCCCCTTCGCAATCTTTTTCATCTATCTTACTCTTCTGGGTGTTTTCCACGATTGTGGAAAGTCGCGAATGTTCAGCCAATTCCCAAGAAAGGAAGCAAAGTGGACCCTGCTAACTACCGCCCGATAGGCATTACTTTAGTGCTCTCGAAAGTGATGGAAACTGCTGTCAATTGCAAAATCATTCACTATCTTGAGGATAAACAGCTTATCCACGATCGTCAATACGGTCTCCGTTCTGGAAGGTCAACGGGAGATCTTTTGGTCTACCTGACGGAACGTTGGAAGTTTTGCACAAATACGACGAAGGTCAAGTTCTTGCTCTTGACAAAAGAGAGACTCTTGCAAAAGCTTTTGACATAGTTTGGCATGAATGTCTCCTTGTTAAGCTAACGGCCATTGGCCTCGATGCTACCCTCATTCGATGGATTGAGAGTTTCCTGTCCGAACGTCGTATTAGACGGCGTTACTTCTTCCTCTTTTCGTGATGTCCCAGCGTCGTCGTCTAATGTAGCCTTTAATGGCGTACCAATTTGCTCTGTAGATGAGTTTATCGTATTAGGCGTAAAATTAAGTAACCATCTTGATTGGAGCAACATATATTTGATGTTGCCCATGATGCTTCCAAACGCCTAGGTATTCTTCGCAAATGTAAAAAATATTTTAAGCCTCGCGACTTAGCTACCATCTACAAGGCTTACATTCAACCTCGTTTAGAGTACAATTCGAATTTATAGGCTGGGGCACCCAAATCACACCATGCGCTGCTCGATCGAATCCAAAACATGCGTTCCGACTAATTGGAGATGACACCATTACGGTTTCTATTGACTCCCTCGAACATCGTAGGAACGTTGGAGTGCTCAGCATTTACTATCACTACTTTCATGTTAAATGTAGTGCGGAACTTAAATCACTCATTCCTTCACTTTTCATTTTTCCCCCGAAATACTCGTCAAGCTAAACGCGCACACGAGTTCACTGTCAACCCTATCCCTACTCGTACAGTGAAATATAGACAGTCATTTATCTCACGAACGTCCAGACTTTGGAACGCATTGCGTCCTAGCATATTTCCAAGCAAGTATAACCTTCAACACTTCAAAAACAATGTCCATCGCCATTTCCGAGTCTCTCCCACAAAATTCCCATAACACTACCAAATTTCATCCTCTTCCTATACCGACATAACTGTGCAATGCATTAAAGGGTGACCCCCTAAGTTGTTATCGGTGTCATAAAAAAAAACATAACAGAATTATGATTGGGCGTAGAGCCCAATCATATGATACTCTGGATGAAATGAAAATGACTTTAATATACCGGAAAATATGTCATCTCAAATTCTGTCGAATAGTGAATAGAAAATTTTGCATGGGAGGTAGTAAAAGTAGAGGGGAGGTTTGTATTTTCCGTATATGATACCGAACATGGCATGCAAAATATTTTTTGCTGAATTTTAAGTTTTAAGTTTTCATTATTTTTAAAAAGAAATCAAACATAGTTTTCCTGAAATTGGGGCATTTGTATGGGAGGTGGCAGAAGAAGTTTTAGATGATTTTGAAACTGCTTATCATCACCCTTATCACCATGCTTTGATTCGATTTCAAAGTTGATAGCTCTCATATATTCGAAGGAGAAATGCCTTTCTTGAATTTATAATACAGATATTTATATGGGAGGGGGTAGAAAGAGTGAAGCGGAGCTGATAATTTTTTCTAGCATTTATTGCAATTATTGAAAAACAAATTCCGTCAAAATTTTAAGTTTGTACTTTTTTTAGTTTTAATGGAAATCGATAAAATGCATTTAATAAAAATTATACATTTGTATGGGAGGGGGTAGAAGGAGTGTACGGATCAAAACAATCTGCGCTATTAGTATTTCTATTTTCATACTTTATGCAAAATATCAAGCTGATAGCTTTAATAGTTTCGAAGAAAAATAATTTAATTTAAATTTAAAAATTTCATGAAATTTGTATGGGAGGGGGTAGAAGGAGTGAGGTGAAGTTGACAATTCTTTTTAAAACTAATTGCAATTATAGTAGAAATAATTTTGGCAAGATTTCGTCTTTTCGGCTTTACTAGTATTAATGAAAATCGAAAATATGTATTTTTCAAAATTGACCATTTGTATGGGAGGGGGTGGAAGGAGTGAGGGGATCGGATCAATATTCCGTCATATTAATGACATCTATATCATAATACTTTAACCTAAATTTCAAGTCAATAGCTTAAATAGTTTCAAAGACAAATCAATTTCTATATATTTCAAAATTTCATGAAATTTGTATGGGAGGGATAGAAGGAGTGGGGGGATGTAGCCCATTCACGAACTTAAAGTTACTTTTTTGCTAAAAATGACACAAAAAAATTTCTTAGCACTATAGCTAAAAGCTTTCGAGAGTTATGCTGTAGACAGACACACAGATGGACAGACGGACAGACAGACAGACGGTCACTCGGAATCGAGATTTTTGAGCGACAAGAAATATTTCTGTACCCTCGGCGGCTCTGTGCGAGCGTTATTTCTTAGCTTTACAAACGGTAAGGCAAACACAATATACGCTCAGATTTCATCTAGAGTATAAAAAAAGCTGTGTCTTTGGCGCCTCTGCGCGAGCATTATTTCTTGGCGTTACATACTTTACAGCAAACTTATAATACTAGATTATAAAAATTGAGGATGCATGCGAAGTCAATATGCAGGTAGGGGTGGTAGTACTTATTTAGCACAGTATATAGCAATTAACTGCGATCACAATCAATAGTTCCAGTACATATAGCTTTTCTAATATTTATTAACATCCACCCACCTCTTCTATCGCCCCCCCTCCGCCAGTCATACTTGTATAAATAAACGAAAGAAATATTGACTATATGTTGACAACATCTTGCCCTAGAACCCCCATTCACTTAGTCTTCCCTATCCACCCTAACCTGCATATTGACATTCCATGCATCCTCATCTTGTCCCAAGTTGCCATATGTTAAAGTTGGATCCGGCTTGTTGGCAGATATTTTAATTTGTTAACATATTGTTGCGAGCTAGGGGTTCGCTGGGATTTCAAGTAAAACACAATTCGTTTAAAAATAAGTGATAATTTATTTATTCGCACTTTAACTTAATTCGCACTATATGGCACTACCGCCGCGTTCTGTTCTATCGCTTTCCTGCACTGGTTCGCGTCTCCGTCATCAAATAGACTGGTTCCCGACTGAAAACTTCGTGCGTTTATACATTTTCCCCCTATTCTCGAAGCTTCCGTCGTGTATGGCGTGGAGTGTATGTCTCAACTATACTGAAAAGTTCTAGATCTTTAATTATGGCTTTTTACATATTGGGGGATACTGTTCTACATAATTCTTGTTTATTCGAGAGAGATCGAATTGCCAGATCTGTAACAATATTGTCTAAAATGGGGCTAAAGTGTTGTACCTAATCAAATATATTGAAACATATGATGGGTCCTGCTAGCGAGTCATAGGGCTTCGTTGCCTCCACAGGATACGTGATAGAGGAAGTAAGGAAAGTTTAGATTGGATTATTCGAATTCTATTTAATTCACGATATTTTTCGCATCTAAGAACAAAATATTTCTTTCTCATGCGGCTTTCGTTATTGATTTGTTTATGGGAATGCATCAAAATCAATTTAGACTGAAGATACTGAAAGTTTCCGGTGGAGATTTTTTTTTTTCAAATCATGATCTGATAGGGAATAATAAATGTCTGTTCAAATTTCATTATAATGCAAACCTGTAGCCGTAACTAAATAGAAATTCATCTGAAATTTTTTAAATCTAATAACTTCAGAAGCAAAATCCTTTACCTCCCCATAACCGGTGTATTCAAATCGAATAATACTGTCACAATATAGCATCAACTCAGTATGTTAGGTTCATTCATTTGAATAATAGCGACCTTTTGCACTATCATAGCAAAGAAGAGAATAGGTTTCACCCCAATTTTTTCCTAAAAAACAAAAACCAACCCTAGATTTCAAGAGACTAAAGACTTAATTTACTGGAAGGGTCGAATTCAATTCTAAAGTCCTTTTGAATTTGATTAACGGTTATAATCCTTGTGTACGAAAACAATCACTTAATAGCATAATTCAAGAAATAAGTCTCCAAGAAAAATCCGTATATCTATCTTCCGCGTTTCAAAAATAAGGCCTTGAGTTAGTTTTTTACTGCGAGTAATCCAATCTTAATCATACTACTTACTTGCGATATTTATCGATATTTATCGATATTTTTTTTCCGAAAAATTTATAGTGGTCGGTAATCCTTTTCACAACCTTGAAAGAAAATCCTTACAGATTAGCTCCTGACACTTCAACTAACTTAAGTTTTAGAAGCCCAATATCGCCCGGTATCACAACCACTACCGTCGCCTTGTCGGTAAATTTTTCTATAACGTGAACTACGACTACTTCTAAGCCAGCGAAATAGCTATAATACGTAAAGAGTAAAAGCTCCGTCCCGTTTTCAATTCCGTTTCAAGGATCGTTAACATTCGAAGAGCACTTTAATCACATCCGAAGCAGAAAGTCAACTGAGCTTACACATATTCTTTTTTTCATCTATGGCGGAAATATTCTTGCGAAATTTTCCGGTCTGTCTGTGTAGACTTACACTGCTGGTTTATGATGAAGTTTCACTGAGGAAATCGAAAGTTTCGGCTCAGGATAATAGAATACTTTTTCAAAATATTTTGGAAATTTAATTTTTCATAGCAAAGAGTTTTAAGGAGAAAATTGATTTTTTTTAAATCTATTTGCCGAAACTTTTTCTTGCAATGATCAGCGAAAATATAAAAATTGAAACTTGAAGAACGTAGGTGCGCTAGCCGGGCTACAGAGAGGGCAGTTGCCCCTTCCAACCCCAAGTTTCAGGTACTTTCAGGTCACCTAGTTATAACATAGTTTACACACTGCTGGTGCAACAGCTTGGTCAAATTTACGTGCCATGAAAACAGGATTACTGTAAGAGAAGTTTGTTCAAATTACCAAAATAATTTTGATTTTGAGAAAAACTACAATTTGATACCCAGCAGTGTAAAATTCGGATACTCCTTGATCCACGCATGTCCAAACGCAAGCAAACAACACCACACTAAATCCAATAACAACAACAACAGAAATTATTCATGGGATTGAAGGATATCCTTTAAGTTCAAACCTACATAGAAGGATTTTACCGAAGATCTTCGACAGATATCTCCTGTCCATCTGTCGTACTAGAAGGACCCGTTCTTTCTTCCTTTGAAACTCGTCCGGATCAGGAAACCCAAAACTCCCCAATATAATGCCGTGCCATCCAACCATTGATATAATTAATATGCACAAGGAGTCGGATTCCTTAATGTTTGAAAGACGAGTCGTTGGCATTAACGTATCGGGACATGGTTATTGGATGTTAATGGCACGTATGAGATTACCAAAATGTAATGAGCTGGGATCCCCAGTCGAATTGTGTGTAATATAGGTGAGTGAATTTTCATATCCCTCTGAACGCAGGCAACGCTGCGATATTGATTTTCGGTGGATAAACGAGATTATATCCATGTTTGTTTCGTGCATAACGAGATGTTACCTACCCTATGAGTTTTCATGATTAACATAAAACACGAAGAGGCAGTCGGCGTTTTTTCTTATTTTTAGCTTTTGCAATGCAAATGTTCGGTCTCCGAAGGGATCGGGAATTAGTATGAAAGAGAATGGAAAAAAATAATGATTCGTGGATTACGCTTGAATTCATAGAGTAGAGTAACATTTTTCTTTGTTTTAATTCGAGAAAATTACACTTTCCATCAGGAAAAAAAAACTTTGCTGGTGAAACATGCGATTTTCATCAACATTCATGCGGTGGAGTTAGACTCGAACGTTCAGTTTGACTGGATGTGATAATTTATGAGTGATATTAAAATGAGGACTAAATATTGTTAGGATAGAAGACTGACTGAATGTTGAATTTTCTTTTTGGTGCAAGTTTTAGTTATATTTTACACTCCATTGTCATTAGGGGTTGGTGGTGCGAAAATTATGAATTTTATTTCATTTTTAACTACGTTATTGAAGATTTTATGAGGGTGATCATAGAAAAGATTTCTGATTTATGTTTGGGGAGTTTCGGTGGTTCTTTTATAGTATTTGTGGAGCTTCGGAGGTAGTTAAATTCTTTCCGTTTTAAGTTATTTGGAGCCCATTGATTATACGAAGGGAGGTCAAAAATTTCGCAGAATGACAAGGAAGGGGGTAAAATTAAACAAGTTATTATTTTTCCTATTTAATATATTCTCCCTTAAGCGTAGTACATTTATCACATCTCTCACAAAGTTTATTGAAAAAAAATGTTTTATCAAGGCCTTAAAAATAGGCTGAAATTGTCAACTTCACCTCTTAGTCGTTGATAAATTTCTTCCCCGATGTTCTCTCTTCAGTTTTCAGAACAAATAGTGATCGGAAGGGGCCAAATTTGGACTATAAGGGGGGTCGTTCAATATTCCGTAACCGCATTTCTGTAGGCCAATGTAGGGGGTATATATTTTAAATACACTACTTAAATCATCAAATTGCAAATTTATTTAATTAAAACATTTATGAAATTATCTGTAACAACGTAATGTTTGTAGTTTTAAAATCAAATTGAAACTGAACTAGCGAAACAAAAATCTATGAAAATATTAAAAATGGTTTGCTATGATTGAATTACATTGAGTACCAAAATTATTACAAAGTTTTTTATGTTCTAAATGTAATTCAAAGTTAATCATTTACTTTACAAAACTTGGTGTCGCCACAGTCCATTGCAACGTGGCTTTTGTGAACAGGTGCGTTGTCGTGCAAAAGCAACACACCCCGAGTCCACTTTCTCTTCTTTTTTCTTTGAATTTTGTAGCAGGTTGGCATTGTATTCCCCTGTGATATTTTGTCCTTTTTCCTTATAGTCGATCATCAAAACCCCCTCTGAATCCGAAAAAATAATGGCCATGTTTTTTTTGGCGAATTCTGAGACCTTGAACTTCTTGGTGGGCGTAGCGCTTGTACTCCTGCATTGTCTCCTGCTTTGATTCGGACTCATAATGATGAACTCAATTTTCGTCTCCCGTAACAATTTGGGTCAAAATTTCATCCTTGTTTCGCTACAGAGATTAAAAACTTCTCGTGAACACTCGACGCGCTGCTTTTTCTGAACCGCTGAGAGCATTCTCGGTACCCATCTTCGGCTAACTCTAGACATGCCGAGATGATCGTGAAGGATATTCAAAATAATTATATCTGATACTCCAACCATTTCTGCGATTTCTTTCTTCTTTAAACGAGAATCTTCGAGAACAAGTTTCTTAACTTTTTCGACGATTTTTGAGGAAGTGGCCTCAATTGGCTGGCCCGAGTATTTATCATCTTCAATTGACTCTCTGCCTTGTCTGAATAAGTTATGCCATTTATAAATCATCGTTTCTCCAGGGCAAGAGTTCTCGTAAACAGATGAATTTCCTTTAAAATAATTAGTGCATAGAAAAAAATAATCAAGTTAAATTTAACTAGAATGCTATCCAGTTCAGAATAAATAAACTGCCAACAAGTCGGGCGAAACTTTATTATTCTTGGGACAAGTTGCGGATGAGTGGAAAGTCAATATGCAGGTTAGAGTGGTTAGGGAAGGCTAAGTGAAAGGGAGTTCTTGGGCAGGGCTGTTGTCAATTTAACAATATTTCATTCGTTTGTGCAAGTTTGGGTTTTTATGAGGGGAGGAGGAGGGGTAATAGTAAGGGTGGGTGGATGTTCATAGCTTTTTAATTAATTGCTTGAATCACGTCCAATATTTTCTTCATAGACGAAGTTGCATAGAATTTCATAAAATTCGATGTATTTTACATTCACAAAACCGAACATTTATATGGGAGGGGGAAGAGAAGGTAGGGGAATCGTAAAATTTGATATGCAGTTTTATTTCACTTTTCTTGTAAGGTGCTTGTATAAAATTTCAAGTTCGTAGCCTTTAGTTTGTTGGTTATTAGTTGATTTAATGAAATTGGTCGAAATCATAGTTTTGTACGGAAGGGGGTAGAAGGGCAAGCGCGATTTCAAAACTTTTAAAGCAACTTAACTTGAATTATTTTTATAAGCTTTTATGCAAAATTTGAAATTGATAGCTTTTAAGAGTTAGCTGACCACTTATTTCTTAAAAATGCTCGAAAAAATAATTTTGTATGGGAGAAGGTAAAGGAATCGTAAAACTTGTGATGCAATTTTCTTTTTTTTCTGTTGTAAGGTGCTTGTACAAAATTTCGAGTTCGTAGCTTTTAATTTGTTGATTTAAGTAATTGGTCGAAATCATACTTTTGTATGGGAGGGGGTAGAAGGGCAAGCGCGATTTCAAAACTTTTCACGTAATATTATTTCAATTATTTTTGTCAGTTTTTATGCAAAATTTCAAATTGATAGCTTTTAAGAGTTAGGTGATAATTGATTTCTTGAAAATGGTCGAAAAAATAATTTTGTATGGGAGGGGGTAGAAGTTTTAAAGGTTTTCGACCAGTTAATATTTCATATATTTATGGATTTTTTTTAAATGCATTTCCAAAATTTTCAAAAATTTTCAGTTTATGTGTTTTTTTAATGCACATGAAACACCTTGTGCACGTTAGACCAGGAGGATCGGTTTATAACAATTATGGATCAAATTATTATTATTTTTCTATGTACATCAGATAGACGTATCCACATGCAAAATTTAAACTTTGTATCTTTCACCAGAGCCCTAAAAAAATTACTCAAAATTTTCGACATTTTTGCTAATCACCTCCCTCCCTTTACACCTCCCAAATTAAAATTTTTACCAAAATTAACCATTATATAGTCCTACAATCTGACAATTCGATTTGATATCTGTACTCTTTTTTGAGATATAAGGATTTGTAATTTCGAAAAGTGCGTCATTTTTGAAATGCTCCCCATTTCCCCCCACTACTATTATTGCAACATGTTATATTTTTTTTTGTATTTTCCTAGTATAGTTCAATATACGTTTCAAGTTTCAATTACATAGCTTAAGAGATAGTTGAGATATTCATTATTAAGTGTTTTTCTTTGAACCCCCTCCCCCTGACCCTCCCCCTTGCAGTAATTAGCCTATCTCTAAGTTGATTCTGGTGGAACTATATGCCGCCTTAATGGTCCCATAATATAAATTTCTTGTGATAAGTAATTTCGAAGATATAATCATTTGAACAAACAATTCGGCCAACAATTTTTTTTTAGCCCCCTGCCCCCCCCCCCCCCCCCCTTTTTCGGCCGCCAATGGATATAAAAATTAAATTATTTTTAAAGTTTGTCCCACAACCTTCTCTATATCTCTATTGATTTTCAACTTCCTATCTGCATTCGTGGTGGAGATATTAGCAAGTGTAGTTTTCGACTTTTTCCCTCCCCCGCCTCCCCCTTCCATCTAACACCCCCCAAAATTTAGAAAATAGAGTTCACTTACCCAATCAACAATCCACCCAAAAACGAACATTCTATCTTTAACGATCTCGGAGATATGAGTCCATATGTACGGCGTACGGCTGAACGGATTTTTTTTTTTGCATTTTTAGGCTACTTTAGTCATGAAACGCGAAAAGAAAAAATTACAGGGTAGCAAAGTTTTTTTTTCTTGTGTCGATCACAATACTTTATTATTAGAATAATGAAGTAAAACTATTATTCCAATTGTTTTCATTCAATAAACTCATATTCTAGTAATGCTAACTAGTAATTTCTAGTAAAATTAAAAACTAAACTAGTATGCAATATTTTTCAACTGGAAATTCATTCAATTTTAAGTTTTATTGAGTTTCTGTTTTCACTAACTCGAAAAGCAATTGATTGAAATCATATAAAAACATAAAAAGACTGCGACTGGGATTAAAGCCCAATCGTGCGATACTCTATATGAGAGAGATTTTTTTTATTTTAAGAAATTTTGTAGGGGAAGTGGTAGAGGGGGTGACGACATTGAACTAATTTTTTCACATCACTCTAAGGTTGCTATCAAAATGTTTTATACAAAATTTATGATCCAATAATTTAATAGGTACTGAGAAAATTAGTGTATTGGATTAAGTGAAATTGAGCAGTTTTTATGGGAGGTGGTAGAAGGGGTGTGAATTTATTAATGACGTTTTTAGAAATAACTGTAAACGTCATTTAATTGACATATTTTAAATTGCAGATCAGTAGCATTCATACTTTTCAGAAAAATCGACTTTTTGTAAAGTTGTTAAATTGTGTCGAATTGTATGAAAGGTGGTAGAAAGATTGAAGCTAATCGCCAAATTTTTTTTGGCCTTACTAATAATTCTAAATAATTATTTAGTGCATAATTCCAGCTCGAAAAATTTTATACGTACAGAGTAAATTTATTTAGAGTATTTCATAAAAAAAGTGCAGTTTGTATGGGAGGTGGTGGAAGGAGGGGAACGACTCAACTAATTTTTATACAGTAGATTGAAATTAGTGTAAAAGTAATATATTCCAAATTTGAGGACAATAGCTTTCATGCTTTTTGAAAAAATCCGTTTATTGTCGAATTGCGAAATTGTGTCATTTTGTATTGAAGGGAGTAGGGATGGTATGCTATTTCACATACCTGCGATTTTTTCACTGCTATTTGAAAAGAGCAATCGCATATTGCGATTGAAAATTTAAAAGAGCTGCGATTAGAAGAGCAGAGCAAATGCATGCTGCTTACGTTCTATCACCAATAAAATTGCCGCAATGATCATGGCTACAAATCCCAGAGTTTTTGTTCGCACTCGTACATTAATCCCGCAACTCACGTATTCCACGTAACCCCGACGAGATCGTCGCTCAGAATAAAGCTCGTCAAACAAACTGCCAAACTTATTTACAAACCAAATAAAAACAAACACCCGGTCATAGAAAACCGAACCAAAAGGGTCCATTGTTTTCTTTTTTTTTCAAATAAAAAGCGCCCAATCTGACAGGCTGACCTAACGCTTTCAGGTGCTATATGTTTTTTGTTATGCTTTGTTCAATAGAGTAATTCTATTTTCCCAGAAAGCGTACCTCATTGAACACTTTGCACCTCACGTTCCACCTCATCGATCGCTAAGCAAATTAATTTTCGTACATCTATCAATCAGGGCAGACTCAATCTCGTGACTCAGCATAGTGAACACTTCCCCCATTTCTCCCTGGGAATGAAAAGGTTTTCTTTTACTATCCAAAGTACGAAAAAACGATCGAGCGCAATCGAGTCAGGGTGGCAAAAATGTCAATCGCATTTCATATACACAAGCCAAATAAAAAAAACATCCGGTCATCGGTCGCATCGCATATATACAAGCCAAATAACAAAAAAAAAAAAACAACCGGTCATAGAAAATCAAACCAAAAGGGTCTTTTGTTTTCTTTTTTCAAACGACATTACCTACACGAGCAATTTCATCATGAACAACGTAAAGCTCTTATCAGATCCCGAAACCCATGGAAGTCGAATTTGACCCAAGTCCCACCGCTAAATATCAATCACGCGAAGAAAGAGCTTAAACGTCGTTCTTCCGATTGCTCTCGATTGCTCTTTCTTTGCTCGATAGCCACTTGGCATATCTGATATATTCCATTGTCTGTTATCTGTTATATCGCTCGCGATCACCGATATCTGTTCACTGCTCAGCTCTGTGATATTAAAGACTATCAATCATATAAGCTATCCCAAACCTATATTTGGTGATTGATATTGACACTGAGAACACGACCAGTGATGCTGCTTTAGACTAATGAATGAATGAATTGGAGCTAGATGAAACGATTGCGATTTGATAAGCGATTTTTTTAGCGATTTTTTGATCGGAGGGATCTGATCTTATAGGTGAAGTGTGGAACGTCCGAAGTGGTCAATGATGCGCTTTGCTAGAGTTTTTTTGGCGGATTTTGTTCTGAGTTTCGATCTGGTCGGTTGGTAGGACATGTTGCGGCTATCGCAAGTTTCGCCGATTTATTTTGCAGTCCACCGTGTCGATAAGAGCTTTACGTTCTTCATGATGAAATTGCTTGTGTGAGGTAATGTGTGAAAAAAGTAAATAGTAGACCCTTTTGGTTTGGTTTTCTATTACAGGGTGTTTTTTTTATTTGGCTTGTATATATGCGATGCGATCGATGACCGGGTGTTTTTTTTATTTGGCTTGTGTATATGAAATGCGATTGACATTTTTGCCATCCTGACTCCATTGCGCTCGATCGTTTTTTCGTACATTGGATAGTAAAAGAAAACCTTTTCATTTCCAGGGGGAAATGGGGGAAGTGTTCACTATGCGCACTGAGCTGGTGGTACTGAGAGATTGGGTCTCCCTGATTGTTAGATGCAGGATTTCGCAGCAAATTACTATTATGCCTTTTTTTTTTTTAATTGCGCACTAGCATGGATAATAGAGGTGGAAAAATCACTGCTATTGGAAGAGCTGCTCTTTTTCACAAATATTGGAAAAGAGCAATCGCAGTGGATCACTGCGATTGGAAAAGAGCAGATTTTGCCATCCCTAGAAGGGGGTAGAAGGGATGAAACTGAATGTCTAATTTTTTTTGCTCTTACTGATAATTCCAAATAAATATTTAGTGCACAATTTCAGCCCGCTCAATTTCATACGCACTAACTAATCTTATGGAATTCTCGAGATTCTGTCTTTCTGCTATCGAATACGGGCAGCAGGTCGATTGCATTAGTAGTATATTAGCAGAGCCTTTGACTAAATTGACCATAATATTCTTTTACATAAGCTCCGCCTACTTGGTTTTCCTGATATTTTCGTCCTTTGAATTAAATCGTATCTTAGTGAAAGATTATAGATCGCATTCAGAAAGTACACTTTCGCGGTGCCTTATCTTCTGATATATTTAATACTTCAGGCGTTCCGCAAGGTAGCCATCTGGGACCACTTATATTCCTTCTCTTAATTATTGACGTGAGTTCGTTTATCTCTAACTCGAACATTTTTTCCTATGCTGATGATGCGAAAATCTTTAAGATTATCTGCAGCAGCAATAATTGTCTATTATTGCAAACTGATATCTCGCGTTTTCATGACTGGTGCTTACTTAACAATTTACATCTCAACATTAATAAGTGCACTACTGTTTCGTATTCTAAGAACAGAATATCACTGAATTTTGACTATGTTGTAGATGGCGTCCTATTCAACTGTAATTTTACCGTTGATGGTAATGACATTGATGGTAAAGCGAACGCTACCCTAGGTTTCGTTAGGAGACTTTCGAAAGAATTTAATGATTTCTTTACAAACGAAAATGTTATATTGTGCATTCGTCCGATCTATCCTAGAATATGCTAGTCCTATCTGGTCACCATTTTATTCCATTCACATAGATAAGATCGAAGCAGTTCAGCGTAGGTTCTTAAGGTTTTTCCTTCAGGGCCTTCCCTGGTCCGATCCACTTAGTTTACCACCATATGTTGATCGTTTAAATCAGCTGTCTATGGATTCTCTTGAGAAAAGGCGGATACATGCCAGAGTTGTTTTGGTTTTAATGTTATTTCAGGTATAATTGACTCTGACAAATTGTTGTCTATGATTAAATTCAACGTTCCATGTCATCCTTTGCGAAATTATAAGCTTTGTAGAATTCCACAGCATCGCATGAACTACGGATTTTATGAACCGGTTTCATACATGTTAAGAGATTTCAATAACTACATACTTCTTGCAATTGGATTTTCCCATGAGTGTTTCACAAAAAAAAACATAACAGAATTATGATTGGACGTAAAGTCTAATCATATGATACTCTAGATGAAATGAGAAAGAGTTCAATGTACCGGAAAATATGTCACCTCTAATTCTTTTGAATAATTAATAGTGACTTTTGTATGGGAGGTGGTGGAAGCAGAGGAGGAAGGTTTGTAATTTTTGGATATGACACCTAATGTGGTATGCAAATATTTCGTGCTGAATTTAAGGTTTGTAGCTTTCATTATTTTCAATTGGACATAGTTTTCCTGAAATTCGGGCATTTGTATGGGAGGTGGCAGAGGAAGTGGAGGGGCATAGAAGATTTTGAAACTGCTTATCGACATCATTATCGCTAGGCTTTGTTTCAATTTCAAAGTCGATAGCTCTCATATGTTCGAAGAAGAAATGCTTCGTTGAATTTATAATACAGATATTTATATGGGAGGGGGTAGAAGGAGTGAAGAGAATCTGATAATTTTTTTAGCATTTATTGCAATTATTAAAAAACAAATTCTGGCAATTAATAATTTTAAGTTTATACTATTTCTAGTTTTAATGGAAATCGATATAATGCACTTAACAAAAATTATGCATTTGTATGGGAGGGGGTAGAAGGAGTGTACGGATCAAAACACATTTTTTTCTCGTTATTAATATTTATATTTTTATACTTTACGCAAAATTTCAAGCTGATAGCTTTAACAGTTTCAAAGAAAAAACATAACAGCGCTACGATTGCGCGTAAAGCGCAATCTTACGATACTCTAGATGAAATAGAAATTTTTGTGATCCCAAGAAATTTTGTATGGGGAGTGTTAGAAGGGGTGATAGCATTGAACTAATTTTTTCCCCATCATGCTAAAGTAGCTATAAAAATGTTTTATACAAAATGCTTACTCCAAAAATTAAATAGGAGCTGAGAAAATTAGTGTGTTAGATTTTGTGAAAATGTGCAGTTTGTATGGGAGGTGGTAGAAAGAGTTGGGGGATTTTAGTGATTTTTTCAGAAATAGCTAAGAATATCATAAAATTTACATCTCTTAAATTTTAGACCAGTAACATTCATACTTTTCAAGAAAATAGATTTTTTGTGAAGTTGTGAAACTGTGTCATATTGTATGGGAGGGGGTAGAAGCAGTAAAGCTAATCAAATATTTTTTTCTGATCTTAGTGATAATGCTAAATAAGTATTTATTACAAAATGTGAACTCGATAAATGTTATATGTTCTGAGAAAATCGGCTTAGAGCATTTCATGAAAAAGTGTAGTTTGTATGGGAGGGGTTGGAAGGAGAGGGAGGACGCAAATAATTTCTACGCTGTATATTGAAATTATTATGAAAGTAATATATCCCGAAATTCAGACTAATAGCTTTTATACTTTTCGAGCAAATCCATTTATAGTCGAATTGCGAAATTGTGTCATTTTGTATGGGAGGGGGTAGAAGGGGTGAAGCTAATCGTCTAAGTTTTTTTAGCCTTACTAACAATTTTAAATAAATATTTATTGCACAATTTCAGCTGGCTAAGTCTTATACGCACTGAGTAAATTGGCTTAGAGTAATTCATGACAAGTACAGTTTGTATGGGAGGTGGTAGAAGGAGAGGGAGGACACGCATGATTTTTATACGTTAGATTGATAATATCATAAAAGTAATATATTCCAAATTTCAGGCCAATGGCTTTCATACTTTTTGAGCAAATCCGTTTATTGTCAAATTGCGCATTTGTGTCATTTTGTATGGGAGGGGGTAGAACGGGTAGAGCGATTTGGCTCGTTCACGAACTTGACCTTACTTTTTTGTCAAAAACGACGTGGACGAAATTTGAGCTTTCTTGCTCAACGCGTTCTCAAGCTAGAGAGCGAAAGGACGGACGGACGGACATCCGGTTTTGAGATTTTTGAGTGATAATATTAATTTCTGTATTCATCATTTTTTTCTCCGAGCCTTATTTCTTGGCGTTACACACTCCAGAGCAAACTTATAATACTCTCAGATTTCATCTAGAGTATAATAATTTAATTTAAATTTCAAAATTTCGTGAAATTTGTATGGGATGGGGTAGAAGGAGTGAGGTGAAATTGATAATTTTTTCAAAACTGATTGCAATTATTATAAAACTATTCCTGGCAAAAATTCGTTTTTAAAACTTTGCTAGTTTCAATGAAAATCGAAAAAATGCATTTTTAAATATTATGCATTTGTATGGGACGGGGTAGAAGGAGTGACGGGATCGGATCAATATTCTATCATATTAATGATATCTATATCATAATACTTTGACTCAAATTTCAAGTTGATAGCTTAAATAGTTTCAAAGAAAGATCAATTTCTGAAAATTTCGGAATTTCGTGAACTTTGTATGGGAGGGGGTAGAAGGAGTGAGGGGATGTGGCCTGTTCACAAACTTAAAGTTACGTTTTTGCTAAAAATGACACACAAAAATTTTTAGCACTATAACTCAAGGCTTTCGAGATTTATGTTGTAGACAGACGGACAGACAGCAACTCGGAATCGAAGTTTTTGAGCGACAACAAATATTTCTGTACCCTTAGCGGCTCTGTGCGAGCATTATTTCTTAGCGTTACAAACAGTAAGGCAAACACAATATACTCTCAGATTTCATCTAGAGTATAATCAGCTTTCTTGAGGTTAATTATGTTTGATTATGTAAAAAGTTTAAATTTTTGTGTCTATCTAATTATAACTCTTTTTTATTCTTTTTATATTTTCCAAAGGTAGTAATCAATTTCTTGATTTTACTAATTTATTTTATTAGGTACCTTATTTCCCGTTGTCTCAGTTAAGATTTTGTTCAAATAAAAAATTAAACAACAAAATTGGAAGAAGACCACTACCAAGAAATCGGTGGTCTCCAGCTAAATTCCCAAAAGATACTTTCCCCGACCACTACCATAGCCAACTTTGGACAGATAATTTTTTCCCTTAACAAAATCGATACTATCACTTTTATTGTTCCACGTAAAGTATATGAACGCTTCGTTTGAGTTTATATTGCTTCTTACTACCTACACCCGATAAGATTAATAGTCCCGCTGTATCATGTGATTATCCTAGTAAGGATCTGTGTCGTAATTTTTAAGTTAATCCTAACCATTTTACAGCTCTTACGTAGCTACATTTATCGAGGCATAGAAAATCGTAAAAATGAGATTTTTCTCCCGGTGCACTGGGAAACTCTTTATGTGTCACTTGAGGTAAAATCGTTTCAAATTCAAAATCGAGCAGTTGGATAAATATTGTTGGTGGTGTTTTTTTCCGCATTTTATTATACTCGACTGAATGATTGCGGTTTCGTGCCAGACGTTTGGGGTTTTAAGGACACTCGGAAAATTACTACGTTTGCGAAAATATTTTCTCTTGGGTTCAGTTACAGAAGCGAAGCTAGATTTTAGCTTGGTGGTGGTACATCATGTTTGCCATTAAAACTGCCTGGAATGACCTTCTAGAAAACATTCTGTTTTTTTCCATCTGGATCAGTGATAGCTACTTTTGTATAATTTCCTAGCGAGGGTGATACGAAGGTTATTCCTTCCCACAACATTTTTCGTTGTCGTTTAAATGATTCTGTTGCCAATTCCAGCCAAGGATAATGTACATTTTTATGGCGCTTTTAATTCTTTCAGTTGAAGTAAGTAAGGCAATTTAGTCTCGTTTTAGAACTAACGACTTAAACTGTTGTTTGTCGCCACTAAAGTGTAACTTAAATTAATTTGATGCTAATGTGATGGAATGGAAAGTAGTATTTGCTTTGACTTTGTTATAAAAAAAACATAACAGAATTATGATTGGGCGTAAAGCCCAATCATATGATACTCTAGATGAAATACTCCCTTAACTTTTGTTTGGGAGGTGGTAAAAGCAGAGGGGGGGGAGTTTTGTAATTTTCGTATATAACACCGAACGTACTATACAAAATGTTTTATGCTGAATTTAAAGTTTATTGCTTTCATAATTTTCGAGGAAATTGAACAATTTTTGTCTGAATTTATGGTATTTGTATGGGAGGTGGCAGAGAAAGTGAGAGATTTTGGATGATTTTGAAACTGCTTATCAACATTCTAATCACATTGCTTCGTCACAATTTTAATGTCCATAGCTCTCATATGTTCGAAGGAGAAAAACTTTTCTTGAACTTATAATATAAAAATTTGTATGGGAGGTGATAGAAGGAGTGAGGTGAAGGCGATATTTTTTTTAGCTTTTATTACAATTATTAAGGGACAAATTCTGGCAAAATTTCAAGTTTCTACTTCTTCTAGTTTCTATGAAAAACGGTTAAATGCATTTACCAAAATTCTGCATTTGTATGGGAGGGGGTAGAAGGAATACACGAATCAGAAACTAATCTTCTGATATCAATTATATTTAAAATAGTATACTTTTCTCAAATTTTAAAGTTGATAGCTTTGACGGTTTTGAAGAAAACTGATTTAATTGAAATTCCGAAATTTCGTAAAATTTGTATGGGAGGGGGTAGAAGAAGTGAGGTAAAGTTGATAGTTTTTTCAAAATTAGTTGCAATTATAATAAAATTAATTATGACAAAAATTGGTTTATTTGGCTTTGCTAGTTGCAATGCAAACCGAATAAATGCATTTTTGAAAATTCTGCATTTGTATGGGAGGTGGTAGAAGGAGTAAGGAAATCGGATCAATATTTGTTGAGATTAATGATATTTATATCATTATACTATGACCTAATTTCCAAGTCAATAGCTGAAACAGTTTCGGAGAAAAATCAATTTCTTTAAATTTCGAAATTTCATGAAATTTGTATGGGAGGGGGTAGAAGGAGTGGGGGGATGTGGCCCGTTCACGAACTTAAAGTTACTTTTTTGCTAAAAATGATATAAAACAAATTTCAGCACGATAGGTCAAAGCTATTGAGAGTTGTGTTGTAGACAGACGGACAGACAGACGGACAGACGGACAGACGGACAGACGGATAGACGGACAGACAGCAAGTCGGAATCGAGATTTTTGAGTGACAACAAATATTTCTGTACCCTTGGTGGCTCTGTGCTAGCATTATTTCTTAGTGTTACAAACGGTAAGGCAAACACAATATACTCTCAGATTTCATCTAGAGTATCAAAATTCACCTGCGATTTTTAAAGAGAAGAGATATAAATAGAACCATGTATTAACAACTAAATTAGATTTGTATAGAGGGAGCAAGGCCTTCATAGTCTGAGGTGCACTGCGACCACTACAGTGTCTGATTTAATGATTAGCGATTTCCGATTGCCATCTACTTGGAGGTTCCCCAACGTGACTACTCGAGAGAACTTCATTTGGTATAAGAGTTGCTGCCCCGAAGATAACCTCCATTCAGAAAATCCGAGTTACAGACTGAATGAACGAACGGATAGACGGATGAAACTTAACGCTATTTCCTAGCGTTATAAAACTAATTGCATACTAAATGAGATTTATAGATATGTATTGGGACAAGCTTGAATGAATTATTGAGAAAGATAAAGTTATGAAAGCTAGGATGTAGCCTAGTGGGTAGTGTGTTAGCGTACAATGCGAAGGTCGTGAGTTCAAATCCCGGTCGACGCATAATTCCAACACACTGCCTGCTTAGGTATACCTTGGTCGCTTCAATCTACGAAAATGAAAAATTCAAAGATAGAGGGTTGTGCGAAAGTCTAACAACCCTTCCACAATAAATAATGAAAAATGTTAAGGAACCTGAAGGTCAAGAGGCCAAGACCCGATTTGGGCTGTAGTGCCATTGTAGAAGTAGAAGAATGCTATGAAAAAGGAGGAAAGAGATAATAAGTTTATTACTAAAAAATTCTCAAATATTATCAACCTAATTTGTATAGCTAGACAATTCTATTGGCGCTTTTCAAGAAGAATATAAATAAATCACTTCAAATATCCCTAACCAAAATCCAATCTGATTGTAAACAAATGTTACTTAATAGAATTTAAAAGGAAACACAATAAACTTCTTTATTTTATCCCAAGTGGAACCTTATTTCCCGGACAGAACAACTTCTAACTCAGATAGAGAACAGATTATATTCCAATCTAGATATCCATGGTGGCCTTTTGATATATAGAATAGAGGAATCACATTTTTTTATTCGAAAAATAAAAGAAAATTCTCAACAATGCTTTTCAACTTCTTTATTTCTTATCAAGGAGCTAGGAAAGAGGAAGACAATCAGCCAATAAAATTGAAGACCAAAAAAATTAAAAAGATTTTTTTTTTTTTCAAATTCAGTTTTGTTTTTTCTTGTTATTTATTTATTTTCCTTTCTCAAAAGACAAAGCAATATGGCAATAAATAGAACAGGTTTGAAAGAGGAAAATAAAATGAAATCGCTTACAGGACGAACAGGAAGGAAAACTCGGAAACATAAACTGATACACCGATGGTTACATGAGGCATGGTTATAAGGAAAATTGATTTTCACATCGCCATTCAGGAAGTCTCTTTCAGTACTTGGAAAATGCCCGATGTGTATGTGTTCTGAGAGATTTTCATGTGGGATCATTTTAGAAAATCTTCACAGCATGAATTTCACCTGATGCCGTAATTCTGCTCCTTTCGTTTGAACCTAAAGGGAACTTTGCGACATGATAGAATTGAAGTCGATAAGATACGGGGAGTCGTTCTGTATTTTTAACCTGAAGTGCATTTTCCGTTTTGCATTATCTTCTATAGGATGAAGTGTCTACCACAAAAAAAAAAAAATAAAAAAGGATTTCTGCATTTCTCACATGTGAACTTTCATCTCAACACTGAACCGAAACGTGCCGGGAATGCCAGAAAGTCTATTTTTGTCGACATTAAAGACATATCTTTCAATACTTCTCATACGTTCCAAATTGACCAGAAAGACGAAAGAACGTCGGTTGTCAAGATAGAACAGAAAAAATGCCGACGTTCAACTCGTTGCTGCCCCGCAGGGATCAACAGCCAGGGTACATTATTCCAGCTGGATATTATTATCCGGACGTTGTTATTACCCGAGAGTAAAATAAAGCCTTCCAAGGATAAATTGCCACACATGACTGAACCTATCTTCACAATTGATTAGGAACGAACTTGGATAGTGGAAGCAGTGGAATGGCACGAGATACCAGGGCTAGGACGTATTGACCATAGTTTATGTTTGGCAGTTTTCGACATCATATCGGAAATATTTGGTCATGTAATGGCGATCTTAACTTTTATAGGACAGTTTTGGTAATATCGTGGATGAAGTAATTACGATAAGGATAGTATTTTTATGAGGTGTGGTACGTTGTAGTACCTAATCCAAAACTATTCGCTATCTCCGAACAATACTCCTATCCATACATTTCTCCGAAATAACGACCACATGTTTTTCGAATTACCAAAACCAAAAGATTATCCATTTGGGATATCGTTACAAGGCATAGTGCATCCATTAAATTCATGTAAATCTGTAGTTACCGGTAACATTTTCATAATTACGCCTCCGACATATGGAACATTCGTCCTTTTCTGTTTGAGTACGAGAGGACATTTCGGATAACGAGTTTTAACTTCTCCCTCAAGCTCTGAACTTTGTTCGGAGTTCGTGATCAGATATAAAGTACATACTCGTATATCTAGCGCTTGACAGAAGTGTAATAAGAGCTACATGTCTCTCGACTGATGAAGATATTTCCAGCTTAGTGTTCTCTACTAAAATTTTCTTTTGATTTATATCTTTTCTTCGAGTTTGGAGGAAGTGAAAAGTTAGTTACAGTTATAATTTATGGTTTTCTTTGATCCAAAGACTCGTTTTTAACTTACTTAAATTTTTTTTAACTTTCAAGTGAGTTGTAGGATTATTAATGAATATCAAGAAATGGTGTTTTTCTATTGGGGAAAAATGAAATCTTGAAAGTTGAACTGGAAGATGGGGAAGATAAAAGTCTTCAATGGAGACTATTTAATATCTTAAGTCACCTTGATTATGCTGATGACGTGTATTTGCTTGCACATAATCTTTCGGACTTAGAGTCAGATGTTCCCTCGTTGCATTATAAATGCAAAGAGGCGGGACTGAAAATAAATGTGCGTAAAACCATGTGCATGCACATGGATTCGAACACAAGCACACCGATTATTCTTAACGGGCAAGATGTGGAAGAAGTGCAAGATTTTTGCTATCTCGAGAGCATTGTCAGCATGGACGGCGAAGCCCAAAAGGATATTGAGGCTCGTCAGGCCTTTGGTATCCTTCCCCCTTTCTGGAAGTTACATGAATCTCCGTTCGCACGAAACTGCGAGTATTGGACGCATGCGTCAAATCCGTGTTGTTATATGGTTGTACTACGTGGAAAGTGACCGTTCGACTTACCAAGACCCTCCAAACTTTAATGAACTTATGCCTCGGACATATTTTAGGGATATTTTGACCAGAAGCGATCTTAAACGACGAGCTTTCAAGTACAATTGGACAGACTAAAATTGATATTGAAATTCAAACGCGGAAGTGGCAGTGGATCGGCCACACTTTAAGGAAACCAGAGTGCAGGTTCTAGATTATAATCCACAAGGAAAACGTCGGGTTGGTCAACCATGTAGCACATGGAAGTGAGTAGTTGAGCAGGAGGCCAGGTGAATATAAAAGTTCTAGCAACACCTGAAGGCCGATGCTCAGAATCGCGCCTTGTGGTAGAGAACTGTTTCTGTCCTATGCCTGTATAGTGTATCTGAACAGAAATTTCATTGATTATACTCTAGATGAAATCTGAGAGTATATTGTGTTTGCCTTACCGTTTGTAACGCTAAGAAATAATGCTCGTACAGAGCCGCCAATGGTACAGAAATATTTGTTGTCGCTCAAAAACCTCGATTCCGAGAGACCGTCTGTCTGTCTGTCCGTCTGTGCGTCTGTCTACAGCATAGCTCTGGAAAGCTTTGAGCTATAGTGCTAAAAATTTTTGAGTGTCATTTTTAGCAAAAAAGTAACTTTAAGTTCGTGAATGGGCCACATCCCCCCACACCTTCTACCCCCTCCCATACAAATTTCATGAAATTTCGAAAAATTAAGAAATTGATTTTCTTTGAAACTATTTAAGCTATCGACTTGAAATTTAGGTCAAAATATTATGATATAGATGTTATTAATACCACGAATATTGACCCGATCCCGTCACTCCTTCTACTCCCTCCCATACAAATGGACAATTTTGAAAAATACATATTTTCGATTTTCATTGAAACTAGTAAAGCTGAAAAAACGAAATTTTGTCAGAATTAATCCTACTATAATTGCAATTTATTTTAAAAATAATTATCAACTTCACTATACTCCTTCTACCCCCTCCCATACAAATTTCACGAAATTTTGAAATTTAAATTAAATTATTTTTCTTCGAAACTGTTAAAGCTATCAACTTGATATTTTGTATAAAGTATACGAATAGAAATATTAATAATGCGAAAAAAATTTATTTTGATCTGTACACTCCTTCTACCCCCTCCCATACAAAAGAATTTTTGTTAAATGCATTTCATCGATTTCCATTCAAACTAGAAAAAGTACAAACTTCAAATTTTGCCAGAATTCTTTTTTTAATAATTGAAATAAGTGTTGGAAAAAATTATCAGCTCCGCTTCACTGCTTCTACCACCTCCCACACAACTATCTTCTCTATTATAAATTCAAGAAAAGCATTTTTCCATCAAGTATATGAGAGTTATCGACTTTGAAATTGAATCAAAGCATGGTGATAAGGATGATGATAAGCAGTTTCAAAATCATCTTAAACGCTACACTTCCTCTGCCACCTCCCATACAAATGCCTCAATTTAAGGAAAACTATGACCAATTTCTTTAAAAATAATGAAAACTAGAAACTTTAAATTCAGCAAAAAACATTTTGCATGCCATGTCCGGTGTCATATATGAAAAATACAAACCTCCCCCTCTACTTCTACCACCTCCCATGCAAAAATTTCTATTCACTATTCGAAAGAATTTGAGATGACATTTTTTCCGGTATATTAAAGTCATTTCCATCTCATCTAGAGTATCATATGATTGGGCCTTAAGCCGAATCATAATTCTGTTATGTTTTTTATTGAAGGAAAGGCTCTAGGACATAGCAGTTGTCAATTTTTTAATACTTAACAAAGCTTGCGATCCATAGCTTCTTCACTTAAAAACAATATTTTATTCATTTATTTATGCAAGAATTTGTATGGAAGGGGAGGGCGGAGGGGGCGATAGAAGGAATGGATAAATGTCTTTATTTATCGCTAACTAAGTTCTACTCTAATTGACGAAATACCAGTAGAACTTCTGTAAAACGGTGGAAATTGTGTCGCTGAAATACTGCACAACATGATATGCAAAATTTGGATAGAGGAAATCATATCCGACGATTGACGAAAAAGCATTAAATGTCCAATTTACAAGAAAGGAGACAAACTCTGCTGTGAGAATTACAGAGGAATATCATTGTTGTGTACGTGCTATAAAATACTGACAAAAATAATTGAAAGTCGTCGTATACCATTGGCACATAGCGGTCCTAATTATAATTTAGCTAATTCATAATTTAGCTCATCTTCATCGTTAGTAGAATGGTGACACACAGCACTTTGCTAATTAAGAAGAGCCTCTCACTCATCTGTCATATTTTTAAAAAGTTGAATTGCATAGCTAATAGGTAATCAAATTTAGCAAGGAACGTTACAAAAGATGAAAAACGATCCTTAGTCCTGTTTTGCAATCGTTTGGAAGTATTTTTTCATAGCTGGGCGTTTAAATCACGATTCCAAGATTTTGTATAATTCAGAGCTGTCAGAAAATGACTTTTCTTCTCTCTTGCACGACGAAGCTTTTATGAAAGCTCCAACTCTAGTACTACATTCTTCATCGTTATAGCCTAAATTATGAGAAAAATGAGAGGATTTAGCTAAATAAGATGATTTAGCTGAGAGCATGACGAGATGATTTATATGATAAATAGTATACTCAAGACGTGGGTGGATATAAGGCTTATATGTATATAGTTCGAAGGCAGAAAAAAATTGTTTACACTTCCGCAGATTACCTAGACGTTTCGAAGCATGCGACTTCGTAAATGTATTAGCTCCAATCAAGGCGATTGTTAAATTTGACACCTAGTAAGGTAAAGTCTGCAGAAGGTGAAATCTGTACGCCATTTAAGGATATGTTTTCGACCGAAATCTGTACGCCATTTAAGGGCATATTAACGACTACCGGCATTAAACTCTACTCTGTTTTGAGAGTAGTCAACAGAATGTCATATGAAGATCAAAAAGAGAGTGGGAGCTAAAACTGAGCCCTGAGGGAATCAATGCAAAAGGAAGCAGAAGTTACTCCGTCTAGTACCTCGAACAGAACGATCGGAGAGGAAACTCTCAATCCATTGAAGAAACGAGGTGTGAACCAAAGGCCTTTAGCTTGGCTAAAAGACATTTGTGCCAAACTCTCTAAAACGCATTGGCAATGTCGAAAGCAAAATTCACCACTGCGTAGCTATTTATTTAAAGTTATGGTTAAATGTTGTGATAAAAGGGACAAGCAAGTGGGCCGAAATTAAATTCCATTCCGCGTTTGTATTGGCATTTAATTTATCTCAGTTTGAACTTCTTCCAAACCTACACTCATATTGGCAGTGTATTGTTATGAATTAACATATAAATTATTTTATTTATTTTTAAATTAAATCTCTCGTGACAACCAACAATCATTCCAAAACAGTTCCCAACAACTAACTAACTATTTTCTCGTCGATCCTCTTTTTTATCGACATTCCTAGCCTCCTGCGTTAGACTATCAATTCTCCGTGCTGTACGAGTACGTTTCGGATATTGATGTTGCCCCAATATTGGTTGAATAGGTTCTTCCGTTACGGAGTCTGCGTTAATAACGACTGGTTCTTCCAATATTGGTGGATTGCGATTGCTAGCGATAGGCTTAACATCGAATGTGTCAAGCAACATGTTCAATGGAAGCTTTGCTGTTGACAGTGCAGTAGCATTTGAGTGACGGCGCCGAATTTGGTTTGCGTGTCGAATCCAAACTTGGTCATTCACTCGAACCTTGTACTTGACCGTTCCAATGCGTTTCAGATTCGTGGCTTGTACCCACAATATCTTGTTATTCTTGTAGTTCCTCCCATAAACAGTATCATTAAATTGATAGGTACGAGAAACAGCGCTATGTCGATCGTTAAAGTTTTGTTCCATCTCTGTATTTCGTTGCAACGGAACTGTTGATTCTGTTGGATGAATCAAATCCAACAACGTTCGTATGTTCCTACCGAACATCTGTTGTGAAGGTGTTGCTGAATTTGGCAGTGCTGCATTTGGTGTGGTACGATAACACCTTAAAAAGAGTTGCAACGCGGAAGCCGTCATGTCTTCCCCTTTTGCTTTTAAGAGAGCTCGCTTAAAAGTATCAACAAATCGTTCCGCTTGACCGTTTGATTGAGGGTGATACGGCGGTGAACGAATGTATTGAATTCCGTTGGATGTACAAAATTCCTCGAATTGATGTGATGTAAATTGTGTTCCATTATCGGAAACTATTATTTCCGGGAGTCCAAACCTAGCAAAAACTTCTTCCAGTTTGTTTAGCGTTGCCGACGTGGTAGTGGATGGCATTATAAAAATATCAGGCCACTTGCTGTAGGCATCCACAATAACCAAAAAGTTTAAGTTTTGGAATGGACCGGCTTAGTCTAGGTGTATTCTGAACCATGGTTTAATCGCTATCGGCCAGGATGACAGCGTAGTCTTTACTGGAGATTTGGCAGCGGTAGCACATCGCGAACATTTCTCCACCATATCTTCGATATGTCGATCAATGTTTGGCCAGTAAACATGGCTTCGAGCCAAACCCTTCATTCGGTTCATTCCAGGATGGCTGGAATGAAGTTGTTTGAGAACAACCATCTGTAATGTATCCGGAATTATTATACGATCCGACATTAGTATACAGCCTTTTGACTCGGCAAGCGACTCTCGCCGATTGAATAGCATCTTCAGATTCGGTTCGTTGATCAATGTAGGCCAAGATGAACGCATATATTGTAAGACCTTCTGCAGTAATTCATCCTCGGATGTTACCTTAGTGATCATCGAAAACGTGACAGGAAACCGACGCACATTTTCCACGATGATTTGATTTACCTCGGAGTCAATCATGGAAGTGGATGCGATGACAGTGTCGGAAACTTCCGTTGGTTGTTGAACCAATAATCGAGATAGCGCATCGGCATGACCAAATTTGGTGGTACCAATATGTTCAATTATAAAGTCGTAAGAAAGAAGAATCAACGCCCAACGTTGTAGCCAGTTAGCAGAATGTGTTGGAATTCCGTTCTTACTTCCGAAAATTGATATCAACGGTTTATGGTCCGTTGATAACGTGAACTTACGTCCATACTGGAACCTGTGAAATTTGGTTACCGCAAAAATCAATGCTAACGCTTCCTTTTCTATCTGGCTATAGTTTTTTTCGGCGGGTAAAAGAGCCCGCACTGCGTGTGCGATGACCGATGTGTACGGATAACGATGTAAAATTACCGCTCCGAGACCATAGTTCGAGGCATCTGCTGCTACTTTCACTTCAAATTGCGGATCAAAATGTGTAACAGATCAGAATTCAGAATTGCTTTGGTTTTCTCGAATGACCGTTGACACTCTGCTGACCAGTTCCACTTTGCGTCTTTATTTAGAAGTTTATCCAATAGAAAACGAAGTTCCCGCATTTGTCGTACAAACTGTCCGTAATAATTAATCATGCCGATAAACGAACGTAACGTCGTTATATCAGTTGGCGGTGGCATGTTTTGGATGGCTTGAATCTTCTCAGGATCCGGTCGTCTTCCTTCTTAGTCGATAATAAATCCTAGATATTTAATTCGAGGAAGAAATAATGCGCACTTCTCTGCTTTGACACGGAGTCCCCATTCTTTTAAACGTTGAAAAACCTTCGATAAGTTCTCTTCATGTTCTTTCTCTGTTTTAGCTACTATAATCAGATCGTCCAAATAACTAACGGCGCCAGTCACTCCGGCTAACATAGTGTCGATTGTTTGTTGGAAAATTCCTGGAGCTGACTTTATACCAAAACAAAGTCGGTTGTACTGATATAGTCCTTTGTGAGTGTTGATTGTAAGTAGAGAGCGTGAAGGTTCGTCGACTGGTATTTGCAAATACGCATCAGCTAAGTCAATCTTTGAAAAAAATTTACCACCAGCTAATGTAGCGCAAATGTCCTCTGGAACAGGAAGCGGATAGTTGTGTGACTCCAGCATATTATTGAGACCGGTTGAGAAATCCGCACAGATGCGAATATTCCCGTTAGCCTTCTTAATTGCTACGATGGGTGCGGCCCATGCTGAAAATTCAACTTTGCTTAACACTCCTTGATCTTCGAGTCTCTGCAGTTCTTTTTCCGCAATAGGTAGAGCGGCGTAGGAAACCGTTCTTTTTGGTCGAAAAACTGGTTGAGCACCAGTTTTCAAATGAAGTACAGCAGTCGACTTTGTGCAGAAACCAAGTGTGGTTTCAAAAACTTCAGGATATTTCTGCTCTAATGTTTAACAATCTTCTGAGCACTTGACGAAGACGGGTAACTGGAAACAGACGTGATTTTGTTACAAATTGAACTTATCGGAACTTCCCATAACCCGAATTGTTCGATCCAGTCAATGCCCATAATGTACAGATTGGTATCAGAAACGTAACATTCGCCATATGACGACTTCTCGCCAAAAGCGATTTCACATTTGAGCAAAAATGATAGTTGAAAAATACCTCCGGATGCATTTCTTGCTGATTGGTCAATCGTCGTAAGAGCTGGACTGCCAATTGTTTTCGTGGAATGGTGGAAATATCCGAAGCGGTGTCGCGTTGCAAACGAACAGGAACAGAATTAATCCTGATGTTGACAAACTTACGGCGTCTCTCGTAGTCTATCTTCGATACCATAAACAGGCTGTTGGTTTTTGGTTTGTTTACAAACTTGTTAGTCTTCGGTTTGTTATTCCCAGTACTGGTTCTTGGTTTGGAAGATTGGCAAAAACCTTCTTTGTGTCCCATGTTTCCGCATTGAGTACATTTGTGTGTTTTAAACTTACAAAATCGAACATAGTGCATGTCACCACAAAACCAGCATGCGCGTGATGGTTTTTTTGTCGGACTCTGATGTTCGTTTGAGTACTTTTCATGATTATGGGCGTTCTTTTTTAGCAATTGAATCGCGGGTGACTGCTTCTCAATCATCTTAGTGTCATGTTTCAAAGACATCAAACGATTTGCCTCTTCAGTAAGTGCATGAATAGTCACTTCGGAATCCGTTTCGATTTTGGATAGAAGCCGCGTGCGAATATCTGCTTCGGAACTTGCACTTAATCCACACACAAATATCAGACATTTAAATTGCGCGTTAGTAAGATTCTTTAAATTGAAATTTTCGCAGTGTTTGTTCACTATTCCAGCATATGTAATCAAGTCATCACTGTGTTTCTTTTGCAACTTAAGACAGTTATAGCGAGCGTTGAACAGTGACATCTGTTTGCCGAAAATCTCACTCAATTTAACTTTTGTTTCTTTGAAACTGAGATCGCGTGGCTTATGTGGCAAAATATAATTTGCATACCTTGAATGAGCTACCGAATCTAGTTTTCTTATCAGCAAGCGAACTTTTGCAGCGTCATCTAATAGCTTGGCATCTTCTTCAAAACGGTCTGAATACGAGCGTACCACGTCTCGAAAATAATGCCATTATCCGGATCATAACTAAACTCATTCATGCTTCTTGATAAAAACTCCATTGTCTTTTCCACCGATGACTGAGTCTCAAGTACATCGGTAGGTGCTGAGCTAGTTGAAGTGAGCTTAGCCAAAGCGGCATTCAAGATTTCCGATTGCCTCTGCATCCAATTTTGTTGCTGCTTAAAAAAATCTTGAATCGCTTGGTCCATTTTAAAACAAATCCTCGTCGCCAAATATGTTATGGATTAACATATAAATTATTTTATTTATTTTTAAATTAAATCTCTCGTGACAACCAACAATCATTCCAAAACAGTTCCCAACAACTAACTAACTATTTTCTGGTCGATCCTCTTTTTTATCGACATTCCTAGCCTCCTGCGTTAGACTATCAATTCTCCTTGTCAAGTAGCGTCTCCAACAGGTATAAAAGGTAAGAAACCTTTCTGAGACATAGCGTCATTCAGCGTGTAAGAATTGAAAGCCGACTGAAAGAACAAAGTTCACAAGTATCTTGAATGTTGTTAGACGTCATTCCATTTAGTTTAAGAGTCTTTGGAAAATTAGAGTACGCCCAATCATAAATCTGTTATACTTTCTTCGAACCTTATTTTTTAGCGTTACAAAATTCATTGGAGGAAACTTATAATATTCTCTATTTTCATCTATAATACAAAAATCTGTATTTCATCTAGTATCGTGTTTGGGTTAACCAAGCTCTATTACGTTTATACTCTAGAGAGTAATATAAGTCAGTTTTAATAAATTGTGTAAGGCTCAGAGCTAGGCTCGCTGATTCTATTGATAAGAAAATTTAGAGTGTTATTTTCCTGAAAAAAGTAATTTTATGCTCAAAAATTATCCGAATCCTCCCAAACCGTTTGCTATCCTCTATACAAGGTTAAGTTTGTCGATCTCGAATTCGGTACAAAATATTTTAGAAGTATTATTTGTAAGACCAAAATAATTAATTCGTTACCTTTGCTCCTTCTAACCCCCCCTCGCACACAAAATGACAAAAATTTACAACTGTAGAATGAGTTGATTTTTTTGAAGAGTGTAAAACCTTTTCTGATCTTGAATTTTAAGCTTCTCATTTTATTGATTACTTGTGCATATACCCATGCTTCGCGCGGTTGCATAGGAAGCAACTTTGAATGAAGACAAATAATCGTTTGATTAATTTCTTTCTCTTCTATTTCAGGATTGGACCTTTGAAAAGCTCTTCTGTTCCAAAATGCACAATGTCATCGATTTCTTGTTTCTTGTTTCGTGTCACGTGCCCAAACTTCAATTTCTAATTCCCAATTAATTATCGTCCTTTGCAATGCCATTCCTTGTATATCGAATAGAGGAAAGTTACGGTTTGAATAGTTTTACAAAACCGATTTCGTCGGCAAGAATAGTGTATACACCCTGACCCCACGAATAACGCAACCAGTTAATACCCTCTAATTGGAAAGGATGAAACTACATTCGAGGTTCTGAGTTGGTTCAGTTCTATCTAATAATCGATTGCTTCCTTCAGGCCTGGAATATCAACAGAGGTCAGGAGGCTACGGTCCGATTTGGGCTGTAGTGTAGTGGACTTCCATAATCCATTTGCAGCATTAATATGACTGATCGTGCAACAAAATACACACACGTTGATTCTTGGAAGTAGATGGATCCGCTATTATCTTTTCTGCTTATCTCCATAGTAATATTTTATCGACCTTACCTAGAAGTTGGTACAACCACATCTAAGACATTTCCAATTGCCGTTTGGAATTTGCTGAGGGCCAAGATTCACTACCAAATTACTTTTCACCATCCTTACAACGACAGAACTCTTGACTGCATTATTTTTAATTAAATTTAAAAGTCATTTTTATCCAATTCGATTTATTTTAGTATGCCACTTTTAATATATGTAATTCACCTTTTTTGCGGCACCGAATATAACTTAGGGAGTCACCCTTTAATGTAATGCACAGTTATGTCATTATAGGAAGTGGAAATGTTAAGGTGGAGAGAGACGAAAATGGCGGTCGACATTGTTCTTGAAGCACCACAGGTTGTACTTGTTGGGAAAAAAACTAGCTGGCAAATTGTTTCAGAATCTTGACATTCGGGAAATGGATGACTGCCTATATTTCACTGCACGAAAAGACAAAGTTTTGACCATTCAGTTGGCGAGTATTTCGAGGAAAAGTATACAGTGGAGAAATAAGTGTCCTTAGTTTCGTACTGCATTTACTATGAAAGTATCGACAGTAAATGCTGAGTACATTTCTGCGATGCTCGAGAGAATCTATAGAGGATGTGATGGCTCATCTCCAATCAGTGGGAACGCATGTTTTTGAATACAATCGAGCAACGCGAGGTATGTTTTGGGTGCCCTAGCCCAAACAAGCGAGTTCTACTCTAAATATGGTGTAATGTAAGCCTTATAAATGATTGCTATGTCGATGGGTGTGAAATATTTTTTGTACTTTCGGAGAAGACCTAGACGTTTAGAGGCGTAAAGGGCAACATCAAAGATATGCTGGCCTCAATTCAGGTGGTCATTAATTTTGACGCCAAACAGTGTGAAATTCTCCGAAGTACTAAGTTGTGCACCATCAAAGGTTACATTGTGAGACAACACTAGAACATCACGTTTCAGCGATAGATGACAGGCCTGCGTTTTGGATGCGTTGAGCTCTACTCTATTTTTCCTGCCCCATTTCAGGATTAAATTGAGATCCGAGTTCAGCGAACTGAATAATTCCCTGTGATTGGAAGCAATAGAATGATTGTTTAATTCCGCAGAAGAGTTAAATTCATAGGTGTTGTCTAAAGTACTGTCATCCGAAAAACTATGGATTATATTGAGAGTAGACGACAGAAGGTATTTATGAAAACTAAGAAAAGTGTTGGAGATAAAACAGAACCTTGAGGGACGCCGGAATCATTTGGGTAGGAGAAAGAAGTAACGCCATCTAATACTACTCGTATAGTGCGTTCAAAGAGATAATTCTCAATCCATTAAACAAAGGTATCATTAAGGCCTGTGCCCCTAAACTTAACTAAAAAAGATTCATACCAAACTCTGTCAAAAGCTTTTGCAATGTGAAGTGCGAGAACTTGATGTTCGCCATATTTATATAATCATGAGTTCCAACGCTCTGTCAAGTAGACTAAAAGATCTCCCGTCGACCGTCTAGAACGGAACCCATACTCACGATCATGGATGAGCTGTATATCCTCCAGATATTTGACGATTTTACGATTAATAGCACATTCCATTACTTTCGAGAGCACTGAAGTAATGGCTATTGGGCAGTAGCTGACGGGGTTTGGTTTGCTTCCTATCTTGGGAATTGGCTGAACATTAGCAACTCTCCACATACGTGGAAAGCACCCAGAAGAATAAGAAAGATAGAAATGATTGCGAAGAGGTTTAGCTAAAGAAGAGGCGCACTTTTTAAGAGTAATGGGGGGAATACCGTCCGGACCAGCAAATTTGTGGATATTGAGCTTTTTAAGGATTCGAGAAATAAGTCTCGTGCGAAAATGCACTGCAGGCAGTGAGAAACCGAAAGGGTTTGCTGCGGGAGGCTATCGGTTTGATGGTGGAAAGCGAGAGTTTCTTGCAAAACTTGCTGCTAGTAAGTTAGGTTTTTTGCTAGGATCAACCACAGTACGGTCGCCATCTGTTCAGCTTAAGGTGTACATTAACCAATTGTAGTGACCTTCGCGGGCGTGCGCACATCTCCCCAAAGTTTCATCGCAATCGGATAAATGGTAAAGGAATGCATACGATACATGTTCAGACAGCATAAAGGCATTTATCTCAACAATTATAAGTCATAGCGAAAAGATTTTTTTTTACATAATGACCTGTGTTATAGGCAATTTCGGCCTTTACGTGCAACGCAGGAACACAGTCATGGAGGGAAGGAATGGGATTGGGAAGGTAGAGGAAGGGCAGTGAGAACGACCGTAGCGAGTGGAGGAAGCTGGTTGGGCTAGGTTGTTCAGTTCTACTGGCTGCTTACTGACAAAATTTGCAGATGTCATGGGGGACTGAATGATAGAAAGCGAACAGAAACCATCTACTGAGTATCTAGGCCTTCTGGAAGTGGAGATGTTTCACTTTTACACCGGTTGCCCATTTTATTTCGAATAATTTTTCATCGCCAGTAGCAACTGAAAAATTCGTGCTTAAAAAAGCCCGTCTGGAGTGGGAATCGAACCCACGACCTCTCGACTGAGAAGCAAGCACGCTGCCCACTACGCCACGGAAGCCTCACTTATATGGCAAGAATTTCATAATTTTTTTAGTTCTACAACTTTCACTTACAAAATTATTCAATCCGATTGCTTTCAAATTTCAAAACTCAATTTGAGCTATAGCGCCATTTAATATTGTAATGACATATATCCAAGTCTAAGCGCCGACTAATAAGCTGTCTAATAGTGACAAAATGCGTTCAGTAGTTTTTAACGGACGGTTTTATTATTAGTATAGATTTCAATTACTTTGTGAAAATTACTAACATTCTCTCACTCTTTCTTGCACCTTCCACATAACCAGCACAATTACTCGAAACACATTATCAAATTTATAAAGCTGAAATCTGGTGAAAAATATTTTGATAGCAACTATGTTATAATTGATAGCTATATGGAAAAAACTAGTTCAATGTCTTCACTTCTCCGAACATCTCTCAGACAAAATTTAATATTTCTGAAGGTCCCGGAAATTTCTATTTCACCTAGAGAATGGGGCTTACCCGCAATCATAGTAATTTTATGTTTTTGCCGAGTACCACTGGAATTAGCAAGGTTGATATTTAGTGCCGCACAGCATTACTAAGGGAGACCAAGCCCCAGTTTGGGCTCATGTGCTATTGAAGAAGAAGTCAGGGATTGATATATTAAAAAATTAAGGAGAGTAAAAGATAAGAATTACAGAGTACAAAGGGTATATTCTTATCGAATCAAATTAAGGAAATGATCCAGTTTAATTAATTTTTATGGAACAATATAGAGTAGAGGTTCTAAAGGGTACTACTCATTATTTAAATTATATCTTTGTGAAGTAATTACCTTGTCCATTTGGTCTCTACCTTCTCCAATTTTTGCAACGCCTCTTACTATCTGATTCCAAAAACTCATCTCATCCTAGATCCCATCATTATTTTCGATATTATCCAGGCCAGAATTTTGCGATTCTTGTTATCCAGTTGATTGCATTGACTCCTCGAATTTTCTGTTTTCTTTCCATCTTTCCGTCCTTTTCGGCTTTCACCATAATTTAATTCCTGAACGGTAAATTAGGAAAGAACATAAGAAAAAATCGTTTCTGTTTTTTTTTGTGTATTGTCACAACAGAAAACAGACAAAAGAAAATTGCCTCATTTGATTGTGATTTTGCAAGGATATCTTATACGAAATTAAGTTTTCCCGCAAAAGGCTGATGAAGGTAATGTTGGAGTTTCGTATATTTTTTCGCCACTGGATTCTCCTTTTATTTTTCTAATGCTTTGAAACGGATATAAATTTGGTGGGATTTTTAAATCTATGGGAGCAAGAAAAAGTTGATGGGAAAAGTATGTGTGTTTGGGGAGTTGTTAGAGCATGAATAGAGTATTGCAGATAATGCGATTGGATTTTCTTTTCAAAACGGATTGATTTATGTATGAAAGTGGTTAGGAGAGGATTTAGAAAGATTGGATAAGTAGTAGGCATGTAGTTTAGGGTAATCGAAGAACGAGTGTGCTTAGTCCTATGCCATTAATAATTTGGAAGCGATATTTTTATTGCGACAATTTTGAATCCTCTATGGCCCAATTTCGGGCCTCGGCCGAAACTTTAACGTAATCTAAGCCCTTATTCCATCATAAAACAAACCCCTACTTAAAGACATCCTATTAAATTCTCTTAAAGATTGATTTTATAATTCCGAATGATGCACATTTAATGAAAATCATGTCGATCATTTATTCTCACTTGGCAAACGTTTTTACGTCACGCATTCATTTACTAACTACAAGATGGCAGGGACACATCTAAGTGGGTCATAAAAAAGATTTCGCATTAAATTAAGTTTTCTGTTGGACGACGGACGGTTGGGAAACAAGAAAATGATAATAATTTTATCGTGGCTGCACAACGTAAACAAGTAGCTATTTGTCCTGACACCTGTATGTTAGAAGAATCGCTTCCAGACCCATTAACCACCTGATGATATCTATAAAATTTTCATTAGTATCCATCACTTCCATCTCCTGCTACCATTAACTGAGCTCATTCACCAGGGCGTAGACATTTTCTTTTCTCTGACCTAAATCCATTTATCAAGGAATTTCATTTTAAAGCTTTAAACACTTTATCAGATATTTTCGTTGAGGATAATCAATTTCTACAAAATGGAACGGGCTGGAAGGACATTTCTTTCCACACGATAAATTTATGTGAAACAATGTCACCATCACTGCGAAGCTATTGATTTCGTGCAAAAATCCGTCGATAAGGATCTTTGCAATTCAGTTTAGATATCCTCTGAAGACTGTCATAAGATACTTCAAAATTGTCATCATATCATCGCTCAAAAATCTCTAAGCCGGATTTTCGTCCGTCCGTCTGTCCATCAGTCTGTTTGTGCACTCTCTACCTCGAGAACGCGTTGAGCTAGAAGATTAATATATTGTACACGTTGCTTTTAATAAAAAAGTAAAGTCAAGTTCGTTGAACGGGCCAAATCGCTCCACCCCTTCTATCCCTCCCATACAAAATGACACAATTTCGCAATTTGACAATAAATTGATTTTCTCGAAAAGTACAAAAGCTAATTGAAAAAGATACTCACCTCAATTCCTCAATTGTTGTTGTTGCTGCTGTCCCAAACTTTAAGATAGACCTTTGCGTAGCTGCCCATCATGTTTGCATGTTTTTGTTTTGGTAGTAGGTCACTAGGTCATCTACATTCTTTATAATATGTTCAGTCGAGCCGCATGGGTGATAGCTCGAGCCAATAATTAGCTTGTGCTGGTAGTGCACAAGATAATGGCCGAAACTTCGTCGCCTCTGAAAAATGTTGGAACTAGTAAAAATTTAATGTTATTCTTAAATAGGCTGGTTATATAGTAACTTGCCGGGGATCAAGATATCTGCATCGTGGATCTATGGTTCCTGTACAAGGGCCACGTTCAAGTACTCATTTACTTACTCACTTACGATGCAGTGTTGCAGGTTAATTTGAACACACTTTCCCTAGCCTTCTCATCGCCGTTTTTCTCTCTACCACCGGCGAGTGAGGTATCCCCTAACTATGTGCGTGAGTCCGATCGCTTTATTGCAAACGTGTTCACAGACTTTGCCTGAGGAGTGAATAGTTTCTAATCGATCGATCGGACGTACTGGCTGGCTTCTTTGTTGGCTTGTGTATGGCACCTTTTACCCGAAAATGAAGTGGGGCCTGAAGTCCACCTTGTGCATATCAGGATATCTTGTCGATATCGAAAGTCAGTGCCTGGCCCATCCTATTTCCTACCCTGTTCAGCAGCTGCCATTGTTTAATATTCAGAACCCTATTTTGTCTTTCGAGCTTGGCCATTATGGTCTCTGTTGCCAAATAGTTTCCTCTGAAATCCTTACTACCAAGACTTTAGATATGATTATGTTGTCTCCTTCCAGGAATGTAAGCTCTACCTCTGGTTTTGAGTTTGTTTGCTTTACTGATTCGCAATTATATTCATTGGTGAAATAACTCGGTTTGAAGATACGTGCGGGCCTGGGTTGGGGACCCTTATCTTCTTGGGTCATTTTGGCCAACTTTTCGATGATTACTCCTTACAAGATTGCGAACTGCACATTATCTATGGGAGTTCAATCACTTATCGCTACTGCAATAGTCTGTAGAGTGTATGGTGCCCCATTGTTTATACTTTTGGTCTTAGTAGAGCCTGGATAGGATACCGACATCGTGGCCAGCGATTGTGTGGAAAATTTCAAGGCTTTCACTCTCTCCACTAAAGTTATTCTTCAGCATCATCCTTGGCAGCGAAACGTGCACATTAACTCAGTCGTCCGAAAAACGACTTAACGCCTTTGAAAGAAAGGTCCTTAGAAGAATCCTCGGACCTGTGAGGGAAGACTCGATCTGGAGAATACGGTACAATAGAGAATTGTATGCCATCTTCGACAATCCAGAAGTATCAACCTTCAAAAAATTTAAGAAGTTATAATGGGCTGGTCATGTGGAGCGAATGGATGACGGAAGAATTCCTAAACGCACACTAAAAGGGAAAGGCAACGGACAAAGACCGGTCGGAAAACCATGGAAACGCTGGGTGGATTCGATTGACGCAGACAGCAAATCACTGCTAAGATTTTCTAACTGGAGGACGCGATCACTGAACCGAGATGGATGGAGGCAAAGTGTTCAGGAGGCCAAAGTCCGATTTGGGCTGTAGCGCCGTTGTAAGTAAGTATCATCCTTGGTCTCTGAATACGGAGGCTCGCCAGGTCTAGTTCCTCTCCTGTTTGTATCGAGAGCGGCCTCATTCGTACCTCCACTCCGATCGATTGGTCAAAGGAGACTGTGTCTGGGTGCATTTAATCAAATTTTGGTTGAGTTAATCAAATTCGTTTTCATTCAATACAATTCGGGTGCATTTCATCAAATTTGTTTTTCGTTTAACCAAATTTTTGTTTATTCAATCAAATTTGTGTCCATTCAATCAAATTTGGGTGCCTTTAATAAAATTTGTGTTCATTCAATCAAATTTGTGGTCAGTCAATCAAATTTGTGATCATTCAATCAAATTTAGATGCATTCAATCAAATTTGGGAGCATTTAATCAAATATGTGTTCATTTAATCAAATTCGTGTTCATTCAATCAAATTTGTGTTCATTCAATCATATTTCAGTGCATTCAATCAAATTTTATTGTATTTAATCAAATTCGGGTTTATTCATCCAAATTTGTGTTCATTCAATCAAATGTGGGTGCATTCACTCAAACTTGTGTTTATTTCATCAAATTTGTGTTTATTTAATCAAATTTATGTTAATTCAATCCAATTTGTTTTTATTTAATGAAATTTGTGTTCATTCAATCAAATTTGGACGCATTCAATCAAATTTGGGTATATCTAATTAAATTCCTGTTCATTCAATCAAATTTGTGTTCATTCAATCAAATTTGGATGCATTCAATCAAATTTGTGTTCGTTCAAACAAAATTGTTTTCATTCAATCAAATTTGGGTTCATTCAATCAAATTTGTGTTCGTTCAAACAAATTTGGGAGCACTTAATCAAATTTGCGTTCATTCAATCAAGTTTGTGTTCATTTAATCAAATTTGTTTTTATTCAATCAAATTTTGGTGCATTCAATTAAATTTGGGAGCATTTAATCAACGTGTGTTCATTTAATCAAATTAATGCAAAATCAGTAACTTTAAAGACTGCCGCTTTTACTACACCTTTACTCCACCCTTACTCCAGCCTTACACCGCCCTTACTCCACACTTACTCCATCCATACTGCGATTTGGGTTGTAGTGCAATTGAATGAGTTCCACGAGAAGCGCGTAAATGGACGGAAACTCGCAGCAGAGGTTAAATTCGTTCGCGACTATCCAGCAAAGAAAATAATTTAATAAGGAATCGTTAATGAATTATATTAACGAGCGATTCGATCGTTAATGAGCATCGTTAACGAGTCATTAACGATTCATCAAGCAGACTAAATGGACATTCGTTAATCAATTACTTTTAGCGATTCATTAATGAATTGTAAAACGCTTACAAGAAACGAGTATAAAAGAAAGTATAGAATCGTTATCAATTAATCATTAATGTGTCCTTAATGATTTTTATTTTGATCCATCAATGAATGTCGTAAACGATGCATAAACGATATTATTTATGAAACATTAACAATTTATTAAAGAACTTGGCTTTTAAAGCTAAAGAAAAGATCGTCGAAGATCACAATTGCTTCATGTTCTGTTTCTGTTGTTTACAACTTTAAACATTTCACGAATACACACACACCAACAAGCACACGCGGATATCCCTACAAAATCTAGGTTTTTTATCGGTTGCGTTTGCAATATTTTTATATGTCGACACGAAATATTTTTTGACTCTGATAATGCGCATGGTAAATTGAAAAAGCTTGTACATAACAAGATCGACGTTGTGCGATCCATTTTGCATGGTTTGCTTAAGATCATAACGCAGTTTATTTGTTTTGTATCATTTCATTCTCGTTTTAACATCATTATTTGCGAGCGCTCATTTAATTGTGTGCCCCCTTCAGCCATGTAACTTTTGGTTCAGTGATTTACATCCAGTCTGGCGATACCGTGAGGTATAGGCCTACTAACCGAACTAGCAAGCTTTAATTATTAGCGTTAGCTAGTTGTGACCTACTAGAAGATTCGTTAATATGGCCACGTGGGCGAACTTACTTTGGCATCGAAGCATCCTCCATCCTACGACCTATTTTTTCTTTCTTACGACAAAGTAGAATCTTTAAGAAATATCAAGCGCCGGATGTTAATAATCCAACTTTGTTCTTAACTGATTGATCACCTTCACATAGATCAAAAATAACCTCAAGTTTCCACTTTTTGTGGGCGCACCTTTCTGCTGTAAATTACATTTAGTTTCAGCACGAGTAAAAAAGTTTGATATCGTTTCATCCGTTTCCCGACGACTATAAATTACATCAAAAAAATTTCTTTTTCGTGAACATAATTTTACTAAAGCACATACCACCAATATTTTTAATTCTCGCCTTTTGCAACCCTATCAATGTTCTGAAAGAAAAACTCGAAGAAAAATAACATTTCGATATGACGAATTGCAGAAAGGGGATGCGAGGGTGGAATCCTCTATCCTCTACTTATGGTGGTATAATATAAAGTTAAGGTAGCCAATAAATTAGTTCGTTAAGCCATCTGGAATGTTGGTTTGATTTATGATAACTTCAGGCAAGTCTAATGGAAAAAATTTTCTTTTCGTTTTTTTCTCTTCGCTTATAGATTATTTTTTTCTTCTCCTTAGGGAATTCAATGAAGACGAAGAAGAAATCCCTGGCATTGACATACTAGGCATATAATAGGAAACTAGTTCGGAAAATCTTGAGCGACATTCCAAATCCTATCTTAAAAGTTAAGACTATTCGATGGATCATGAGAGCTATCTAATTTATTACCGATTTTTTGTTTGTTAAACTTTTCCGAAATGTTTTTTCGATTTATTTCTTAGATTTCATCAAAAACGAATTGAAAAAAAAACTTCTTTTCAAATTTTAGATGTCATAAAAAAAAAATCTAATCCGAAAGCTTACAAAATCATTGATGCCGAGAAAATACAGATTCTAATAAATTTCCCGTAAAACTGAAAGTATCCTCAGGATCAGGATTTAGGCCGTTGTAAATATCGAAAATACCGGAATATCATCTTTCAATAGATAGATCGATCTTTTTGTGTACAACCCACATCTAAATTTATACACCCTAGTAGTGTAGAAAATACTAAACGACAGGACATATAAAGCATCTCCTTTTCCCCGCCATATCGACGATAAATTGCTTAAAGGGTCGTAAAACATTAAACGAAAGCCTAAAAATGTCGTTCATATGAAATTTATGGGTCGTGTGGGAGCTTTTGTTTGTTTTAAAGGCAGAAAATAGGTATTAAAGGAGGCAGCAACGATAAGTGATGATTTTTATCGAACGGAGTTTAATTCTTTTTTAAGGGAGCATACGGTAGTAAAAAGCCACACTTTTTGCTGCACAATGATGTTGAAGTGTTGCACGATTTATTTATCTATTTTGCAGGTGCGAAGTTTGAAAGTTAGTATACTACTGTGTCCAAAAACTAGTCGGAATTTTTCGATTTAAATTACGCGGGTAAATATTTTCGCTCAATATTTTTTTTTTAAGTTAGTACAACTGTTACTGACTTCGATGCCAAATTATATGTGAAAATATTCATTAGTGTTTGAGTTTCGCTTGTTTTTGTGCGACACAAAAAGTGAATTTGGCGATTTTTACAATGTCTGAAATTATTCAACAAAGAAGTGCGATCAAATTTTGTGTCCTAAATGGAATAAATGCTGCAGAAATGTTGAAAATGTTGGAGAAGGCTTACGGGGACCGAGCTCTACCAAAATCAACAACATATGATTTTATTTTTTTTTTTTTAAAAGCCGAACACAACTTAGGGGGTCACCCTTTAATGTAAATTACACAGTCATGTCGGTAAGGGAAAAAAGGGAGTAAGGAGTTGAGGTTAGTCGGGATTAAAAGGAGGGAAAAGCCTAAAATGCCGGTGGACGTTGAGTTTGAAACGTCGAAGGTCGTATGACAATGGGAATACATCTTTAGGCAATGCATTCCAGAGCTTAGAAGTTCGGGGTATGAATGACCGCCTATATTTCACTGTGCGGGAGGTCGGAAGCTTAACAGTTAAGTCGTGCGCGCTTGATGATAGGCGTGTGTTTCTAGGAAATGAGTACAGAGGAGGAATAAGTTTAGCAAGTTCTTCACTGCATTTACCATGAAAGTAGCGGTAGTAAATGCTTAGTACACCAACATTTCTGCGATGCTCAAGGGAGTCTATAGAAACCGAGATGGCTTCATCTCCAATTAGTCGGAACGCCTGTCTCTGGACTCGGTCGAGCATTGCAAGTTGCGTTTTGGGTGCCCCAGCCCATAAATGAGAGTTGTACTCGAGGCGTGGTCTAATGTAGGCCTTATAGATATTTGCTAAGTCACTGGGAGTAAAATATTTTTTACATCTTCGGAGAACTCCTAGGCATTTGGAAGCGTCAAGTGCTACGTCAAGTATGTGCTGGTTCCAATTAAGGTGGTTATTTATTTTGATGCCAAGGAGTGAGAAGTATTCGGAGGAGTTTAGTGGGACACCACCGAAGGTTACATTAGGAACCGACGCCGGGACATCACGTTTAAGGGAAAGATGACAGGCCTGCGTTTTTGAAGTGTTGAACTCTACTCTATTTATCCTGCCCCATTCCAAGATTAGATTCAGGTCAGAGTTCAATGATCCAAATAGTTCGGCACGTTTAGATGCTACCGGGACACGGTGAGCGTTAGTAATCGAGTCGAATTCATAGATGTTATCCAGGGTACTGTCATCTGCAAAGCAATGAATCGGGTTGAGCGTTGACGACAGAAGGTCATTGATAAAAATAAGAAAGAGTGTGGGTGATAAAACAGAGCCTTGGGGAACTCCGGAATCTATGGGAAAGGGAGAAGATGCCACGCCATCCAATACTACTTGTATGGAGCGTTCATGTAAAAGCTTCTCTAGGAGACAATTGTGCCAAACTCTGTCGAACGCTTTAGCGATGTCAAGCGCCAGAACTTGACCTTCGCCAAATTTATGGATGCAAGAGTTCCAACGGTCAGTTAGATAAACCAAGAGATCACCTGTAGACCGTCCAGAACGGAATCCGTATTGTCGATCATTGATAAGTTTGTTATCTTCAAGATAGCGGACTATTTTGCGATTCACAGCCGTTTCCATCACTTTCGACAGAACGGAAGTAATGGCGATGGGGCGATAGTTGGCGGGCAACGCTTTGTTACCTTTTTTGGGAATCGGCTGAACATTCGCCATTTTCCACGTGCGCGGAAAATGTCCAGAAGAGTAAGAGAGATGGAATAAATCTCGCAGCGGTTTAGCCAGGGACGCAAAACAATTTTTTAGGACTAGGGGGGTAATACCATCGGGACCTGCAGATTTCTGAGCGTTGAGCTCACGAAGAATTCTGGATATAAGTCCTGTGCGAAAATGGATCTCAGGTAGACGAAATCCAGATGGTGATACCGGCGGGGGAGACTGGTTTGTCGCTGGTAGCCTAGAGTTTCGTGCGAAACTTGCTGCGAGAAGATTGGCTTTTTCGACAGGATGGACTACAATTCGGTCCCCATCTAGAAGAGGTGGTGTAGATGATTTAACATGGTTGCTGTTAACCGTTTTAACAAATGACCAAAACGATCTCGAGCCATTTGGCGATTCGAGAATTTTCTGTCGAAGTTTTTGGTCGTGTTGAAACTTAGCTTTCTTCAAAATCGAATTGCATGTATTTCTTGACATGTTGTAAAGAGATCTTGTTGGCAAACGTTGGGTTGCTCTTAAAAATTTGAAAATATTTTTTTTCTTGTTCCGGATGGCTGTAAGACAATCAATAGTAAACCACGAATCCTTCGACGGCTTGATACCTTTGTAATTAAAGGGCATGAAGAGTTCCATACCCTTAAGGATGGTTTCAGTTACAAGCTGACAAGCTGTATCACAATTATTAGACTCGAAACACAATTTCCAATTAAAGGCCTTGAAAAACTGATTTAATGCTCCCCAGTCTGCTTTTTTGTAACACCAGATGGTTCTTCGAGGAACTTTGACTTTTAATGTATTTACCACTGAAATCGGAAATTGTGCTCGAATCATAAAGTGATCGGTATTCCCAACTGGGGATGGCGATATTACAGAAACAGAGTATTTGTCTGGATGATTCGTTAGAAAAATGTCAAGCAAGTTTGAAGCATGGTTTGCTATTTCAGGCAATCGAGTTGGTTCGGTTACCAACTGCACTAGTCCATTTAGTGAAGCGAAGAGCTCAGTATCTTGACCCTGTTGGTCCGTATTGGTAGAATGTTTCAGCCAGGCAACATTATGAACGTTGAAATCGCCCGCTACAACGATTTCAACGTCAGGGATTGCATCATACAATGCCTGAATAGACTCCGACAACCTATCCAATTCTGTTCTAGTTTTTGCTACTGTCAATGTCGGACTTCTGTAAACATAGCAAAAGAAAATAATTTGCCTTTGGACCTGAAGTTTTACCCAGGAGTAGTTAAACTCTGGATTAGTGCAGGTACCTAGATGGGAAACAACTTGGAAGGCTACATCATCGCGTATATATATAGCATCAGGTCTGGCGATTTGAGTATGGATGTATAGGGATAAATAGGCACCACTCAAACCCCGAACATTCAGTTGCTCAATGGTAAAATTTACCATAGCAAAGCAATAACTGGAGAACTAGAAAAGTACGAAAAAACAACGCAACAAAAGATAATAGCAGTCAATAATAATACAAAAAGAAAAAAAAAAAGGAACGAAGACAATGTCAAACAAATTAGCTATAAAATTCTATGTAAAAAAAAAAAAAAAGAAAGAAATGGAAATAAATATATAAACAAAAACCAATAATACTAAATGAATAAAACCAAGGAAAAAAAAAAAAAACAAATGCATAAAACCAAGTCATACGGCACTCCACTGTTTCAGTGCAACTACGGGACGGGGCTTGCAAAAAAGCAATGGGTGCAATGTATCCGCTAGTTCTAGGCCTTAACGGTACACGCATCCACAGCCCACGACCCGTTAGCCAACAGTTAGGGACTTAGCTGATGGATTGGATGGTAGGTAGCCGTCCATGTGTGATGATGCTGTACTGCTTGGCGACCCCCAACAAAAACTCGCGCACAATATGTTTTAATCCGATTTTAGTATTTTATGACTAATCAATCACGACACTCATAACGTAGTCGACAACTCAATAGAAACAAAACAAAAGAACAAAGAAAAAACATAAAATGCGATGAGCGCGGAGTAAAACGTCCGATCACTGCGACGGTTGCTGATAAACTTTTTGATTGGTATAAATTGTTCAAAGAAGGTAGAGAACGCGTTGAAGACGAAGAGCGCCTTGGTCGACCATCGACCTCAACTGACGATGCTCACATCCAAAAAGTAAAAGAATTAGTGCTTGCAAACCGTCGATTAACTATAAGAGACATTGCTGATGAAATTGGCGTATCAAAAGGATCAATTAATTCCATTTTGAGAGATGTTAGTTATGGGGACGACGAAAAGAAATACTAATTTTACAATTTTATATATTACTTTTTAATTAAGACCTTTTAGTTCAGATGGTAAATTCAGACTCAACTATCATAAAGATGAAAATCAATTTTAACCTTTTAAAATACAGATTAGATTTTGTTTATACAAAATCGTAATGGATATGACAAATGGATATTTCGCGTTCTTTTTCCGTGCACTTAAGTACCTTTAAAAGTTCTTGGTGACAGATTTGATCTGACAAAATTGTATATGCAATTCATTAAGTGGACATGAGCTTTAAAATCTCTTGTTGAAAGATTTGCATTAATTACGTTATATGAGAGTTGATTTTCATGTTATAATGATTCTTAGAAATTATTACATTTATTATGGTGTATAATGATTCTTAGATATTATTAGAGGTAAGTATTATGAATTACAATGATTCTTAGATATGATTAGAGGTAGGTATTATGGTGTTGCCATAACTCCCCCCCACTTAGACTGAAGCTCCTGATTCAGGTGAAAAGGTAATTTTATCTCTTTCTTTTTCGTATTTGACACGTTTCTTTTCTAATCTATCAAATTTTTGTGCAAGTTTTTCTGCAGGTGAGTTTATATTTACTTTAATATTTCCATTTTTAAATTTAAAATATAAGAAAATACATGTTATTATTATGACAATAAAAAGTAAAATTGTTACTGTAGAAATCACTGTATTACGTTTATGTCTAAATTCAATTAATTCAATCCTTTTTATGTTTTCAGCCTTTTCTAGTTTTATATCGTCAAAGTTTACTTCATATTTCGTATAGTTTAAAAGTAGTGGTGGTGATATTACTAATTTATGATTAAAGTTTACAATTTTATTTGTATATAATTTTTCGTTTAATTGTACTGAACATTTATTAAAGTTTATTACAAAGGTACCAAATATTTGAAATTGTTTTTCATTACAATTGTGTATTATTTTATCATAAAAGTTTTGTACTAACAAAATTCCATTTTCTATTTCTTCAATGTATGTATGATTATTAACTCTAATAAGTTTACATGTATGTTCACAATTAATTGGGTTTTTTAAATTTTTTATATATTTATTTTCATTATAATAGTGATTGTTAAACTTAACTACGACTTGGTCTGGTATATCGACTTTCGTAAAATTACTTGTAGGTACAGTACGCAAATAATATGTTGGAACAGAGTTATCATAGAATATGGGAATATTTAGAACAATATAAACAATATCATTATCCTTTCTCGCAAATACGGAGATGAATAGTTCTTGCAATTCATGAAAACCTATTAAATTTTGCTCTATTTCTGCTCGATCAAGAATCGATCGGGACATTAATCCGAAACGTGCTGCATTTATGTTATCCAGTATTTTATCTACTTCATATGTTAAATCTTTTAAAGTATTTTTAAATTTTAGGTAATATATTTGAAGGTTAATATTAGATGAATAATTAGAAGTCCATGCAAGAAATTGCATAAACTGATTTTGTATTACTTCAGTACGGTTTTTTATACGTTCTAAATTTCGTGCGAAGACTTCATTATTTTTAATTTGTTTATTAAATTTTGTAATTATTTCTTTATTATTTTTATCAATATATTCAAGATGTTCTAGTATTTCTTCTCTATCATCACTATCCATTATACCAAATAACCATCTATATAATCCACCAATAGGATTCACCAAACCGCGTTTAAAACGATTGGGTTTTGCAAGATCCAAATTGTGTAATTGAAGTGTGCTTATCGGTTTCGCATTATCAATTCCTTTAAGTAAATTTATTTTTGTTTCAAGGTCTTCTAGTTCTTGTTGTAAGTCGGGATGAAATCTAATTACGGGTTTGTACATATCTTCAGCTACTCTTATTTGCATTTCTTTTAAATTTATGATTACATTACTATAGTCCGTTAAATTTATTTTATGGAAAATTCTGTATTGGTCTGCAATCAAATGCATCTGTTGTTTACTTATTAATACTATACCATTATCGGTTTCCACTTTTTCAATTTGAATGTCGGTCGAAGCCAACTGTAATATCAGGAACAAGGGGATTACCTCTAGAATTTTCATAATTGGTGTCATCTGAAATGACAAAACGTTTGGGACGTTTTATATTAATTAGGGCTACATTTTGTAGATTTTGTTTTTTATTTTTAGGTAAATGTTTGGGAGTTCGATTGGGTACTTTTACATAACCCATCGTTCGAATTTCTTCGTATTCCTCACGAGATTTATTTTGGTTATTGATAGACCTTTCTTTGTTTTGTTTCATTAAATGTAGAATTTTCGTTTATTTATTAGACCATGATGGGCCTTGAAGGGTTCTTCATCAATTGATGAATGAATTTGACGATTATAGAAATATACAGAGGTGTATAATCTAGATTTAGGGGATTCATTAGGAGAAGTTGCTCTATATTTTGTAGCGATTGTTTGATGTAACCTCTCAACATCACTATTTCCTGTATGGGAATGTGGTTTTGTAAAATGTATTTGAATATTATGATCATTGCAGAGTTCTTTTATGAAAAAATTGTTGAACTCATTATCGGCAACGATTTTAGTAGGTTTGCCTAAGCTTGACAAAAAAAATATTATTGCCTCTTTTAGCGTTGGTTTGGATTGATCGGCTATAATAATAGCAATTGCGTATTTTGAGAACTTATCTATACAAGTGGCAACTTTGATACGATTTATAAAAAATATATCGATATGGAAAATTTGATTAATATCTTCAGGTGTTTCCGTTATTTTAAATTTAGGTTTTATGGGATTAGTGGAATGTTTTGCTTTATTGCAAATGTCACAATTATTAATATATCTTGTTACCAAATTTTTCAAATCAGGATAGTAAAAGAATTTTAGAATTCCTTTAAAAGTTTTTTCAATTCCACCATGTCCTATCTCTTTAGTATGATACATATGTATCTGATAAATGGTTTCATCTTCTGTTTGAAGATCTCTAAGCATTCGGGATACCTTAATAAATTTATAATTATCATTGAACACCTCTTTTAGCTTTAATTGAAGTTTATTATAAAGGTGGTCACTAAGATCTGAATAAATAGCTATATTTTTATTTGGGGGTAATTTAGTAGACAATTCAGATATGTATTCGTGAAGGCATAAATCTTGTTCTTTTATTTGAATACGAACTTTATTTACTGGTTTCGGGTAAGTTTTATTTGATAATAATAATTGATAGTTGTACTTATTTATGTAGTCTTCCTTTATTGGAATTAGAAGATTTAGATTTTCTGGTTCTGAATGAATGGTAATATTATCACTCGGTTCATCTGGATCAAATACTGATTCATTATGAACTTGTAATGACTCGGGAATATTTATTTCATCTGGAAAGTCAATATTTTCCTCTCTACAAATATCTTTTATTTCTTCTAGTGTTGTATCGTTTAGTGGAAGAACATTACCCAAATGGACTTCTTTATTTCCAATGTTATCGTCTCTCAAACGTGACAAAAAATCTGCAACCTGGTTATTCTTACCTTTTACATAGCTTATACCAAAATCATACTCATTAAGTCGAAGTTTCCAACGTATTAATTTGTTATTTGGTTCTTTCAATGAGTTTAGCCAAACTAAAGGACGATGATCTGTTTCAAGTTCGAAACGTCGGCCAAATAAATAAGGTCTAAAACTTTTTGTTGCCCAAACTATTGCGAGCAATTCTTTCTCAATTGTCGAATAATTAATCTCATGTGAATTCAATGTACGGGAAGCATACGCTATTGGATGACCATCCTGGGACAAAACTGCACCTAATGCATATTGAGATGCATCGGTTGTCAAAGTAAAATTCTTTGTGAAATCTGGGTATTTTAATACTGGTGGATTCGTAAGAACTAGTTTTAATTTTGAAAAACACTCTAAATATGAAAAATCATTAACATCTATTTTAGCGTCTTTTTTCAGGAATTTCGTCATAGGGACTGTTAATGCAGAATAATCTCGAATAAACTTTCTATAATATCCCGTTAAACCTAAGAATGATCTAAGTTGTTTAACGGTTTTGGGTATTAGTAAATTTTGGATTTTTTTCAATTTCTCTGGGTTTGGTTTTATTCCATCTCTTGTCAGAATATGACCCAAAAATTCAGTTTGATGTGTGAAGAAATTACATTTATCAGACTGCACCTTTAAATTAAACTGTTGTAATCGAGCAAATATTTTATGTAAAGAGTCAATATGTTCTTCAAGTGAAGTACTAAATATTAACACATCATCCAAATAGACCACACAAATCTTATTTATATATTCTTTCAAAACGGTATTAATCATCCGTTGGAAAGTCGCTGGGGCATTTTTGAGTCCAAAAGGCATTCGTAAGTACTCATAGTGTCCATTATGTGTCGAAAACGCAGTTTTTGCTCGATCACTTGGTTTCACTAGAACTTGATGAAAACCCTTTGCTAAATCAATAGTTGTAAAGTAGTTTGCTTTACCTAATTTATCAAATAAATCCTCTATATTTGGGATTGGATACTTGTCACTAATAGTCACTTCGTTTAACTTACGGTAATCCGTAACAATTCTCCACTTAGTTTGCCCGGAATTGTCTACCTTTTTGGGTACAATCCACAATGGTGCATTATAGGGAGAATCCGACTGCTTAATTATTCCATTTTGCAACATTTCTGCAATTTGCTTTTCCACTTCTTTTTGGTGGACTTGAGGGAACCTGTATATTTTAGTAAATATTGGTTTTTCTGAACTTGGCTTAATTTGATGTGTCACAACATTGGTGGACGTGAGTACGTCTCCTTCTTTGTAAAACAAATCACTGTATTCATTTAAAATTTTCAAGAGTTCTTTCTTTTCCTCTGGGTTTAAATGATTAATTTTAATACTTTGAATACTTTTACTTTCTATTGGGGATAATTGATCTAAATCAAGATGAAGGCTTTTAGATATTAATTCGGGGTTTTGATCAGCTGTTATAAAGGGGATTTTTATGTCGTTCATTATAATAGAACCGTCAAAATTATTGATTATGGATCCCATAGGTACTAAGACATTTTGTCCAAGTATTGCTTCAAATTTTGAACTTGACAGCGATGTGACTTTCCATTCAATATTACTTTCGGAAAGATTAAATTCTGTGGGAAAATTAGTCCAAATTCCTTTTTGTATTATTTCGTTAGAATGAAGACTGGTTAGTTTAATAGGATTCTCTAGGGTATGGTAACTAGATTTTGGAAATATGTTACAACTAAGTAAGGATGTATTACATCCTGTGTCTATAAGACAACGAATGGTTTTATTTTTAATAGTAATGGGAATTATTGGAAGTTCCTTTTCTCGCGCTTCACTTGAATTTGTTCCGAGGCTAATACTGGAAAATTTTCAGCCTGGTTGTTATGAGTTGTGTGCATACTTGCATCGATGATTGGAGTAGGTCTTGCGGTCCGCATACTTTGATCAATAGTAGGATTCCTTTGATTTCCCTGATAATTACGATGAAACTGCTGTCCTCTAGGTTGATTATTGTATCCTTGATTATATGTTCTTTGATTAACATTATTTTGGTTTCGATTATAGTTTCTATTACTCGTATGTTCATAGTTTTGATTTCCGGGGTTTACATTATTGGGATTGCGATTATAATTATAATTTTGGTTTGCTAGAAACTGAGTATTTAAATTGCGGTTATAATTTTCATTATTGTAATAATTTTGATTACGTGGATTTGAAAATATTTTTTGATTATTATAAATTTTTTTCGAATTATGGTCATTAGACCTGTTACTGTCACGAAGTTGTTGCACTTGGTTCAGAACAGAATATGCATCAAATAATGTTTCGCTTAGACGCATTTCAACAAGGATTGCCTTATATTCAGGAATACATGATTTAAAACGAGATAACGCAAAGTTTTCGTTATACGAAGGATGGAATTGTGGAAATGAATCTTTTTGAGGGTCTTGTAAGTATTTTGTATTCAATTTATTAAGAATACTACTTATTTCAAGATAAACCTTTTCAATATCTGTACTGTATTGTACATGATTCATTGCATTTATAAGTGCATGATAGGGTTGTGTAATTCCGAAGTACTGATACAATACTTGCTTCAATTGTGGCCATCTGGCGAAAGGAAACCTATCGATTACACTTTGGGGTTCACCACGAATTTTCGTTTGCACTATTTGTTCTATATATTGTTTTTGCGAATCCGTTCCGCAATATTCCAATATTTGATCCACACGATTACAAAAGGACTGCAGAGAAATACCGCGATTTGAGTTTGAAAACTGATCCAATCGATCAATTTCGCGTAACACTTCCTCGAATCCCAACACCATTGCGACTTCAGGCACAATATTTTGAACCTTTTCTTTTTCTTGGTTCCGAATTTGCGCCGCGATTTCACCAGGAGTCGACATTTTTTCAACAAGTATCAAATTTTACAATTTTACAGAAATCACTTAACTATTACAGAAATTAATCTAACCTCAGAACTCACGTTTGAATATGCAATCGCTGGATGTGCTGGTGTAATGTATTCTTCGCTGTTTGCAGGATATATTTTGCTGCTTCACTTTGATGCTTTTATTAGCTGCTGATTTGTTTGAATACTCAATCGTTGGAGATTTTGCTGTTGCTGTTGCAGCGTTTGTTGTTGTAGAGTTTGTTGTTGTAGAGTTTGTTGTTGTAGAGTTTGTTGTTGTAGAGTTTGCTGCTGTAGCGTTTGTTGTTGTAGAGTTTGCTGCTGTAGCGTTTGTTGTTGTAGAGTTTGCTGCTGTAGCGTTTGTTGCTGTAGCGTTTGTTGTTGTAGAGTTTGCTGCTGTAGCGTTTGTTGTTGTAGAGTTTGCTGCTGTAGCGTTTGTTGCTGTAGCGTTTGTTGTTGCAATTGTTGGAATTGTTGATGTTGATGCAACTTTTCGTGTTAGAACAATGTTACTCCCCTGATGCACATCACTGTACGTTAAAAAAAAAACTTTCTTTTTCGTGTAACATACAACGATATTTAGAAATTTTGCACAAAATTTATTTTGAAAACACTTGGTTCGAGTTGCCGACTGCGCCAGTTATGGGGACGACGAAAAGAAATACTAATTTTACAATTTTATATATTACTTTTTAATTAAGACCTTTTAGTTCAGATGGTAAATTCAGACTCAACTATCATAAAGATGAAAATCAATTTTAACCTTTTAAAATACAGATTAGATTTTGTTTATACAAAATCGTAATGGATATGACAAATGGATATTTCGCGTTCTTTTTCCGTGCACTTAAGTACCTTTAAAAGTTCTTGGTGACAGATTTGATCTGACAAAATTGTATATGCAATTCATTAAGTGGACATGAGCTTTAAAATCTCTTGTTGAAAGATTTGCATTAATTACGTTATATGAGAGTTGATTTTCATGTTATAATGATTCTTAGAAATTATTACATTTATTATGGTGTATAATGATTCTTAGATATTATTAGAGGTAAGTATTATGAATTACAATGATTCTTAGATATGATTAGAGGTAGGTATTATGGTGTTGCCATAACTTGTTTTGGGCGGATTTATGGAAAGACAACTCTTGGTTTTTACACCACGATAATGCGCCATCTCACACTGCACTGATTCTTCGCCAAAAATGCAACCAATATCGTTCCGCAACCACCTTATTCACCTGATTTGGCTCCGTGTGACTTCTGACTATTTCCAAAACTCAAAAGACCACTCCGAGGAAACCGTTTTGAGTCGATTGAAGACATTCAACGAGAATCGGCGCGCGCTCTGAAGGCTATACCGGAAGAAGACTTCTTGGCATGCTTCGAGGACTGAAAAAAGCGGTGGCATAAGTGTATTATATCGAGAGGGGACTATTTTGAAGGGGACGAAATTGATTTGAAAGAATAAATAAAGATTTTTTGATTTATAAAAAAATTCCGACTAGTTCTTGGACACAGTGGTATATACGTACATACACATTTGATTTGTTGACCCAAGATTGTTACTTCTTCAGTGGCACATTGGCCTAAGTCCTTCCTAGGATTTTCGGATGATGACTGATTACAGAGCATATACGAGCAACTGCTGAATTAGATCCGTTTATTTCAGAAGAGGAGAATTGAAATCAAATAAACTGGCGGGCGAAACTTTATTATTCTTGCGACAAGTTGTGGATGAGTGGAAAGTCAATATGCAGGTTAGAGTGGTTAGGGAAGGCTAAATGAAAGGAAGTTCTTGGGCAGAGCTGTTGTCAATTTAACAATATTTCAATCATTTCTGCAAGTTTGGGTTTTTTGAGGGGAGAAGAAGGGGTAATAGTAAGGGTGGGTGGATGTTAATAGGTTTTTAATTGATTGCTTGAATTGCGTCCAATATTCGCAGTATAGAATGTGTTTCATAGACGAAGTTGCATAGAATTTTCATAAAATTCGATGTATCTTACATTCACGAAACCGAATATTTGTATGGGAGGGGGTAGAGAAGGAAGAGGAATCGTAAAATTTGATATGTAGTTTTATTTCGCTTCTCTTGTAAGGTGCTTGTACAAAGTTTCAAGTTCGTAGCTTTTAATTTGTTGGTTATTAGTTGATTTTAAGACTTTTGACGCAATTTTGTTTTAACTATTTTTAAATTGATAGCTTTAAATAGTTAGGTGATAATTGATTTCTTGGAAATGGTCGAAAAAATAATTTTGTATGGGAGGGGGTAGAAGTTTTAAAGGTTTTCGACCAGTTAATATTTCGTATATTTAGGAATATTTTTTAAATGCTTTTCCCAAATTTTCAAGTTTCTACCTTGAAATTTCACTCAAATATTTTCAGTTTATGTGTTTTTATACTCTAGGTGAAATCTGAGAGTATATTGTGTTTGCCTTACCGTTTGTAACGCTAAGAAACAATGCTCGCACAGAGCCGCCAAGGGTACAGAAATATTTTTTTGTCGCTCAAAAACTTCGATTCCGAGTTGCTGTCTGTCCGTTTGTCCGTCTGTCTACAACATAACTCTCGAACGCTTTGAGCTATCGTGCTGAAATTTGTTGTGTGTCATTTTTAGCAAAAAGTAACTTTAAGTTCGTGAACGGGCCACAGCCCCCCATTCCTTCTACCTCCTCCCATACAAATTTCACGAAATTCCGAAATTTTCAGAAATTGATTTTTCCTCGAAACTATTTAAGCTGTTCACTTTAAATTTGGGTTAAAGTATAATGATGTATATATGATTTTCGTCACAGAATATTGAGTCAATCTCTCCACTCCTTCTACCTCCTCCCATACAAATGCATAATTTTGAGAAATGCATTTTTTCGATTTTCATTGAAACTAACAAAGTTATAAAAACAAATTTTTGCCAGAATTCATTTTTTTATAATTTCAATCAGTATTGAAGAAATTATCAACTTCACCTCACTCCTTCTACCCCCTTCCATGCAAATTTCACGAAATTTTGAAATTTGAATTAAATTATTTTTTTTTCGAAACTGTTGAAGCTATCAGCTTTATATTTTGTATAAAGTATAAAAATAGAAATATCAATAACGAGAAATTTTTTTTTTTTCAAAATTTTCTAAGCCCCTCTACAAATGTCCCAATTTCAGGAAAACTATGTCCAATTGAAAATAATGAAAGCTATACACCTTGAATTCAGCACGAAATATTTTGCATACCACATTAGGTGTCATATCTAAAAATTACAAACCGTCCTCCTCTGCTTCTACCACCTCCCATACAAAAGTCACTATTAATTATTCGAAAGAATTAGAGGTGACATATTTTCCGGTACATTGAACTCTTTCTCATTTCATCTAGAGTATCGTATGATTGGGCCTTACGCCCAATCATAATTCTGTTATATTTTTCAATGCACATGAAACACCTTGCGCACGTTAGACCGGTGGGTTCGGTTTATAACAATTATGGAACAAGTTATTATTATTTTCCTATGTACATCAAATAGATGTATCCACATGCAAAATTTAAACTTTGTATCTTTCATCAGAGCCCTAAAAAAATCACTCAAAATTTTCGACAACTTAAAATGTTTACCAAAATTAACGACTACGTAGTTCTACAATCTGACAAATTTTCGATATCTGGTATCTGTACTGCGTTTTGAGATATAAGGATTTGTAATTTTGAAAAGTGCACCATTTTTGAAATGCTGCCCATTTCCTCCCACTACTGTTATTTCAACATGTTATATTTTTTTAGTATTTTCTTAGTATAGCTTAATATACGTTTCAAGTTTGAATTACATAGCTTAAGTGATAGTTGAGATATTCATTTTTAAGTGTTTTTCTTTGCACCCCCCCTTAAAATAAGTAGCCGCTCTCTAAGCTGATTCCTCTGGAACTATATGCCACCTTAATGGTCCCAAAATATGAATTTCTTACGATAAGTAATTTCGAAGATATAATCATTTGAAAAAACAATTCGGCCGACAATTTGTTTTTAGCCCCCCCCCCCTTTTCGGACGCCAATGGATAAATTATTTTTTAAGTTTCTCCCATATCTCTACTGATTTTCAACTTCCTATCTGCGTTCGTGGTGGAGATATTAGCAAGTATAGTTTTTGACTCTTTCCCTCCCCCCGCCTCCCCCTTCCATCTAACAACCCCTAAAATTTAGAAAATAGAGCTCACTTACCCAATCAATTATCCACCCAAAAACGAACATTCTACCTTTAACGGTCTCGGAGATATGAGTCCATATGTACGGCGTACGACGGGACGGATTTTTTTTTTGCATTTTTAGGCTAATTTAGTCATGAAACGCGAAAAAAACAAAATTTTGGGGTAGCAAATTTTTTTTTCTGAGTCGATCACAATACTTTATTATTAGAATAATAAAGTAAAATTACGGTTGTCATCACTTCCCTTCCCCTACCTTCACATTTCAATTAATCCATCCCTCTATGACTGTGTTGCACATAAAGGCAAAAATTGCCTATAACTTTCGCGATGAAGTGAAGTTAGTTGCGAGTTTCATGTCTCAAAGTGTCGCCAGGTGCTCTGGTAGTAATGAATATTGAAGTATAAATACTCCTACATCATGGTCATGGAATCATTTCCGTTTTGGACTTCATAGAGATCGGAGAGTAAAAAAAGAATAACGGTCAAAAAATTAAACGAGTTGCAGTAGGAGACTCTTCAGCATCAACCATATTCACCAGACCTCTCGCCAAATGATTACCACTTTTTTATACATTTGGATCATTTTTCGGTGGAGAAACAATTTAACAATGAAGCAACTATCAAAAATGCCTTCGAGGAATTTCTTCAGTCTAGAAAGTCGGACTTCTACGAAGCTGGCATAAATGCACTTGCATCTCGTTGGGAGAAGTGTATTGCATCTGCTGGTACCTATTTTGATTAATAACATAACAGGACTATGATTGGGCCTACTCTAGATGAAGGAGAAATTTTTTTATTTTAGGAAATTTTGTAGGGGAAGTGGTATACGCGGTGACAACATTGAACTAATTTTTTCACATCTAGATGTTTTATAAAAAATTTTAGGATTCAAAAATTTAGTAGGTACTGAGGAACTTAGTGTATTGGATTTAGTGAAATTGTGCACTTTGTATAGGAGGTGGTATAAGGAGGGTGGAGTTATTAATAAATTTCTTAGAAATAACTGTAAACATCATTTATTTGGCACAGCAGATCAGTTGCATTCATACTTTTCTGGCAAATCGACTTTCTGTAATTTTTTGAATTGTGTCAAATTGTATGGGAGGGGGTAGAAGGAGTGAAGCTAGTCGCCTAATTTTTTTTGGTCTTACGAATAATTCTAAATAAATGTTTAGTGCACAATTTCAGCTCCATCAATTTTATACGTATTGAGTAAATTTGTTTAGAGTATTTAATGAAAAAATGCAGTTTGTATGGGAAGTGGTAGAAGGAAGGGTAAGACTTAAATAATTTTAATACAGCAGATTGGAATTATTATAAAAGTAATATGTTCCAAATTTTAGATCAATAGCATTTATACTTTTCGAGAAAAGCCGTTTATTGTGGATTTGCGAAATTGTGTCATTTTGTATGGGAGGGGGTAGAAGAGGTGAAGCTAATGGTCTAATTTTTTTTGGTCTTACTAATAATTCTAAATAAATATGTAATGCTAAATTTGAGCTCGAGAAGGGGTGGAGCGATTTGGCCCGTCCACGAACTTGACCTTACTTTTTTGTCAAAAACGACATGTACAAAATTTGAACTTTCTAGCTCAACGCGTTCTCAAGCTAGAGAGAACACGGACGGACAGACGGACGGACATCCGGTTTTGAGATTTTTGAGTGATTATATGAACTTCTGTATCATTCATTTTTTTCTCCGAGCCTTATTTCTTAGCGTTACAAACCTTGTGGCAAACTTATAATACTCTCAGATTTCATCTAAAGTATAAAAATTAGGTTTTATAAGAGGTAAAGTTGTTTGAAATTTCACTAGCAAAGTCGCCATTTCATCTGCGATAACCTAATATTTGCAGTTGCTATTGTGACAAATATTGTCACAAGTAATAAAAATTTGGACCTTGATTTTAATTTTTCGGTATTGTTCTTTTTGGGAATTTTTGATCATGATGTATCCAACTTGACCACTTAAATATTACGACACTGTAAACTCTGCCCACCATAACGAGTTTCGTCACATTTTCGTAGGTTTTTTATACTTGATCCTCTGCAGGATATTAAGAAACAAAAGCTATGTAATGATTTGAGTTACAATTCAGATCGCACCTCCTGTTTCCATTAATTCTAAATGAAAACACCTCGTTGACATTTAAAAAGAAAATTCTAAAATATCTAAATATACAAACGGCCCACACAATGAACTTTTCCATCGCCTGATGTTGAAAATCTTCCATTTATTTACCCAAAATAATACTAAATCGTCTTTCAGATGAGAAATAAGAAATTTCTAACCGATTTACCCGATATACATCTTCAACCCAACCACCTACGAATCGAAGATTTTTTTAAACTCAGTTTCTACTAAATATATGATACCTTACGTGTAACCGAACAGATTCCATAATTTTCATCCTTTTTAGACCCTCATTGAAATTCCAATCGAATCAATTACGTCATTATGTCTATACTGATGGAGCCAGAAATACCGATAAGAATCTCCTCTCTCTCTGGTTTATGTTCGGCCATGTGTTGAATCATCATCAAAGAAAATTTACATTTCAATGGATTTAAAGAAGCTATCATAGCTAAGGACATCATGTTGAGCCTTAACTTTTTTTGCCGCCTAGGATCTGCATTTGAATGTATGTACTTAAGTTGAGTCGAAAAGGAAATTTGGTTTAAAGGTAAAAGGATGAGGATCCGCGGTTACGCAAGGTCTTAGGGTAGATACTTGGAGTTGGAGGATTTCGGCGAGTAAAAGCTGGAAGGTTGCCCGGAAGGATGTTAAAGCATTTCAGGGGAGCAGGAAGACGAGAAAGGACAGGTATTTTGCAGGCCTCTTGAAAAAGATAATGATGATTTGTTCAAAATGGTTTTCGACAAATTTTCAGACACAATTGGGCTTGATGAAGCATGATATAGCGAATTTTTCCAGCAGAAGGTTAGTGAAATGAATTGAAAAAATATATATATATAATATTAGGGTTAACCACAGATAATCCCGATACGTTTCACGTGACAATTATTCTAAAATGATCTCATATTAATGGTTGCCTTTAAAAACTTTTACTTTCCTCAAAGTTACTAAAAAGTTCTTAGTCCTCTGAACCATACTGAAAAGGTTCAAACAAACAGAAATCTACTACAAACTTCCCCACTCAAAATATTCACTCTTTAACTCTGCTTCCAAATATTTGCTATTCCAGAATGGCACGTTTCGTCTAGACGAAATTTATTCAAATTTTTCGTGTTAGAATGTTTTAGAGAGTCTCCTTAAGAAAAAAAAAGCCCATCACCTTCTTGCTACTTAGAACCATTACTGATGAATTTTATTTATAGGCACTACCTTTGTAGCTAATTTAATTTTTTCCCCGTGGTACACACACATCTTTCGATCCATTAGCATTGATTTTCGATTACCACAAAGGAACCTGAAAAAGCGACTTTCTCGAAATGGAAAGAAAATTCCCATGGGTAATATGTGTGCTCCACGTGTTCTACTGATGTATAAGGATAAAAAGTATAATGACGATGATGGTAATGTGTTTAAGGTACGAAACGGAGAACGGTACGGGCATAGTGATAGGTTTCGACAGACAGGTGCCGAAGTACGGAAACGATTGTCGATTTGCAAGGACGTAGCTTCAGGTATCTATCGCCAAGTGGAAGCCTCGAAATGTTGACTTGAGGAGACTCTCTTTTGCCTTGAGAAGTGGGCTATTGAAGGATCAAAAGGTCGATATATGTTATTTCGATAGACATGAATGAGATTTCAGTTTTAGCAATGTTTACGCGTTGAGTATACAAATTTCGCACTTTTCTGTTTTTTTTTTTTATTATTTATTTAACAGATAAATGTGGCAAATATTGATCAAGGATGTATTTGAGTGATGTAGTCGAAAAGACGTCAATCTATTTGATTTTCAAAAACCATGGCTCTTAACTTGGGACTTAGGATAGCTACAAGGCTCCCCAGCAAGGCGTCTTTTTTGAATCGGTGTTGAGTAGACATTTCACTTCATTTAAATATATCTGTCTATCAACTAGCGATGGGAAATCTGACTCTTTCCGTTGAGTCAACTCTTTTCAACTCACTCACTTAATTGAGTCGATCTAAAAGAGTGCTTCAAAAGAGTTACAAGATTTCAGACAGAAAAGCGCTCAACTTTCTGTGATACTTAGCTCTTTGTTCTTTATAGAATAACTCTAGCTTGCTATGCCTTCCTTCACTCAAAATATCAACAACCCAAAACAATCGCTCAGCAACATCAAATTACGTTTGAATGCACGGCCGCTCATCAAAGCCCTGTGCACATACGACTTTTCAAAATTGTGAGAGAAAGAGCCATCATTGCACCGATCAAAAGTAGCGCATCGCATTTTCACATCATACGACCATAGCACAAAATGACGACTCACTCACACCACTCGCACACAACGGCACCGTTTTGCAGCGCAATAATGCACTTCGCACACTTCCCGCGTCATATGCGATGCGCATCATCGTGTTGTGTGGTAGATAAAATGTTATCGACACAATTGATACGATCCAACTCGTTCGTAGTGAGTCGTATCAAACGCCTCAGTGCATTGAATGGCACATTTTGATTGACTCATTTATAGGTTGCCCATCTCTACTATCAACTTTCGATAGAAACTTGAAAAAAAAAAAAATCTAGTGCAAAATTTGTGGCTGCCAAACAAATCCGCCGAAGCCGCACTAATTAATCTAACTGACTTCATAGCCGTTACGATGGAATGCAAAGAAATCGTGGACATTGCGGGCGATTTCGAAAACACATCCACTGTTTCAATAGCAGTAGCTAACGTAGAGCAACACAGTCATGCTTAATAATAGCGTGATGATGATTAGTGACTCACTGGTTTTTCGAACCATCAAAGGCTACTCTCAGTTAGGGTGTATCCTAGTGGGTAGCTAATTGGTCTAAAATGCAAAGGCCGTGAGTTCAAATCCCGGTTGAAGTATAATTCCAGCATACTACCTGCTTTGACATACCTTGGTTACCCCAATCTAAAAAAATGAAAAATTCATTGTTAGAGGGTTGTGCGAAGGGCTAACAACAAAGTAATAAAAATGTTAAGGAACCTGAAGGTCAGGAGTGCTCTCAGAGAAGGTTATCTAGCCACTGATTGGTCACTGGTGGTGGGCGGACTTCAGGTCATCAAACACCAAGGGAACACAAGGTTATGCAGATGATTTGGAAGCAAGAACATAAGCTATCTGAGCTCCTTCAGTCAGATCTGAAAAGCGTTGAACTGTGCATAACCTACAGCAAGTCGTCAGTGATGGCTTGAAAGCAAAGATGGTGGCTCAGGTATCTTAAATCACCTGAGCTTTCATGCACAACCATTCCCTTATCCACTGAAATTAAATATTTGGGGGTACAGTTTTTTATGACATGGTATTAACACCTAAACAAATTAGAGCATCTTAGAGGTCACTTCAAAATCCTAAAACACCCAAAAATAGAGGTTCTAGTCTCCGTACTATAGGACACTATGCCGACAAAATTCAACTTTGAAACCCCTTCAAAGTTATAATCAGAGAGTGCAAGGACTGGCAACCTATGCTACCTAAAATGGAAGAGTAATCAACCATCTGGTATGCAGATGGCTCGCGCATCTCTGAGGCGACTGAAGCCGCAGTCAAGGGTCCTAACTTCTCGGTTTCAAACCCACTCGGTAAAGAAGCTACAATCTTCTAGACTGAACTAATTGCAATGGAGCTATGCATCCAAGAGAATATAAGGGGAGCTCATCGCAACAAATCCTGGGAAAAAAGCAATGATGTAACCTTAATGTGGGTATATATGGGAATTAAGGGAAATGAAGAGGCAAACTTTATTGGTCCAGAGGCATTCTGCGGAAAACCAAAAGGGCACTCCAACCCCATACTAAGAAAGTGGGTTGAACAAGAACATAAATTCGACTGGATTAGACTTCCAGGCTTGTCAATCTCAAAAAAACTAATCCTACCACAAAAAAAAAAAAAACAAAAGTGGAGGATATTCTAAAATTCAGCAAGAGAGATATTAATACTCCAATCGGCCTAATGACGGGGCACAGTGGAGTAAACCACCTCCTCAAAAATATGGGCCTATCTGAAACTGACATCTGCTGCGTCTGTCTCGCAGACTCAGAAACGACAGGACACATCGTATGTCACTGTGAAGCAGTGGCAACCAGGCATCAAGTTACGGATGCATATAGTCATAGTAAGACACCTTCAGCAATAGTATCCTGTCTCTGCTTCACTTCCTTAAGTTCCTACCTAAGCAAGCGCTCCACAAGGCCTGGTTGAACCGAGTACTGAAATAATGGAACATCCAGCTCTATGCAAGGCGACCGATCAATCACCAACAACTTATGACTTCGTGAAACCTTTCAGAATGCAAATACAGACGGAATGACGAGAACAGTTTACATTGAAAAATGACGACCTTGTTCGGTGCACAGATAGCAACGATGGAGTAGGTTTGGGAGTATGTAAACATTATCCCAAGGCAAACATCTTATACAGTTTAGGAAAATGTTTTTCCATTTTCCAAGTCGAAGTTTATGGTATCAAGAACTGCGCGGTTCCTCCTAAAAAGAGAATCAAATGAAAAAAATAAAAAACGTTACAGTTTAATTATTATTTATTTATTATTTATTATTCATGTGGAACCCAAATATCAAGCTTTTTAATGAGTTTCATACGTTTTAAATGTTTCTCAATCGCTGTATGTGACACATTTAACTTCTCTGCTATCTGTCGTACAGTTACATGACGATCCGACTTGATTATGGCTTTAATTTGATCATCATCAAGCTCATCTGGTCGACCTGATCGTTGTTCATCTTTGAGTGAAAAATCTCCGGAACGAAATTTGTCAAACCAATTCCGGCACTGTCTTTCTTTTAACGCTTCCTCACCATACACGTCACGTAACTTTTTAGCAGCTTGCGCTGCGTTCTTTCCTTTACGGAAATAAAAAAGTAAAATATGACGAAAATGCTCGTTTTTGCACTCCATATTAAAACTGACGCCAAAGTAATACCATTTAAAAAAAAATACGCGTAATTTGCTTCTAATGTAAAGTCAGACTGACAGCTAACAAATGTCAAAAGGAAAAATATATACAATTGACAGAAGCCATTAAAAAATGGCCAGACACATCTATGTATGTGTGAAATCGGAAATTACTTAGTTGCCAACCCAATAATTCGATAGAACCTAAAATCCAATTTGGGCTAAATTTGACCCGGAAATGCAAAATTACTCACCATAGACGTTATTCAAAAAATACAACAGTATCGAGAATTTTAACTATCAAGAAAGAAAAATTTCTACAAATTACCAAATTCTTATTGCTGATAGCAATGCAATTCCTGTTAAGACCCCCTGTAGGAGCATAGGACAGAAAAAACTCTCTTCCATAAGGCGCGATCCTGAGCATCGGCCTTAAGCTTGCCAGGACTTCTTTATTCCTCTGGCCTCCTGTTCAACAGCTCGCTTTCATGTGCTACATGGACCAACCCGACGTCTTCTTTGAGGATTGTAATCTATAGCCTGTTTGGCGATGTTTCGCTCTAGTTTCCTCAAAGTGTGACCGATCCACTGCCAGTTCTACCTTTGAATCTAAATACCTATTTTAGTCTGTCCAATTGCACACCAAAGTTCGTCGTTGGAGATTACTTCTCACCAGAATATTCTTAATATGCGTCGGAGGCATTGGTTCAAGAAAGTCTGTAGTTTCTTGGTAAGTCGAACGGTCACTTTCCACGTAGTACAACCATACAACAACACGGATTTCACGAATGCGTCAAAAACTCGCAGCTTCGTGCGAAGGCAGATCTCTCTTAACCTCCAGAAAGGGGAAAGGATACCGAAGGCCTGACGAGCTTTATTTAGATGAGCCTTAATATCCTTATCCATGCTGACAATGCTTCGGAGATAACAAAAATCTTCCACCTCTTCAACATCTTATCCGTTAAGAACAATCGGTGTGCTTGTATTCGAACCCATGTGCATGTACTTGGTTTTACGCACATTTATTTTTAGTCCCGCCTCTTTGCATTAAGAGTGCATCGAGCGAATATTTGACTCTAAGTCCGAACGGTTATGTGCAAGCAAACACACGTCATCAGCATAATCAAGGTAACTTAATATGTTAAATTGTCTCCATTGAAGACCTTTACCTTCTCCACCTTCCAGTACAGCTTTCAAGATGTCATTTATTATTGCTGATAGAATCTCGGTTAATTATTGTAATTCTGAAAAGAAAACCACGTTTGTTGCCGGAAATTTACGCCAAATTACGTCAACTTAGCAACATGCTGCCACTACATTTATCGAATTGGAAAAGATTATTAAGAAAATCGATTGCGAATCCTTGGAAGCTCCATGTGTGTTGAACACATAGATATATCAAGAGGAAAAACTTGGCTAAAGTACAAATCGTGTCTTCCATATTTAGCTAATCCAAAATTCTAATTACCTAGCGGATTTTTCTCAACCCTGGCATAACTGTCAAAGGTCTTGTGTTTTCGTTTATAACCTTTACAATTTTTTATTTCACAAAGGCTGTTAGGTTTAGGTTGTTGTAGGATGTGGGTTTCATAGAACCACAATGCAATGAGGCCATCTAGTTGGGTACATTGTACTCCCCCTGTTTATTATAAGATGGAAGTTACTCCTCTTGCTCTAACCACTTGGTTCGGTTTGCGAACCTTAACAGGCTCGAATGTTGGACGCCTCTCTGAGAAGAATCTAGAGCCTAAACAACGTCGCCATCGAAGACAGAAGGAGAGTATTCTAACAATTAAGTTATTCGACGTAAACGAGACAGTATCAACACAAACGCCAACGTTCATGACACTACTATACTTCATCTGTCAACACGATATCGTAACACCGCTGTATGGCGAAATCACGATATTGTAACACCGCTACATCGCAGTATGGCAACATCATGACATTTTAACACCACCAGCTATAAAAGAAGCAGACTGTGTGTAATGGTTTGGAGATGCGGTGCATCGTCAACGTTTTTTTCAGCACGTCCGGTTACAATCGCGAAATTTCAATTCATTAGACTACGAAAATTATAGAGGAATTCCATTGCTGTGAATATCTTATACAGTCTTGACAAAGATCACAGAGTCCCGAATTTAACTCTATGCCGAAAATTATGTAATTATATTTTATATCATTTATTAATGAATTTACCGCGCGCACTTAACATGCCGTTTTGGTGCCCGATGTTTTCATTAAATTCAAATTGCCCACTGTCTGTTTCAGCTTCTTTTGTTGGTCCTTGGCGAGCCGGTTCTGTACATTTTTGAGACGATCCTGTGCCGAAATTCGTGTCGCCTTCTGAACCGTTGTCAGCTTATGCTAGAGTTACTCTATGAAAAAGAAAGAACAAGACGTACTAGAGTTCGGCCAAGGTGATAACCAGCTTTTCCGTTAAATTTGAAAAAGCGCCCTGCTATTTTCCAGCGTGCGATAAGTAAGCAAATGTGATTGCAATCCGTTCATCAGTACGTGAAACCAACCAAATTAAATTTTCACCACTTAAAAGTACTGCAAATTAAAGATATTCGCGAATTAAAATCAGAAAAAGTTGCACGAACACATACGCATCAGGACTGTAATTTCGAATTTCGAACTTTAGTTTTGTTCTTTTTTAGTAAAGAAATGTCAAGAGAACTGTCACGATGACAATTCATTTTGTACATTCGGCGAAGGTAAGTGAAAAACTCTAATTATTTCCGTAAATTTTCGTAAATTTAAGCATTCCAGGAAACCGAAGTGGGGACCATCCGGAATTGATGGGGATAACCACGCGAAAGTGGAAATCTGCAGCTGCGAAAGAGGAAATCTACATCGCGTCGAAGCTTCTCGCTGGTGAATCGACAAGTGCAATATATTTTGGTTTTGGTATTTAGCTCGCGATGTGTGATATGATATCTTTCCTTTAATAAATGTGTTGTAAATTCGGAATAAGCCTTTTATTAAAAAAACCCTATTGTACCCAAAATAGTTCATTAGTTTTACAGGTAGTGTTTTCTTGAGCATCTCAATGCTGGAAATCGAGACGTTTTGGCCGTTGGACTATTTACAAATTAAACCACTAAGAGAACGTCACTAAGAATGTTCCGAAGCCTAGTGACATAACCGATCCCAGAAATATGAAGCTTGTGTTCGTTGTGCTAAAATTCGATCCGCGAGAGATCGAAGAGCCATGCTTTTTGTAACGAGTAACGCTCTAGTATGCAGAACTCCCGAGGATGCCATTCGAACCGATTAACTAAATAAATAAATATTAGACGTATGTTAAAGTAATAAGTGATGTGTTCTCTAATTACGTCAGCAATATCACTCTAATTCAGAAAAAACAACTAACTAATTGCATAAACCCTAACCCTAGCTGAAATGATTGAAAAAGCCCGCCAGATGTCAAATTTCGAAATTGCACCTATGTTAGTGACATTTGCGTCGAAATAAGGAACTACAAATAGTACTACATGCATTCTCACCCACACTTAAGTATCGGTTTTCGAACTCGAAAATAAAAGCGCCCCATCTGACGAGGTGGCCCAACTCTTTTACCAGGTGCCTTGCTCTTTCTTTTTCATAGAGTAACTCTAGCTTATGCGACTTCGTGAAATTCAACAGCAACGAAACCAAGTGTTTCGTTAATTTTATATCGTACTCAAGGATTTTCTGGACGAGATCTAGATATCGGAATTTATTTGTTAGTGAGTGTTGAACCGGATTCTTCTAATTCAGTGGTTGCTCGAGGTGAGACGATTACTAAAAATAATACTGCGGATTCTACGTTACTAGGGTAATTTTTCCAGAAATTAACAATCCGTTGGACTTTTGGACATTTTCGGTTTTGAGAATTTTCCCAAAAAATAAACGGGCGAAATGTAACGATTCATCGACTCCATTCTGTAAAGTGAGTTATTAGTGATTTTCGAAAACAATCTGACATGCAAGTTTACCTTTTTAGCAGTTTTTTAAATTTTGATGGTATGCCATGAATGGAGGGGGGTAGGTACTCAAGCCTTTTTGCAGCACTGTGATTATATTTGAATATCTAAACTAAATTTCCCTATGCATTCGTGATAAGGGCCATCAAATGTCAATATTTCGAATTTAAATTCATGAAAATCGTTACCATCATCAACAAAATCGAACCGAGACCAAGCCTCTGAGCATGTCTCCAAATCAGGTAGTGTCCTGTAACGACTCCTACTACGGAGCTAATCATCTTTCTGCTTAGGGAGATCAGTCTACCAGAGTGTTTTAGATCCAGCTCAGGTCAAATCCATCTGGCGGTATTGCATGTAATATCGTTCTTCCATCTGTCGTTGGCTTTGCTATCGTATCCAACTTAATATGGAGCTTATAAGTTGCGAGAGGCATAATCAGCTTCTCTTTTGCAGATTGAATCTGCAAGGTGGTTCCATGCCGGGCGAGTTCTTCGGCCCTGCAGTTCCCCAGAATGGCCCTAAGCCCTCGTACCCAACATAGGCGAATTGTTCAGCCATTTCCCTCAGATACGCGCGACAATCTAGAACAGTTTTGGATGTAGACGACGGATTCCAGGGATTTAATAGCGACCTGGATATCAGTGAAGATGCCAATATCCTTAGCAGATACTACATAATACGTAAGCCAGGCCAAGACTTCTTTTATCGCTATCACTTCAGCTTGGAACACACTACAATGATCCGTAAGACGGAAATATATGTTTAAGTTAAGCATTGCGGAGAAAACACCTCCCACTCCACTTATGGAACCATCAGTATAAAACTATATGGACTCTTCATCTCATATTTTATCTGCCTTCCACTCTTGTGTCGAGGGGATGATGGTGAGGAAATTATTATCAAAAACATAACAGGACTACGATTGGGCGTAAAACCCAACCGTGCGATACTCTAGATGAAAGAGAAATTTTTTATTTTAAGAAATTTTGTAGAGGAAGTGGTACTGAACTTTTTTTTATATCACGCTAAGGTTGCAATCATAATGTTTGATACAAAATTTAGGATTCAAAAATTTAATAGGTACTGAGAAAATTAGTGTATTGGATTTAGTGAAGCTGTGCAGTTTGTATGGGAGGTGGTAGAAGGAGTGTGAAGTTATTCATGACTTTTTTTTTAGAAATAACTGTGAACATAGTTTAATTGACATATTTTAAGTTGCAGAACAGTAGCATTCATACTTTCCAGGAAAATCGACTTTTACTTTATTATTTTAATAATAAAGTATTGTGATCGACTTGGGAAAAAAAAAAAATTTGCTACCCTGAAATTTTTTTTTTTTCGCGTTTCATGACTAAAATAGCCTAAAAATGCAAAAAAAAAAATCCGTCTGTCTGTACGCCGTCCGCCGTCCGCCGTACGCCGTACGCCGACGTGTACGCTCAGCGCACATTAACTCCCAAACCCTTCGAGATAGAAAGTTCATTTTTGGAGGGATTGTAGGTAGTTGCGGATCTCAGGCGGATACCAATTTTGGGGGGTGTACGAGTTCAGGGGGAGGCGGGGGGAGCGCTTAAACCGAAAAATACGAATTCAAATATCTCAACCATGGTTACAGCTAGGAAGCTAAAAATCAACATACATATACAGGAGTTTGTGGGACAACTTTTAAAAATAACTTAATTTTTTTATCCATTGGCGTGCGAAAAGGGGGGGCTAAGAACCAATTGTCGGCCGAATTTTTTTTTCAAATGATTATATCTTCGAAATTACTTCCCATAAAAAATTGATATTTTGAGACCATCAAGACAGTATATAGATCTACTAGAAGCAGTTTAGATAGAAGCTAATTAGTGAAAGGGGGAGGGTCAGGGGAGGTGCAAAGAAAAACACTTAAAATTTAATATCTCAACTATCTCTTATGCTATGTAATTGAAACTTAAAATATATACTAAACTTTACTAGCGACATATGAAAAAAATATAATATGTGGACATTATAGTAGTGGGGGGAAATGGGGAGCATTTCAAAAATGGCGCACTTTCCAAAACTACAAATCATCAAATCTCAAAATTGAGTACAGATATCAAATCAAAAATTTGCCAGATTGTAGAACTATGTAATTTTTAATTTTGGTAAAAAATTTGAGTTGGGGGGTGTAAGGGGAGGGAGGTGGAAAGCAAAAATGTTGAAAATTTTTAGTGATTTTTTTATGGCTCTGGTAAAAGATACAAAGTTTAAATTTTGCATGTCGACACATCTATTTGATATTGATAGAAAAAAAATAGTAATTTGTTCCAAAATTGTTATGCTCCGAAGTGGGGGTCTAACGTGCACAAGGTGTTTCATGTGGAATGAAAAAAACACATAAACTGAAAATTTTTGAATGAAATTTTTAGGTAGAAACTTGAAAATTTGGGAAATGCATTTAAAAAAAATCTCTAAAAGTTTGAAATATTAACTGGTCGAGTATTTTTAAAACTTCTACTCCCTCCCATACAAAATTATTTTTTCGACCAATTTTAAGAAATCAATTATCACCTAACTATCAAAAGCTATCAATGTGAAATTTTGCACAAAAAACTAAGAAAAATAGTTAAAATAAAATTACGGTAAAAGTTTTGAAATCGTGCCTGCCCTTCTACCCCCTCCCATACAAAAGCATGATTTCGACCAATTTCATTAAATCAACTAATAACCAACAAATTAAAAGCTACGAACTTGAAATTTCGTACGAGCACCTTACAACAAAAAAGAAAGAAAATTCCATCACAAATTTTACGATTCCCCTACCTCCTCTACCCCCTCCCATACAAAATTTTTTTTTCGAGCATTTTTAAGAAATCAGTTATCAGCTATCTCTTAAAAGCTATCAATTTCAAATTTTGCATGAAAACTTATAAAAGTAATTCAAATGAAGTTGCTTTAAAAGTTTTGAAATTGCGCTTACCGTTCTACCCCCTCCCATACAAAACTATGATTTCGACCAATTTTATTAAATCAACTAATAACTAACAAACTAAAAGCTACGAACTTGAAATTTTATACAAGCACCTTACAAGAGAAGCGAAATAAAACTGCATATTAAATTTTACGATTCCCCTACCTTCTCTACCCCCTCCCATACAAATTTTCGGTTTCGTGAAAATAAAATACACTGAATTTTATGAAAATTTTATGCAATTTCGTCTATGAAACACATTCTATACAAAGAATATTGGACGTGATTCAAGCAATTATTAAAAAGCTGTTAACATCCACCCACCCTTGCTATTACCCCTCCTCCTCCCCTCATAAAAACCCAAACTTGCAGAAACGAATGAAATATTGTTAAATTGACAACAGCCCTGCCCAAGAAACCCCTTTGCACTTAGCTTTCCCTAACCACTTTAACCTGCATATTGACTTTCCACTCATCCTCAACTTGTCCAAAGAATAATAAAGTTTCGCCCGACTTGTTGGCAGTTTATTTGTAAAGTTGTTGAATTGTGTCGAATTGTATGGGAGGGGTTAGAAGGAGTGAAGCTAATCACCTAATTTTTTTTGGTCTGACTAATAATTCTAAATAAATATTTAGTGCATAATTTCAGCTCGATAAATTTCATACGTTCTGAGTAAATCGGATTTTTAGTATTTCATAAAAAGTGCAGTTTGTATGGGAGGTGGTGGAAAGAAAGGGAGAACTCAAATAATTTATATTTACTTATATACAGAAGATTGGATTTATTATAGAAGTAATATTTTCAAAATTTCTGATCAATAGCTTTTATACTTTTTGAGCAAATTCCTTTAATGTCAAATTGCGAAATTGTGTCATTTTGTATGGGAGGGGGTAGTAGGGGTAAGGCTAATCGTCTAATTTTTTTTTGATCTTACTAATAATTCTAAATAAATGTTCAGTGCAAAATTTCCAATCAAAAAATTGTATACGCACTGAGTTAATTGGTTTAGAATATTTCATGAAAAAGTGCAGTTTGTATGGGAGGGGGTGTTAGGATGGGCAGAACACAAATAATTCTTGTACAGTAGAATGGAATCATCATAAAACTATTATGTTCAAAATTTCAGATCAATAGCGTTTATACTTTTCGAGAAAAGCCGTTTATTGACAAATTGCGTAATTGTGTCATTTTGTATGGGAGGAGGTAGAAGGGGTGGAGCCATTTGGCCCGTTCACGAACTTGTCCTTACTTTTTAGTCAAAAACAACGTGTACAAAATTTGAACTTTCTAGATCAACGCGTTCTCAAGCTAGAGAATAAACAGACGGGCAGACGGACGGATAGACGGACGAACAGACGGACGGACAGACGGACAAACATCCGGTTTTGAGATTTTTGAATGATTATATGAACTTCTGTATCATTCATTTTTTTTCTCCGAGCCTTATTTCTTGGTGTTACAAATTTTGTGGCAAACTTATAATACTCTCAGATTTCATCTAGAGTATAAAAATCAACACTTAGTAGAGTGTAGTCTGTATTTTCGGTTAAATCCTCGAAATCTTCCAGAATTAAAGAGTGACCAGTTTGAATGCAAGCCCACTGTTGAGTTTCTTTAAGCCGAGGGCTGAACTTGCAGCCATCTGTTTATCAATAATATCAAGAGGCAGTAGATGAAACTGTACTTCTAGGCGTTGTTCTCAGATCCCCACTTATGCATAAGCATGCCATTCTCTGTGCCTTGGAGAGTGCAGTTTGCTTTTGTCTTTAGGGCAGTCCACCCCACAATTACACCATAAAGCAAGATGGGCCCGATGACGGCAACGGCCAATGCACTGCTTTGGGCTGTATTCCTGTTTTCTTACCTATAGTTTTCTTACAGGAGTAAAGCGCAACGGTAGCTTTGTTTACACGTTCCTGAATATTAGGTTTCCAGAAAATAATACCCAGATATTTTTCTCTATCTGCGACAACAAGACTGGTACTATCCAGGTCAGGAGGGTCAACTTGGGGAGATTTGTGTTTTTTATGAAAGTCCTTGATTTTGTGTGGGTTCACTCTCAAACCACAATCACTAGTCCATTTAGACAGTATCGACAGGGCATTTTGCATAACCTCGCCCAGAGTTCTCGGGTACTTACCAGAAATGGCTATAGCAATATCGCCCGCATAGGCGATCACTTTGCAGCCTGAATCTTCAGTTTCCAGTTTCAGCAGTAGTTCATTGACCGCCACGTTCCAACGAAGTGGAGAGAGAACCCCGCCTTGCGCAGTACCTCTACTAACAAACCTAGCGGATGCAACGCCCAGTTTTGTGGTGATAATCCTAGATGTTAACACCAACGTTAATCAGCTCGCCAGGTGAAGCGTCCACCTTCAGAATTGAAAGTGCGTCCGTAATTGCTTCTGGTTTTACGTTGTTGATATCGATAAAAGCTACCGTAGTGTACTCTTTAATGCTTAGCAATTATTCGATATGGCATACGAGTGTGTGTAGGGCCGTTTCAACTGATTTTCTCTTCCAGTATGCTTGTTGGGCTGCTGACACATTCGCTGATCGATGTTGCTGCGTAGATGGATGTCTATCGATCGCTCTAAGGTTTTTAGAAGGAATGAAGATAGACTTATAGGTCTTAGGTCCTTCGGACATGTCTGAGAGCTTCGGACATGTCTGATAGAATGTGAACTAGTCGTAGACAATCTCTAAAAATAACGTCCAACTAGGGAAGGATGATATCAGAGGTGTTTTGAAATTCGGTATGCATTATGCCCAGGACTAGGGGGATTTATATGGTACGTATTGCCCATTGAATTTTGTTCCGCGAGATTATGATTTCCGAATCGCCCACTGGAGGCTTGAGTTGGTGCTCTTCTCGATGCGGACGGACTGTAGAGCTATCGGGAAAGTGAGTATTTGAGAGCAGATCAATGGTTTCATTACTTAAACCGCCGGATTTCTTCATGTAGCTGGACATCAAGTAGAGGTAGAGAGAATTTTGCGAAGTTTTGACGCTACGGATGTCTCTTTTACCAGACCACAAAAACTTCCCAGGATTCGCGCACTAGTGGAATACATATAATAAAATAACAAGAAATTTTGGTCATTATGAATTTTTTTTTGTTGTATCCGCGATGCAAGTGTTTAGCTCTTAACCAGATTTAAACTCAAAAATCAGCTTGAATAAGTATAGAAAATATATTTATTTATTTTTTATCTTATTTAACATTATCATACGACAATTTTTAAGATTTACTTTTTTTTTGTAATTGAAACCCTTTAAACTTTAATCAGTTTGAAAATCTCTCTATCGGTTTATTTCTTTCAACTTTTTATGCAAATTAATTCATCAAATTCTTAGGATCACTTTTTAGATAATTATTTATAATTTTTATAAAATGTAAAGTATACGTTTTTTTTAATAATTCAATATTTTGTAAACATTTATATAAATTTGTTTATTTTATTCCATTTCTAGATCTTTTCTAGTTTTGTTGTTAGTTTCTGTTGGGAAAAAACTTTTTATATTTACAGTTTGCATTTATCACTAGGTTTTATGATATTTTCTACGTTACATTGTTTTGGAATATATTTGTGGGTAAATAGTTTACAATATCGGAATTTATGTAAAATAATAAAAATTATTATCACAAAATTATTAAAAGATTTGATATTCCTTTTTGTTCAGGAGTGAACTCGTTTCAATTCTAGTTGCAACAAATCACCGGGGATTTGCTAGTTAGAGAGTGGCATTAAAGGGCCCGCATCATTGCATACCAATAACAATTTTCAGTAAGAAACGCCCTTCGCTAGCTTAGACTGAAAAAAAAACGTAAACATATAATGTTATAGCATCGATTAGTATGGCGCTCACATTATTATCATTTGTATTCTTTGTGTACTCATATTTCATCTCCAGTATTTGCGTAGACTAGATTGACAGGAATATCTCTATCAATAAGAGTTACAGAGCAGTTAACAGCAGGAGTCTATGAAATTCCCAAGCCACTATCCTGTAGCGGATGAAAAGGAAATCTTCTCTTCCAAGCAATTATAGTGATACCATTCCAACAAATATGCATTTTAGGAAGCAATATGAACTCAGTCTACCTGATAGCCTGCATTGGATCGATAATCAAGTTCTTTAGAATAACAAGATGGTGATCCTTACAGATGTAATTTAGTCTTTCAGAACTAGTAGCTAACTGGTTGAGCGGTGCGTCAATTCCAGTAATTGCCTTTGGAACTTGACGCCACATACTTATGTTGTTCGATCAGGGTCATACTTGAAAGGGTTAGAAAGAAGCGGATTGCTGCCGCTAACATACCTGATAGTGTGAGCAACAAAACTTGTGCAGAGGTTATCGGGCACACGGAGGTGTGTTGAAGACCTCAGATCATATCGTTCCAATAGTTTACTTACGGTATACTAGCTCAGTAGGTTTACGGACTTATGAGAGTGAGTTAGGTGAAGAGGATATGAGTATACGGTTAGAGTTAGAGGGTGGACAAAATTGAACGAAAGATTTGGTACCAGTAATGCTGGGTGTCTAGTAACAAGCTGATGGAAATAAAATTAGGGGTAGCGATAATGCGTAGGTCGTAAATTTAAATCCCGGTCGACGCTTAATTCCAAAATTAGTCTGGGAAATGATATTTCAAAAAAAAAAAAATTTTTTTTTGGTAAGCAGGACTGTCCTTATTATCCCAAAAATTAGAGCGGTCTGTTAATCAGTTTGTTTAGTTTAGGGTGTAGTCTAGTGGGTAGCATGTTGGTTTACAATGCGAAGGTTGTGAGCTCAACTCCCGGTCAACGCATAATTCCAGCACACTGCCTGCTTGGATATATGTACCTTGGTTACCTGAATCTAGGAAAATGACAAATTCGGCGATAGAGGGTTATGCGAAGAGCTAACAACCCTTCCAAAATAAGTAATGAAAATGTTAAGTAACGTGAAAATGAGGATGCCAATGCCCGATTTGGGCTGCCGTGCCATTGAAGAAATTTTCGTGCCAATCAGCTCTTTTAATAAGATTTGTTTTGAACAGATCTTTGCACATTTTTTTTTTCCATTTCGTCGTCAATAGAAAATAGTCATATTTCTGTTGAAAAATTTTTAACATGAAACTAATTCTTCCACTAATTATTGCTAGGCATATGGAACGTCAATTAAAACACTGAAAAATGTAATATTTCTGTCACAATAGAATGAATGTCGTTTTTTTGCTGTTACAAATAATTTATCGTTACAATGTCATACCACTGTTCATTTATTTGGATTAACTTTGTAAAATGTTGACAAATTTTGTCGCCAAGCTTTATTTTACTGAAGCATCTTTCTCCAAATCGATTGTCATTTGTTAGTCATCCAATACGAAAACTATGACAATCTGCGCCGAATAGAAGTATAGCGTTTGCCTGTAATATATTTTTTGATTTAGCTCGAATCAATAAAGGATAACGTCTTCTAAACTCTTCTCGCTTTCTGAAGATTAAAAGCAATGAACACTTCTGTAAAAAAACAAGTGTTAAACCCGAGTTATTTTCCAGTAGTTCCAAACGGAACGTAAATATTTGGAAGTTAGCAGTGAATGGGTCACTTCTACTTCTTCTACAATGGCACTACAGACCGAATCGGACCTTGGCCTTCTGACGTTCAGGATCCTTAACATTTTTCATTATTTATTGTGGAAGGGTTGTTAGACCTTCGCACAACCCTCTATTTTCGAATTTTTCATTTTCGTAGATTAAGGTAACCAAGGTTTACCCAAGCAGGCAGTGTGCTGGAATTATGCGTCCACCGGGATTTGAACTCACGGTCTTCGCATTGTAGACCAACACACTACCCACTAGGCTACACCCTAACGTGTATGAATGGGCACACCACACCTTTAACCGGACCATAAAATCATGAACTAGTTATTTGGAAGGGCACGATATTAATAAAATGATTCAGGCGGTAAATAAACTTGATAAAATGGCACTGGAAACGAATCTGCCATTACCACTGTTAAAGAAATGGATAATGTTCGCAAAAAAAAGTACACCAACCAGGTCTGGAAAATAGCAAAACCTGAAATGCGTTTTGTATTCTTTGACGAAGAAACTATGGAACTGACTGGGTAGAGCGAAATCAACTAAAAGTATGAGACTTGGGGGGAAAATGAGTTCCTAATCTCAACATACTGGTAGGCATAGTATGGATCTCTGTCTTCTTGGAAATATGCTCGAAAACTTCGCCTGATAACGGGTAATACTTGTTAAGGCTGTTTTGAGGAAGATGAGACCGTAGAGCAATTGTGCTGCAATTGCACTTTGTGAATAAAATTACTCTGGAGAATGATATTTAAAATTATTTTTTTTAGTAAACAGGTAGGACTGTCCTTAAATATTATCCCAAAAATTAGCGCGGTCTGTTAATCAATTTGTTTACAGCAGCTGGTTAAATGGGTACACCTCAGTAGTCCACGGCGATTTTTGTTTTATGTCCTAGATCGAGTGAAAACGGGTTCCACGGAGCGGTAATTTCAGTTTCGAGGATAAGAAAAAGTCACAGGGAGTCAAATCTGGTGAACACGGCGGTTGGTTGAGGGAATTCGTTACTTTGTTGGCCTCAAATTCGGTCACAGTTGAGGCTCAATGCGATGGCACATTTTCATCGTGGAAAATCCATGAACTCTTCTTCCACAATTCCGGCCGTTTTCTAAGGATTTGCTCACGCAAACGCTTTAATATGATTAAATAGTACTTCTTCTTGACCATTTGTCCCTCTGGAATGAATTCATGATGGATCAAACCTCGAATATCGGCAAAAACAATAAGCATCGTCTTGATTTTTGAGTGGCTTTTGCGTGTTTTTTTCGGTTTCGGCTCATTCTTTTGCCTCCATTCCGATGATTGTTGACTGGTTTGCATGTCAAACTTAAAGACCCATGTCTCATAACCAGTTATCATGCGCTCCATGAATTTGGGTTGAGAATTCGCGCGATCAAGCATGTCCAAAATGACCTGTTCACGGTACTTTTTTTTAAAGAAAATTCAGGTTTATTGGAAAGAGTAGAGCAAGGACGTGTTTCGTGGCCAAACTATCCACCAAAATCGAAAGAACCGACTCGCAAGATATGTCGAGCTCTCCTGTTATCTCCTTAACACTCGTATGATGATTTTCGAGCACCATTTCCTTCACTTTTTGAATGTTTTCGTCAGTTGAAGAGGTCGGGAGTCGTCCAGAACGAGGAATGTCTTCAAGGATCTCTCAGCTATCCTTAAATGCATTGAACTACTCAATGGCTCGTGTTTTTCATTGTACTGAATCCCCGTAAGCCTTTTCCAACATTCGCAACGATTCCGAACACGAAATTTGGGTGGAAACACAAAATTTGAGACAAACTCTTTGTTCCATTTTACTTTATTATTATAATAATAAAGTATTGTGATCAACACAAAAAAAAAAAAAAGTTTGTTACCCTGAAATTTTTTTTTTCGCGTTTCATGACTAAATTAGCCTAAAAATGCAAAAAAAAAAAATCCGTCTGTCTGTACGCCGTCCGCCGTCCGCCGTACGCCGTACGCCGTACGCCGTACGCCGTCCGCCGTACGCCGACGTGTACGCTCAGCGCACATTAACTCCCAAACCCTTCAAGATAGAAAGTTCATTTTTGGAGGGATTATAGGTAGTTGCGGATCTCAGGCGGATACCCATTTTGGGGGGTGTACGGGTTCAGGGGGAGGCGGGGGGAGCGCTTAAACCGAAAAATACGAATTCAAATATCTCAACCATGGTAACAGCTAGGATGCTAAAACTAAACATTAATATAGAGGGGTTTGTGGGACAACTTTTAAAAATAATTTAATTTTTTTATCCATTGGGGTGCGAAAAGGGGGGGCTAAGAACCAATTATCGGCCGAATTTTTTTTTCAAATGATTATATCTTCGAAATTACTTATCGTAAAAAAATCATATTTAGAGACCGTCAAGAAGGCATATAGTTCCATTGGAACCAGCTCAGAAAGCGGCTAATTATTGTAAGGGGGAGGGTCAGGGGGGGTGCAAAGAAAAACACTTAAAAATTAATATCTCAACTATCTTTTAAGCTATGTAATTGAAACTTAAAACGTATATTAAGCTATATTAGGCAAATGCAAAAAAAATATAACATATCGAAACAATAGTAGTGGGGGGAAATGGGAAACATTTCAAAAATGGCGCACTTTTCAAAATTACAAATCCTTATATCTCAAAAAGTAGTACAGATATTAAATCAAAAATTTGTCAGATTGTAGAACTACATAATGGTTAATTTTGGTAAAAATTTTAAGCTGGGAGCTGTAAGGGGAGGGAGGTGATAAGCCAAAATGTCGAAAATTTTGAGTGATTTTTTTAGGGCTCTAGTGAAAGATAAAAAGTTAAAATTTTGCATGTGAATACCTATACTTAATGTACATAGAAAAATAATATTAACTTGATCCATATTTATTATAAACCGAATCCCCCGGTCTAACGTGCACAAGGTGTTTCATGTGCATTGAAAAAAACACATAAACTGAAAATTTTTGAGTGAAATTTTAAGGTAGAAACTTGAAAATTTGCGAAATGCATTTAAAAAAAATCCCTAAATATACGAAATATTAACTGGTCGAAAACCTTTAAAACTTCTACCCCCTCCCATACAAAATTTTTTTTTCGACCATTTTCAAGAAATCAATTATCACCTAACCATTAAAACCTATCAAATTCAAATTTTGCAAAACAACTTACAAAAATAATTAAAATGAAATTGCGTTCAAAATTTTAAAATCGCGCTTGCCCTTCTACCCCCTCCCATACAAAAGTATGATTTCGACTAATTTCATTAAATCAACTAATAACCAACAAATTAAAAGCTATGAACTTGAAATGTCGTACGAGTATCTAACAACAAAAATGAAAGAAAACTGCATCACAAGTTTGATGATTCCCCTACCTCCTCTACCCCCTCCCATACAAAATTATTTTTTCGAGCATTTTTAAGAAATCAGTTATCAGCTAACTCTTAAAAGCTATCAATTTCAAATCTGGCATAAAAACTTATAAAAGTAATTCAAATGAAGTTGCTTTAAAAGTTTTGAAATCGCGCTTGCGCTTCTACCCCCTCCCATACAAAACTATGATTTCGACCAATTTTATTAAATCAACTAATTACCAATAAACTAAAAGCTACGAACTTGAAATTCTATACAATCACCTTACAAAAGACGCGAAATAAAACTGCGTATCATATTTTACGATTCCCCTATATTCTCTACTCCCTCCCATACAAATGTTCGGTTTCATGAATGTAAAATACACCGAATTTTATGAAAATTCTATGCAACTTCGTCTATGAAACACATTCTATACAGAGAATATTGGACATGATTCAAGTAATTAATTAAAAAGCTATTAACATCCACCCACCCTTACTATTACCCCTACTCCTCCCATCATAAAAACCCAAACTTACAGACACGAATGAAATATTGTTAACAGTCCTCCCCAAGAACTCCCTTTCACTTAGTCTTCCCTAACCACTCTAACCTGCATATTGACTTTCCACTCATCCGCAACTTGTCCCAAGAATAATAAAGTTTCGCCCGACTTGTTGGCAGTTTATTTTTATCTATTGTAAAAATCGCTGTGGACTACTGAGGTGTACCCATTCAACCAGCTGCCGTAAACGAAGTGATTAATAGACCGCGCTGATTTTTAGAATAGTAATTAAGGATAGCCCTATCTGCTTATCGAAATTTTTTTTCTTAAATATCATTCCCCAGAATAATTCACAATGTATTTCTGTAATGTTTTTTTTTTACCTCAGCGTTAAAAGTAGACTTAAAATTTATTTTTTTCGGAAAATTTTTGATGTTTATGACATCGTAAGACTTTCAAAATTCCGCTCTGTTTAATATCGACAATCGTCCATTTCTCAAACTATAATACTGTGGCGAGCATTGCCATTGTCCGAGTATAAGCCCCCGTTCTTCAACACAATTGAGGCGCTTAGATGCCAAGTGACAAATTCCTGAAAATGAAGTTAGGTGTGCTGTTTGTTAGATGAATGGTAGTTTCAGTTGGTGGCCAAGAAATATGATTTTCTGGGAATTCTAAAAGCGACACTATCGGTCAGAAAATGTACCATTGAATGAACAGCTGAATGTTTTGATTGATAAGGGGTACAAGTTCATTTGTATTTTTTATTTTACATTTTCTGCACTTATACCCCTTGGCATCTGAGCGCCTCAATTGTAATAATTTTCGTCTTATTCCGTTTAAATTCCTTTATTCCAAATGTGTATGAAATTATAGGATGACTCCCATAAGTTTCATTTGAAGGACTTCTTTTTTAATAATTGAAAGATTATTACTTGAGATAGAGGTAGTGTACGTTCCAGCTTGTTTCTAAAATTCACTGCAATAAACTATTAGGTTTGTTTTTTGAATGGAAAACATGACAAGATGCAAATGAAAAACGTAATTTGAACCCCTGGCCTGGACAAACCCTGTAAAACAAAACAAAAAATAAACTAAAAAATATCCTATTCTATTCTTTTAAATTTTTTTTTTTTTAGATTTTATTTATATTTTTACATTCTTTTGTATATAAAAAAAATTGGAATTAATACAACAAGCTTAACCATTCACCCACACACGCACACGCACACAAACGCCCATATAAACAATTAACCTTCACAATAAAAATGTGTAAAGCAAAAACATCTAAATTACTTTAAAGGTATAATTTGTAGGTTATACATATATCAAAATATTTAATATTAAATATAATTTTCATATTTTCGTTTTTTTTTCGATTTTTTTTTTTTAATATTTTATTTTATGTCTTTCTTTTGGCATTAAAAAAACAAAATAACAATTATATAAAGTTAATCTTATATAAAGTGATGTTTTTTAAATTTTTTTTTCTTGTTTTTACAAACATTATCCTTAAATTTTCATTTTAAAATTATTTTTCGTAGACACTAGACTGTACATCGATATATATTGTATATATATATTTATTCTGTTAACTGTTTTTAGAAGTTTTGTATTTACCAAAAATTAGTATATAATCTCTTAAAAAATTCCTTTTAGTTTTATTACAATTAACGAACGCATTTTTAGTATTCGTCGTTTGATTGAAATTTTTCGTAATTTTATTCACACTAAAAAATCGAGTAAAATTTTTATGAATTCTTAAACAACTATCTAAATAGATATTATCAACATTACTATTATTATTGTTTTTATTGTTATTTTTATTAATATTAAGTCTAGTAACATTTTCGTAATTTTGTTGATTTTCTAGTAGTTGTTGTTGTTGCTGGTGGTGCTGGTGGTGGTAGTGATTTGCGATATTCTCAGTGTGCTTTTTAAACATTAAAAGTCAGACTTTTGAGTTTTGTTAACTTTCTCGACTCGGCAATTTGGAATGGAATTGTCGAGGCCAGGGCAACGGCCATTCATATTGGCGCGGTATTGGACCACGAACATTTTTCTCGAAATATTTAAAATAAGTATACCACCATTCACGACCGATGTAATTATTACTGCCAGATTGCTAAAATGAATATTATGTTTTTTGTTTTGAATAAAAATTAATTTTAATTTGGAATTGAAAATTATAGATACAGAAAAAAAAACTAATTAATTCATTGAGGTTGATAGTATAGGCTGATGTTTCGTATTAGTAAATATCACGTTTTATCCTAGTTTCTTTGCTAAATTTTACACTATCAATCCCAGTCCCGGTAAGGTGAGTCGGTCCTCGACGAGGCGTTTGAGTAGTTTTATTTCGCGCTATGCTTATTTTCTAAAGTTGATACTAACATACATGATTTTGTTAATTTATAAGAAAGCTATAAAGAAGTTATATTCGATAATCCAAAAGTAAAATACAAACGGACAAGATGAACCAAGGAGATCCTTATTGAAAATATATGTTACGTTCAACCCATAGAAATATTGCTGCGCTAGCCAGGAAACAAACACAGGATTTTCGGTCCTGGGGATAAGATTCAAGCGGGCTCCTAGTATATTTTGTACGTAAGGTGGAATATGGCAATTTTGAGTTTTGTGTGGGTGGTGTGGGACCAGCAGCGATCAATAATTTTAATTTGCAGATGAAGTTTGAATACCCCAACATTCAATTTGTCGAATATCGATTAGCTTGCATGAAAAAAATCGGCAGTGAGAGACGAAAGTGGCGGAAGGCGTTTTACTTGGAGTATCATTTGCATTGCTGGTAGTAAATTTAACAGTATAGCCCCATATTCAGAAACATTCGTTCCGTTGATTGGAGACGAAACCATCACGTCTTCTATCTGTTCTCTCGAGTATTTCAGAGATTTTAGAGTGCTCAGTAGTGATGTGAAGTTTCGTTACTATTCGGTACCAGTAACTCTTCGTTACTTTAAGGAAAGTAATCGTTACATTTTATTCTTTATTAGGTACTCGTTTATTTGAAATTACACCCATATTATATTACAGGGATGAGTAAGCCAGTTTTGCAAATCATAAATTCAATTTGAAGAAATTGAATCTAGTTCTCATCCAGTAACTATATGCAACAAGAAATCGCTTGTGAATCGGTCTTGATTTCGTTAGTCTATTACGTGTATCAGCACAATGATGCCCAATCCGATTTTTTGATTCCCTTTAAACACTAACGTAAATAAAACGACAATGTGAAGGAAATAACTTTTTTCAAGTCGAATATTTTTTGAACAAAAATCCCTTAAATTGATAACAAAAAATCCCTTTTTACCACAAACAATAAAAAAATTCTGCAATCTGGTATAATTGATCTTACAACCCTCCCACTAGTAACGACTGCCTATCCTGCCGATCGAGCTGAGCGCCACAAATCAAATCGACGAAATTCTTGGTGTTGAAAGAAACGAAACAAAAAAAAAACCCATCATTTTCTCAGTAGACTTTACTGTAAGGTAGAGTAAGAGTATTCCTTTTCGTTCTTTTCTTGGGATTACGGTACGGCGTTATGCACAAGGTCTTCAATGGAGACTATTTAACATCTTAAGTCACCTTGATTATGCTGATGACGTGTGTTTGCTTGCACATAACCGTTCGGACTTAAAATAAATGTGCGAAAACCAAGTACATGCACATGGGTTCGAACGCAAGCACACCGATTGTTCTTAACGGACAGGATGTGGAAGAGGTGCAAGATTTTTGCTATCTTGGAAGCATTGTCAGCATGGACGGCGGAGCCGAAAAGGATGTTGAGGCTCGGCTAAATAAAGCTCGTCAGGCCTTCGGTATCCTTTCCCCTTTCTGGAGGTTAAGAGAGATCTCCCTTCGCACGAAGCTGCGAGTTTTTGACGCATGCGTCAAATCCGTGTTGTTATATGGTTGTACTACGTGGAAAGTGACTGTTCGACTTACCAAGAAACTACAAACTTTCGTAAACCAATGCCTCCGGCGCATTTTAAGAATATTCTGGCCAGAAGTAATCTCCAACGACGAACTTTGGAGTACAACTCGCCAGACTAAAATAGGTATTGAGATTCAACGGCGGAAGTGGCAGTGGATCGGTCATACTTTGAGGAAACCAGAGCGAAACATCGCAAAACAGGCTCTGGATTATAACCCTCAAGGAAGACGTCGGGTTGGTCGACCATGTAACACATGGAAGCGAGCAGTTGAGCAGGAGGCCAGAGGAATAAATAAGTCCTGGCAACAGCTTAAAGCCGATGCTCAGGATCGCGCCTTGTGGAAGAGAGTTGTTTCTGTCCTATGCCCCTATAGGGGGTCTGAACAGGAATTTGATTGATTGATTGTTATGCACAAGTATAGGTTTCCCTGCTTGTGATATAATGAAAAAAGCAATTAAACGTTACTTTCAGTATCAATCAAAGGAAGAAAACAGTATAGGTACCTTTTTTTGTATGTGGAACGAACAGATCAGTTCATTTTACGGGAGCTTATCTCGTTACTTAAATAACGAGCATAAATCTGTATCGGTACTTGTTACTTCGGATTTCGGTCAGTAGTGAGTACTCGTGTAACGAATAGTTACTTTTTTCACAACACTAGTGCTCAGGTACTTTCATGGTATACTCGGAACTAAGCACACTCGGAGCTATGAGTGCGATATACTTTTCCCCTGATTATGTTTAAGTTTAGGTTGCAGGAGGGTGGTCTAAGGAAGAGAACCACATTGCACTGCAATCATCTAGTTAGTTTCAATGTACTCCCACTATTTGAAAAATATGAGATGGATGTTACTCCTCTTGGGCTAGGCAATTGGTACGGTTTGACGCTGTGAATTCATCTAGTTAGAGAAGAATGTCTAGAGCCAAAAGAAAGGAGATGATTGTTGGAGATTCGCTGACATAACGACAAAGATTGTGTTCGATAGATTCTTCGTTTTCCTCGCAGCCCCTGCAAAGGCTGTCGCTCGCGATCCGCAGCTTGAATACGGAGCTTAAGGAGGCAATAACCCTTAGTCCGGTCGATAAAAGTTCGGACGGTATAGCGGCTACTTTGCAACAGTTGCCTTGTGATGTGTTCACTCGATTCTTCCCAAAAGGATTTGGTGTTCTACAGATATCCAACTACCACCATCCAGTCGAGAGTCTAAAATATTTTGTTTGAAGATAGTTTTCAGCAGTGTTGGGACTACATCGACTGACTTTCAAATCGAATTAATGTTTGCAAATCCTTCCCTGGCAAGCATGGACCGTTACCTAACAGGCCGCTGTGATCCGGTATCCAAATTAAAAACACTTCGGTTCTACCCGCGATTTCAATTGTGTCACTAATTCGGACGTGATCCCATAGGATTGGAGTACCAAAAGTTAAGCCCTGCTATCTTTTTGCAAGCGAAGAAGGCTATAATAGCATTTATGTCTCATTCTTGAATGTTGGCTTTCTAGGATCCCCAAATAACTCGCCAAGCTGAACGCACTCATCACTACACCGTAAAACTTTGCCTTTTATATAGATATACGTTCATTTCCCGAACCTCAAGACTCTGCAGCACACTGCCATATGGTTTGCTTCCCAACGAGTACAACTTGCGGTGCTTCAAAAATAATTCATCGGTAACGTAATAAAAGACATAACAGGGCTACGGTTGCGCGTAAAGCGCAATCTTACGATACTCTAGATGAAATAGAATTTTTGTGATCCCAAGAAATTTTGTATGGGGAGTGTTAGAAGGGGTGATAGCATTGAACTAATTTTTTTCCCATCATGCTAAAGTAGCTATAAAAATGTTTTATACAAAATGCTTACTCCAAAAATTGAATAGGAGCTGAGAAAATTAGTGTGTTAGATTTAGTGAAAATGTGCAGTTTGTATGGGAGGTGGTAGAAATAGTGGGGGGATTTTAGTGATTTTTTCAGAAATAACTAAGAATATCATAAAATTGACATCTCTTAAATTTTAGACCAGTAACATTCATACTTTTCAAGAAAATCGATTTTTTTGTGAAGTTGTGAAACTGTGTCATATTGTATGGGAGGGGGTAGAAGCAGTAAAGCTAATCAAATGTTTTTTTTCTGATCTTAGTGATAATGCTAAATAAGTATTTATTACAAAATGTGAGTTCGATAAATGTTATATGTCCTGAGAAAATCGACTTAGAGCATTTCATGAACAAGTGTAGATTGTATGGGAGGGGGTGGAACGAGAGGGAGGACGCAAATAATTTTTATACTGTATATTGAAATCATTATGAAAGTAATATATCCCGAAATTTAGACTAATAGCTTTTATACTTTTCGAGCAAATCGATTTATAGTCGAATTGCGAAATTGTGTCATTTTGTATCGGAGGGAGTAGAAGGGGTAAAGCTAATCGTCTAATTTTTTTTTCCTTACTAGCAATTTTAAATAAATATTTAGTGCATAATTTCAGCTCGCTAAATTTTATATGCACTGAGTAAATTGGCTTAGAGTAATTCATGACAAGTACAGTTTGTATGGGAGGTGGTAGAAGGAGGGGGAAGACACGCATAATTTTTATTGTCATAAAAGTAATATATTCCAAATTTTTATACTTTTCGAGCAAATCCATTTATTGTCAAATTGCGCACTTTTTTGTCGACGTGTACGAAATTTGAGCTTTCTAGCTCAACGCGTTCTCAAGCTAGAGAGCGAACGGACGGACGGACGGACATCCGGTTTTGAGATTTTTGAGTGATAATATTAACTTCTGTATCATTCATTTTTTTCTCCGAGCCTTATTTCTTGGCGTTACAAACTTTAGAGCAAACTTATAATACTCTCAGATTTCATCTAGAGTATAAAAATCCTGGCTTCCTTATTACACGAACTTTTTGTTTTTGCACATAACGACATTTGACCATGTACACTACAATGGAAATATCTTAGCGGGTCTGCAACAAAAAAAATACAGACTATCCTGCTATAAAAAATTAATAGCACGGTCAGTCGTTACAGCCGATGCTAATTTTTTGAAATAATTTATTGAAGAATATAATTTTATAATTCAAACGATTTACTTTGACAAGGTAGTGCCTCATTTGCCTGATCTGACGAGCCGCCACTGCTAAGATATAAGACTCAGCAAGTAAAATGAATCACAGAGGAGTTCATATTATAACTAAAGATCCGTTCATCGGTCCGCGTGTTCTCTAGCTCAAAAACGCCTTAAACGTTGACGAAAAATGAAGGTCAAGTTTGTGAATAGGCCAAACCACTCCACCTTTTCTACGCCCTCCCATATCTAATGACAAATTTTCACAATAATTCGATTTTCTTGGAAGATACAGAAGCTTTCGATCTAAAATTTGGAATATAATCATTTTAAGATATTTTTGTGTAGATTACGAAAGTTATTGGAATGCCCGATTTGTTCAACCATTTCACAAAATACAATACAGCAATTTTCTCAGTAGTTTCAGGCCTTCCGATAAAATAAATGACACGTTTTCACAATTTTATAATAAATTGGATTTCTTGCATAGTATAAAAGCTTCTGTTCTAAATGTTCAAAGATGTGCGATGATTAGATTTATTTCTTAAAAAATCATTGCAATCATCCTGCTCCTTCTACCATCTCCTATATAAGCTGCACAATTTCATGAAATACAGCAAACTATTTTGTTCAGTACCTATTAAATTTTTTTAATTCAAATTTTGATAGGAATTGCAAAACGATATGAAAATATTATTTCAATGTCATCACTTCTTCTACCATCCTTCATACCCCCAAACAAAATAGAAGAATTTCGTATAGTCACAAAAATTTCTATTTCAACGATTTTCCTGTCATGAGTGTGTTTTTTTATTTTTCGTTTCTAAATCTGTGTAATTGTAAGGAGTTGCACGCTTTAAATTTTAATACTGAGGCGTTCGCTTCAAACTCGCTCATTTTAACATTTTCTCAAAATTGATTTAACGACATTATGTTCATTTCAACTAACTGTGAAATGCCTGCAACACAATTAAAACATAAATTTTCACTAATATTTCATGAAAGTACTCGCATCTATACTTATATGAGATTTGAAAACCTAAGAATTTTTTTATTGCATTTATCTCAGTTTCGTGCTAAGAATTTTTCGAAAAGCCACAGAGTTTTGCAAGCGAACGTCTCAAACTAATTTTCTTTTGAAAATTCTCTACATGATTGGTGAGTGATCGAAGCATTTTATTAAGTTTAAAGATTAGTTACAGCACTAGCAAAAGTTTCGGAAAAGGTAGAATCGAAAACTAAACCAACCCATTCTACTTATGAAAAATTTACTTCTTTTTTATAGGATAGAATATAACAAAGTTTTTTTTTTGTTTTTTTTTTGCCTAATACTGACCACGACAGTGCTGCACATCAATAAGGGCCATTCCCTAAGTTTTCGTCGGTGCTGTAAAGAAAACGTATATTGCTTCGATGTAAAATGAAGTGTAAACGTATTCTGTGAAGTTTTTAAAATAGATACGAACAGTTTGCAGTGATTTTCATTCTTTTTTTTTCTAAAGGCATTCGAAACTTCTACGATAGATTTGTAATACAACACCACATTATAAGTAATTTTGAAAGTTTTTCTTTTCGTCGAGCATAAAAGCATGAATTAACAAATTTAAAACAGAGACCATTTTGAAAAAGGATGACAGATTTAGCATTATGATTGAACAGAAACAATTGAAACTTGAACAGAAAAATAAAAGAAATTATAAAAAAAAAAATATGGAATTACCTTTAGTAGAAAATTATTATTAGCCAAAGTATGGTATGTCCAGAAGAGACGTGTCGTCACGTAATATGCAATAACGACATCGATCGTGTAATGACCATGGGCTATTAGAACAAATACGACGCCGACCAGGGCTGTAAACCATGCGGCCCAATGTAGCAAATAAAATCGTCTAGGCGAGTCTGAAAAATTCAATTATAGAATTTAATTATCGGTTGCATAATGCCATAAATGCAAAAAAAAACATTACTCACATTCCGCTATAACTAAATAACCTAAGACTAGCATCACGGTATGACCGCTGTATATCGAATCACCACAATAAGTATGCTTTCCGTTTATCGATAATCCAAACCCGGAAATCAATTGAAATACTCGCTTAGCGATTATGAGTGGGGTTGCTGTTGTATTCGATTTAGGGCTACAGTAGTATGTCGTACTTGAAACTGGTAAGACTGTAATATACATGGTTATCGAACGCATAAAATATAGTACGGCCATGATTAGAAAAACACGTCGCATTACAATAAATCTGCAAAATAAAAAATTTTGTATGAATAATTATTCAAAAAATTTAACATATTTTTCTAATTGATTAATTATTCCCAACTAACCAATCATCCCCTAAATCAACTACAACAATTGAAATTTTTGTGTTCGAAATTCACATTTTCTAAACAATCAAACGTTTAAATAAAACTAAACTTACCTGTGCTTGTGCAATATTATTAACAATATACAGGAATTAACAACTATCATAATAAGAATTTCGCTAATGTTAAGTGCCCACTCTTGTGGCTCGATATTATCTAAAACGACATCTGGCAACGGATGATAGATTTCCCGATCCGGTAATCTTTCATGTACAAGAGATAAGGACACTGTAGCCAAAATAAAATTTGTCGCTAATATTACGAAGGCTGTAAAAAAGGAAATATTTAATAACAAATTTTAAATAAAATGTAAAATTAAGACACTCACAAATAAATGTTTTCCATTTTTCTTTCGGGAATTTTGGTTCTTCACGCAAAGGCACAGGAACATCAATTTTTACGGTGACAGCTTCTCCCGGCACAATATTATTGGTTTGATGATATGGCAAGCTGTAATTTTCCTCAGGTACTTCCTAAAAATTGAAAGAAGAAAACGAAAATAAATACAATGATGAATTTTTAAAGAATTTAAAGGTCAGGCCAGATATGAGATATAGCATCATCAATGGAGAAGGAGACAAGTAAGTTTAAAAAAAGTCAATTCCGTGTAATATTTGATGGTATGCTTGCACATTTATGAAAATTGTCTGTCACGATCGATGATAATTGAAAAAGATCTTGGCGTAAATAAATGAGAGTTATAGCATTGTATCTGCTTACAAGTAGTCAACTCCTTATTCCTTTTGAAAATTATCGCGAAACGAAGATGAATCGAAAAACTCAATTTATCCATTGAACTGAGCTCTATAACTGTTGACTCATTACGGTAAGAGGTCACTGATGGTTATGGTTTCATCAACGAAACTATGAATAGGACTGAGATTACAGATCATATATAGCGGCTAAAAAGGGGTGGGTCCTGAGGGTTTCCGGAATCAATACGAAAGAATGCAGAAGTAGCTCCGTCCAGTGCGACTCGTATAGAGCTCTCGAAGAGGACGTGCATATGTACTATACGCGAGAACCTCTTGTTAGAAGTACGAAGAAGGTCATTCGCCCAGGAGAGGGAGGAAGAAAGAAGTTTTGAATGTTCAAACTATCCATGGTCCGAGTATATATGTATGCAATTTATTTGTATTCTAAGGGTTCTTGTTTCTATTGATTGAGATTTTAAGGCCACCAAAGATATTCGAAGTTCACTGCAAAAAATTTTGATGAATAAACTTCATTGCACAAAAACGAATCGAAATCTTTCTCTTAGAAAACGTGATAGTATCTTATTGAGGAAAAAGCAACCCTAGAGTATTTCAAAATTACTGAAATTGTTCAAGAGTCACAGATTTTTTTTTTTAGATTTGAGATTTATCACTATTTTTTTCTCATTTCACTATATTCCACCAAATATAAACTAAACACTTATTATACAATAATATACCCACTAAATAAGATTGTTCACTATCCTTTGGTGGACAAATCCTTTTTCGAAGTCGGGAATATGCCGTCATATTGAACCGACAAACAAATACGGATACGCTTCACAATAGGACACTAGTCCATAACCACAGATTTTACTAATAAATGAAAAAATTGCAACAAGAAAAAATAAATTTCCAGTTTGTCCCCACTGAACAGATGATTACGTTTATCCAGGTAAACGACCGGTTATATTCGAATATCGTACCATTCATATTGGAAATATACAGATGAAGATTAGACAATACAAAAATATATGAGTGTGCAGTCTTTCTGTCTTTTAGTTACAAACAACATACAACAAATTCGCTTTCGTTTCACTTTTATCTTATCTCAGTATTTAACAAAAACAAAAAATTACTCGCTGAACCTTTTTTCTTTATTTAAATTTAGTTTCGTTTGTATTTTTGCCTTGTAATCATCGTACTCATATATCGAAAATATTAGTTGTAGTTTGAAATTATCTAAGATAACCAAGCCGACTTAATTGTCCATGGTATTAGAGGGCGACCGGCTCAGTTTAACTCGGTGCTATAAAAAAAACCAAGATATCTGTAAGATGAAATATAAGATTGCGTCTACAAAAGTGTTGTGAATCGGAGCCAGCGAAAAAGATTGTCGGTTCTCTACTTATTCATCTGGTCAGTCGAATAGAATTAAGTTTCGGGTGTTCAGAACTGCTGATTACAAGTCAAATAGGGTAAGCTTAGGGCATTCCCGGAATTTAATTTTTGAAACAGACAGGAACGCATCATATCTTTTGCCAGCTAGGTAAGAAATCTTTCTACATATTGCAAGCCTATCACTGCCCGACGAGCTGATCAACAAATTGCCGATGTGCAAAAACTCTACGACTTCCGCACTTGGTTGGATCAGGTGTCGGGCATCCCCATCGCCAATTGGAAATACTGATCACTTCTTGATTCGTGCTCAATTCCCAGTTGCAGCAACTACACCGCTGTCAGTCAAGGCACCTCGAAGAAATATTTGGCATTTCAAAAGAGCCAATTGGCGGGCTTCTTCAATGCCTTTAATTGGAAGTTGTGTTTCGATTCCAATGACTGCCATGAAACTTGTAGAATTGTCACTGAGATTATCGGGAAGGGTATGAAGCTCTACATACCTTCTAGTCAGAAAAAAGTCAGGCCGTCGAAGGACTCTTGGTTCAACAAAGAATGTCTCATTGCAATTCAGACCAAGAAACTAGCATTTCAAACATTTAGAGGCAATAGAACACCTGCCAACAGAGAGCTTTTCAATGCGTCAAGAAATGCCTGAAAATCCATACTTAATCGTGTTAAATTTGAGCATGACCAAAAACTTCGACGGAAGATCCTCCAGTGCCCAAAAGGCTCGAGGTCTTACTGGTCATTTGTCAAAACGGTCAACAACAATTTCATTTCTTCGTCTATACCACCTCTAGTTGTTGGCGACCGTACCGTGGTTGATCCTAGCGAAAAAGCCAATTTACTAGCAGCAAGTTTCGCATGAAACTCTCACCTTCCACAATCAAACCAATCGCCTCCCGCTGCAAATCCTTCTGGTTTCTCACTGCCTGCACTGAATTTTCGCACGAGACTTATTTCTCGGATCCTTACAGAGCTCAATATTCACAGATCTGCTGGTCCGGACGGTATTCCCCCCATTACCCTTAAAAAGTGCGCCTCTTCTTTAGCTAATCCTCTTCGCAATCTTTTCTATCTTTCTTACTCTTCTGGGTGCTTTCCGCGTATGTGGAAAGTTGCGAATGTTCTGCCCATTCCCAAGAAAGGAAGCAAAGCGAACCCCGCCAACTACCGCCCAATAGCCATTACTGCAGTGCTCTCGAAAGTAATGGAAACTTCTGTCAATCGTAAAATCGTCAAATATCTAGAGTATAAACAGCTCCTCCATGATCGTCAATATGGGTTCCGTTCTGGACGGTCGACGGGTGATCTTTTAGTCTACTTGACAGAGCGTTGGAACTCATGCTTACATAAATATGGTGAAGGTCAAGTCCTCGCACTTGACATTGCAAAAGCTTTTGACAGAGTTTGGCACGAATGTCTCTTAGTTAAGCTTAGGGCCATCGGCCTTAATGATACCCTTGTTCAATGGATTGAGAGCTATCTTTCAGAACGCACTATACGAGTAGTATTAGATGGCGTTACTTCTTCCTCCTACCCAATTGATTCCGGCGTCCCACTAGGTTCTGTTTTATCTCCAACTCTTTTCATGGTTTTCATAAACGACCTTCTGTCGTCCACTCTCAATCCAATCCATGGTTTTGCAGATGACAGTACTTTAGACAGCACCTATGAATTTAACTCTGCTGCGGAATCACACAGGTATTCTATTGCTTCAAATCGCAGGGAGCTATTCAGTTCGCTGAACTCGGACCTCTGCTTAATCCTGGAATGGAGCAGGAAAAATAGAGTAGAGTTCAACGCATCCAAAACACAGACCTGTCATCTATCCCTCAAACGGGATGCTTCAGTGTTGTCTCACCTTTGATGGTGCACGGCTTACTACTTCGGAGAATTTCTCACTATTAGGCGTCAAAATTACGACCACCTAAATTGGGCCCAGCATATCTTTGATATTGCCCTTGACGCCTCTAAACGTCTAGGTGTTCTCCGAAAATGCAAAAAATATTTCAGACCCATCGACATAGCAGGCCTACATTAGACCACGTTTAGAGTATAACTCGCATGTTTGGGCTGGGGCACCCAAAACACACCTCGCTTTGCTCGATCGTATTCAAAAACATGCGTTCCGACTGATTGGAGACGAGACCATCACGTCTTCTATAGATTCTCTTGAGCATCGCAGAAATGTCGGAGTACTCAGCATTTACTATCGATATTTCCACGGTAAATGCAGTACGGAACTAAGCGCACTCATTCCTCCACTGCATACTTTTCCCCGGAATACTCGCCAAGCTGAACGCGCACACGAGTACACGGTCAAACCCTTGCCTTCTCGTACAGTGAAATATAGGCAGTCATTCATTTCCCGAACGTCAAGACTTTGGAACGATTTGCCAGCTAGTTTGTTTCCCAACAAGTACAGCCTGCGGCGTTTCAAGAACAATGTCCACCGTCATTTTCGTCTCTCTCCACCTTAATACCTCCACTTCCTCTTCATATACCGACATAGCTGTGCATTGCATTAAAGGGTGACCCCCTAAGTTATACTCGGTGCTGTAAAAAAATAAAATCTCAGTTTAGATGAAGATTTCACGCTCCATGCTGCAAAAGTCAACAGCGACAACAAAATCGCAGAAACACACCATCTCAGCGACTGCGAAGAGTTCACAACATTGAATGTTCGGATACGTTGCCAGGTTCCCTTAAGCTAGGAAACAGGACAGCTACCTGCCGAAGAAGTAAACTCTAGCAATTGCGTTGATTTCGATGTCGATAGTTCAAAAAAGGCGCCAAAAATTGAATGCTAAATCTGTCTGTGACAGAGGACTCAAAATTTCATTGTGGGTCAAGCCGATACAATTTTTTGGCCCTTAAGGTTAAATTTCCTGAACAAAGGTTTTTCAGTTACACTGATCGGCAGATGGGTTGCAGACGCACTGGGACATAATAGATATTCGAAACCACTTTTGCTACAATTGAAATTGGTATACGATTGTAGAATGTACTCCTAAGATCGTTTTTAATTGTTGCGCCTAACTAAGAGTTAGAACATCTCAATATATTTAAAGCAAGTCTAATACGAGGCGAAGGCATTCTGAAAGTATTCAGCGAAGGCAAAAACAACAACAATCTATAAAGCTTTACCACTTCCAGTTTTTCGTCGTCTTCATCGGTGAGCCCATATAAAGTGCCTACGAAATTTAATTTTCATGCTTAGGACTAAAATTTACTGTTTTGTGGGATTTGCATGAATTCCTGCGTGTGTTGTCTGTATCGCATCGCTGCCAAAAGAAAATCTGGAAGCAATCTCTGGAGCAAATGCTCAATAAATTATTAATTAATCTTAACTTTTTTTTTAAGCAAGAGACAATCTATAGTTTGACTATCTGATTTATGTTGGGATTCTACAGTTATTTGTTGATAATTTCACTTTCATATAGAATCTATTTCAATTGTAGATAGTACTACTACATGCATCCGACGAAATTCCGCCGCTGATTAATTTTATTAGTTGATATTTTGTCAACAATAATTTATTGAACTTTCTAACTTCCTCTTACACTGAAGATGTCGTTATCTGGTATTTCAGCATTTCAAAACATACAAAATTTTCTTGAAGAGATACCGCTATTTTTTTAGACTTTGAAGTAATGGATAAGATTAATATTTTATTACAAGATTAATGATATAAATAGGTATATGTTTGTTAAGCTTACACACAAAACCATACAATAAATTTTCTGTTAAGACCAGCTATAGGGACATAGGACAGAAACATTTCTCTTCTACAAGGAGCGATCCTGACCATAGGGCTTTAGTTGTTGGTAGGACTTGCTTATTCTTTTGACCACAAACTGATCTTTTCCACATGCTAAATACACTGGGAGAAAAAATAATGGGATAAATGGCTAAACTGACTCTTTCCTATCATCGACGTACGATAATATTTTAAACTTCGCCAATGATAACCAGCTAGAGTGTAGCCTGGTGGGTAGCGTGTTGGTATATAATGCAAAGGTCGTGAGTTCAAATCCCGGTCGACACATATTTCCAGCACACTGCCTGCTCGCGAATACCTTAGCTACCTCAATCTCCAAAAGAGAAAATTCGTAGATAGAGGGTTATGCGAAGGGCTAACAATTCTTCCGCAATAAAAAAATGAAAATGTTTAGGAACCTGATGTTAAGAGGACAAGGCCTGATTTGGGCTGTAGTGGCATTGTAGGATAGAACCAGGTTATTTCAAACCACTTCAAGATGGAAGATATGGGTGTCAATTTTTCGAATGAATATTACGAGAACCGAAGATGACTCTATAGCTATTTCTCAGATTAATTACGTAGAGGAAATGCTTAATCGGTGTATCGTCCTCGATGGATTCACAAGCACAATTGTCCAAATTGATGACAGATGAAGAAAGGCGTGAATTACGAGATCTACCATACCAGGAAGTCATCGGAAGTATTATGTTTGCGGCACAAATTACTAGGCCTGACATAGCCTTTGCGGTTAGTTCGTTCAGTCCATTTAATACAAACTTCGGTAAGTCACTTTGGTTAACAGTTAAAAGGATACTCCGCTACTTAAATAGGACATATAATACGAGGGTTGCCTTTTATGTTTCGGGATTGGGCAACCCTAGTGTTGCAATCTGGCAACTGACAGCTCTATCGTAAAGTTTGACATTTTTGAGGTTATACGTACTCAGAACGTTTTGACATACGAGTGCTATTTGTGTTGCTTACAGTAACTTAAAAGATTCATCTCGGCCCAAAAATGGAATTAAATCGTGAACATTTTCGTGCGATTATTTTTTACAACTTTCGACGTGGATTAACTCAGCAACAGTGCATGGATGAACTTAATTCAATTTTTGGCGATAAAGCTCCATCAAGGACCAGTGTTTATCGATGGTATGGTGAATTCAATCGTGGTCGTAGTTCACTTCAAGACGAATTTCGTGAAGGTCGTCCAAAATCAGTTTTTGGTCCGGAAACCATTGATGCTGTGCGCGAACTGATATTGCAAGATCGTCATGTAACCTATCGTGAGATTGAGACAACCTTAGGCATTAGTGGGACCAGCATACATTCAATATTGCATAAACATTTGACTGTCAGAAAAATTTGTTCGCGTTGGATCCCACACAATTTGACAATCGCTCAAAAAAAGGCTCGTGTCGATTGGTCGAAAGAAATGCTCAAAAAATACGATCGCGGTGCTTCAAAACACGTTTATGATATCGTGACAGGTGATGAATCGTGGATTTACGCGTATGAGTCCGAAAGTAAACAGCAGTCGACTGTATGAGTGTTTCAAGATGAGCAAAATCCAACAAAAGTTGTTCGCGCACAAAGCACTTCCAAGCAAATGGTCGCCTGTTTTTTCGGAAAAACTGGACATGTCGCAACCGTACCACTAGAACAACGCAGAAGAGTCAATTCTGAGTGGTACACAACCATTTGTTTGCCAGTTGTCTTCCAAGAAATCAGAAAAACCAACCGCCGAACACGGATCACTCTTCACCACGACAATGCGAGCACTCACACATCGGCTCAAACAACTGCATTTTTGAACACCCAAAACATCGATTTGATGAGTCATCCGCCGTATAGTCCTGACTTGGCACCGAATGACTTCTTTTTATTCCCGTACGTAAAAAACAAACTTAGAGGTCAACGTTTTTCGACCCCTGAAGAAGCGGTTGCTGCATTCGGAATGCATGTTTTGGAGATACCTCAATCAGAGTGGCAAAAGTGCTTCGACAATTGGTTCAAACGCATGCAAAAGTGTATAGATCTTCATGGGGAATATTTTTAAAAACAATAAAGTGATTTTCGATGATTAATATTTGTTTTTGTTCTCTAATCCCGAAACATAAAAGGCAACCCTCGTATGATACGTTGGTTTCATAAAGATCAAGATTCACAAATGGTCGGCTACTGTGATGCTGACTGGGCTGGAGATCGACCACTAGACACCTTTGAAACTAAAGATTTCCGGATCTTGCACTTTTTGTTTTATTATGTGTGCCACATATGTGCTAGCAGAGATCGAAACGTCACACATAATAATGCAAACAGAGTAAAATTCGGAAATCATTCCATTCAATTGGAAATGAACTGTGGAAACATTTACCAAACCACTAGACATCTGCTCAAAATACGTGGTGGCGCGATTTCTTGAAATACACGTAAGCAGTCAACAATTGCAATATCTAGAAGAGAAGCTGAAATCATTTCTATGTTGGCTGCAATCCAAGAGACACTATCTTAAAACATTTCGAACAGGAAATATTCGTAAAATTGTATCCGACTATCAAGTGATTGTGTATTAAGAAAGATTCAAGAGATCCAAGATTCAAAACTTTTATTGAGGCTTTTTTTGTACATATTAGTTGGCCAAATCTTAACTTCTATAATACATTTGTCGACTTAATTTTATAGTATATCTGACAATTAATTCAAAATTAGTAGTGTATGTAAATAACTTAATATTACAATTCATCATGGAAAAATAAGAAAAAATATTATACAAATCTAAATGAGAAAATGCACTTGCTCCCGGTGCTGAGTTACTCGTTTTGTCGTTAATGACAGAAATAAATAAATCTTAAACTAAACTTAACCTAAGAGAAACTTATCTAAAGAAAAGTATTTAACTAAATTAAATAAATTGAAACAATTCTTTGCAAAATTAAAACTAAATTTAGCCGCGATAAATAGTGTTAGTCGCCTTGGTGTAAAAGCTCAGTCTCGCAGGGTTGGTCAATAAAGGTTGAAGTATTTCTGAGTTTTGAGAAACTAATGCGATAGGTGAAGAGTAATAGTGCTCTAGAGCCTGATCAGAATGGTTCTGTATGTAAATTTCTCTAGCCAGTGGATTAGGGTGGCTAACTAATCTGCTGATAGAAGCTTTGGCGGGACCAACCATATATTCCATTAGTGGAGTTGTCTTAGTTCGGTCATAGTATAAGGAATTTCGATAATATTTCTTGCTAGGCCTTCGGTACTTCGATATACAGTGCCGTAGGATCTTCCTTTCGAAAATCTGAAGCTGAAGAAACAGTGGGGGAAATGAACATCCAAGTTACAAAGCCATACGTTAACACTGGTCTAATTAGTGTTTTGTAAATTAGTACCTTGGTTAAAGTTTCTAATTCCTTTGATTTTAAAAATTCATCAAAAGAGACGTTGCTATTTTGGCCTTCTTTAATGCATATCTTGCATGCTCATTATACTTAAGCCTGTGTTGCAGTTTTATGCCCAAATATTTAATGCAGTTTTTGAGAGGAATGTTTATTCCATTCAAAGACAGTCCAATTTCCTTACTCTCTTTCACAGCGTTGCGCGGACCTTTGCCACTAGCGTTGCGAAAGCAAATTAGCTCTGATTTTCCGATATTAATTGCAATACCCCACGTTTTGTAGAAAATGTGTGCAGCTTCGAGATGGCTTTGTACGAGTTCCAGGGCAGTACTGGGCTTCTTATCATGAGCAAATAGTATAGTGTCGTCTGCATACATAATAGCCGACGAGGCTGCCGGACTAGAAAGACTCATTGGTGTTTGTCTAATCATAGGAAAATCATGCAAGTAGAAGTTAAATAATTTTGGTCCAATGATTGATCCCTGTGCAACGCCTGCTTTTACGGGTATAGTCCTAGACTTGGTTGAATTTATTTCTATAAAAAGATTTCGGTTGGTAAGAAAATCCGCAACGATTCTCAACAGGACACTTGGACAATTTGCTACAATTAATTTATAGACAAAACCTTTGACCCAGACACTATCGAACGCTTTTTCAAGATCTAGGGCGCATGCAACTGTGCACCGTTTCATTCTAAGGTTTTGAATTATTTCGTTTTGAAAAAATAGAATAGCATGTTCCGATGAGTGTGCTTTTTCAAAACCAAATTGCGTAAGCGGGATGAAATCACTACAAAAGCACTCCAGTTTACCAAGAAGAAATTTTTCAAAAATTTTGCCTATGTTTGACAGCATAGAGATGGGTCTTAAGTTAGCTATATCAGTGGAGCTCTTACTTTTTGGTATTGGTATAAGCTTAGCAATTTTCCAGTCTGTTGGATAATATCCATTGTTCATGCAATTATTAAGGACTATAGCAAGTTTTTGTGAAACTTCCCACGAACATTTACGTAAAACAAAGTTGGATATGTGATCCGGGCCAGACGATTTCTTCCTATTACACGATTCGATGAGTTGCACAACCGACCCTTGTGATAGAAAAAATTCCTGTAACTCAGGATTTGTTATCGACTCAGCTCTGCATTCGGAGGAAAAGTCCAGAATATGGGAATTTTGATTTGCAGTGTAGAACGAATCCACGCGTGGGATTCTTTTCCGAGTAAAGTTTCTCATAGAATTTCGCACAAACCTCAAGCTTGTCATCAACTCCAACATATCAACGTTGTTGTATGAAATCGAGTTCCGTGCAAGATCGAGTTTCAGTGCCTTTCTCCCAGTTATTTTATTGGTTTCATTAAAGGCTGAAGGTAAAGGTTTAATGGCGTTAAGCCATTTTATGAATTGTTGGTTAAGATCTTTTTTAACAGAATTTCGGATAATAACATTCAAACATTGAATTCTTGCATTAAGTCTCTGATATTCAGTGTTGACTCTGTTTCCATTTCTCGCGTGAATTCTTTTTAGTTGACGGAGCCATATTTTTCGAATGGCGAAGAGTTTTAGGACAAAGTTAGATAGATGTTTATATCTGGAGTTTTTGCATATCAGAACCTTAGAGTGTAGTTCCGTACAATGAGCAATACTTTTGGTAATATCGGAAATAAATATATCTATTTCTGGGTTTGTCAAATTTCTGTCCGTCGGTATATGGAAATCTAAGAAAGACGCAAGATCATTTCGAAAAGCCTGCCAGTTAGTATTTTTAAATGATGTGTACATCCGTGGGTATTCTCTAAAAGGGACGAAACTAATGAGCCTAATTGTTAGCCATAGAGCAAAATGGTCGGAAGGGGCCGACAGAGTTCTGCATGAAAAATTTCTGCAGTTGCTTGTGTCGAGCAAATTGTTTGAAATTGAGAAGAAGTCTAGATAAGAAGAGGAGCGAGGAAACGTAGGGCTTTCGCTGTGTACAATATCCATTTCTAGATTAACCCCGTCCTGTAGCCATGATTGTAAGTGGTTACCATTGAAGTTTTTTTGAAAGTCGCCCAGTCTTCATGGCGGGCATTAAAATCTCCTCCCAGAATACAACCATCATATTCTCTAGACAATCGAAGTAGGCCATTTAAGTCGTTTATGATTCTTAAGCCCAGACCGCGAGGAATATATATTGCCCCTACCAACAACTTTTTGTTTATTCCATTTTCATCAAGATATGGAATACAAGCTAAAGATGCTATAATGTGTATGGCAGAGAAATAAACTGGAGTAAACTTAACACTTGTTTTAATTAGAACAGCTGTTCCCTGTCCCTGATCGTTTCTGATTATATTATAATTATTTATTCTGACCACGTGTTGTGCTTTTAAATGTGTCTCAGATATAAGAGCGGTGATGGATTGAAATTGATTGAGGGAGTCTTGAAGAGATATTCTTTTATCGTGAGAAACTAAAGAACCCACATTAAGACAGTAGATATTTAATTCATTCATGGTGTTGATGTTAGACGCACAATGAAATTTAGGTATGCCATTGTTCTTTCTTCAGTTGATTAAATTTTCTTGTAGTTTGGCCAGAAATGTTTAACTTCCCCCATAAGCTTTGCGATGGAGATACCAAATAAAACTTGTGATTCATTTAAAAATTCCTGTAAAGAGTCACTACATAAAGTTTCTGTGTTTCTTGTTTGCCTCATTCCTGATCCAGCCACAACTCCAGAATATGTTCGTTCTGGTGTAACAAAATTGTTAATGGCTTGCCTAACAAAGCTGCGGTTATTCGCGGCTTTTTGGGCTGCAGTGGTTTTTACGCGGTCCATCTTCTCTTTATGTTTGACGTATGCTTCGCATTTGGAGAAGTTAGCGGGGTGCCCTTCAACTCCACAATTGATGCAAAACGGCTTTGGTGGGGAGATACCTACATTGGCTCTAGTACATGAGTCCTTCTCTTCATGACCCTCACCGCATTTCACACATCGTTTGGCGTTGGCACAATTAATGCCCATATGTCCAAAACGTTGACATCGGAAGCACTGGACTAAATCCTTCTTTTTTGGTTTTTCCCACTTAACTTTTTGATGTAAAATGAATTTGACACGAAGAATTTTCTTCAAGTCGTCATTGCTTTTGAGCGTTATTTTGAACATATTTAATTCCACATTTTCAGTCCTTGACCATGCAGTGGTAAACTTTTCTACTTTCAAAATTTGTAGAGAGCTATCAACTTTTCTTAACTCCGCAAGAACTTCCTCGGGTGTAAAGTCGCTGCACACACCCTTTAAAATAACCGAAGTTGCCCTCAATCCAGATGGCGTGAAAGAAAATGCTTCAGGCGCTGGACGGTCTTAAGGCAACAATTATTTGCCTATGAACGTCTGGGTTGTCAACAAACAGCTTTTGCCTGTCCACACCTTGGCTTATAACTTTTATTTTTACCGCACTTGATATTTTTTTAACTAATTCTATTACAGTCTTTGCCTTTAAAAACATAATAAAAATTGCTGGGTACCAGCTAACACGCTGAGGGATATCGGTGCGATCAGATGTTCCTTGATCTTTATTCAAATGTCTAAGAGGACTAAAACGATTACTAAAATTACCATCTGCGACACTCTCCAATATGCGTGGCGCTCTAGCTGTCTTTCGTCGATGCGCGGCTATGAATCCAACTGCTTCGTTGTTGACGTCATTCAGAAATCCGTTTTCTGATGCTGCCGGTGAAACCTCAATAGTAAGTAGTTCGTTAGTTGCAGGTTCCGTAGCTTTCCTCTTTTTGTTGCTGCTTTCCAGAGGCCGCGGTACCGTTTCCCAAGTACGCGCGTTGTCGAGCTCCATTGAATTGAAAGTACCGTGTGATTGCGTTCGCCTTAGTACTATTGACGGCGTTCTAAGATGACCGTCTTCAGCAGAATGGTCCCCCTCAAAGGCTGGGGGAAACCCAGAGCCGGACATGACTATCGGATTTAAATTAAACTTTTTGATTTTTTTTTTTTTGGTTGTGTTACGAAATAAATTTCCGTGGACGATGTGAACTGGTCGGCGGTCCATCCACAACTTTTGTGTATTAAGAAAGGTGCCATCCAATTGGCAATTAACAACAGCTATCAACCCCAAACTTCATTTGTGAGAAGTTGGCTCAAGGGACAATTAAGCTCGAATATAAACGTACAGAAAACAATATTCCGGATATACCTACCGAACCAGTAAATTACATTAAATTGTGTCAATTTCTAAAACATTTTGTTTTAATTAAGAATTGAAATAATTTGATTTGATAATTTGATTCAATTGCATTATTTTATTAATTTCGTTGAATTTAGTTTGGTAAATAATTTGAAATAATAAATAATTTTAAATTTGCATTATGTTCATGGCTTTCTTTAATATGAACATTACGTCGTCTCCGAAAACACTGATTATGATTAATTGAATTTAAAAATAAATCCTTGTTCTTGCGTTGTTTCAATAAATAAATAGTTTCAATGATATTAGTAAGCTAGGGTGTAGCTTAGTTGGTAGCGTGTTGGCCTACAATGCGAAGGTCATGAGTTTAAATCCCGGTCGACGCACAACTCCAGCATACTGCCCGCTTGGGTATACCTTGGTCACCTCAATCCGCGAAAATGCAAAATTCAAAGATAGAGAGTTGTGCGAAGGTCTAACAACACTTCCACAATAAATAATGAAAAATGTTAAGAAACCTGAAGGTCAGGAGGCCAAGGCCCGATTTGGGGTGTAGTGCCATTGTAGAAGAATAATATTAGTAATTAATTTATTGTTAATAGAAACTACAATACTAATTCATAATGACCTTGGCCTTCTGATCTTCAGGTTTCTTAACATTTTCATCATTTATTGTCGAAGGGCTGTTAGCCCTACGCACAACCCTCTATCTATCGAATTTTTTATTTTCGTAGATTGGAGTAACCAAGGTATAATTAAGCAGGCAGCGTGCTGGAATTATACGTCGATCGAGATTTGAACTCATCAACTTCGCATTGTAGACCAACACGCTACCCTATAGGCTCCACCCTAGCTTCTAAAAATTACAATACCATTAAGACATTATTTGTTTGACGTAAAGTAATCACCTTTTTTTTAAACTTAGACATTTATGCTACGAAATTCAGCCTTGATGTAAAAAGCACACACGGATTTGACGAAAGAATTTTCGAGATGGAAGAATTTGAGAAGATAGACTAACCGTTACGAATTTTTCAGTTTTACCGACTGCAAGCACCAAATGTTTATAGATGCTTATGGGGATTGGAGGTAAGAAACCGAACACATGACAACATCAGAGACGGAACTTTTGCACTTTTACATCATTTGTTCGATTTCTTTTGAGAAATTTAAATGATTTTAATTGATCAATTATCTCCCCAATTAGCCGACATTGCTGAATGTTTCAATAATACTAATACTGAATTTACTTCGGTATTAGTAGTATTAAGATTATGAGTAACTCTGCCTATAGGTAGTGCTAGCAGTGAATTCTAAGCTAAGCATTTAGTATTAAAATCCTAAGTCATTTAATTTTCCCATTAAAAAACAAAAATTTGGAACAACTCACCCCACTAATTCTATTAATCCTTTTGTGAACTGCATTTTTACGAAATCCTGCTGCAACCTTTTCATAGAGTATTTTCGAGCAACGAATTGCTATATTTCTTTTCTCTTCTGTAGTCATTTAATATTTTCAAGAAAAAAAAAAAAAAAAACAAATAATCAATATTGAATGCGTCAGTAGATAAGTAAAATTCTAACAATTATCTCAAAATTTAAGATAATGTCGATTACTTTAAAGTATAACTTTTTTTTTTAATTGCTATGTGTCCACTCTTAGTGAAAATAATCTGCTGATAGCAATTAGAAATTTCTAAGCAGAGTTTTTTTTTATGAATTGGTTTTGGATTTTTTTGAAAGTCAGCCAATAGGAATGATTAGAATTTCAATTCTGGAAAGAAGAAAATTGCATTTTTATTTAATCGACAAAGAGAGGATAATGATTTAAAAAAAACCCAGGCACCATTTGTTAGTAGAAATAATTTTTACAAATAAATATGTTTTATTTTTAAATTATAGTTATTAATGAAAGCTACGAAAAAAAAATAAATTTTTATTGCAGAAACTACTTGAAAGACATGATATTTTCCAGAATTTTTATGCCGGACTTATGCTTAGAACACACAGACTTGAAATTATCCGATTTTCTTATATTCTTATGATGGAGGTTTTCGACCAATCAAAAGGAATAAAAGTTAATGCACTAGAAAATACGTAATTGTAACGAGTTATAAATGAAATATGTATTGAAGGTGTCAGAAGTAGTGAGGGAGGATTATAATTAAATAGTTATGGTATACAAAGTTATCTTGCTGAATTTCATGTTTGTAGCTTTAATAATTAAAAAATAAAATAATTCGATTTTTCTCAAATTGTGACAGTGGGAGGTGGTAGAAGGGATGAAGGAATTTCAACGCTTATCAAAATTGTTACCACTATTTTGTGCTCTGAAAATCCATCAAAAACCGGATGCCCAACAATTTTATGATCGCAACAATTTCCTTTTTTTTTTTTTATTTATTTTTTTTTTATCGCACCAAGTTGAACTTAGGGGTCACCCTTTAATACTGTAGCGTACAGTCCAGTCGGTTTAGGAATGGATGAAACAAAATGAAAATTAACAAAATAAACAATTATTTGAATAAGGACGGACAGGATAAAAGGAATCGGTGAATGTTGCCTTTAAATTGCGCGATGTTATAATCTCTAGGAAAAGTGGCCGCGGGTAGTGCATTCCACATTTTGGATGTTCGAGATATGAATGACTGCCTAAATTTCACCGTACGTGATTTGGGTGGCTCAACCGTATACTCATGAGCTCGTTCAGAAGCACGAGTATTGCGCGTTAACTTATATAAGGGAGGGATAAAACGACTAATTTCATGGCTACAGCGGCCATAGAAATATCTGTAGAAAAGGGTGAGTACACCGATATTTCTGCGATGTTCGAGGGAGTCAAAGGATGCCGTTATGGCATCATCTCCAATAAGTCGAAGCGCAAAACGCTGAATGCGATCCAATATCTTTAGATGAGTTTTGGGTGCTCCAGCCCAGATATGCGAATTGTACTCGAGTCGGGGCCTGATGTATGATTTGTAGATGGTTGCAAGATCGGATGGTGTAAAATATTTCTTGCACCTTCGGAGAAAGCCTAATCACTTGGAGGCGTCTAGAGCTACATTGTGGATGTGCTGGCTCCAGTCAAGTTTCTTATTAATGTGCATACCCAGGAGGTGGAAATTCTCCGAAGGGTCAAGTGCTACACCATCAAAGATTAAGTCAGGTATCGACATGTCGTATTTAAGAGAGAGATGGCAGGCTTGTGTTTTAGTGGTATTAAACTCTACTCGATTCGCTCTGCCCATTGCAGGATTGTGTTGAGGTCAATATTTAGTGAATTAAATAACTCTCGGCGTATAGTAGGCACAGAAGACTGGTGCGCCTCAGCAATTGAGTTGAAGCTGTAAGTGTTTTCTAGTGTACTGTCATCTGCAAAGCTGTGAATTGGGTTGAGAGTCGACGACAGAAGGTCGTTAATAAAGATTAGAAATAAAGTAGGTGATAAAACGGAGCCTTGGGGAACGCCGGAATTGATAGGGAAGGGAGACGAGGAGACGCCATCTAAAACTGCTTGAATGGCTCGGTTCGACAGGAAACTCTCAATCCATAACAAAAAAGAAGCATCAAAACCAAATGCTTTGAGCTTAGAAAGTAGGGATTTGTGCCAAACTCTATCAAACGCTTTCGCAATGTCTAATGCAAGTGTTCCAGCGTTCGGTTAGGTAAACCAATAGATCACCTGTGGATCTTCCCGACCGGAAACCATATTGACGATCATGTAAAAGTTGATTGCTCTCCAAATATTGCATGACCTTGCGGTTGACAGCAGTTTCCATAACTTTTGAAACCACGGAAGTGATGGCTATTGGGCGATAATTTGCCGGATCCGACTTGCTTCCCTTCTTGGGTATAGGCTGCACATTCGCTTGTTTCCAGTTATTTGGGAATTTTCCTGAAGAGTAGGATAAATGGAAAAGGTCACGAAGAGGTTTAGCCAAAGATGAGAAGCATTTTTTAAGGATTAAGGGGGGAATGCCGTCCGGACCAGAGGATTTATTGATATTGAGATCCTGAAGAATTTTAGCAATGACGCGAGTGCTTTATGGCACGCAATATGGTGCCTGTAGCCGATACAGTTGGGGGTGACTGATTACTAGGTGGCAGGGTTGAATTTCTCGCGAAACTCGCTGCTAATAAATTTGCCTTTTCAACTGGATCTACGACTGAGCGGCTGCCGTCAGAAAGTGGTGGTGTGGATGACGAAATAAAATTATTACTGACGGCCTTAGCAAATGACCAAAAGGATTTAGATCCTTTAGCGCATGCAAGGACCTTTCATCTTAACTTTAAGTCATGCTGTTTTTTTGCGTGGTAAATTATGGCGTTGCAGGAATTCCTTGCTTTTATATATAGATCTTTGTGGCTGAAAGTGGGGTGTGCCCTGAATTTACTAAATGCAAGTTTCTTTGCGTGGATTGCATCGAGACAATCATTAGTAAACCAAGAGTCCTTAGATGGTCTAACTCTTTTGCGGTTGAAAGGAATAAAGAGCCGCATTCCTTTAAGAATTGTTTCTGTAATAATGTTACAGGCTATATCGCAGTTATTGGATCTAAAGCACAATTCCCAGTCAAAAGCTTTAAAGAATGCGTTTAGTCCGCCCCAGTTGGCTCTCTTGAAGTGCCAAACGATCCTCTTTGGAACTTTTACTACTGGTGGTTGTAATGCCGTTATTGGGAACTGTGCACGAATCAGGAAGTGATCCGTATCACCAATTGGCGATGGTGCAATAACAGATATGGTATATTTCTCTGGCTGGTTTGTGAGAAAAAGATCAAGGAGACTTGCGTATTGGTCTGAGATATCAGGCAGCCGAGTAGGTTCGCTCACCAGTTGTTTGAGGCCATTGATGGAAGTGAAGATCTCAGTATTTCGTCCCTGCTGGTCCGTGCGGTTAGAGTATTGAAGCCAAGCAGTATTATGAACGTTAAAATCGCCCGCGATAACGATTTCAGCATCAGGCTTAACAGCATATATCTGTTGGATTAAGTCAGACAGCTTATCCAATTCATGGTTGGTGTCGTCTGACGTAAGCCCCGGACTTCTATATACATAGCAGAAAAATATGATGTGCTTACTTAAGGTTATTTTTATCCAACAAAAGTTGAACGCTGGATTGGAGCAAGGACCCAGGGATGGAACCAAATCGTAAGCAACATCATCGCGGATATATAATGCTATACTCCTTTGGCGAAAAAAGGTTGGAATTAGGTGATATCCAGGAACAGAGTAGAATTGCTCACTTCCTGGAAGCACTTTGGTTTCGCCAAGTGCTAGTATGTCGGGTCTTGTAGTTTGGGTGTGAATGTAAAGAGAAAGGTAGGCCAGCCCTCGAATATTCAGTTGGTCAAATATAAATGACATTGACCTATGGAATGTGGGGTAATCTAATTAAAAAACAAGTAAAAGCAACAACAAAGGAGAGAAAAAAAAATGAATACATAAATAAATATGCTAATATTTTGCACGGCGGTACAGGAATAACAACAACAACAAGGGGAAATGCCGCCAACCGATATAAATCGCTGTCCAGTGACTAAGTATGCCAGTAACTAGGCATTTAACACAGTTAGGCTACCGACACACGATGCGAGTTAATATATATTAACTTCCTATTTTGATATAAGTAGGCCGAATTATGTATGGGATAATGACACTAGTAATATCGAAAAGTGAGTTAATACGATTTTATTTCCATCGTGTGTCGGCAGCCTTAGAAACTAGACGCTGATTTATACTGGTACAGCGGCACTAAGCGGGATGATATTATTATTTCATAGTATGAATGACTAATTTTTCTCAGAATTACAAGTAGCTAGCTACACGAATTTTGACAGATTTTTCCTATCTAGTTAATTGAATGATATTGAAATTTAAATATAAATGTAACCACTTAAATTTTCCTAAATGTCTCGTGGCAATTATTCCGCTTAATATTTGTTTGTACTATTTTCAAGTAAACACTTAATGTTCTTGATGTGGAGAAGCTCCTTCAGTTATCAACAAATTAAAGATAGCAACTGATTGATAAGAGAAATGCCATTTAAAGAGCCGTGAAAAAATGTAGAATTTATCAATAAAACAAAATTGAAATTGATATTGAAAGATTGAGAAATAAATTGTGATTGATAGTTTAATTATTTATGCATTCTTTGTGTATTGAGAAGCGTCAAGCTAATAGTACAAAGTATTTGGCACATTAGCTTGGAATTCAACCTACACATGGAATTTCAATAACTCTCAACATTTTTATACTCTAGATGAAATCTGAGAGTATATTGTGTTTGCCTTACCGTTTGTAACGCTAAGAAATAACGCTCGCACAGAGCCGCCAAGGGTACAGAAATATTTGTTGTCGCTCAAAAACCTCGATTCCGTGTGACCGTCTGTGCGTCTGTCTACAGCATAACTCTCGAAAGCTTTGAGCTATGGTACTAAAAATTTTTGTGTGTCATTTTTAGCAAAAAAGTAAGGTCGAGTTCGTGAATGGGCCAAATCGCTCCATCCCTTCTACCCCCTCCCATACAAAATGACACAATTAAGCAATTTGATAATAAACGGATTTTCTCAAAAAGTATAAGAGTTATTGAACTCAAATTTGGAGCATATTACTTTTATAATGATTTCAATCTACCGTATAAAAATTATGTGTGTCCTCCCTCTCCTTCCCCCACCTCCCGTACAAACTGCACTTTTTCATGAAATGCTCTAAACCAATTTACTCAGTGCGTATAAATTTTAGCGAGCTGAAATTGTGCAAAAAATATTTATTTAGAATTATTAGCAAGACCAAAAAAAATTAGGTGATTAGCTTCACCCCTTCTATCCCCTCCCATACAAAATTACACAATTTCGCAGCTCGATAATAAACAGATTTGCTCGAAAAGTACAAAAGCTATTGATCTGAAAATTGGAATATAATACTTTTATGATAATTTCAATCTACTGCATAAAATTTACTTGAGTCCTCCTCTTCTTTCCACCCCCTCCCATACAAACTGCACTTTTTCATGCAATGCTCTAAACCAATTTATTTAGTACATATAAAACGTATCGAGCTGAAATTATGCATTTATAACTTATTTAGAATTATTATTCAGCCCGAGAAAAATTAGATGATTAGTCTTACCCCTTCTACCACCTCCCATACAAAATGGCGCTATTTTGGAACTCGACAATAAACGAATTTGCTCGAAAAGCATGGATGCTATTGATCTGAAATTTGGAATTTATTACTTTTATGATGATTCCAATCTATCATATAAAAATTATTGAAGTCCTCTCCTGTCTTCCACCACCTCCCATACACACTCTACTTTTTCATGAAATCTCTAAAACAATAACTCAGTGTGTATAAAATCTATCGAGCTGAAATTGTGCACTTAATATTTATTTAGAATTATTAGTAAGCCCAAAAAAAATGAAGCTATTATCTGTACCCCTTCTACCCCCTCCCATACAATCCGACACAATTTCACAACTTTACAAAAAGCGGATTTTCCTGTAAAGTAAAGGTATTGATCTACAATTTAAAACATGTCAAAAGCATGATGTTTATAGTTATTTGTGAAAAAGTCATTATGTCAGGACTGGCCCCTCCTTGTACCACCTCCCATACAAACTATACAATTTGGATAAATCCAATAACCTAATTTTCTCAGCAACTATTAAATTTTTTTATCCTAAATTTTGTGTAAAACATTTTGATAGCAACTTTAGCGTAATGGGAAAAAATTAATTCAATGTCGTCACCCCCTCTACCACTTCCCCTAAAAAATTTGTTAAAATGAAAAAATTTCTCTTTCATCTAGAGTATCGCACGATTGGGCTTTATGTCCAATCGTAGTGCTGTTATGTTTTTTACATATCTTAAGGTTACGCGTAAAACCACCATGTTATCTGCTGTATAGACACAAAAATGTCCTTCAGAATTTTAGTATTAAGCCAATAACTATTTACAAGGGATTTTAGATTTTAGTGTGATCGTATGTAGTATCTTCTTTTTTATGATCTCTGTAGGGTCCCCTTCGCCCAATCGTGAAGTAATTGACCCGCACCTGGTCTGAGAATTAAATTCGAACAATTGGATCAGCACTTTTTTATGAGTATTTTCGCATTAACATTATTTGTCTCCTGGGTCAAGATCACTACAATTATTCCCAAGGGTCTTCCTCCCCTCAACATCAAGAACACCAACCTCAATTACAACAATACCCATCGCTTTTATTAATCATTCGGCACTGTCATTTCATGAGACCTTCTACCACGAAATCGACATGACCCCAAATGATTGATTGACTTGCATCAATCGTTTTTTTTTTTAAATTACCCGCCCCGACTTAACAGAATTTCTCATGACAATTGTGCTGCGCGAGGCTCGTTTAAAAATGCGATGTTTTATTTACAATTTTGTTATTGTTAAATCACCGAGACAAAACGCGAGCAAAAAAAACCCCCAAAATAATATCATAACAAAATTTATGGCTCTGATTAACACAGTTGAAATAAACTAACAAATAAGAAGTACGAAAAAAAAAAATCATCTTGAATCTTAAAGACGCAATTTGCACTTTAGTTCAAGGCTAAAGAAATCTTTGCAAAATAAAACGCCTACGAAACGAAAAATAAAGTAAAACTAATGCCAGACTATCATACTAATAAAATTTTATTTTGGCAAATTTAATTTTACTTTTGAATGTTACAGAAAATGCGAGTGTACACAAAATTCACCTCGACAGAATTAATTTATTTTACGTGATTTGAATTTTACCGCCAATAGGCCAATAACCCGTCATATGTAGGTATAAGGTGGTTTCCTCTCATGTGCGTAAGCAAAAAAGGCTTTAAGGTAACATAGTTAGCATAGACAACTCGAAGACGATGAGACTGTGAATAGTGAGCGAGCTCCTCCGCATAATGTTTTCGGATAGCTGAATGTGAACTCTCTGGCATGCATATTGTGTTATTACGGGTTAAAAATAGCATTCGAATGCATTAACGATATACGCGCGGGGTTCGAGGGAAAGTATTGAGCGTTTGAGATTTACATATGCATGTGTGATTTTTCAGATACAATTTTCAAAGGAAATTCGAAATTTATGATTGATTTTACTGTGATTTTTTGGCACATTTTCTTCATTTTCCAAATTAAATAAAATTGTTTACATCTGGATGTTGTTTTTTTTATTTATTTATAGATCAATATTCATTTTCGTGGAATAAAATGAGAATGAAAAGAATTTTTCAATTTCTTAAGAATACAAATTTTAATGTTGACTCATGTTCCATTAACCTTTTCTAATAATCAACTAAGATTCATGAAACATTCGCTATTCGTGTTAAATTGTACAAGAAAACATTTATTTAGTAGTATGAAACTACTCAAAAAAGGTCTACTTATATTAGACGCGCGATGGAACGCGTCTACGCCACGAATCGAATCGAAAAAGTATGCAGGAGTAAATTACAATGAACGTGCGTCCAGAAAAATTCCCTATCTGTGGTTTTCTCTTGGCTTGCTTTTAGCGATTTTCCATCCGTATGGTTTTTAACACTGGCATCCATTATAACTTGGCCTGAACGTTGCATACAAAATTATTGATTTCCAATATTTGAACTTGTGGAAGTTAAAGAGGAAAATACAGAAAAAACGGAAGCTGTGGAGATACGATCTCGTTGGAAGGTCATCTGGAAGTCTCTCATCTTACATTCGTCTACTAAAGTAATCCAGAGGACGACAAAAGAATGTGTGCGAACGGGGACAACCGGTAATTGATTCAAAACATAAATGAACTGCAAACCAATGGCAGTACAAAATAACAAGGAAGAATTCCGCTTAAAAAAATTGATATTAATATCTATAGAGATTGTTCCAAACCGACAAGATGTGGAAGAGGTGCAAAGCTTTTGTTACCTCGGAAGCATTGTCAGCAAGGACGGCAGAGCCGAAGAGAGTATTGAGGATTGCATAAATAGAGTTCGTGAGGCCTTCGGTATCTTCTCCCCTGTCTGGAGTTTAACAGAGATCTCCTTTCGCACGAAGCTGCGAGTGGTTGATGTTGTAATCCAGTAGAAAAATCTTATGTATGGGAACGCGTTGAGTGAGTAAAAAAATAATGTATCAGCTTTGAAAGTTTTATTAAAAGGCAAAGAAACAAAAGGAAGAAAAAATTGACAAGTAAACAGAATACTACTTGATTGAATAAAAATCACACTTCCAACAGTTGATGCATGCATCAAATTCGTGATGTTAGCTGGTTGTGCTACGTGGAAAGTGACCGTTCGGCTTACAAAGAAACTCAAAACTTTCGTGAATTTAGGAATATTTTGGCCAGAAGTGATCTTCAACAACGAACCTTGGAGTACAACTGGACAGACCAAAATAGGCGCTGTGATTCAAAGATGGAAATCGCAGTGGATCGGTCACACTTTGAGGAAACCAGAGCGAAACATCGCGAAACAGGCGCTGCATTATAGTCCTCAAGAAAGACGCCGAGTTGGAAGCAAGCAGTTGAGCAGGAGGCCAGAGGAATAAACAATTCCTGATATAAACTAAAGGCTAATGCTCAGGATCGCACCTTATGGACTGGTGATTTGTTTTTGTCCTATGCCCAAATAGGGGTCTTCACAGGAAATTGATTTGAATTGAACATGTGGCCTAATCCTTTTTAAATTTTCGAGTTATTCAACGAAGGCATATCCCGTGATAGCAATAAAGTAGCCATTTGCTATTACCGCAGGAAAGTGTTTTAGAATTTTAAGGTTTGTACCTCTTACAATTTATGATTACACTAAGTTCTTCGGTATTCTAAAAAAACATTCTAATAATTTTACGAATTCTGCAGGATTGGCGTTGGGAAATCTTAATAAGAGTATACCTGTAAGATTCATAACAAATTTCTTTAAGCTTACTTCCAAATCTATTAAATTTGCTTCCTTTAGTTCGTATGTCTAGTATAGGTAGCGTTTTGTTTGATTCAGATGTGCTTCGGCGAGGACGGTATTCCCTTAATAATTACTAAGGGTCGGCACGGACTTCATATCTCATCATGCAATTTCTGGTAGAAAAAAATATAGTGGTGCTGCGCAAATAAATCCTATTTGCCCAATTCGGCACCGTCAGACTTCTAGCTGTTCCCTAAGCTCAAAATAAGTTACGAAAAAAGCGAAGAGATTGGGGGCATAAAAGAAGAATCTCTGCCTGTACTCAAGGCCATACCGAAAATCTTCGGATTTAATCAAAATCGAAACAGATAAACTGCCAACAAGTCGGGCGCAACTTTATTATTCTTGGGATAAAATGGGGAAACGGTGTAAAAGTGAAACAGTTCCACTTCAAGAAGGCCTAGATACTCAGTAGATGGTTTCTGTTCGCTTTCTATCATTCAGTCCCCCATAACATCTGCAAATATTTGTCAGTAAGCAATATACCAGCTTCTCCACTCGCTACGGTCGTTCTCACTCCCCTTCCCCAACCTTCCCAATCCCATTCCTTCCCCCCATGACTGTGTTTGTGCATTGCACATAAAGGCCGAAATTGCCTATAACACAGGTCATTCTGTAAAAAAAAAAAAAAAGTTGAGGATGCGAGGAAAGTCAATATGCAGGTTGGAGTGGATAGGGAAGACTAAGTGAAATAGACAGGGCTGATGTCAATTGAACATTTAATTGCTGATACGATCAACAGCTCCAGGAGATTTAATCGATATTTCATTCGTTTGTTTATGAAAGTTTGGGTTTTTATGAGGGGAGGGTGGGGAGAGGTGATAATAAGGGTGAGTGGAGGTTAAAAACTTTTTAATTGATTGCTTGAATCACGTCTAATATTCTCTGTAAAGAATGTCAGTTTCATATACGAGTTGCATAAAATTTTCATAAAATTCGGTGTAGTTTACATTCACGAAACCAAACATTTGTATAAAAGGGGGTAAGGGAATCGTAAAATTTGTGAACCTGTTTTATTTTGTTTCTCTTGTAAGGTGCTTGTACAAAATTTCAAGTTCGTAGCTTTTAGTTTGTTGGTTATTTAATGAAAGTGACCGAAATCATAGTTTTGTATAAGAGGGGGTAGAAGGGCAAGCGCGATTTCAAAACTTTTAACGTAATTTTATTTTAACTAACTTTGTAAGTTTTCAGGCAAAATTTTAAATTGTGAGCATTAAATAGTTAGGTGATAATTGATTTCTTAATAATGATCGAAATAATACTTTTATATGGGAGGGGGTAGAAGGACAGGCACGATCTCAAAACTTTTGACGCAATTTGGTTTCAATTATTTTTAAAAGTTTTTGTGCAAAGTTTCAAATTGATAGATTAAAATAGTTAAGAGATAATTGATATCTTAAAAATGGTCGAAAAAATAATTTTGTATGGAAGGAGGTAGAAGTTTTGAAGATTTTCGACTAGTTAATATTTCATACTTTTAGGGTTTTTTTTTTAAATGCATTTCACAAATTTTGAAGTTTCTACTTGAAAATTTCATTCAAAAATTTTTAGCTTTGGTGATTTTTTCATTGCACATGAAACACCTTGCGCACGTTAGACCCCCACTTCGGTGCATAACAATTGTGGAGCAAATTATTATTTTTGTTTTCTATGTACATCAAATAGTTGTATCCACATGCAAAATTTAAAGTTTATGTCTTTCACCAGAGCCCTTAAAAAAATTACTCAAAATTTTCGAATTTTTGCTTACTAATTTCCTCCCATTGGACCCCCCAACTTAAAATTTTTATGAAAATTAAAAACTATGTAGTCCTACAATCTGACGAATTTTCAATTTGATATCTGTAATCAATTTTGATTCCTGTATTCCTGTTAAGACCCCCTATAGGGGCATAGGACAGAAACTACTCTCTTCCACAAGGTGCGATCCTGAGCATCGGCCTTAAGCTGTTGCCAGGACTTGTTTATTCCTCTGGCCTCCTGCTCAACTGCTCGCTTCCATGTATTACATGGTCGACCAACCCGACGTCTTCCTTGAGGATTATAATCCAGAGCCTGTTTTGCGATATTTCGCTCTGGTTTCCTCAAAGTATGCCCGATCCACTGCCACTTCCGCCGTTGAACCTCAATACCTATTTTAGTCTGGCCAGTTGTACTCCAAAGTTTGTCGTTGGAGATCACTTCTGGCCAGAATATTCCTAAAATGCGCCGGAGGCATTGGTTTACGAAAGTCTGTAGTTTCTTGGTAAGTCGAACGGTCACTTTCCACGTAGTACAACCATATAACAACACGGATTTGACGCATGCGTCAAAAACTCGCAGCTTCGTCCGAAAGAAGATCTCTCTTAACCTCCAGAAAGGGGAAAGGATACCGAAGGCCTGACGAGCTCTATTTAGCCGAGCCTCAACATCCTTTTCGGCTCCGCCGTCCATGCTGACAATGCTTCCAAGATAGCAAAAATCTTGCACCTCTTCCATATCCTGTCCGTTAAGAACAATCGGTGTGCTTGCGTTCGAACCCATGTGCATGTACTTGGTTTTACGCACATTTATGTTTAGTCCCGCCTCTATTTGAGGCATGCGGAAGGATGGGAAACAACAAGGCACCTGGACCCGATGGCATCCCAAATATGGCAATAAAAGTTGCTATTCAAAAGAGGCCCGACATCTTTATAGCAACTATGCAATAGTTTTTCCGAGGAAGGAGTCTTTCCTGAGCCATGGAAGCTCCAACATTTGGTACTTCTACCAAAAGGAAACAAGCCTCCTGGAGAACCATCGTCATATCGCCCAATATGTTTACTTGATACGTTGGGAAAGATCTTTGAGCGAATTATTAACAACAGACTGCTCGTACTAGCAGAGGAGAAAGGAGTACTCTCAGACCACCAGTTCGGATTTAGGCAATCGCGTTCAACTGTTGACGCCATAAAAGTGGTAGTCGATACTGCAGCTGAGGCGATACAAGGAGAAAGATGGCGATGGGGGACAAAAAAATATTGTGCAGTAGTGACACTGGACATTAAAAATGCCTTTAACTCAGCAGATTGGTCACTCATAAACAGATCGTTAGTCAGGATGGAGACACCACACTACATGTTGAGAATAATTGCAAATTATTTCACCAACAGGAAGTTGAGGTACCAAACTGATGAAGGGTTAAGGTACTACAACGTCACCGCGGGAGTCCCACAAGGATCTGTACTAGGCCCTCTCCTGTGGAATATTATGTACGATGGAGTTCTTCGACTATCGTTGCCACAAGGAGTAAAATTAATCGGGTTCGCTGACGACATCGCTGTTGTTACCGTGGCTAAGCACATCCACGAAATAGGGTCAGCAACAAATGAAGCCGTATCACAAATTAGAGACTGGCTAGAGTCCGCTGGCTTAGAATTAGCTGATCACAAAACGAAGGCTGTTCTAATAACAAGCCGAAAAAAAATTGAATACGTGAACATTCAGGTCGGCAGTCAAATCATCAGATCCAAGGAGGCAATTAAATATCTAGGAGTTATGCTCGATACCAGATTAAAATTTAAAGTTCACGTGGACTACGCGAGCAAAAAGGCGTCACAAATGCAGGCAGCTCTTTCCCGAATACTGCCAAACATCGGTGGACCAGGATATGCCAGAAGGATACTACTTTCGAGAGTAGTCAGCACGGTTCTCCTATATGCTGCTCCGCTTTGGGCGGCGGCGCTAGCGACAAAGGAAACAAGGAAAAAGACGTCATCAACATATAGGCTCTGTGCGATAAGAGCAATCAGCGGTTTCCGAACAATATCGGACGAGGCAGCCTGTGTCATAGCCGGAATGATCCCCATTGACATTCTCGCGAATGAGATGCTAAGGATTTACGAAAGAAGATCCTCGATCCAACAAGAGGCAGCTGTTGCCAGGAAAATAAAAGAAGAGGAAAAGGCAACATCAATAGCTATGTGGCAAGCCAGGTGGGACAACGCTACAAAAGGCAGATGGACCTATAATTTAATCCCCGAAATTAAGGTCTGGACAAAGCGGGTGTACGGGGACTGCAACTATCACATCACGCAGTTCCTATCAGGTCACGGCGGCTACCGCAAATACCTACATAGGTTCGGACACGATAATTCGCCTCTTTGTCCAAATTGCCCAGATCAAGAAGAAGATACAGAGCACGCGGTTTCCAACTGCAGTCGCTTGGGAGAATGGAGAAATGATATTCCGAGTCCACCATTCATCATTGACTATATGATTGAATCAGGGGAAAATTGGATGGAAATTTGCACACTCGTAACGAATGTGCAAAAGGATCTTCGAAGAATCGAGAGAGAAAGGAGAGCAGAAACAATTTAAGGAGCACAGCATAAAATGCTAGCCAGCCCCGTGAAGTAATACCTAACGGCAGTCCCGCGGGGAGAGTGGTTGAAGTCTGTGTGCGGGGGTGTGGTTTAGTACGCAGGCACATATCGGCTGACAGTATCGGTATGTGAATCGTGCATGCCAATGGCATGCTTTCAAGATGTCATTTATTACCACCAGAAACAGGGCTGGCGATAATATGCAGCCTTGTCTTACACCCGTTCGCACAGGGAAGCTCTCGGACAGCTCTCCTCTATTCAAGACGCGAAACCTTGCATCTTTGCAGGATTCTTTAATCATAGCTATGACCTTATCTGGAATACCTCTCCTACGCAAAGCATTCCATATGTAATCTCGCTTAACGCTGTCGAAAGCCTTCTTGAAGTCCACAAACATGAAACATGAGATGTAGTGGCGAACCCATTTCGGCTGACTGCTCTAATATTATCCGTAGGGTATTTGTGTGGTCGGTACAAGACGACCCTTTACGGAATCCAGCCTGATAAACTTCGAGAGTGCTCTCGACGACATCACTAACCCTATTGAGAATTACCTTAGCCATAATTTTTGTTACGGCAGTAAGTAGACAGAAGCCACGCCAATTGCCACAATCCCGAAGGTCGCCCTTCTTCGGAATTTTCACAATGACGCTCTCCTTCCATTCAGTCGGATATCTTCCCTCACTCCACACCTTAGTGAAGAGTGGGAGGAGTATATCGGCTGTTATTTCCGGGTCCGCTTTGAGGAGTTCGGTTGGTAGTCCGTCTATACCTGGAGCTTTCCTTCCGGCCATTGGCCGAATGGCGAAAACTATCTCTTCCTTATCTGTGGGATCGTTCCTAATAGAGGATTGTTGCGGTTGGATATTCGGTAGTTGTTCTGTTTCCGGAATATCTTCCTCTGACAAGATGTTTAAAATATCAGAGAACTATTCCTTCCATCGCCGCAACTGGTGTTCACTCATATTAAGGAGAGTTCCGTTGACATCTCTCACCAGGTGGTTGGCGGTGAAATTCCTGTTCGTCAACTGTTTCATGATTTTGAAAAGTGAACCCATATCCCCAAGGTAAGCCGCATATTCTGCCTTGTTGGCCAGATCTTCAATGCCTTTCTCCTGTCGCGTCTAACAGCCTTTTAAGCTGTATATGAGCATCGCGGTAGTTCTGCCTCAAGTCGGGCGTTCGTTGGTTGACATCGGTTGAGAGATGATTGCCAATTTGGCTTTTTTCCGATTGCCAACCTTATCCCATGTGTCTTGCGACATCCAGGGTTTCTCACCGCTTTGCACATATCCCACAGATTCTTCAGCACTAGTTAGAAAAGTGTTTCTTGTTGCCTCCCAATTGGCGTCCAGTGTGCGCATTTCATATTCACCCAATGTGGATGACTTTTCCCGTAGAATAGTGGTGTATTCGCGTTTTTTGCTGGGATCTCTAAGTTTATCCACATTGCTTGCGCTTCATTTGAAGAATTTGTGGTCGTCGGGTAGCTGCTGTACACAATTTCAAGCAGGCAACCATCAAGTGGTTACAGCTAGGAAGCTAAAACTCAACATAGAGGAGTTTGTGGGACAATTGTAGAGCTATATAATCTTTAATTTTGGTAAGAAATTTAAGTTGAGGGGTGTAAGGGGAGGGAGGTGGAAAGCAAAAATGTTGAAAATTTTGAGTGATTTCTTTAGGGCTCTGGTAAAAGATACAAAGTTTAAATTTTGCACGTCTACACATCTATTTTATGTTCACAGAAAAAAAATAATAATTTGTTTCAAAATTGTTATGTACAAAAGTGGGGCCTAACGTCACAAGGTGTTTCATGTGCAATGAAAAAAACACATAAACTGGAAATTTTTTAATGAAATTTTCAGGTAGAAACTTAAAAATTTCCGAAATGCATTTAAAAATAAATCTCTAAAAGTTTGAAATATTAACTGGTCGAATATCTTCAAAACTTTAACCCCTCCCATACAAAATTATTTTTTCGACCATTTTTAAGAAATCAATTACCAATTAACTACTAAAAGCTATCAATTTGAAATTTTGCACAAAACTTACAAACAAATAGTTGAAATAAAATTACGTTAAAAGTTTTGAAATCGCACTTGCCCTTCCACCCCCTCCCACACAAAAGTATGATTTCATTAAATCAACTAATAACTAACCAATTAAAAGCTACAAACTTGAAATTTTGTACAAGCACCTTACAAGAGAAAAGAAATAAAATTGCATCGCAAATTTTACGATTCCCTTACCTCCTCTACCCCCTCCCATAAAAATGTTTGGTTTCGTGAATTTAAAATACACCGAATTTTATGAAAATTCTATGCAATTTCGTCTATGAAACTGACATTCTATACAGAGAATATTGGACTTGGTTTAAGCAATCAATTAAAAAAGTATTAATATCACCCCACCCTTACTATCACCCCTCTCTTCATGAAAACTCAAACTTGCATAAATAAACGAATGAAGTATGGAGCTTTTAAACGCTTCCGCGAATGTTAAATTGAGAACTGCCCTGCCCAAGAAGCTCCTTTCACTTAGTCTTCCCTAACCACTCCAACCTGCATATTGACTTTCCACGCATGCGCATTTTGTCCAAAAAATAATAAAGTTTCGCCCGACTTGTTGGCAGTTTATTTTTTAAAGTGCACCATTTTTGAAATGCTCCCCATTTCCCCCACTACTGTTTTGATCAAATTTTATATTTTTCTTGGACTCCACTGGTAATATATGTTTTGTTTCAATTACATACATAGCTTAAGAGATAGTTGAGATATTAATTTTTAACTGTTTTCCTTTGCACCCCCCCCCCCTCTCCTTACTCACCCTCTTACAGTAATTAGCCTTCCTCTAAGCTGAATCTAGTGGCCACCTTAATGCTCCCGAAATATGATTTTTTTACGGTAAGTAATTTCGAGGATATATTCATTTAAAAAAAAATACGGCCGACAATTGGTTTGTAGCCCCCCCCCTTTTCGAACGCCCATGGATAAAAAAAAGAAATTATTTTTTAAGTTTGTCCCACAGCTCTCTCTATGCCTGATCATTTTCAACTTTCTATCTGAATTCATAGTGGAGATATTAGCAAGTATAGTTTTTGACTCTTTCCCTCCCCCCGCCTCCTCTACTACCTAAAACTCCCCAAAATTTAGATAGTGGAGCTCATTTACCCAATTAACAATCCATCCAAAATCGAATATTCTACCTTTAACGGTTTCGGAGATATGTGTCCATATGTACGGCGTACGGCGGGACGGATTTTTTTGCATTTTTAGGCTAATTCAGTTCTGAAACGCGAAAAAACAAAATTTCAGGATAGTAAATTTTTTTTTTTTTGTGTCGATCACAATATTTTATTATTAGAATAATAAAGTAATTTCTAATAGATATTTATTCGAATTCCAAATAGTTTTACCAATTACAGTTTAGATGTTCACCTAAGCTCTAGATCCCAGCAGGGAATCCACCTGCAAAATGCTCAGAAATTTATATAAACTCTATTTCGGCAATCGATATAATTAGCAATTTTTACTTTAATTATTCGCACTAAATCCAAGTAAATTTATCTATTTTCTCTCAAGAAAAACAAACAAAACTGTTGCGATTGTAATGAATTTTCTATCGAAATCGATAGGGAAATGTTTCTCTTCGAATTCCTGGGAATCAAATTTCATTACAATAATAATTTTCTAATTTTAGTATATTAATTTCGTTTTTATCGTATTACAAACGATGAGAGAAAATCGCTTTCATTTTTGCTACAGCAAAGTTATTTATGTGTACATCATATTATTTTTCTATACTTCACAATGTAGAGGGTGTGGTTTTCTAGCACTATCAGTTATCAACGTAATGCGAAGGCTAACAAGACTGCAATTCATATAAAATTTATTACACCACCAAAGAGTATAAATGAAGCTGTATTTGTTGATATTTTCTCGGTATTAACAACTAGGCCTTGATACTTAGGTTACAAAATATAATGCGCAACATGTTTTGATGCAGAAATGTGCATTTCAGATTACAGATAATTATAACGATCTGCGTAGAATTTTCTCTGTCATTACCGATTTCCTTGTAATCGTGATTAGAAAAGAAAACCTAATTATTTAATTCTAAAGAATAATAATACATATAATGTTATAAGTCACAAATTGTAACAAAAACAATATTGAAAAATTAATTTTCTTCCAGTCGAAGAGATTCGATCGTTCGTTTTGCGTAAATAACGAACGATTTTATAAACATTCGAAAATTAAAAACAATTCGAGTTATAAACATATTAAAAGAATATATAAATACAGATTGCGATTTATCGCTACAGTTGGCATATTGCTAACGATTAAAAATAAATACGAAAAAAAAAATATTGATCTATAGCAATGTGTTGGTTTTTTTAATCAAAATTTAACACAAAAGTATGTTTTTCAGGAGACCATTGTTCACTACTAAATGATTTTGCAAAGGTTATCACAAAAAAAAAAAAATAGCTACGTCCGAATCGAATAATTAAACATGTCGGTATTTTCCTCATCGATGGTTTTGAACAAAGAAAAAACGAAAATAGAATAACTTAATTGCTCGCTTTCCTTAATTATATGTACATTTGGTAAACATGTCTGCGCTATTGCATGATTGCAGAATTTTACACTCTAGATGAAATCTGAGAGTATTTTAAGATTGCTTTAAATTTTGTAGGCTAGAAGGAAAACGATTGGATTTTTCAGAAGAATCTCGAAACCGGATTTCCGTCTGTCTGTCTTTTCGCTCTCTAACTCGAGAACGCGTTGAGCTAAAAAGTTCAAACTTCGTACACATAAGTTTTGACGGAATAGTAAAGTCTAGTTCCTGAACGGGCAAAATCGCACCACCCATGGAAAATTACAAAATTTCTCAACTTTTAAAAAAAAATCCATTTTGCTGCTTCATCTCCAAAACAAACTGAACAATTTCATGAAACACAATAAATAAATTTCCTCACTATTAGTACCTACAAGTAATTTATGAACAAAATTCGTCTATGATCGATCAGATCGGAGAGGTTGTTTTTTTTAACCTTGTAACCTTAAAGGTATCCAATAATAAATAATGATTTTTTTTTTTTGTGATATACTTTTGAATCATGTTGAAATTGACCTCCTTAACTTTACGGTCAACGTAAAAAATTATCTTAGCTGAAAGCTTAATATTTTCTTATAACGAAACGAATGACTGGTAAATGTGTTCTTACGTAACAAATTTTGCTCCGACATATCTTTAAGATACCCAAGACTTTACAGCTTCGTAGATTTGAAACGTGCTTTGATATCATATATAATTTTTAACGTTTCTGGTTGTCTCGACATAAAAGACAAGTTTGTCATTATTATTTATTTAGAGTTTTTTTATTTTATTTTTCTCTGGTTTTCTGATTCAGTATTTTATCAAGTTTCGTTGAGATTGTAAACTTTAGCGATGACCTTCAGGTTTAGAATTGCACTCGGGCTATGTGTTTATGTGAACGTCATGCCGCCGTGTGATTTAAATTAGTGTCAACTTTTGCAATCATCTGATCATTTATGATAATAACGTATGGGGTTTTTTACAGTCGTTTTAATCGTGTGACTATTGTATTCGATATTGACAGTGACGGGCTAAAATCATTTTAATTATTATTGATCAAGTTTACCTGTGAAAATTTTTGTGTATATGTAACAATTAAATGTTCTTCCATTCCATTTTACTTGAATGTTGGTGATAATTCGGTGCCGCAATACTACAAATAGGTGACTCAAAAATTGTTGTATTTAGGATTTTCTTCAAAAATAATATTCAATCTAGGGTTCCAGCTAAGCAGAACATTTATTGTGGTGAAAGTTAGACTTTCTTATAATAGTTTTCTCTACCTTTTTTGCGTTTACATTCCTTGTAGTTCTAATGTATGTACACTTGAGCACTTTTTTGATGATCTTTCTATCTTCATTAACAACATTGATCTGGGTTCGAAATTTTTGATCTGTGGTCTCCTGGAACAATAGTGATACTCTTCCTGTGTCTCAAAACTCATTCTCCTCCTGCATTTCCTCCTTCATGAGCCTTTGTAGCGTTTCTCAGCATAATTTCATCAGAAATTATAGAGATACATTATTGGACCTGGTATTTTCTAATATCCCTTTACCTGATGTGAGCGTTATCTCGACCTCTGGTTTAGTTCCTCCCGACCCTTATCACCCGCCTTTGAGAATACGGATTAACATCTGTAGGCAAAACAGTACTGTTGCTTCTCCGACATCTAAGCTCAATTTCCTAAGGGGAAATTATTCGGAAATCAGTCGCTTGATGGGTGATATTAATTGGGTGGAGGTGTTCTCTGGATTTTCTGTAAACGCTTCGACATCAATTTTTTATGATTACATTAACGACTTCATTCACAATTATGTACCTCGCAAGCGCTTTTCTTCAAAAAGCTATCCTGTTTGGTTCACTCCTGAAGTTAACAGGAGCCTACGTCTAAAAAACTGCTTACACAGGAAATTTATTCGTTCACAGCTACAATCTGACTACGACAAATTTTCTAACCAGCGTTCCATTGTTAGAAAGTGTATCAGGTCTGCCTTCTCTTTTTATGTTTCTTCACTGGTGTCTAGTTTAGCTCGAAATGAAACGAAACCCTTCTGGGCTCATGTTAAAAGATGCAAAAATAACTCAGGACCCTCAATCTGCTCTTAGATATCATAATACTGTAACCACCGATAGCCAAGCTATATGCAACCTTTTTGCTGAATATTTTGCTTCTGTGTTTAAAAGCTCGGGCACTGAACTTGATTATACTTTTAATGTTTGCAGTCATAGTTCCATTAGTTCTATTTTTGTATCTTCAATTGATGTTTTAAATGTTATTTGCTTCTTATATTCTAAAACAAACGGTGGTTGTGATGGCATTTTTCGTAAAATCATTAGCTGTTGAAATTTCTTTTCCCCTTTCGATTATCTTCAATAAGTCCTTAAGGGTGGGTGTTTTTCCTGACGTTTGGAAACTTGCTAATGTAATACCTATTTTCAAGAAAAGTGACTCGGAGGACGTCTTAAATTATCGCCCTGTTTCTATGCTTACTTGTTTTAGCAAAATTTTGAACGGCTTGTGCACAATGCTATTAGCGACAATCTAGGTCACCTCATATCGTCCTATCAACATGGCTTCGTTAGAGGAAGGTCTACAACTACAAATCTTTGCGAGTTCACAAACTTCATTGCTAAATCTTTCGAGCTCCGTCAGTCTGTTCACACTGTTTACACTGACTTTGCAAAGGCTTTCGACACTGTTAATCACATTATTCTAATTGAAAAACTTGAACTATATGGGATTTCAGGCAAGTTACTCGACTGGATATCTTCCTACTTATCTAATCGTAGTATGCGTGTTTCTTTTAAGGGTCATAGTTCTTCTGTATTTTCGTCCACGTCTGGTGTTCCTCAGGGGTCAATTCTCGGTCCTCTTTTGTTTCTTTTTTTTTATAAACGACTTGCCCCAGTTTTTGTCTTCTTCTTGTCTCCTTTATGCTGATGACCTCAAAATTTTTCGTGTGATTAATTCCCCTATAGATCGCAATATTTTACAATCTGACCTTGATAATCTTCATATGTGGTGTTCGTTAAATGACTTAGATTTAAACATTGATAAATGCTGCGCTATGTTATACTCACTTAAACTTGTACCTCCTGAGCTTTCTTATAATATTGATGGAACAAGACTATCGGAAGTGTCGATAATGAAGGATCTTGGTGTGACATTCGATGGTAAATTGAGTTTCACAGCTCATTACGAGCAGATAAACAACCAAGCTTACCGTCTCTCTGGTTTTGCCCTTCGATTGTCTTCAACCGTGCTAGTACTGCTGTTCTGCTGTTTACGTCTCTAGTTCGAAGTATTTCAGAATATGTACTGTTCTGTTGTTTGGAATCCTCACCATATGTGTCATTCTCTCGCTATTGAATTCGTCCAACGTAAGTTCACACGATCTTTATTTTTTCGTTTTAAAAAAACATACGCTGACTATTCCTCTAGGCTTTCCGAGCTTCATCTTCATCCTTTATACGTTCGCAGAAATTATATTGAGGAATGCTTTCTTTACAAGGTTGTAAATGGTTTGGTCATGACTAATTTCGTAGATGAGCTTACTTTTAGAGTTGATAATGTTAATACGCGTTGTTTGAATATTTTTTATCCTCCACGCGCTTTACTTGCGGTTTATTTCTACTCTCCTGCAGTAAGACTTCAGCGCAATCACGTCAATTTACAGCTTGGTCTTTTGAGCATTTTTTTTAACGCTTTTAAAGAAAAACTTAAAAATTTATTTTTTTATTAATTTTTGGTGAATACTTTTTGTTTCGATACTTTTAGTTTTTTGGAAATTTTTATTTTTTGTAATGTATTATTGTTATCATTTTTCACTTTTCTTCCTTTAAGCCTCCCTAGCTATTGTGTAATTGAAATGTTTGTTTTGTTCAATGGCTAATAAATTAAATTAAATTAAATTAAACTAAAAAACACACTATTTTCAGGGTTTCGCCTTAGCGTTCTAAAGATAATGCAGTGCAATTTTCAGCTGGTGATCCGGCTGGTTGAGACCAATACGGAGGTTGAAAAACATGCAGCAATTTATTCGTGTATAGTAATTTTCCGTAGCATTAAATGATGTTAACAGTCGGTGTACATTCTTATTTCTATGCAATTAAGAAAGTCGCAAAGATATTCAAAATTTCAGCGACTCAAAAGGGGTGTAGAATTGAGATAGAGTCAAAGCACCACTAACGCTATCGAAACTGCTTATCACAACTCCTGCTCAGTTAAAAAAATATGAACAGAAGCGTCCTTGGTACAATAAAGCACTCACCAAGCTCAGAGGAAAAACGTTTGGATCCATACAAAAAAGGTCAAACAGAGTACAACCAGGTAATTAAGATAGAAGGACCTAAGGAAAGTCCTGGAAGCAAGGGTATTAATGATTTAACCAGCAGAACAAGATTGCACCGGATACTTTCGAAAAGACACGCTAATAAAATGAAGCTATTAGAGAAAACTGAAGGTTCGATCACAGAAGCTCAGGCTGCGGAAGGCGTGGCTTTGATACAAAAACATGCTTCTGGATCAGGCAGAATTATTAAATCAACACTATCAGGCACAGTTTTAACTGTTACTGCTGGGGTGCATTCACATATTTTGTCTGGTAGTGTCTGGTAGTTGAAGATCTTCTTTCAGAACTTGCGAACTCTGGATTGGAAGTCTAGGGATATGTCGATTACCTGGCTATCTTAATTAGGGAAAAATTCGAAGAAATTATTACGGAAATAGTACAAGGCGCACTAAGCCAGGCAATAACCCGGTGCACAAAAGTAGGATTGGATATTAACCCGAACGAAGTATAATACAATTGTAGCATTTAAAAGAGAATCAAAACCAAATTGGAAAAGTCTATTCTAGTGAAGTGAAATCTCTCGAGTAATTCTAATCACGTGTAATTTTCATCTGGGCCCTGTTCCAGAAAAAAGGCAGAAAATCCCTCTGGACTCGCAGAAACCTTCTCGACAAAATATGGGAACTCAATCCAAAGCAGAACTCTGGGAAAGAGTAAAGAGTGAATGGACCAAAGTTCCACAACAATACAAAATTTGGTAGAAAGTATGCTAAAACGCATTGAAAGTGTTTTAGCCAACAAAGGACTTTGGGCGAAGTACTGATTTGTCAAACAATTAAAATGGACAAAACTGGATAAATGAGGTTACAAGGAATTTTGAATTTTTCTTAAGTTTCTTACATGAATTGTTTTTGCGTTTTTTTTATTAATTAAAGAGAAATGTTTTAAGTAATTGATGCAAAAAGAATTTCTTAATTATCTCTAATAAAAAAAAAGTTACATCAATTTTACGAAGAATTTTAATTTATGTATCCGCTTTTGCCCGCCACTGTATATCTCTGTCGCGGATCTTATGTTAGGTCTGATCCCTATCGAGAGCTTTCCTACTCAATTTCAACCCCTACACAATGTTTAACCTCAAAAGCCCGATATTGCACTATTTGAAATCGACTGATCTTCTCAATTTGAGGCCGGTGAAACAGCAAAACCATTATTTGATAGGAACATACGTAATAGCCTCGGCAGACGATCGTGTGTCGAGGGCATATAAGTTTTGCCATAAATAATACTAAACTTATCGCAATATTTGACGAATTTTGCGTATTTCACTTATCTCATTAGTCACAGTATTCTAAAATGGCCGCGAGATATATTTTTAAATAGTAATTAGAGTAAATTAAGTTTGGTTTTCTTTTTTTTTTGATTAATTTATACATCAAGGGAACAGTTGAACTCATAAAACCAACACACGATACAGATAAACATTCTCGTAGTTGTGTTTTTTTTTGTAATGTGTTTATCATAAATTAACAGTGCTAAGCGTAGTCATATATGTACGTAGTTTCAGTGAATCGCTGCCACAACAATTCGAATAGTTGCGAAACAGTGGTGACGTAGATTTAGGTTTATCATGTTTCTTAGTATAGTATTGTAATTAATTTCAAGAATAAAAAAAAAAATCTTGAATTGATTCACTCACTCGGCTGATCCGGAAGATGCAAAGTGCCTTGTTAAGTGAAAATGACTCATAACACGCTAATTTCTATATTTTGAGTCACATATGAGATAAAGACTACGATAATTAAAAGTTTATGCCTTACTTAATCAATTTGTTATTAAGGCCCCCCCTATATGGCATAGGGCAGAGACAGTTATTTTCAACAAGGCGCGATCCTGAGCATCGACATTTAGTTGTCGCCAGGAATTGTTCATTTCTCAGGTCTCCTATACGATTGCTAGCTTGTTACATGGTTCAACCTTCCTTGAGGCCTATAATCCAGAACCTGTTTAGTGTAGACTTATTCAAAGTGTGACGGATTCACTGCGACTTCTGCTTTTAAATTTCAACGGCTATCTTAGTCTGTCTAGTTGTACTCCAAAGTTCGTCGTTGAAGATTATATCTGTCTAGAATATCCCCAAAATACATCGAAGACATTGGTTAACAAGATTTTGCAGTCGCTTTCCTTTAATTCTAAATCATCTTCAATCACGACCAACTTTCTTCAGGATTTATGTTACGCTATGGTTGCATTCGATAATCCTTTGTACGAATTTCATGAAATTTCAAAATTTTAAGAAATTGAGTTTTCTTTGGAACTATTTAAGCTACTGACTTAAAAAATTATCTCAAAGTGTATTGATGTGAATATGATTAACGACAAAAAATATATATATACATTGGGTGAGTGCAAAAGTTCGTGCGGAGTCCAATAGATGGCGTTAGAAGCAGCGTAAAGTGTTGTCATTAATACTGCCATCTACATAAGTAAGACAGATCGTTGGAAAGGTGACGTGTGCAGCTTTCATTTGAAACAAAATAATTTGTGTAGATACAAACTGCCTCGAGAAAGATTACTTTCAAACTGAGTGTCGATAAGGTGCATTTACGGCATGTTATGCTTTACGAGTTTCGGAAGGGAATAAACGTTGCAGCAGCCGTAAAAAACATTCAAGAGGTTTATCGAGATCAAGCACCAGCTAAACGAACTGTGGAAAAATGGTTTGCGAAATTTCGCCGCGGAGAGTTTAACCTTGAAGACGAGCCACGCTCAGGTCGACTTTCACATATAGATGACGATGTTGTGCGTACTTTAGTTCAGAATACTCCGCGAATTTCAACAGAGGAAGTTGCTACAGCACTTAACGTTGACCGATCAACCGCTTTTCGACGTTTAACAAACATGGGATTCGATTTGAAGCTCGATATATGGGTGCCCCATTTGCTGACCGAGAGGAACAAAATCGAGCGAATTTCTGCTGCGTTTCTTTACTCGAGCGGCTCAAAAACGAGCCGCTTTTGGATCGATTAGTGACGGGCGATGAGAAATGGGTTCTGTACAACAATGTTCAGCGCAAACGCACATGGAAACAGGCAGGTGAGCATGGTGACGCAATGGCAAAGGCCAGTTTGCACCCGATGAAGGTGATGCTCTGTGTTTGGTGGGATTGCAAGGGCATAATTTATTTTGAGTTTCTCCCAGCTGGCCAAACGATTGATTCGGGCAAGTACTGTCGCCAATTAACCAATCTGAATCGAGAAATCAAACAGAAACGTCAGATTTTGTCAAATCGCAAGGGCGTAGTCTTTCATCACGACAACGCTAGATCACATGTTTCGAGACAGACGCTGCGCAAACTGAACAGCCTGAAATGGGATGTCCTAACTCATCCACCGTATTCTCCTGATATCGCACCATCTGATTATCACTTATTCCGGTCATTGCAAAATCATTTAAATGGAAAAAAACTTGACTCTTTGGATGCCTTAAAAAACGTCGTGTCTTCGTTCTTCGAATCTAAACCGCGCAGTTTTTATGATAAGGGCATCGCTGCCAGAACGTTGGAAACAGATTATAGAAAACGATGGAGAACATATCACTGATTGAATAAAGAACTTTGTTTGCCTATCACTGTGTGACTTTTACTCTCAAACTCCGCATGAATTTTTGCACTCACCCGATATATTGATCTGATCCCCTCACACCTTCTATCCTCTTCCACACAAATGCACAATTTTAAAACATGTATTTCTTCGATTTTAATTGAAAGTAACAAAGCTAATTTTTACAGAATTATTTCTCCTGTAATTGTAATCAATTTAAAAAAAAATTATCAACATCACTTCACTCGTTCGATTCCCTCCCACACAGTTTTCACTTAAATGATTTTTCATCGAAACTTGCAAAGCTATCGACTTGATATTTTGAGCAAAGTCAAATATCATTAACGTTGAAAAATTTTATTTTGATCCTAATGCTCCTTCTACCCTCTCCCATACAAATGCCGAATTTTGGTAAATGCCATGTTTGGGCTGGGGCACCCAAGACACACCTCGCGTTGCTCGATCGTATTCAAAAACATAACAGGGCTACGATTACGCGTAAAGCGCAATCTTACGATACTCTAGATGAAATAGAATTTTTTGTGATCCCAAGAAATTTTGTATGGGGAGTGTTAGAAGGGATGATAGCATTGAACTAATTTTTTCGACATCATGCTAAAGTAGCTATGAAAATGTTTTATACAAAATGCTCACTCCAAAAACTGAATGGGAACTGAGAAAATTAGTGAGTTTGATTTAGTGAAAATGTGCAGTTTGTATGGGAGGTGGTAGAAAGAGTGGAGGAATTTTAATGATTTTTTCAGAAATAACTAGGAATATTATAAAATTGGCATCCCTTAAATTTCAGACTAGTGCCATTCATACTTTTCAAGAAAATCGATTTTTTGTGAAGTTGTGAAACTGTGTCATATTGTATGGGAGGGGGTAGAAGTAGTGAAGCAAATCAAATATTTTTTTTCTCATCTTAGTAATAATATGAATTAAATGTTTATTACAAAATATGAGCTCAACAAATGTTATATGTTCTGAGAAAATCGGCTTAGAGCATTTCAGGAAAAAGTGTAGTTTGTATGGGAGGGGGTGGAAGGAAAGGGAGGAAGCAAATAATTTTTGTACTGTAGATTTAAATCATTAAAAAATTAACATATACCAAAATTGAGACCAATAGCTTTTATACTTTTTGAGTAAATCCATTTATTGTCAAATTGCGAAATTGTGTCATTTTGTATGGGAGGGGGTAGAAGGGGTGAAGCTAATCATCTCATTTTTTTTGACCTTACTAACAATTTTAAATAAATATTTGGTGCACAATTTCAGCCCGCTGAATTTTATAAGCACTGAGGAAATTGGCTTAGAGTAATTCATGATAAGTACAGTTTGTATGGGAGGTGGTAGAAGGAGGGGGAGGACACACACAATTTTTATACGATAGATTGATATTATCATAAAAGTAATATATTCTGAATTTCAGGCCAATAACTTTTATACTTTTTGAGCAAATCCGTTTATTGTCAAATTGCGTAATTGTGTCATTTTGTATGGGAGGGGGTAGAAGGGGTGGAGCGATTTGGCCCGTTCACGAACTTGACCTTACTTTTTTGTCAAAAACGACGTGTACAAAATTTGAACTTTCTAGCTCAATGCGTTCTCAAGCTAGAGAGCGCACGGACGGACGGACAGACGGACGGACGGACGGACGGACGGACGGACGGACATCCGGTTTTGAGATTTTTGAGTGATAATATTAACTTCTGTATTCATCATTTTTTTCTCCGAGCCTTATTTCTTGGCGTTACAAACCTTAGAGCGAACTTATAATACTCTCAGATTCCATCTAGAGTATAAACATGCATTCCGACTGATTGGAGACGAAACCATCACGTCTTCCATAGATTCTCTCGAGCATCGCAGAAATGTCGGAGTACTCAGCATTTACTATCGATATTTCCACAGTAAATGCAGTACGGAACTATGCGCACTCATTCCTCCACTGCATACTTTTCCCCAGAATACTCGCCGATTTGCCAGCTAGTTTGTTTCCCAACAAGTACAACCTGCAGTGCTTCAAGAACAATGTCCACCGTCATTTTCGTCTCTCTCCACCTTAATAAAGGGTGACCCCCTACGTTATCCTTAACTGAAATTGCCCTTAGAAATATATAAATTTCACTTCACTTCTTCTACCCCCTACCAAACAAATTTGGATATTAGAAATTCAAAAAAAAGCTTTTCTCCTTCGAGGATATGAGCGTTATCGAGTTTAAAATCGAAACAAAGCATTGTGATAAGGATGTTGATAAGCAATGATAGAGTGTACTTCGTGTATACAACGTGGAATACACACAGCAAATCACGCATCAATTTGTTTTCTTTAAAATAATTTGTCAAGCTCGTTTTATCAGCTTATCGTTAGCCGTAATCGCATTGCTTATTATCTATTATCTGTATTAGAAACACCGAAATACATTAAACCCGGGAGCCAGCCAACTACTTCACGATTGTGCGGAGGGAGGGAGAGGGGAGGGCAGCTGCACCCCCTGATTGACATGCCTCTGAGTAAAACCAACGTCATTGTTAAATTTTTGCACAATAATGATTAACATACTTTTACTCCCATATGTACATTTGTAGTCGATATTAAGGTATTTAAATACGGGATATTTCTGAGTACTACTGTACAACACTTACGATTTCAAAACGGTATCTAAAGTATTTAAATAACATCTCGGAAAAATGATTTGCTATACTATTGTTTAATTTGGGTTGCTTTTACATTACTGTGTTTGCTGAGATATCGTGTCACTGTGAATATTCCAATAGTGGAAAAGTACAGAAGAACTCAGTCTTTTCAAATTTGTTTGAACTTTTGAGCTTAATTGAATTAAAATTTTTTAATTCAACTGAATCCTTAGTCATTTAGAGGTGTTGTATTGCTTATTGCACAGTGTTTAACATGTTTAATTTTTGAAACAATTAGTGATAGTAAATAAAACACCCATACGCAGTAGTCTTCTTTTTCAATGGCACTATAGCCCAACTCGAACTCTGGCCTCCTGATCTTCAGGTATCGTAACATTTATTTGTTTTTGTGAAAGAGTTGTTAGTATTCGGACAAACCTCCAAAAATTTTAATTTTTTTTTTTGGCAGGTTGGAGTGACCCAGATATATCCACGCATGCATTGTTTGGAAGCATACGTCGGCCGGGATTTGAACCCACGATGCTATTCACTACGCTTCATCCAGGCACTACATCCCAAATCGGGCCAGATTTCTTTTTTCATTTTTCATTACAGGAAGGATTGTTTGTTCTGCGCACAACCCTCTATCTAGGAATTTTTCATTTTCGTAGATTGATGTGACCAAGGTTGAAGGACCAAGCAGACAGCGAGCTGGAAATATTTGTCGATCGGGGCACAGCAGTCAGGCATATTATACTACCGCACTTAGAGAGATAATGAAATTAAATAAAATAAAATAAGATTAACAGGGTTCTGTTGATTCACATATTAAATTATCATATTAGCGAATAAACCTGAGGCCATAGAGCTATGCACGATATCTCATAGCTCTCTCTTTAATGTCTAGTGGTGTGCATTGACGACATTATAAGATAAAATTTTAAATTATGAGGGCAATACACCAGCGTCATTCCGTTTATAATTTTAGAATACAAATACAAATGATGTAGTCCATATATTTCAGTAAAATCTATTTTTAATTTTTATCTATTTTTTTCTATGTGAATATGAATTGAAAAATATTTTTTTGGAATGAAATCTTTTCGACTTTGTGTGCGATAAATACGTAATAACCATGCATGAGTCACAATAAAATCACATGTTAAAGGAAATCAAAATTTCTATAGATAACCATAAATCGCGAAGATCACGTTTTAATATTTCTAGAGTTTCTTTCGTATCAGTACTACGATTATTTTGCGATACTCGAAATAATTTTTTTTTGTGATATGAGAAATTATTTGTATTTTACATGGGTGTTGCTAGAAGAGCTGACCGTATTAAACACATTTTTTCAATATCATCCCTGTAGGAAATCAGATGAGCAATCAACTTAAGGATCAGTACGGAAGCAATCGATTGAGATCGCATATTCATTATATGGCAGCAATCAGAGAGAGAAGCAGTTATTTTCTCAACGAAATATCAACAACAATAATTGGTTTCCAGTTTTAATTGCTTAAAACCCGGAAAAGCAAGAGTTCGTTCACATCCAAGGCATGTTTCGATCTCTTGTTATTGAAACTTCTTCTTCATCGAGCTTCCGTTTTTCCATATTTGAAGTACTTTAAAAGACCTTCCACTGCAGCTTTGACGATGTCCTATACTACCAACAGAAACAGGGCTGGTGATAATATGCAGCCTTGTGTGACACCCGTTCGGAAAGCCCTCGAATGTTTCTCCTTTACGTAAAACGCAACATCTTGCATCTTCGAAGTATTCCTTAGTCATATTTCTACTCTTATCTAAGTCATACTTAACGGCTATAATTACGGATAGAAAGAAGTTAGTGAACTTATTGAATTACACAAAGCAAACTCAATGGTTTTAATAAATTAATTGTGCATGGAGAATTCACATGATAAATTTTCATTAATCTGAAGAGACCGATTAAATTATGTACCAGTCATTGTGGAATAATACTTTATAATCGGAAAGAAAGCACGATTTCATAGAGAATTATTGCACTAGCGTGTAAATAGCGCAATGCAGATTAAGTGCAGTATGTAGATAAGCAGTTTTATTATTTATTTTAATTTACGAAATAATTTAACTTTATTTCATACGTTGTAATTCCGTCGAAATTGTATTTTAGTATCAATAGAATCATATGAAAAATGTTTTTTCCTTATCAAATGCATATTTCATCTATAATGTTCTTTTCATAATTATTTAAAAAAAAATTATTACTCATATGGCAGTGATTATTATGCGTACTTCGTGAATACAATGTGGAATAGATATGGAAAATCACGTACTAATTTTTTGGCTATAAAATATTTTGTCAAGCTCGTTTTATCAGCTTGTCGTTAGCTGTAATCGCAATGGTTTTCTTATCTGTATTAATAACGCCGAAACATACTTAGTAAAATCATCGTCATTGTTAATTTTTTGCACGATAATGATTATCATACTTTTACTTGCACATTTACTTATATAGTGGATATTTCGATAGTATGAGTATAGTATTTGAATACAAGGAATGTCTGAGTACATCACTTATGATTTTAATGAGGGTTTTCAAAAATTGAAATAAAATCTAAAAAAAAAAATGATTTGCTAGATTATAGTTTAATTAACGTAGCCTTTACATTAGTTTGTTGTGTTGAATTTGAGCATGACCAAAAACTTCGATGGAAGATCTTTCAGTGTCCGAACGGCTCGAGATCTTACTGGTCATTCTTCAAAACAGTCAACAAAAATTTAATTTCTTTTTCAATACGAACTCTTTTTGGTGGCTACCGTTGAAAAAGCGAACTTATTAGCAGCAACATTTGCTAGAAACTCACGCCTTCCACCTTCAAACCAATCGCCTTCCGCTATAAATGATTCCGGTTTCGCACTGCCTGCACTTCATTTTCGCACAAGACTTATTTCTAGGATCCTTCAAGAGCTTAATATCCAGAAATTTTCTGGTCCGTACCGTAATACCCTCGTTCATTCCTTTACTATATACTTTTCTCCGGGATACTCGTCAAGGTGAACGCTCAAACAAGAGCACTGTCCAACCCTTGCCTTCTCGTACATCGAAATATAGGCATTTAATTATCAAACGCCAAGACTTTGGAACACACTACCAGCCAAAGTGTTTCCCAATAAGTACAACCGCCAATGCTTCAAAATCCATTTCAAACGTTATTTTCGTCTCTCTAAATTCAAATCAATCCACCGTAAATTTTATTTCAATTCCTATACCGAAATAGCTGCATTAAAAAACATATCCTGTCACTGTGAATACTCCAATAGTCACAATGGAAAAGTACGTCCGTACTCAGTCTTTTAGAATTTGTTTGGATTTTGATTTTTACACTCTAGATGAAATCTGAGAGTATATTGTGTTTGTCTTACCGTTTGTAACGCTAAGAAATAACGCTCGAACAGCGCCACCAAGGGTACAGAAATATTTAAATATTTAAATATTGTCGCTCAAAAACCTCGATTCCGAGTGACCGTCCGTCTGTCTGTCCGTCTGTGCGTCTATCTACAGCATAACTCTCGAAAGCTTTGAGTTATAGTTCTAAAAATGTTTGTGTGTCATTTTTAGCAAAAAAGTAACTTTAAGTTCGTGAATGGGCTACATCCCCCCACTCCTTCTACCACCTCCCATACAAATTTCATGAAATTTCGAAATAATAAGAAATTGATTTTTCTTTGAAACTATTTAAGCTATCGACTTGAAATTTAAAAAAAATTATTATGATATAGATGTGATTAATATCACGGAATATTGATACGATCCCCTTACTCCTTCTACCCCCTCCCATACAAAAGGCAATTTTGAAAAATACATATTTTCGATTTTCATTGAAACTGAAAAAGCTGAAAAGACGAAATATTGTCAGAATTAATTTTACTATAATTTCAATTTATTTCAACAATAATTATCAACTTCATCTCACTCCTTCCCACTTGTTCCCATACAAATTTCACGAAATTTTGAAATTTATATTAAATTAGCTTTCTTCGAAACTGTTAAAGCTATCAACTTGATATTTTGTATAAAATATACAAATAGAAATATTAATAACGCGAAAAAAATTTGTTGTGATCCGTGCACTCGTTCTACCCCCTCCCATACAAATGCATAGTTTTTTCTTTTTGCCAAAAGTTGTTTCTTAATAATTGAAATAAGTGTTAGAAAAAATTATCAGCTCCGCTTCACTCCTTCTACCACCTCCCATACAAATATATGTACATATTATAAATTCAAGAAAAGCATTTCTCCTTCAAGTATATGAGAGCTATCGACTTTGGAATTGAATCAAAGTATGGTGATAAGGATGATGTTTCAAAATCATCTTAAACGCTCCTCTTCCTCTGCCACCTCTCATACAAATGCCCCAATTTCAGGAAAACTATGACCAATTTCTTTAAAAATAATGAAAACTAAAAACTTTAAATTCAGGAAAAAACATTTTGCATGCCATAACATTACATTCGGTGACATATACGAAAAATACAAACCTCCCTCTCTACTTCTACCACCTCCCATGCAAAAGTCTCTATTCACTATTCGAAAGAATTTGAGATGACATATTTTCCGGTATATTAAAGTCATTTCCATCTCATCTAGAGTATCAAATGATTGGGCTTTAAGCCCAATCATAATTCTGTTATGTTTTTTAGTTAGTTTGAATTCAAACTTTGTAATTCATTCAGACGTATCATATTGCTTGTACAATGTTTAACAAGTTTTTAAAACAATTAGTGATATTAAATAAAGCACGTTACCACTCACCAATTCAGAGTAGTCAGGCATATTATAATACCGTACATGGGAGATAAAATAATAAAGAATAAATAAGATTGACGAGTTCTGTTGATTCGCAGATTAAATTATCATATTAGCGAGTAAACTGGAAGTTCAGCCATAGAGCTGTGCACGATATCGCGCTGGCATTTAGTCTATAGATAATGTCTAGTGGTGTGAAATGACGACATTATAAGATAAAATTTTAAATCATGAGGGTAATACACCAGCGTCATTTCGTTTATAATTTTAAAATACATATATGTAAATGATGTACTCTACATATTTCAATAAAATCTATTTTTTTTGTCTATTTTTTCTATGTGTATATAAATTGATATAAATTTTTTTGCAATGAAAACTTTTAGACCTCCCATTGGATTCAACTTTGGACGACAGCCACAAGAAGACATCAAATCGAATTGAATTGAATTACCATTATTTTTTAACTGATTATTAGAGATTAAAGAGAATGAGTCACAAACGTAAACTAGTAGCAACAACTGGTCGCTGTAATTACAGTTAGTTTAACTAACTGAAGCATAACTATTAACACAGTAAGTATATTTCACTGCCAACCATGTGGTGAGAGGTGTCAACAGAATTCTCCTGCGGCGATGGAAGGAATAGTTCTTTGATATTTTAAACATTTTGTCAGAGGAAGATATTCCAAAAACAGAACAATTACCAGACATCCAACAGCAACAATCCTCTATTAGGAACGATCCCCTAGATAAAGAAGAGGTAGTTTCCACCATTCGGTCAATGGCGGGAAGGAAAGCCCCAGGTATAAACGGACTACCAACTGAGTTCCTCAAAGTGGAAATAACAGCAGATATACTCCTTTTGCTCTTTACTGAGGTGTGGAATGAAGGAAGATATCCGACTAAATGAAAGGAGGGCGTCATTGTGAAAATTGCGAAGAAGGGCGACCTTCGGGATTGTGGCAATTAGCGTGGTATATATGTCTACTTACTGCCGTATTGAAAACCATGGCTAAGGTAATTCTCAATATGATTAGTGATATCGTTGAGTTTATCAGGCTGGATACCGTAAAGGGTCGTCTTGAACTGACCACACAAATACCCTACAGATAATATTGGAGTAGTCATCCGAAATGGGTCGCCACTACACCTCATATTTGTGGACTTCGAGAAGGCTTCGGCACCGAGTTTAAGCGAGATTACATATGGAATGCTTTGCGTGAGAGAGGTATTCCAGTTAAGGTCATAGCTATGATTAAAGAATCCTACGAAGATGCAAGATGTCGCGTCTTACATAGAGGAGAGCTGTCCGAGAGCTTTCCTGTGCGAACGGGTGTCAGACAAGGCTGTATTTTATCACCAGCCTTGTTTCTGGTGGTAGACATCTTAAAACCTGCACTGGAAGGTGGGGAAGATAAAGGTCTTTAATGGAGACTATTTAACATCTTAAGTCACCTTGATTATGCTGATGACGTGTGTTTGCAGCTAGGGTGTAGCCTAGTGGGTAGCGTGTTGGTCTTACAAGGCAATGGTCATGAGTTCAAATCCGGGTCGACGTAATATAATTCCTTCATACTACCTGCTTGAATATACTTTGGTTAGTTCAATCTAAGAAAATGGAAAATTAGAAGATAGAGGGCTGTGCGAAAGGCTAACAACCCAACCACAATAAATAGTGAAAAAATGTTAAGGAACCTGAAGGTCAGGAGGCCAGGGCCCAATTTGGGCCGCATTGCCTTCATAGAAGAGTAGAAGTGTGTTTGCTTGCACATAATTGTTCGGACTTAGAATCAAATGATCGCTCGTTGCATTATAAAATCAAAGAGGCTGAACTGAAAATAAATAGGCGAAGACGAAGTACGTACATGCACATGGATTCGAATACAAGCACACAGATTCTTCTTAACGGACAAGATGTGGAAGAGGAGGTGCACGATTTTTTTATCTCGGAAGCATTGGTAGTATGGACGGCGGAGCCGAAAATGATTTTGAGGCTCGTCTAAATAAAGCTCGTCAGGCCTTCGGTATCCTTTCCCCTTTCCCTTCGCGCAAAGCTACAAGTTTTTGACGCATGCGTCCGTGTTGTTATATGACTGTACTACGTGAAAAGTGACCATTAGATTTACCGAGAAACTGCAAACTTTCGTGAACAAATGCCTCCGACGCATTTTAGGAATATTCTGGCCGGAAGTGATCTCCAACGACGAACTTTGGAGTATAACTGGAGAGACTAAAATAGGCATTGAGATTCAAGGACGGAAGTGTTAGTGGATCGGTCACACTTTGAGGAAGCCAAAACGAAACATCGCCAAACAGGTTCTGGATTATAATCCTCAAGGAAGACGTCGGGTTGGTCGACCATGTAGCACTTGGAAGCGAGCAGTTGAGCAGGAAGCCAGAGGAATAAACAAGTCCTGGCAACAGCTAAAGGTCGATGCTCAGGATTGCGCCGTGTGGAAGAGAGTTATTTCTGTCCTATGCTCCTATAGGGGCAAGAACAAGAATTTGATTGATTTGAAATTATCACTAGTTTGTGTTCAGCTATAGATAAAAGGTCAAATTTCTTCAAAAATTATTATGATCCTTCTTTTTTTTATTCAAATGCTACGCGGAACAGATTTGGAAATTGGTCAAATTCTTACATTTTTTGAAGAAGGCTTGAGCAAGCGTGCAATTGCTACAAGGCTTAATGGGTAACGCAGCCATCCGAAATATGCTACAAAACTCTCAAAATTATGAAAAAAAGAGAATAGGAGGACCAAAAGAGAAGCTGTCTGATCGAAATAAGTGTTGGATAATTCAAAATCCAAGCAACTCCGTGAAGACCGCTGCCCAAATCGCCAAGGTTTGTGGACTTAATGTGTCCAAATTGACAGTTAACACGTTCGTGGGCGTGAATGCTATAGTATTCATGTTTTCATTCAAAAAATTTCTTACTATTCGTGAACGTGTTACGGAGTTCTAAATATGTCTTTTAGCACGTAGTAAGGCTACAATTCGATGGAGTAGATTTGGTTTCCTGTATCACTGCGGCCACTGATGAGCGTATTGTGATGTCCCCAATTTTATATATTTTAGAGCTCCTCATCGAGTCCCGTACTATTGATTAAGCTTAGGATATCACTTGGGTTCATGAATAGTTCACCGAATAAAACAGTATTTGGTTCAGATTCATAGAGAATATGCTCTGATGTTTCATACTCCTCATTGCACATTCGCAGAGTCCAATTCTTTGAAGATGCTTCTTCATGTGACAGTATCCAGTTAGGATATTTGCAGATATTCCGAAGTTTTTTTAACCGAATGTTTTCGCATAAGAAGCTTAGCTTGTTGCTTGGTACCGAGTCCCAGTAAGAGGTACACTATGATTTTAGCGACATTTGGATATTCATTTTTACAGTAGTATCCCACAATAAGGAAGAGAACCCGCGAAATCAGATTCTGATCCAATGAATCAGCTTGCTCATTACCTTCAAAGCCACTGTATCTCGGATCCACATGAGGGTTACTCTGTTTTTAGTAACTGAAGGAAATAAGGAAATCGAGCTTTGAACGTATCTGAAATCATTGTAAAGCTAGGATTGCCGTCTTACTGTCTGAGAAAATGTAATTGTAATGATCATGGTAGGCTCTGTTTATATTATCCCGAATCAAGGAGGATATATATTAAGGAGTGACTATGAGCATGATTTGCCGTGTAAGAAAATGGGAATGAAAGTATTTCCCTCCCTTACTGGCGAAATGCTCGAAATTTTTCGAAAAAAATCGTTTCGCTATCTTTGTCTGGCACACTTCAAAATATTGCAACTAACTCTTTCCCACGTTAAATTGATCGAAACCATTGTCAAATTTTCGAAAGAATTATTTCGCTATTCTTGTTTGGCGTACTTAAACCCAAAGTAACTATCTCTGTCCCACGTTAAATTGTCCGTTGCTAAAGTGCTTAGCTTAGACACGAACCAAAAACCAATAAAAATTTTAAAAATTAAGATTTCTGAAATAAAACAGCAAATTCCATTCTATTGAAAATTATTTTATTGCTGACTGAATATTAGCAACCAAGAGAAAATACAAATTATGGAATTTTTTTTTGTAAAAGTTTGAAGCCATGTTAAGCTTGGACACAATTTTCGAAAATTTCCGAATCAAAAAGTATTCCCACATGAGACAGCCTATCAGGCACTCCATTTTATATATCCTCCTTGTCCCGAATATATAGTGCTATTGCATTTATTTCAGCATGAAAAACTGTATGCATGCTGGCGTAGATCTAGTTATGGGACGTACTCCAAATGCCCCAGCACCTACCACTTTTTCTGTTTTAGAAACATCTGTGTATCAGGTGATTACTGGTTTTCTTAAATTGCGTCTATTGGACTAACAATCTTGACGATTTGGTAAGATAAGCATAAATGGTTTTATGAAACTATGTCGTAGAACCAAAGAAAGCTATCCCAAGAACAACTTCCTTTTCAATTTCTGAAGTCAGTAAAAGAGATAGAGAGTATACGGAATAGAATCGGAAGCAAAAAAAAAAATTTTACTTGGTAATCTTCAGTAAGCGGAAGGTGAAAATTGTTACGTAGCTTATTTAACATCCTGCAATTCCACACGTATATGCATAAGTGGAATAACATGATCTAATTGTTTCAGTAAGACTAGCATTGACTTAAATTTTATCTGGGTGAGCAGAGAAATAAACCTGTCGCAATCAAGTTGTATAGATACTTCATACTTGATCAAACTTAACAGTAGTACGAAGAAAAATTTCTCAAAAGTCTCGTAATCTAATCTCTTTTATTTGTTATATTAACGAAAGTTTCGGAAGTCCCCATTTCAGGACACAATGGTCTTTTTTCCGATTTCATTATTCTTACCGTTTTTGCAGGAATTCTTGTTTTCGATGCGCTTGAATCTACAAATTCATTAGGTTACGTCTGCATAACTATCTAGAGCCCAAATCGGGATTAAAATTCGAAGCAGCCGATTATGGAAAGATTAAACTTTTTTTGTTATTGAGAGGCAGAAGATCTATTATATTTGTGTTGAATTTCAAGCAATAATTCTGAAATATATCGCGGCCTACTAGCATTACCATCGGAAAAACGTTATCTATCATAAAAGAGACACCTGACTAATTTCGTAATTAACTGAAATCTTACCTTAAGCGTATAAATCGTTGTTGCCTAAGCCTAACCTAACCCAGCAAGTATTATAATTGATAAAAAAGTCATTAATGCATAATTTATAAATGATACTTCAATGAATCGTTCAACGTACTCATTAATTATGTATCATTAATAATAAATAAAAAACGATTCAATATTGAAAAGCCATTTCAGTACTTTCAACGATTCATTAAAGAATCTTTTTCGGGCTCGTTAAAAATTATTAATTTAAGTGTTTTTAATGAATTATTTGCTGTGCTAGGTACAATTATCATTTGAACACTATATGTAAAATTGCAAATCAAAAGCTAGCAGTATTATACTTTCTAATAAGATCGACCTATTCTGGATTTGCGAAAATTTGTCATTTTGTATGGGAGAGGATAGAAGCACGACTGTAATCCTAAGTTTTATGGGCATACCGTATACCCTGTGATTTTTTGATAACATTATAGTAGTTACTTAAAAGTACGCGCAAGAACAAAATAAATTTAACAGCGTATACTCTCTGCTTCATTTACGATTACAACACTGATTGGACGGGGTGGAGCGGCAAAACTGTTCAAAATTTGAACTTTCTAGCTTAACTCGATCTCAAATTAGAAAGCGTACGCACGGATATTCGGTTTTGAGCTTTCCTACGTGACGATATGACACCTGTTTAATCTATTTTTGCTCGGAAGAAAAAACTTATAATACTGGGGGTATTATAAGTTTTTTACTTTATTTAGAGTATAAAAATGATAAAACGTCCAGAGAAAAGATGTCAAAACATTTTGCAGTCAACAGTCAAGATCATTGTGCAAAATTGATAAGAAAATTGTGCATACAGTTAAAATGGCTATTTTTAAATTTTAATGATAATACTAAACAGTGAAGCCTATTATAAAGAAAACAATAAATGCAGGAAGTACAAAGTATCTTGACTAAACAAAAATTATTAAATCACCATCTAATGGATTTTTATAATCTAGATAAAATCTGAGAATATATTGTATTTTGTTTGCAACGCTAAAAATAAATATCGTATAGAGTTATCAAGGGTACAAAAATGTTTGTTGTCGTTTTTTGACGTTCACACGATAACTTTTGCATGATTTTAATTACCGAGGGTAAGGGTGGTTCGTTGCTCAAATTTCTACATGGAAAGCCTAAGCCTGGACAAAAAAAAAATTCTCACCGGATTACCTCTGGGAAAATGATATCATCCCAACTAAACGCTGGATACCATCTGTTCTTGAAATATCTCAACCATTCGTCGAATTTGATTATTGTTCTAAGCATAACAGATATTTAAAGTTAGTTAACAGGTAAAATTGATAGAAAAGATTTCCGGGTTCTACACTGTTACGCTTTATTATTCGTGACGTTTCGGTCTCTGTTGAGACCTTTATGATAAAGGTCTCAGCAGAGACCGAAACGTCACGAATAATAAAGCGTAACAGTGTGGAATCCGGAAATCTTTTCTTTCAATTCGAAATGCACTATGTAAACATTCACCAAACTAATAGGTAAAATCCCCCTCCTGCCACCACCCTCTCAAATATAAAATTTCCGAAAGTGCATTGTATCAATTGTACTTCTGTACAAAAGGATTATTGTTCTAGTTCCGGTGTCTCAACAAAAAAAAATTCAGCTAAGTCCCAAAAATAGAAAAATCCAGAAATGTTAAAATCAAAACTTAAGGTTCGATTAACGGCGCAATTGTAAAACTATATGAATATTCACATTTTTAAAACTTAATTCAAATTCCTTATAATTAAAAAAAAACCTGGTGTGCTAAAAATGAATAATTTACTCGATATGAATAGTACATTCAAAACTACTTAATAAGCGAACCACTTAGAAGTTTCAAGAGTGAATCAATATCAAGTAAATAATATTTCATTTCATTTAATCGAAACGACCTCATTGATCTGATTCAAGAAAAACTCTTTATGTTAATCAAGCTCGATTATTGATTTCGTCGTATGTCTTTTTTTGCATGTGATCTTTTGTTTGTATGTCAGCTACATAGAACGCATTCCGGTCAAGGTTATTTGAATGTTAAACAAGAAAATTCTTAAAGTATCCTTAAGAATTTTATAAGTCAGGAACAATGTTCTAGTTAATAACTCTCAAATATTCGAAGAGAAAAGGTTTCTTTTTTTTTAATAAAAATATCTAAAATATGAATAATTTGTATGGGAGTGGAGTGCAGTCAATAATATTCTAGTTATTGCATTTTGAATGAAAAAAATTTCGCTGGGGTATCATTCCACTAGTTCTAAGTCTAGTTCTTGCAAAATGCATTTCGATAGCCAAATTTTCAGGTTAATAGCTTTGGAGAATTTTAAACGATATCTTTAATTGTTTATATTCTTTTTTATTTAATATGACTTTATTTTTTTTCATAAATATTCATAGAATTGTTTCTACTAAATTTGTCGGAAAAAAATTAAAGTTGGTGGAGTTATAGATTCGAAGTTTGATATGTTTTTGGAATTTTTAATTTAACACAAAATTTATTATACGAGAGGAGGTCAAAAACTTCGCGGAATAAAAGGGATGGACAAGAGTGGGGGAAATATTTTTAGCTGGAGGTATTCTAACACTCAATACAGGTTTCTGTCAAATCACTAACATTTTAGTTATCGCCAAATCAAGAAGTCAATCGGAAAGAAAACGCAAACTATGGACAAAATTGAGTTTCGTGCTGTCATAAAGTTCCTTACCAAGCTTCGCTTTCTATCATTCAGTCCCCCATAACATCTGGAAATATTTGTCAGTAGCAGCCAGTATTACTGAAAAATATACCAGCTTCTCCATTCGTTACGGTCGTTCTCACTCCCCTTCCCCTCCCTTCCCAATTCCAGTCCTTCCCTCCATGACTGTGTTTGTACATTGCACATCAAGGCCGAAATTGCCTATAACACAGGTCATTCTGTAAAAAAAAGGAAAAACAAATCATTTTAAAAAAAATGTCATCTGTTTACGGGGACTCTTGCCCGGGATAACGATGATGGCATAGTTTATTTAGGCAAGACAGAGAGTCGATTTAAGATGGTAAACACTCGGGCCGGCCGATTGAGGCCACTTCCTCAAAAATCGTCGAAAAGTGGAGAAACGTGTTCTCGAAGATACTCGTTTAAAGAAGAAACAAATCGCAAAAATGGTTGGAGTATCAGATACAACCATTTTTAATATCCTCTACGATCATCTCGGCATGTCTAAGGTCAGCGCAAGATGGGTATCGAGAATACTCTCAGCGGTTCAGAAAGGCAACGCGTCGAGTGTTCATGCGAGTTTTCGGATCTCTGTAGCGAGAACAGGGATGAAATTTTGACCCGGATTATGACTCGAGACGAAGCCTCATTATGAGCCTGAATCAAAGTAGGAGTCAATGCAGTGGCTCCATAACGGCGCTCCACCCCCAAAGAAGTTCAAGGTCTCACAATCCGCCGGAAAAATCATGGCCACTATTTATTGGGATTCAAATTGGGTTTTGATGATCGACAATAAAAAAAGAGGACAACATTTCACAGGGGGATAATATGCCAACCACGCTACAAGAATTAAAGAATACCATCAAAGAAAAAAGAAGAGGTGCAGATTCGAGGTGTGCTGATTTTGCACGGAAATGCACCTGTTCACAAGAGCCACGTTGCAATGACTGCCCTACAGAATATTGAACCACCCCCCTTATAGTCCAGATCTGGCCACTTCCGATTACTATTTGGCCCCCAAACTGAAGATAGAATTTTGGGGAATAAAATTTACCAACGATGAAGAGGATGAGTCGGCAATTTCAACCTATTTTGAAGGCCTTGATAAAACAATTTTTTTTAGAAGGAAATAAATAAACTTTGTGAGAGATGTGATAAATGTATTAAGCTTAAGGGAGAATATATTGAAAAGGAAAAATAATCACTTGTTTCGTTTTACTCCCCTTCCCTGTCATTCGGCGAACTTTTTGACCTCCCCTCGTATTACTGCTACGTATGTAACTTCGAAGGTGTCGTAAAAGCAATTTATTTTAGTTTGCCCTTAATACTGAAAAGTGTGTCGAGCGCGGTATCATAATAAGATCTAAGTATCTTAGTTCTTCTACTAGTTTCGCAGTAGATCATCTGATGGTGCTTCATCACATCTGTTTTCTAAACATCTTCTCTTGGAAGTAGGTGTAGCCTAGTGCGTGAGCGTGAGTTCAAATCCTGGTCGACGTATAATTCCAGCATGCTTCTTGGATATATCTGGGCTACATCAATCTACGAAAATGAAACTTCGTAGATAGAGAGGGATAACAAACCTTCCACAATATAATATAAATGAAAAAGTTAAGAAACCTGAAGGTCAGGAAGGCTAAAGCCCGATTTGGTTGTTGTGACATTGAAGAAGAACAATATGAGCAGATTGCAGTAGCAGATGGTCATCTACGGGTATCATAAGAACCTTGTGGATAGCCGCGGTCGATTAACTTCTATACCCACGGATCGGGAGCAGAGATATGCCTCAATAAGACCGGGGGCTACCCCTGAATTTTTCTGGAGACTACCTCTCTTATGAAACTCTCCATAGACGGTCCCAAGCCCGGTTTGAGAAAGGAGGAGGGAACATGGAGTTAACCTGAATGGCCAGTAACACCAGAACGTCTCAGGAAGTAGGCAAAAAGTATGACATAGTTGGACTTGCAGCATAGCTGTGAGAACTCCAGCATGTCATACTTAGCTCAAAACTCCCACCCTTTTTCTACTGGGGTGTAATAAATAAGTAGGACTGGTCATCCACGTCGGGGATTGGGCGAGGCGCCGACAACGCATCACCGGAAAAAGAACACTGTCCAGAAACCTGAAGAACAGTCTCGGAAAGGATGGACTCAACGGCAACGACCTCGCAAACGACAAATGGACTACTCTATTGGATCTTGGAATGTTCGATCCTTATTTAGGACAGGAGCTCTGAAAGAGTTTCTCGAAGAAGTGACAAAACACAACATCAACATAACTGCCATCCAAGAAACGAAATGGCTCGGTAACGAAATCATGGACATGAGATCACACACAATCTATCCAAGTGGAAAATTGTCGGGAAGCAAAGAGTTTGGAGTTGCTTTTGTCGTTGACAAAAAATGTAAACAGCAGGTCACGAGCTTCAGACCAGTAAGTGAAAGACTGTGTGCAATCCGAATAAAGACTAAATTTTTCAACACTTGGTTGATCAACGCCCACGCACCAACTGAAGACAAGGACGATATAACAAAAGACGAATTTTATGCCACCCTAGAGACAACCTGTAATTCACTGCCCTCGAATGACCTAAAAATTGTCTTAGGGGATTTTAATGCAAAAGTCGGAAAGAAGGAGGCTCATAGAGGAATACAGGAGGGCACAGTCTCCATGACATAACCAACGATAATGGCCAACGTCTTATTGATTTCTGAAGCAGCAAAAATATCATAGTGAGCTCTACGTGTTTCCCACATCGCACACACCTTCAACCAAATAGACCACGTTCTAATTGAGAAAAGGGCTGCTTCCAGCATACTTGATGTACGAACTCTCCGCGGTGCGAACTGTGACTCTGCTCACTATCTAGTCACAGCTAAGTATCGATGCAAAATAGCTTGTCGTGGATATTCGAAAACGAGTAGAGCTCGCAAATTCCAATGTCGACAAGCTTAACGACGAAAGGGTGGCGCAGGCTTACATGTTAGCATGTAATAAACACCTGACACCAATATATGAAAATATCCAAAATATGCCAGTGGAGAATGCGTGGATGAAAATACGAGACGGCATCAAATCTCCCGCAAAAGAGGTATTAGGATATCAAGCACGGCGAAAAAATAATGATTAGTTTGACCAAGAATTTCGCGATGCAAAGAAGAAAGAACGAGGCTTACAAAATGTTTACTGGACGACCAACACGAGCCAAAAAAGAAAGATTTGACGAGCTTAGGCGATATGCGAAAAAGACCTGCAGGCGAAAAGGAAGTACCATAATGACAAGATCAAAAAAATGGACGACGACATGAGAAAATAAACTGCCAACAAGTCGGGCGAAACTTTATTATTTTTGGGACAAGTTGCGGATGCATGGAAAGTCAATATGCAGGTTAGAGTGGTTTGGGAGACTTTTTAATTGATTGCTTGAACCATGACCAATATTCTCTGCATAGAATGTGTTTCATAAACGAAGCTGCATAGAATTATCATAAAATTCGGTGTATTCTACATTCACGAAACCGAATATTTGTATGGGAGGGGGTAGAGCGGGTAAGGGAATCGTAAAATTTGTGATGCAATTTTATTTCATTTTTCTTGTAAGGTGCTCGTACAAAAGTTCAATTTCGTAGCTTTTAATTTGTTTGTTATTAGTTGATTTAGTGAAATTGGTCGATACTTTTGTATGGGACGTGGTAGAAGGGTATGCGCGATTTCAAAACTTTTGAGGCAATTTTATTTCAACTATTTTTAGAAGATCTTATGCAAAATTTTAAATTGATAGCTTTTAATAGTTCGGTGATAATTGATTTCTTGAAAATGGTCGAAAAAATAATTTTGTATGGGAGGGGTAGAAGTTTCAAAGGTATTTGACCAGTTAATATTTCATATATTTAAGGATTTTTTTGTAAATATATTTTGCAAATTTTCAAGTTCCTACCTTAAAATTTCATTCAAAAATTTTCAATTTATGGTTTTTTTTCAATGCACATGAAACACCTTGTGCACGTTAGACCGGGGGGTTCGGTTTGTAACAATTGTGGAACAAATTATTATTTTTATACTCTAGATGAAATCTGAGAGTATATTGTGTTTGCCTTACCGTTTGTAACGCTAAGAAATAACGCTCGCACAAATCCGCGAAGAAAACAGAAATATTTGTTGTCGCTCAAAAACCTCGATTCCGTGTGACCGTCTGTCTGTATGTGCGTCTGTCAACAGCATAACTCTCGAAAGCTTTGAGCTATAGTGCTAAAAAATTTTGTGTGTCATTTGTAGCAAAAAAGTAAGGTCAAGTTCGTGAACGGGCCAAATCGCTCCACCACTTCTACCTCCTCCCATACAAAATGACACAATTACGCAATTTGATAATAAACGGATTTGCTCGAAAAGTATAAAAGTTAATGAACTCAAATTTGGAGCATATTACTTTAATATTAATTTCAATCTGTCGTATAAAAATTATGTGTGTCCTCCCTCTCCTTCCACCACCTCCCGTGCAAACTGCACTTTTTCATGAAATGCTCTAAACCAATTTACTCAGTGCGTATAAAATTTAGCAAGCTGAAATTGTACAAAAAATATTTATTTATTAGTAAGACCAATAAAAATTAGATGATTAGCTTCACCCCTTCTACCCCCTCCCATACAAAATGACACAAATACGCAATTCGACAATAAACGGATTTGCTCAAAAAGTATAAAAGCCATTAGTCTGAAAATTTGAGTATATTACTTTCGTGGCGATTTCAATCTACAATTTAAAAATTGTGTGTGCTCCTGCTGCTTCCACCACCTCCCATACAAACTGTACTTTTTCATGAAATACTCTAAGCCAATTAACTCTGTACGTAGAAAATTTATCGAGCTCCAATTTAGCACTAAATATTTATTTAGAATTATTAGCAAGATAAATAAAAATTAGATGATTAGCTTCACCCCTTCTAACCCCTCCCATACGAAATTACATAATTTCGCAACTCGACATTAAACAGGTTTGCTCGAAAAGTATAAAAGCTATTGATCTGAAATTTGGAATATAATACTTTTATGTTAATTTCAATCTACTGCATAAAATTTATTTGAGTACTCCTCTTCTTTCCACCCCCTCCCGCACTTTTTCATGCAATGCTCTAAACCAATTTATTCAGTACGTATAAAACGTATCAAGCTGAAATTATACATTAATAACTTATTTAGAATTATTATTCAGCCCGAAAAAAAATCAGATGATTAGTCTTACCCCTTCTACCACCTCTCATACAAAATGGCGCAATTTTGGAATTCGACAATAAACAAATTTGCTCGAAAAGCATGGATGCCTTTCATCTAAAATTCAGAATATATTACTTTTATGATGATATAAATCTATCATATAAAAAATATTTTAGTCCTCCCCTGTCTTCCACCACTTCCTATACAAACTCTACTTGTTCATGAAATTCTCTAAAACAATAACTCAGTATGTATAAAATCTATCGAGCTGAAATTGTTCACTTAATATTTATTTCGAATTAGTAGTAAGCCCAAAAAAATGAAGCTATTATCTGTACCCCTTCTACCCCCTCCCATACAATCTGACACAAATTCAAAACTTTACAAAAAGCTGATTTTCCTGTATAGTATGAATGCTATTGATCTACAATTTAAAACATGTCAAAAGCATGATGTTTATAGTTATTTGTGAAAAAGTCATTAAGGACTCGCCCCTCCTTGTACCACCTCCCATACAAACTACACAATTTGGATAAATCCAATAACCTAATTTTCTCAGCATCTATTAAATTTTTAATCCTAAATTTTGTGTAAAACGTTTTGATAGCAACTTTAGCGTTATGGGAAAAAATTAATTCAATGTCGTCAACCCTGTACCACTTCCCCTACAAAATTTCTTGAAATCAAAAAATTTCTCTTTCATCTAGAGTATCGCACGATTGGGTTTTATGCCCATTAATATAATATTAATTTTTAAGTGTTTTTCTTTGCACCCCAAACCCCCCCTGGACCCTCCCCCTTACAATAATTAGCCTCACTCTAAGCTGGTTCTGGTGGAACTATATGCCACCTTAATGGTCCCAAAATATGAATTTTTTACGATAAGTAATTTCGAAGATATAATCATTTGAAAAAACAATTGGGCCGACAATTTATTTCGGACGCCAATGGATAAAAAAATTAAATTATTTTTGTAGTTTGTCCCACAACCCTCTCTATATCTCTGCTGATTTTCAGCTTCCTAACTGCATTCGTGGTGGAAATATTAGCAAGTTTAGTTTTTGACTCTTTCCCTCCCCCGACTCCCCCTTCCCCCGACTCCCCAAAATTTAGAAATTGGCGCTCACTTACCAAATCAACAATCTGCCAAAAACGAACATTCTACCTGTAACGGTCTCGGAGATATGAGTCCATATGTATGGCGTACGGCGGGACGCATTTTTTTTTGCATTTTTAAGCTAGGGTAGCAAATTTTTTTTTTCTGTTTCGATCACAATACTTTATTATTAGAATAATAGGTAAAATAAAACGCGGGACGCATACGCAGTAGTAAGACTTAAAAAAAGTAATATAAGCCAAAAACTAGTTTTTGCAAAGACGCAGAGGGCACAGAAGAAATCAAAAGGAGGTGGGCTTCATACTTTGAACATCTTTTGAATCCCACTCCATTAGCACCGATCACAACAGACAACATTTCAATTGAAGCCTAACTGACGAAGATGAACCATCATCGACACTACCCACGTTTGCTGAAATCAAAGCAGCCCTATGTGACCAAAAATTAAACAAAGCGCCGGGAATTGACGAAATACCAGTTGAACTTCTGAAAAACGGTGGAAATTCTGTCGCTGAAATACTGCACAACATGATATGCAAAATTTGGACAGAGGAAATCATACCCGACGATTGGCGAAAAAGCATTATATGTCCAATTTACAAGAAAGGAGACAAACTCTGCTGTGAGAACTACAGAGGTATATCATTGTTGTGTACGTCCTATAAAATACTGACAAAAATAATTGAACGTCGTCTTAAGCCCTATACTAATCAAATAATTGACGAGGAGCGTACTGTACCAAATCAGGCTTGACTTTGGAATTTCTCCAAAACTAGTCCGACTAACAAGACTCACAATGACGAACACTGAATCCCAAGTGAGAATACAAACCGATTCCACTACCAGCTTTCGAACGGATTGTGGTTTAAAGCAGGGAGATGGTCTAGCCCCATGCTTTTCAACTTGGCACTAGAGTATGTCGTCCGAAAAACCCCTGTCGACACCAACGGGACACTACTATTCAAGTCCACCCAACTAGTAGCATACGCTGACGACATTAACATCCTAGCAAGATCCTTCCCTAGTGCTAAGGAGGTATTTGTCAATCTTGACTCCGCCGCAAAAGAAGTCGGGTTCCGCATTAATGAAAGCAAAACCAAAGTAATGACGCAAACAAGAAGGAGAGCGCCTATCAGACAAAACATAACAATTGCGGAATATAATTTGGAGTGTGGACAATTTCATATATCTTGGGGCTAATCTAGCAAAGGACGGTAATGAAACAGACGAAATCAAACGACGGATAATACTTGCAAATAAGAAGTATTATTCGGTACTTCCAATAATGAAATCCAAGAAAGTGCACAGGAACAATAAGCTGCGGATATATAAAACTATTATACGACCTGTGCTCTGTTATGGTAGCGAGACGTGGACATTAACGTGCAGTTAACGCATTTGAAAGAAAGGTCCTCCGAAGAATTTTGGGACCTGTAAAGAAAGGAACGGAATGGCGAATAAGATACAACCATGAGTTGTATCAACTCTACGACGAGCTAGAAGCTTCAACGTTCATTACATAAACTGCAGTGGGCTGGCCATGTAGAGCGAATGGAAGACAGAAGAATCCCCAAACGTGCTCTGAAAGCAAAGCGAGTGGTAACCGGCCAATAGGCAAGCCACGCAAGCGATGGGAAGACTCGGTTGATGAAGATAGCAAAGCCATCTTAAAAAACATAACAGGGCTACGATTGCGCGTAAAGCGCAATCTTACGATACTCTAGATGAAATAGAATTTTTTGTGATCCCAAGAGATTTTGTATGGGGAGTGTTAGAAGGGATGATAGCATTGAACTAATTTTTCCCCATCATGCTTAAGTAGCTATAAAAATATTTTGTACAAAATGCTTACTCCAAAAATTGAATGGGAACTGAGAAAATTAGTGAGTTAGATTTAGTGAAAATGTGCAGTTTGTATGGGAGGTGGTAGAAAGAGTGAGGGGATTTTAGTTATTTTTTCAGTAATAACTAGAAATATTATAAAATTGATATCCCTGAAATTTCAGACTAGTGCCATTTATACTTTTTGAGAAATTCGATTTTTTGTGAAGTTGTGAAACTGGGTCATATTGTATGGGAGGGGGTAGAAGTAATGAAGCTAAACAAATGTTTTTTTCTGATCTTAATGATACTACTAATTAAGTATTTATTACAAAATATGAGCTCAATAAATGTTATATGTTCTGAGAAAATCGTCTTAGAGCATTTCATGAAAAAGTGTAGTTTGTATGGGAGGGGGTGGAAGGAGAGGGAGGACGCCAAAAATTTTTATACTGTAGATTAAAATTATTATGAAAGTAATATATCCCAAAATTCAGACTAATAGCTTTTATACTATTCGAGTAAATCCATTTATTGTCAAATTGCGAAATTGTGTCATTTTGTATGGGAGGGGGTAGAAGGGGTGAAGCTAATCGTCTAAATTTTTTTGGGCTAACTAACAATTTTAAATAAATATTTGGTGCACAATTTGAGCCCGCTAAATTTTATACGCACTGAGTAAATTGGCTTAGAGTAATTCATGACAAGTACAGTTTGTGTGGGAGGTGGTAGAAGGAGGAGGAGGACATGCATAATTTTTATACAGTAGATTGATATTATCATAAAAGTAACATATTCCAAATTTCAGGCCAATAGCTTTTATACTTTTTGTGCAAATCCGTTTATTGTCAAATTGCGCAATTGTGTCATTTTGTATGGGAGGGGGTAGAAGGGGTGGAGCGATTTGGCCCGTTCACGAACTTGACCTTACTTTTTTGTCAAAAACGACGTGTACAAAATTTGAACTAGCTAGCTCAACGCGTTCTCAAGCTAGAGCGCGCACAGACGGACGGACGGACGGACGGACGGACGGACGGACAGACGGACGGACATCCGGTTTTGAGATTTTTGAGTGATTATATGAACTTCTGTATCATTCATTTTTTTCTCCGAGCCTTATTTCTTGGCGTTACAAACTTTAGAGCAAACTTATAATACTCTCAGATTTCATCTAGAGTATAAACATAACAGGGCTATATCTTACGATACTCTAGATGAAATAGAATTTTTTGTGATCCCAAGAAATTTCGCATGGGAAGTGTTAGAAGGGATGATATCATTGAACTAATTTTTTCCCCATCATGCTAAAGTAGCTATAAAAATGTTTTATACGAAATGCTTACTCCAAAAATTCAATGGGAACTGAAAAGATTAGTGAGTTAGATTTAGTGAAAATGTGCAGTTTGTATGGGAGGTGGTAGAAAGAGTGAGGGGTGATTTTTTCAGAAATAACTAGTAATATTATAAAATTGAAACTCCTTAAATTTCAGACTAGAAACATTCATACTTTTCAAGAAAATCGATTTTTTGTGAAGTTGTGAAACTGTGTCATATTGTATGGGAGGGGGTAGAAGCACTGGAGTAAATCAAATACTTTTTTCTGATCTTAGTGATAATACTAATTAAGTATTTATTACAAAATATGAGCTCAATAAATGTTATATGTTCTGAGAAAATCGTCTTAGAGCATTTCATGAAAAAGTGTAGCTTGTGGGGAGGGGGTGGAAGGAGAGGGAGGATGCAAATAATTTTTCTATTGCAGATTTAGATCAATATGAAAGTAATATATCCCAAAATTCAGACTAATTAATTTTATACTTTCCAAGTAAATTCATTTATTGTCAAATAACAAGTAGAGTTTGTATGGGAGGTGGTAGAAGGAGGTGGAGGACACGCATAATTTTTATACGGTAGATTGATGTCATAAAAGCAACATATTCCAAATTCCAGGCCAATCGGTTTTATACTTTTCGAACAAATCACTTTATTGTCAAATTGCGCAATTGTGTCATTTGGTATGGGAGGGGGTAGAAGGGGTGGAGCGATTTGGCCCGTTCACGAACTTCACCTTACTTTTTTGTCAAAAACGACGTGTATAAAATTTGAACTATCTAGCTCAACGCGTTCTCAAGCTTTTGAGGCTTCCGTGGCGTAGTGGCAGAGTGCTTGCTTCTCAGTCAATAGGTCGTGGGTTCGATTCCCACTCCAGACGGGTTTTTTTTAAGCGCAAATTTTTCAGTTGCTATTGGTGATAAAAAATTATTGGCAATAAAATGGAGAAACGGTGTAAAAGTGAAACAGTTCCACTTCAAGAAGGCCTAGATACTCAGTAGATGGTTTCTGTTCGCTTTCTATCATCCAGTCCCCCATAACATCTGGAAATATTTGTCAGTAAGCAGCCAGTACAACTGAGCAATAAACCAGCTTCTCCAATCGCTACGGTCGTTCTCACTCACCTTCCCCAACCTTCCCAATCCCATTCCTTCTCTCCATGACTGTGTATGTGCATTGCACATAAAGGCCGAAATTGCCTATAACACAAGTCATTCTGTAAAAAACAAACTAGAGAGTGCACAGACGGACGGATGGACATCCGGTTTTGAGATTTTTGAGTGATAATATTAACTTCTGTATCATTCATTTTTTTCTCCGAGCCTTATTTCTTAGCGTTACAAACTTTAGAGCAAACTTATAATACTCTCAGATTTCATCTAGGGTATAATTAGCAGCTGGAGGACGCGGTCTTTGGATCGAGACGATTGGAGGCGACGACTTCAGAAGGCCAAGGCCCGATTTGGGCTGTCGCGCCATTGATGATGACCTCTCTCATGAATGTAATCGACAGCTTCCCTTTTGCCATATCTTTTCACTTGAGTTGTGCATGTATGAATTTCATATTATGCACTAATGTCTTCCTGTTGTAGAATCTTTAATCATTTCGCGCCTTCTTATTTATATTTTAAATAATTCACTGTAAACAATTATAACACAGAAGAACTTCGGCAATATTAATCTCGATGCATGTACATATACATATGTATACTTATTATGACTGTGATGAATCGTGAAATTTTAGTATGGCTTTTGATAAACTTAAATTGCTGACATACAAAAAAATATCTGTAGCTATCAAATAATGCGTTAAGAAATTTTGATTCAATTTAAAATAATCAGTTACTCCAAGCTTTCTTAGTTTTGTCCCGTACTTAGTTATATTTGTTTATTTTATTTGTCTAAATGAAATTAGGAATTTTCCACATTTCTGGATTTTATTACGCTAGAATATTCAGTCTATATGTATAGGTTTTCTGTACATACTACATATCTCCAACTAGTTGCATTCATAGATGATCGATATCGAAAATATTCGATTTCTTAGAAACCATTAACGCTTCCTCAACGAATTCTTGCCACCTGTTTCGTTCGAATCGATATCAATAAAATTTTAGCAATCAACGTCCAATTTTTGATGAACGACATTGACTCGATTCCATTATTATGCAATCGAATCGAATAAATATATTCATGCATTGTATATTGGTTCTTATCGCTTTACCATCAGTCGAAATAACGATCAATTATTCCCTACCCATCCACACCATGTGGATTTAATTGCTTTCAATTAATGCCGATAGAACGCTTTAATTAATTGTCGTGATTCCAAACGAAAGATTACATTGAATTTGTCTTTTGCATTTTGTTCTCAAAGTAGATAGATAGGTAAGGTACACACGCACTTAGTTTAATTACTACGTCATTTCTCTCCGAAAAGAGATTCATTAAAGTTGTCATCCTCCTCTTTTAGTTCGTCGACTATTTTTGGTTGCTTCAGCTTCAGAAAAAAAAATGGAAAAAACCAGTTCATCGCGCAAACTATTTTTTTTTGCCTAGATCAGAACAAGTTAGTCTCAGGCATCTTAAATTTGAGTTCTTTTTAGTAACCAAATCCGTTACGAATTCTAAATAACTATACAAACTTGACGTACTTCGTATTCCTGTCTCCTATGCATACTAGCGCAATTGATATAGTTGATCACATTAAGGAATTCCTTTCGCAATCTTTTACCGGGCGCCATTACACAACGCAACACTGCAGCAATAATAAATCGAAATAAATCACCGAAACTATTAGCAGTTTAAGACTCCATAACCAAACGGCTGATCTGAGAACTATCTTCACAAAAAACAAAACTATATCACTCTTTTCTGGCTGCAACGATCGATGCACATACAATGGGCGGCCACGGGTGGTTCACTCAATTTGCGTCCCTATTTAATAACATTAAATTCACTTTCATCAATCAAATTCACTCGAGATTCGCGCGAACTGTGAACAATAAAATGCGATGATGGAGTCTGTACTATAGAATTTCGATATTTTGTCCACTAGGAGGCCAGCACAAAAAGCGGTCAAACTCGTATTATAACTGCGCGATTTGACCGATCACTGGTTACTGCTGAAAGGCATCCCACGATCACCTATGAATATTGCACTTACTCACCACATACTGATAGGAAAATTTTGCTCTATGTGTACTCACTCGAAAAACAAGCAGCCATCATCCAGCTGAACAAACGCGACGATCGTGCCTCCGCTGATCGCGATCGCATGCGCTGAACTCTAATTTGAATTTTGATTTTGTTGTTGTTTTCGAAATCTTACGTACACTTGCACTGGGCACTAATTCACTTTATTTAGCCGTTGAAAAAATTAACGTACCCTCGTATAGCACTTTGCTCCAATCTCGTACATGTGTGTCTATTCCGCTGAAACCAGTTTTATGATGATCCATGCGCGTAAGATCACCTCAAGAAGTCAAAATTTTAAGACGATCACGTCTGCGCAGTACTCACGTAGCGTATAAGAGAGTTTCAAATTCTCTTCAATATCACACATTCATGTGTGTATTTTTATGGGTTCTATTCCCCTATCTGACAATCAGCTGCTTCTACCATACTAATAATTAATTTTAAGTTTTAGATTCAACGCGCCCCAACGTACAGCAACAAAGAAAAAGCGAGTCTTGCTCTGCCGCGGTAGCTACTTACTCTACTCGTAAGTCTTACGTACTTACCAGTCTGCCTAAAACGAAATTACTATGCTTCAATTTATTATTACCCCCATACGGCTAAGCGTATAGTGAAGAGACGCAATTACAAGTACTTTGGCTTCTTTTGTACAGAGAGTGAGTAGAACTTTCCAGAGCGCTTATTGCTTTATCAAAAGCTCTTTTTTTCGTATAAATTTAGGGCGTTCGGCACTACTACAAAGTTAATATGTTTCCGCGATTCTTACTCAAGTGCAGTCTAATTATATTCTGGAATAATATAATTTTAATGTAAATAAGTTATAGTTGATTGCACGTTTTTTTGTTTTTTTTTGTTATAGGGTATAAATAGAAACATAGAACTCGACCCAGTTGTTATTGTGGTAAGAAGGGCAGTATGACTAATTTGGTAAAAGATAATAGAATTTATGTACAATAAAATTGCTATTAGCAGTAAATAATTTATTAAATTGGGTTTATTGACTCATAGGCGCGTTACAGACCTAATCTGTACTTAACCTTTTGAAAGTAATGATTCGAAAAATCTTTTTTTAACTTGAAGCAGCTGTTCTTTATTTTAATTTGTTAATTACTTTATTATTTTAATAATAAAGTATTGTGATCGACTTGGGAAAAAAAAAAAATTTGCTACCCTGAAATTTTGTTTTTTCGCGTTTCGTGACTAAATTAGCTTAAAAATGCAAAAAAAATAAATCCGTCTGTCTGTACGCCGTCCGCCGTACGCCGTACGCCGTACGCCGGTGTGTACGCTCAGAGCACATTAACTCCCAAACCATTCGAGATAGAAAGCTCATTTTTGGAGGGATTGTAGGTAGTTGCGGATCTCAGGAGGACACTCATTTTTGGGGGTGTAAGGGTTCAGGGGGAGGCGGGGGGAGCACTTAAACCGAAAACTAAGAATTCAAATATCTCAAACATGGTTACAGCTAGGAAGCTAAAAATCAATGTACATATAAAAGGGTTTATGGGACAACTTTTAAAATTAATCTAATTTTTTTATCCATTGGGGTGCAAAAAGGGGGGGCTAAAAACCAATTGTCGGCCGAATTTTTTTTTCAAATGATTATATCTTCGAAATTACTTAGCACAAAAAATTTATAATTTTAGACCATCAAGGTGGCATACAGATTCACTGGAATCAGCTTACATAGAGGCTAATTATTGTTAGGGGGAGAGTCAGGGGGGGTGCAAAGAAAAACACTTAAAAATCAATATCTCGGCTATTTGTTAAGCTATGCAATTGAAACTTGGTACTTATATTAAGCTATACTAAAGAAATATGAAAAAAATATAATATTTGGAGAAAATAGTAGTGGGGGAAAATGGGGAGCATTGAACTTTCCAAAATTTCAAACCATTATATCTCAAAATTGAGGACAGATATCACATCAAAAATTTGTCAGATCGTAAAACTATATAGTTTTTAATTTTGGTAAAAAAAAAAAGTGGGGGGTGTAAGAGGAGGGAGGTGGAAAGCAAAAATGTTGAAAATTTTGAGTAATTTTTTTTGGGCTCTGGTAAAAGATACAGAGTTTACATTTTGCAGATCAATATATCAATTTATTGTACATACATAAAAAATAATAGAAATTCTACAATTGTTATGCACCGACCCCCCTGGTCTAACGTGCACAAGGTGTTTCATGTGAAATGAAAAAACACATAAGCTGAAAATTTTTGAATGAAATTTTAAGGTAGAAACTTGAAAATTTGCGAAATGCATTTAAAAAAAATTCATAAAAGAATGAATTATTAACTGGTCGAAAATCTTTAAAACTTCTACCCCCTCCCATACAAAATTATTTTTTCGACTATTTTCAAGAAATCAATTACCACCTAACTATTAAAAGCTATCAATTTGAAATTTTGCATAAGAACTTACAAAAATAATTGAAATGAAATTACGTTAAAAGTTTTGAAATCGCGCTTACCCTTCTACCCCCTCCAATACAAAAGTATGATTTCGACCAATTTTATTAAATCAACTAATAACAAACAAATTGAAAGCTACGAACTTGAAATTTTGTACGAGCACCTAACAACTGAAAAGAAAGAAAATTGCATCACAAGTCTTACGATTCCCCTACCTCCTCTACCCTCTCCCATACAAAATTATTTTTTCGAGCATTGTTATAAAATAAGTTATCAGCTAACTCTTAAAAGCTATCAATTTCAAATTTTGCATTGAAACTTATAAAAATAATTCAAATGAAATTGCTTTCAAAATTTTCAAATCGCGCTTGCCCTTCTACCCCCTCCCATACAAAACTATGATTTCGACCAATTTCATAAATTAACTAATAACCAACAAACTAAAAGCTATGAACTTGAAATTTTATAAAAGCACCTTAAAAGAGAAGCGAAATAAAACTGCATATCAAAATTTACGATTCCCCTACCTACTCTACCCCCTCCCATACAAATGTTCGGTTTTGTGAATGAAAATTCTATGCAACTTCGTCTATGAAACACATTCTACACAGAGAATATTGGACGTGATTAAAAAGCTATTAACATCCACCCACCCTTACTATTACCCCTCCTCCTCCCCTCCATAAAAACCCAAACTTGTAGAAACGAATGAAATATTGTTAAATAGACAACAGCCCTGCTCAAGAACTCCCTTTCACTTAGTCTTCCCTAACCACTCTTACCTGCATATTGACTTTCCACACATCCGCAACATGTCCCAAGAATAATAAAGTTTCGCCCGACTTGTTGGCAGTTTATTTTAATACTCAGAGGCCAATGGAGGTTTTTTGGACCATGGGGAAGACATAATGTGGTTTAAAGCAGGCAGAATGTCTTGCCCTTGCTTTTCAAATTGACACTACAGTATATCGTCTGAAAAATCCCTGTCGACACCAACGGGACACTACTATTCAAGTCCACTCAACTAATAGCATACGCTGACGACATTAACATCCTAGTAAGATCCTTCATTCCAATTGTAGAACATACTTCTTTAGTGCTAAGGCGATATTTGTCAATCTTGACTCCGCCGCAAAAGAAGTCGGGTTGCGCATTAATGAAAGCAAAACCAAAGTAATGACGCAAACAAGAAGGAGAACGACAATCAGACAAAACATAACAATTGCGGAATATAATTTGGAGAGTGTGGACAACTTCATATATCTTGGGGCTAATCTAGCAAAGGACGGTAATGAAACAGACGAAATCAAACGACGGATAATACTTGCAAATAAAACGTATTATTCGGTACTTCCAATAATAGCTGTGTTTTTTCGCGGACGAGAGTAGAGCAGGTTAAGATACTCCTCAAAAAAAACGATCCAGAGTAGAATAGAGTCACTGTATGACTAAGCAACTCGGCCCATTAGTCTGGCATATGCATATTAGAGATACTCGATACACACTAACATTTCTGTCTTAATAGAGTTTGGACAATCCACATATTTTGACAGTGTCTCAAGCGTTTATTAGATTTTTAGCACAATTATTACATTGTTAAAAATCGGCCAAACTTAAGTTTGGCCGTAATAAATATGAATGTGTTTGTGCAAATATGTGTACAGTGTTTTGACGTTTATTCGAGATTGACAGCTGTTGACTTGCCGCCGGGTGGAACACAGTAAGAAATTCAGTTTCATTGGATTTCCCTTCTTTTTAATATAAATTTCTATCTTTTTACGTCGCGATGCACGAAATTCCGATTCAAGCCGCTCGGCGAGGAGAAAATCATCGAGCGGTTACGGTTCATCTGTGCAGAGGAGGAGGTGAATATTGGCAACGACGATCTGTACAAGAGCATTGTCGAGATTTCGGGTGGGGATTTGCGGCGCGCCATTACCACTCTGCAATCGTGTGACCGCTTAAAAAGTGACTGTGCACAGATTGTCGAAGAAGACCTGCTCGAGATTTCGGGAATCATTCCGCAGAAATATTTGGACGTCTGCCGCTTAGGGAACTACAGTAAGCTCGAGGAATTCGTGCTGGACCTTTCGTTCGAAGCGTACAGTATCGGGCAAATGCTATAACAGTTCAATGATTTCGTCCTGCGCAGCGCCGATCTTGGCAATGATCAGAAGAGCGCCATATGCGATAAATTAGGGGTAAGTAGCAGCTTTCTGCTCTAAGTCTCATTTATTCTTGTGGCTTGTGCATGTTCCGATTGCAAGAAGGCGGTTCAGAGTACTTGCAAATCATTGAACTTGGTTGCGTGGCGATAATGGCACTAAAAAAATAAGAGTTCAGTGTTTTTTTTTGTTTTGTGAAATTTATTTATAAGAAAATGGCAATCATCCGACAATTTCAAAATCGTCCTCCTCCCGTTCCCGTTTCAGAGTTCCGCCACCGGTCAGTGCCCGCCCCATCATCGTCGATTTCCATTTTTACGTCGCTACCGCTCGGAACTTGTTTTGGTTTCGCGGTCACCGTTTTCGTTGTCGAGCTGAACTTAAAGACGGGCTTCGGAATCGTGACCAACGGCGGCTTCGGCGTCGACATTTGATGTCGTTTCACTGTCGTATTCGTCTGTGATTTGATTTGGGTCTTAATTGTCGAGCGGGACTCGATTGCCGATTTGATCATTTTCTTCGGTTGTGATGCCGCATGGTGGTTGGATGGGTATAGACAGGGTAGGCATCTGATCGGCGTCATTAGGCGACGCCCAGTGTTGTAACTGTCATATACACATCAATTGTGCTCATCATACCTCCTCGTGGTAGCCACCGGATCCTGGTCTTGTCCATCCGGACTTGACTTGCTGAACTGATGGGCGCGAGTGCTAATGAAACAGAAAAATTCTAGCACTATAATAATATGGCCCTCCAAGTTGGGGGTTGGGCGATGTGTTAACAACTCATCCTCGGAAAAAACACACCCGTTTCGAAACCTGAAGCAACGCCTCGGACTGGATTGATTCAACGGCAACGACCACGCAAACGAAAAATTGACTATTCCTTCGGATCTTGGAATGTGCGATCCCTGTACAGAGCAGGAGCAGTGAGAGAGCTTCTGGAACAGGCAGTCAAATACAATATAAACATAATTGCACTCCAAGAAACTAAATTATTAGGTAACGAGATTAATGACTTAAGATCGCACACAATTTTCAAAAGTGGGAAATCATCGGGAAGCCGGGAATTTGGAGTTGCGTTTATCGTCGACAAGAAGTTTAAACACCAAGTTACCAACTTCAAATCCGTCAATGAACGATTGTGTGCAATCCGCATCAAAACAAGTTTTTTTAATGTTTGGCTTATTAATGTCCACGCCCCAACGGAAGACAAAGACGACGAAGTTAAAGACGATTTCTACAGCACCTTAGAATCAACATTCGACTCCCTTCCGTCGAATGATATTAAAATAGTATTAGGTGACTTTAACGCGAAAGTGGGCAAAGAAGAAGCATACATAGGGACAATTGGAAGGCATAGTCTCCATGATATTAGTAACGACAACGGCCAGAGGCTGACTGATTTCGCCAGCAGCAAAAACCTTATTGTAAGCTCGACATGCTTCCCGCATCGTGATATTCATAAGAGAACGTGGGCTTCACCCGACGGAAGAACATTCAATCAAATAGACCATGTTCTAATAGAGAAAAGGACGGCCTCCTGCATTCTCGACGTGCGTACATGTCGAGGGGCTAATTGCGACACAGACCACTATTTGGTAAAGACCAAGTTTCGATGTCGAATCGCAAACCGAGGACACTCAAAAATACAACCGGTTCCTAAATTCGACATAGGGAAACTCAAAAACGAGAAAATAGTTGCGAAATATGCGTTAGCCTTGGAGAGGCACTTCACGACAATGCTGAATACCACTGTCAGCATGCCAATAGAAGAAATGTGGCAAAAAATCAAAGATGGCATTACATCTGTCGCAGAGGAGGTGATAGGACAACAACCCCGGCGCAAAAGAAATGATTGGTTCGACAAAGAATGCCAAGATGCCTTAGAACGAAAAAATGAAGCTTACAAAATATTAACGGAACGGCCGACACGAGCCAAACAAGACAAGTACAAGGATCTTAGACGATTTGCAAACAAAATATGCAGACAAAAAAAACGGAAGTACAATAATGACGAAATTAAAAACATGGACGAACAATTTAAATTACACAACACAAGAGCCGCGTATTCCCTTGTCAAAAGGATGAAAGAAGGTTACAAACCGAAAACGACCCTATGCAAGGATGCGGAAGGGAACATTATAAGTAACGCGGAAGATATAAAACTAAGATGGGCACAATATTTTGAACACCTTCTTAACCCGAGCCCATCACCTACACGAACAGCAGCAGCAGATACAATAGCAGGTATAACTGATGTAACAGCTGATGAAGGATCCGCTTTGAGTCCTCCCACACTCGAAGAAGTAAAAACAGCCCTAAGGAACCACCCAAACAACAAAGCGCCGGGCACTGATCAAATCCCAGCTGAACTTCTGAAAGCCGGCGACACCTGCATAGCGCATCTCCTACATAGATTAGTCGCGGACATATGGACGCAGGAAATACTTCCTGAAGATTGGCGCAAGAGCATCATATGTCCAATTTATAAAAAAGGTGACAAACTCTGCTGCGAAAACTACCGAGGAATATCTCTGTTGTGTACGTCTTATAAGATTTTGACGAAAATTCTAGAAAAGAGAATTAAGCCCTATGCTGATAAAGTAATTGGTGAATACCAAGGCGGATTTAGAGCTGGACGCTCAACCACGGACCAGATATTCTCAGTTAAACAGGTGCTGGAAAAGTGCTGGGAATATAATATTGATGTGCACCAGATATTTGTTGACTTCAAACAAGCATACGACAGTATCGACAGGCGCGTACTGTATAAAATCATGTTGGAGTTTGGAGTCCCACCGAAACTGGTTCGACTGACAAGAATGACAATGACTGAGTCTTTGTCACAAGTCAGAGTAGAAAACGATCTGACTTCCAGTTTTAAAACAGACAACGGCCTTAAACAAGGTGACGGCCTCGCACCAATGCTTTTCAACTTAACACTCGAATATGTTGTTCGGAAACTTCCCGTTGACACCAAGGGAACACTATGCTTCAAATCCACACAACTCGTAGCATATGCCGACGACATAGATATCCTTGCAAGATCTCTGGAGAGTGCTAAGGAAGTATTTGTAAACCTTGACTCGGTAGCAAGGGAAGTTGGACTACGTATTAATGAAAAAAAAAAAAAAAAAAATTATGACTTAATCTAGGAAAAGACGCCAATCTGACAAAATATTACAGTAGGATACTATAACCTAGAAAACGTAGACAACATTATATACCTAGGGGCAAACCTATCGAAGGATGGAAGCGAACCCATCGAAATTAAAAGAAGAATAATTATGGCAAACAAGACGTATTATTCGGCACTTCCAATAATTAAAAACAAGAACGTACACAGGAAAACAAAACTTAAGTTATATAAAACGATTATACGACCTGTGCTATGCTATGGCAGCGAAACGTGGACATTAACTCAGGCGTCCGAAAAACTCCTTAACGTCTTTGAAAGAAAGGTCCTCAGAAGAATCCTCGGACCTGTGAGGGAAGACTCAATCTGGAGAATACGATACAATAGAGAATTGTATGCCATCTTCGACAATCCAGAAGTGTCAACCCTCATAAAATTTAAAAAATTACAATGGGCTGGTCATGTGGAGCGGATGGATGACGGAAGAATTCCCAAACGCACACTAAAAGGGAAAGTCAACGGACAAAGACCGGTCGGAAAACCACGAAAGCGCTGGGAGGATTCGATTGACGCAGACAGCAAATCACTGCTAAGATTTTCAAACTGGAGGACGCGGTCACTGAACCGAGATGGATGGAGGCAAAGCATTCAGGAGGCCAAAGTCCGATTTGGGCTGTAGCGCCATCGTAAGTAAGTAAGTAAGTGATGCCGCATGAAGTTTGTAGTTGCAGGCGGAGAGACAGTAACGATCGGGTAGAAGCCGTAAACCACAGCACGGTTTGATTAGAGGTACGAACTGAAGAAAATGAAGAAAAGTTGAATGGCTCGCGGTCAGTCGATGCATGAGGAGGGACTTACGTGCCGTGGTGGCGGATTCGTGAAGGCCTTGCCCAGGACGACCTCCGAAGCGAGCTTGACATCATCCAGATCGATGACTTTCTTTTTCTTCTGGCCGGCAAAATTTGCTCCATTTCCTGCACTTCCTTGACTAGGCGATCGCGAATCGAAAAATATAAAAGCCAATTTTTCTCCGACCGAAATTGGCAAACACCCGAGAAATTTACACGCGAATGTCAACTGAGAATTGTCAGTTTGACATTTCGCATTTTTAGTAAGGTTCTTAGTACACTTCCCTTGCATATACTGTGTGCGCAAAATGTCGAGTTTAAGCTCATTTTTTGCCCCGAATTAGTTTTTTTTTTCGAAAATAAATTTTATTTTCGTGAAAAGTGAATCTTTCTTAACGTTTCTACATCAAAATATAAAAATGGCTAAAAAATTTAAATTTCGCGCGCAATCGGTGTACATGCATTATCCAAACTCTATTAAGACAGAAGTGTTAGTGTGTATCGAGTATCTCTAATGCATATCAGAGTTGAAACCGTTAAGTTTGAATTTTTTGGTGTATATACATATTCGGTTAGATATTTATCAAAATGCAATTGGAATTCGATTATTTGACCTGAAAAATTAATATTATTGTGCCATTCCATTAGAAACAGCCAAAAATTCAATTTTATTTTGCAATTTCCTGCACCCACACATCTTTACCAAACAGCTGTTTGGTCTAGTTTACGATTCTGTTTGTTGACACATGGCGGAAAAACATCCCAACAGGGATTTTTGCAATCCATTCCCTTTTATTGAAAATCATTCAAATTGAGAAATCATTCAAATCGACCTAAGAAATTTGCAATGCATTCTGAAGTAATGTGAAGGCATTACATAAAGTAGCAGTTTCAAAACGTGCCGCGCACAAAACGAAAGATTAATAATAGAAAACATTATTATTATCATAACCCGTTTGTTTTCTAATATTCCCGTAAAATTTTACAAGTTGTTCATTGCGAGAAAAAAAAATCTTAAGTCGTATTTTTCCAGCAACAAAATTAGTTAAATTATAGCAACAGAATTTAAAATACTGAATTCATATCAAAAGCAGGATCCAATTTCATCACAATTTTCATTATTAATTCAAAATGAATCGCTCCCTCAATATTAGAATACCTTCTCAAAGATTAATTTGCTTTCTATTCTTTTACAACCATTCCATCGTAGATACTATCGCGACCATTATATTGCCGTTTTTTTCCAATCATTACATTATTCATTCGTTTCCCTAGATTCCAATGTCGATCCGTTGTAATGCAGAAAGTAGCAAAAACGAATGCTTGCCTATGACATTGCAATGTTAAAGTAATCTAAGTTTTACGACAGTAAGTAGCTTTAATAGCTTCATGGTAAGAACCATCGGCGCGGTAATGACTCCACTCCCTACTGGGATATGTCAGAATGACTACACAGTCTACACCTATTTTCATTAACACTTTGATCTTTCGAACATGCTGTTTTTGTACTAAATTTTTTAGAACATGCTGTTTTTGTACTAAAATAGCAATGTGCCTGACTTCTATACCGAGTTGCTCAGTTATACAGTGACTCTAAAGTAGAAGTTCAGTACTAAAGTATTGGACTGGAAAGTTGTTGCACCTGGAAACAATTTAACAAGTTTACTTCGAATTGCCAGTTGTGAATTATAACAGGTATTTTCTGTAAAATATTTTGAATTTTCGACGATAATCCAAAACTTTTCCTTACAGATCCAATTATGAGTGCAAATAGGAAAGTGTTTTTATTGGAACTATTAGAATCAAGTGATGCGAGGGTTTCGCCTCGGCCCCAATAGCAACGAGATCTATAAAAAAAAATCGAATTATTCACCTAATAAAAATTGAAATCGTTAATTTACTTTTTATTTTTTAGATTGATTTACATTTTTCACAAAAAAAAATTTTTCTCACTGCGTATCTTCGAAAAATAACTGTGATGAGAATACTGTTATAGATCTGGCAGCCACGCAATATTGATGTTTCCCGAATATGCCAGAACAGTCCCCCAATACGTGAAATGCCATAATCAAAGATCTAGAACTTTCCAGTATAGTCTAGGCATACACCGGAATAGTATACTCCAAAAGGTAGGCAATCAAAGATCTAGAACCTTCCAGTATAGTCTATACATACAGCCTACAGAACCGTATACTCCAAAATGTAGGATCTAGAACTCTCCAGTATAGTCGAGACATACACCCGAAAACATCCACGACAGAAGCTTCGAGAACAGGGGGAAAGTATATAAGAGCACGAAGCTTTCAGTCGGAAGTCAGTCATTTAATGATCGAGACGCGAACCAGTGCAAGCGATAAAAAGCGATACGCGGCGGTAGTGCCAAATAGGCGAATTAAGTTAAAGTGTGAATGAAGTAAAAGTGCGAATAAATAAATTATCCCTTGTTTTTAAGCGAATTGTGTTTTTCTTGAATTCCCGGCGAACCCTTAGCTCGCAACAATACGTTATTTTGTCAGAAATGTTAAATTTCATTGCTGCCAACGGCTGGGAAATGAAAGTCCCAAGTTCTAAAAACTTCTGAGCCCTCTATTAGTGAACACAGGAACTATTTATCCAGAGTAGATTACCTACCCCAGTGATATAACTGGGGTAGCTAACCTACTCTGGATAGATGATTTGTTGTTGCTTTCAAACTAGTTACGCTAATCTGCTCTGGATACAGCGGCAAAAAAACACGGCTAATGAAATCCAAGAAAGTGCACAGGAACAATAAGCTGCGAATATATAAAACCAATATATGACCTGTGCTCTGTTATGACAAACGTGGACATTAATGCGAACTTCCGAAAAAATAGTTAACGCTTTCGCTCCGAAGAATTTTGGGACATGTGAAGGAAGGAACGGATTGACGAATAAGACGCAACCATGAGTTGCATCAACTCTACGATTAGTCAGAAGCTTCATTGTTAATCATATTATGTTGCGGAAACCGTATTATCAACACCGTCGCACAGTATGACATTTTCGTAATCTAGCGGGATTTAATTCAAAAATTGCAAGTCAAATATTACCCTAATTGACTACATGATTATTCATGTAATTATCCAATTAAGGAAAACCCGAATTAGTTTTTTTTCCAGAATTTAACCGTTTAGGATACCAGCAGGTCAAAGTCCACTTTTCAGGTAATACAAATTGAAAGGAAAATTTTTCAGTAATCAGTCGTTTGACTTTACTCGAAGATTATACGTACATACATACATACATACATGTTATATTGTTGAAATCTGCTTTTTTTTATTTTCAAAAGATACACTATTTACGATTAGATAATAAGAAAATATAACTAAAATTTGGTCTAGGTTTAATCCTATAATTAAGAATTAAGATTTTGGATCGAAAATTTGCCTCTAAATTTCTTTTTCAAAATTGATTTAGTTACATTATCTGGCATTATCCCATCCCGAGTTTAGACTCATTTTAAAGCTGAATGTGTTTAGTCTTAGAAACCTTCAAAATTGGTTGCGAATAGCTGCGCCGCCCATACAACTCGCTCCAAAATTCAGGATGAGTCCCGTTTTCCGAAGAAGAAATATTTTCGACACATGGACACAAAAATGGTTTCTAACGATTTTTGCATTCGTGCTATAAGAATTTAGAGAAACAGAATGGTACAACTTCGTAATAGTTGCGGTATTTAAAGATGCACTAAAATATGGCCGACGGAACGTATTATGAATTAAAAACTATAAATAAAGTAATTTTAAGGCGCGCCCGGTACTTTTTATACTGATTTTCTACCTGGGAAATGACGAAAATTGCGTTTTAAAAAGTGAATTTTAACATTTTAAAACACCGATTTCGCCATTTTTCTGGGTGGTATTTTAATTATAGTGCACAATATCATAAAAAACACACTTTTAATATTGTCCCAACACTATTTACTACGCAGTTTTCGCCTTCCGGAAGGCAAAAAATAACAATTTATACAACTATTGTATGATCGTCCATGTTTACTGTTTTTCCGTATTCCGAATGACAGTTCCATTGTTGAGCATTGCCAAGTGGGTTTTACATAGTTTCCCGCCGAGGAAAAATGTGTTTTTGGGAAATTATTCAAAATTGCAGTAATTCATTTTTAATTTATTATTTCGTAAAATGATAATGTAGATTGTAGCCCTGCTGGGCTTTTTATCATTAAACTCTATTTTTCTCCGCAGGGCTACCCAAAACGTAGTTCTTTGCATAGCCGTAGTTGGATACGAAAAAGAGGGTTTAACAATGAAAGCCCCGCAGGGCTACCCAAAACGTAGTTCTTTGCGTAACCGTAGTTGGATACGAAAAACAGGGTTTAATAATGAAAGCCCCGCAGGGCTACCCAAAACGTAGTTCTTTGCGTAGCAAAGTAATTTTGAATAATTTCCCAAAAACACATTTTCCCTCGGCGGGAAATTACATAAAACCCACTTGGTTTATGTATCTGGCAATGCTCAACAATGAAACTGTCATTCGGAATACGTAAAAACCGTAAACATGGACGGTCATTTAATAGTTGTATAATTTGTTAATTTTTACCTTCCGGAAGGCGAAAAATGCATAGTAAATAGTGTCGGGACAATATTATAAGTGTGTTTTTTATGTTATTGTGCACTATAATAAAAATACCACCCAGAAAAATTGCGAAGTCGGTGTTTTAAAAATTTTAAAATCACTTTTTAAAACGCAATTTTCGTCATTTTAAGGGCGGAAAATCAGTTTAAAAAGTACCGGGCGCGTCTTAAAATTACTTTATTTATAGTTTTTAATTCATAATACGTACCGTGGACCATTTTTTACTACCCTCGGCGGGAAATTATATAATCTCAATTGATTTTCGATGCTGGCAATACTAAATAACAAAACTGTCAGTCGTTCATGCAAACTTTTAATTCGTTCGGGCTTATTTAAACGCGATAAATAATTTTAATTTTTTGCCTTCCGGAAGGCTCAATTGATAAACTAGTCGTGTTTTTCTAATATTTAAATTCTTGTAGTTGAAGTAATTGTATTTGTAATGAAATCCCTGCCGAGTAAAATGAGGAAATGGCCATTTCAGAACCTCAAAAATGAGATTTTAAAATGCGATTTTCCTCATTTTCCAAGTGGAAAAAAGTTAATAACAGTGTCGACCGATCTCTAGAATCACTTAATCTATGGGTTTTTACACCTAATAAATTAGTTAAATTCATTTTTATGCATTTTAAAAGTGGTCCCGCATTCGCTACTTTTTCCAAAAATCACTCAAAATTTTCCTTCCTCCCCTTACACCTCCCAGCTTAAAATGCTTACCCTTTTCTTTTCAGCTCCAAGGAAACTCTTCAAGCAAACGGAAGGAGCGGCTATGGGATCTCCAATTTCACCGGTGGTAGCGGAAATTTTCATGGAGGAATTCGAAAAGAACGCACTGGACTCAGCTCCATTAACACCGAAATTGTATCTACGGTATGTGGATGAATCCTTCATCATTTAGCAAAATGGGAGAGAAAAGCTCGACAAATTTTTAGCACACCTAAACTCACACCACGAGAAAATTAAGCTCACCATGGAAACGGAAAGCAACGGGAAACTGCCATTCTTGGATGTATTCGTAGAAAGGAATGATACGTCGCCAAGCTTCGGGGTATATAGGAAACCAACTCACACCAACAGATATCTCCACGCTCATTCACATCACCACCCAAGCCAGAAAACAGGCGTACTGAAGACCCTAATACACAGAGCTCGACGTATAACTGAAGGAAATACGGGCACTCTACGAAAGGAAAAGGAACAGTTGAATCGGGCATTCACAGCGAATGGATACAATGCGAGCGAAATTTACAAGGTGTGGAAACCGAAGCATCCAAGGACAAAAGAACGGAAAGACACTTAAGAAGGAAATACAGACAAACAATGGGTAAAACTACCTTACATCCAGGGCACGACGAATAAGATAGGAAAAGTTTTTCGCAAATCCAACATTCTCTACTCCGACTACTATCCGAGGAATTTTAGGAAACCAAAAGGACAAAAAACCATTGGAGATTGATGGAGTATACAAAGTACCGTGCGGCTCATGCGATAAAGTATACATAGGAGAAACGGACCGCACAGTCCAAACAAGGATCAACGAGCACCAACGATGCACACGGAAAAACCAGATACAGTAATCAGCGATCGCGGAACATGCAACGACAGAGGACCATACAATCGATTTCGAAAATGTGCAAATTCTGGTCAGGACACATCAATATTATCAATGAATAGTACGAGAAGCAATAGAAATTTCTAAATATCCACAGAACTTCAACCGAGACACCGGATACAAGTTATCAGCAGTTTGGCTATATGCCTTAAAATTTGTTAAGAACAAAATCCGTACCCAGAAATCCTTAACTACCTGATATTAATTAAGTAACCTTAATTACCCTTCCTTCTATATTTTCGGACACCAATGGATGGTGTTCGAATGGTAGTAAGGGTCACAGAGCGTAATCGTGATCTGGTACATGAAGTAGCATAAATTCTGTGAAAAGCCCACTGTTAATACTATCAACAGCTCTGCTACTGAATCCTATCTCCACCTCCCCGCGGTGACCACCGGGTGTTTTGTTCAAAACAGCAGACGGAGAAGGGTGAAGGCGAGTGTTCCGCGCCTCTAATCGGAACTGCCATCCAGACTGGCCCTGCAGGTTGGGGGTTGGGCGAAACGCTAACAACGTCTCCCCGGAAAAAAACTCGCGTGTCCAGGAACCCGGATTACAGCCTCGGATTGGACGGATCAAACGGCAACGGAAAATGGACTATTCTTTTGGATCTTGGAATGTGCGTTCACTACATCAAACGGGTGCACTGCGGGAACTTCTTCAGGAGATGTCTCGTAACAACATCAGCATCCTCGCTCTCCAAGAAACGAAATGGCTCGGAAACGAAATTAACGATAGCAGATCTCACACGATTTTTACCAGCGGAAAAGATCTAGGAAGCAGAGAATTCGGTGTCGCTTTTGTGGTAGATAATGCGTTCAAACAACTCGTAACGAAATTTATACCGATCAACGAACGGATCTGCTTAATCCGCTTCAAGTTGAAGTTCTTCAGCGTTTTGTTCATTAACTGCCATGCTCCTACAGAGGAGAAAGATGATGTGACTAAAGACGAATTCTATGCCCGACTTGACAGCACTTTTGACGGGCTGCCCTTCAATGACATCAAAATTCTTATTGGAGACTTCAACAGTAAAATTGGCAACGAACTCTTTCATAGGGGCGTATCAGGAGGGCATAGCCTCCATAATGCAACGAATGATAATGGCCAAAGTCTTATTGACGTCGCCAGCAGTAAGAACCTAGTCATAAGCTCCACCTGCTTACCGCATAAAAATATTCATAAAATGACGTGGGCATCACCAGATGGGCACACCTTCAACCAAATTAACCACGTTCTCATCGAAAAAAGGGCTGCCTCCAGCATTCTAGATGTCAGGACTCTACGTGGCGCGAACTGTGACTCGGACTATTTTCTTGTTGGAGCTAAATACCGCTGTCGCATAGCTAACAAGGGCCACACTAAAAGGAGCTGGGATCCGAAGCTCAATATGCAAAACTAAAGGACGACACAACGAAAGTGGAATATATGTCCACAATCAAAGCACATATTATTGACCAAATGTGGCAGAACATTAAGGATAGTATTCACCGCGCAGCAGAATACACTTTAGGACATTTAGAGCGGAGAAAACGAAATGACTGGTTCGATGAGGAATGCCAAGAAGCCATCACCAAGAAAAACGAAGCCTATCGACTGTTTTTCGAAAGACGAACACGAGCTAGAGAGGACAACTATCAACGGCTCAGGCGAAACGCCAAGAAGATCTGCAGACGAAAAAAACGCAAAATAAACAATGACAAAATTTTATCACTGGACGAAAACCTGAAGAAAAATTACGTGCGAGCAGCATTTAATACCGTGAAACAAATGAGACAAGGTTACAAACCGCAAACTACCCTCTGTAAGGACGAAGAAGGCAGCATCATAAACGACGCTACCGAAATCAATGCACGATGAGTTCAGTACTTCCGAACACTGTTAAATAGAACGACATCACAGACTGAACCTTTTACAATTCCGGAAGATCCAGATGGAGATCATCTGCCTATTGCACCAACTTATGATGAAGTAGCGACAGCCTTACATAATTTAAGATCGAACAAGGCGCCCGGAATTGACGGAATTCCTGCAGAGCTCTTGAAAGAAGGTGGAACAGAGCTTACCGGTCGAACATTTAGATTAATTGTTAAAATCTGGACAACTGAAAAATTACCCGACGACTGGCGGAAAAGCATTATATGTCCGGTATACAAAAAGGGTGACCGTTTGCGTTGCGAAAATTACAGAGAAATTTCATTGCTATGTACGTGTTACAAAATCTTGACTAAAATTATCGAACGAAGACTCAGTGAATACGCTAACAACATCATCGGAGAATATCTAGGTGGCTTCAGATCTGGACCATAGACAACGGACCAGCTATTCTCGATAAAACAGGTGCTAGCAAAATGCTGGGAATATGATATTAATGTGCACCAACTGTTCGTCGATTTTTGCCAAGCATACGATAGTGTCGACCGTAATGCTCTGTACAGAATAACGATTGAACTAGGTGTCCCACCGAAACTAGTTCGGTTAATAAAAGCCACGATGGAAAACAATGAGTGCCAAGTAAAAATCCAAAACGAATTGACTCACAGCTTTCCAATGGAGTCAGGTCTTAAACAAGGAGATGGTCTCGCCCCCAACGCTCTTTAACTTGGTGTTCGAGTATGTCGTCAGGAAAGTAAATTCAGTAACCTCAGTGGACACCAGAGGTACGCTACTCGTAAAATCCGCACAGTTGGTGGCGTATGCAGACGACGTGGATATTCTGGCCCGATCAATACTTGGCGTTAAGGAGGTACTCCAGGAGTTGGAGTCGGCAGCGGGTGAAGTAGGGCTCAGGGTCTAAATAAATGACCCAGACACGAAGGACTGTCCCAGAGAGGCAGAACATTACAATAGGCGAATACAACTTCGAGCAGGTGGATGAATTCGTATACCTGGGAGCCCTTCTTACAAAGGACGGCAATGAGCGACATGAAATTCAAAGAAGAATCACGGCAGCTAACAAAGCATTTTATGCGGTCCTCCCCATAATGAAATCAAGGAAGGTCCAACTACGCATCTACAAGATATTAATTCGTCCTGTGCTGCTATATGGATGCGAAACGTGGACCTTGACGCGGTTTTCGGAGAAGTTATTCGACACTTTTGAGCGAAAAATTCTTCGGAAGGTATACGGAGCAGTTAAGGAAGGAGATGATTGGCGAATTCGATACAACCATGAGCTGTATCAACTATTTGACGACCCACCAGCATCTATCAAACTGCGCAAGTTGTAATGGGCTGGCCACGTGGAACGAATGCACGAGGAACGAATCCCAAAACGAGAGCACAAGGGCAAAGCTCAAGGTAGCCGACCGCAGGGGAAGCCACGAAAGCGATGGGAGGACTCAGTCGACGCAGACTGCAGATCGCTTCTCAATTTTTCAAACTGGAGAACGCGGTCGTTGGACCGAGACAACTGGAGGATGTGCATCCGGAAGGCCAAGGCTCGATATGGGCTGTAGCGCCATTGCATCATCAATGGATAAACAAATTAATTTATTTTTAAAGTTTGTCCCACAGCCCTCTCTATATCTCTGCTGATTTCAGCTTCCTATCTGCGTTCCCGGTGGAGATATTAGCAAGTGTAGTTTTTTACTCTTTCTCTCCCCCTGGATACTAGCAAGTGTAGTTTCTTACTCTTTCCCTCCCCTGTCTCCCCCTTCCACATAACACACTACAAAATTTAGAAAATGGAGCTCACTTAGCCAATCAACAATCCACCCAAAAATGAACATTCTACCTTAAATGGTTGCGGAGATATGAGTCTATATGTACGGCGTACGGCGGGACGTATTTTTTTTTTTGCATTTTTAGGCTAATTTAGCGAAGCATTATAGCACTAGAATAATAAAGTAAAATTACGAACCTCCTCCTCCGCTTCTACCACCTCCCATACAGAAGTCACAATACACTATTCGAAAGAATTTGAGATGACATATTTTCCGGTACATTAAACTCTTTCCCATTTCATCTAGAGTATCATATGATTAGGCTTTACGCTTAATCATAATTCTGTCAAATTTTTTAAGTTCGCTTCACAATTATTGAGCATTCCAAAACATAATAAGTTAAGGATGTTAGTGAAAGAAACGTTTGAAAAAAAGTAAAATCTGCTGTTAATTTAATTTAAAACATAACACAATTATGATTGGACTTAAGGCCCAATCATATGATACTCTAGATGAGATGGAAATGACTTTAATATATCGGAAAAAATGTCATCTCAAATTCTTTCGAATAGTGAATAGAGCAGCTAGGGTATAGCCTATAGTAGGTAGTGAGATGGTCTTGTAATGCGAAGGTCGTGAGTTCAAATCCCGGTCGGCACAATATATAATTCTGGCACATTGCCTGCTTGGATATACCTTGGTCACCTCAATCTAAGAAAATAAAAAATTCGTAGAAGTAATGAAAAATGTTAAGGAATATCAGGAGGCTAAGGTCCGATTTGGGCTGTAGCGCTATTGTAGAAGTAGAAGGAAGCATTGACTGTACGTAGAGTTCTGTCAAGTGATTTTTTTATATTTTTATGAATTCTGTTTTGTTTGTTCTGAAAAGTTTTTGTTTTTTTATAAATATATTTTCGGTAGTGAAAAACTGTATCAATGGTTTTTTAATTAAAGCTTCCAATCACCCAGAAACTCGATATAAGGTGTTGTATGTAGACTTTTGTCCGCCACTGTATATTCATTACCTGGAAGCCATTCATCTTCTGTTGCGTCATCTTGAAAATCAAACGCTGTTCCCTCATCTTTAGATTCGGTGTTCTCTGTAATTTTGTTTCTCCTCGTACCTCAATCTATTGTATTCAGCGGTGTTTAGCTCTCGAATGTTTTCAATTATATTTTCTAAGAATATTAGATGCAATGAACTTCAATTTTAAATTTCACCAACTTCAAATTAGATAAAACTGGACACTTGACTTCTTTAGAACTAGTTGCAGCCAAATTTCAAGGTACACTGACGAAGGAAATAAAAACAAGTGAAAATCTCTTAAAGTTAAAACTGCGAAATCGTCATTAATTGTTAGAAATTTCCTGCTGCCGTCTTTCTTTACATAGTTGATAACTGCATTGGGTTACACGGGTAACCACCATAGACTAGCGTGCATTTTTTCTATCACAGGCACAACGGTTTATCCTATTTCATTATCTATGTACATATGTATGTACCTACATCGTCCACTTTCTACTTAATTTAAATCGGGCATGATTTACTGCCGGTTTTACCCGCTCGTATTGTCGATATAAATTGTCGCGCAGAAACTTTTATTGTCGCTCAAAAATTTCAAATCCGAGTGACGGTTTGTCTGTCTGTCTACACAATAACTGTCGAACGCTTGGCGCTATCGATGCCATTTTTCGCAGAAAGGAAAATTTAAGTTCGTGAATGAGCTACAATCGTTCCCCCTTCTTATTCCCCTCCTCCCAGAATCTTTTTTTTAAATCTTCTACTATATATAAATTTATATAAAACGAACTTGACCTCACCTTTTCAGATAATCATCTACCGCCGCCAGAAAACTTTCATGTAATTTTCAATTTGAGTTTTACGCCAATTTAACATCTGTTAAAATTTTCATATGTTGCTGACCTATACCCCGCGATGTATAAACATTCTGAATAATTCATTAATGCCGGGAAACATGAATTTTCCGTCACACTTATGCGTATGCGGGGGGTTATTATTAGCCACACCGCCGTGTCAGTTTTTCTCTAATCTAGCAATTGTGTGTCCGTCATCATTATTTCCGAATTTGTTAATGAGCCCAATGCCAATCCACATGACGACAAGCGAAACAAAAAAAAAATTACATTTTTCCCTTAATTTTGAGAACAGCAGGTTTGAAAAGTTGAAAGAAGTCTACAAGGACTTTGTCCTCTTTCCCCCCTGGAATTAACTTTAAAGGACACACATAGAGGACACTCCCTTTCCGGCCGATGATGGTCATTTCTCATCCAAGGTAAAACTCTTGTTTCTCTTTGTCACGTTGCCTTCGGCAGCAAACGAAACTCCTAGGAAATATTAGTGGTGCTTCTAGAACTTTCTTAATGAAAGCCAGAACATTATAAGGACGAAAAAGAATTAGAAAAAAACATGGGCATTGTGCCATTTTTTTTCTCGTCTCTTGCCCGGTAATCGATACTAGCGGGTGGAAGAAGGTCGAATTGCAAGGAGGTGGCACGACAGGCACTGTTACAATATGGAGAGGAAAATACCGTGCAAAAGTTTCTATGCTAATGACATGGAAAAAATCTAGCATTATGGATTAGTTTACACGATTTATTCCGGGGAAGGGGAGGATAGTCCTAGTCAGTGTGACGATATTTCCATGTTGTTCGTTCTATTATTTACTATGCCAGATTGTGTCATTATATAACACACTGTGTAAATTGCTTCAGGTCCCTAATTGAGTTTAGAGACAGGATTTGGTATAGGTAGTGAGTAAGAATTATGAAATGATTCATTACTTCTTCTCCAATCTTTGCTTCGTGTCTTACATACAATACAGCTGAAATTTTTCTTTGTGGTAATCTTTCTAGTAGAATACAATCTTCACCAGTTCAAGAACATTGTTTTCCGTCATCTTAGACTTTTATCTCCTTCAATTCCCTACTAAATTCCTGGTACTACTACTAAAGAATATTCCACAGAAGAATGAAAATTCATATCACAATTTCCTTTTTAAAATGCTGACACAAAACATAATGCAAATTCACTGTAAAATCTACCGAGATAGTCATCTATTTGTAGAATATTTCCCACCTAAACTAACAGCGAGACGCAATCACTTCTTCTTCAGATCCAAATGAAAGGAAATCGAGCTATCATCGCTTTCTTGAAGTGTTTATATGACCAAAATACAAGTAAATACAGTGGAAATCGATAATTTACCTGCGGCTCGTATTGAGTTGTAAGGGTGTCGGGGAGGAAAGGAGGGAACCAACCCCAAGGTCATATAATTCGAAATTCAACTTGTTGATGATTAATTTGTTTACACTAAACAAAGTTTGCTTCAGACGTTCCATTCTTTCCCGATTTGAATGAAATGAAGTCAGGCAGGTGTACACCCCCGTAAAGTATAGTACGAGTATTTTCGTCAATGACACGATTTTGCGACAGGAATATGTTTTCGAATAACAACCGGATAATCATTATATCGCTTGGATTCGAGTCGATTATCTCAAGTAATTATTTTGACATTCGACTCGCTTACTGTGTCATAATAATACAGTCCAGTTCGACTGCCATATGTCCTTAGATAGCTGGAAAACGTGTATACTACTCTGATTTTTGATAGTCCTTTCTCCCGGCTTTCGAAAATCACATTAGAGCTGACCGACTCAAATTCACTCCGATGGCCATTAGAAGTGTTGATTTTGATCTCATGTTATAATTAGTGTAATTCTATTTCGAACAAACCGGGGAAGGTGTTACATCGAATTGAGTCGAACAGCACGGGCAGGACTAAGCGTTTAGCTAGACGTGGATGGGACAATAGGTGATTTGGTTTTGGTGACCTATTTCTAGGCTTATGCGGCTAATAGTGATATGGTCGAGTTTAATGTACGAACTAGAGCTAAATTAGTATATACAATTGCCGACTGATAAATCAGAGCAGCTAATAATTTGGTAATGATTTGGCGTTTTTTTTAAGGTTCTATATGTGAAAAGCCAATAGTGCGTGGTAATGGGGTCAGGAATTAGAGTGTAAAAAAGGTTATAATTTCAACAGCAATCAGTTGATTGATAGCTAACATTGAATTGAATCATCAAAATTGAGTTCTACGAAGCGTTTAAAGCGAACTATTCTTGGATTATCCAATAACTGTAATCGGTTTCGATTTAAATAAATTATAGCCATTATAATTTAGTGTCCAATCTGATGATGATGCAATGGCGCTACAGCCCATATCGAGCCTTGGCCTCCCGGATGCACCTCCTCCAGTTGTCTCGGTCCAACGACCGCGTCCTCCAGTTTGAAAAATTGAGAAGCGATCTGCAGTCTGCGTCGACTGAGTCCTCCCATCGCTTTCGTGGTTTCCCCTGCGGTCGGTTACCTTGAGCTTTGTCCTTGAGCACTCGTTTTGGGATTCCTTCCACGTGGCCAGCTTTGCAGCTTACGCAGTTTGATCACTATAGATGCTGGTGGGTCGCCAAATAGTTGATACAGCTCATGGTTGTATCGAATTCGCCAATCATCTCCTTCCTTAACTGCTCCGTATACCTTCCGAAGAATTTTTCGCTCAAAAGTGTCGATTAACTTCTCCGAAAACCGTGTCAAGGTCCACGTTTCGCATCCATATAGCAGCACAGGACGAATTAATATCTTGTAAATGCGTAGTTTATTGTTTCGATGGACCTTCCTTGATTTCATTATGGGGAGGACCGCATAAAATGCTTTGTTAGCTGCCGTGATTCTTTTTTGAATTTCATGTCGCTCATTGCCGTCCTTTGTGAGAAGGGCTCCCAGGTATACGAATTCATCCACCTGCTCGAAGTTGTAAATGACAGACAGACAGACAGACAGACGGTCACTCGGAATCGAGGTTTTTGAGCGACAACAAATATTTCTGTACCCTTGGCGGCTCTGTGCGAGCGTTATTTCTTAGCGTTACAAACGGTAAGGCAAACACAATATACTCTCAGATTTCATCTAGAGTATAAAAATCGTCAATGAAAATAAACAATGATAGGTTGGACACGAAGCCAACATCATAAGCGACGCTACCGAAATCAAAGCGCGATGGGTTCAGTACTTCCGAACACTGTTAAATAGAACGACATCACAGACTGAACCTTTTATAATTCCGGAAGATCCAGATGGAGATCATCTGCCTATTGCACCAACTTATGATGAAGTAGAGCCAGCCTTACATAATTTAAGATCGAACAAGGCGCCAGGAATTGACGGAATCAATGCAGAGCTCTTGAAAGAAGGTGGAACAGAGCTTACTAGTCGAATATTTAGATTGATTGCTAAAATCTGGACAACTGAAAAATTACCCGACGACTGGCGGAAAAGCATTATATGTCCGGTATACAAAAAGGGTGACCGTTTGCGTTGCGAAAATTACAGAGGAATTTCATTGCTATGTACGTGTTACAAAATCTTGACTAAAATTATCGAACGAAGATTCAGTGAATACGCTCCTTCTACCACCTCCCATACAAACTGTACTTGTCATGAATTACTCTAAGCCAATTGACTCAGTGCGTATAAAATTTAGCGAGCTGAAATTGTACGCTAAATATTTATTTAAAATTGTTAGTAAGGCTAAAAAAAATTAGACGATTAGCTTCACCCCTTCTACCCCCTCCCATACAAAATGGCACAATTTCGCAATTCGACTATAAATGGATTTGCTCGAAAAGTATAAAAGCTATTAGTCTGAATTTCGGGATATATTACTTTCATAATAATTTCAATATATAGTATAAAAATTATTTGCGTTCTCCCTCTCCTTCCAACCCCACCCATACAAACTACACTTTTTCATGAAATGCTCTAAGCTGATTTTCTCAGAACATATAACATTTATCGAGCTCACATTTTGTGATAAATACTTATTTAGCATTATCACTAAGATCAGAAAAAAATATTTGATTAGCCTTACTGCTTCTACCCCCTCCCATACAATATGACACAGTGTCACAACTTCACAAAAAATCTATTTTCTTGAAAAGTATGAATGTTACTGGTCTAAAATTTAGGAAATGTAAATTTTATGATATTCTTAGTTATTTCTGAAAAAATCACTAAAATCCCCCCACTTTTTCTACCACCTCCCATACAAACTGCACATTTTCACTAAATCTAACACACTAATTTTCTCAGGCTACTTAAGCATGATGGGGAAAAAATTAGTTCAATGCTATCACCCCTTCTAACACTCCCCATACAAAATTTCTTGGGATCACAAAAAATTCTATTTCATCTAGAGTATCGTAAGATTGCGGTTTACGCGCAATTGTAGCACTGTTATGTTTTTTTTAAGTTTACCAAAAAATTTTGTTCAAAAAATTTATTGCACGAAAAAAAAATAAAACTGAAACTTTTTAAGTGCGGTGACAGCACTAAGAATCACCCAATTTGCTGTGTTACCAAACGCACTAAATACCTTTCGGCTAGCTTGATCTCGAAAAACTTGTGAACAAGCTTGTCAAGCTGAACCTCACCTTATTTAATAGATTTTGGAGCTTACGATCGAGCAAATTCATAAAGAGCTGGGAGCTTGGCCTATAACTCGATATAAGGGAAGGAAATGGAGAAGAGCCAGTGGCCATCAAGAAAATTCATGGGCGATGCCAGTCAAGGTAGCCAGTAGCTAGTCGAGAAGGTTTTTAGTATTGAAAGGATGAGATTAGTTAGAGTTATAAAGGTGGGGGTTTCTTCGTAAGTGGTAAAATGGTGCCTGTTCTCACTTAAATCGACTTTGTTTTGATTACTCGAGTTCCCTAGATTTTCTCAGTTTATATACAAAACCATATGCTAAGAACTTAAATACACGACAATACTGCGACAATTTTCTAATACAACAGAAGCTATCGTCGACACCCAGGAAACATTGTAACGAGCGCTCATAAATTTATGATCGAAAAACGATCGTTGTGCATGCCCGAGCTGCAATATGCTTGGAAAACAAATAACATGATGAGTAATCTAAACGTTCAAAAACCGAGGAGGAGGGTAAAATAAAATAATGTAAACCATATTTAAACCAAACTCTGAAGAGTTCACATCACAAGTGCGATATGCGAGTCCGAAAATGATGTCGACATAGCCCCAGCAAACAATTTAACGAGCGTTCGCAAATAACGATCTTAAAACGAGCTTAAAATGATACAAAACAAATAAACTGCGTTATGATCTTAAGCCAACCAAGTAGAAATGGTCGCACAACGTCGATCTTGTTATGTTCAAGCAGTTTTCATTTCATCATGCACATTATTAGAGCCAAAAATTATTTGTGTCGATTTATCACAATATTGCAAACGCAAACGATGGAAAACCTGGAGTTTGCAGGGAAATCCGCGTGTGCTTGTGGTTTGTGTGTTCGTGAAATCTTCAAAGTCATAAACAACAGAAACAGAGGAAGAAACAGGTGTGAACTTCAAAGACCTCCTGTTGGATTTAGAACTTAAGTTCTTTAATAAATCGTTAATATTTTGTAAATAATATAGTTTATGAATCGTTAAAGATATTCATTAATGAACTAAAATGAAAATAATTAACGACACATTAATGATTCATCGATAACGATTACATACTTGCTTATATACTCGTTTCTTGTAAGCGTTTTACAATTCATTAATGAATTGTTAAAAGTAAATTCATTAACGAATGCCCATTTAATCCGCTTGATGAATCGGTAATGACTCGTTAACGACACTCGTTAACGATCAACTCGCTCGTTAATATAATTCATTAACAATTCTTCAATGAATTAATTTATTTGCTATGTCTATACGCATATCGCACATTTCGTTTGTGCGTGAAATGTTAAAAGCATAAAAAACAAAAACCGAGAAGCAATTGCGATCTTCGATTATATACTTGCTTATATACTCGTTTCTTCTAAGCGTTTTACGATTCATTAATGAATAGTTAAAAGTAATTCATTAATGAATGTCCAATTAGTCCGCTTGATGACTCGTTAATGTATAGTTAACGACGCGATCACAAGAATTGATACAGATATTCTAAGCGTGGTCGAATGGTTGCCATGTCGTTGGGTGAGAAACACTTTCAGAGAACACCTAGACATTTAGGAGTGTGCTGGGCAACATCAAAATTTTGCTGGAGCCAGTCCAGGTGCTTATTAATTTTGACGCCGTGAAGTGTGCAATTATCCGAAGTGAAAAGTTGTGTAGCCGCAAAGGTCAACATTACGTTTATGTCATGGAGGCGTTGAACTTTACTTTATTTTTCGTGCCATTTGATCAGAGCTCGTCGAGTGGAATAACTCCCTGCGATTGAAAGCAATATAATGCTTGTTTCATTCTGCTTGGTATTCGCAAAACTTTTGATTTTATTGAAAACGTAGACAACAGAAGGTCATGAAAACTAAAAAAGGAGTTGAAGATAAAACAGATCTTTGGCCCTAGGCTTAACTAAGACATTCATTCCAAACTCTGTCAAAAGCTTTTGCAATGTCAAGTGCGAAAACTTAACTTTTCCCGAGTTTATGTATGCATGATCTCTAAGGTTCTGTCATGTAAACCAAAAGATCTCCAGTCAACCTTCCCGAATGAAGTCCACATTTAAGACCAATCCTCGAAATATTGAACGATTGACTGTAGTTACTTTTACTTTCGAAATCTCTGAAGTAATGTAATGCATCAACGTTGATGGTACTTGCTTCCTTGGCAATCGGCTGAACATTCGCAACTTTTTAAAAATTAAAAACTTTACAAAAGATTGCGAAGAAGTTTAGCTAAAGAAGAGGAGCAATTTTTAAGGCTAATGGGGCGAAATACCGTCCGGACCAGTCAATTTGTGGATACTAAGATCATTCTTCAGGAGCTTAATATCCAAATAATTCTCGTGCGAAAATGCAGAATGAGAAATCAGTAGGACTTAAACCGGGAGGCGATTGATTCGAAGGTGGATGGCGAGAGTTTCTTGCGAAATTTGCTGCTATCATCGATAGGATCACGGTACGATTGCCATTAAGTAGGTGTGATTTTGAAAAAAATGGAGTTTTTGCTAAATATCAATACAAACCCTAATACAGAGAAATTTTTAGAGAGGTTGTGGTCTATATTTTCAGTTACATTCCTCTTCCACTAATTTCCACGGACTGCAATAAAGCGAGAAGTTCGGAAAACATATACGGGACACGAACTGACACAAATTCTGAGAGAAACGGCGAAAAAATTGAATGAAAATGTTTAAAATTGGCGATGTTATGTTTCACCAAGCTCTTTCCATAATTTTATCACCCTATTCCCCCACCACCACCTTGCACAAGGCAAAAAATTCCAAAAATGAAATTTTAACTTAAGGCCCCTTTTGTATGTCAATATTATCGTCATTATCGTCAACTTTTGGAGTCTGCTGGAAGATTATTCTAAAGAATACATGTTGTTCTGTCTTAAAATGAGATGTTTAGTTCCACGATAACCTCTACAAAAACTGGTTGGAATGGACACAGACATTTAATAACTTATTGCAACTTGACATTTCTCGATACTACTTCTTTTTGGCGTTAACAAAACATAAATAAATTGAGCTTCATGTCTTTGTTGATACCTGCAAGTCCGTTTCTGCAGCGGTATTATATTTAAGGATAGTGAAGTAAGCAGGTGCTAATAAATTCTACAAGTAGGGATTCGGGCGAAATTTCTCAGTACAATACTCGCCAATTGAACCATCGAAATCATGAGAATAAGCGATTTATGTCGACCGACTAACGAATAGTCCTGCGTTGGCTACAGTCGGATCCTAGAAAGCTTAAACAATTTGTTGCCTTTCGTATTTATGAGAGACTGGAGATGACCAATGTAAACGAGTAACGCTGGGTACCAGCCAGGACTAATGTCGCTGATGATACAACACAAATTTCGTCCAGTTTAAAAGTCAAGATTTCCTACTAGACTCTAAATATTCTTGGCGCGAAGACTTGACCAAGGCTAGTGATAGTCCGGATGAGCTAAGTTCGCAGCACTTCATCGGACCTGCTTGTATAGCATTTTGAGAGCTAAATCTAGCTAAAAACATAATAGATTTATAGAGAGGTGAGGGAAATCATCCGCAAGCTGAGGAGAGAAGGCAAAACGTACAAAGTTATCGCCGAAACAGTGGGTTGTTCACAGAATATAGTAACAAATGCTTTAAAAAGGTAAAGAAGGTAAAGATACAAGGGGCAGGCCACGGAAAATATCGGAAAAGAGTTTTCGGTAGATAGCAAGGTTGGTCAAAAGAAAGCTATTTATCACTTCTGCTGAAATAAAAAAAAAATCTTGCGCTTGGTGTTAACACGTCGACAATAACAAGAAGACTAGTAGAAGCTAATCTGCCAGCCAGAAGGCCTAGGAGGAGCCCATTGTTAACATCTAAACATAGGCAACAGCGAAAATTGTTTGCGCAAGAGCATCTCATTGGCCTAAAGAAAAATGGCGAAACATAGCGTCATGGTTTGGGGATGTTTTTCGTGGTACGGTGTTGGTCCCATACACTGTTGGTCCCATACACAGTTTGCCGAGTTTAAATGTGGTTGCAGCTCGACTGAGGACTTGCCCCGCAGTGGAAGGCCAAATGAAGCTGTTACTCCAGAAAACATTAAAAGAGTCCACAAAATCGTTTTGGCCGATCGTAAAGTGAAGTTGCAAGAGTTAGCAGACACTCTAAAGATATCGAAAGGCAGTGTGCACACAATTTTGCATGGGCATTTGTCGATGTGGAAGCTCTTTTCTAAGTGGGTCGGCACCCACTTAGAAAAGAGCTTCCACATCGTTTGCTCACAGTGGACCAAAAACAACAACATATCGACGATTCGGAGGCCTGTATGAAGCTGTTTCGACGTAATAAAAACGATTTTTTGCGGCGGTATATGACAATGGATGAAACTTGGATCCATTATTTTACACCAGAGTCAAATCGGCAGTCATCCGAGTGGACAGCAGCGGGAGAACCGCGACCAAAGCGACCAAAAACTCAAACATCGGCTGGCAAGGTAAGGACTTCAGTTTTTTGGGAAGCACTTGGTATATTATTCATAGACTACCTTGAGAAGGGAAAGAGCATCAATACCGATTATTAAATACCATTACTCGATCGTTTGAAGCGAGAAATTGCTGCGAAACGGCCACACTTGCAGAGTAAAAAAAATACTGTTTCATCAAGACAATGCTCCGTGTTACAAGTTGATCAAAACTATGGCAAAATTGCATGAATTAGGCTTCGAATTGCTTCCGCACCCACCGTATTCTCCAGATCTAGGCCCCAGCGACTACTTGCTCTTCTGAAAAAAATGCTCGCTGGCAAAAGACATGGCTCAAATGAAGAGGTAATTTCCGCAACTGAGGCACATTTTGAGTCGAAAGACAAGTTGTTCTATAAAACTGGTATCGAAAAGCTAGAGAGGCGTTGGACGGATTGTATCACTCTTGAAGGAAACTATGTCGAAGAATAAAGCAAAATTAGACCGAAAAAACTGTATTTTCGTTGTTATCCTACGGACTTATTGACCGATGTGTTACTATGAACTCTGCACGATACATCGAAATATTGGAGACAATTATGCTTCCATTCGCAGAAGAGGAACTGCCAATCCGTTGGATCTTTCGACAGGATAACGATCCAAAACACACCTCAAAAGCGGCTAAGGTCTGGTTTGAGCGCAATAGGATAAACGTTATGAAATGGCCAGCGCAATCGCCAGATCTTAACCCTATTGAACGTCTTTGGAGTGATGTTAAGAACACGCTTGGCTACATTAGACACCGTAATAAAGAAGAATTATGGCAGTCAGTGAGAGTATCTTGGCAGTCTATACTTGTTGAAAGGTACCAACGATTGGTTGACTCCATGCACAGATAATGCCAGGCTGTTCTAAAAAATAATGGATATGGAACTAAGTATTGGGTATTTATACATTTCCGAATGTTCTAAAGCAAAATTAAATGTTAATTTGTGTCTTTCAGAATTTCAAGAAATACACCTATTATTTTGCAGAGCCCATCAAACTAAAATAATATTTAGAAGTAACTTTCGTTTTTCTTGAATTAAAATTTTTATTTTGTTAGTTATATATTACCTAGTTAAGTCATAAATATTGGTACACAACTAAACGCATTCATTACGAATGCAATATTGGGCGCATCCATTTTGTCTTGACTGCGATTCGACAGTTGACATTTCTGCTTCATTGCTACGTAAAAAGTTTTTGGCATCAATTGTTTACAATCATGGATTGGAGCGACATTGAAAATCGTATTGTTGTAGTTGGCCTACTAAAATGCAACATGGAAAAAGGTGATATCTTTCGGACGTTACGACCGCTTGGAATCACTCGCAATTTTATGTATCGTGCTGTGAAGTTGTTTGAAGATACTGGTGGAGTACGAGACCGTCAAAGATCCGGCCGTCCGCGCAGTGTGAGAACTCCGAAAGCGATCAAAGCCGTAAAGAAACGAATCGACCGAAAACCGCTGCGAAAACAGAAAATCTTGTCGCGGGAAATGCAAATTTCGCGAAAATCCATGTCTCGCATTATCAAAGAAGATTTGGGACTCAGCGCGTACAAGCGACATATTGGACACCTGCTCACGGCCGCATTGAAGGAAAAACGCAAGCGAAAATCGAAAGCGTTACGCAGCCGGTACGCAAAGAACGCTCACAGACAAATTCTGTTTACTGACGAGAAAATCTTCACCGTAGAAGAATCGTTCAATAAACAGAACGAACGTGTGTATGCTCGGTCATCCAGAGAAGCATCCCAACTCATCCCGAGGGTCCAAGGAGGCCACCATCCCGCGTCTGTAATGGTATGGTGGGAAGTGAGCTACGATGGCATTACCAAGCTCCATTTTTGCGAGAAAGGAGTCAAAACATCGGCCAAAGTATATCAATCGACCGTCTTGGAACCCATTGTGAAGCCTCTCAATCAATCAATATTCGCCAACAAGCCGTGGACTTTCCAGCAAGACTCTGCTCCAGCTCACAAGGCAAAAACGACACAACTGTGGCTCAAAAACAACGTTCCGGACTTCATATCAACGGATGATTGGCCAGCTGGTAGTCCAGACCTCAACCCGTTGGATTACAAGTTGTGGTCCGTATTAGAGGGCATGGCTTGCTCTACTCGACACCCAAATATTGAGTCGTTGAAACGAGCCCTTGTCCGTGCAGTGGACAATTTCCCCATGCATGAAGTGCGTCTCGCGATCGATGAGTGGTCAGATCGTCTCAAGTCGTGCTGGAAGGCAAATGGAAGTCATTTCGAATAAGTTGTTCTAAGATTTGTAGCCATTGAATAACCCAATAAAAAAAAAAAAAGTTTTGACAACTATATTAATTCGTTTTCATTTGGCGTCGATTTTTCTGTGTACCAATATTTATGACTTGACTAGGTACATAAAAGAATAAAAGAACAAATTTTTGTGGGTTAAAAATACAGAAATATAGTTGCTATACATAAAATATACGTTTTTCAAGTTCACACCTATTATTTTGCACAGCGCTGTATGTTCAAAGGCGAAATCCTTTTCTTGAACTTGTAATACAAAAATTTGTATGCGAGGTGGTACAAGGAGTGAAGCTAAGTTAAAATTTTTCTTAGCATTCATTGCAATTACTAAGAGATAAATTCTGACAAAATTTGAAGTTTGTACTTTTTCAGTTTAAATGCATTTACCAAAATTGTGCATTTGTATGGGAGGGGGTAGAAGGAGTACTTAAATCAAAACCAAATTTTTTGACAAGTATCATATTTATAATAGTATATTTTTCTCAAAATTTAAAGTTAATAGCTTCGACGGTTTTGCAGAAAAATAATTAAATTCAAATTTCAAAATTTCGTGTAATTTGTATGGGAGGGGGTAGAAAAAGTGAAGAAAAGTTGATAATTTTTCCACAATTGGTTACAATTGTAATTATATTAATTATGGCGAAAACTCCGCCATAGACGGTCCCAAGCCCGGTTGAAAAAGGAGGAGGGAGTAAGGAGTTAACCTGAATGGCCAGTAACAATCGTGCGTCTCAGGAAATAGGCAAAAGTATGACATAGTGGGACTCGCAGCATAGCTGTGAAAACTCCAGTATGTCTACGAGGGTGCAACAAATAAGTAGGACCGATCCTCCAGGTCGAGGGTTGGGCGAGGCGCCGATAACGCATCACCGGAAAAGAAATCACTGAAACCTGAAGAACAGCCTCGGAAAGGATGGACTCAACGGCAACGACCCCGTAAACGAAAAATGGACTACTCTATTGGATCTTGGAATGTTCAATCCTTATTTAGGACAAACACAAAATCAACATAACTGCCATCCAAGAAACGAAATGGCTCGGTAACGAAATCATGGACATGAGATCACAAGTGGAAAATTGTCGGGAAGCAGAGAGTTTGGAGTCGCTTTTATCGTTGACAAAAAATTTAGTCAGCAGGTCACGGGTATTAAGCCAGTAAGTGAAAGATTGTGTGCAATCCGAATAAAGACTAAATTCTTCAACACTTGGTTGATCAACGCCCACGCACCAACTGAAGACAAGGACGATATAAATAAAGACGAATTTTATGCCACCCTAGAGACACCTTATGATTCACTGCCCTCGAATGACCTAAAAATTGCATCACCAGATGGTCACACCTGCAAACAAATAGACCACGTTCTAATTGAGAAAATGCCTGCTTCCAGCATGCTTGATGTACGAACCCTCCGTGGTGCGAATTGTGACTCTGATCACTATCTAGTCAGAGCTAAGTATCGATGCCGAATAGCTTGTCGTGGATATTCGAAAACGAGCAGAGCTCACAAATTCAATGTCGACAAGCTTAAAGATGAAACGGTGGCGGAGGCTTACATATCAGCATGTAATAAACACCTGACACCAATATATGGAAACATCCAAAATATGCCAGTGGATAATGTGTGGATGAAAATACGAGACGCCAACAAATTCTCCGCAGAAGATGTGTTAGGATATCAAGCACGGCGAAAAAATAATGATTGGTTCGACCAAGAATGCCGCGATGCAATAGGCAGAAAGAACGAGGCTTAAAAAATTTTTACTGAACGATCAACACGATCCAAAAAAGAAAGATATGACGAGCTTAGGCGATATGCGAAAAAGACCTGCAGGCGAAAACAAAGGAAGTACCATAATGACAAGATACAAAAAATGGACGACGATATGAGACAATATAAAACGCGTGACGCATACGCAATAGTAAAAGACTTACAAAAAGTATATAAGGCAAAAACCAGTCCCTGCAAAGCCGTAGAAGGCAACATCGTCAGCGACACACAAGAAATCAAAAGGAGATGGGCTTCTTACTTTTTTTATTCTCAACCCCACCTTATTAGCATCTATCACGACAGACAACATTTCAATTGAGACCTCAACTGATGAAGAAGAACCATCATCGACACCACCCACGCTTGCTGAAATCAAAGCAGCCCTATGTGACCAAAAACGAAACAAAGCGCCGAGAATTGACGAAATACCAGTTGAACTTCTGGAAAACGGTGGAAACTGTGTCGCTGAAATACTGCACAACATGATATGCAAAATTTGGACAGAGAAAATCATACGCGACGACTGGCGAAAAAGCATTATATGTCCAATTTACAAGAAAGGAGACAAACTCTGCTGTGAGAATTACAGAGGAATATCATTGTTGTGTACGTCTTATATAATACTGACAAAAATAATCGAACGTCATCTTAACCCCTATACTAATGAAATAATTGGCGAATACCAAGGTGGATTCAGAACCGGACGATCTACAACAGACCAGATTTTCTCGGTGAAACAGGTGCTTGAGAAATGCTGGGAATATAACACAAACGTGCACCAAATCTTCGTAGATTTTAAACAAGCATACGACAGTATCGACAGGAATTCCCCCCAAACTAGTCCGACTGTTAGTCGGCTCAGAGTGACGAACACCCACGAATCCCAAGTGAGAATACAAATCGATTCCACAACCAGCTTTCAAACGGTGGTCTAAAGAAGGGAGATGGTTTAGCCCCCTTCCTTTTCAACTTGGCACTAGAGTATGTCGTCCGAAAAATCCCAGTCGACACCATTGGGACACTATTATTCAAGTCCACCAAACTAGTAGCATACGCTGACGATATTAACATGCTAGCAAGAACCTTCCCTAGTGCTAAGGAGGTATTTGTCAATCTTGACTCCGACGCAAAAGAAGTCGGGTTGCGCATTAATGAAAGAAAAACAAAAGTAATGACGCAAACAACAAGGAGAACGCCAAACAGACAAAACATAACAATTGCGGAATATAATTTGGAGAGTGTGGACAACTTCATATATCTTGGGGCTAATCTAGCAATGGACGGTAATGAAACAGACGAAATCAAACGACGGATAATACTTGCAAATAAGACGCATTATTCGGTACTTCCAATAATGAAATCCAAGAAAGTGCACAGGAACAATAAGCAGTTAACGCATTTGAAAGAAAGGTCCTCCGAAGAATTTTGGGACCAGTGAAGGAAGGAACGGAATGGCGAATAAGATACAACCATGAGTTGTATCAACTCTACGACGAGCCAGAAGCTTCAACGTTCATCAAGCTACGTAAACTGCAGTGGGCTGGCCATGTGGAGCGAATGGAAGACATAAGAACCCCGAAATGTGCTCTGAAAGGCAAAGCGAGTGGTAACCAGCCAGTAGGCAAACCACGCAAGCGATGGGAAGACTCGGTTGATGAAGACAGCGAAGCCATATTAAAAAATATCAGCTGGAGGACGCGGTCTTTGGATCGAGACGATTGGAGGCGACGACTTCAGAAGGCCAAAGCCCGTTTTGGGCTGTCTCGCCGTTGATGATGATGATGACAAAAATTGTTTTTTTTAGCTTTACTAGTTGCAATACCAAACCGAATAAATGCATTTTTGAAAATTGTGCATTTGTATGGGAGAGAGTAGAAGGAGTGAGGGGATCAGATCAATATTCTTTGTCGATAATGATATTCACATCATTTTACTATAACCTAATTTTCAAGTCAATAGCTGAAATGGTTTCGGAGAAAATTTCATGAAACTTTTATGGGAGGGGATAGAAGGAGTGGGGGAATGTGGCCCGTTCACGAACTTAGAGTTACTTTTTTGCTAAAAATGAGATATAACAAATTTCAGCACGACAGGTCAAAGTTTTCGAGAGTTATGTTGTAGACTGACGGATTGACGGACAGACAGATGGTCACTCGGATTCGAGGTTTTTGAGCGACTACAAATATTTCTGTACCCTTGGCGACTTTGTGCAAGCATTATTTCTTAGCGTTACAAACGGTAAGGCAAACACAATATGCTCTCAGATATCATCTAGAGTAGAGAAATTTGTCGAATTGCGCAACTCGAGGGCTATCTGGTAGAAATTTTAATATTAAAATTAAGCGACCTCGTGATTTGAATTATCTAATCGCTTGCCCATTATAGATGGCTTTGAAATTTTGAAAACGAAAGGTCAAGAAAGGCACGGTCAATATACGGGGAGGGATATTATTATTTTTAATGGCACAACAGCCCTTGGGCTTTGGCCAACTAAATTTCAGGTTTCTTAACTTTTTTATGTGCTATTATGGACGGGTTGTTAGTCCTTCGGACAACCCTCTATCTACGAATTTTCATTTTCGCAGACTGAGCACAGATATACCCAAGCAGACAGTGTGCTGGATTTATTCGTAGACCGGGATTTGAACTCACGACTTTCGCGCTCAACTTGACTGACTCCTTTTCCTATTTAATTAATACAGTATACCTTAAATAGTAAAATGATAATAATTTGAATTTTTTGCGCTCAATTAAATCAACTCTGTCTCATTTGCACATTCATCAATATTTGCCTTGAAAATGTATAAAAACTTAATCATTTTTAATTCTTTCTTACATCATTTCAAATCTCAATTTCCAACTATCGAAATATTCCAACCACTACCAAAAATATTTTTTCCCTCAAGAAAAAAAAAATCCCAAAGAACAAGCAACAGTTTTAATTGGGACTGCTTATCGTCAAAAAAGCACAATTTATTTTCAGGAAATTATTCACTTCAATTTATTATTTCGTTTGAACTTTTGGCTAAAAATAAAATACAGTGCACTAGCTTTAAAAATTTACATAAAAAAAAAAAATTTCAATTTCAAGGATTGAAGTGACGAATTTATATTTAATTATTGAAAAACGTTTAAATATAGATATGTCTTTTATAACTATGCACTCTTAATTTTCTTTAAACGCTACTTAAAATAATGGATTAGGTGATTTATTTGCGCTCTGTGGTGCTCTATAGACCATAGATAAAATCAATTCGATTAATGGTAAATTTAATGTTTTATCGACGGCATGTATGAGTAAGATATTTATTTATTTAATGTTAGTTAGCACGCACTTGATAAGATTAATATATTTTGACTTTTTGCGCTTTCTATTTTGTAGTTATTGATTTGAATTTTTATTAAAGTAAACGCCTGCAGATCGGCAATAGATGAAATTTTATTAAAATATCACATTTTTTTCAATTAGCAAAGCTAAGCAGTTAAACTTTTGCTTTTTTATGAAAGGATGTCTGATAACGCCAAGTGGATTTGGATTGGCAACGATTTTTGGAAATAGACCGACATCGGAAATGAAGAGATTGAGGCACTTGAACTATACCTCCTGTGTAATGGATGGATTTTTGAAAATCAAAAATCTCAATACCGAATATCCGTGCGTTCTCTAGCTCTACATCGTGTTGAGCTGAATATTTTAAATTTTCTACATGTAATTTTTGATGATAAAGTGAGGTAAGGAGGTGAATAGAAAACTTGGTGGGGAGGATATAAACAATTTTTACAGCGATATCTAAAATCAATAAAGAAATTATACGATTTAAAAGTCAATAAATTTTAAACTTTCGAAGAAAATCGACATTTTAATTCGTCTATTTTAGAATGCTTTACGTGGCCATAAAAATTTTGATGTCATAATTGCAGACTGTCGGAAAGGTTTATCTTTTTATGATGCATTTTTCAAAATATTTAATAATTTTTTTTTGTACAATTTGAGAATACTTGATCGAGTCGCAAACATTTTGGTACTTTTAGTACAGGAGTTCGGTACAGGTTTAACCTATGTACTGTTGTGCGTTAGTATGATTTTAGTGAATAAAAATTATCGAAAAACTGCATACGATTTTTCTAAATCTATTCACACCTTCTAATACAAATCTATTTTTTTTTTTAATTTCTGAGAAATGGCTGCGATAACTTATCTGAGAATTTTTTGCAAGTTACAATAAATTTTTTTTTTTACAAAATTCTTCATAAATAACATTTCATTTTTATCTTATCAGAAATAATGTTTTTTTTTATTGAAAAATTGGTAACTTCCTCTCAGTCAATTAATAATATTTAACAATTCTATGTGAAATGGATGACATGCATTATGATGGAACGATATTGAAAGAAATTTCAAGTTTGTGCAGTAATTAATTGATTTTTTTTAACAGAGACATGAAAATGGTATAAAACGTGATTCTTAAATTAAAATTACTAAATATGATAAATATTCCAAAAAATTATGATTTTTTTTCGAAATAGGTTTAGCTAAAATTTAAGAATTTCTTATTGCAGTGCCTTTTTTTGTTATTACAGGCTCTGTCACAACAATACACTCATTATTATTGTAATACAATTCACATTGATAAACTTGCTAATAATTTCTCCAGAGGATCAGACGGTGTTCCTTTTTCTATTATTAAACATAACAGAATTATGATTGGGCTTAAGGCCCAATCATATGATACTCTAGATGAGATGGAAATGACTTTAATATACCGGAAAATATGTCATCTCAAATTCTTTCGAATAGTGAATAGAAACTTTTGCATGGGAGGTGGTAGAAGTAGAGGGGGAGGTTTGTATATTTCTTATATGACACCGAACATGGCATGCAAAATGTTTATTGCTGAATTTAAAGTTTTTAGTTTTCATTATTTTTAATGAAATTGGTAATAGTTTTCCTGAAATTGGGACATTTGTATGGGAGGTGGAAGAGGAAGTGGAACGTTTTAGATGATTTTGAAACTGCTTATCATCACCCTTATCACCATGCTTTGATTCAATTTCAAAGTCGATAGCTCTCATATATTCGAAGGAGAAATGCTTTTCTTGAATTTGTAATACAGATATTTGTATGGGAGGGGGTAGAAGGAGTGAAGCGGGGCTGATATTTTTTTCTAGCACTTATTTCAATTATTAAGAAATAAATTCTGGCAAACTTTGAAGTTTGTGCTTTTTCTAGTTTGAATGGAAATCGATAAGATGAATTTAACAAAAATTATGCATTTGTATGGGAGGGGGTAGAAGGAGTGTACGGATCAAAACAATTTTTTTTCGCATTAAAATTATTTCTATTTGTATATTTTTTGCAAAATATCAAGTTGATAGCATTAACAGTTTCGAAGAAAAATAATTTAATTTAAATTTCAAAATTTCGTGAAATTTGTATGGGAAGAAGGAGTGAGGTGAAGTTGATAATTATTTTTAAAATAAATTGCAATTGCAGTAAAATTAATTCTGACAAAATTTCGTTTTTTCAGCTTTACTAGTTTCAATGAAAATCGAAAATATGTATTTTTCAAAATTGTCCATTTGTATGGGAGGGGGTAGAAGGAGTAAGGGAATCGGGTTAATATTTCGTGATATTAATGACCTCTATATCGTTATACTTTGACCTAAATTTCAAATCGATAGCTAAAATAGTTTCAAAGAAAAATCAATTTCTTAATATTTCGAAAATTCATGAAATTTGTATGGGAGGGGGTAGAAGGAGTGGGGGGATGTAGCCCATTCACGAACTTAAAGTTACTTTTTTGCTAAAAATGACACACAAAAATTTTTAGCACTATAGCTCAAAGCTTTCGAGAGTTATGCTGTAGACGGACGCACAGACGGACAGACAGACAGCCAGACAGACGGACAGACAGACAGACGGACAGACGGTCACTTGGAATCGAGATTTTTGACCGACAACAAATATTTTTGTACCCTTGGCGGCTCTGTGCGAGCAATATACTCTCAGATTTCATCTAGAGTATAAAAAGTGTAGTTCGTCCCTTTTACCCATCCTTGGGTATCTGTTTAATTTATCGCTTCGTAGTGGAGTTTTTCCTATGTCATGGAAACACTCACCTCTAATTCCCTATAATTCTGCTCAAGTCTGGTAAAAGAGATAATGTAAGTAATTATAGTAATTACTTACGATGGCGCTACATACCAAGTCGGACTTTGGCCTCCTTTTAGTGTAAGTTTGGGAATTCTTCCTTCATCCATTCGCTCCACCTGAACAGCCCATTGTAGCTTCTTAAATTTTATGAGGGTTGACACTTCTGGATCGTTGAGGACGGCATACAATTCTCTATTGTATTTTATTCTCCAGATCGAGTTTTCCCTTACAGGTCCGAGGATTCTTCTGAGGACTTAACTTTCAAAGACGTTAAGTAGTTTTTCTGATGCCTGAGTTAAAGTCCACGTTTCGCTGCCATAGCATAGCGCAGGTCTTATTATTGTTAGTAATTATAGGCCTATAGCGAATCTTCCATGTGTTACTAATCCATTTGAATCCATTCTGAGTGATGTAATTTATTTCCATCCATTTTTTTTTGGATCATTCCAGCATGGATTTCTTTGACAAAGCCACTGTAACCAATCTTTTGGAATTCTTGAACTTCTATCTTTCTGCTATCGAAAACGGGCAGCAGGTCGATTGCATATGCACTGAATTTAGTAAAGCCTTTGACAAAATTGACCATATTATTCTTGTGCATAAGCTCCGCCTGCTTGGTTTTCCTGATATTTTCGCCCTTTGGATTAAGTCGTATCTTAGTGATCAATCAGAAAGTCGCGGAGCCTTATCTTCTGATATATTTAATACTTCAGCCGTTCCGTAAGGTAGCCATCTGGGACCACTTACTCGTATACTCCTTCTCTTAATTAATGACGAGGGTTCGTTTATCGTGCGAAATTCTTTAAGATTATCTCCAGCTGCAATGATTGTCTATTATTGCAAAGTGATATCTCGCGTTTTCATGACTGGTGCTTATTTAACAATTTACATCTCAACATTAATAAGTGCACTACTGTTTCGTATTCTAAGAACAGAATATCATTGAATTTTGACTATGTTGTAGACAGATGCTCTTTACTTCATTCTGACAAAGTACGTGATTTAGGCGTCCTATTCAACTGTAACTTTACCGTTGATGTGAATCACATTAATTGTAAAGCGAATGCTATCCTGGGTTTTGTTAGGAAGCATTCGAAAGAATTTAATGATTTCTTTATAACGAAAATGTTATATTGTGCATTCATATGATCTATACTAGAATATGCTAGTCCTATCTGGTCGCCATTTTATTCCATTTACATAGATAGAATCGAAGCAGTTCAGCGTCGATTTCTTAGTTTGTCCTTCAGGAACTTTCCTGGTCCGATCCAGTCAGATTACCGCCATATGTTGATTATTTAAATCTGCTATCTATGGATTCCCTTGAGAAAAGGCGGATACATACCAGAGTTGTTTTTGGTTTTAAAGTTATTTCAGGTATAATTGACTCTGATAAATTGCTGTATATGATTAAATTCAACATTCCATGTTGTCCTTTGCGAAATTATGAGTAGAATTCCGCAGCATCGCATCGGGTTTTATGAACCGGTTTCATAAATGTTAAGAGATTTCAATAATTGGACTTTTGCATGAGTGCTCCACAAGTCAAATAAACTGCCAACAAGTCGGGCGAAACTTTATTATTCTTGGGACAAGTTGCGGATGAGCGGAAAGTCAATATGCAGGTTAGAGTGGTTAGGGAAGGCTAAGTGAAAGGGAGTTCTTGGGCAGGGCTGTTGTCAATTTAACAATATTTCATTCGTTTCAGCAAGTTTGGGTTTTTATGAGGGGAGGAGTAAGGGTAATAGTAAGGGTGGGTGGATGTTAATAGCTTTTTAATTAATTGCTTGAATCAGATCCAATATTCTCTGTATAGAATGTGTTTCATAGACGAAGTTGCATAGGATTTTCATAAAATTCGGTGTATTTTACATTCACGAAACCGAACATTTGTATGGGAGGGGGTAGAGAAGGTAGGGGAATCGTAAATTTTGATATGTAGATTTTTTTCGCTTCTCTTTTAAGGTGGTTGTATAGAATTTCAAGTTCGTAACTTTTAGTTTGTTGGTTATTAGTTGATTTAATGAAATTGGTCGAAATAATAGTTTTGTATGGGAGGGGGTAGAAGGGCAAGCGCAATTTCAAAACTTTGAAAACAACTTCATTTGAATTATTTTTATAAGTTTTTCTGCCAAATTTTAAGTTGATGGCTTTTAAGAGTTAGCTGACAACTTATTTCTTAAAAATGCTCGAAAAAATAATTTTGTATGGGAGGGGGTAGAGGAGGGAGGGGAATCGTAAGACTTGTGATGCAATTTTCTTTCTTTTCTGTTGTAAGATGCTCGTACAAAATTTCAAGTTCGTAGCTTTTAATTTGTTGGTTATTAGTTGATTTAATGAAATTGGTCGAAATCATACTTTTGTATTGGAGGGGGTAGAAGGGCAAGCGCGATTTAAAAACTTTTAACGTAATTTCATTTCAATTATTTTTGTAAGTTTGTATGTAGAATTGCAAATTGATAGCTTTTAATAGTTAGGTGATAATTGATTTCTTAAAAATGGTCGAAAAAATAATTTAGGGATTTTTTTTAAATGCATTTTGCAAATTCTCAAGTTTCTACCTTAAAATTTCACTCAAAAATTTTCAGTTTATGTGTTTTTTTCAATGCACATGAAACACCTTGTGCACGTTAGACCGGGGGGGTCGGTTTATAACAATTATGGATCAAGTTGTTATTATTTTTCTATGTACATCAAATAGAGGTATGCACATGCAAAATTTAAACTTTGTATCTTTCACCAGAGCCCCAAAAAAATCACTCAAAATTTTTGACATTTTTGCTTATCACCTCCCTCCCCTTACACCTCTCAACATAAAATTTTTATCAAAATTAACCATTATGTAGTTCTACAATCTGACAAATTTTTGATTTGATATCTGTACTCTTTTTTGAGATATAAGGATTCATAATTTTGATAAGTGCGCTTTTTTTGAAATGCTCCCCATTTCCCCCCACTACTATTACTTCAAGATGTTATATTTTTATTGTATTTTTCCAGTGTAGCTTAATATAAATTTCAAGTTTCAATTACATAGCTTAAAAGATAGTTGAGATATTCATTTTTAAATGTTTTTCTTTGCACCCCCTCTGACTCTTCCCCTTACAATAATTAACCACTCTCTAAGCTGATTCCAATGGAACTATATGCCACCTTGACGGTCCCAAAATATGAATTTTTTACAATAAGTAATTTCGAAGATATAATCATTTGAAAAAATTTTCGGCCGACAATTTGTTTTTAGCCCCCCCTTTTCGGACGCCAATGGATAAAAAAATTAAATTATTTTTAAAAGTTGTCCCACAAAGCGCTCTATATGTGTGTTGAGTTTAAGCTTCCTAGCTGTTACCATGGTTGAGATATTTGAATTCGTATTTTTCGGCTTTAGCGCTCCCCCCGCCTCCCCCTGAACCCGTACACCCCCCAAAATGGGTATCTGCCTGAGATCCGCAACTATCTACAATCCCCCCAAAAATGAATTTTCTATCTTGAAGGGTTTGGGAGTTAATGTACGCTGAGCGTACACACCGGCGTACGGCGTACAGACAGACGGATTTTTTTTTTTCATTTTTAGGCTAATTTAGTCATGAAACGCGAAAAAACAAAATTTCAGGGTAGCAAATTTTTTTTTTTTCCAAGTCGATCACAATACTTTATTATTAAAATAATAAAGTAAAATCAGTTCTCTTGAGGTTAATTATGTTTGATTCTGTAAAAAGTTTAAGTTTTTGTGTATCTAATTCTTTTTCAAGCTGATTTTGATTTTCCAGATGTTATGCATAAATGTAGTAATCAATTTCCTTATGAAATAAATGATTATTCAGTTGCAGTCTGACTGCCGAATCGGCCGGACCAAGTTACTGTCGGTATTTATAGTTCCTGAGTTCAGTTCCGTGCTTCGGGTGTATCTCAAAGTTAATCTGCATTATGAATTGAAATGAAAGAAAATATTTCCGGATTCTACACTGTTACGCTTTATTATTCGTGACGTTTCGGTTTCTGCTGAGACCAGGGTAGAATCCGGAAATCTTTTCTTTAATTTCGAAATGCACTGTGAAAACATTCACCAAACCATTAATCTGCATTACTTCAGTCCAGTTTTAGTGAAAAAAGTTAAAGCTACCATTAACATAAGTGCACTTAAGAGACCTAGGGAGGCTTCGCCTCCAAAAACCCTTATTAGAGATATGATCTCCAAATCTAAATCCAGTAAAACTGGTTCTATAACTGCTACGCCTTCACAAAATCCCAACAGATTCCATCTTTTTGGATCTAACGATGACGCGGCCATCATAAAAGTTGCCCCCAAAGTAAAAATTCCACCAATAACTATCAGCGACTTAGTGCGTGAATCAATTTCTCTAATTATGACGGAATTAAACATAGTCAACTACAGCATTAAACATATCTCCATCGGTAAAAGGCTAGTGCTTGTTTCGAAGATTACGATAAAGTTCGTAATCCTCTCATCGTTAAAAAGGTGCAATTTTTCACTCACCGCCGCGCTGACTTAAGACCGTTAAAAATCATCCTAACAGGTCTACACGATATGGAGTGTAATACCCTGACCAAATATTTCAGTAACGACCACAACATAAATTGCCTGGATATCAAAAAATTCAAGCGGTATAACGATCAAGCCGGCTATATTTTATACCTGCAGCGAGGCACGGTTAAGCTTTCCGAATTGAAGCAAATCATAGCTGTAATGCATACCATCGTCAATTAAAAATATTATACGAAAAAACAACAACAACCAACACAATGCAGAAAATGTCAGGCATTCGGCCACGGTTCATCTCACTGCCATATGCTTGCTAAGTGTTTAATATGCGGACAACAACACGACAAATCCGATTGCCCAGCTGACTTAGAAAAGCAGATAAAATGTTCGAAAAGCGGAGAAAATCACCTCTCTAATCATCCGATGTGCCGTAAGCGTGTAGTGCCTACTTTACTATCACTACTTTACTTTTTATAAATTAAGTAAATCGTAGAAACTTACTTTAATAGCGCTACTTTACTTTTGATAAATGAATAGATCGCACAAAATATAAAAATAATCATATTAGTTTTTTATGAAAAAATTGTAAAAAACAAGTTAGTTGAAAAATAATTTCATTGCTAGTTAGTCGAAAAAGTAAAGCGTTGCTAAAAAGATTAATAAATAGCAGTCTTAGAAAATTAATTAAAAAAAAAAATAAACAATTATGAATAGTGAAATGTTGTTGAAAAATATATATTACTAATGTGTTGTTAAAATAATAAATAATGTGATAAATAATATAATCAATAATTATAATAATAAATAATGTTATTGATATAAATATTAATAAATATTTTATGTAATATATAATTTAGTGAATTAAGAGTTCGTCATATTGTATAAAAGATATTATAAACGCATTCATTAAACCAGCACACTAAAAATGGTGACCCCAACAACCAATTATAAATATTGGTGAACATGCAAACCAGACAAACAATTCACCATAAATATTGGTGATCCCGATATTTCAGCGAATTTAATCTCCAACGAACGATTTTTTTTTTTTTTTTTTTTTTTGGTTTAACAGCAAGCACAACATCAGCAGCAACGACAACAACATCAACGGTAACAGCGAAAATAGAAACATCAGCATTAATAACAACAGCAAGCACAACAATAGCAACAACAGGAAAATTGTAAATAGAAAATTAAAACAACATAACATCAATTCTCATCCAACTTTGAAAACTACCAGCGGCATAAGAAATTTCTCAAACTATTTTTTGAAGAAAGAAAATACAAAAATTGAGTAAATTTTAATCCATTATTTAAATATTAATCTTTATTATTTAAATTTTAGTATTTATTTTTCATTTTGTAAATTTTAAATTTTGTGCGATTTATTAATTTTAATATTAGTTGCGTCATATCGTATGAAACTTTACCTCCTTCATCTCGGGATGAATCGTTGATAGCTAATCCTTTTTTGGGGTTAGGCGATTCAAATAATATTGCGACCGTCGCAATTCAAAAGGTCTGTTTGTGGAGACGAAATCCGACTGCTTGGTTTCAAGCTCTCGAGGTACAATTCCGGTCAGTTAACATTTCGTCAGAAGCAACGAAATTTAGCTATGCATTGAGTATGTTGACTCAGGAAGAATGTGATAAGGTGTTGGACATTATTGAGAATTTATCCTCTACCACACCTTATTCGGATTTGAAATTGGCTGTTATTTCTAGATTTGGTGAATCGGAAGATCACAAACTTCAGAAATTAATTAACGGTCTTGATCTTGGAGACGATAAACCATCTCATCTTTTAAGTAAGATGAAGGCGTTAGCTGGGTCTTCTGTTGGAGAACCTCTTTTAAAGAAGCTTTGGCTTCAAAAATTACCACCTAATGCACAATCGATTTTAGCAGTAGCGAATGTTTCACTCGACGAATTAAGCATTCTTGCAGATCGAGTTATTGAAACTAATCCTAATTTCAATTGGGACGTTTCAAATATCTCGCAACTAAAAGTTAATGAAATTAGAACTGATCGATTTAGTTTTGAAAGTTCAATCATTCATCAGATGTCCCTGTTAACGAAACAGATTGAATTATTGACTCTGAAACAAAACCAATTTTATAGAAGGAATCGATCACGTTCTAGAAGTAATTCACGTTCTTTTAGTAACTATCGCGATAATTCAATACCAAATTCGAATTTCTGTTACTATCATAAAAAATTTGGAACTAATGCAACTAAATGTCGCAAACCTTGTTCGTTCAACAATCCAAAAAACTGAAAAAGTTGTCTGAAGTGGCGATGTTCGACAACAAACCATCATCATCAAGTCGCCTATTCATTTTAGACAATTTATCCAAGTTTAGTTTTTTAATTGATACTGGAGCTGACATCTCTGTTCTTCCGGTTAATCCAAAGGAAAACAGGGTTTGTGATAAATCTATCGTACTCACAGCCGCCAATTCTTCTAACATCAAAACTTTCGGATTTAAATTTTTAGATATCTCTCTCCAATTAAGAAGAGTATTTAATTGGAAATTTATTATAGCCGATGTTGAAAAACCCATTCTTGGTGCAGATTTTCTTAAACATTTCGGTTTAATCGTGGATATCCGACGTAAATGTATTATCGATCCACTATCACAAATTAGTTCAGTAACTGGTTCCTTGGTTAATGGACCATCTTCAAATCTCGCTGTTTTGTCAACTACACCTTTAAATCCAAAAGTTGAGTTGTTATTATCTAAATTCGAAGGATTACGACGCACCTTAAATTATAGTTTCATAGAGTCGAGCACAGTGCGACACTTTATCGTTACTAAAGGTCGTCCAATCTTTGCCAGACCTCGTCGTCTAGATCCGGTAAAGCTTAGAGCAGCTAAGGCCGAATTCAATCTAATGATTGAACGTGGTATCTGTAGACCCTCCGACAGTCCATGGGCATCACCGCTTCACATGGTGAAGAAGAAGGATGGTAGTTGGAGGCCTTGTGGTGATTATAGATCTTTAAACGCTATCACTACTCCTGACACTTATCCTATTCCTCATATTCAGGACTTCTGTCAACAGTTGGAAGGATGTACATTTTTTTCAACTGTTGACTTAGAGAGAGCTTATCATCAAATTCCCATTAATGAGGATGATATTCCGAAAACAGCCATTACGACACCTTTCGGACTTTACGAGTTTGTGCGGATGACTTTTGGTCTTCGCAATGCAGCACAAACTTTTCAAAGATTCATTTTCTCAATTTTAAATGATTTTGATTTTTGTTTTGTCTATATCGATGACATTTTGGTAGCTTCTAAATCAGAAAGTGATCATTTCAATCATTTAGAGAAATTGTTTGAACGACTTAACTCTCATAATTTGGTAATTAACCAAACTAAATGCTCGTTCTTTAAATCTTCGGTCGATTTCCTCGGTCATTCGATTGACAAAAATGGAATCAAACCAATCGCTTCACGAGTCGAAGCTATATTAGCTTATACACGTCCATCTACAGTAAAAGATATGCGACGATTTTTAGGAATGATTAATTTTTATCGCCGATTTATTCCTCACGCTGCCGAAGCACAGTCAATTCTTGACAGCTTCACTATTGGTAGCAAGAAAAAGAATGATAAAACAGAATTGGTTTGGTCGGTTACATCAATTGAAGCGTTTGAGCGTTGCAAAAAGCAACTCGCTCAAGCTACAACTTTAGCTTTTCCCTCCACTTCTTCATCTCTTTCATTAGCAGTGGACGCTTCAGATACAGCTTTAGGAGCCGTTCTTCAACAACGATATGGAAATGACTGGCAACCACTAGCCTTTTTCTCGAAGAAACTTTCTTCACCTCAAAAGAATTATAGTGCATATGATCGAGAGCTTCTAGCGGCTTATATTGCCATTAAACATTTTAAATTTATGCTTGAAGGCAGAGATTTTATTTTGTTTACGGATCATAAGCCGTTAATTTTCGCTCTTAAACAAAACCCTGAAAAAGCTTCGCCACGTCAGCTCAGACATTTGGATTTCATCAGTCAATTTACATCAGATATTCGTCATGTTTCTGGTCAAAACAATGTTGTCGCTGATGCTTTATCGAGAATTGAAGCATTAAACCTTTCGACAACTATTGACTACTGCGAAATTGCTGATACTCAACTAATTGATTCTGAATTAAATAAAGCTAAAAATTTACCCAGTTTAAAAATCATTCCGGTTATTATTGAAGGTACCATCAATCCTCTTTGGTGTGACAATTCCTTGCATAAACTTAGACCTTACATTCCTTTAAATTTACGAACTCGCGTTTTTCGTACTGTTCACGATTTATCGCATCCAGGAATTAAGGCTACCGTTAAACTTATGCGACAAAGATTCATTTGGCCCTCAATCAATAAAGATTGTCGTAAATGGACTAAGGAATGTTTTGCATGTCAAAAAGCAAAAATCTCTCGACACGTCACAAGTCCTTTAGGAGATTTCAAACCAGTTTCAAGCAAATTTGAAACAATTCATATTGATCTGGTTGGTCCTTTGCCAACTTCGAACGGTTTCAGATACTGCCTTACAGTTTTGGATCGTTTCACCAGATGGCCCGAAGCTTATCCCCTTACAGATATTCGCGCAGAAACTGTTGCATCTACTTTATTCAAAGAATATATTCCACGTTACGGAACGCCAGTTTCTATTATTACGGATCAAGGTCCTCAATTCGAATCTCGATTATTTCACGAATTAGGAAAATTGATAGGATTTAAACGCTGCAGAACTACTGCATACAATCCTAAAGCAAACGGCATGTTAGAAAGATGGCACAGAGTTTTTAAAGAAACTTTGAAATGCAAAACAAACGAAAGTTGGTCAGATGCACTTCCTTTTACACTTCTCGGTTTACGAACAGTAATTCGAGATGATGCCAACGCGACCCCCGCCGAATTACTTTACGGTCAGAATATTAGACTTCCTTACGATTTTGTTCAACACAAGAACAAATCGAATACAATGTCTGGAAGTGATTTTGTTGAAATTCTTCGTGATCGGATCAACAAATCAAGCCCTCGCCCTCCATCAAGACATAGTTTGGAAACTCCTTTTGTTTTTGAAGATCTCAAAACATGTACCCATGTTTTTCTGAGAACAGACAAGGTTCGCACCTCTCTTCAAACTCCATTTGAAGGCCCTTTTGAAGTCATTCAGAGAAACAACAAGTTTTTCGTCATTAAGATCAAAGACAAACCGACTTCAGTATCAATTGATCGTCTTAAGCCTTGCTTCATTAGTTCTTCCGAAGCAACAAACTCGTCAAGAGTTAAAAAGAAAGTTTCCTTTGTCAATTAAATACAAAATGCGTACCACAGACATTCCTTTCCTTTTTTGTTTATTCTTTAATGTATATAATATCGAAAAGATCAAAGATCTTCTCTAGGAAGGGGGTATGTAGTGCCTACTTTACTATCACTACTTTACTTTTTATAAATTAAGTAAATCGTAGAAACTTACTTTAATAGCGCTACTTTACTTTTGATAAATGAATAGATCGCACAAAATATAAAAATAATCATATTAGTTTTTTATGAAAAAATTGTAAAAAACAAGTTAGTTGAAAAATAATTTCATTGCTAGTTAGTCGAAAAAGTAAAGCGTTGCTAAAAAGATTAATAAATAGCAGTCTTAGAAAATTAATTAAAAAAAAAAATAAACAATTATGAATAGTGAAATGTTGTTGAAAAATATATATTACTAATGTGTTGTTAAAATAATAAATAATGTGATAAATAATATAATCAATAATTATAATAATAAATAATGTTATTGATATAAATATTAATAAATATTTTATGTAATATATAATTTAGTGAATTAAGAGTTCGTCATATTGTATAAAAGATATTATAAACGCATTCATTAAACCAGCACACTAAAAGCGCAAGGAGTATATAGACATTATTAATAAGAGTAAGAAAAAATTCATCCTACCACTTAAGAACCCAAACATTTCCAAATTTAATCAAATTGAATTCTCTCGCACTAATGTCCATTCAACATCAGGTGAAAATAATCTTATAACGGGCATTTCTTACAGCGATGTAGTTAGAAATGCAGCGGTTCCAAATGCAAGCACACGCAACTTTCCTCGTAGCTCTTGCAACAAAAGTTTATTTTCACCTGATGAATTGACCGCGTTAACTGTAGATCTCATCAATAAGCTAAGTTCATGCAAAACTAAACAAGACCAGTTAACAGCTACCAAGTTCCTTTATGGGTGATACTATCAAGCTAATGTTATGGAATGCCCAGAGCATATGTAATAAATTCGTCGAACTGTTTGATTTTTTACTTCAAAATAATTTTGATTTAGCAATAATAACAGAAACTTGGCTAAAAAGTGACGTCAAAATGTACAACTCTAGTTTTAAAATTTATGGGAACGATAGAAAGAATCAACAGGGAGGAGGAGTTGCTATTTGCATTAACAAAAATCTCAAACATGTCCTCTTATCAAGAATAAAAACCAAGGTAATTGAAACTATCTCCATTAATCTAATTGGTTGCAATACTACAGTGACGGCAGTTTATTTCCCGGGTACCAAACTCAATAATGTAAAATTGAAACTTTTTCAAGAAGATATTAGACTCTTAATGAAATCCTCTTCAAAATTTCTTCTCTGTGGAGATTTTAACGCCAAACACAGGAATTGGAACTGCGTTAAAGCCAACTCAGCGGGCAAAATTCTCTTCGAATCACTACTAAAAAGTAACTGCATCCTTCACACCCCTTCTGAACCAACGTTTTACCCTCCAAAAGGTCACGCGTCTACGCTAGATGTAATCATCAGTAACGGCATAGTTAATATGTCACAGCCTATTACTCTAAATGAACTTTCTTCACCCGATCTACCAGTAGAGTTCACTGTGTCACATGAAACTCCTGCTTACATTGAAGAATTAAATACTCTTGACTTATCTAAAACTAAATGGTGGAAATTCAAAAGAATTCTAAGCGAAGTAATTAATCTCCAAAATATTGATATTTCTCATTATACTAAGACTGATATAGATACAATGACCGAAAAATTTATGGTTCTAGAAGCCGCTAAAAGGTCTTCGCCGGTATTTAAGAAAAATGTAAACAAACCGATTATCAATAGTTTTACAAGATCTCTAATCTCAACTCGTAACCTCATAAGAAAACAATGGCAACGTAGTAGAAATCCATCTCTAAAATCAAAAATTAATAATATCCAAAAACTGATAAATTTCGAGCTTAAAAATAATCGCTGGAACAATAAACAAACTTCTAAAAAGGAAAGGACAGTACAATTCATTTTTAATTAGTAATAATCAAAAAATTTACTCTAACAACAGCAAAGCTGGACTTTTGGCTGATAAATTTCTTCTTGCACACGTACTTTCAATAAATATCAAATCTAATATTTAAACACTTGTCGAAAATTCTGTTCTTGAATTTTCGAAAGAAAAATTCAATCTATCAGCCCATCACCTTTGCAGTCCTAAGGGGCTTAGAGCAATTATTAAGAGAACATCAAATAGCAAATGCTCGGGTTTAGACACATTATCAAAAATTTCCCAAAAAAAGCTATCGTTTACCTGTGTTCAATTTTTAATAGTTGCATGCTCCTAGGCTACTTTCCACACAAATGGAAAGAAGCAACAGTTATCGCTTTACCAAAGCCAGGAAAAAATCCTACTGATCCATGCGACTACCGGCCAATAAGTTTACTTTCAAATATGGGTAAATTATTTGAGAAAATAGTCCTCCATCGTCTCCAAGTATTTACTGACGAGAATTCTATTCTCCCTAACTTCCAGTTTGGCTTCAAGAAAAAACACTCTGCGATCAATCAGTTGGTCAGAGTAACCAATGACATCAAAAAGAGCTTTCTCAACAAGGAATCGGTAGGAATGGTAGTTCTTGACGTCGTAATGGCATTTGATTCGGAATGGCATGAGGGACTAATATCCAAGCTTATTGAATTCAAGTGCCCAACTTACTTCACTAAACTAATTGAATCATTTTTATCCAATAGATCATTTCAAGTCAAAGTTCAATCAACCCTCTCTTCCAAGCGCTTTATCCCGGCTGGAGTTCCTCAAGGATCTTGCCTCAGCCCGACTCTCTACAATATCTACACTTCTGACCGGCCTCAAATACCTCAATGCAAAATTGCTTCCTTTGCTGACGACACTGCTGCTTATACTAGCTCGGGTCAATGGAGCTTCTGTTGTAACTAATAACAACTAATAAGCTTCTGTTGTAACTAATAACATTGAATTACAACTTGAGAAATTTCACCAATACTTCACAGACTGGAAGATTAAATTAAATGCCGCTAAAACAAAATTAATTTTTTTTCACAAAGCGAAGAGCCAAGAAATACCTTCCAAATCCATCCCTAAATATCCTAGGGGAAGTAGCCAATTGGTCAAGTGAAATTAAATATTTAGGAATTCACTTAGATAAAAAATTAACCTTGCATCACCATATCTTACAGGCCACATCTAAAACATTGAAAAGCATCAGAATCTTATACCCCCTCATCAATAGGAAATCATTACTCTCCACTGATAATAAGTTGCTCATGTACAAAACGGTAATGCAACCAATATTTCTTTACGGAGTACCTACCTGGCAAACTTGTGCCAAAACACACAAAAAGACCCTCCAAATTATCCAGAACAAATGTTTAAAAATAATTTTGGATAAGCCGTGGCATCATTCTACTAAACTACTACATGAAGAGGCCAGAATCCCCCTAGTAGTTGACATCATAACAAAATTAAGCAATAATTTTATAAATAATTGTCAAATCTCCGAGAACCCTTTGCTTCATGCTTCTCACATTAACACGTGCTGTATAGATTTAAGTCTGATCACCGAAATGTTATCACTAGCTTAAGCCTTATATTCGTAATACTATGGATTATTAAACTATTCTATTCTATTAAATAATTATTATTATTAATATTTCTGGTAGGAAAATTATCTTTTAGGAAACATTAAAAAAATTTTAATTGATGATTTTTGTAGGTAGAAGAGACAGGACAATTACGACGATCATTGTTCAGTAGTCTATTACTCCAGAAACTTTTTTTTTAATTTTTATATATGTACTCTGTCAGATCCGCTATATCTAATTCACTATTAAGCATATAGTGTTTTGCCACTATAATTTCGTTTCCATCAAGGTATTTTAGTAAATTTTTGAAACATTTCTCAAGGAGTTTCGTGGCAGTAGAAAGCAAGGAGATTGGCCTATAATTGCTTCGATCTTATCCCCGTCTTTTTGCAGTGGAATTACAATGCCATATTTTAATTTAAAAGGGAAAATTCCCTAAGATAGATATATATTAACGACATGAGATAGTGGGTGCGATATAATGCTGCCTAGAATTTTTAAAATATCAGGGGTACAGCCGTGAATTCCCGGCGATTTATCTTTATTCAATCTGCTTCAGTGGGAATATTTATCTTTCGCGTTTGAAACTCTGCGGTGCAAATTGAAAATATGCGACTATTCATTAATCTGGACGCACATAATATACTGCTGAACAGATTCTATCAGAAAGTTCTTAACCAGTTGTCAGTGCATCCTTCAACTTGGACGACTTGTTAACCGTGTCTCAATAATTTAACAGTCAACTATGTATGTCGAAAACATGTTTCTAGCGATATTCGTCGTGTATTTCGATTGGGGCTTATTAGCAACTTGAGACGAAAAGCAGATATAGCTATTAGTTCTTTATCAGCACAACTCAACGTTTTGCTAAATCGTGTGATTTGAATCATTCAATAACAAGAAATCGGTAAGGAAATTCGGATCCTTGACAGACAATCGAAAAGTCTATCGCAAATTTAAATATCTCTGGGGTGGCTGCACTTGTAAATTTTTGTTAATCGTTTTCTTTTTCAAATTAACAGACTACGTTGTCCTGCAACCGAGATATCAACAGGTAAAGGTTTCCGTGAACTAAAGTATGATTTTCTCGGAGTATACGAGTAGCGAAGAAATAAAACGCTACTCGTATAATCTCTTCTTCTTCAAAATTCCATCTGATTCGGTACAGCTGTAATGATTTACATTTTCAAACATCAGAATTTAGACTTAAATAAACTTTTATTCATATAAAATCTAAATAGATCCTAATATAAAATTTGAAATCCAAACATGTCTTTTTGTTGCTTATTCTAGAAAGTATTGAGGAAGAAGCTCATTTCGAAATTCTTCCATCATTTTTGTGTCCTTTGTGAAACCTATTGACTTAAAAACTATATAATGGATTATTTGATAAAAGTTAGTAACATCCTAATCAAAGCGATTCGTACAGTAGGAAAAAATATGGTTTTCCAGGGTGCAGAGGAGGATTTTGTACGATATATTTCGTAATGAGCAGGAAATTTTTGAACGCATTTAAGATTTTTGTAAATAATCGGAATGTAAAATCTGTAAACTTATCAATTTATATTAGGCCAGAGGCAGTAAGGTAACAATCCGGACTTTGCAGTCGTCTTTGATTTCGTTGGTTCCGTTAACTCAGTGCTACGAAAATGTACATCCAAATGTGGCTTAAGTCAGAGTGTCTTTCAATGAAACTCGGCACCAGGTAATAAACATATTTAGATTTTTATGCCAAAAATGCGGATTCCGAATATCTACATTTCTATTTAAATCAGATTGGATCCTTAGCTGAAACATCTCAATAGACCCGCCATAAGCCGCAGTAAAAGATTAAATAAAACCAACCAAATTGTGCTATATTGAGCTATAAGCTTGACATTATCAATAAGGCAGAGAATGCGGTCTTTGGACCGAGAAAAGTGAAGATGAAGCATACAGGAGGCCAGTGCTTGACTTAAGCTGTAGCACCAATAATGATGATGATGATCAATAATGCAGAATTTATGTTCCATATCAAGGGATTCCCTTCTTATCATAGTTATTGAGCTCCTCCTTAAATACGTTCTCATACCTTAAAATTGAAAATAAGAACGAAGAGGAACCCCTATTTGGTCAACTGCAATTACCAATCAATCAAATTCCTGTTAACACCCCCTATATGGGCATAGGACAGAAACAACTCTATTCCACATGGTGCTATCCTGACCATCGGCCTTTAGCTGTTGCCAGGACTTGTTTATTCCTCTGGCCCCTTGCTCAACTGCTCGCTTCCAAGTGCTACATGGTGGACCAACCTGACGTCTTCCTTGAGGATTATAATCCAGAGCCTGTTTGGCGAAGTTTCGCTCTGGTTTTCTCAAAATGTGACCGATCCACTGCCACTTCCGCCTTTGCAAGTCAATCTATTCATTTTCCTGGTTTTCTAAATAATAAAGCTGTTTCTTGATTTTTGATACATTGTACCTAGTCGTGCCATAAGTTCTGTCACACGTATATGGGCAATTTTTGTATAAATGAAAAAGAGTTTTTGACAAAGAAAAATATATTTTATTTTGGCATACTAATGGAAGTAAAATAAGCAACAAATTATTCAAAGTGGCCGCCTTTAGCCTTAACACAGCTCTTTAATCTGTTGGGCCAGTCATCGATAGCAGTACGCACTGTTTCTAGCGGAAAATTAGCTACTGCTTCTGTCAAAGATCGCTTAAGGCTCTCGATATTTGGGTGTCGTCTCGTGCACACCATGGACTCTAACTCCGCCCACAGTTTGTAGTCCAGGGGATTCAAATCTGGGCTCCCAGAAGGCCATTCCGTCGCCCTTATAAACTGTGGAATATTGGTTTCCAACCACGCTTGTGTGGTTCGAGCTTTGTGGGCTGGCGCAGAATCTTGCTGGAAAACCCAATGTCGATTGTTGAATAGCGTAGAGTTCAGCGGCTTCACACATCTCTCCAGGATGTCCGTTTGATAATTTTTCGCTGCAGTTTTTACGCCTTTTTCGCAAAAATGAAGCTCGGTGACCCCTTCGTAGCTGACACCCCACCATACCATGACTGATGCTGGATGATGTCCTCGCTGTACCCTAGTGGCAACTTCTCGGGCTTCTGCGGAGCTGTGGGCATACACCTTATCATTTTGGCGGTTGAAATGTTCCTCCACCGTAAAAATTTTTTCATTGGTAAATAAAATTTCTCGATGTTTGTTGTTGCCGTACCGCCGAAGGAGCTCTTTCGATCTGGTGCTCCTAATTTGCTTCAACTGCTCAGTCAGCAAATGTCCCGTTGATCGTCGAAAGGCACTCATCCCGAGGTCAGATTTTATGATGCGAGACATACTTCGGGTGGAGATGTTCATCTCTCGAGCCATGATTCGTTGTTTACGAAGCGGATTTCGACGAATTCGACTCTCGACCGCTTTGATGGCAGCAGAAGAACGTACATCACGCGGACGTCCAGAACGAGGTCGATCTTCAATAGTCTGGATCGCGTTATATCTCTGGATCGCACGATACACAAATCTTTGCGTTATTTTTAACGGGCACAACAACTTGAAAATTTCACTCGCGGATTTTCCACACTTATGTAGTGCAATCACTGCAGTTCGGTTTTCTATTACACCCCATTCCATCTTCACACGTTAACGAACACACTTTAAATGACCATCAACTGTCAACAACATTATGACGTTTATAAAACTGGCCGATATTGAAATGTCACTCATAAAATAAAGTTGTTGCCAATGTGAGAAATTATGTGACAGAACTTATGGCAGGACTAGGTACATAAATACAAAATTAAAGAAAAAGAGTTTAGGGTTCAGACACACATTGTCTTTTTAACTACAATATTCATATTTTGATTGAAGCTTGAAGTATATATATTAATTAAATATAAAATTATGGTTTACGGAAAAAGTGAAACAAATTAAAAGCCCGACATAAAGTTTAACTACAACTAACTTAAAACTAATCTATTTAACGATGGGTTCGCCACTACATCTGATTTTTGTCGACTTCGAGAAGGCTTTCGACAGCGTTAAGCGAGACTACATATGTAATGCTTTGCGTAGGAGAGGTATTCCAGATAAGGTCATAGCTATGATTAAAGAATCCTACGAAGATGCAAGGTGTCGCGTCTTGCATAGAGGAGAGCTGTCCGAGAGCTTCCCTGTGCGAACGGGTGTCAGACAAGGCTGCATATTATCACCAGCCCTGTTTCTGGTGGTAATACATGACATCTTGAAAGCTGCACTGGAAGGTGGGGAAGGTAAAGGTCTTCAATGGAGACTATTTAACATCTTAAGTCACCTTGATTATGCTGATGACGTGTGTTTGCTTGCACATAACCGTTCGGACTTAGAGTCAAATGTTCGCCCGTTGCATTCTAAATGCAAAGAGGCGGAACTGAAAATAAATGTGCGTAAAACCAAGTACATGCACATGGGTTCGAACGCAAGTACACCAATTGTTCTTAATGGACAGGTTGGGGAAGAGGTGCAAGATTTTTGCTATCTCGGAAGCGTATTCAGCATGGACGGCGGAGCCGAAAAGGATGTTGAGGCTCGGCTAAATAAAGCTCGTCAAGCCTTCGGTATCGTTTCCCCTTTTTGGAGGTTAAGAGAGATCTCCCTTCGCACGAAACTGCGAGTTTTTGACACATGCGTCAAATCCAAGTTGGTATATGGTTGTACTACGTGAAAACCGTGACCGATCGACTTACCAAGAAACTACAGACTTTCGTGAACCAATTCCTCCGACGCATTTTAGGAATATTCTGGCCAGAAGTGATCTCCAACGACGAACTTTGGAGTACAAATGGCCAGACTAAAATAGGTATTGAGATTCAAAGGCGGAAGTGGCAGTGGATCGGTCATACTTTGAGGAAACCAGAGCGAAACATCGCCAAACAGGCTCTGGATTATAATCCTCAAGGAAGACGTCGGATTGGTCGACCATGTAACACATGGAAGCGAGCAGTTGAGCAGGTGGCCAGAGGAATAAACAAGTCTTGGCAACAGCTTAAGGCCGATGCTCAGGATCGCGCCTTGTGGAAGAGAGTTGTTTCTGTCCTATGCCCCTATAAGGGGTCTTAATAGGAATGTGTGTGTGTTATTTTTTAAAATTTTAATTGTTGCAATAATTAATTGGAAAAACTGCTCTTTCCCAATCGTAGGCTTCGATTTGCAGTTTTAATATAAGAAAAAATGAATACTAAATTTAGTATTGATAAAACCAAACTCGGGATTTTGTAAGCTATAGACTCGCTTAAGAAATGATATACGCTATATTACAAAGTACAAATTCTAGTGACTATCGAGGATAAAATACTAAACTCAATTTTTTCCAATCCAAATTTCAATATAAGTGGATCTGAAATGAAACACGATTAGCTAGAATCAATTATTATTAATCATAAAAATATTGTCATCGGATATTTCGATATTTCAGATACTTCAGTGTAGTCCTTTCTTTGAAAATTAGTAATATTTATTGCAGAAACCGCAATGAAATAGCTCAAGCATATGCTAACTCATCTATAGAAAAATACGGAATGACCTAATTTAATTAACGCATTATTGCTCATTTAATTTCGACAGTATATACATACCCCACTATTATTTTTTTTTATTACTCATTCCTTCAAAGCAACGATCTGATAGGAAAAGTTTTCAGCTGGACTTGTACAATTGGAATGGCGCTGGCACGCAAACTTTCACATAGATGTCATTTTATTTAGCGCAAGCAAATAAGTTTACTAAAAATGTTGACAGGGAGGATAGGTAACTATTAGGCAGGATGTTGTCCATTTCGAGGGTCATCCATTTGGGCTTACCGATATACCCATAAGGAATCAAGTTTCGGCCTGGAATAGGGTGCGGACTGGCGTTTTTTTTTTTTTATTTGGCTAGAGTAGTTCCGTAGCGAAGGGAATAATAAGGTCGAGTTTGCGTGACTATACCACCGCACTCTCAAAAGGGTGTAGTTGCATTATATAGCGTTCTGACGTCATATCCATAATAATAAGGTGGAAAATAAAACTAGGACGAAAATCGATGATTAGTGACATTATCGGATTGAGATATCGCGCTTTAATTTTGGAGGAAAGAAATTTATATTTTTCAAATTGGATAAGTTAATTTCATTATCATATGTAGGTGCAGAAGCGCGTCAGAAATATTTGGAGCCAGGCCTAAATTTAATTACCGCAATTTTTTAATAATATTTATGTAGATTTTCGACATCAGAAAGGAGCTAGTCCACTTACAAAAGTTTTAGTTGCTTAAGTGGGTGTGACATATGCGCGATGAAATTTTTTTTACATAAAAAAATTGCTGTAAAATATTAACAAGTCTTTGATATACACTGATGGTCAAAATAATAAATACACATACATACGTAATCAACTGCAATGAACCATTAGATTGGAAAGCCATTGTTTTAAGTAGCAAGCCTGTTCATATGTTTTATGCGGACATGTCAATTTAAATTTGATAGTCAAAGGACCACTTTCACATTGGACAAAATAATAAATACAGTGTTTTTAAATAAAAAAATTAAAAAGTAGCCCGAAATACTTTTTAATTTTTTTTTCCAAATTTATTTTCTTTCGAGTAAGTTAAGTGAAAACTTGTCTAACAAGTTCAAATTATCTGATTTTGTAATAATTCTTCAGTTTAAACATGGGCCGAAATAAGCACTGTTCCGCAGAAAAGAGGATCGAAATGCAACGCCTAAGGGACGACAGTTACTCTCTTCGAAAGATTGCACAAATTTCTCACTGCTCTTTGGGAATGGTCCAGAATGCCATGAAGGAGAAGAATGATAAAGAAAATTGCGGCCGACCACGGAAAACCACTCCATTATTGGATCGAAAAATTGTGCGCGTCTCTAAAAGGAACCCTTTCGCGTCTTCGGTCGTGATTTTGCGGGAAACAAATGCTAAAGTCAGTGCTAGAACAATTCGTAGAATATTATTGGATGCAGACTTACCAGCCCGATCACCAAGAAAAGTGCCTTTCCTAAGTAAAAAACATAACAGAATTATGATTGGGCGTAACGCCCAATCATATGATACTCTAGATGAAATAGGAAATAGTTTATTGTACCGGAAAATATGTCATCTTAAATTCTTTCTAATTGTGAATTGTGACTTTTGTACGGGAGGTGGTAAAAGCAGAGGAGGAAGGTTTGTAATTTTTGTATAAAACACCGAAAGTAGTATACAAAGTGTTTCATGCTGAATTTAAAGTTTGTAGCTTTCATAATTTTCGAGGAAATTGAACAATTTTTGCCTAAATTTATGCATTTTTATGGGAGGTGGCAAAGAAAGTGGGGGGTTTTGGATGATTTTGAATCTCCTTTTCAACATCCTAATCATATTGCTTTGTTACTCATATTCTCCAAGAAGAAATACTTTTCTTGAGTTTTCAAAACAAAAATTTGTATGGGAGGTGGTGGAAGGAGTGAAGCGAAGTTAATATTTTTTTTAGCATTTATTGCAATTATTAAGGGACAAATTGCGGCAAAATTTTAAGCTTGTACTTTTTCTAGTTTCAATAAAAATCGATTAAATGCATTTTATCAAAATTGTGCATTTGTATGGGACGGGGTAGAAGAAGTATTCGAATCAAAAATAAATTTTTTGGCATCAATGATACTTGTAATAGTATATTTTCCTCAAAATTTAAAGTTGATAGCCTTAACGATTTTGGAGAAAAATAATTTTGTTCAAATTCCGAAATTTCGTTAAATTTGTATGGGAGGGGGTAGAAACGATGAGGTGAAGTTGACAATTTTTACAAAATTGGTTGCAATTGTAATAATATAATTTTGACAAAAATTGGTCCTTTTAGCTTTGCTAGTTGCAATGCAAACCGAATAAATGCATTTTTGAAAATTGTACATTTGTATAGGAGGGGGTAGAAGGAGTAAGGAGATCAGAGCAATATTTTTTTACAGTAATGGTATTCTCATTATAATACTGTTACCTAATTTTCAAGTCATTAGCTGAAACGGTTTCGGAGAAAAATCAATTTCTTTAAATTTCCAAATTTCATGAAATTTGTATGGGAGGGGGTAGAAGGAGTGGGGGGATGTGGCCCATTCATGAACTTAAAGTTACTTTTTTGCTAGAAATGATATATGAAAAATTTCAGCACGATAGGTCAAAGCTTTCGAGAGTTATGTTGTAGACAGACGGACATACGGACAGACAGACGGACAGACGGTCACTCGGAATCGAAATTTTTGAGCAACAACAAATATTTCTGTACCCTTGGCGACTCTGTACGAGCATTATTTCTTAGCGTTACAAATGGTAAGGCAAACACAATATACTCTCAGATTTCATCTAGAGTATAAAAACATACGGAACTGACTAAATTTTAAATATTCTCTGGAGTGACGAGTGCAAGTTCAACATCTTCGGGTCGGACGGAAATGAATATTGTTATAGATCTGGCAATGATCTTTCTCGAATATGCCAGAATTTTACAGAACAGTCCCCCAATATGTAAAAACCCATAATCAAAGATCAAGAACCTTCCAGCATAGTTGAGACACACCCAGTATAGTTGAGACACACCATAGAAGGTTCGAGAATTGGAAAAAGGTATATAAAAGCACGAAGCTTTCAGTCGGGAGTCAGTCATTTTAATGATCGAGACGCGAACCAGAGCAAGCGAAACGCGGCGGTAGTGCCAAATAGGCGAATTAAATTAAAGTGTGAATTAAGTAAAAGGTGCGAATAAAGAAATTATCCCTTATTTTTAAACGAATTGTGTTTTACTTGAAATCCCGGCGAACCCCTAGCTCGCAACAATTGGTGTCAGAAATAGGATTTCAATGATAAATTCGGGTTAAAAAACGCGAGTGAAATTAAAATTCTCGAACGGATAATTTTGTGAGAGCGAAAAATGAAACTAAAATTCTCGAACGGACAGTGAGAATTTTGTGAAATTGAATATTCTCGAGTGCTTTAGTGAACAGTGACTTTAATTAGTGAAGTAAATTTAAGTGAATTCGAATCGCGGAAAAACTTGAAATAATCGGTAGTGAAAATGCCGCGTTATCTAAAGGACGTAAAATTAACGGAGCTGAAGGAAGAGCTCAATAGACGCGAGTTATCTACGACAGGGAGCAAGTCTGAACTTGTCAGCTGTATGATCGAGACACTTGAGGCTGAGGGTGAGGATGCAGATAGTTTTGAGTTCCAAATCAAAGAAGCTCGTGGAGAGTAGTGTTCTGGTACATCGGATGCTCAAACACAGTTAATGCAACAAATGATGAACAAATTAGATCAACAATCTGCGGACATGAATTAGAAATTAGAGCAACAATCAGTGGACATTAAACAACAATCAGTGGACATTAAACAATAATCAGCGGACATTAATCAGAAATTAGACCAACAAAGTCAGCTGTCAGCGGACCTTAATGAAAAATTAGATCAGACCTCAGCGGACCTCAACCAAAAATTGGAGCTGCAAAATAATAAAATAGACACCATGTGTAAGGCAATAGAAGAAAACGTAGGGAGGATACTTCGAATCCTCGAAGAACAAATTACGGAAAGGATATCAGGGATTGTAGAGGAAGTCGGACGCCTAAAAAGGGATTTCGATAACGTGAAAGCAACTGGAGTCATCAAGGCAGAACACGTTACGCACAAGGGTTTCAAAGCTCCAATCTTCGATGGACAAACACCGTGGGCTATTTATAAGATCCAATTTGAGGCTGCCGCAAGAAACAATCGTTGGAATGATCTGGAACGAGGAACGGCTCTTATATTGGCGCTAAGAGGTCCACCAGCAGAGGTTCTTCAAACGATTCCGCAGCAGGAACAACAAGATTTTTCAACGTTAGTCCAGACATTGGATCTTCATTACGGTAGTGACCACATGCGAGAGATCTACAAAACACAGCTGTACAACCGAACCCAAAAGAATGGCGAAACACTTCAAGAGCTGGCACGCGATATTGAACGACTCACACTATTATCACTTCCCAATGCGCAAACAGAGCAACGCAACGATACAGCTGTTTTCGCTTCGTTTGTACAGGACAGAGAGCTGCAACAGGCGTTAAAATTGGCAGATAAGAAAACGATTGGCGAAGCCTTAGTATATGGGCTGACGTTCGAAGCTGCCAAGCAAAGCTCGCGGAGTAACTATCGAGTCCGAGAATTACCAAAAGAGTGTGTGTGTGTCAGAAAGCAGAGTACACCAAGCGGAGCGAAAGATCTGGTGCCTCCCGATGCTGGAATTGTGGACAGGCAGGACACTTGAGACTCGACTGCCGTAAGCCCAAAAAAGTGACCAACTATTGTTCCAGCTGTTCTGCTAAACAAAACGAAGGTAGAGATCGTGAAGGTAGATCTTGGTCAAGAACTAGTAGTCAGAGTTCAAATCTTACACACGGTTTTGATAAAAGGCACCGGAGTCGATAGAAAACCCAGAGTCGGCAAGACCGATTGCGACAAGAACAACACATCGGGAAAGATCCTGGAAGCAAAGATAGGCATTCGAATAAGGATCGCGAACGAACGGGTAGAAGTCGTGACGGTCAAGTACCTCATGCGAATAATCGTGACAAGGCCGTACATGAGAAGCGATGTGATCGAGAAGATCGCGAAAGGAAGAATGCGGAACGTGAAAAGGAAAGTAAACGTGCTGCCAAGGAGGAGAAGGAGCGCGAAAAGGACATAGAGCAAGAACGCGAACGTGAGAAGGAAAAAGAAGCCGGAAAAACCATTCAGAGGATAACGACCGAACCAAACGATGGATGGAATCAGCGAAAACCTCGTACTAAAATGAAAGTGGTACATCTCGATCGACTAACAAAGTACCATGGTGCCATTGAGAAAGTGAACGACTCTGTTCGGGACGAACAGGGACTAAGGAGAGGGTAATGTTATAGATCTGGCAATGATCTTTCTCGAATATGCCAGAATTTTACAGAACAGTCCCCCAATATGTAAAAACCCATAATCAAAGATCTAGAACCTTCCAGTATAGTTGAGACACACCCAGTATAGTTGAGACACACCATAGAAGCTTCGAGAATTGGGAAAAAAGTATATAAAAGCACGAAGCTTTCAGTCGGGAGTCAGCCATTTTAATGATCGAAACGCGAACCAGTGTAAGCGAAACGCGAACCAGTGCAAGCAAAACGCGGCGGTAGTGCCAAATAGGCGAATTAAGTTAAAGTGTGAATTAAGTTAAATTGCGAATTAAGTAAAAGGTGCGAATAAAGAAATTATCCCTTATTTTTAAGCGAATTGTGTTTTACTTGAAATCCCGGCAAGCCCCTAGCTCCCAACAATATGTTAGGCGTCCTCACAACAAACTATTTGATCCACAATATACCAAAAAGACCGTTAAGCATGGGGGAGGTAGCATAATGGTGTGAGCAGCATTTTCTTGTTATGGTGTAGGCCCAATTCAGTTGATTGACGGGATTATGACCAAAGAAAGTTATTTTGACATACTAAAGGACATAATGCTGCCATTTGTCGAGGAAGACATGCCACTTCGATGGACATTTCAACACTATAATGATCCGAAGCACACTGTAAAAATAGTGAAGGAGTGGTTGCGGTGCAAAAAAATGTCGGTTCTCGATTGGCCAGCGCAGTCACCGGACTGTAATCCTATTGAGAACTTGAGAAATAAGTTCGAATTGTGGACTCCAGTAAAAAGAGAGTGGCACTTGATTTCAAAATAAAGTTGTGAATGCTTAGTGGATTCGATGCCGGCTCGTTGCACAGAAATTCTTAAAAATAATGGTCACGCAATAAATTACTAAGTTGAAATTATAAAAAAAATAAAACTGAAAACTTCTCTTGAAAAGAATTAAATTTTTCAATACAATTTCTCATACTGTATTTATTATTTTGTCCACTCTATAATTAGGATAATGAATCCAAATCGGAATATATTAAAAACCCTGAACAGGTAAGACGTTTTTTTTCCTAACTAATATGTTCTACACATTTCAACGTATCGTCTCAATAGACTGGCTTAACTTACAAGGTATTGAAAGCTGAAAAATAGATGTTTCCCAAAAAACGCAGGCGTGTATTTATTATTTTGACCACCATTGTACATATGACATCAGATTAATAACAAATAACTTTCAATTTCCGATTTAGTATGTTGATCTTCAGACATAATGCACTTCCACATAGATACAATTAATTGAGATCATAAAACAAATTCAGGGACAATCAGCGGTGCTGAACATGTTTTCTAGGTCAAAAGTTTATGTATAAAAAAAAATTGCGAAAATACAAGAAAAAACTGAAATAGCAGCAAAATTGCATAAGTTTCTACAAACTCTGCTTTTCATCATTTTTTATTGCCATGAATTAAGCGTTTTTTTTTTTTTGTGTCTCGTTTTTTTTGAGCCAGAGTTGCATTGAATTTTCTCATTTTTTTTTTTCGACTAATGATGTGATTTTTAGTTACAATAAGTACAGGTGTACTCAATTCTATTTTCCACGTTTTAGTCAGTAAGTAGGTGGATTGGTGTCTATTTTTAGATCGTTATTATTATCATGGAATCAAAAAATTACCGTGAATTTTATCATATCTCTACTAAATTACAAAATACACAAAAACAATAATAAATGCATGAAAACATCGTCGATGAAGAACAACAAGACATCTTAAAGTTTTTTCTACGAGACGAATTCATCGAAACACTATGAGTATATAAGTCGCGACATTATGAGCTTTCATACCCGCGGTTTTTCTCGACGAGGATAACAGAATAATTTTGTCACAAAGAATTCTATCTAGCATGACGTATTGGCATGACTCAGAGAAGACGCGACAACTTCCTCACCATACTCGATTCCGGTCGATGAAGGAAGGAGTTCCCGTGTAGAGTGAGTGGTCTTCGTCATAAACAACACGCAGCAGTGTGTTCGGAGTGTTCACTCGCTTGACCATAGCATAAAGCGATAATAGCCACGATGATGGCATTAATTTACTCGCTAGAGTTTTCTCAATTTTCAAAATAGCTAAGGCTTCAATGGAAGCGGCGCTAGTATCTCAAGATAGTGACAATGATTCATCGGGCTTCTCAGATCTGCTTGGAATGATTTCTTGGGGGCAGTCTGGACTGGATAAAAGCTGTACAATGTACGGGTGGAATATGTAATGCTGAATTTCAGTTATGGTGGATTTACCATCGCCCACATATCTGATGCACTCGTAGTGTGCACAATCTCATCGTGTGGTTCATAATCGATTTTTATAGCAATATTCTTATCAAATTTATTTTATATCAACATATTGTTGGTGTAATAAACGTTTTTTCACTCGAGATAAAAAAAACCGTGCCAATTGTTCGATCAACCGAAAATTCAAGGCGTAGTTCGAATCCAGATAAATTATCTTGGATTATGACCTTATAAGATAACCGCACGGATCAACTAGACCTTAGACTAAAAGTCCATACTTACATCAGGATCATCACAATTGCGCCCGATTGCCAGTGTCTCAGCCATCGGGATATCAACAAAGCTCAGCTGTTCGAAACGCTCCAGAATTATGCCGGTTTTTGGGGGGCGGTACAATAACACTGAATTTTATCACACGAACTAAATTACACACACTATCGCGCGATTCGTACAATTTAAGTGCGATTCTGCAAGGTATATAATTCCGATTTCCGAATACAGTGTAGAGAAAAAAAAAAACAATTTCTTATCGCGGTTGCAAAAAAATAAAAATATTATCACACCTGTATCAAGACTGGCGAAAAAGTCGCACTAAAGAACTCTAAGAACAGCGAAAAAAAAACAGCAACAAAATAATGCAAATTCGCCACGTTTTCTACACAACACAAAACTTTACGTTAAGATGGGGATGTTAAGGGCCCGCCGACGTATTCTTTCATTCTTGTAATGCGCGCGGGCAGGAGGGGAGTGCGTCTATGTCGAGACGTTTCTATGTCATCACATTAACTAACTAGGTCTTTGGGCAACAAAATATTTAAAATTTTCTCCCCGTGTGGGTGGGTGGTATAGAGCCGTTCAACACATTTACTTCTAAGCTAATATGCCGCGGATGCACTCGAAAGTCACTTCGGAGCTCAAAATTATCGCGGTATTCACTGAATGCGCGAACGTTGGTTTGCAGCAGCGACGAACTCTCTCAACTTGTTGTCGATTAAGTCGACCGCGAGAGGTGTACAATTAATGGACGTAGTAATAAACGTGTGAAGAAAACGACCCAAGAAATTAAAGAAAACTGAAACTGAAAGCAACCACACAATCACACACCCACCCCCCGTTTAAAGCTTTCAAATCGCTAAGCGAATTGACCTTTGGGTAATGCTTGAACCGAATGGGGTTTTTTTTAGTGCAGAATATTGAAAAGATATCGGAGCAATGTTTTCTTGCAACAAGCTTGCGCATTGCGAAAGCTGGTGAACAGGTGGAATCTTTTTTGAGCTTTTCAGAGTCTGGTGGTGAGTAGTTGAATTATTAATTGCGAGCTTTATCACTCCGGCATTAGAAAGCTTCAAAGAGCTTTTTAAATTTGTCAAAATAGTTTTTGATTCGTCAAAATTCTACACGATTTCAAAAATTCTCCAATCAGTTCTGCGCTTTTTATGCTTCATAATTACTTTATTATTTTAATAATAAAGTATTGTGATCGACACAGAAAAAAAAAAAAATTTGCTACCCTGAAATTTTGTTTTTTCGCGTTTCATGACTAAATTAGCCTAAAAAAGCAAAAAAAAAAAATCCGTCTCGCCGTACGCCGTACGCCGTCCGCCGTCCGCGTACGCCGTACATATGGACTCGTACCTCCAAGACCGTTAAAGGTAGAATGTTGATTTTTGGGTGGGTTATTAACTTGGTAAGTGAGCTCCATTATCCAAATTTTGGGGAGTGTGGGGTGGAAGGGGGAGGCAGGGGGATGGAAATATACACTTGCTAATATCTTCACCACGAATGCAGATAGAAAGATGAAAATCAGCACACGTATAGAGAAAGCTGTCGGACATATTCCAAAAATAATTTAATTTTTTTATCCATTGGCGTCCGTAAAGGGGGGGCTAAAAACAAATTGTCGGCCGAATCTTTTTTTGAAATGGTTATATCTTCGAAACTACTTACCATAAAAAATTCATATTTTGGGACAATTAAGATGGCATATAGATCCACCAGAATCAGCTTAGAAATAGGCTTATTATTGTAAGGGGAAGGGTTGGGGGGGGGTGCAAGGAAAAACACTTAAGAATTAATATCTCAACTATCTCTTAAGCTATGTAATTCAAATTTAAAACATATACTAAGCTATACTAGCGAAATACAAAAAAAATATAAAATTTGGTCATAATAGTAGTGGGGTGAAATGGGGAGCATTTGAAAAATGGTAAACTTTTCAAAATTAGAAATCATTATATCTCAAAATTGAGTACAGATATCGAATTGAAAATTCGTCAGATTATAGAACTACATAATTTATAATTTTGATAAAAATTTTAAGTTAGGGGGTGTAAAGGGAGGGAGGTGGTAAGCAAAAATGTCGAAAATTTTGAGTGAATTTTTTAGGACTCTGCTCAAAGATAGAAACTTTAAATTTTGCATGTGAATACATCTATTTGATATACATAGAAAAAAAATAATAATTTGATCCACAATTGTTATGAACCGACCACCCCGGTCTAATGGGCACAAGCTGTTTCATGTGCAACGAAAAAAACACGAAAACTGAAAATTTTTGGATGTAATTTTAGGGTAGAAACTTGAAAATTTGGGAAATACATTTAAAAAAAATCCTTAAAAGTATAAAATATTAACTGGTCGAATACCTTCAAAACTTCTACCCCCTCCCATACAAAATTATTTTTTCGACCATTTTTAAGAAATTAATTATCACCTAACTATTAAAAGCTATTCATTTGAAATTTTGCATAAGAACTTATAAAAATATTTGCAAAGAAATTATTTTAAAAGTTTAAACATCACACTTGCCCTTCTACCCCCTCCCATACAAAAGTATGATTTCGACCAATTTCATTAAATCAACTAATAACCAACAAATTAAAAGCTACGAACTTGAAATTTTGTACGAGCAGCTTACAAGAGAAAGGAAATAAAATTGCGTCACAAATTTTGCAATTCCTCTACCTCTTCTACCCCCTCCCGTACAAAATTATTTTTTCGAGCATTTTTAAGAAATCAGTTATCAGTTAACTCTTAAAAGCTATCCATTTCAAATTTTGCCTAAAAACTTATAAAAATAATTGAAATGAAATTCCTTTAAAAGTTTTGAAATCGCGCTTGCCCTTCTACCCCCTCCCATACAAAAGTATCATTTCTACCTATTTCATTGAATCAACTAATAACCATCAAATTAAAAGTTACGAACTTGAAATTTTGTACAAGCACACTACAAGAGAAAGGGAATAAAATTGCGTCACAAATTTTACGATTCCCCTACCTCCTCTACTCCTTCCCATACAAATGTTTGGTTTCGTGAATGTAAAATGCACCGAATCCTATGAAAATTCTATGCAACTTCGTCTATGAAACACATTCTATACAGAGGATATTGGACGCGATTCAAGCAATTAATTAAAAAGCTATTAACATCCACCCACCCTTACCCCTCCTCCTCCCCTCATAAAAACCCAAACTTGCAGAAATGAAAGAAATATTGTTAAATTGACAACAGCCCTGCCCAAGAACTCCCTTTCACTTAGCCTTCCCTAACCACTCTAACCTGCATATTGACTTTCCACACATCCGCAACTTGTCCCAAGAATAATAAAGTTTCGCCCGACTTGTTGGCAGTTTATTTTTTTTTAAGTCAGCAGGTCACCGAGTATAACACCCTTTAATGCATTGCACAATTAATTCGGTAAGGGGAGTGCATAAAATTTGGGTGTATTATGGAAATTAGGGTGGAGAGAGACGGAATCATATTAACAATTTTCTCAAAAGTTCCAGATTTTTTTTTTATTTATTTATTGCAATACAGAATAGTTTCATCTCTTAAATCTATACATACAGTGTACCAATAATGTCTTCGCAGCTATTTGAAACTCAAGTGATAAAAAACAATAAATTCTTGCAAGAAATTTGAAAAAGTTTTAATGCAGATTTATTCATTAAACATTTTTATTTAATTTAGAAATAAAAACTAATCCATTTCAATTATTCATTACAAAGTTATTAACTAAAAATAAAACAAAGTCGACAATTTGCCTCCAATAATGTCTTCGTACACTTACGAAACAGTTTATGAAAAATCTTAAAAACTATAGATACATTTTTTGTTAATATTTAGTTGGGTAGCCTCTATTTTTATTTACGACCTAAAGGCGGTGTGGCATCGATTCTACAAGTTTGTTCCATAGCTTGGCTCTATTTTCGCCCATTCCTCCAGAAGAGCCTGTTTTAACTGAGGTTTCGAGCTAATATGATGAGTCCTGATCCTTTTTTCAAGCATGTTCCACATGTGCTCAATGGGATTGAGGTCAGGACTTTGAGGTGGTGTCTTAAGGAAATGTGGAGTTTTGTACGCCAAGAACATTCTAGTATTATGAGCCATGTGCTTAGGATTATTATCTTGTTGAAAGTAAAAATCCTTTGATAAACCCAATTTTCCAGCACTTGACTCCAAATTTCTCTTGAGAAATTCAATATATGCCCGATGATCCATGATTCCTTCAATTATTTCTAAGCTTCCAACGCCGCTGGCAGCTATACAGCCCCATACCATGCTTCCCCTGGCTTTCTCCACACTCTAAGTCTCCCATCAGACCCAAAAATGTTGTATTTGGACTAATCACCAAAATATAACATTGCGCCAGAACTCGAGAGATGCATTTTGGTATTGCCGAGCGAAGTCCAAACGTTTTTTGCGATTTACTTCACTAACCAGTGGCTTTATGCGAGGTGTACGAGAAATCCGGCATCAATCACGCATTTTCGTACTGTTTCTGGATGAACTTCTTTTTGATTGGATTGACGGAGCTCTGCACTAATTTTTAGTGCACTTATGAACGGATCCTTGGCAATCATACGCTTGATTTGCAGCCGATCTGCATCAGTGAGAATTGCAGGGCGTCCTGATTTAGGCTTATTCTCTACGCGGCCTTCATATTTAAAGCGCCCGATTACAGATTGGATAGTAGAACGGCTCCGGGACAGTAGTTTGGCTATTTCCGCGTATGATTTTTGCTCCTTTACGTGTAAATTCACTATAAGCTTACGCTCTTCAAACGACAAGAATTTACCAGGCATTATTTCGATTTATACTGAGCGAAACTCATAAAATTTACATTTGACAGTAAACATACGTGTTTGTTTGTTTACTGTTATTACAATCCGTTGAGTGGAAAATAATTATGATCGATAATTATCAGCCAAGAGATCGAAGGGCAAGCGAAATCTCTAAAAATGTACGAAGACATTATTGGAGGCAAATTGTCGACTTTGTTTTATTTTTAGTTAATAGCTTTGTAATGAATAATTTAAATGGACTAGTTTTTGTTTTTAAATGAAATATAAATGTTTAATGAATGAATTTGCATTAAAACTTTTTCAAATTTCTTGCAACAACTTATTGTTTTTTATCACTTGAGTTTCAAATAGCTGCTGTACGAAGACATTATTGGTACACTGTATTATGTGCACTACTCCTCCTTTTAAGGTAGACTAACTTGTGATAGGAGTGAGGAGTTACTTATTTAATTCTTTATTTTCTTGTTTTATAATAGTTTTACTTCATATGCTAGATATCACTATTAATATAAAATAAATATAAACAAAAACTATTATATAGTATAAGGCAAACGGTTACTAAAAATAAATTAACAAAGTTTTGCAATCAGTCGTGAACAAATAAAACTGCTTATACTTCAAAGAATTCATTTACATTAATATCAAAAACTACATCTAAGTACTCGGGGCCAAATAAAAAGAAAAACGTATAAATATGTAAATATGAGCAATATTAAATTAAAATTAATTCGAACAAATAAATATAATATAATCAATCAATCAAAATCCTGTTAAGACCCCCTATAGGGGCATAGGACAGAAACAACTCTCTTCCACAAGGCGCGATCCTGAGCATCGGCCTTAAGCTGTCGCCAGGACTTGTTTATTCCTCTGGCCACCTGCTCAACTGCTCGCTTTCATGTGTTACATAGTCGACCAACCCGACGTCTTCCTTGAGGATTATAATTCAGAGCCTGTTTGGCGATGTTTCGCTCTGGTTTACTCAAAGTATGACCGATCCACTGCCACTTCCGCCGTTGAATCTCAATACCTATTTTACTCTGGCCAGTTGTACTCCAAAGTTCGTCGTTGGAGATCACTTCTGGCCAAAATATTCCTAAAATGCGCTGGAGGCATTGGTTTACGAAAGTCTGTAGTTTCTTGGTAAGCCGGTCACTTTCCGCGTAGTACAACCATACAACAACACAGATTTGACGCATGCGTCAAAAACTCGCAGCTTCGTGCGAAGGGAGATCTCTCTTAACCTCCAGAAGGGGGAAAGGATACCGAAGGCCTGACGAGCTTTATTTAGCCGAGCCTCAACATCCTTTTCGGCTCCGCCGTCCATGCTGACAATGCTTCCAAGATAGCAAAAATCTTGCACCTCTTCCACATCCTGTCCGTTAAGAACAATCGGTGTGCTTGCGTTCGAACCCATGTGCATGTACTTGGTTTTACGCACATTTATTTTCAGTCCCGCCTCTTTGCATTTAGAATGCAACGAGCGAACATTTGACTCTAAGTCCGAACGGTTATGTGCAAGCAAACACATGTTATCAGCATAATCAAGGTGACTTAAGATGTTAAATAGTCTCCATTGAAGACCCTTACCTTCCCCACCTTCCAGTGCAGCTTTCAAGATGTCATTTATTACCACCAGAAACAGGGCTGGTGATAATATGCAGCCTTGTCTGACACCCGTTTGCACAGGGAAACTCTCGGACAGCTCTCCTCTATGCAAGACGCGACACCTTGCATCTTCGTAGGATTCTTTAATCATAGCTATGACCTTATCTGGAATACCTCTCCTACGCAAAGCATTCCACATATAATCTCGCTTAATATAATACGAGTGCATAATTCTCTGTTTTTATTTTCCTACTTTATAAATTCAGTAAGTGGGCACATACAATCAAAATAATAAAATTTATTTTCGCTACTTAATTTAAAATTTTAAAAATTTACATTTTTTCACTCAGCAAGCGCACAGCGCCATACTATAGATATTTATAAACTTTAAGAACTAACGTAGTAGTGTTTGAACAACGAAATAACTGTTTCCAAAAATTGTCATTTTTTAGTTTCGAAATAAAAATATTAAAATAACAACAAAATCATATTTTTATTTCGAGTAGGATACTTGCGCCTAATAGTCTCGCTTTGTATACACTTTGCAATACGTTAGATTAGGAGAGGCTTTAATAAACTTTGGCAAATTGTTGAAAAGTTAAATTCCTACGTAAGAATAATGGCTTTGTCCTAATGTGGTTTTCTTTCGCGGCAGTATTAATTCTTCGTTACTGCCATTACCTGTGGCATTAGTATTTAACGAGATTTGTCCTAGCTTAAGCTCTTTGAAAGTTTGTATAGTAGCAATGATATTGAAAATCTTATGAAAACTAAGTACATTTATGATTGAGTATAAATTTACTGTACTATATCTACGTGGTTTCTTCAATAATATCTTTAATAGCGTTTTTTGCATAATTTCCAAAGGTTTCATGACTGATGAAGCAGCGCTTCCCCAGGCTATAATACCATACTGTATTACAGAGTGTATTAGAGCAAAATAAAAACTTCTGACTGGAGCTTTAGTTAGGAATGTTTTCACCATAAACAAATTGGAATTAACCTTTTTAGTCCATTGATGGTTGTTGAATAATTCACGAAGTTCTGCGCAAATTTGTATTTATCGAAAAATTAAATACTTGTTTTTAGTTAATTTGATAAAGACTTTATTCAGTCATCATCAATGACCGATAGCCCAAATCGGGCCTTGGCCTCCTGAAGTTGTCGCCTCCAATCGTCTCGATCCAAAGACCGCGTCTTCCAGCTGCAAATCATACTCTAGAGGAAATCTGAGAGTATTGTTATGGATCTGGAAAACCGCCGATATTTCTGGAAAATACAAGATCAGTATCCCCTACTGTGTAAAACGCCATCTAGAACGTTCAAGCAAACACCTGACGGAACTTGAATAGTCTAGACACACACCTAAAACCGCCTGACGGAAGCTTCCAGAACTAGGGAGATTTGCTATAAAAAGCACGGAGCTGTCAGCAGCCACTTAGTGAATCAGCGACATCTGAACGCGACGGTAGTAAAAGCGATAGAAAGCGAAATATCGGTAGTGCGTTTTAAGGCGAATTAAGTTAACGTGAAAATTAAGTAAAAAGACTGCGAATAATAAATTATCTATTATTTTTAAACGAATTGTGTTTTCTTTGAAATCCGGCGAACCCCCTAGCTCGCAACAACTGGTGTCAGAAGTGGGATTTCAAAGATAAATTCGGGTTAAAAATCGCCAGTGAAATTAAAATTCTCGAACGGGTAATATTGTGAGAGCGAAAAAGTGAAACTAAAATTCTCGAACGGACAGTGAGAATTTTGTGAAATCGAATATTCTCGAGAGCTCTAGTGAACAGTGACTTTAATTAGCGAAGTAAAATCGCGGAACTAAAATTCTCGAACGGGCAGTGAGAATTTTGTGAAATCGAATATTTCCGAGTGATTTAGTGAGCAGTGACGTAAATTTAAGTGAATTCGAATCGCGGAAAAACTGGAAATAATCGGTAGTGAAAATGCCGCGTTATTTAAAGGACTTAAAATTAACGGAGCTGAAGGAAGAGCTCAGTAGACGAGAGTTACCTACGAAAGGAAGCAAGTCTGAACTTGTCAGCCGTATGATCGAGACACTGCAGGCTGAGGGTGAAGATGCAGATAGTTTTGAGTTCCAAATCAAAGAAGCTCGTGGAGAGGAGTGTTCTGGTGCAACGGACGCTCTAACACAGTTAATGCAACAAATGATGAACAAATTAGATCAACAATCACTGGACATTAAACAACAATCAGTGGACATTAAACAACAATCAGCTGTGACAACAGACATTAATCAGAAATTAGAGCAACAATCTGCGGACATTAATCAGAAACTAGAGAAATTAGACCAGACTTCAAAGGACCTTAACCAAAAATTGGAGCTGCAAAATAATAAAATAGACACCATGGGTAAGGCCATAGAAGAAAACGTTGAGAAGAAACTTCGAATCTTCGAAGAACAAATTACGGAAAAGACATCCGGAATTGCAGAAGAAGTCGAACGCCTAAAAAGAGACTTCGATAACGTGAAGGCGACTGGCGTCATCAAGACAGAACATGTTGCGCACAAGGGTCTCAAGGTTCCAATCTTCGATGGATAAGCACCGTGGGCTATTTATAAGACCCAATTTGAGGCCGCCGCAAGAAACAACCATTGGAATGATCTAGAACGGGGAACAGCTCTTATATTGGCGCTAAGAGGTCCACCAGCAGAGGTTCTTCAAACGATTCCGCAAGAGCAACAACAAGATTTTTCAACGTTAGTCCAGACATTGGATCTTCATTATGGCAGTGACCACATGCGAGAGATCTACAAAACGCAACTGTACAACCGAACTCAAAATAATGGTGAAACACTTCAAGAGCTGGCACGCGATATTGAACGACTCACACTATTATCGCTTCCCAACGCGCAAACAGAGCAACGGAACGATACAGCTGTTTTCGCATTTAACAATGCTGTACAGAACAGAGAGCTGCAACAGGCGTTAAAATTGGCAGGTAAGAAAACGATTGGCGAAGCCTTAGTATATGGGCTAACTTTCGAAGCTGCCAAGCAAAGCTCACGGAGTAACTATCGAGTCCGAGAAATAGCAGAAGAGTGTATGTGTCAGAGAGCAGAGTATACCAAGCGGAGCGAAGGATCTGGTGCCCCCGATGCTGGAATTGTGGACAGGCAGGACACTTAAGACGCGACTGCCGTAAACCCAGAAAACCGACCAACTACTGTTCCGGCTGCGCTGCTAAACAAAAGGGAGGAAGGAGCGAACCGTCACGAGAGCACGCTTCGCCCAATGACAGTCCGGGAAACGAGTAAAGGCCAACTTCATGGGGCAGAAGTTGGCTGGTAGAATCGACGCCCTCGGAACCATCATCGCAGTTTCTCGACTACATCGTTGTGAAAACGACTTATGCATGAATGGTCGAGTCGGCAAATTAAACTGCATCATAACAGTCGACACAGGCGCAACACGGTCAGTGCTAAGATCTGACCTCGTAGATCGTACTTGGCTTCACAACACCAAGAAGTACGAACTTCGCACTGCTACAGGAGAAACTACAACGGTCCATGGAGAAATAGCTCGTGACATACAGCTTGGGGATTTGCCCTTCTCGCATGTATTCGTGGTAGCTGACATTACCGATGAGTGTATCCTTGGAATGGATTTTCTGAAACCACACGGTATCCAGCTGGACTTAGGACAACGAATAATGAAGTGGCGGAATATTGAAATCCCGATGGAAGTAACATCCTCCAACACAACAAAGCTGCGAGTTATATTTTGCGAAGATTCGGATATACCAAAGTCATCTGAGAATGTTAATTGGGCAGAGCTCGATGGTGATCCCGGGAACCACCGATTGTACCTCATCGAACCAGAAACGACACCTGCATTACGAAGTCTAATACTAGGAAAAACGCTCGTAAAAAAGAATGAGAAGATGATGGTACCAATAAGAGTCCTCAATGTTTCGGACAGCATTACCAGCATAAAGAAAGGAGATATAATTGGCAGCTGTGAACCAATATCGGCGGTGACGAGTATCGACAAGGCAGAACTACATGACGTACCCTTTAAAAATAAGCCAAAAAGGAAGGACAATATAACATCAACACTTCTTCAGTCAAGCACCCTTAGAGGAGAACAACACAAGCAAGCAGTAGATCTAATCAAAAGATTCAGCGAAGTCTTTTCCACCAGTGATGACGACTATTGCAGAACAAACTTAGTGAAGCACCGTATAGATACCGGAAGTGCTACACCGATACGTCAACCTCCAAGAAGAGTACGATTAGCGAAACAAGGAGAAGTCAATTCAATGGTCAAAACTATGGAGCATCAGGAATCATCGAAGAATCAAAGAGCTCGTGGATATCGCCAGTGGTGCTGGTAAAGAAGAAGGACGGCAGTACCCGTTTTTGTGTGGACTACAGGCAACTGAATAATGTTACGAAAAAGGATAGCTATCCACTACCTAGAATCGACGATATCATGGACACCCTGACTGATGTTAAATGGTTCTCAACGTTGGATTTGAAAAGTGGTTACTGGCAAGTGGAGATAGATGAAAAAGATAGAGAGAAAACAGCATTCTCTATCGGCAGTGGACTGTAGCAGTTCATCGTAATGCCATTTGGCCTGTGCAATGCTTCAGCTACGTTTGAAAGACTAATGGAATTCGTTTTGCGTGGCCTGAGTTGGAAAACTTGTCTCGTTTACCTGGATGATGTGATCGTTATCGGCAAAACATTCAAGGAACATCTAAAAAATCTACAGGAAGTCTTCCAGCGACTGTGAGCGGCAAAATTAAAGCTGAGCCCGAAAAAGTGCACTTTGTTTAGTGCAGAAGTCAAGTACTTGGGTCACATCGTTTCAGCTGATGGTATAAAGACGAATTCGGAAAAGATACTGTCGGTGAAAAATTGACCTACTCCGAGTGATAAGTACCAGTTGTGCAGCTTCCTAGGCTAGGATTCGTAAAAGACTTTCTCAACACGGCGAAATGTCTGCATCAGTTAACAGAAAAAGGAAAGCCATTTGCATGGAGTCAACAGTGCCAGGAAGCATTTGAGAGACCAACTCTGCGACACCCCAGTTCTGGCGTATCCAAAACCAGGTCACGGTTTCATCATAGACATTGACGCCAGCAATGACGGTATCGGAGCAGTACTATCACAAGAGATCGACGGGCAGGAGAGAGTGCTATCATACTACAGCCGAGTACTCTTAAAATCAGAAAGGAACTATTGCGTAACTCGCCGAGAACTATTAGCCATTGTAGAAGCAACAAAACATTTTCACAAATATCTCTATGGTCAAAAGTTCCTTCTTCGAACGGATCACGCATCGCTTAAATGGCTACTTCAGTTTAAGAACCCTGAAGGTCAAGTAGCCAGATGGATAGAAAGGCTCGAATCCTACGATTTTGAAATTGTTCACCGAAGAGGAAGAATCCACGGTAATGCCGATGCGCATTGACGTCGTCCTTGTCCACCGAACTGCAAGCATTGTCACCGTGTAGAAGGAAAAGACGGAGAAACCATTCAGAGGATAACGACCGAACGAAAGGATGGATGGAATCAGCAAGAACTGGAAGATACCCAACGTAAAGATCCAGATATTTCACCGATCATGGCATGAAAGGACGAAATGAAACGGCCTGAGTGGAAAGACATCTCCCAATTCAGCGAAACCTAAAAGTGTTATTGGGCACAATGGAAGTCCCTTCACCTAGACGGCGGATTATTAAAACGGAAATGGGAAAACACTGACGGAAAATCGTATCACATGCAAACCATCGTCCCGCATTCTATAGTCGAGGAGGTTTTGAAGGAATATCATGAAGGTACCTCCGGTGGGCATTTGGGTGTAAAAAAAACCTTGGCAAAGATACGAGAAAGGTTCTATTGGATCCATCTCCGAGATGATGTCGAAAATTGGTACCGGAAATGTACTACGTGTGCATCGAGTCAGGGCCTGCAACGCAGATCAAAGGGAGAAATGCAACAATACAACTCCCATTCGAGAGAATTGCTGTGGATATTGCTGGACCATTTCCGGAATCAGAAAATGGTAATCGCTACATTCTAGTGGTCATTGATTATTGCAGTAAGTGGCCTGAAGCTGGGTGAGCAAATTTGGAGCTCTACGTGAACTACACTCCGATCAAGGGCGCAATTTTGAATCTCAAATATTCAAACACTTGTGCCAAATGCTGGGAATAAACAACACCAGGACAACTCCATTACATCCACAGTCCGATGGAATGGTGGAACGTTTCAATAGGACATTGAACTCAAACCTATCCAAACTCGTCAGCGAGAGGCAACAGGACTGGGATCAGCACAGCCCTCTATTTTTAATGCCCTACAGAACATCGGTACATTCAACAACAGGAGAAACTCCCTCCCGAGTCATTTTCGGAAGAAATATTCGAGCCCCTGCGGAACTAATGTATGGAGTGCCACCAGACCAACCAACCAATGCTAAAGATTACGTCTCGGATCTTCGATGTCGACTAAAGACAATTTATAACTTGGTCAGAGATAAAATTGATTTGGCAACCGATCGCATGAAGACGAGGTATGATCAACGGGCGAATTCATCAGGATTCCAAGAGGGCAATTTGGTTTGGTTATACAATCCCAAACGACAGAAGGGTAGATCGCCGAACCTACAGCACAATTGGGAAGGCCCTTACCAGATTATCAACCGGTTAAATGATGTCGTCTATCGGATTCAGTTACATCAAAAACCTCGTACTAAAATGAAAGTGGTACATCTCGACCGACTAACAAAGTACCATGGTGCCATTGATGAAGTGAACGACTCTGTTCGGGACGAACAGGGACTAAGGAGAGGGTAATGTTACATGCAGATCTGGCAGCCCCGCAACTTGAGCTCTTTCGAATAGACAAGAATTATGTAGAACAGTATACTCCGCCACAATTAAAGATCTAGAGCTTTCCAGTATAACACATACACACCAAAGGAAGCTTCGAGAACTGTTATAAGATGATAAAAGCACGAAAGCTTTCAGCGAGGAGTTAGTTGGTGAAAGCGATAGAAAAGTACGCGGCGGTAGTGCCAGATAGTGCGAATTAAGTTAAAGTGCGAATAAAAAAATTATCACTTATTTCTAAACGAATTGTGTTTTTACTTGAAATCCCGGCGAACCCCTAGCTCGCAACAATATTTATTACAATAATGGTGATGCTGGAAGAATTGTTTGAGGCACAATGTTTTTTTTACACCAAGAGCATCGTATCTGGTACTGCATCGCTAATTGAACATTTCATAACCGAACATATGTCGAAAGAAAAGTCAACCGGATTCGGGAAATTTTCTAATCTTTTTTTTTTTTTAAAGCCGAACACAACTTAGGAGGTCACCCTTTAATGTAAATTACACAGTCATGTCGGTAAGGGAAAAAAAAGGAGTAAGGAGGTTGAGGTTAGTCGGGATTAAAAGGAGGGAAAAGCTTAAAATGCCGGTGGACGTTGAGTTTGAAACGTCGAAGGTCGTATGACAATGGGAATACATCCTTAGGCAATGCATTCCAGAGCTAAGAAGTTCGGGGTATGAATGACCGCCTATATTTCACTGTGCGGGAGGTCGGAAGCTTAACAGTTAACTCGTGTGCGCTTGACGATAGGCGTGTGTTTTTAGGAAATGAGTACAGAGGAGGAATAAGTTTAGCGAGTTCTTTACTGCATTTACCATGAAAGTAGCGGTAGTAAATGCTTAGTACACCAACATTTCTGCGATGCTCAAGGGAGTCTATAGAAATCGTGTTGGCTTCATCTCCAATTAGTCGGAACGCCTGTCCCTGGACACGGTCGAGCATTGCAAGTTGCATTTTGGGTGGCCCAGTCCATAAATGAGAATTGTACTCGAGGCGTGGTCTAATGTAGGCCTTATAGATATTTGCTAAGTCACTGGGAGTAAAATATTTTTTACATCTTCGGAGAACTCCTAGGCGTTTGGAAGCGTCAAGTGCTACGTCAAGTATGTGCTGGTTCCAATTAAGGTGGTTATTTATTTTGATGCCAAGGAGTGAGAAGTATTCGGAGGAGTTTAGTGGGACACCACCGAAGGTTACATTAGGAACCGACGCCGGGACATCACGTTTAAGGAAAAGATGACAGGCCTGCGTTTTTGAAGTGTTGAACTCTACTCTATTTATCCTGCCCCATTCCAAGATTAGATTCAGGTCAGAGTTCAATGATCCAAATAGTTCGGCATGTTTAGATGCTACCGGGACACGGTGAGCGTTAGTAATCGAGTCGAATTCATAGATGTTATTCAGGGTACTGTCATCTGCAAAGCAATGAATCGGATTGAGCGTTGACGACAGAAGGTCATTGATAAAAATAAGAAAGAGTGTGGGTGATAAAACAGAGCCTTGGGGGACTCCGGAATCTTTGGGAAAGGGAGAAGACGCCACGCCATCCAATATGACTTGTATGGAGCGTTCATGTAAGAAACTCTCGATCCATTTTACAAGGTTATTATTAAAGCCGACTGCTTTCATTTACATATCCACTTTTATACCAATCGTATTGGAAAAGGCTTTGGTATCGGGGAGAAGATAATTGATGGTACATTGAAATTTTATAATATTGTTTCGTAAAAGAAGATTGACATCGTAATTATGTAAAAGTATGCTGTCAGAGAAACGCCTTACAAAATTTTTCCAAATTCTAAAATCATATACGTGTAATGGGGACGCACTCAGTCTATATTGGATTTGGATGGTGCTCGTACGATACATATTCTTACTAAGTATCATTGAAATTCATCGAGTGCTTCTACGGAAATTGAAAGTTCAGTAGATTATTCGCCAAACTTTGAAGGGGTGTTTCACCCTTTAAATACTCATCTCTGCCGATAAAAAAATACGTGTCCCTTAGATTTTCGAGCTCTACAACGTATATGAAAATTGTCAAAATCGGCCTGGGACACTTGGGAATGTTTTCTTGTAAGTTATTTTATTCAGGCGTCTGAAAGAATACTTAACGTTTTGAAACAAAGATAATTAGAAGCATCCTCGGACCTTTGAAAGAAGAATAAATCTGGAGAATACGTTATATTAGAGAATTGTATATCATCATTGGTAATTCAGAATTGTTAAGAAGTAACCATGTGCTGGTCATGTGGAGCGGATGGATGACGGAAAACGCTCCAAACGCTCCAAACGCTCCAAACGCACACTTGATGGACAAGGAACTGTTAGAAAATCATGGAAGCATGGGAAGAATTCTGTCGACGTAGACAGGACCGCAACCATTGCTCAGATTTTGAAACTATAGGATATTGTCACAGAATTGGGAAGAATGAATGCGAAGTACACAGCAGGGCAAGGCTCGATTTGGCGTGTAGCGCTATCGTAAGTAAGATATTTTAGAAATAATACAATATTAAATGCTGCAACTCCTTCTCTAAGAAAGTATGAATCTTGTAATTACATACCGCTAATTTTATTATATTTATAGATGAATTTTATTCCACACTTACCGATTTCTTATCAACAACCCTATTTACTCTAACTCTCCGAAAGTACTTCATTATTGCACTCTCCTCTATTGAAAACAACACAGCACCCATCGAACACTACTTGCTTGAAATATAATTTACACGCTGATTACCGGCTCGTCTAAACTCCGTGACTCCTTTCGCACAGTTGTAAGGACACCGGCCGACTGCCGCTTGGACAGGTAACCGCGCGGATAATTACACACGAAATAATCTATCGATAACGACGCTATGCGGTGAGGCAACTGTTGAATAACCCAAGCCTTCGGATCGTAGTCAGACTGCAACGATTGTTTACCTTTAAATTATTAATGCAACACCGCATTATTTATAATACGAGACTGTATTTGCGTAAGAAGTCATGTGTGGTTTGTGGTATAGTACTATCAGTGTACTTGTATGTGATTGCTGAGTATTGAGTACTCATTATCGCCATCAAAAGTTTGACTTTCGTTGAAATTTTGCTTTAATCATAGACGAGTACGACGACAACGATGGGTAATTATCATTTGAAAATTATTTATACAGGGAACTCAATCAGGTGCAAGGATTATTTGAAGTTTTTGCCAGGCGACCTGTAAACTCTACGGGTCATCTTGAGATAATTACTATTTTAAAGGACATTTTTTTGGGAACTTTGAACACATTTTTGTTGACTGTAACGATTCTAGGCTGTAAATTCCTTTCTATAGAATAATTAATGAAGATGTTTTAAATGTTGATAAAGTTCACTCATATCGTGACTAAGATCTTAGACAGACATGCGTGTAGGATTTCAATTTTATTTGAATAGTGGACTTTGATGTGAATGTAGATTTTATGATACATAGATATATGGTACATTAGTTTAAGAACTAATGACTAGAAGAGAATGAGAAATCCATATTTGAATAAACAATTTGTTGTACAAGCTCTTGTCCTAATAGTGACAAAAATTGTTGGTCTCTCTTTTGCCAAATTAAACATACTAATTCTGCCCATCAACTCAACAATGACGATATTACTGACTTAAATAGCAAGGCGTACATCTTACTACAGCAATTTACTGCGAATTGACATCTCGCCAACAAACTCCCTTTTAACTAATTATACTCCTCTTCAAATATCTTTAAATCACCATCAAAAATAGATACATTTCTACAAAGTTCTCAAAAACCTTGATAGAAGCAAATCGTCCGGACCTTATGGAATCCCTCCCTGCTCTTATCCTTAAAAACTTCTTATGCTTGCTAGCTAAGCTGGATTTTGCAAGCTATTCCGAATGTCGCATCCTACAGGTATCGTTTCTATTTCTTGAAAGCTTCCAAATCATTCTAAAGAAAGAAGCTCGAAATAATCCCGTTAATTACCGCCCAATTGTTATCACTCTTATCGACGGCTGTGGAGACTATCGTCACAAAGCTATAAAATATCTCGAACTGAAGTATTTATCCATAATTTCTATTCATCAATCATTAAATTCCTGTTAAGACCTCCTATAGCCATAGGACGAAAACAACTATCTTCCACAAGGTGCGATCCTGAGCATCGGCCTTTAGCTGTTGCCAGGACTTAATTATTCCTCTGGCCTCCTGCTTAACTGCTCGCTTCCATGTGTTACATGGTCGACCGACCCGACGTCTTCCTTGAGGATTATAATCCAGAGCCTGTTTGGCGATCTTTCGCTCTGGTTTTCTCAAACCTATTATAGTCTGGCCATTTGTACTCCAAAGTTCGTCGTTGGAGATCACTTCTGGCCAGAATATTCCTAAAATGCGTCGGAGGCATTGGTTCACGAAAGTCTGTAGTTTCTTGGTAATTCAAACGGTCACTTTCCACGTAGTACAACTATATAACAACAAGGATTTGACGCATGCGTCAAAAACTCGCAGCTTCGTGCGATCTCTCTTAACCTCCAGAAAGTGGAAAGGATACCGAAGGCCTGAGGAGCTTTATTTAGATGAGCCTGAATATCCTTTTCGGCTCCGCCGTTCACGCTGACAATGCTTCCTAGATAACAAAAATCTTGCACCTCTTCCACATCTTGTCCTTCAATAACAATCGGTGTGCATGTGTTCGAACCCATGTGCATATACTTGGTTTTACGCACATTTGTTTAACTCATTATACTCCTCTTCAAATACATACCACCACAGCAGCAGCGACTACACCAGCAGCAGCAACAACAGCAACCTGTCCGACGACAAATCGTAGTTCAGAATTTGCCAATCGTTCAACCTCAACGGCAATTCGCCATTAACCAACAAGGACAAAAAGTGATACAACAGTGGTCACAACAGGTAATCAACAACCGGTCATTCAAAGAATACATATTACTTAGTCCGGGACAATGCCTCGTTACTACGCAGCAGCCGCAAACTTCGCAACATGTACAAGTTTTGCAGCAACAAATAATTCAACTACCGCGACAACAGCAGCAAATTCAAACTCAACAAGTTGTGCAGAAAGTTGTACAACGTCAGCAGCCGCAGCTCGTACAACAGCAACAATAAGATACACAGCGACTCTTGCAACTAGGGATGGCAAAATCTGCTCTTTTCCAATCGCAGTGATCCACTGCGATTGCTGTTTTTCAATATCTGTGAAAAAGAGCAGCTCTTTCAATAGCAGTGATTTTTCCACTTCTATTATCCATGCAAAATATCAAAGATGGCATTACATCTGTCGCAGAGGAGGTGATAGGACAACAACCCCGGCGCAAAAGAAATGATTGGTTCGACAACGAATGCCACGATGCCTTAGAACAAAAAATCAAGCCTACAAAATATTAACGGAACGGCCGACACGAGCCAAACACGACAAATACAAGGATCTTAGACGATTTGCAAACAAAATATGCAGACAAAAAAAACGGAAGTACAATAATGACGAAATTAAAAATATGGACGAACAATTTAAATTACACAACACAAGAGCCGCGTATTCCCTTGTGAAAGAAGGACACAAACCGAAAACGACCCTCTGCAAGGATGCAGAAGGGAACATTATAAGTAACGCGGAAGATATAAAACTAAGATGGGCACGATACTTTGAATACCTTCTTAACCCGAGCCCATCACCTACACGATTAGCAGCAGCAGATACAATAGCAGGTATAACTGATGTAACAGCTGATGAAGGATCCGCTTTGAGTCCTCCCACACTCGAAGAAGTAAAAACAGCCTTAAGGAACCACCCAAACAACAAAGCGCCGGGCACTGATCAAATCCCAGCTGAACTTCTGAAAGCCGGCGACACCTGCATAGCGCATCTCCTACATAGATTAGTCACGGATATATGGACGCAGGAAATACTTCCTGAAGAATGGCGCAAGAGCATCGTATGTTTAATTTATAAAAAAAGTGACAAACTCTGCTGCGAAAACTACCGAGGAATATCTCTGTTGTGTACGTCTTATAAGATCTTGACGAAAATTCTAGAAAAGGGAATTAAGCCCTATGCTGACAAAGTAATTGGTGAATACGAAGGCGGATTTAGAGCTGGACGCTCGACCACGGACCAGATATTCTCAGTTAAACAGGTGCTGGAAAAGTGCTGGAAAAGTGCTGGGAATATAATATTGATGTGCACCAGATATTTGTTGACTTCAAACAAGCATACGACAGTATCGACAGGCGCGTACTGTATAAAATCATGTTGGAGTTTGGAGTCCTACCGAAACTGGTCCGAAACTGGTCAGAGTAGAAAATAATCTGACTTCCAGTTTTAAAACAGACAACGGCCTTAAACAAGGTGACGGCCTCGCACCAATGCTGTTCAATTTGACACTTGAATATGTTGTTCGGAAACTTCCCGTTGACACCAAGGGAACACTATGCTTCAAATCCACACAACTCGTAGCATATGCCGGCGACATAGATATCCTTGCAAGATCTCTGGAGAGTGCTAAGGAAGTATTTGTAAACCTTGACTCGGTAGCAAGGGAAGTTGGACTACGTATTAATGAAAACAAAACAAAAATTATGACTTAATCTAGGAAAAGACGCCAATCTGACAAAATATTACAGTAGGATACTATAACCTAGAAAACGTAGACAACATTATATACCTAGGGGCAAACCTATCGAAGGATGGAAGCGAACCCATCGAAATTAAAAGAAGAATAATTATGGCAAACAAGACGTATTATTCGGCACTTCCAATAATTAAAAACAAGAACGTACACAGGAAAACAAAACTTAAGTTATATAAAACGATTATACGACCTGTGCTATGCTATGGCAGCGAAACGTGGACATTAACTCAGGCGTCCGAAAAACCCTTAACGTCTTTGAAAGAAAGGTCCTCAGAAGAATCCTCGGACCTGTGAGGGAAGACTCGATCTGGAGAATACGATACAATAGAGAATTGTATGCCATCTTCGACAATCCAGAAGTGTCAACCCTAATAAAATTTAAAAAGTTGTGGAGTACAACTATGTTCCACTTATTACAAAAGTAACTTTTATTTTTAATGTTAAAAATATTTATTTTTATACTTTTATAATGTTTTTTATAATCCGTGTTCGGTTGCTTTTTTAAAAACTTGAAAGCTTTTTTTGTTAAAAATATTTTTATTAAGGGGGCGACTTCTAACGCGCAGTTTCCTGTGATTCAAAATTTAAATGTTGATCGCCACAGTACTCCCTCACCAGTGACTGAGTGATAGTGAAAGGCACGAAAATCATAGCATTATTGCTTGGCGAAAGCTACGAATCGTTGTGGTTTCTTAATAATTCGTCCGCTTCCTGTCGTTTTTTGTTGAACATCTAGCTCCCTTGGTTGCTTATCTGATTGTATCGATCGATTGATTGAAGTGTTTGACGTTTCTGTTGCTCTTGGAGTAACGTCGTTCGTCGATGATTCATCTTCAAGTGGAAGAAAAGCTGCTTTAATCCTATCGATGCTAACACGAACTTTACGATTTTTGACTTGGAGTTCAAAAATTTTGTCATTTCGGCTTAAAACTTCATATGGGCCATCGTACGGTGCCTTAAGTGGTGTTCGGACAGCGTCATCACGCAAGAAAACGTGAGTGCAGGTTTGCAAGTCTTTTTGAACAAAAACTTTGTTGATGGCATGATTTGAAGTTTGAACTGGTTGAATTTCCTTCATCAATTCTCGCAGATGTTGAACAAATTCATTGTTAAAACCGTCGTCGTTGATTTTTTCAAAAAAATCGCATGGCATTTTTAAGGTTGTACCATAAACCATTTCTGAAGGAGTTGCTTGGATATCATCTTTGTGAACGTTGCGCAGAGCGAGCATTATTAGTGGTAATGTTTCGGCCCAGCGTTCATTGTTTTGACATTTTATTGCTGCTTTCAAAGTTCGGTGTAATCGCTCGATTAGGCCATTTGCCTGTGGGTGTCGAGGACTTGAACGGAGATGTTTTGCTCCAATGATTCGTGTCAATTCGTTGAAAAGTTTTGACTCAAACTGTCTACCCTGGTCGGTGGTGATTTGGGTTGGCACGCCGTAATGTGAGATCCATCCATTTATGAACGCGATCGCGACCGTATCTGCATGAATATCTTCCATGGGGATGGCAACTGGCCAACGTGTGAAGCGATCGATACACGTTAGACAATACCGATATCCATTTGATATTGGAAGTGGACCAATAATATCGATGTTTACGTGCGCGAAGCGTTTATCTGGCACTTTAAAATTTTCGAAAGCCGTTTTATTGTGTCGCGCAATTTTTGACTTTTGGCACGCGATACAAGTACTGGCCATTTGTGCTACGTCTTTCTTCATGCTCGGCCAAACGAATCGTTCGCTGATTTGCTTGATTGTTGACTTTTTGCTAGGGTGAGCGAAATTGTGCACTGAATTAAAAACTCTCTGGTGAAATTCTTTTGTGATGAATGGTCGCACTCGTTTCGTCGAAACATCGCACATAATAGCTTTAGTCGCGTTCGGGATAATGACTAATTTGAGTTGTAATGTTGATCCGTTGGATGTCAACAAATTATTTAACTCACCGTCGATTTTTTGACTTTCAGCCAACCCCTCGTAACTGATTTGTTCGCAACCGTCTATACTTTCAATTCGTGAAAGCAAGTCAGCTACAATGTTGTTTTTTCCAGGGATGTGACGTATGTCAGTGGTGTACTGACCGATCAAGTCGAGGTGCCGCAATTGTCGAGGTGTTGCCTTTTCCGGGTTCTGAATGAAGGCATAGGTGATTGGCTTATGATCTGTCATAACTGTGCAGCTTCTACCCTCAATCATGTGTTTAAAATGTTTGATCGATTGGTAGATAGCTAGTAGTTCGCGATCATATGTACTGTATCGTTTTTGGCAGTCGGTCATTTGCTTAGAATAGAAGCCAAGTGGTTCAAGTTGCCCTTCGTTAATGTGATGAATAGCTGCACCAATGGAAAAATTACTCGCGTCAACATGAAGTACCAATTTTGCATCTGGTACCGGATGTGCCAATGTTACAGCATTAATCAATGACTGCTTACTTTCCTCAAATGCTTTTTCGGCGTCACTGGTCCAAATAACGGGTGTTTTATCGTTCTTTTTGTTGCCTTTGATAAGCACACGTAGTCGGCCCTGAATTTGTGCCGCGCTTGGCAAAAAACGTCGGTAAAAATTTAACATACAAATGAATTTGCGTAGTTCGTTCGCCGTTGTTGGTTTGTTATAGTTTGCAATCGCTTCGATTTTATCTGTTGGTGGTCGGATGCCAGCTTTACTGACCTGATGTCCAAGAAATAACACATTTTCTTGAGCAAATACGCATTTTGCGACGTTTATTCTTAAGTTGTATGTATGCAAGCGTTGCAGAATAATGCGTACATGCTGATAATGTTCTTCCTCGCTGCTAGACGCTATACAAATGTCGTCTATATAGCATATAACGAAATCCAGACCGAACAGCACTTGATGCATAAATCGCTGAAATGTTTGTGCTGCATTACACAGCCCAAACGTCATTACGTTGAACTCGAAAAGCCCAAATGGTGTTATAATAGCGGTTTTTTTCCTATCCTCATCGTCAATTGGAATGTTGAAATAAGCTTTTTCCAGATCGAGTATTGTGAAAATTGATTTACCGTTGAGTGATTGAGTGAAATCCTGAATATGTTTTATAGGATAACGATCTGGAACTGTTTGATCGTTCAATCGTCGATAATCGCCGCATGGTCGCCAAAGTCCACCCTTTTTCGGAACCATATTCAATGGGCTGGCCCATTCGTTGCTTGATGGTTGGCAAATTCCCATATTCACCATATATCTGAACTCTTCCGTAGCAATTTTCAGTTTTTCCTGGTTTAAGCGTCGTGCACGTGAAAAAACCGGCTGTCCTGTGGTAATAATTCGGTGTCGAACAGTTGTTTTGAGTGCGGTTTCTTCGTTGTATGAGGTCGGCATTGTCAACTCGACGAATTCCGTCAACAAATCTTTGTATTTGTTGTTGCTGTTGATTGAAAAAACAGGTTCATATTCGGTGAATTCGGAAACACATTTTGTTTCAAGTTTTGTTTCCTTATCGATGAGTGATTTGTTCTTGATGTCCACAAGCAAATTGAATTTGTTGAGAAAATCCGCACCTAAAATTGGTTTTGCAACGTCCGCTATAACAAATTCAAAATCGAATTTACGACGAAGTCGAAAGTCAAGCGATAATAATTTGACACCGAATGTTGCGATCGGCGATCCGTTGACGGCAAATAGTGAATAATCGTTTGATTTTAGTCCGGTTCGAAAGTATGAAACTGGTAAAATTGAGACATCTGCCCCTGTATCAACTAAAAATTTCAATTTCGTTGTAGAATCGATGATAAAAAGACGGCTTGATTTCTTTTTGCTAAATGCTTCGCCAACCGCCGGTGGTAAAGCTTCTTCTAGTTTTTTTCCGACCTATATGAACACGGCTGAGCGCATTTTCTCGCGTCATTACCGAATCGATGGTGATAATAGCAATGCGGAAATTTCTTCACTTGACTATTTGAACGGGTCTGATTTCGTTGTCTGCTGTCCCGTGATGGTGTTTGTGAACGCCCACGTTGTTGATTGCACGATGTCCTGATTTCACTGATTTCCTTTCTTAAAGCATCGATTGTTTGCTTTAATGTTTGCCAATCATCTGACTTAGGGTGTGATTGTTGCCGCTGAACCGATGAAATAGAACCGAAACTGCTCATTTCCATCATTTTGACAGCCTATAGGGCGCATCGATCCAAATCCACTTCAGCTATTGAAACAACAGCGCGTACGCTTTCCGGCAGTCGTTCGAGCCAAAATGCCTTAATTGCATCATCTTTCAGTACCCGATAGATCACGCATTTGTCGAAGTAATTGCGAAGGCTTTCTATCGCCTAATTCGCATTCTTGCACGAGTCGTCGCAATTTTTTGTTTTCAGAATCAGTGAAATCGTTTATCAGTCGTGTCTTGATTGACAGATATTTGTTTTCCTTCGGTGGTGCACGTACGATGTCCGCCACATTTGCGAGTGTAGCACTGTCCAGCGATCCAACGACATAATCATATTTTGTCTGATCTGTTGTTATATTCGCATTTCGAAACTGCGAGTCCATTTGGATAAAATATAAATCCGGATCTCGTTTGCTGAATAGTGGAGGCTTAATCCCGATTCTGCTCACTTCATCCGTTGCCGTAGTGTTTGATGGCGTGTTCTCCGTCATGTTTTAACCAAATGTGGGTTTTTAAAACTTCACAAAACCGAAATTGCTTTATATTGCGACGTCGGGGTCACCAAATGTGGAGTACAACTATGTTCCACTTATTACAAAAGTAACTTTTATTTTTAATGTTAAAAATATTTATTTTAATACTTTTATAATGTTTTTTATAATCCGTGTTCGGTTGCTTTTTTAAAAACTTGAAAGCTTTTTTTGTTAAAAATATTTTTATTAAGGGGGCGACTTCTATCGCGCAGTTTCCTGTGATTCAAAATTTAAATGTTGATCGCCACAAAGTTACAATGGGCTGGTCATGTGGAGCGGAAAGCGCTGGGGGGATTTGATTGACGCAGACAGCAAATCACTGCTAAGATTTTCAAACTGGAGGACGCGGTTACTGAACCGAGATGGATGGAGGCAAAACATTCAGGAAGCCAAAGCCCGATTTGGGCTGTGGCGCCATCGTAAGTAATTAAGTATGTTTTATCCATGCTAGTGCGCAATTAAAAAAAAAGAGACAAAGTAGTAATTTTCTGCGAAATCCTCTAACAATCAGGCAGACCCAATCTCTCAGTGCGCATAGTAGATACTTCTCCCATTTCCCCCTGGGAATGAAAAGGTTTTCTTTTACTATCCAATGTACGAAAAAATGATCGAGCGCAATCGAGTCAGGATGGCAAAAATGTCAATCGCATTTCATATACACAAGCCAGATAAAAAAAACACCCGGTCATCGATCGCATCGCATATATACAAGTAAAATAAAAAAAAAACACCCGGTCGTAGAAAACCAAACCAAAAGGGTCTGTTGTTTACTTTTTTCACACGACGAATTTCATCATGAAGAACGTAAAGCTATTATCAACACGGTGGACTGCAACATAAATCGGCGAAGCTTGCAATAGCCGCAACATATCCCACCAAACGACCAGATCGAAACTCAGAACAAAATCCGTCAAAAAACTCTAGCAAAGCGCAACAAGACCACTTCGGACGTTCCACACCTCACCTATCAGATCAGATCCCACCGATCAAAAAATCGCTAAAAAAATCGCTTATCAAATCGCAATCGTTTCATCTAGCTCCAATTTAATTCATTGATTAGTCTAAAGCAACTTCACTGAGAGCACGAGCACTACACAGTGGCAGTTCGTTTGACGAGCTTTATTCTGAGCTACGATCTCATCGGGGTTACGTGGAATGCGTGAGTTGCGGGATTAATGTGCGAGTGCGAACAAAACTTTGAGATTTGTAGCGATGATCATTGCGGCAATTTTATTGGTGATAGAACGTAAGCAGTATGCATTAGCTCTGCTCTTCTAATCGCAGCTCTTTTAAATTTTCAATCGCAACATGCGATTGCTCTTTTCAAATAGTAGTGAAAAAATCGCAGGTATGTAAAATAGCATACCATCTCTATTTGCAACAACATCAACTGCAGCAGCGACAACATCAACTGCAGCAACATCAGCTGCAACATCAGCAGCAGCAACATCTACGACCGATAAGTTTTGTCCTCTTTGTTAGATTTTTTTTTATTTTGTTCAGGTCACATTGCTTGATATTATTACAAATTCTATTGGATTTCTCCTTATATCACCATTACGGTTGGTTTACAAACCAAACAAAAGAAAAAAAAACAAATATTTAAAAAAAAACGAACAAAATGATTCCTCGATGGGTGTCCCAACTTGTTCTTTGTGCGCACAAAAGTAGGCAGGGAATGAATCGACGTCAGGTTTACTGTTTAAATTCTTATGTCAATACTGCATTGAGTTTTCCCTAAGAATCTTTATTTTAGCAATAAGAATCAGTTTGGACAGACGATATGCGATAAAAACATGAGAGACGAGCTATGAGATGTTAAATTGAAAATACATTTGAATTTGTATTAAATTTCTCGAATCATAATTTAACTGGAACATAGCCGATCAAGAGAGGTAAAACCTTTCGATTTGCTTATCAATTAATATCGGACACGGATTCTTTTTTTTTAACAAATAGCCCAACGGGGTTGCATTGCTTTAACCTATTTTTGTTCTAATGTAAACCAACTATTAAATACAATCGTTGTATCTGCACCACAAAACACAGAGATTTTTCCGTTTTACTTAATTATCATATATAATTTTTATTTGTAATAAATACTTTTTTTTTCTATCTACTTAAATACATTTAGTGATAGATCATGGGTGTAATAATATTAAAGAAAAAAAAGGGAAGAAAAACCGCGTAAATCTTATTGAAGTGCGGTATATACACTCCTCGCCTAGATAATTGATAATCCAAATTGCATAACTTAAAGGGTTAGTATCATGAAATAAATCCCTTTAAATATATAAAATATAACATTTTTCAAAGGCCTTATTATTTTGTAATTCATAATTTTTTTGTGAATTATTTGTACCTTTTATTATACATCTTCACATACAAACATTTATCTGAAACGAAACAAAAGGAAATTATCAATTTTATGGAAAGTAAAATATTTGACTCCTATTCCATTTATATTATTTAAAAAAAAGGGGGAAGAAAAAACCTATTCGTAAGGAAAACAATTTTAATTTTGAAAAGCGAAAATAATTCGTAAAAATTTGGATTAGAAATATTTGTCTTTCTCTCAACCTCCGGGAAGGGGAAAGAATACCGAAGACCTGACGAACTTTATTTAGACGAGCCTCAATATTGATTTTGGCTCCGCTGTCCATGCTGACAATGCTTCCGAGATAACAAAAATCTTGCACCTCTTCAACATCTTGTCCATTAAGAACAATCGGTGTGCTTGTGTTCGAACCCATGTGCATGTACTTGGTTTTACGCACATTTGTTTAACTCATTATACTCCTCTTCAAATATTTTCAAATCAACACCCAAAATAGAAATATATATAGAGTTCAGAAAAACCTTGATAAGAGCAAATCGTCCAGCAGCAAAATGTGCCACCTGACCGGTTCAAAAATATGAACTTATTGTTTTAAGTAATTTCAAAGATACAATCATTTGGAAAAAAAGAATCGGACGACAATTGTTTTTCTGATACCCCTTTTTGTACCCTATTAGATAAAAAATTAACTTATTTTTACTTTTCTCCCTAAATGAATATACCCGAATGTTTGAGCTTACCATCTGTATTTGTAGTTCAAATATTAGCAAGCCAAGTTTTCGGACTGGACCCTCCTCCGCATCCAGCACACACTCCCGAAAGCTTATTTTCTACCTATATGGGTTTCGGAGATATGAGTCGTTGAATGTCGTTGGAGCGTACACGTACGGCGAACAGACATACGTTTTTTTGTTGCATTTGTTGGCTGATTTAAAAAATTTTCGGAAAATTTTTCACCATTTCTATACTTGGTTCTTCAAAACTTGCATTTCTCGTTTTTCTGCATGCATCCGCGACAATATTTTGGAACCCATCTTCGGCCGTACTGTGATGTTTCGTGGTTCAATCATCAACAGTTTAACGCGTATTTGAAATGTATTATCACTCAAGGTTTCAAGATGAACATAAACCGCCACTTCGGACAAAATCATTGAAAGTCCTGATTCTGTTTTTTCTACCCACCTCTCCGGTACTGTGTGCCTGCAGAAAAGAATAATCCCTCTAATTTCGTTGTTAATTAAAAAAAATATATGTTTTTCTTCCATTGTAATTGATTTGAACGATCTTCGTTGTAAATATAATTAAACTAATAATTGAGTTAAATGCATTCAAAACGAATTATATTGAATATTACAATTTATTAAAAAAAAAAAACTAACGTTCATCTCTGTCTGAAATAATTTTGGGCTACAAAAATTCTGATTATTTTAATTTTACATTTGTTTATTTTCTTGATTTCCATCACCGAAACACTCCCAGCCATGGATTATACGAAACATCACGAATCTGTTTATAACGATTTGCTAATTTCTTACCGGGACTCGGACTGTATAAGTGATCGTCCATGAATTTATACGGTGCCAGAGGTGAAATCATTTCGAAATCGTTTTTTGAAATTCGATTAAAAAGCGGATAGACACTTTGAATTTCTGGTATCGGTTTTTGTTCTATAATCGGACGCTTTCGATGATCAACATAGCTACGTTTGTAGGTTGTTAAAAAGGTTTGATTAATTTTTTTGGCTTTAACATTATCGCAAATGTTTTTGGGATTTTCGAATGCAGCAAAACGTTCCAAGGTACTGAAATATAACGATAAATGATTAAGTTTTTATCAGAATATGAATATAAAGATTTGGAGATGAATGGGAACTCATTTTGCAGGGTTAGGAGGTAGTTAATTAGAGTGACGAAGGGTGAGGATACTATGGACTGGCTATTGCAAATTACTCAACACTTTACTGTAAGTATTATCAAAAACTCCGGCACATTAATAGATTCAATATTTCATTCGCAAATTTGGAATTGTATTAGGCTGAGTCAGAAGGATGAATGGATAACTTGAATTACAATTAAATTGATATGTGCTGAATTTTTATTTCGTAGCTGTAGTAAATTCCAAGAATCGTTGACTCGATTTGGCATGATATTTCCATAAGACTTTTCATTTCCTTTTTGGATGTCTATATAAGGATGTATTAAAAAATATTTCTGTTACTAAACTCTACAAGCGGAAATGACGTAAAATTAATCATTGGTTTGCGTTTTCCCTTGCCAATAGATGGTGCTGCAGTATACGGAAGAATGCCTTGTTCCAGTTGTTCTTGAGTCTTGAGTGTTTTCGGAATAAAAACGTTATTATTGGGACCAAGCGTACGATAATGAGCGTATTTCTAGTTATTATAATAATAATCATTAAAACAATATCGTTGGTTTAATTAAAAACAAAAATTAAACTTACAACCGACACCGGATAATCATAAGGATATGCCTGCCGTCGATATTCCCAATCCGTAATTTTCACGCCGTTTGCGTATGACGGACGTACAAAGTACATGTCTTCCATTTCGAACCTAACTAGACAAAAATTAAAAATTGTTTAAGCTTTTTTTTTTTTGATCGACGTCAATCAAAGGACTACTACTACTTGGCGAATTTTAATTTTGAAATTGAAATATTTAAGTGTTGTGGAACTAAATGTGTTTTGTAGAAATTGCTTTTATCTAATCCTTGAACCAATGATATAAGCGACATACGTAAAAAGCTTATCAGAATTTTTTGCCATAAAAAGCTTCTTAAACATTTTTCGATTCAGATCTAGGATTCCATACTGCTTAAGCTTTAATTTCAAGATTGAGAGCCGCAATTTTTTTGCGAAAAAAAAAACTGAAAGTGAAATAAGTACTAATTTATAATTATCGGATTTATCTTGATAAAAATTCTAAGTTGATCGTTACACAAATCTATGTAGCGTATGTCTTTCAATTTAGGTCATTCGTTAAGATGGGCGTACATTGCTCCGACTATCTTTCATTTGCGAATATGAAGAAATTCGGCTTGTTCTTTGGATCAATTGCAAAATCGAAGCTTATTATTGACTCAGAATATTCCAAACACCAAAAATTACCATATTTGAAAGAGTAGAGTTACCACTCTAGGCCTTTTCACATTATTTGTATATTTATAAAGAATGAGATTAATTGAAACTGTGAAGGATAAATGGCTAATAAAGGATAATTGGTTAGTTTGGGCTAAATAATTAGTTAGGGACTTGTCGGTTGGAATTTTTGTCCTACCAAATTTTAAGACAAGTATCAAAGCCGCTGGTAGCTTTTCGAATATCCTTTGGAACAATTTTAGTCCTGGTGAAAATTCGTACGTTATCAAAATCGTTTGTGTGATATTCTATCGTTCCGCAATCGCTGATTTTCGTTTAAATTATGCGTACCGTTTCTCCTATTTAGTCATAAGCAGTAAGGCGCTTTGTAGACTTCCTCGATCTCCATTGAATTTTTGCCCTTTCTTACTATGATTTCCTGGGTATAGTAGTGTAGAGAATATTGCTCTAATACAGTTTTAGCAATCTTTTTCTTTCGACAATTCAGTGATCCATCTGTTGTTTTGTTTTCTTTCTTTTTCTTAGCTCTAAGCTAGATTTAAGTGTCTCCCTTCAATACTGAGGCATATAGTCCAGACAGCTTAGGGAGACAAGCTAAAAAAATAAAAAAAATGATTAATAATACGAATCCATTACGTAAGAACGGACAGGATATAAGAATTATGGGAATGTTACTCTTAAATCGTTACATAAATTATAGGTTAGTTCTTGGAAAAAGCCTGGACGAGGTAGGATCGACTGCCCATATTTCACTGTATGCGATTTGGGTAGCTCAATCGTACTCGTGAGCACGTTCAGTATAACGCATATTAAGTGCATATTTATATAGAGGAGGAATGAATCGATTTATTTGAGTACTGCAGCGGCCCTGGAAATATCTGTAGTTAGGTGCTGTGTGCTCCATTTGTAAGATGTTCAATGGAGTCTGTAGATGCCGTGATGCCATCATGTCCAAGAAGTCGTAACGTAATTCTCTGAATGCGGGCCAGTATCGTTAGATGAATTTCGAGTGTCCAGCCCAGATATGCAAATTGTACTCCAGTCGGAGTTACAAGTTCAGATAGTGGAACAATTTTTTTTTGAAGAAAGCTTAGTCACTTGCAAGCATCTAAAGCTACAGTGTGAATATGCTGGCTTCAGTCAAGTATTTTGTTAATATGTATACCAAGAAGCTGGGGTGTAGCCTAGTGGGTAACGTGTTGGTCTAAGATGCGAAGGTCTTAAGTTCCAATCCCTGTCGACGTATAATTTCAGCGCACTGTCTGCTTGGTTACCTCAATCTACAAGAATGAAAAATTCGCAGGTAGAGAGTTGTGCAAAAGGCTAACAACTCTTCCACAATAAATAATGGAAAAAAAAGTTAAGGGACCTAAAGGTCAGGAGGTCTGTAGTGCCATTGTAGAAGAAGAACTTGGAAATTCACTAAAGGATTAAGCGATTTAGCGTTGAAGGTTAGGATATGTCGTCTTTGAGAGCAAGATGACAGGGTTGTATTTATGGGCCATTAAACTAGATTCGATTTGCTCTGCCCCATTCCAAGATTGTTTCCATTTCGGAGTTCAATGATCCAAATAACTTTTTGCGTTTAAAAAGCACAGAAGACTTATGCGCCTCAGCAAAATTGGGAATTAAGTGGTAGATAAAACTGAGCCTTCCGGGACGCCCGATTTGATAGTGAACGGTGACATAGAAACACCGTCCAAAAATCTTTTTTTTTACAGAATGCCCTGTGTTATAGGCCATTTCGACCTTTATGTGCATTGAACAAACACAGCCATGGAGGGGAGGAATGGGATTGGGAAGGTAGAAGAAGGGGAATGAGAACGACCGTAACGAATGGAGAAGCTGGCATATTTTTTTCAGTTGCTGCTACTGACAAATATTTACAGATGTTATGGGGTACTGAATGATAGAAACCGAACAGAAACCATCTACTGAGTATATAGACCTTCTAGAAGTGGAACTGTTTCACTTTTACACCGTTTGCCCTTTTTATTTCGAATAATTTTTCATCGCTAGTAGCAACTGAAAATTATTGCTTGAAAAAATCCCACTGTCTGGAGCGGGAATCGAACCCACGACCTATTGACTGTGAAGCAAGCACGCTGTCCACTACGCCATGGAAGCCTCAGAACTTGAATAGAAAGCTAAAACAAATAGTCGAAGCCAAAAGCTTAGAGGTTGTGCCAAATGCTATCAAAGGCTTTCGCTATATCAAGCGCTAGGACTTGGTCTTCACCAAATTAATATGATGTTCAAGTAGACGAACAGCTGTGGATCTTTTTGTCCGAAAACCGAACAAACGGCCACCAATAAGTTGGATATTTTCCAAGTACTGCGTAATTTTGCGGCTGAGAGCAGTTTCCATAATTTAAGGCAGCACGGAAATGCTGGATATAGAGCCGTAATTTGCGGATCTCAATTTGCTTCCCTTCTTTTGTAACAACTGAACATTCAACAGTTTCCAGTCACTAGAAAAAATTTCTGAAGAACTGAAAAGATGGAAAGGATTGCGAAGTGGGTTAGCCAAAGAAGAGAAGCATTTTCTAAGGCTACCAGCTGAACTAGAAGAAAATTGAAAGATAGAAGCCAGATTGTTTTCTTTAGAAAAGTCTAAGAGAACCAGAGTTTTTATTTTACCGTCTATACCGGCTCTAATATCAGAGGTTGCTTTAATAAGTTCAGATTCAAAGCTATGATGAGGTCGAAATCTTGTTTTAAAAGACGATAGCATTTAATTGCTCAATATCTAATGTATATGCTTTAAGGTAAGTGGTTGATGGAAATTCCAATTCAGTTTCAGATTAAACTGTAGCACCTACAGACTTGCGGTTTTTATATTCTAGATGAAATCTGAGAGTATATTGTGTTTGCCTTACCGTTTGTAACGCTAAGAAATAATGCTCGAACAGAGCCGCTAAGGGTACAGAAATATTTGTTGTCGCTCAAAAACCTGGATTCCGAGTTGCTGTCTGTCCGTCTGTGCGTCTGTCTACAACATAACTCTCGAACGCTTTGAGCTATCGTGCTGAAATTTGTTGTGTGTCATTTTTAGCAAAAAATTAACTTTAAGTTCGTGAACGGGCCACATCCCCCACTCCTTCTACCCCCTCCCATACAAATTTCACGAAACTCTGAAAGTTTAAGAAATTGATTTTTCTTCGACTTTAAATTAGGCTAAAGTATAATGATGTACATATATATCATTTCCGTTCAAACTTCGCCATAGACGGTCCCAAGCCCAGTTTGAGAAAGGAGGAGGGAACATGGAGTTAACCTGAATGTGCAGTAACACCAGTGCGTCTCAGGAAGTAGGCAAAAAGTATGACATAGTTGAACTTGCAGCATAGCTGTGAGAACTGCAGCATGTCATATTTAGATCAAAACTCCCACCCTTTTCTACTAGGGTGTAATAAATAAGTAGGACCGGTCCTCTAGGTCGGGGGTTGGGCGAGGCGTTGACAACGCATCACCGGAAAAAAAACACTGTCCCGAAACCTGAAGAACAGCCTCGGAAAGGATGGACTCAACGGCAACGACCCCGCAAACGAAAAATGGACTACTCTATTGGATCTTGGAATGTACGATCCTTACTTAGGACAGGAGCTCTGAAAGAGTTCCTCGAAGAAGTGTCAAAGCACAACATCAACATAACTGCCATCCAAGAAACGAAATGGCTCGGTAGCGAAATTATGGACATGAGTCGCTCACAATCTATTCAAGTGGAAAATTGTCGGGAAGCAGAGAGTTTGGAGTCGCTTTTGTCGTTGACAAAAAATTTAAACAGCAGGTCACGAGCTTCAGACCAGTAAGTGAAAGTTTGTGTGCAATCCGAATAAAGACTAAATTTTTCAACACTTGGTTGATCAACGTTCACGCACCAACAGAAGACAAGGACGATATAACTAAAGACGAATTTTATGCCACCCTAGAGACAACCTATGATTCACTGTCCTCGAATGACCTAAAAATTGTCTTAGGGGATTTTAATGCAAAAGTAGGAAAGGAGGAGGCTCATAGAGGAACAACAGGAGGGCACAGTCTCCATGACATAACCAACGACAATGGCCAACGTCTTATTGATTTCGCAAGCAGCAAAAATATCATAGTAAGCTGTACGTGCTTCCCACATCGCGATATTCACAAACGAACGTGGGCATCACCAGATGGTCACACCTTCAACCAAATAGACCACGTTCTAATTGAGAAAAGGGCTGCTTCCAGCATACTTGATGTACGAACTCTCCGCGGTGCGAATTGTGACTCTGATCACTATCAGGTCAGAGCTAAGTATCGAAACAGAATAGCTTATCGTGGATATTCGAAAACGAGTAGAGCTCGCAAATTCAATGTCGACAAGCTTAACTACGAAACGGTGGTGCAGGCTTACATGTTAGCATATAATAAACACCTGAAACCAATATACGAAAATATCCAAAATATGCCAGTGAAGAATGCGTGGCTGAAAATACGAGACGGCATCAAATCCTCCGCAGACGAGGTATTAGGATATCTAGCACGGAGAAAAAATAATGATTGGTTCGACCAAGAATGTCGCGATGCAATAGATAGAAAGAACGAGCCTTACAAAATTTTTACTGAACGACCAACACGAGCCAAAAAAGAAAGATATGACGAGCTTAGGCGATGTGCGAAAAAGACCTGCAGGTGAAAACAAAGGAAGTACCATAATGACAAGATACAAAAAATGGACGACGATATGAGACAAAATAAAACGCGGGACGCATACGCAATAGTAAAAGATCTAAAAAAGGGATATGAGCCAAAAACCAGTCCCTGCAAAGACATGGAGGGTAACATCATCAGCGACGCACAAGAAATCAAAAGGAGATGGGCTTCCTACTCTGAACATCTTTTGAATCCCATCCCAGTAGCACCGATAACGACAGACAACATTTCAATTGAAGCCTCAACTGACGAAGATGAACCATCATCGATACCACCCACACTTGCTGAAATCAAAGCAGCCCTATGTGACCAAAAACGAAACAAAGCGCCTGGAATTGACGAAATACCAGTTGAACTTCTGAAAAACGGTGGAAACTGTGTCACTGAAATACCGCACAACATGATATGCAAAATTTGGACAGAGGAAATCATACCCGACGACTGGCGAAAAAGCATTATATGTCCAATTTACAAGAAAGGAGACAAACTCTGCTGTGAGAATTACAGAGGAATATCATTGTTGTGTACGTCCTATAAAATACTGACAAAAATAATTGAACATCGTCTTAAGCCCTATACTAATCAAAAAATTGGCGAATATTAAGGCGGACTCAGAACCGGACGATCTACAACAGACCAGATATTCTCAGTGAACAGATGCTTGAGAAATGCTGGGAATATAACGCAGACGTGCACCAAATATTCGTAGATTTTAAACAAGCATACGACAGTATCGACAGGAGCGTACTGTACCAAATCATGCTTGACTTTGGAATTCCTCCAAAAATAGTCCGACTAACAAGACTCACAATAACGAACACTGAATCCCAAGTGAGAATACAAACCGATTCCACAACCAGCTTTCGAACGGAATGTGGTTTAAAGCAGGGAGATGCTCTAGCCCCCATGTTTTTCAACTTGGTACTAGAGTATGTCGTCCGAAAAATCCCAGTCAACACCAACGGGACACTACTTTTCAAGTCCACCCAACTAGTAGCATACGCTGACGACATTAACATTCTAGCAAGATCCTTCCCTAGTGCTAAGGAGGTATTTGTCGATCTTGACTCCGCCGCAAAAGAAGTTGGGTTGCGCATTAATAAAAGCAAAACAAAAGTAATGACGCAAACAAGAAGGAGAACGCCAATCAGACAAAACATAACAATTGCGGAATATAATTTGGAGAGTGTGGACAACTTCATATATCTTGGAGCCAATCTAGCAAAGGACGGTAATGAAACAGACGAAATCAAACGACGGATAATACTTGCAAATAAGACGTATTTTTTGGTACTTCCAATAATGAAATCCAAGAAATTGCACAGATTTAATAAGCTGCGGATTTATAAAACTATTATACGACCTGTGCTCTGTTATGGCAGCGAGACGTGGACATTAACGCAAACTTCCGAAAAAGCAGTTAACGCATTCGAAAGAAAGGTTCTCGGAAGAATTTTGGGACCAGTGAAGGAAGGAACGGAATGGCGAATAAGATACAACCACGAGTTGTATCAACTCTACGACGAGCCAGAAGCTTCAATGTTCATCAAGCTACGTAAACTGCAGTGGGCTGGTCATGTAGAGCGAATGGAAGAAAGAAGAACCCCCAAACGTGCTCTGAAAGGCAAAGTGGGTGGTAACCGGCCAGTAGGCAAGCCACGCAAGCGATGAAAAGACTCGGTTGATGAAGATAGCAAAGCCATTTTAAAAATTAGCAGCTGGAGGACGCGGTCTTTGGATCGAGACGATTGGAGGCGACGACTTTTGGAGGCCAGGGCCCGATATGGGCTGTCGCGCCATTGATGATGATGATGATCATTTCCGTCACAAAATATTGAGCCGATCTTTTCACTCCTTCTACCTCCTCCCATACAAATGCATAATTCTGGAACATGCAATTTTTCGATTTTCATTGAAACTAGCAAAGTTTTAAGAACGAATTTTTGCCAAAAACAATTTTATTATAATTGCAATCAATATTGAAAAAATTATCAACTTCACCTCATTCCTTCTACCCCCTCCCATACAAATTTCACGAAATTTTGAAATTTAAATTAAATGATTTTTCTTCGAAACTGTTAAAGCTATCAGCTTGATATTTTGTATAAAGTAAAAAAATAGATATATCAATAACGAGAACATCACATGATCCCATACAAATGCATAATTTTTGTTAAGTGCATTATATCGATTTCCATTAAAACTAGAAAAAGTATAAACTTAAAATTTTGCCAGAATTTGTTTTTTTAATAATTGCAATAAATGCTAAAAAAAATTATCAGCTCCTCTTCACTCCTTCTACCCCCTCCCATATAAATATCTGTGTTATAAATTCAAGAAAAGCATTTCTCCTTCGAATATATGCTATCGACTTTGGAATTGAATCAAAGCATGGTGATAAGGACGATGATAACCAGTTTCAAAATCTTCTAAGCCCCCTTCACTTCCTCTGCCACCTTCCATACAAATGCCACAATTTAAGGAAAACTATTTCCAATTGAAAATAAGGAAAGCTACAAATTTTAAATTCAGCACGAAATATTTTGCATACCACATTAGGTGTCATATCCAAAAATTAGCCTTCCTCCTCTGCTTCTACCACCTCCCATACAAAAGTCACTATTAATTATACAAAAGAATTAGAGGTGACATATTTTCCGGTACATTGAACTCTTTCTCATTTCATCTAGAGTATCATATGATTGGGCTTTACGCCCTACCATAATTCTGTTATGTTTTTATACTCTAGATGAAATCTGAGAGTATATTGTGTTTGCCTTACCGTTTGTAACGCTAAGAAATAACGCTCGCACAGAGCCGCCAAGGGTACAGAAATATTTGTTGTCGCTCAAAAACCTCGATCCCGAGTGACCGTCCGTCTGTCTGTCTGTCTGTCTGTCTGTCCGTCTGTGCGTCTGTCTACAGCATAACTCTCGAAAGCTTTGAGCTATAGTGCTAAAAATTTTTGTGTGTCATTTTTAGCAAAAAAGTAACTTTAAGTTCGTGAATGGGCCACATCCCCCCACTCCTTCTACCCCCTCCCATACAAATTTCATGAAATTTCGAAAAATTAAGAAATTGATTTTCTTTAAAACTATTTAAGCTATCGACTTGAAATTTAAGTCAAAGTATTATGATATAGATTTCATTAATACCACGGAATATTGACCCGATCCCTTTACTCCTTCACCATACAAATGGTCAATTTTGAAAAATACATATTTTCGATTTTCATTGAAACTAGTAAAGCTGAAAAAACGAAATTTTGTCAGAACTAATTCTACTATAATTGCAATTTATTTTAAAAATAATTATCAACTTCACCTCACTCCTTCTACCCCCTCCCATACAAATTTCACGAAATTTTGAAATTTAAATTAAATTATTTTTCTTCGAAACTGTTCAAGCTATCAACTTGATATTTTGTATAATGCATACAAATAGAAATAGTAATAATGCGAAAAAAAATTGTTTTGATCCGTACACTCCTTCTACCCCCTCCCATACAAATGCATAATTTTTGTTAAATGCATTTTATCGATTTCCACTCAAACTAGAAAAAGTACAAACTTCAAATTTTGCCAAAATTTGTTTCTTAATAAGTGAAATAAGTGTTAGAAAAAATTATCAGCTCCGCTTCACTCCTTCTACCACCTCCCATACAAATATCTGTATTATAAATTCAAGAAAAGCATTTCTCCTTCAAGTATATGAGAGCTATCAACTTTGAAATTGAATCAAAGCATGGTGATAAGGATGATGATAAGCATTTTCAACATCATCTTAAATGCTCCACTTCTTCTGCCACCTCCCATACAAATGCCCCAATTTCAGGAAAATTATGACCAATTTCTTTAAAAGTAATGAAAACTAAAAACTTTAAGTTCAGCAAAAAACATTTTGCATGCCATGTTCGGTGTCATATACGAAAAATACAAACCTACCCCTCTACTTCTACCACCTCCCTTGCAAAAGTCTCTATTCACTATTAGAAAGAGTTTGTCATTGTCATTTCCATCTCATCTAGAGTATCATATGATTGGGCTTTAAGCCCGATCATAATTCTGTTATGTTTTTTTATTAAATTCTTTTATTGAATTTTTTGAAACATGAAAGTACGAGTATATAAAAACTTTTAGTTCCAAAAAATACACTCTAAACCTCAGCAAAAGGCTTTATGGGGAGCCCTATGAGAACTGTCTATATTAAGTAGGTGGGTATATTTTGGCAGAATAACTTTGTCAGCGTCGCATGCTCAGTGGTAGAATGCTCGCCTGACATCTGGGCGGTGCTGGTTCGATTCCATTAAATGTGGGGGTTGAAAGAAATAAGCACAGTATCACTGAAACCTCCACCAGAAAACATTTTATTTTTACTTCCATTTGTGGGAGTTGAAATTACATGAAAGATTTAAGCACGAAGAATAAAATTTTGTCGGTAGCGTTTTGACAATACAAGACAAGAACGTTGACTGAGTTGGCAGGCGGCGCGATGACGACATCAAGCCCCCGCAATATAAATTCGATGTTATATTTGATGATGGCGCGAAGTTTTTTCAAACATTATTTCCTTGGGTGTGTGTTCTTGGACCATGTTGTTTTGTTGGCGTTGGTCGCCACAAGTCTTACAAGCAATATTAAAAAATATTAAAAAAAAAAAAAAATTATAGTTTTTAAGCATGCTTCCCGATTGAATGAATTTAAAAAAATTTTCTAAAAAAAATAATTTTTCCGCACGAAATTTGCAATGCTCCTTTCGGGCATACTTTAATACACATTAATGTAAACTCTTACCACCCATTAATCCACCACTTATGAAATTTAATGGGCATATTTCAACTTTTGCAAGGATTCGTGTTAACTTCGCACATTGACACAATCCCAGTCCAGAATGGGAAAATACCAGAAATCGTATTCAAATTCAAAAAATGTTATGAGTTGAAAGCATTTCTGCTTTTTTTATGATTCCCATCTCTCAAGCTATTACCATAACTTGGCGTGGTTACAATAAATTTCAATTTGGACAAGAGTTCTCTTCGCCAGCGAGCAAGAAGCGTATCCTTAAAGCTTTTCGCTTTTGTATTTACATAGCATATTCGTACGAGTACTCTTTAAAAGCGTAAGTGTTTCGCCTTGCAGTACTTCAGTACTCGGAAGCTGGGTTATCTAGAAGGAGGGTCCTAAACAAAAAATGTCGACCAGTGAAATAGAAGTCGTAGAGTCCCATACCATTAGCGATTTTCATCACCCCGATGGTCCTATAACTCTATTTGAAAGAATCCTTTACTGAAAAGGATAAACATTTTCCCGCCCCGAGTTGAAAACTTCGAACACGGAAACTTCCTAGGCAGTTGGAGAGGGAGAGAGAGAGAGAGCGAATAAATTCGATGAAAAATCGGAAAGGTAATATGACGATGTTAGCAGGGAGTCGGGTTAATTAGAGCACAAAAATTTGCAGAATATCTGTCTATTTTTTTTTTCGAGTCCTTTCTACAGCAGGTTGGGTATGTATTTGAATGGTAGGTAGTATCTACCGCGCGAGCGTAATCTGATTATAAGGATCAGTTTTGTTGTAGATGCATAAATTTTGATGGGATTTTACAAAGTTGTATGGTTATGAAACTGGAAATGATTAGGATTGGATTACGATGAGTTTTACATTGGATTTCGGAATATTGGACTCGTTCCAGAAGTTAATTTGTAAAGGAATGTTCTTTTGTAATAAATCATAAAATTTTCATGGCGTGCAGTAGTAGAGCGTGTATTTGGAATATTTTGGGTGTTTTGTAGAATATGAGGAGTTTTAATACTGTAAATGAAATCTGAGAGAATTATGACTTTGTTCCAATGAATTTTATTTGGCTAAGAGTTAAGGTTATGAGCATAAAATACGGAATCAATAGAAGTTCATATTGTCTCTCAGGAAATCTGTCTGTACGCTCTCTAGTTTGAGGACGGGTTGAGCTAGAAGGTTAATGTTTGATTTCCGATATTTTTGTCGGAAAAATTAGATCAAGTTCGTGAAAGGGTCAAATCCTCTTGAATCATTTTCGCAACTTCAACATAAGAGGAAACATGACAAGACCTAACATAACAGTTTGGTTGCACATTAAAAACTCGAGCGTACAAAATTATGAATTTCAGCTTAACTCAAGGAGATTAACAGCAGAATTTAGCACTCGTATAATAGCTCAATCAATTTGGGCCACCGCCTTTTACTTTCTCTAAAACCCGAAGCAGATTCATTCCATTATGGATTCTTCCCCAAATGTTTAGTTCAAGTTCGAAAAAAAAAAATTGTCTTCCATCTAGGACTTCATTCTCAACTATATTTTCATCTTCTAACTTCTTATTCTTCGTTTGTTGTAGAGTCACATCATGATCTCTCCTAAACTTCTGTATAGGCGTATAAAAAAAGTGTTGGAATCGAAGCAGACGCTTGCATTTTCTTTTTTCATTCGCGCTAAATCTCAATGAAAAACTTTTAAGTTAAACGTATTCATATAAACTAATTTAAAACTTTAAATTAAGAAAACTTAAGAAAAAAAAATTACGATGGGTTGGGTTTTTAAGTTTAACTATTCCCCCGGGAGAAATGAGCACCATATAGAAATGCAGTCTTATCTCTTAGCTGCTTTTTTTGTGGGTAAAAAAGCGTTGAATCTTTCTTGTCTGCTGTTGCTTTTTATGAGGTGCAGGCAACACACTACTATGAAACTAACTACCGAAATGGAATAATTCTTAACAGTGTCGTTTAAATGCTGTAGGTAGTTATATTTCTCAGAAAAAGGAAGAAGATATTTGGCTTAATGATGTGAAAGAACATCATGATTTAAGGGATGTATCTGGGGATTTTGTAAAAATTTGAAGTTAATACCGTGGTAAGAAGAAGTGTTTGATCAGATATTTGGCTTTGTAATATATATATATATATACCTACATGTGTCTTTTGAATTGAGTGGAATATTATTATGTGTGTTTTTAGTGGGGAAAAGCAAGTCGGGTCTTATCAAATGAAAGAGGAACTCTGGTACTCATTAAGCGGCCGTACCTACCATCAGTCGATATCGATTTCAGATCATTTTGCCTACGATTTAAAATCGAGAGAGTAAATGATTTTTTTTTCTCTGAACACTTTTTCGTGTCGTAATTTGCTCGACTTCTAACTTGTCGTACATGCTGTGATGATTAGTTTTTCCACGTCGATCTGGGAAGATGGACTAAAGGAATGTGCAAGAATAAAGAGGAACTTGAAATGAAAGCGGGGAAATAGCTCACGGAGGAATAAGGAAAGAAAATAATTCATTGGCAAAAGCCATTCATTTATCTACACGACACGATTTCCCAACAACTCCATTCAATATTCTTCCCGCTTCACGCTTGCATAGGTCAATGGATTTCTCATCATTCACCACCTACGAACTTTGATCTGCGACAACACATACAAAGAATGCAAGCGATCATCGAAAATGCGAAGGGGAAAAGATAAATCTCTTGAGAGCGTACGAACATCTCGCAAAAGAGACCAACGGATTGAATAATCGGCGTGGACCAACCTCTGCTCTGGTCGCCGTCTCAAGGCATACTGAACTTCAATTTTCCCTGCAAAATTTACTGATTGATTTTCAAACAATTATGATGTATTTTTATGAAAACTAATACCGAACTTATTGAATAAGCTTAACAACATTCTATTCTTCGATATCAGTGTTAAAAAAATTTCATAGTCATCAGTTTTAATACATAAATTCGAACAAAACAATCAATAAGAAACGCTCTTTTTTAACTCCAATTATTGTTAACAAAACTTATAAAAATCGAAAATGTTCTTAAGTCAAGCACTTGTCGCAACCTTTTTCTATTGTTATTGCAAGAAATAATATATAGTCGTCGCCTAACTTATAGGTGATAAGTCGCATCGAAAAGTATAGTTTTTATCATTTTTAAAAAACCCGAACCCGAAGTTATGCTGCAAACTTTTTCCTAAACATAATTTTAAAAATTTGTTTCCAACGTGCTCTTGTAAAATTAACAAGGATTAAAATTATGAAAACAAGTTTTCATTATATTGAGTGCTTTGTCAGGAATGTCTGTGCGAAAATAGCCATTTTTGCACGAAATCGTCGTTTCGGTATGGATGGTCCCTTAAGATATGTATGAACGCCGTTGGAAACTACGTACCCCCGATGTTTTCTGGCTTTTGGTAGGCTGTATGGTAGGTGGTGGATTCCCCTTCATCAGTTGAAAAACCGGTCTTATTTTTACTGGACAGTCACTGCTCCTTACAAACAGTCGTTCGTTGATCTACATTGTTGTGTGTGACGCGCCCTGCAGCAACACCAACACCCCTGCTACACACCGTAGACACCTACTCTTCGAATGAAGAATAACTAGCCAATATCGCATGCAACCTCGCACAGGCTGTGGCTAAATTCAGAGGAAAGGTTGACAGAAGAAGATGTGGCTTGATCCTCTGGAAACAGCGGACGTGTTTTGAAATTCGAAACAACGTGGATGCGTGGATATTCAACTGCGGGCTGAAATCGGGAAACGTGTGCTGGTCCGCAAAAGGCATTTATGGTTCATTTGCTCTTGTTTTGAACGCTCTTCGTTCGCAATTTTCTCGACACTTTTGCTTTTAAAAGTGGATAAAAACCAATCAATCCGTGAGTTAGTCCGCACACTAAAGCGAGCGCTCAGTTTTGGCAGATAGAGTGAAATATTGGAAAAAAGAAATTCTGGGCTGGAAGTAGCGCGTGTTGCGGAGAAGAAAATAAAGTGAAGTGCAAACAGTGAAAGCATGATGTTCGTGCTCGCCCGGTAAATTAGCATAAAGACGTCGAATCTCGATTGTATTATATCCTCCGCGTCAAAATGACGGAGCCTTTCGATGATTTCAACTGATCACTGCAATTCGGAATGTGCGTAAAACCAAGTACATGCACATGGGTTCGAACGCAAGCACACCGATTGTTCTTAATGGACAGGATGTGGAAGAGGTGCAAGATTTTTGCTATCTCGGAAGCATTGTCAGCATGGACGGCAGAGCCGAAAAGGATATTGAAACTCGTCTAAATAAAACTCGTCAGGCCTTCGGTATCCTTTCCCCTTTCTGGAGGTTAAGAGAGATCTCCCTTCGCACGAAGCTGCGAGTTTTTGACGCATGCGTCAAATCAGTGTTGTTATATGGTTGTACTACGTGGAAAGTGACCGTTCGACTTACCAAGAAACTACAGACTTTCGTAAGCCAATGCCTCCGGCGCATTTTAGGAATATTATGGCCAACGACGAACTTTGGAGTACAACTCGCCAGACTAAAATAGGTATTGAGATTCAACGACGAAAGTGGCAGTGGATCGGTCATACTTTGAGAAAACCAGAGCGAAACATCGCAAAACAGGCTCTGGATTATAACCCTCAAGGAAGACGTCGGGCTGGTCGACCATGTAACACATGGAAGCGAGCAGTTGAGCAGGAGGCCAGAGGAATAAACAAGTCCTGGCAACAGCTTAAAGCCGATGCTCAGGATCGCGCCTTGTGGAAGAGAGTTGTTTCTGTCCTATGCCCCTATAGGGGGTCTTAACTGGAATTTGATTGAATTTGATTGACTGCAATTCGAACGAACCAAACCTTACGCTTTAAAACGCAAAAAACGCTTGACGTTCAAATTCACATGAACCATTTTTCTTCATTTTGGGGCTGAACACTTCCTTGTGTCGCCGCCGCCACAAATTTGTTTGCTCATTCTGGGTTGTTCAGTTAGAAAATCTTAGCAGTGATTTGCTGTCCGCGTCAATCGAATCCTCTCAGCGCTTCCGTGGTTTTCCGACCGGTCTTTGTCCGTTGACTTTTCCTTTTAGTGTGCGTTTGGGAACTCTCCCGTCATCCATCCGCTCCACATGTCCAGCCCATTGCATCTTTTTAAATTTTATGAGGGTTGACACTTCTGGATTGTCGAATATGGCCTAATTCGTATTCTCCAGATCTTCCCTCACAGGTCCGAGGATTCTTCTGAGGACCTTTCTTTCAAAGGCGTTAAGCAGTTTTTCGGACGCCTGAGTTAATGTCCACGTTTCGCTGCCATAGCATAGCACAGGTCTTCTGATCGTTTTATATAACTGAAGAATAGTTATCCTGTGTAATTTTTTGTTTTTAATTATTGGAAGTACCAAATAATATATCTTCTTTGCCATCATTATCATTCTTTTGATTTCGATGGGTTCACTTCCATCCTTCCATAGGTTCGCTTCTAGGTATATAAAGTTGTCTACATTTTCTAGGCTATCCTACTGTAATATTTTGTCTCATTGGCGTCTTTTTCCTAGTTTGGGCTATAATTTTTGTTTTTCTTTCATTAATACGTAGTCCAACTTCCCTTCCTACCGAGTCAAGGTTTACAAATAACTCCTTAGTACTCTCCAGAGATCTTGCAAGGATATCTATATTGTCGGCATATGCTACGAGTTGTGTGGGTGTGAAGTATAGTGTTCTCTTGGTGTCAACGGGAATTTCCGAACAACATATTCGAGTGTCAATTTGAAAAGCATTGGTGCGAGGCCGTCACCTAGTTGAAGACCGTTGTCTGTTTTAAAACTGGAAGTCAGATCGTTTTTTACTCTGACTCATCGTCATCTTTACTTTGTATTATCAACAACCAAAAGCGTCGGAAAAAACAGCAGTCTAGCCGTTTTAACATCCAGCTTCGAGCTTGACCTTGCTGAGAACTTCGACTATCGACTCTTGCGGTTACTGCATTGGTTTTTTTGGATGACTTTAACGAGACGAGAAATTTTTCGAAGCATCGACCGCAGATAACACAGGCGATCCATTCAACGGCTGAAAACGGTTCACAATAGCCAGACATCATCATTCCAATGTGTATGGCTATTGCGCTGGTTCAACTCGTTTTCACCTCTTTGGAGTTATACTTAGACAGCGCAGAATGCAGCCAAGCCCAACTCAACTAGGAAAGATTAAGGAAAGTACTTGCTCCGCCGTAAGTTCTTAAAAGGTCCTACGCATGTCATATATTTGGTAAACAAAACAAAAATATCAACCCAGAAATAATTATAAAGTATTTCCTACTGCTGGTATCGTGAGAATATTATTGAATACCTTATGTTTTCCCTCCGTCCCGTTCTCACACATCCGTTTATTTTACTCGTTTTTTTTATTACCACAATTTCTTTTCTTGTTTCTTTTTCATTCATGTTATATACTTTTACCAGAAATTTATTAACGTAATGAATGTCACAAACAAAAAATTATACGACGAAACAATATATATCCAAATAATTTTTATTCGAAAACAATGCAATTACAAAACTACATTTAATAATAATTATATCCAAAATACAAAAATTATCATATAACGCACGAATAATAACAAGAGATATGAATATATTTATACTCTAGATGAAATCTGATAGTATTGTTGCGAGCTAGGGGTTCGCCAGATTTCAAAGAAAACTCAATTCTTTTTAAAATATAAGGATAATTTATTTATTGCACTTTATACACAATTTCCCGATCACTTCACTAAATTCGCTCTAAAAACTTAATTCGCACAACCCAGTAACACCGCCGATCTATCGCTTTCGCTTACTTACACCGATAGGTGTTTTCCATGAAACTGTCACTGAGAGAATCCTCCCTTGTCGTAGAGCTCTGGCTATTTATAATTGATTCATCCGATTCTCGAACCTTCTCTGGTGTATGTTTTTCTGCTGGGTCTGGACTATTCTGGAAGTTACTAGATGGCGTCGGGTGTCATTGTTTGTGTCTTTGAGAAGTTACTAGAAGTTTTTACTATGGCCCTCTACATGTTGGAAGAATATTCTAAATAGTTCTGGCAGATTTGAGAGAGATCATTGCCAGATCTATAACAGTATATTGTGTTTGCCTTACCGTTTGTAACGCTAAGAAATAACGCTCGCACAGAGCCGCCAAGGGTACAAAAATATTTGTTGACGCTCAAAAACCTCAATTCCGAATTGCTGTCTGTCCGTCTGCCTACAGCATAACTCTCGAAAGCTTTGAGCTATAGTGCTAAAAATTGTTGTGTTTCATTTTTAGCAAAAAATTAACTTTAAGTTCGTGGATGGGCTACATTCCTTCACTCCTTCTACCACCTCCCATACAAATATCTGTATTATAAATTCAAGAAAACCATTTCTCCTTCAAGTATATGAGAGCTATCGACTTTGAAATTGAATCAAAGCATGGTGATAAAGAGGATGATAAGCAGTTTCAAAAAACTATGACAAATTTCTTTAAAAATAATGAAAACTATAAAACTTTAAATTCAGCAAAAAACATTTTGCAGCCATGTACATGTTCGGTGTTATATGTGAAAAACCCAAACCTCCCCCTCTACTTCTACCACCTCCTATGCAAAAGTCTCTATTCACTATTCGAAAGAATTTGAGATGACATATTTTCCGGTATATTAAAGTCATTTCCATCCCATTCTAGAGTATCATATGATTGGGCTTTAAGAAAAATCATAATTCTGTTATGTTTATACTCTAGATGAAATCTGAGAGTATTATAAGTTTGCCACAAAGTTTGTAACGCTAAGAAATAAGTTTCGAAGAAAAAAATGAATGATACAGAAGTTCATATAGTCACTCAAAAATCTCAAAACCGGATGTCCGCCGTCCGTCCGTATCCTCTCTAGCTTGAGAACGCGTTGAGCTAGAGAGTCCAAATTTTGTATAGGTCGTTTTTAACAAAAAAGTAAGGTCAAGTTCGTGAACGGGCCAAATCGCTCCACCCCTTCTACCTCCTCCCATACAAAATGACACAATTACGCAGTTGGACAATAAACGGATTTGCTCGAAAAGTATAAAAGTTATTGGTCTCAAATTTCGAACATATTACTTTATTTTTATTTATTTTATTTATTTAATATAGGTAGACATGTTAAGTATATTTTACAAAAAATATAATTAAAATCAATCTTAATACTAAGCTTATGAAAAAAAAGTTTTAACCATTACTTACAACAAACAAACATAAACAATTAAAACCAAAAAAGACTGCACTAAAACTAAGACTTAAATACTATTTTCAAATAATGTCTTAAATTTAGTCATTATTTTATCTTTGTAGGTTTTTCTGCTTACAGAACTATTAAAGCAGTCTGAATGCAAATTGAAGTTTTTTATAGCGCAAGCAATAGGATCATTCATCAAATATTCGGTAGGATAAGTTTCACTTTTCAAGATCCTGTTGTCTCGAAAATTAAACCTGTGGTCAACAAATATAAAGCGGGAAAGGAGCTCGCTCGAAATCATGTTAGACTTAATCAAATCGAAAGCAAGGGTAGCAGAAGCAAGCTCTCTTCTTCTCTCGAGAGTAGTCATATTGAACAGAAGTAGCCGACATTTGTAAGAGGGCAACCGGTAGCTACTAAACTGAAGACTTTGTAAAGCAAACAGTAGAAATTGAACTTGTACTCTTTCAATTCTGTACGAGTCAATTTGAGTAGAAGGTGACCAAACAACACTTGCATATTCGAGCAGAGGCAACATCAGCGCACAGAAAAGAGTATTACACAGGTGTGGGTCATAAAATTCCTTGACTCTCCTCTTTAAGCCTAGCCATACCACTGTTTGAAATTTTATCTTTATGGGATTTAAAAGACAACTTAGCGTCGAATATTACTCCAAGATCTTTGATTTGAGAAACACGTTTTAAATTTTCATTGCGAATATTATAGACAAATTGAAAAGTGCCAGACTTTTTTCTGGAAAAGGATATTACTGCACATTTCTTAACATTCAATTGCATAGCGTTATTTAAACACCATTCTGATAAAATATTAATATTGCTTTGCAATATAATGCAATCTCGATTTGATTCGATGGTTCTGAAGATTTTTAAATCATCAGCATAAAAGGATAAGTTGCATTCGTTTAAAAGTAATGGCACGTCATTAATAAAAATTATAAATAAAAAGGGCCCCAATATGCTACCTTGGGGAACGCCAGAGGAGACTGTAGTCAATTTGGATAGATGCGATGAAAATCTAACTTTTTGTGTACGATCCGCCAAGTAAGACTTCAACCACTCCAAGAAAATACCGCTAATTCCATAACGCTCTAACTTGAATAGAAGCAGACCGTGGTCCAATACATCAAAGGCACTAGAAAAATCTGTATACACAGAATCTACCTGTTTACTTTTACCAATTTTTTGCCTAATGAATGTAGAATATTCCAAAAAATTGGAAACAGTTGACTTACCTTTTAGGAAGCCATGTTGGCAAGGATGAATAAAAGGACTTACGGTTTCTATTAGTACTCCCGCAACCAGTTTTTCGAAAATCTTGCCAATAGATGATAAAATGCTTATTCCTCTGTAATTACGAATGTCAGATTTATCTCCAGATTTAAAAATAGGTGTTATATGTGCCAATTTGAAACATATAGGAAAAATAGATTGCTGAAGCGAAGCATTAAACAAAGGAAGCAATAATCGTGGTAAAGTGGAGGCGGTTTTATTCAGGAAAATTGGGGGAATGAGATCAGGACCAGCACGTTTATGAATATTTATATCAAGCAGTACAGAAGTTATTTGGTCAATCGTCAGGATCATGTTGGTTAATTTCGGATCCTGAAAAGGTATGTGAGAAAACTTACCAGGATCAAACTTGAAAGGTTTGGTAAGTTCGGAGTCAAAGTGGTTAACGAAAAAGTTCGCAATTTCTTCAGGATCAGGAGAAGAGCGATCTCCAAATTTCATAGAAGCCGGATATCACTTGTACCGCGTTTGTCATTAATGTGTGGCCAAAACATTTTAGGGCGATCAATCAAGCTGTTTACTATTTTAAGGTTATGGAGTTTTATGGCTTCCTTTTCACTAACATCGAATTGTTCGCGCAGATGCAGAAATGCCGTATGATCCTCGACTGATTTAGATTTAGCCCATTTCCTGTAGGATTTGTTACGTTTGTTACGTAATATTCTAAGGCTTTTATCCATATGCGGGGGACAAGACAACAACAAGTACTAATACGTTTAGGGGTGTGCTTATCTATTATAACTTTTAAAGAGGCCACGAGATTTTCAGCACTTTCATTCACATCAACACTATTATTGACTGAAGATTTTAAATTAGAAATTTCGAGATTTATCGTTTCATAGTCGGCGTTGGTAAAATCATAGGTTATGATCTTAGAGTCACTACGAATATCGTGTATAGAAGAGAAATAATTTAAGCAAAGTATATTGTGGAAAACACTCGTCTTTTTAGTCAAAGTAGAGGTTGCTTCTTTTAATGAAAAATTTGAAGTAACACTGGGGAAAACAAGATCCAATACATTACCAAATTTATTAGTTTTATCACAAATTTGGAACAAACCCAGTGAGTGAATTTTAGATAAAAATGAAATTTGATGCTCATTTATGTTAAGTGGGTCAAAAACGGAATTGAAAATTTCACTGGCCTCCCATTTAACACCACTGAGATTTGCGTCGCCATACAACAAGTACTCGTCACCTGGAAGGATAGATGAATGAAACAGCGTGATGATGACATTCCACAAGATCAGCATACTGCTGCTCAGTAGAATCAGGTGGAATGTAGAAACAGACTATTACCAGATTTCTATCCACCATTTGAATTCTACATGCGCAAATCTCAAAAAATGCATTAACGGGCAACTGAACAGCTATGGGATAGCTAGAGAGTCTATTTTTTACAGCAATGAAGACACCACCTCCTCGCTGATCAATCAAGTGCGTCGGTTTAAATTTATCTTTCCGAAATATAGACCATCCAGGAGGGATGATTTCCGCATCTAAATGAGATTCTAGGAGCCAAGTTTCTGTAATCATTACAATGTCATAGGGACAGTTAGCCAAATCATTACGAAATTGAGGCAGAGAACCTCTCATTCTTGACATATTGTGGAAATAAAAATTTAATTCTTTGACATTGTTAAAAAGATCGGGGTTAGTTCTTACATGCTTAAGATTACACAAATTCCTGCCAAAATTAAGATGTAGGTCATGAGGTGAGTCAATAATCATAGAAGGGTCCGGAGCCGTATCAACATTCAAAAAAGCAAGACCTTTAGGTACGAAAAAATCTGTTATGATCTTCACGACGTCTTTGAAGATCGGAGATATGCTTTGAAGAAACATGCGAGCCAAAAGCTTCGAGATCTTTCTGAACCTGCTCAGGAGAAAGATTAAATTGCTCATGAAAGCGTATGTAAATTTGTCGTAAGCTCTTAATGTCAGTTGGAAGTCCTTCTTGTTGAATAGATAGAATAGAACTAGTCCTTGTTTTGCCATTTACGTAGGTCGTGTCAGATTTATTATGCAGATAAGCAAGATATAGCCGCACATTGTCAAAAATTCGGTGTTTTCTTAGCCGCGACAGCAAGTATCTGTTTTCGGAGGATCCCTCTGAGTTTATTGTAAGATTCACAACTGGTGGAAGAAGAGGGTCAAGGAATGAAGTATTATTAGGACTACTGACGGTAACAACTGGTGTTTCGCTTGGAGGTTTATTGCTTTCGCTAATGTTGAAGAGAGAGGGAGTTCTGTTAGAAGTATTGGGATACGGGTAAATTATGTCTCCACGCACGAAGTTACCATAGACCCAATGGATGGATTTTTCATGATGATATCAATCTACCATATAGAAATTATGAGTGTCCTCTTCCACCTTCTACCAGTTCTTGGGCAGGGCTGTTGTCAATTTAACAATATTTCATTCATTTCTGCAAGTTTGGGTTTTTATGAGGGGAGGAGGAGGGGTAAGGGTGGGTGGATGTTAATAGCTTTTTAATTAATTGCTTGAATCGCGTCCAATATCCTCTGTATAGAATGTGTTTCATAGACGAAGTTGCATAGAATTTTCATAGGATTCGGTGCATTTTACATTCACGAAACCAAACATTTGTATGGGAAGGAGTAGAGGAGGGGAATCGTAAAATTTGTGACGCAATTTTATTTCCTTTCTCTTGTAGTGTGCTTGTACAAAATTTCAAGTTCGTAGCTTTTAATTTGATGGTTATTAGTTGATTCAATGAAATAGGTAGAAATGATACTTTTGTATGAGAGGGGGTAGAAGGGCAAGCGCGATTTCAAAACTTTTAAAGGAATTTCATTTCAATTATTTTTATAAGTTTTTAGGCAAAATTTTAAATGGATAGCTTTTAAGAGTTAGCTGATAACTGATTTCTTAAAAATGCTCGAAAAAATAATTTTGTACGGGAGGGGGTAGAAGAGGTAAGGAAATTGCAAAATTTGTGACGCAATTTTCTTTCCTTTCTCTTGTAAGCTGCTCGTACAAAATTTCAAGTTCGTAGCTTTTAATTTGTTGGTTATTAGTTGATTTAATGAAATTGGTCGAAATCATACTTTTGTATGGGAGGGGGTAGAAGGGCAAGTGTGATTTTGAAACTTTTAAAATAATTTCTTTGCAAATATTTTTATAAGTTCTTGTGCAAAATTTCAAATGGATAGCTTTTAATAGTTAGGTGATAATTAATTTCTTAAAAATGGTCGAAAAAATAATTTTGTATGGGAGGGGGTAGAAGTTTTGAAGGTATTCGACCAGTTAATATTTTATACTTTTAGGGATTTTTTTTAAATGTATTTCCCAAATTTTCAAGTTTCTACCCTAAAATTACATCCAAAAATTTTCAGTTTTCGTGTTTTTTTCGTTGCACATGAAACAGCTTGTGCCCATTAGACCGGGATGGTCGGTTCATAACAATTGTGGATCAAATTATTACTTTTTTTCTATGTATATTAAATAGATGTATTCACATGCAAAATTTAAAGTTTCTATCTTTGAGCAGAGTCCTAAAAAATTCACTCAAAATTTTCGACATTTTTGGTTACCACCTCCCTCCCTTTACACCCTCTTACTTAAAATTTTTATCAAAATTATAAATTATGTAGTTCTATAATCTGACGAATTTTCAATTCGATATCTATACTCAATTTTGAGATATAATGATTTCTAATTTTGAAAAGTGCACCATTTTTCAAATGCTCTCCATTTCATCCCACTACTATTATGACCAAATTTTATATTTTTTTTGTATTTCGCTAGTATAGCTTAGTATATGTTTTAAATTTCAATTACATAGCTCAAGAGATAGTTGAGATATTAATTCTTAAGTGTTTTTCCTTGCCCCCCCTCCCCGACCCTTTCCCTTACAATAATAAGCCTATTTCTAAGCTGATTCTAGTGGATCTATACGCCGTCTTAATTGTCCCAAAATATGAATTTTTTATGGTAAGTAGTTTCGAAGATATAACTATTTCAAAAAAAGATTCGGCCGACAATTTGTTTTTAGCCCCCACTTTACGGACGCCAATGGATAAAAAAATTAAATTATTTTTGAAATATGTCCCACAGCTCTCTCTATACGTGTGCTGATTTTCATCTTTCTATCTGCATTCGTGGTGAAGATATTAGCAAGTGTATATTTCGACTTTTTCCATCCCCCCGCCTCCCCCTTCCAACCCACACTCCCAAAATTTGGATAATGGAGCTCACTTACCAAGTTAATAACCCACCAAAAAATCAACATTCTACCTTTAACGGTCTTGGAGGTACGAGTCTATATGTGCGGCGTACGGCGTACGGCGGGACGGATTTTTTTTTTTTGCTTTTTTAGGCTAATTTAGTCATGAGACGCGAAAAAACAAAATTTCAGGGTAGCAAATTTTTTTTTTTCTGTGTCGATTACAATACTTTATTATTAAAATAATAAAGTAAAATTAGGCGATTAGCTTCACTCTTATCTGCAATTTAAAATATTTCAATTAAATGATGTTTACAGTTATTTGTAAAAACGTCATTAATAAATTCACACTCCTTCTACCACCTCCCGTACAAACTGCACATTTTCACTAAATCCAATACACTAATTTTCTCAGTTCCTTTCAAATTTTTGAATCCTAAATTTTGTATAAAACATTTCGATAGCAACCTTAGCGTGATGTGGAAAAATTATTTCAATGTCGTCACCTCCTCTACCACTTCCCCTAAAAAATTTCTTAAAAAGAAAAAAATTCTCCTTCATCGATTGGGCTTTCCGCCCAATCGAAGTCCTGTTATGTTTATACTCTAGATGAAATCTGAGAGTATTATAAGTTTGCTCTAAAGTTTGTAACGCCAAGAAATAAGGCTCGGAGAAAAATATGAATGATACAGAAGTTAATATTATCACTCAAAAATTTCAAAACCGGATGTCCGTCCGTCCGTCTGTCCGTCCGTCTGTCCGTCCGTCCGTCCGTCTGTGCGCTCTCTAGCTTGAGAACGCGTTGAGCCAGAAAGCTCAAATTTTTTACACGCCGTTTTTGACAAAAAAGTAAGGTCAAGTTCGTGAACGGGCCAAATCGCTCCACCCCTTCTACCCCCTCCCATACAAAACGACACAATTGCGCAATTTGACAATAAACGGATTTGCTCAAAAAGTATAAAAGCTATTCGCTTGAAATTTGAAGTATGTTACTTTGATGATAATATCAATCTACCGTATAAAAATTATGCGTCTCCTCCCCCTCCTTCTATCACCTCCCATACGAACTGTACTTGTCATGAATTAATGTAAGCCAATTTACTCAGTGCGTATAAAATTTAGCGGGCTGAAATTGTGCACCAAACATTTATTAAAAATTGTTAGTAAGGCCAAAAAAAATTAGACAATTAGCTTCACTCCTTCTACCCCCTCCCATACAAAATGACACAATTTCGCAATTTGATATTAGATGGATTTACTCGAAAAGTATAAAAGCTAATAATCTGAATTTTGGGATATATTACTTTCATATTAATTTAAATGTACAGTAGAACAATTATTTGCGTCCTCCCTCTCCTTCCACCCCATCCCATACAAACTACACTTTTTCATGAAATGCTCTAAGCCGATTTTCTCAGAACATTTAACATTTATCGAGCTCATATTTTATAATAAATACGTAATTAGTATTATCACTAAGATCAGAAAAAAATATTTGATTAGCTTCACAACTTCTATCCCCTCCCATACAATATGACACAATTTCATAACTTTACAAAAAATCGATTTTCTTGAAAAGTATGAATGGCACTAGTCTGAAATTCAAGGAATGTCAATTTTATAATATTCCTAGTTATTTCTGAAAAAATCACTAGAATTCCTCCACTCTTTCTACCACCTCCCATACAAACTGCACATTTTCACTAAATCTAACTCATTAATTTTCTTAGTTCCCATTCAATTTTTGGAGTAAGCATTTTGTATAAAACATTTGTGTTGCTACTTTAGCATGATGGGGAAAACTTAGTTCAATGCTATCATCCCTTCTAACACTTCCCACACAAAATTTCTTAGGATCACAAAAAATTCTATTTCATCTAGAGTATCGTAAGATTGCGCTTTACGCGCAATCGTAGCCCTGTTATGTTTTTTTATTAAGTCCTTACAAACGATCAGTAAACAATCATACTTGACGTTATAACATTTTTTTTCGTTTTGATAAAACGGTTGAAATTTGATAAAAACAAAAAAAAAAAATTTAATAACAACGAAAAGAAAAAAAAATGTATATTATTTTAAAAAGTTGAAAAAAAAATAAATATATATTTCAAAAGGAGAAATATAGCATAGCAAGTTATGAAGCTATATCTACATTGAATTCTTTATTTTTCAATAATTCTGAATAAAAATTTTGTTTAATCAAAGCTTACATATTTTGATTTGTAACAAACGGGCTGGATACATAATTGACAATGAATTTCATTAAAAAATTTTTTTTTCAATAACTGTATACTATTTTGAAACATGTTTAAAATATAATTATGATTATATTCTCTATATTTAATGTAAAGTGAAGAAAAAATGAAAATAAATAGCTAAATTTTTCATTTAAAGAGCCCATCTAACCTCCACAGCTTCTTCCTCCTCTCACCATGGGGCCATGCAAAAAAAAAAAAGATTTGTTGGAGACTGTATGGCTAAGGAAGAGTGGGCAAGGAAAGGCGACCTAACACCAAACGCCAGGCATCTGATCGGGGCAACACTGCGATCAGAGAAAGTCCTAATTTTTTGTTGAATACCTGTTCTGGGGTAAATCGACGTGACGAGCTCTAAAGCTCGTTTTGTTGTTACGGGCCATGGTTTTTATGGTCAGCATCGGACCAACGAACCCCCCACGACTGCCGTAGCTAGAACCGGCAACACGCTAGCACGTCGCTCCAGCACGATACGACGTTGGTGGATCTTGGACCAGTTTGTTTCCCGAACCTGATGTTTTCCTTTATCCTTTTTATAGCTATTTGGATATTGAAATAACTATATATGTACTTTTGGCTTCCGTTACACAACAACATTGTTCGTGAAATTGATTTTTGAAATTCCCCTATATACTTACTATGAACGGGAATTTCGAAAAGGTTGATTGAATATTCTGGGCGAGATGATACTATTTGTGAAGTTAGGAAACTCTTCAGGGAGCATACCTAAAAGTAGGTATCATGAGTAATATGAGTAATATCTGTCCCACGCTACTTCTCGGGCAGCAAATAACATCTCAACCAGGCGCATCAACAAGTCCAACCCCGATTTTCATATCAAAACTGGAGAAGCCCAGTAGTTCACACTTGAATCTGATGCAGAACAGCCAACCAGACCTAGACCTGAAGCAGTCTAGCCATCTACATCCTAGTAGCCCAGCCTTTCTCATCAAAAGCTGCTGCTCAAAAAATCTTCATTCAAGATTTCCACACGAGAATAATCGATGAATGAAAACTGCTAGAAAACTTCCATTTCCATTTTAGCTTCGTATAAAAGTTATCTTGAACAGGAGTTATCCGAGCCAGCTAAGTTTTCAACGAAGAGGAAACTTTTTGAGAAAAAAATCACCAAATTTGAAGACAGGGAACAAAAGTGCAAAGAAAAAGAAGGCGAAGAGAGAATCGTCTTAAGAAGATGATGACGAACTGGAGTGGACTCGAATATAATGAAGGTTACGACTCGTCCACGGCCTGTTCCTTTTCCAATGGGTTATTACTGAGCTCAGCGCCTGGTGAGGAAATTTGGGGTGAGTAAGAAGTGGGCTCACAAAGCATGAAGTGAAGATTATAAATCTAATGGTACGCGGTTTTTCTCCACAGTCCCCTGTCAAAAACTTGGAAACTCTTTATTAAGGTTAAAGTTAAGACAATTGAATCTGCAGGATTTGGGCGAAGGAAGAATCTTGGGTTTCAATCAATGCGTTGAACCAAGAACTTTCCTAATGATAGCATGCAACTCCAACGAAAGCGGATTATCTCTATTTCGAGATAAACAGACGTATTTTCAAGATCCGTAATAATTTCATCTCGATTATTGCCAAGACTACAAAAAAAATATTCAAGCTCTAATCTTAACACAAAACCGAAGATATTAAATTCGCACCGAAAGTCTCCTTTACAAACTGTTGACCTGCCAGCGACAGCGTCAGTTGAAAGAAAAAAAAAATTTTAAATCAAAAAACTCTGTGATCCTGAAATCCTTCGTAAACAAACAAACTCTGATTGCAATCCCTCAATCATTACAAGACTAAACAATAATAACTGCCCGTAAACATACCCAAGGACTCTGCCATTCGCACACAGTCCATCTTTGCGAATAGAACTTTCAACTTCCGGTGTAAAAGGTAAAGGTAAATCGGAGCGGAGGTCTGGGAATGGAACCATGGCAAAAGGTATTTCGATGGACCTGGACGAAACGAATTGAATTGGACGTAATCTGCTAGCCAGACGTTCCCCGGATATCACACAAGAAAACCCAATTCGATGCAATTTTCTGATCCTCCTTCGGCACCTTCCGCACGAATCTTCTTGTGTATGTTATTTTTCATTTTCTTCAAATTTGTTGATTCAATTTTTCCTCACGTTTCGACGTCGTCGTCGTCACCGTAGTCATCATATATATAAACGTGTACATTGCACATGGGCTTCTCGGAAAGAAATTGATTTCGTATGCACTGAAAGCTATCAAAGGAACTGCATGTCCTGGACCGGAAAAACTGCACAAATGTGTTCCGCATACGTAAAATTTATGGGGTGAAAAATGGAAAACCGCTCGAATCATACATAAGAAGAATTGTAAAATGGGGGAAGGGAGGGAGGGACGCGTCGTTAACAAACTTTTAATGCATTTCATAGTTCTCCGATATATGAACGATCCTGATTTAATCTCTGCCCAATTTCTTCAGCTCGTTCACATACGTCCCAGGATACGAGCTGGGAAAATGCAATATGCAAGGACAAAAACTATCTTATTGCCCTCGAGGTCTCATAGAAAATCAACTAACGTTGGCTCTCCGATATAGTCGAGATAAAGGAGTTGACTCGCAAAGGACATCACATCGCACCAGGATACCTTCACTTTATGGGGGCTAGACGAGCTATAGACGTATGATGCGATGAACAAAATTCCATTCCAATCGAAAGATCCAAGCGATTTCCGAAGAGAATAAAAATGGCCACTGGGCAATTTCATTTTTTCATAGTTTGGCGATTACGTGAGTGTACAGGAATGGAAAAAAAGGGAGATTGAAGCGACCGAAAATGGCTTATTACTGTGAAAAACGGACACGACGATCAAGGCTTACAGGCTCGGCTCTTCGCATTTCCCAGGAGCGGCAACATCCATCTCATGCACCAATAGAGCGAACTCCTTCTTCAGTTGCATCACGGCTACGATATCGTCTTTCGAGGATGGAATTGATAATAATAGGACTGTCGTAAGGAGTATAAAAATACAATTCATCCGGATTGGTTTTAGTTTTCTTTCTTGAACTCCAACTTCGGCATTTGAACTACACCCAAACACACACTTCTTACGAAATTCCACTCGATTGTCACACTTTTTCCTTTCACATTGCAACGGAAATTTATTTTCATATTTGCACGAATGGGTGACAAAGCAACGTCCTGCCTGAAATGGAATCGAAATGAAATGTTTACCTTTAAAAAGGACTTATTTTTCTTTATCTTTCTGAGATTTTTTTTTTTTTCATTTTCTTGAAACTATTTCTTCCCTGGTTCGTGGGGTTTGCTACGACATTTTTTTGTTTTTGTTTTTTTGAATCCTTTCTTAACATACGACATTTCATTCTGTCTGAAAAAGGTGTGCAACCTAGAAGAAAATTTATTCTTTAGAAGCTAACAACAACAAAAAGTAAACGAAAAACAACGATGGATTGGGTAGTAGTTGAGTGGAATATACAAAAATGGAAAGAAAATTTGTATGAGAGTAGGACTGAAGACAAAAAAAAGGACATCAATAAGTTTAGACGAGGTAACGCAGAAAAAGAACAAGAAAGAAAAAGACATAATAAGAAATTTGTTTTCTTTCTTTTTTTTTAAAGAAGAAGCAGTTTGGTGAGGTGTCTATTTGAATTCTAAAGGAGTTTCCAAGCAACTGAAATCAAATTAAAGTTAAATACGCTTGAGAAAATTCGAATAGCTAGAATGAGTCGGAAAAAATGAGCAAAGGACAAGATTTTTTTTTTGCTAGAACTATTCAGTTGATGCTCTCTAATTTTATATCTGAATGCTGTGTAATAGTTCAGAGATGTCTTTCACGATACAAGAATACTGTCCTTACTTTTAAGATTTTTTGAAATTTTTTTTTTCATTTTCTGAAAGACGTTGCTTTGATGAATCTAAGACCAATGTAATAACTCCACAAAAAAGGAAAGAAAAAGCTAAATATTCAATACTCCGCCCGATATTCCCTAATAAACGACCCTGTTCAGTTTGGAGAAATTTTAATCATAACTCTTCTGATTTCCAGCACAGCATAAATTGAAACATTCACAAGCCGAGATTGCCAATTCCCCAAAAAATCTCTGAATAATTTTTTTTTTCTACAACCAACACATCACTCCATCAGTTGCATTTTTAACTGCCAACAACAACAATAAAAAATTCACTATTGAAATTGAATTTTTCCAGAATTAGGCTATCCGGTCATAATTTATCCGTTCAACAATACATAACAAATCTAAATTTCAGATTCGCCACTATTGCTAGACAATGTGCTAGCAAACGAACTGAAAATCGGAAAAATTTTCAGGCAAAACAATTGTAAAAAAAAATTTAAATTAAAAAAAATCGATATTGTCTGAATTTTTTCTTTTCATTTTTTATTTTCGTTATCATTTTGGCAAATATCGCCAATTAAGTTTGGCCAGTGACAATAAATTCTCAATTTGCAGCTATATTTTCTGTCTTTTTTGTTAATATATATATATGTACATATATGTATATAAATAATTTTTTTTCGTTGATGTCAGTCTGGCAATACTCTTCTGTGTGATCATTTAACCAATTACAAAATTCGGTTTTGTTTACCTGCGTTATCATTCTCATGTAGTTATTAACGTGTCAGAAAAGCGACTACGCTTTGGTGTGCGTGTGCTGGGTTTGTGTATGTTTGTAAGTAGATTTGTAGAATGGCGAAAAATTGTCGCCCCAATTAAGGATTTTCATGTTTTTGCAATGAACCTGATAGCTTTCATTATTTATGGACACGAATAAAGCAGGAAGGGAAATGGCGTTTATTTAGCTGAACAGAAAAAAATTTAAAGTTTTTTTTTTGCATTGTCTGTTCGTTAACGGTGCAATGAGTCAATAAATTTAAGTTTAAAATGTTGTAAAAATTGTCGAAAAAATATTATAAAATGCCATCGAAATAGTGATAAGTGTAGATGAGTAAAGGTTTGATTATATTGGATGTCTATAACTTTGAAATTTTCGCTATACATCTTATACATATTTATATTCATACGTGAGCATCTAAAATTGCGAACTCCTTTTTATACTTTAGATGAAATCTGAGAGTATTATAAGTTTGCTCTAAAATTTGTAACGCTAAGAAATAAGGCTCGGAGAAGAAAATGAATGATACAGAAGTTAATATTATCACTCAAAAATCTCAAAAACGGATGTCCGTCCGTCTGTGCTCTCTCTAGCTTGAGAACGCTGTAGTAATATTTGTATGCATATTCCTAACGGCCTTGTCAACAAGAATTCACACACTAAACGTTCATATAGTAAACATAACCCGAGATTATGTTTACTACTATATCCACCAGACGTACATCAGCCAGACGTAATCGGATATCACTACTTGTCTTCGCGATGTGAATTATGTGAGTTCTTGTCTGGCGGGACCGTGGAATTAGGTAAAGTACATCGTAAGCACTTTTGGTGAGAACCCAAAAGATGCTTAGCTAGCATAAGTTAAATTGTATAAATAGGCTAAGATAATTACAAAATGTATCATTCCACAATAAACTTTTAGATTGGCAAGTACCTTTGCCGTGTTTTTATAAGTGGAAAGATCACCCCACGCAGCACCATCTGCAAGCCGCAATTAGGCTAAGAAAATGGTAAGTTCGGCAGTCCCAACTGCCTGCCGCTAATTGGCATATCATTGGAATTACATTGATTTCGGCAGAAGTGCCTACTAATGAGCGGGAACGGCCGCTCCACCTAAAATCCGTTCACTAACAACAATTTATTATTCCTTTCTTGGGTCAACATCGCGCTTCGCTGCCCTTGTATCACGTATTTAATCGGTATCATCACAACGCGTTGAGCTAGATAGTTCAAATTTTGTACACGTCGTTTTTGACAAAAAAGTAAGGTGAAGTTCGTGAACGGGCTAAATCGCTCCACCCCTTCCCAAACAAAATGACACAATTGGGCAATAAACGGAATTGCTCGAAAGTATAAAGGCTATATATGTTAGTTTTATGATAATATTAATCTACCGTACAAAAATTAGGCGTGTCCTCCCCCACCTTCTACCACCACCTCATACAAAATGACACAATTTCTTCTCTCCTTCCACCCCCTCCCATACAAACTACACTTTTTCATGAAATGCTATCGGACGATTTTCTCAGAACATATAACATTTATTGAGCTCATATTTTGTAATAAATACTTATTATTATTATTTTTATTTTATATTAGGGGAACACGTGAGAGCACTGCGGCCTCTCCGGCCTATTGTGCGATTATTGCCCCTATACCCTACCATAACTCTATAGCTTTAGCTAATCTGAGTATCTGTAAGGGAGCCATGTTGGCTAGTTCCTCGGTGGAAAGGAAACCTTTCCCAAGAAGATTATGCCTTTTCCTTGCCACTGCTTCACAGTGGCACAGGATATATGTTGTCGTTTCTGAGTCTTCGAGACAGAGGCGGCAGATGTCGGTTTCAGCTAAGCCCATATTATTGAGGTGGTGGTTCACTCCACTGTGCCCCGTTATTAGGCCGATTAGAGTACTAATATCACTCTTTCTAAATTTCAGAATATCTTCCACTTTGTTTTTTTGTGGTATGATCAGTTTTTTTGAGGTTGATAAGCCTGGAAGTCTATTCCAGTAGATTTTATGTTCTTGTTCAACCCACTTCTTAAGTATCGAGCTATGATGCCCTTTGATTTTCCGCAGAATGGGTCTGGACCAATAAAGCTTTTTTCCGCGCCATTTTTTGCAAGGCGATCAGCCTCTGCATTTCCTTCAATTCCTATATGTCCTGGTACCCACATTAAGGTTACGTTGTTCCTTTTCCCCAGGATGATTAGGTCTTGAAGACAGTCCCAAACTAACCTTGATCCGTGTTTTGGATGCTAGGGCTTTGAGAGCCGCCTGACTATCCGATAGGATATAAATTGATTTGTTGCGATGAGCTCTCCTTATATTCTCTTGGATACATAGCTCTATTGCAATTAGTTCAGCTTGGAAGATTGTGGCTTCTTTGCCGAGTGGTTTTAAAACCGAGAAGTTAGGACCTTTGATTCCGGCTCCTGTACCCTCAGAGGTGCGCAAACCATCTGTATACCAGATGGTTGATCCCTCTTCCATTTCAGGTAGCGTGGATTGCCAGTCCTTGCGTTCTCTGATTATTACTTTGAAGGGGGTTTCAAAGTTAAATTTTGTCGGCATAGCGTCCGATAATGTGGAGGTTAGAACCTCCAATATTGGGTTTCTTAGGATTTTGATTTGGCCTCTAAGATCCCCTGGTTTGTACTTGTTTTTCCTCTGTATGCGTAATACCCCTTTGATAGCTTCCTTTTTTATTTGGAGATGTATCGGAGGGATGTTAAGGAACATTTCCATTGCCGCTGTAGGACAGGTTTTCATAGCTCCTGTAATACCAAGACAAGCTAGCCTTTGGATTTTTTGTAGCGTAAGCTCTGCTTTTCTTTGTAAAGTTTTAGCCCACCAAATCGTTGATCCGTACGTGACTATTGGAAGAATGATTATTCTGTAGCACCAGTAAATCATTTTGGGCTTTAGTCTCCATTTTCTGCCAAATAAGCTTTTACAGGCCCAAAATGCCTTTAGTGCTTTGGCATGAGTCCATTCTATATGTTTGTTCCAGTTGAGTTTGCTATCTAGTATGACACCTAGATATTTTAACTCATCTGAAAAGGGTATTATTGTACCATTTATTGAAGGGAGTATGATGTACATTTTCCTTCTATTTGTAAATGGTACTAACTCAGTCTTACTTGGGTTGATGTTCAAGTTCTTAGACTGACACCAGTTCATTATCATTTCTAAGGCTGATTGTATTCTTTCCGATATAATTAAATCATGTTTGCCTCTAATGATAACGACGAGGTCATCGGCATATCCTATAGCCTCGTATCCCTGTTCTGTTAGACGGTCTAGGAGTTCATCTACTACAATTGACCAAAGAAGTGGAGATAGTACCCCACCTTGGGGACAGCCTCTATAGGTCTGTGCAGTCAATGTGCTATCACCTAGATCCATGGTTGTCATTCGGCTCCTTAGCATGGCATGTATCCATCTAATCGTGGCCGTTTCCAAGCCCTTTTTCCTAGCCGCCGCTATTATGGCTTCATGGGGAGTATTGTCAAATGCTCCTTCTATATCTAGGAATGCGCAAAGTGCAATTTCTTTATAGTCTTTTGCCTTTTCGATTTGTCTTAACAGACCGTGAAGGGCTGACTCTGTTGATTTGCCCTTTTGGTATGTTGATTAGTATTAAGACGAACTTTGTCTGGTCCTGTTCTTAAGTGTATGTCCACTAACTTCTCCATCGTTTTGACGAAGAAGGAAGTAAGGCTTATAGGACGATATGACTTAGGCTGATCAATGGGACGATTCACCGCCTTCGGTACAAATACCACCCTCGCTTTCCTCCAAATTTTTGGGATGTATCCCCAAAAAAAGGTGGCTTTAAAGATCCTTATCATTATTAAGATCTCTAACCCCTTCTGCAGTAATGCGGGGAATATTTTATCTACTCCGTCTGATTCGTAGGGTTTAAAGGTGTTGATCGCCCATCTGATTTTTTCCGGAGTGAAGATTTTACCACCAATGCTTTTGTTGTGCGGAGTTTGACGATATGTCCTTTCCTCTGCTTCTAAATCCTCATTGTTGTTTATTATTTTGCAGCCTGGGAAATGTGTTGCCATACTGCTTTTAGTAGAGGACCCATCCGGTCTCTCCAAAAGTCCGATATTTATCGGGGTGTCTTTTGATAACACCTTTTAAAGTCTTGAGGCTGTTGGGAGATCATCTATCTCTTCACAGATCTTCCCCAAGACTCTCTTTTCAACTTTTTTAGAAGATTGTTATATTCGGTTAGAGACTCTCTGTATTCGTCTCAGTTCCCTTTGCTCTATTGAACAATTTCCTAGTTTGCTTGCGTTTTGGTGCTAGTTCCTCGTTCCACCAAGGTGTTTGTTTGGCCCTTTTTTGTAGAACAGAAGAACTTTGTTCGTAAACATTAATTATATTGTTTACGAGTTTGTTCGTAATTTTATCAATGCAGTCTGGGGTGCTTATTTATTCTTCTTCGATACCTATCTCAAATTCTAGGACTGACAGGTACAGATTCCAGTTGGTGCGTTTAGGATTTGTGTATTGTCCGATATATTCAAATGAAGTCTCAATATCAAAACAGATATGCCTATGATGCGATAATGAGACTTCCTTTGATACGTGCCAATTTTCGCACTTGTCAGCCAGGCAGGGACTTGTTATTGTTAGGTCAAGTACTTCCTGCCTAACTGAGTTTACGAAAGTTGGCGTGTTACCTTTATTTATTACGTCTAGGTTGTTAGTAGTAAGATACTCCAAAAGTGACTCACCTCTTTTGTTGATATCACTGCTTCCCCAGATTGTGTGATGTGCGTTAGCATCACAGCCCAGAATAACTGGTATTTTGTGGATTCTACTGTATTCCACTAGCTCCATGACGCCTTGAGGTGGCGCCTCTTGCTCCTCCCCGGAAAGTAGGCCGAGGCAATTATTACCTCTTGGCTTCCTCCTGCCTTAGGTATTCTCACCAGTATCGCTACTAAATCTGTTTGGATGAAAATAGGCATATTTAGGTAATTAATTTCTGATGATATTAGAATTGCAGCTCTTGGCCTGTCACTTCTTTTATCAACTTTGCCCATAGCGGCTTTCGGTTCTTGAATTAGGGCTATGTGGAATTCCTCTTTAGCGAATCTCCATGTTATTGTGTCCATGGCCGCTGCTGCACGATAGAGATTCGCTTGTATAACTCTAATTTTATTTAGAGTTATGGCCATCTTCGTTTAACTGCGGCTCGCCGCTCTTGAACTCCTTGACCTTAGGGCGGAGAGTCACGCTAGAGAATTTAAAGCAGACTCCATACCCCTTTTGCTTAAGCTTTTCCACCGATTGGCTGTCGATGGAGAAGGTTATGATGGTGTTTGTGCCCTCTACTCTTCTGCTGAGAACTTTCCAGTAAGAGGCGCACAAACCAGCATTTTGCGCATCAATGAGGGTTGTAATTTCCTCTGATGTTTTTGTCTCTTGAGGAAAATATCCCGTGATTATTTCTAATCGCGGGATATTCTCCTCCCGGACTGCCCTGATGTTTGTGGACTCGTCTGGCTTGATGCCTTCTGCTGTATTTTCCAACCATGCTGCGGTTTGCTCATCTAGGCAAATGATCAGCATCCAACCTGGCTTATGGCTGAGTCCACCAAGTTGTGGAATTATATCCTCTTTTGCCGCGTTGGGAATCTCGTTTAGTATGCATTCTTGACTAGTGGCTAGCTGCTCCGCTGTAAGGATCTTATTAGGATGGTCGGTATGTATAATACCGATCCTGATTCCTTTTACTGCGTCTCTATAACTAGTACCTGACGTGGAGGGCTGAGCCTCACCTGCAGGTCTATGCACTACGCTTTTGCTCACGATTTTGGGCCTTTTGTTTCCACTTCCCACAGATGGCGGTGTTGTTGAAGAGGTTGTGCCTCTTTTCATTGCCTTTTTCTGTGTTGGCGATAACGTCTTTTCGATCGGCTAGCAAGCAAGATCGTAAGCTTCATTAGCGGTTTTCCCTTGGTTTCGATGGTAAGAATACCGTTTCCGGCAACCCGCTTAGCCTTTTTTTCTTTTCTGTAAGCGTTAGCTGTTTCAGCTCGGCTGATAAACGCTGCTCATCCATTAGAGGCTTACTAGGGATTTTCCTATCCGCTTTGAGTGGCGGTCTGTTGTTCTTTGTTGTGCTTGGGTCTGTTGTTCTTTGTTGTGCTTGGAGGACTAGCCTTTGCTGTCATTTCACGCACTTTTTGTAGAGGGTTTATTGTTGTTGGTTAGTTACCCACCATTCATCTTTTGGCATATGCTGTTCTACGAGGTTTACTCCTCTAGCGTCGTACTTTTTGAAGGTCACCATCTAGGTAGTACGTACACTTGCGAATCACTTAGAGATAAATCCCCATGTAACCATCAATATCTTGATATCTGTCTGAAACATGACCAGTCCAAATTACAAGAATATCAATGCTGCGATAGGATACGGAGCCGAAAGCAAGCTATTCGACTTGTTCCTCCCTATCTGTAGATCTTTTAGCATTACCCAGTCTGCACCGCGAGGAGGCGATCTACACAACAGACCTAATAAATACTTAATTAGTATTGTAACTAAGATCAGAAAAAAATTCACTACTTCTATCCCTCCCATACAATATGACACAGTTTAACAACTTCACAAAAAATCGATTTTCTTGAAAAGTATAATGGCACCAGTCTGAAATTTAAGGGATGTCAATTTTATAATATTCCTAGTTATTTCTGAAAAAATCACTAAAATCTCCCCACTCTTTCTACCACCTCCCATGATGACTGTATCTGGTTTTTCCGTGTGCATCGTTGGTGCTCGTTGATCCTTGTTTGGACTGTGCGTCCCGTTTCTCCTATTTATACTTCATCGCATGAGCCGCACGGTACTTTTATACTCCTTTAGTCTCCAATGGTTTTTTGTACTTCTGGTTTCCTAAAATTCCTCGGATAGTAGTCGGGGTAGTGAATGTTGTCTTGATATTGGATTTTCGAAGAATATTTCCTATCTTATCCGTCGTGCCCTAGATGTAAGGTAGTTTTACCCATCGTTTATCTGCATTTCCTTCTTTATTGTCCACTCGTTCTGTTGTCCTTCGGTTTCCACGCCTTGTTAAAAAAAGCGAGCGAAATTAACAAGGCGTGAAAACCGAAGCATCCAAGGACAACAGAACGAGAGGACACTGAAGAAGGAAATGCAGATAAACGATGGGTAAAACTACCTTACATCCAGGGCACGACGGATATGAGAAACGTCACAATTCTACAGTGCTAGGCACTAATTAATGCTGCAACACCTGGTGCCAAAAAAACGTCTTATAGCCAACTGGGTGTGGAGTTTTGTAGTACTCGGGAAATGATCATCGGAGGGACCCTTTTTCCACACAAGAGTCATCATAAAACATCTTGGGTTTCCCCTGATGGTGTTACTCAGAACCAGATCGACCATTTGGCTATAAGTCGCCGATGGAGAAGATGTCTCCTTGATGTGCGAGCGAAACGTGGAGCTGACGTGGGGAGCGATCACCACTTGATGGTTGCCTGCTTGAGATTGTGTATAGCAGCTATCCGACGACAACAAATTCTTCAAATGAAGCGCAAGCTTAATGTGGATAAACTTAGAGATCCCAACAAAAAACGCGAATACACCACTATTCTACGCGAAAAGTCATCCACATTGAATGAATATGAAATGCGCACACTGGACGCCAATTGGGAGGCAACCAGAAACACTTTTCTAACTAGTGCTGAAGAATCTGTGGGATATGTGCAAAGCGTTGAGAAACCCTGGATGTCGCAAGACACATGGAACAAAGTTGGCAATCGGAAAAAAGCCAAATTAGCAATCATCTCTCAACACGATGTCAACCAACGAACGCCCGAATTGAGGCTGAACTACCGCGATGCTCATATACAGCTTAAAAAGGCTGTTAGACGCGATAAGAGAAAGGCCATTGAAGATCTGGCAAACAAGGCAGAATCTGCGGCTTACCTTGGGGATATGGGTTCACTATTTAAAATCATGAAACAGTTGACGAACAGGAATTTCACCGCCAACCACCTGGTGAGAGATGTCAACGGAACTCTCCTTAATATGAGTGAACACCAGTTGCGACGATGGAAGGAATACTTCTCCGATATTTTAAACATCTTGTCAGAGGAAGATATTCCGGAAACAAAACAACTACCAAACATCCAACCGCAACAATCTTCTATTAGGGACGATCCGCCAGATAAGGAAGAGATAGTTTTCGCCATTCGGTCAATGGCGGGAAGGAAAGCTCCAAGTATAGACGGACTACCAACCGAACTCCTCAAAGCGGACCCACTAAGGTGTGGAGTGAGGGAAGATATCCGACTGAATGGAAGGAGGGCGTCATTGTGAAAATTCCGAAGAAGGGCGACCTTCGGGATTGTGGAAATTGGCGTGGTATATGTCTACTTACTGCCGTATCAAAAATTATGGCTAAGGTAATTCTCAATAGGATTAGTGATGTCGTCGAGAGCACTCTCGAAGTTTATCAGGCTGGATTCCGTAAAGGGTCGTCTTGTACCGACCACGCAAATATCCTAATATCCTACCCTAAATGCAAGGTGTCGCGTCTTGCATAGAGGAGCGCTGTCCGAGAGCTTCCCTGTGCGAACGGGTGTCAGACAAGGCTGCATATTATCACCAGCCCTGTTTTTGGTGGTAATAAATGACAACTTGAAAGCTGCACTGGAAAGTGGGGAAGGTAAAGGTCTTCAATGGAGACTATTTAACATCTTAAGTTACCTTAATTATGCCGATGACGTGTGTTTGCTTGCACATAACCGTTGGGACTTAGAGTCAAATGTTCGCTCGTTGCATGCTAAATGCAAAGAGGCGGGACTGAAAATTAATGTGGATAAAACCAAATACATGCACATGGGCTCGAACGCAAGCACACCAATTGTTCTTAACGGACAGGATGTGGAAGAGGTGCAAGATTTTTGCTATCTTGGAAGCATTGTCAGCATGGATGGCGGAGCCGAAAAGGATGTTGAGGCTCGGCTAAATAAAGCTTGTCGGGCATTCGGTATCCTTTCCCCTTTCTGGAGGTTATGAGAGATCTCCCTTCGCACGAAGCTGCGAGTTTTTGACGCATGCGTCAAATCCGTGTTGTTATATGGTTGTACTACGTGGAAAGTGACCGTTCGACTTACCAAGAAACTACAGACTTTCGTAAACCAATGCCTCCGGCGCATTTTAGGAATATTCTGGCCAGAAGTGATCTCCAACGACGAACTTTGGAGTACAACTAGCCAGACTAAAATAGGTATTGAGGTTCAACGGCGGAAGTGGCAGTGGATCGGTCATACTTTGAGGAAACCAGAGCGAAATATCGCAAAACAGGATCTGGATTATAATCCTCAAGGGAGACGTGGGGTTGGTCGACCATGTAACACATGGAAGCGAGCAGTTGAGCAGGAGGCCAGAGGAATAAACAAGTCCTGGCAACAGCTTAAGGCCGATGCTCAGGATCACGCCTTGTGGAAGAGAGTTGTTTCTGTCCTATGCCCCTATAGGGGGTCTTAACAGGAATTTGATTGATTTATTGTTTTATCATACTCCTTATCACCATGCTTTGATTCAATTTCAAAGTCGATAGCTCTCATATACTTGAAGGAGAAATGCTTTTCTTGATTTTATAAAACAGATGTTTGTATGGGAGGTGGTAGAAGGAGTGAAGCGGAGCTGATAATTTTTTCTAGCACTTATTTCAATTATTAAGAAACAAATTCTGGCAAAATTTGAAGTTTGTACTTTTTCTAGTTTGATTGGAAATCGATAAAATGCATTTAACAAAAATTATGCATGTGAATGGGAGGGGGTGGAAGGAGTGTACGGATCAAAATAAATTTTTTTCGTATCATTAATATTTCTATTTGTATACTTTATACAAAATATCAAGTTGATACGTTTTACGGTTTCGAAGAAAAATAATTTAGTTTAAATTTCGTGAAATTTGTATGGGAGAGGGTAGAAGGAGTGAGGTGAAGTTGATAATTACTTTAAAAATAAATTGAAGTTATAGTAGAATTAATTCTGACAAAATTTCGTCTTTTCAGCTTTACTAGTTTCAGTGAAAATCGAAAATATGTATTTTTCAAAATTGTCCATTTGTATGGGAGGAGGTAGAAGGAGTTAAAGGATCGGCTCAATATTCCGTGGTATTAGTGACATCTATATCGTCATACTTTGACGTAAATTTCAAGTCGATAGCTATTTATAGTTTCAAAGAAAAATCAATTTCTTATTATTTCGAAGTTTCATGAAATTTGTATGGGAGGGGGTAGAAGGAGTGGGTGGGATGTAGCCCATTCACGAACATAAAGTTATTTTTTTGCTAGAAATGATACACAAACATGTTTAGAACTATAGCTCAAAGCTTTCGAGAGTTATCCTATAGACAGACGGACAGACAGCAACTTGGAATCGAGGATTTTGAGCGACTACGAATATTTCTGTACCCTTGGCGGCTCTGTGCGAGCAATATTTCTTAGCGTTACAAACGGTAAGGCAAACACAATATACTCTCAGATTTCATCTAGAGTATAAAGATGGGCTTAAAACCAAGTACATGCACATGGGCTCGAACGCAAGCACACCGATTGTTCTTAACAAGATGTTGAAGAGGTGCAAAATTTTTATTATCTCGGAACCATTGTTAGCATGGTCGGCGGAGGCGAAAAGGATACCGTCTAAATAAAGCTCGTCAGGCCTTCGGTATCTTATTTCTGGAAGCTAAGAGAGATCTTCCTTCAAACAAAGCTGCGAGCTTTTGAAGCATTCGTGAAATCCATGTTGGTTATATGGTTGTACAACGTGGAAAGTGACCGTTCGACTTACCAAGCAACTACAAACTTTTTTGAACTAATACCTCCGACGCATATTGGGAATATTCTGGCCAGAAGTAATCTCCAACGACGAGCCTTGGAGTACAACTGGCCAGATTAAAATATGTATTGAAATTCAAAGGCGGAAGTGGCAGTGGATCGGTCACACTTTGAGGAAATTAGAGCGAATCATCGCCAAACAGGCTCTGGATTATAATCCTCAAGGAAGACGTCGGGTTGGCCGACCATGCCGCCCATTGAAGCGAGCAGTTGAACAGGAGTTCAGAGGAATAAACAAGTCCTGGCAATAGCTTAAGGCCGATGCTCAGGATCGCGCCTTGTGGAAGAGAGTTGTTTCTGTCCTATGCCCCTATAGAGGGTCTTAACAGGAATTTGAGTTGATTTGATTGAATTCCGTAAAACAAACATCATAAAAGTTGTTGCATAATACAATACTGAAGCTTTGATTTACAGTCTTCGATTATGAAAATGATTTATGAATCTCTGCTTGGGTCCACTTTTTTGTGAACTCTGCGACCAATTCATCTTTTAACATATTTTTTGGAAAAAAAATTATATACCCTAACAGATTCTTGAACGTAACGTGGCTTGCTACATTAATCTAGCATCTCTGCATGAGTTGATACTTTCTCAACGCACTGCCAGTACCATACATTTTGAAATAGAGAGTTTTACGTACTGAAATCCGTATGGATATAATTCCAAAATAATTAATTTAAATCCAAATTGAAAATAAAACCAACAACATTAATATCTTCAAAATATTCTTCTACAAAATTATTATTTTGTTAAGTTTCAAAACAATTGGAAGCGGCGAAAATTTCCTCTTGGAAACATAAGACCAAGGATCAAGCTGACGACACTTCTGTACTTCTTATATGCCAGTCGAAGGTCAAAATCGGATCTTATGGAATTACTTCGTTTCTCGAAAACTGTGTGACCAACAAATTGCAATGGGAAATCTCTTGTAATGATGATTGTTTAATTAAAAACGAAATTAATTGCTGTTTAAAAGTAGATGATGCATAAAGATAATTACCCTGGGGCTCATGATGCTACGTCTCTCGCAGAAAACTGCTTTGGCGTAATTTGAATTTCTTCGGGTTGGGGTCTTGGGTGACGATGACAAAGCCACCCAAGACGAGAAGAAATACACAAAGTGATGAAGGACTCGAGTGTCGAGGACGAAAAGATGGTTGGGTGATGGTGCTGGTCGTGATGGTGCCGCCACAATATTATCCCGTTCGTAAAAACGTTATTGCTTAAGTGTATGTATATTTCCTAAGATTATTACTGTTTTTTCTGCAGTCTTAGTAGTAGTGGTGGTTCTGGCTGGAATAGTGCGTCCGGAACTATTTCACGTGAATGTGTTTTAAATTCACTTTGTTTGTGTTAAACCGTCGAAAGGATAGCTTACATAGTTCGGAAATTCAGGACTTTGTTCCACTTGGAATCGCCTAAATTGAAAAGTTTTCCTACATTTTTTTTTGTTCGCTTGTTTGTTCAAGGAAGAAACAGAGAATCGAAAGATTGGAAGGAAAATGGAAAGAGTTCAAGTGAAATATAAAATTGAGAAAGTTTACAAAAGTTAATTTTATATATTTGACTTGGAGTTGTAATTTATTATAAATGACTACGATGTAAGGATAATAATGCAGTGAACGTTAGAAGTTATTCTCTTATGGAGGCATTTTCGTTATTTTCGAATTTTATTGGAAATGCAAGGGCTGTTGTTCATTTTCTTCTCGTTCCGGTGCATATTTTTTTTTTTATTTATATTAACACGTGAGAGCACTGCGGCCTTTTTTTGGTCTATTGTGCGATTATTGCCTCTATACCCTACCATAACTCGATAGCTTTAGCTAATTTGAGTATCTGTAAGGGAGCCATGTTGGCTAGTTCCTCGGTGGAAATGAAACCTTTCCCCAGAAGAGTATGCCTTTTCCTTGCCACTGCTTCACAGTGGCATAGGATATGTATTGTCGTTTCTGAGTCTTCGAGACAGAGACGGCAGATGTCTGTTTCAGCTAAGCCCATATATTGAGGTGGTGGTTCACTCCACTGTGCCCCGTCAATAGGCCAATTAGAGTTCTAATATCACTCTTCTTGAATTTTAGGATATCTTCCACTTTGTTTTTTTGTGGAATGATTAGTTTTTTTGAGGTTGATAAGCCAGATTCCAGTAGATTTTGTGTTCTTGTTCAACCCACTTCTTAAGTGTCGAGCTTTGATGCTCTTTTGGTTTTCCGCAGAATGGCTCTGGACCAATAAAGTTTTTTTCCGCGCCATTTTTTGCAAGGCGATCAGCCTCTTCATTTCCCTCAATTCCCATATGTCCTGGTACCCACATTAATGTTACGTCGTTCCTTTTCCCTAGGATGATTAGGTCTTGAAGACAGTCCCAAACTAACCTCGATCCGTGTTTATTGGATGTTAGGGCTTTGAGAACCGCCTGACTATCCGACAGGATATAAATTGATTTGTTGCGATGAGCTCTCCTTGCATATTTAGTTATCTCCCTTCTTAAAAAACCAGCTAAGACTTTTAAAAAAAGCTTTATCCTGATTGTAGAAAGCCAGCCAATTTCTACAGTTTAAAATTCTCAAAAAGACCCTTTTACATGCTCACATTCTCCAACGTACAAAACAAGATATGCTAAATAACACAACACAATGAAGAGTAGTCGTGAATCATCATATTCCATCAAAGTTCTCAAAACTAACAAACCCCAATGATATCACATAGCTTTCGATCCGAGGCTCCTAATTCCACTGAAACGAATGACACAAAGGCCGATGTGTTCATTCGAAAGCCTACAATCGAATCCTGTATTTATGTTACCAGTCCACGTTATCGATGGCATCCATCACAATCCAATGTCAAAATAAACCTGACAACTAGGTTATAATGATGAAGCTCGTTCAAATCCCTTTGATAGATTGGCACTGGGCATCACCATAATAATGAGCCGATTTTTTCTTCCATCACGAAAGATATTGCCAATCGAGTGACGATGAAAGGATACCACAATTCGTGTTATTTATGGACCAAATTTGAATAAAATTCATAACATTTCCACCGTAGTATCCTATTAGAGCGAAAAAAAACCCTTCATAACTTAAATTGATCTCGAAGAATCGCCGTTGAATCGCTGCCACATAATATCCCTGAAAAAAAAAACAACTCTGAAGCAAAAGCAATTTACATGTCACATCTCCAATAGCAATTCGAAATATTGAAAACAACCGAAAATAAATCGCATTTATTTGACCCGAAAATTGCCAACTCTCGAAATCACCACCGCAGGACGAAAATAAGAATAACGAAAACGAAGAGAGAAAAATCGAAAACCATCATCGCCAGATGCCTGGAAACTTTTCTTTCCGCCATAAACAAACTATTCCACATAAAATGAGGACATTTAAAGTCAAAGTCATATTCCGAGACCTCCTCGGAATAATCCTTGCGGTCCTCATGAACAATTGACTTTATCCGGAGAACGTTATTTCGGTTGTATTTGCTTAACCATAGAGAAAATGTCACATAATCGGAAAACTTTTCATCACATATCTTGTGGGAAAACTGTCGAGTGGTAGGGAGTAGGGAGGGGCCGGGGGCGTCCTGCAGGCGTACAAGAAGTTAGTAATGGGCAAAATATTTTCAAGAACTAAACAAGAAAGTCCACCGAATCGAAGATTCGTAGATTTAGGGATAAATCTATGAATATCATCCCGTCCCCACTACGAGACAGAAACTCGAAACCTATTTCCTTTCATATCGGCTTTCCCCATTCGATTAGAATCGAATGATAAGAGACGTTCTTGATCCTTAAATAGGCGCATGATGTAAAGTTATTCCGGTTATCTCGTCGTATCTTATTTTCGAGGATTCTCGTTATTTTTAGTCGATTGCTCGAAGCTTCAGCGAACGTTGTGCTCCCCGAAAGCCAAAACCGAGCACCGAGCTATAGGCAATGTAATTTAGTCAAATTACTTTTTCCTGTCGATTAAAGCCTAAGGACATAACAAGCTAAATATAGGGCTCATTCGATACTGAAGTTGGCTTTTTCTCGAAAATGACAATTTTATATACAAAAATAATACCAGTACGACACTTTTCGTTTTTGGTTGTGAAGAGGGTCTAGTTACGACAAAAAATAAAAAAAAAAGTATTAAATTAAAGCCTCGTTTAGATTTCAATCCAATTTGATCGAAACTGATTGAAATAGGACAAATGAAAAACGATAGAAGAAAAATTGAAATAACTGCAGAATAAAATTGAAATGTGTATGATGAAAATTGGATCTAGGAAATAAAAAACTAACTTCATCAAATGGATCTTAGTAGATTGGGAATTTAAGTTGGAAAAGCAAAAATGCTACTTATACGTCCATTCAGGATTAATTCAATTTAGATGAAAATAATAAATTTTCACCTAATAGCTTAGTAAAACGAATCGAATTTTATTTCAAGAAAGTGTTGCTTAGAATTTTGTAATTATACGTTCATAGTTTGGTGAATGTTTTCACAGTGCATTTCGAATTGAAAGAAAAGATTTCCGGATTCTACACTGTTACGCTTTATTATTCGTTACGTTTCGGTCTCTGCTGAGACCTTTATCAAACTGATAAAGGTCTCAGCAGAGACCGAAACGTCACGAATAATAAAGCGTAACAGTGTAGAGTCCGGAAATCTTTTCTTTCTATACGTTCATGGTTCATAAAATTGTTTAGATTATCGAAAGATGCTTTTCATTTTCTTTTGGGTACCAAACTGACAGCTAAAAACTTTAAAACTTTTACAAATTGAATCAATGCTGAACATTTTTCTTTAGTTTTTTCCCAATCAAATTTATCAACAACAAAGAAATTGGTAAATGGAAAGTAATAGTAATAATGATAATATTAATACATAATATAATAATAATAATAATAATAATAAATAATATAATAATAATATGATTCTTTAATCGATTCCATTTCCTCTGAGACCGTTAAAGGTAGAATGTTCATTTTTGGGTGGATTGTTGGTTGGGTAAGTGAGTTCCATTATCTAAATTTTGGGGAGTGTCAAGTAGAAGGGGGCGGCGAGGGGAGAGAAAGAGTCGAAAACTTCACTTGCTAATATCTCCACCACGAATGCAGTTAGGAAACTGAAAATCAGCAGAGGTACGAAGAGGATTGTGGGACAAACTTTAAAAATAACTTAATTTTTTTATCCATTGGCGTCCGAAAAGAGGGGGCTAAGAACAAATTGTAGGCCGATCTTTTTTTTTAAATGATTTTATCTTCGAAATTACTAATCACAAGAAATTCATATTTTGAGACCATTAAGGCGGCATATACTACTATTATGCCCAAATATTATATTTTTTTTGTATTTCGCTAGTATAGCTTAATTTATGTATCAAGTTTCAATTATATAGTTTAAGAGATAGTCGTGTTATTAATTTTTAAGCGTTACAAAAGAACTGCATTGCATCCTACAGTTTTCGCGACACTTATTGTAAAAGTAGACGAGCAGTTAACTTCTGCGATAAGTGTCGAGCGAGTTTGAATTTACAAATAATAAGCGTTTACATCTGTTTGGACACCGGGGCGTCTTTTATCAAAACCGTGTGTAAGATTTGAACTCTGACGACACTAGTTCTGTGTTTGAATACAGCGCGTGATACAAGAAAATCTGATACAAGGAAATGAAGCGACACTTATATCCGACAATAGAAATATATGTGTCGGACATAAATTCTTCTACGTTTAGACTGGTTGACGATTTCCGTCCGACATAAATATCGGGCAATAAGTGCCAGATTTAAGCGTACTTTTAGGAATAACTTCCTTATGAGGGCAATCTTTAAATCCACTAAGAAAAGTTAACGGTACTTATTATGCACAACTAAAAACTGATTTTTTAGTCGCTAAAACGGCGATTTTGCCATTTCTTTCGGCGGGATTTTAACTATAAACACACGAATTTAACAGAAAAAAATTATATAATGAAAGTAAAAACACTTAGTGGATCGACACGACACTATTTATTAAGCATTTTCCGACTTGTGGAAGGCAAACATTAAAGAAACGTCCGGGCTTCTTGACGTTTTCACGTACTTCAAATAACAGTTCGATTTTTCAGTAATGCGCTACACAAAAACCAAGTAGGATCACATAATTTCCAGCCGGGAGAAAATGGTTTTTTGAGAAATTATTAAAAATTATATATATTCATTTTTAAATTATTATTTGGAAAAATAATAATCTAGATTGTAGCCCTGCGGGACTTTTTTTTATCATTAAGGCATCTTTTTCGGCTACGCATAGAACTACGTTGGGTACGAAAAAGAGGGTTTGATGCTAAAAAAGCTCCGCAGGGCTACAATCTAGATTCTCATTTTCCCAAATAATAAATGAAATTTTTTTTTATATCATTTTCCATAATTTCTCAAAAAAAAAAATATTCCACTTGATTTTTGTGTAGAGGCATTACTAAATATTCGAACTGTCATTCGGAGTACGTGAAAATGTCAAGAAGCCGGGACGTTTCTCCATTTTTGTATTAATTATAAAATTTTTGGCTTCCGGAAGGCTGATAATACTTAATAAATAGTGTCGTGTCGCGATCCACTAAGTGGTTTTTCGTTACTTATTAATTTTTTTCTGATTAAATCACATTACCTCCCAAACTTTTCAAGAGAGGGAAGTTCATTTTTGGTGGATTGTAGATGGTTGCTGATCTCAGGCGGACACCCATTTTGGGGTGTAAGGATTAAGGGAGAGGCAGGGAGAGCGCTAAATCCGAAACTAAGAACAACCATCGTTCTAGCTATGAAGCTGAAAGTCAACATACATATATACAGGGTGTTTGGTACTCCGTGCGCCACCTTGTAAGGGGTTATTCCTAGATATATTTTGAGGAAAAAATTGTTCTACGGAGATGGTCAATTTTCAATATACGCGGAGATACCGGGTGATCAAGAAAATTGTTTCGAACCTGTACCCTCACTCACTCAAAACGCTATATCTTGAGAACTAATATTCGCAATTCAAAGTGTTATAACTTGTTTTTTCATCATCATCATCATCAATGGCGCGACAGCCCAAATCGGGCCCTGGCCTCCTGAAGTCGTCGCCTCCAATCGTCTCGATCCAAAGACCGCGTCCTCCAGCTGCTAATTTTTAGAATGGCTTTGCTGTCTTCATCAACCGAGTCTTCCCATCGCTTGCGTGGTTTGCCTACTGGCCGGTTACCACTCGCTTTGCCTTTAAGACTGGGGATTCTTCTGTCTTCCATTCGCTCTACATGGCCAGCCCACTGCAGTTTACGTAACTTGATGAACGTTGAAGCTTCTGGCTCGTCGTAGAGTTGATACAACTCATGGTTGTATCTTATTCGCCATTCCGTTCCTTCCTTCACAGGTCCCAAAATTCTTCGGAGGACCTTTCTTTCGAATGCGTTAACTGCTTTTTCAGAAGTTCGCGTTAATGTCCACGTCTCGCTGCCATAACAGAGCACAGGTCGTATAATAGTTTTATAAATCCGCAGCTTATTGTTCCTGTGCACTTTCTTGGATTTCATTATTGGAAGTACCTAATAATACGTCTTATTTGCTAGTATTATCCGTCGTTTGATTTCGTCTGTTTCATTACCGTCCTTTGCTAGATTAGCCCCAAGATATATGAAGTTGTCCACACTCTCCAAATTATATTCCGCAATTGTTATGTTTTGTCTGATTGGCGTTCTCCTTCTTGTTTGCGTCATTACTTTTGTTTTGCTTTCATTAATGCGCAACCCGACTTCTTTTGCGGCGGAGTCAAGATTGACAAATACCTCTTTAGCACTAGGGAGGGATCTTGCTAGAATGTTAATGTCGTCAGCGTATGCTACTAGTTGGGTGGACTTGAATAGTAGTGTCCCGTTGGTGTCGACTGGGGTTTTTCGGACGACATACTCTAGTGCCAAGTTGAAAAGCATAGGAGCTAGACCATCTCCCTGCTTTAAACCACATTCCGTTCGAAAGCTGGTTGTGGAATCGGTTTGTATTCTCACTTGGGATTCAGTGTTCGTCATTGTGAGTCTTGTTAGTCGGACTAGTTTTGGAGGAATTCCAAAGTCAAGCATGATTTGGTACAGTACGCTCCTGTCGATACTGTCGTATGCTTGTTTAAAATCTACGAATATTTGGTGCACGTCTGTGTTATATTCCCAGCATTTCTCAAGCACCTGTTTCACCGAGAATATCTGGTCTGTTGTAGATCGTCCGGTTCTGAATCCGCCTTGGTATTCGCCAATTATTTGATTAGTATAGGGCTTAAGACGACGTTCAATTATTTTTGTCAGTATTTTATAGGACGTACACAACAATGATATACCTCTGTAGTTCTCACAGCAGAGTTTGTCTCCTTTCTTGTAAATTGGACATATAATGCTTTTTCGCCAGTCGTCGGGTATGATTTCCTCTGTCCAAATTTTGCATATCATGCTGTGCAGTATTTCAGCGACACAGTTTCCACCGTTTTTCAGAAGTTCAACTGGTATTTCGTCAATTCCCGGCGCTTTGTTTCGTTTTTGGTCACATAGGGCTGCTTTGATTTCAGGAAGCGTGGGTGGTGTCGATGATGGTTCATCTTCGTCAGTTGAGGCTTGAATTGAAATGTTGTCTGTCGTTATCGGTGCTACTGGGATGGGATTCAAAAGATGTTCGAAGTTTGAAGCCCATCTCCTTTTGATTTCTTCTGTGTCGCTGATGATATTGCCCTCTGCGTCTTTGCAGAGACTGGTTTTTGGTTTATATCCCTTTTTCAAGTCTTTTACTATGGCGTATGCGTCCCGCGTATTATTTTTTCTCATGTCGTCGTCCATTTTTTGTATCTTGTCATTATGGTACTTCCTTTGTTTTCGTCTGCAGGTCTTTTTCGCATATCGCCTAAGCTCGTCATATTTTTCTTTTTTGGCTCGTGTTGGTCGTTCAGTAAAAATTTTGTAAGCTTCGTTCTTTCTATCTATTGCGTCGCGACATTCTTGGTCGAACCAATCATTACTTTTTCGCCGTGCTTGATATCCTAATACCTCTTCCGCGGAGGATTTGATGCCGTCTCGTATTTTCATCCACGCATTATCCACTGGCATATTTTGGATATTTTCATATATTGGTGTCAGGTGTTTATTACATGCTAGCATGTAAGCCTGCGCCACCGTTTCGTCGTTAAGCTTGTCGACATTGAATTTGCGAGCTCTACTCGTTTTCGAATACCCACGACAAGCTATTTTGCATCGATACTTAGCTCTGACTAGATAGTGATCAGAGTCACAATTCGCACCGCGGAGAGTTCGTACATCAAGTATGCTGGAAGCAGCCCTTTTCTCAATAAGAACGTGGTCTATTTGGTTGAAGGTGTGACCATCTGGTGATGCCCACGTTCGTTTGTGAATATCGCGATGTGGGAAGCACGTAGAGCTTACTATGATATTTTTGCTGCTTGCGAAATCAATAAGACGTTGGCCATTGTCGTTGGTTATGTCATGGAGACTGTGCCCTCCTGTTGTTCCTCTATGAGCCTCCTCCTTTCCGACTTTTGCATTAAAATCCCCTAAGACAATTTTTAGGTCATTCGAGGGCAGTGAGTCATAGGTTGTCTCTAGGGTGGCATAAAATTCGTCTTTAGTTACATCGTCCTTGTCTTCTGTTGGTGCGTGAACGTTGATCAACCAAGTGTTGAAAAATTTAGTCTTTATTCGGATTGCACACAATCTTTCACTTATTGGTTTGAAGCTCGTGACCTGCTGTTTAAATTTTTTGTCAACGACAAAAGCGACTCCAAACTCTCTGCTTCCCGACAATTTTCCACTTGGATAGATTGTGTGTGATCTCATGTCCATGATTTCGCTACCGAGCCATTTCGTTTCTTGGATGGCAGTTATGTTGATGTTTCTTCGAGAAACTCTTTCAGAGCTCCTGTCCTAAATAAGGATCGAACATTCCAAGATCCAATAGAGTAGTCCATTTTTCGTTTGCAGGGTCGTTGCCGTTGAGTCCATCCTTTCCGAGGCTGTTCTTCAGGTTTCTGGACAGTGTTCTTTTTCCGGTGATGCGTTGTCGGCGCCTCGCCCAACCCCCGACCTGGAGGACCGGTCCTACTTATTTATTACACCCTAGTAGAAAAAGGGTGGGAGTTTTGAGCTAAATATGACATGCTGGAGTTCTCACAGCTATGCTGCAAGTCCAACTATGTCATACTTTTTGCCTACTTCCTGAGACGCACTGGTGTTACTGGCCATTCAGGTTAACTCCATTTACCCTCCTCCTTTCTCAACTCTGGCTTGGGACCGTCTATGGCGGAGTTAAGGCGGCATATAGTTTCATCAGAATAAGCTTAGAAAAAGGCTAATTATTGTAAGGGGAGGGTCAGGGGGGGTTATGCAAAGAAAAATACTTAACGATGAATATCTTGACTGTCTCTTAACCTATGTAATTGAAACTTGAAACGTATACTAAGCTTTACTAGCAAAACATGAAAAAAATATAACATGGGAACATAATAGTATTGGAGGGAAATGGGGAGTATTTCAAAAATGCCTCACTTTCCAAAACTACAAATCATTATATCTCAAAATTGAGTACAGATATTAAATCAAAAATTTGTCAGATTGTAGAGCTATATAGTCTTTAACTTTTGTAAAAAAGTTGGGAGGTGTAAGGGGTGGAAAGCAAAAATGTTGAAAATTTTGAGAAATTTTTTTAGGGCTCTGGTAAAAGCTACAAAGTTTAAATTTTGCAAGTCGATATATTTGTTTGATATAGATAGAAAAAAAAATAATAATTTGTTCCAAAATTGTTATGCACCGAAGTGGGGGTTTAACGTGCACAAGGTGTTTCATGGACAATGAAAAAAACACTTAAACTGAATATTTTTGAATGAAATTTTAAGGTAGAAACTTGAAAATTTGCGAAATGCATTTAAAAAAAATGTTTAAAAGTTTAAAATAATTACTGGTCGAATATCTTTGAAACTTCTACCCCCTCCTATACAAAATTATTTTTTCGACCATTTTTAAGAAATCCATTATCACCTAACTATTAAAAGCTATCAATTTGAAACTTTGCACAAAAACTTACAAAAATAGTTAAAATGAAATTACGTTAAAAGTTTTGAAATCGCGCTTACTGTTCTACCCCCTCCCATACAAAAGTATGATTTCGACCAATTTCATTAAATCAACTAATAACCAACAAATTAAAAGCTACGAACTTGAAATTTTGTACAAGCACCTTACAAGAGAAAGGAAATGAAATTGCGTCACAAATTTTACGATTTCCCTACCTCCTCTACCCCCTCCCATACAAATGTTTGGTTTCGTGAATGTAAAAGACACCGAATCCTATGAAAATTCTATGCAACTTCGTCTATGAAACTGACATTCTACACAGAAAATATTGGACGTGGTTCACGCAATCAATTAAAAAAACTATTAACATCCACCCACCCTTACTATCACCACTCACTCCTTACCTCATAAAAACTCAAACTTGCCTAAATAAACGAATGAAATATTGATTATATGTATTGGAGCTTTTGAACGTTTCCGCAAAGTGTTAAATTGACAACTGCCCTGCCTTGGCGAATGTAAGGTATTACCGGGAAGTGAACAGTTTTATTCTGTTCCTGGATATCACCTTATTTCAGCTTTTTTTCGCCAACGGGATGTCGCACTCTACATCCGTGATGATGTGTCTCTCCAATTAGGTCCCTATTTGGGATCCAACCCAGAATTTAAATATATCTGGGTAAAATTATTAATCCAAAGACATTTCATGTACTTCTGTTATGTGTATAGAAGCCCAGCAAAGAAGCCACCAAACTTTTTACTGGAACTGAATCGATTATCTAAATCTATCCAGTCTATATACACTGCAAACCTTGACGCTGAAATCGTTATCGCGGGCGATCTCAATGTTCGTAACATTGCCTGGCTTAAACATTTTTCTAGTATAGACCAGGAGGGGCGTGATACTGAGTTTTTTGCCTCGATTAACGGTTTAACACAACCGGTAGAACAACCTACTCATTTACCAGATATTGCAGGACAAATTCCTAACCTTCTTGACCTATTTCTCACCAACCAACCTGAGAAATATTCTCTCTTTGTCATATCACCGTCCCCAATTAGAAATACAGATCATTTCTTGATTCGTGCCCAATTTCCAGTTGCAGCACTCATACCGCTGACTATTAAGGCACTTTGAAGAAATATTTGGCATTTCAAAAGAGCCAATTGGGGGGCGTTAAGTAGCTTCTTCAATGCCTTTAATTGAAAATTTTGCTTTGATTCCAATGACTTCGATGAAGCTTGTAGACTTGTCACCGAGATTATCCTGAAAGGTATGAAGCTCTACATACCTTTCAGTTATAAAAGAGTGAGGCTGTCGAAGGACTCTTGGTTCAACAACGAATGTCTCAATGTAATTCAGACCAAGAAACAGCATTTCAAACCTTTAAAGGCAATAAAACACCTGTCAACAGAGAACTCTCCAATGCATCAAGAAATGACTGCAAATGCATACTCAAGCGTGTCAAAATTGAACATGACCAAAAACTTCGATGGAAGATTCTTCAGTGCCCTAAAGGCTCGAGATCTTACTGGTCATTCGTCAAAACGGTCAACAACAATTTCATTTCTTCTTCAATACCACCTCTTGTTGATAGCAACCGTATCGTGATTGATCCTGTCGAAAAAGCTAACTTACTAGTAGCAAGTTTCGCGAGAAACTCCCCACTCAAAAAAATAAATGCTGAAAATGAGCAAAATCGCTCTTCAAATTAAGTATGACTACACACGTTTTTCATCTATTCTCATCAAATTCTTATTTCGTGCTTAAAGTGCTTAATGTTAGCAACATTCGTAAATTGAAGTCACTGAATACGAAATAAGCTTGATAATAACAATTGAAGAAATCAACACACACCAATTAAGAACGCAGAATCCTTAATTTGAGATTCACAAGGTAATGGATTTAGTAATACACATGCTGAATTAATTAATCACTAATGCTTATATGAAGCATGGTATTCTGGATTCAAGCCTTGGGTTTATATATTTGGTTTTAAATTTATACTTGCAATGCTTAATTCAAGCATTGTGGTTATTCTTAATTCATATGTGTAACATAACATTTTTAGAATATTGCAGGAAGCAAAAGTTCGTGCATAATATACTTGATTTAAGCATTAAGATGCTGCGCGGTCGGTCGAATTCTGTTTCAATATTGTAGATTTGATATTAAGAAGAGCTAAATAATGGTTTATATTTTATTTACCCACTTGTTTGACGAAGCAAGTTAATCTCCTTATGTACAATATGTCAATAAATTGAATAATTACTCATAGAAAGATTACCTTATTTCACCGAATACGTATGGAAATGAAATTAAGAATAATTATTATCGGGCTCTTTTAAATACATATCAAAATTACAATATTCAACAGAGTTTGGCAAAATTCGGTTTTTAAATCCATTCGGTCTGGTTCAATATGTTTCAACTTTGACGTTCCTCAAATTCTTTGTCAAGATTTTGCATTTGAATTTATATAACGTCATTCGTAAAAATATAGAGCGCATAATAGCGAAGTTGAAGCGACACGCTTTTCCTATTAAATCCCTTCTAATGCTGAAATGTTTAAAATATATGCATATGTATGTAATATATGTATATAAAGATAATATATCAATTTATCATATTTATTGTGGTTAAATATACAAAATATATACATGCTTCTTTATTTATTCAGACGTAGTATAAAACATAAAATTAAAATGATAGAAATTGATTTTTTTTTTGCTTTGAAGCAAAAATCAACCGCTTTCAAGGAATTAGGAAATTCGAAGTAGAAATTATTCAGATATACATAAAAAGTTTTAAGTTCTAAGACCGTATCGCCTATAACGACAATAAAAGGTTGTAATTTCCCCTTAATAGTAATATACTTTTGACGAATTTCCTTTATTGTTCGTCCCAGGTCATTGATTGCAGCAATATATATTAATTGTGCCAGTTGAGAATCTCGTATGCTGATTTTCCATCTCTCAGTATTTGTACAAGACTTTTGAAGACGCGCAGTAGGCTTCAAGATGGCATGTAAGGAACTCAAAACTATAAAATTTTGAGAATCTGTAATAATGGGCCATTCTTCAATTATTTTTGCAAATGAAACTCCAGAGTCGAATTCAAAGTGCGCATTAATTATTTATTTATCTTTAAAACAGCATTTCGACGGCCCTATCAAAAATGAAGTAAATGTTAACTTATGATTCCTTACCTAAAAATCTTTTCCTGATGTGATTCGGGGTTTTCAACAATGAAATAAAAATATTATTTCGAGTTCCGCATCCACTTTCTGCATCACTCACTATTCACTCGCGAAAACAAACGACTATTATACTGTAAACCACTGCAGAAAGTGACGCGACGCTTTAGCGTTGTTGCTTTTCCAATCAAAATACCATTTTGTATTTTGCATGCTTAAATGGTGTGTACACTCTTACAAATGTACGTTTGTACACTTAAATTGTGTGTCTGTATTTATGATTTAAGCACGTCTGAAAAAATAATGTTCTTGTACATGCTTAAATCAAAAATTTTTCTGTTATCAACTTTTACGAATGAAAATTATAGTAATGAAATGCTTGATTTCAGTTACCACACCTTAAATTGTAAATGCGAATTCTAAAATTATTACGTCTGTAATAACTTAAGTATATTTTACTTGAATTCAACAAATTTTGATTCAAAATATTGATATACCAACATGATTTATGTAGAATTGTGCTTAATTTGAGATTCGTTTTTGTCATACAAAATTAAGCACGAGTGCTTGACCTAAAAGTTCAAATTATTTTTCTGAGTGCCGACTTCCACCTTCAAATCAATCGCCTCCCTCTCTAAATGATTCTGGTTTCTCGCTGCCTACACTAAATTTTCGCACGAGACTTAATTCTAGGGTCCTACAAGAGCTCAATATTCACAAACCTGCTGGTTCGGACGGTATTCCCCCCATTACCCTTAAAAAGTATTCCTCTTATTTAGCAAAACCCCTTCGCAATCTTTTCTACCTTTCCTATTCTTCTGGGTGCTTTCCACGTATGTAAAAAGTTGCGAGTGTTCATTCAATTCCCAAGAAAGGAAGCAAATCAAACCCCGCTAACTACCGCCCGATAGCCTTTACTTCAGTGCTCTCGAAAGTAGTAGAAACTGCTGTCAATCGCAAAATCGTTCAATATCTGGAGGATTACCATCTAATCCATGATCGTCAGTATGGGTTCCGTTCTGGAAGGTCGACGGGAGATCTTTTGGTCTAGTTGACAGAACGTTGGAACTCATGCATACATAAACACGGCGAAGGTCAAGTTCTTGCACTTGACATTGCAAAAGCTTTTGACAGAATTTGGCACGAATGTCTCATAGTTAAGCTTGGGGCCATAGGTTTTAATGCTAACCTTGTTAAATTGATTGAGAGATTTCGGTCTGCACGCACTATACGAGTAGTACTAGTTGGCGTTACTTTTTCCTCCTTTTCAATAGATTCCGGCGTCCCTCAAGGCTCTGTTTTATCTCCAAATCTTTTCTTAGTTTTCATCAATGACTTTCTATCATCTACTTTCAATCCAATCCATAGTTTTGCAGATGACAGTACTTTAGATTACACCAATGAATGAATGTAACTCTGCAGTGGAATCAAAGAAGCACTCTGTTGCTTCCAATCGCAGGGAGTTATTTAGTTCGCTGAACACAGATCTCAACTTGATCCTGGAATGGGGCAGTAGAAAGAGTAGAGTTTAACGCCTCCAAAACACAGGTCTGTCATCTATCCCTTAAACGTGATGCTGCAGTATTATCTAACAATGTGGCTTTTGGTGTCGCACAACTTTGCACTTCGGATAATTTCACTCTTCTGGGCGTTAAAATTAATGACCACCTGAATTGGGCCGAGAAAATCTTTGATGTTGCCCTCGACGCCTCTAAACGTCTAGTTGTTTTTTGAAAGTCCAAAAAATATTTCACACCGACCGACCTTGCAACCATTTATAATATATGCCTTAGACCACGTTTAGAGTACAACTCGCATGTTTGAGCTGGGGCAACCAAAACACATCTCGCGTTGCTCGACCGTATTCAAAAACATGCGTTCCAACTGATTGGAGACGAGACCATCACGTCTTCTATCGATTCTCTCGAGCATCGCGTGACGGAGTACTTTGCATTTATTATCGATACTTCGATGTTAAATGCAGTGCGGAACTAAGCGCACTCATCCCTCCACTCTATACTTTCCCCCGGGATACTCGCCAAGCTGAACGCACGCACGAGTACACCATTAAACTATTGCCTTCTCATACAGTGAAATTTATGTAGTCATTCATTTCTCGAACGTCGAGACTTTAGAACACATTACCAGCCAAAGTGTTTCCCAACAGGTACAACCTCCAGTGCTTCAAGAGCAATGTCCATCATCACTTTCGTCTCTCTCCATTTATGTTAGCCTGTTTTTAATGACTTTTTAATCTTTTTTTTTCCAATACCTATACTGACATAACTGTGCATAGCATTATTGGGTGACCCCCCTAAGTTATGTTCGGTACCTTAAAAAAAAGCAGCATTACATGACTCTTTTGTATGATCGATGATTTTCGAAAAGAAAGTTCTTGGAGTCAATTGGAATCGTAATGAATAAAAGTTTTCGTGGTGCCTAGGTGAGTCACTTTTTCGTTAAATTATTATAAATTATAACCCTTCTATTAAGAGGCGAATGAACTCTTGAAGACTCCATTTCGCATAGTTACCGAGAATAGTCTGAAGTCTAAATACATTCAGAAAGGCGAAGTCAAGTGGAAACATGTATTGGTGTTATCGCTTGAAAATAATCTGTGCATCAAATCTAATATACCTCTCGAAGAGGAACTGTTTGTAAACACTCTGGACGAAAAATTTCCCATAGTAGGTGCAGCAGTAGTGCTACCGATTTATATAGTTAACATAAAATTCTCTTTTTATTCTCTTTTCTATTACTTACTCCTGATATCTAATAAACTTTCTCCAACTTCCACTTTCCGAAGTTTGAGTTTCAGCAAAGTTTTCCTAATTTTAAGCTGTTCGTATTTATAGTCAGTGTCGTTCTCAGCCTCAGCTTCACACCATCTTGAAAAACATTTCCTACTATTAAAATTTCGCTACATCCCAAATCGGACGTTAGCCTCTACTATACAAGGCCTCCATTTTTCTTAGTTCAGTGACCAGTTTGCAAATTTTATTAGTGATTTGCGGTCTGCGACTATAAAACATCCCTGCGCTTCCATGGTGTTCCAGCAGATCGTTGTCTTTTGACTTTTCCTTTTAGGATGCGTTTGTAAATTCTTCTATAATCCATCCGCTCCACACGACCAGCCCATTCCAGCTTCTTGAATTTCATGAGTGCTGACATTTCGGAATTAACGAAACTGTTTGAACAGTTCTCTATTGTATTGCATTTTCCAGATCGAATCCTCCCTTACAAATCCAAAGATTCTTCTGAAGGCTATTTTTTACGGAATAACCTGTGCACAGGCAATTTCGGTCTTTATGTGCAATGCACAAACACAGTCATGGAGGGAAAGAATGGGATTGAGGAGGCTGGGGAAGGAGGGTGAGACCGACCGTAACGAGGGGGGATGCTGGATTTTTTTTTCAGTTGTACTGGCTGCTACTGACAAATATTTGCAGATGTTATGGAGGAATAAATGATAGAAAGCGAACAGAAACCATTTAAGAGCAGTTAAGTATTTTTTTCGGTACTTCCAATAATTAAAAACAAGAACGTACACAGGAAAACAAATTTTACGTTATGTAAAACGATTATACGGCCTGTGCTATGCTATGGCAGCGAAACGTGGACATTAACTCAAGCGTCCGAAAAACTCTTTAACGTCTTTGAAAGAAAGGTCCTCAGAAGAATCCTCGGACCTATGAAGGAAGACTCGATCTGGAGAATACGATACAATAGAGCATTGTATGCCATCTTCGAAAATCCAGAAGTGTCAACCCTCATAAAATTTAAAAAGTTACAATGGGCTGGTCATGTGGAGCGGATGGAGGACGGAAGAATTCTCAAATGCACACTAAAAAGGAAAGCCAACGGACAAAGACCGGTTGGAAAACCACGAAAGCGCTGGGAGGATTCGATTGACGCAGACAGCAAATCACTGCTAAGATTTTCAAACTGGAGGACGCGGTCACTGAACCGAGATGGATGGAGGCAAAGCATTCAGGAGGCCAAAGCCTGATTTGGGCTGTAGCGCCATCGTAAGTAAGTAAGCAAGTATTTTTTTCGGCCACCTAAGTTAAAGTCCACGTTTCATTACCATAGCATAGTATAGGTCTTATCAATTAATCAAATTCCTGTTTTGACCCCGTATAGGGGAATAGGACAGAATTAACTCTCTTCCACAAGGCGTGATCCTGAGCATCGGCCTTAAGCTGCTGCCAGGACTTATTTATTCCTCTGGCCTCCTGTTCAACTGCTCGCTCACATGGGCGGCATTCTCGGCCAACCCGACGTCTTCCTTGAGGATTATAATCCAGAGCCTGTTTGGCGATGATTCACTCTAATTTCCTCAAAGTGTGACCGATCCACTGCCACTTCCGCCTTTGAATCCCAATACCTATTTTAGTCTGTCCAGTTGTACCCCAAAGTTCGACGTTGGAGATCACTTCTGGCCAGAATATTCCTATATTGCGTCGGAGGCATTAGTTCACAAAAGTTTGTAGTTTCTTGGTAAGTCGAACGGTCACTTTCCTTTACAACCATATAACAACGTGGATTTGACGCATGCTTCAAAAACTCGCAGCTTTTGAGAAGGGAGATATTTCTTAGCCTTCAGAAAGGGGAAAGGATACCGAAGGCTTGACGGGGTTTATTTAGACGAGCCTCAATATTCTTTTCGGCTCCGCCGTCTATGCTCACAATGCTTCCGAGATAACGAAAATCTTGCACCTCTTCAACATCTTGTCCGTTAAGAATAATAGGCGTACTTGCGTTTGAACCCATGTGCATGTACTTGATTTTAAGCTCATTTTATTTCATTTCCGCCTCTTTGCATTTAGAATGCAACGACCGAACATTTGACACTAAGTCCGAACTGTTATATGCAAGCAATCACACGTCATCAGCATAATCAAAGTGACTTAAGATGTTCAATAGTCTCCATTGAAGACCTTTACCTTCCCCACCTTCCAGTGCAGCTTTCAAGATGCCATTTAGTACCGCTAGAAACAGGGCCAGTGATAATATACAGCCTTGTCTAACACCCATTCGCACAGGAAAGCTCTCGGACAGCTCACCTCTATGCAAGACGCGACACCTTGCATCTTCGTAAGATTCTTTAATCATAGCTACGACCTTATCTTGAATACCTCTCCTACGCAAAGCATTCCACATGTAATCTCGCTTAATGCTGCTAAAAGCCTTCTCGAAGTCCACAGATATGAGATATAGTGGCGAACCTATTTCAGCGGATTGCTTCAATATTATCCGTAGGGTATTTGTGTGGTCGGTACAAGACAACCGTTTACGGAATCCAGATTGATAAACTTCGAAAGTGCTCTCCATGACATCACTAATCCTATTGAGAATTTTCGATACGGCAGTAAGTAGACATATACCACGCCAATCATCACAATCCCGAAGATCGTCCTTCTTCAGAATTTTCACAATGACGCCCTCCTTCCATTCAGTCGATATCTTCCTTCGTTTCACACCTCAGTAAAAAGTGGGTGTTATTTCCGGGTCCGCTTTGAGAAGTTCGGTTGGTTGTCCGTCTATACCTAGGGGTTTCCTTCCCGCTATTGACTGAATGGCGGAAACTATCTCTTCCTTATCTGGAGGATCGTCCCAAATAGAGGATTGTTGCAGTTGGATGTTTGGTAGTTGTTCTGTTTCTGGAATATCTTCCTCTGACCAGATATTTAAAATATCATAGAAGTGTTCTTTCTATCGCCGCAACTGGTGTTCACTCATATTAAGGAGAGTTCCGTTGACATCTCTCACCAGGTGGTTGGCAGTGAAGTTCCTTTTCGTCAACTGTTTCATGATTTTGAATAGTGAACACATATCCCCAAGGTAAGCCGCAGATTCAGCCTTGTTGGCCAGATCTTCAATGGCCTTTCTCTTGTCGCGTCTAACAGTCTCTTTAAGCTGTATATGAGCATCGCGGTAGTTCTGTTTCAACTCGGGTGTTCGTTGGTTGACACCGGGTTGAGAAACGATTGCCAATTTGGCTTTTTTCCGATCGCCAACCTTGTCTCATGTGTCTTGCGACATCCAGGGTTTCTCACCGCTTTGCACATATCCCACAGATTCTTCAGCACTAGTTAGAAACGTGTTTCTGGTTATCTACCAATTGGCGTCCAGTGTGCGTATTTTATATTCACCCAATGTGGATGACTTTTCGCGTAGAATGGTGGTGTACTCGCGCTTTTTGTTGGGGTCTCTAAGTCTATCCACATTAAGCTTGCGCTTTATTTGTAGAATTTGTGGTCGTCGGATAGCAGCTGTGGTGATCGTTTCCCAGGTCAGCTCCACGTTTCGCTCGCACATCGGCGACTTATAGCCAAATGGCCGATCTGATTCTGAGTGACACCATCAGGGGAAACCCAAGACGACGATAATCCTATCCGAGATTGGTTCCCAGCTGATTAGACTGTTTCTCGCCCTCGGTGTAAGGCTTTTTTAGCTTCACTTTCAGGACTAACGTACAGAATGGTGTTTCCGCTCGGGGTTCGGTCTTCTCCTGATCCCGTCCACTTGACCTCGCTTAAACCCAAGATTTGGATGTTATAGTGCTCCATTTCATGGTCTATCACTGATTGGCGGTGCAAGGTCCGAGTGACCCCAGCCCTTCCCCATTATTCAATGTTCGAACGTTCCAGAAGCCAATCATAGTCCGTTTTCGAATGTCAAAAGTCGCTACCATAGAATCCGTTCGTGTCCGAGGCACTGTATCTGTTTCTCGTATCAGTTAGGATTTAAGATCACGATTGATAAGCTCATGATCCAGTGAGTGTCCAATTGCCATTTTTAGGGCAAGCAGGACTGGCTGTGGTTGAATTTTACTGCCTCCATCACACAGGTGGATGGTAAGCTCAGGTCCGTGGAGTCGCTACGTCCATTCTTTATAATCGTTTTAATTATTTTAAGTTCTGTTTTCCTCTGCATGTTTTCATTTATAATTATTGGAAGTACCGTGCAAGTCCTTTTTGTTGTTCTTTCCAGATTATTCAGTGCATGAATTGCATTTCGATTGAAGTTTTCCAGTATATTTATCTTCTTTATCAGTTGTTTCGATGTAAACTTTGTCTTTTGACGGAATTATCCATTTTGATGCCGTTCCGCCTGAAGCACTTAAAATCGTGAAGGTGGACAGATGGGGTTGTTTGGCGACGGTTCTTATGTAAACGTTTCTTGTTACACTTCCTTCTCGTTGAGAAGCTCTCTGAGGCATGGAAATTCGAGTCTGAATTTTTTTTGCATTCATCCCGAAATATATTCTCGTTGTGGTAAAAGCCTCAAACATGCACTGCTCAATCCTTATTTCTTAAACAAATCGTTCGCAAAATGCAAATCTGGAAACCAGGATATCAGAAAATCATTCAAACAAGCTTTGAATTTAAAAGTCAGTTTCATCGTATGGCTTAGTCCAGGTCAGGTGACATGAAAGGATGCCCGACCAAAGCCAGGGTGGCCTGCGTACTAGGTGTTTGCATCATCAGGACCTATAGTGTTTGGTTTAAATATCTATGGATTAACGAACCCGACACTTCAGAGTTTTTCGCACGATCAATTAAACGCACAGTCTGCATAAAAAATATCATAAATAGATTTGCTTTTTCAGTTACTGTAGCGAATTAAATTTAAACGTTTTTTCTTGCTATTTGCTATATTCCACGGCTACCAGGTAATATACAAAGTAAAGTAGATATAATTTCACGTCAGACGGCGCTTTGAGCCTGTTGGCTAAATAAATTACCAGGATAATTGTATTGATTATAAAGTGCAGTACTGTTTCCTGTGAAAAATGTAGCAAACAAAATTTCGGCTATCTCGTTGATTATCTACTAGCTGTGTTGCACAATCCTTAACAAACTAACTCAAGCATAGTATTATCCCATCATAGTTTTCTAATCATGAAATATGAATTTCATACACCTAGTCTTATCGAAGCGACCGCCATAACTTCTAAATTCCGGTGCATTTTTTTCCCACTCCTTCCAATTGAATAACAATTCCCGATGAGAAAATGTAGAAAACACGATCGTCATAAGGGTGGCATTTTTTTCCAAAAACAAACATATACCCGGCAGGTTTAATATCAATAAGAAGCTTCTGTAATTCACTGACTCGAAACGTAGCACTGGCAATACTTTTTCGTGTATCCGTGTGACCTGATTGTCGGTACGAAGTGCATATATATCTCTTCCGGAAAAATAATAAATTTCGATGTACGAGAGTAAGAATCAGCCAATGCTCAGGTACTATCTTTCTGTAAAACTCCAATGTCGGAACCACCACACCGGAAACTACCGGAGTTTTTTTTTCGTTTCATGAGGTTAAGGGTTGTTTGGTACCGCGGTGGTGTTGGTGGTTTTGTAGAGATGCAACTTTCGTATACCTTTTTGTGTCATCACATACGTTATGGCGGCGATAGAATGTAGAGACTCGACCAAGGAGAAAACTTTTCTTTGAAATGTCTATTCTAGCTAAGGGTGCAGTTAGAACCTTGCAATTGCACAATAGTGCAAACTGAATGCAATAGAAATTGTGTGTACCAACTATCAATACGTACTGAAAGCTGCAGGAAAACCTAAAGGACTCGGTCGTTTCGCTTATTCCACACAAATGACAGGGAAAGGGAGACAGTAGCATAACCTTTAAGGTACTCTCGTCGTTCGATTTTAATTAGTTCCCCCTGGGGACAACTTTAAGCCGTCCGTGTATAGATGTGTGTACAGATCGTAAATTAAAGAGCACCTAATGGTTTTGCCGGTTGGCCAACTTTTGATTAATTACACCTTTCATGTTCAGGATGAAAACTGGCCGGAAAGCAGTAAATAATAATATTCCACCTCCCGGCTTGATCCCAATTTCCACACATACCTAAAACTGTGAACGGAGAGAAGGAACTCTCGCAAAGGGCGGGAGTTCAGGTTTTAGATTCAAATTCGTAATGGAATCATCCTAACTATTTGCCTTATACCTGGTCGGTATGTGTAATAAAGATGGGCGTCCAGTTCCGGGACTATTATAATACAACATTTGTACAGGATACATTACAATACCTCGATCCGGCCCATCTCTAGTACCGAACTATTTGCAAACATGCTGGGCATTTAATTTATCGCTCACATACAACATAAAATTTATGCGATACGATTGCAATTTATTGTTATTTAAATAGAACCACAGACATAGACCCCAAAAATAAACCGTGATCATAATTTATAAATAAAAACCAATCGAATTAATTTAATTAACCAAACAAGAAGCAAAATTTAACATTATTGTTAAGCTCAGCATTTTATTTATTTTTGGTTGTTCGGCCTAGCTTTTTTCCGCCAATTTTGGTTATGAAATTTATTTATTATTATTATTTTTCTGTTTCTGTTCGTTGAATTTTCGTACGTAAAATTCTGGTTTATTTTTTATTCGAAACGATAAATCAGATAAATATATTAATAAATAATTAATTCGCGGCATAATCTATTTGATTTTGGAGCGTGACGAATTCATAATGATTATACTGCATTGCGATTATATATTTTTTTTCATATTTAGTTGAAGAATATCATGCTTGCAGAATTTATTTTCAACAGCTTCTCGTTTTGAATTCACTGGTAGAATTTTGCTGCATTTTTTTCAAATTTTTCTTTAAATTTATGCATATGTAATTAAACTAGTTTTTCGTTTACATACAGCGAACTCTTCGCCATTGTTAATGTCTCTGTGAACCAGAACTCGTCGGTTCCATTTAATAACGATGGATTATACCGCTGGAACTACGCTTAGTAATACTTTAAGCCGGTCGACACTAATTCTATAAAATTACGAAAACATCATCCTCTTATCCGCGCTCTTCACCCATACTTCCATACTTAAATCTTTTGAATCAACCATAACAATACTCTTGTTCATCCCTATTCACTACGCAGAGTAGTTAACCGGAAGAGGGATGGTCGAAAAAAAAAAATACATTTCCAGTCTGTCATCACTTATAAATCCGCTAAAACTGCAAAACACAAACTTCGGGAACAAATTGAAAACTTTTGCCATTTCTGTAAATTTTCTGGAACTCTTTAGTAGTATGTAACTATATACAACAAGAGTTAGCAGCTACTTTACACCGAGTCCTTTTCTAGATCGTTTAGTCTGGGAGACTACCGGAATCTTCTCTTTTTTTCTCGTGTTCGTTATCTGCCCCCTAGTTCAAAGTTAAAACTGCTAAACACAAAATCAGCACATTCGCTTCTCAGTATACTCGTCGTAGTCATCGTCGTCATCATCGTCCTTGCTATCCTTTCTGAAATGGTTGATCCTAAGCCCAAACGTTGTCATCCAATATTTCGTACTTGTCCACAACTAAGAAGATTTAGTTCTCATAATAGCACAACCTTTTCAGCTTTCTCACCCTCGTCTCGGCAGCGGCTTGGATATATAAAATCGACCAAGATTTTAATCTGCTGACATAGAGGTCCTTATTCGAGGTCCTTATAGAAAAACCAACTTTAATCATTGTCCAGTTGAAGGCAGAGAAAAATAAAAATTAAAAATTGTTATGAGAACAAAACACACTTGAAATTTAAGTTCTGGTGCAGCTTCAAGCCTATTAGTGCCTCGTGTTAATTTAATTTTTATGGACATCATTTATGTAGGTCCCAGGATTTAACGATTTTATTACAGTTTTTCATCGCGCGCAAGGACCAAACATGTTTAATGGGCGTGTTTTTTTTTGTCAATTCGGTTCGAGGATCAAGTACGGCTATCGTTGACGACGATTTTTATGAGATTGTGGCGTCCATTGCGAGATAGAAGGATATAATTTAATAAAAACCAATTACGGTTCCATCAGACACCTTTAGTATGTCCTTTTAACGCTTACATTCGAGCCAATGGCGGACGTGCTTCAAGTGTGTACTCAATTTGCATAGGATTCGATTAATTAGAGCAATTATCGATGCTTTGTTTGCCAAGCGTATATGCTAATGGCGTCCTGTGTCGAAGCATGCCATCAATGCAAGTATTGAAAGGATTATGGCCCCTGGAGTCTATTAGCACGTATTTGATTTATGTTTCAAGGTGTAGCAATGTGCTGAGTATTTTCGTTTGTTCGCTATTTTTTTTTTATTTGTTTCATAATTTATTATTGTCAAGATGAAGTTTGGAGAATATATTATGCTTGCTCTAACGTTTGTAACGCTAAGAAATAAGGCTCTTACGTAGATAGTCCTCAAGGGCACTTTAGTGTCATCACAGCGCTTGAATCAAGTTTTCACAATTTTTTGTTTATATCATAAGTGCTTAAGTGCTGGCATGTCCAACGTCTTTTCGTTTTTCTGAATCTACACCAAATGAATCTACACCAAAGGAACAATAACTCTCGAACGCTTCAATTTTTTCCATGTTATTTTCAGCGAATACGAAACTTTGACTTTATCTTTCAGGCACATCTGAAAAACATAACAGGAGTACGATTGGGCATAAATCCTAATCGTGCGATACTCTAGATGAAAGATAAATTTTTATATCTTAAGAAATTTTGTAGGGGAAGTGGTAGAGGGGGTGACGACATTGAACTAATTTTTTCACATGACGCTAAGGTTGCTATCAAAATGTTTTATGCAAAATTTAGGATTTAAAAATTTAATAGATACTGAGAAAATTAGTGTATTGGATGTAGTGAAGTAGTGCAGTTGGTATGGGAGGTGAAAAAAGGAGGGGCGAGTTTTTAATGACTTTTCAGAAATAACTATAAACATCATGCTTTTGACATGTTTTAAATTGCAGATCAGTAGCATTCATACTTTTCAGGAAAATCGATTTTTTATAAAGTTGTGGAATTGTGTCGTTTTGTATGGGAGGGGGTAGAAGGGGTAAAGCTAATCGTCTAATTTTTTTTCAGTTTTACTAATAATTCTAAAAAAATATTTAGTGCACAATTTCAGCTCGACCAATTTTATACGCACTGAGTAAATTGGGTTAGAGCATTTCATGAAAAAGTGCAGTTTGTGTGGGAGGTGCTGGAAGGAAGGGGAGGACCCTAATAACTTTTGTACAGCGGATTTATATCATCATAAAAGTAAAATATTCCAAATTTCAGATCAAAAACATTTAAATTTTTCGAGGAAATCCGTTTATTGTGAAATTACGAAATTGTGTCATTTAGTATGTGAGGGGGTAGAAGGTTTACAGCTAATCGTCTCATTTTTTTTGATCTTACTAATAATTTTAAATAAATGTTTTGTGCAATTTCAGTTCGATAACTATTATACGCACTGAGTAAATTTGTTTAGAACATTTCATGAAAAAGTGCAGTTGGTATGGGAGGTGGTGGATGGAGGGGGAAGACACAAATTATTTTTATAGAGTAGATTGGAATCATCATAAAAGTATTACACTCCAAATTTCAGACCAATGTCATTTGTACTTTTCGAGCAAATCCGTTTATTGTCAGATTGCGAAATTGTGTCATTTTGTATGGGAGGGGGTAGAAGGGGTTGAGCTATTTGGCTCGCCACGAACTTACCTTAATTTTTTGTTGAAAACGACGTACACAAAATTTGAACTTTCTAGCTCAACGCGTTTTCAAGCTAGAGAGGACAAGACGGACGGACAGGCAGACAGACAGACAGACAGACAGATAGACAGACAGACGGACGGACGGACATCCGGTTTTGAGATTTTTGAATGATTATATGAACTTCTGTATCATTCATTTTTTTCTCCGAGCCTTATTTCTTGGCGTTACAAACTTTGTGGCAAACTTATAATACTCTCAGATTTCATCTAGAGTATAAACATAACATAATTATGATTGGGCATAAAGCTCAATCATATGATACTCTAGATGAAATATGAAAGAGTTTATTGTATCGAAAAATATGTCTTCCCAAATTCTTTCGAACAGTGAATAGTGGCTTTTGTATGGGAGGTGGTAAAAGCAGAGGGGGAGGTTTGTAATTTTACTTTATTATTTTAATAATAAAGTATTGTGATCAACTTGGAAAAAAAAATAAAATTTGCTACCCTGAAATTTTGTTTTTTCGCGTTTCATGACTAAAATAGCCGAAAAATGAAAAAAATACGTCTGTCTGTTCGCCGTCCGCCGTACGCCGGTGTGTACGCTCAGCGCACATTAACTCCCAAACCTTTCAGAATAGAAAGTTCATTTTTGGAGGGATTGAGATAGTTGCGGACCTGAGGCGGACACCCATTTTGTGGGGTGTAAGCGTTCAGGGGGAGGCGAGGGGGAGCACTTAATCCGAAAACTAAGAATTAAAATATCTCAAACATGGTTACAGCTAGGAAGCCAAAAATCGGGGAGGGGGGGGAGGGGCTAAAAACTAATTGTCGGCCGAATTTTATTGTCAAATGATTATATCTTCGAAACTGCTTACCATAAAAAATTTATATTTTTAGACCATCAAAGTAGCATATAGATCCACTGGAATCAGCTTACATAGAGGCTAATTATTGTAAGGGGGAGGGTCAGGGGGGGGGGGGGCAAAAAATAGCAATTAAAAATCAATATCTATGTAATTGAAACTTGGTACTTATATTAAGCTATACTAGAGAAATAGAAGAAAATTATAATATTTGAACAAAATAGTAGTAGGGGAAAATGGGGAGCATTGCATTTTCCAAAATTTCAAACCATTATATCTCAAAACTGTGTGCAGATATCAAATTCGAATTTTGTCAAATTGTAGAACTATATAATTTAGAATTTTGGTAAAAGTTTTACGTCGGGAGATGTAAGGGAGGGAGGTGGTGCCATATGGATACATCTATTTGTAATACATACAGAAAAAATAATAAAAATTCTGCAATTGTTATGCACTGACCTCCCTGGTCTAACGTGCACAAGCAGTTTCATGTGCAATGAAAAAACATATAAACTGAAAATTTTTGAATGAAGAGGTAGAAAATTTAAAATTTTCAACATGCATTTAAAAAAAATCTCTAAAAGAATGAAATTTTAACTGGTCGAATACCTTCCAAACTTCTACCCCCTCCCATACAAAATTATTTTTTCGACCATTTTTCAAAAATCAATTATCACCTAAAAATTAAAAGCTATTAATGTGAAATTTTGCACAAAAGCTTTCAAAAATAATTGAAATGGAACTGCGTCAAAAGTTTTGAGATCGTACTTGCCCTTCTACCCCTCCCCCCCCACCATAAAAAAAGGATGATTTCGACCAATTTCAATACATCAACTGCTAACCAACAAATTAAAAGCTACGAACTTGAAATTTTGTATGAGCACATTACAAAAGAAATGAAATAAAACTGCTTCACAAGTTTTATATTTCCCTTACCTCCTCTACCCCCCTCATACAAATGATTGGTTTCGTGAATGTAAAATACACCAAATTTTATGAAAATTCTATGCAACTTCGTCTATGAAACTGACATTCTATGCAGAAAACATTAGACGTAATTGAAGCAATCAATTGAAAAATTATTGACATTCACCCTCCCTTCATATCACCCCTCCCTCATAAAAATCCAAACTTGCATGAACGAATGAAACATTGATTACATAAACTGGAGCTATTGATCGTATTCGCAACTATGTAAGTGTTAAATTGGCATCATCCCTGCCCTAAAATGGGTTCCATTTGTGAAAGGGGGGCTTCACTTGTGAAAGGGGGTTCCTCTTGTGAAAGGGGCTTCCACTTAGTCTCCCCTAACCACTTTAACTTGCATATTGACTTTCCATGCATCTTTAACTTGCCCCAAAAATAATATAGTTGCGCCCGACTTGTTGGCAGTTTATTTGTATGTAACACCGAACGTACTATACAAAATGTTTCATGCTAAATTTAAAGTTTTTTGCTTTCATAATTTTGGAGGAAGTTGTACAATTTTTGTTTGAATTTATGGTATTTGTATGGGAGGTGGCAGAGAAAGTGGGAGATTTTGGATATTTTTTGAATCTGCTTATCAGCATCCTAATCGCATTGCCTTGTTACAATTTTAAAGTCGATAGCTCTCATATGTTCGAAGGAGAAATACTTTTCTTGAATTTACAAAACAAAAATTTGTATGGGAGGTGGTAGAAGGAGTAAATTGTAGCCGATAATTTTTTTTAACATTCATTGCAATTATTAAGGGACAAATTTTGGGAAAATTTCAAGTTTCTATGAAAATCGATTAAATGCATTTACCAAAATTCTGAATTTGTATGGGAGGAGTATTCGGATTGAAACAAAATTTTTTGTCGTCAATCACAGTTATAATAGTATACTTTTCTCAAATCTTAAAGTTGATAGCTTTGACGGTTTTGAAGAAAAGTAATTTAATTGAAATTCCGAAATTTCGTAAAATTTGTATGTGAAGGGTAGAACGAGTGAGGTGAAGTTGATAGTTTTTCCAAAATTGGTTGCAATTGTAATAAAATTAATTATGAAAATAATGGGTTTTTTAGCTTTTTTTAGTTCTAGCGCAATCCGATTAAATGCATTTTTGAAAATTGTGCATTTGTATGAGAGGTGGTAGAAGGTGTAAAGGGATCAGATCAATATTATTTGAGGTTAATGATATTTACATCATTATACTATTACCTAATTTTCAAATCAATAGCTGAAATGATTTCGGAGATCAATTTCTTTAAGTTTCGAAATTTCATGAAATTTATATGGTGGGAGTAGATGTGCCCCGTTCACGAACTTAAAGTTACTTTTGCTTTATTATTCTAATAATAAAGTGTTGTGATCGACACAAAAAAAAAATAAAATGGCTACCCTGATATTTTGTTTTTTTCGCGTTTCTAACTAAATTAGCCAGAAAATGCAAAAAAAAATCCGTCCCACCGTACGCCGTCCGCCGTAAATATGGACTCATATCTCCGAGACCGTTAAAGATAGAATCTTCGTTTTTGAGCAGATTGTTGATTGGGTAAATGAGCTCCAATTTCTAAATTTTGGGGAGTGTTAGAAGGAAGGGGGAGACGGTGAGAGGGAAAGAGGCAAAAACTACACTTGCTAATATTTTCACCAGGAAAGCAGATAGGAAGCTGAAAGGCAGCAGAGATATAGAGAGGGTTGTGGAACAAATTACAAAAATAATTAAATTTTTTTATCCACTGGCGTTCGAAAAAAACAAACTAAAAACAAATTATCGGCTGAATTGTTTTTTCAAATGATTATATCTTCAAAATTACTTATCATAAAAAATTCATATTTTGAGACCATTAAGGCGGCATATAGTTCCACTAGGATCATCTTAGAGAGAGGCTAATTATTGCAAGGGGGAGGGTCAGGGAGGGGGGGGGGTTAAAAAAACACACTTAGAAATGAATATTTCAACTATCTCTTAAGCTATGTTATTGAAACTTGAAATATATATTAATCTGTACTAGTCAAATACGAAAAAAATATAATCTGTGGAAATAATAGTAGTGGAAGGAAATGGGGAGCATTTTAAAAATGGCGCACTTTTCAAAATTACAAATCGTTATATCTCAAAATTGAGTACAGATATTAAATTGAAAATTTGTCAGATTGTAGAACTAAACAATTATTAATTTTGTTAAAAATTTTGAGCTGAGAGGTGTAAGGGAAGGGAGGTGGTCAGCAGAAATGTCCAAAATTTTGAGTAATTTTCTTAGGGCTGTGGTGAACGATACAAAGTTTAAAGTTTGCATTTGGATACATCTATTTGATATACATAGAAAAAAAAATAATTTGTTCTGCAATTGTTATAAACCGCCCCCCCCCCCCGTCTAACGTGCACAAGGTGTTTCATGCGCATTGAAAAAAACACATAAACTGAAAATTTTTGAATGAAATTTTAAGGTAGGAACTTGAAAATTTGCAAAATGTATTTAAAAAAAATCCTTAAATATATGAAATATTAACTGGTCGAATGCCTTTAAGACCACTTCCTCCAATACAAAATTATTTTTTCGACCATTTTCAAGAAATCAATTATCACCTAACTATTAAAAGCTATCAATTTGAAATTTTGCACAAAAACTTTTAAAAATAGTTGAAATAAAATTGTCTTAAAAGTTTTTGAATCGCGCAGTTCCTTCTACCACCTCCCATACAAAAGTATGATTTCGACCAATTTCATTAAATCAACTAATACCAAACAAATTAAAAGCTACGAAATTGAAATTACAAGAGAAATGAAATACAATTGAATAACAAATTTTACGATTCCCTTACCCGCTCTACCTCCTCCCATGCAAATGCTCGGTTACGTGAATGTAGACTACACCGAGTTTTATGAAAATTCTATGCACCTTCGTTTATGAAACACATTCTGTGCAGAGAATATTGGCCATGATTCAAGCAATCAATTAGGAAGCTATTAACATCCACCCACTCTTACTATCACCCCTCCCGCTCCCCTCATAAAAACCCAAACTTGCATAAGCGAATGAAATATTGTTAAATTAATAACAGATCTGCCCTAGAATTCTCTTTCACTTAGTCTTCCAAGCTACTCTAACCTGCATATTGACTTTCCATGCATCCGCAACTTGCTCTAAAAATAATAAGGTTTCGCCCGACTTGTTGGCAGTTTAGTTTACTAAAAAAGACATAATAAATTTCAGTATGATAGGTCAAAGCGTTTGAATGTTATGTTGTAGACAGACGGACAGATAGACAGACAGACGGTCACTCGGAATCGAGGTTTTCGAGCAACAAAAATTATTTCTGTACCCTTGGCGACTCTGTACGAGCATTGTTTCTAAGCGTTACAAATGGTAAGGCAAACACAATATACTCTCAGATTTCATCTAGAGTATAAATGTGCCAGCTTCAACACGCATTACGGTCGTTTCCACTCCTCTTCTCCTACATTTCCAATCCCATTCCTTGTCTCCATGACTGTGCTTGTGCATTCCACCTAAAAGGTCGAAAATGCATTTATCATATTTCATTCTGTGAAAAAAAAAATGAAATCTGTTTCGCAAAACTGTCAAAGCGATTGGTTCGAATGTTTATTTTATTATTAACGATGTTAATATCGTTAACATCGGATATTTTTGTACTGATCTGCTTGCCCCTTCTACTCCAACCGTACGAATATAATTTTCGAATACATGTTACTTCAATTTCCTTAAAAACTAGACCAGATAAAAAAATTGCATTTTACCAGAATTTCTTACAATAATTGCAATTTTTATAGTAGTTATATGGGTTTAGCAAAAAAACTTGATTTTGATTTGGGTCGAAAACGCCATGAATGGGAGGGATATTGTTGTTAAAAAATGTTTATTAATCCAGTTGATTATCAGACGGCGCTATTTCGCCTACTCTTTTCTAAAAATAATCTAATCCTCATTAAGAAGAGTTAGAACTATGAGGTTTGAAAATTCTAATACTATATAATACTCTATATCATCAGCATCAGGGTATAGCTTAGTGGGTAGTGTGTTGGTCTTGTAATGCGAAGGTCGTGAGTTCAAATCCCGGTCGACGCAATATATAATTACAGCACATTGCCTGCCTGGATATACCTTGGTCACCTCAATCTACGAAAATGAAAAATTCGTAGAACGAGGGTTGTGCGAAGGACTAACAACCCTTCCACAATAAGTAATGAAAAATGTTAAGGAACCTGAATATCAGGAGGCCAAGGTCCGATTTGGGCTATAGTGCCATTGTAGAAGTAGAATGAGATATAATCAGCATACTTATATGAGTACTTCCAAATATTTAAAAACAGATACCATAATTGATGGCCAGAATAAACAGAAGTGGCCTCAAATCACTTCCCTGAGGAACACCTGAGTTCGCAGTAAACGAATAAAAAATACAATCACGAACGATAACTTGACAAAACGAGGACTTAAGTAAATATGAATTAATCCAATTAATAAAAAAAAGAGGACAGCACTTAAGTGAACTTAGAACTTAACTACCTAAAAATATATTACATCTCTAAATTGAAGAAGTATATAAACTTGAAGTTCAACGAAATTTAACTCTATTACTGATTTTCTTAATTGCACAGACAAAATTTACACAACACTCCCAACCGAATTTCATAAATTCTTCACGATTTTCGTAAAACTAAAACAAATCCAAACTACGAATAATATAACTACCCCCGAAAAAACAACTTCTAGAAAATATCAATCCTATCTCGGTAAATATTCCATCTTTTCACATAAATTTTAACTTGTGATTTTCTTAGGTGTCACGTAAATTTATCCACGTAAAATGGTCATGACTAAAAGTAGAAGAACGTACATATCTTATTCTACCGATCCTTCGTTCGTCCTGCAGTGAGATTTTTCTCGTAAACTTTAAATTCACTAAAGCAATGTGGGCTATGTAAATTAAGCGTTACGACAAAAATGGAAAGAACACAACATCAGACAAGCTTGAGGGATGATTTCCAGCTATATCGTATGAGGACGCTGTGCAACCAAAGTTATATAGCGAGACGATATATAATATGTTAAATCCAGGATAAATCTCTCTAGGAGATAGTGTATCCTGATGATGCTCGCTCGCGTACTAAATCAACAGCAGTGTGGCAGCAGTGAAACACACTATTGGGAAAGGCGACAAGACGAGATGAAACCGTCTTTAGCGTGCGCTATGTTTGACTACACCAAGAGACAAAGTTACAGACCAAAAACTTAAAACTATATAACATTCTGTATAATAGAGATTGCAATTCGTAGAGCTCACATCACAGCCTGGATTGAGAAACATGAGAAGTTGTAGGAAGCTCAGGATGCATTCCTAATTATGCAAACAGTACACAGGAGGCAAATGATCGCTTGAAAAACACTCGTAAGTGTAATAAACTTTGTAAACGGGCAGGCAGAATAGTCAAGTGAAACGATAGATAAATGTATAAATTTTCAGTTAGAAAGTTAAGGAAGCTCCCTGATATCATATAACGGACGACAAGGAAGCACAAAGCTTTAGACTATTCGCTCGCTAGAGAGTGAGGGGCACAATTCGATAATTTCTGGGCAATTTAATTTGAATAGAATGAAGATTGTTGATGAAGTAACTTTGGAATGCTGAGAAATCAAAGTTTTTCAAAGAACTGTTCCAGAATTAAAAAAAAAAAACTTCGTAATAATTTTAAATGCTTTTAATTTACGCCAACCCTTCGAGCTGAAGTTCTTTCATGTGGTGTTTGCCGAAGCGCTCTATTTCAGAGTTGAGAGATTTTTTGCACATTCGTAATTCGAATTTTGGTTTCGATTAAGCAATCGTAATAGTTTCTCCACGAGAAGAACTTCTCAAATTGCATCGAATCAATTTCGCAGTATTAAGCAGATGGGTTCGAACATAAGCGTCCGATTGTTCTTAACGGACAAGTTGTGGAAGAGGTACAAGATTTTTGATACCTCGGAATCATTGTCAGTATGGGCGGCGAAGCCGAAGAGGATAGAGAGGCTCGTTTAACTTTCTGGAGGCTAAGACATATCTCCCTTCGCACGAAGCTGCGAGTGTTTGGCACATTTGTCAAATCCGTGTTGTTGTATGGTTGTTCTACATGGAAAGTGGCCGTTTGGCTTACCATAAAACCGCAAACTTCCGAATCAATACCTCTGACGTATTTCGGGCCAGATGTGATTTCCATCGACGAACTTTGGAGTATAACTGGGCAGACTACGCGAGGCACTGAGATTCAAAGGCAGAAATGGCAGTGGATCGGTAACGCTTTGAGGAAACCAAAGCGACTTATCGCCAAATAGGCTCTGGATTGTAATCCTGAAGGAAGACGTTGGGATGGTGGACCATGTAGCGGCCAGTAGATCAGGAAACCAGAGCAATAAACAAGTCCTGGCGATAAATCAACGCCGATGCTCATTAGGTGGTATGAACCGGAAATTAATTGATTTCCTTGAAGCATAACACTACAAAAACGCGGATGTAGCCTAGAGCATAGCGTGTTGTTCTAAAATGCGCAGGTCAAGAGTTCAAATCCCAGTTGACGCAGAATTTTTCAGCATTCTGCCTGCGTGGAAACATCTGGGTCAGCTCAATCAGCGAAAATGAAAAGGTAGGAGGCTGTGCAAAGGTCTAGCAACCTTCTACTATAACAAATAAGTATTAAAGAATCTGCAAGTCAAGAGCCCAAGCCCCGAATCAAGCTTTAGTGCCATTGAAGAAGAAGAAAAAGAAGTATAATGCTAATAATGTTTTTATTATAGAGATACTAGCTACACACTAACACTACTCTCCTAATAGAGTTTGGTCAAGGCATGTACAGCGATTGCGCGTGAAAATTTGTTCGAAATTTCAATTTTCTCAATTTTTTTTCTTTCATGAAGTAAATACAATTATAATGAATTGTTATTTACGAATGTCATATTTATTTTCGATTGTAATGGGTGAATTTATTCAAAATCTTGTAGCTTAACGCAAGCTTGTGCTCTTGTCCATACATTTGAAAACAGTCGAACTCAAGCAAACTCCAAGTTCAACTGATTTTCATATTTTTATGTAGCCTTTTCGTACTTCTAAACTCACGCTGAACTCTTGGTATTATTGCATTGACCAAACTCTATTAGGAGAGTTGTGTTAAAGTGTATCGAGTATCTCTAGCTGTAGTGATGAAATTAGACCTACCCTTAAATGTGAAATGCACTACCAGTGGCCGTTCTCCTATATTAAACGTACGATCTGCGCGAGTATTGCGCAGAAATGCAATCCATTAAAATTTCGTTATTTACCAAGAAATATACAGAAAGGATAATGCCGTAGTACACTGACTGTAATTTTATAGATTTAGTAAGTTGATATTGTAATACAATATTCATTTGAAAAACCAAATCCTTAGAATTTCGAATTTGCAAGGAAAACCCGCAGGGCATATTTGAAAGCGTCTGATATCGATCGAGATTGACCAAAATGAACTCGAAACGCGTTTGAAAAAATCGAAACGATTTGAATTACTTAAGTCCACTTTACGAATGACGGAATAGTAATTGTCGCGTGGTTTGAATCCAAACGAGACTACTAAAACTGTCCTTTGAATTGTGATTCGATCATATGGCTTTTTTTCACTAGGTGGACTAGAGTAAACTAACAAAATAGTTGGCACAAATATTGGAATATATAAATTTGGGCTTAATGGAATTCTTTCGTCCCTTCTTCGAACAACAACATAATTTTTAAAGCACTAAACTAAAACTTTTCAATAGTTTTGTCGTTCGTTAAATAAATATATTTATATATATATAATAACTTTCAACTGTACTAATTCCTGAAATTATTTGGCTAATCAATCGTTCGAGTAAAACTTAGCCAAAACACTTTCATTCTGTAATAAATTCAATTAATTTAAAACTCTAATAACAATTTGCAACCGACCATTCCCACACATTTCGTTTCGGTCAGCGTAATAAAACATGCGTTTGCATATCCCTGCGTAGCTTCCAATAATTAACAAGCCTTTCCGCAAAATAGCCCCAGGTAATGACACATTCATTAAAATGCAATGTGTAACAAAACTTCCAGTCCAGTGTGTTTCAGGATCCTAAACACCTGTACCCGCCCACTCAACGAAGTGCATATCTAGTCTGTTGGTGTTCCGGTATTGGTATGCTAGCCGCGACACAATTGCTCCCTCTCTCTCTCTCTGTAGAACCGCATATATGCATAATTGCATAGTAATTACACACCTCCCGGAGAAGAGCCTATCTACCTTCATTTGGGTATGTCAGCTCCCGAAATATGGAACAAATAGTATCCAGCTATGCAGTCCAACCAGCCCACCAGCAGGAAGATTGAGCTAACCTGGCTAAATAGTGTGCTGCATGTATAACTTACATATTTCGTAGATAACCCGAAAAGGTGTAAGGGTACAAGTGTAGCCGAGTAATTTATCAGGTTGGTTGCAATGATTATGATGAACACAGCTAAGCGTATATATCCGCATCCTGTCGCCCATCTTGGTGGTAAGGTGCGGTCGCAAGGATGTAAATCAGAATTTATGATCAAATGCAATTTTAATTACGTCTCCGATGGTGGTGTTAAACCACCAGCGCCACCTACCCGGGACATGGTTGTCAGTCGTTCCACTCGATGTCCTTGGCATCGTCATTACCATCCTGGGGACGCAGCAGTCATCGCAGGATGTTATATATTTTTGTCGGTCCTCTCTGGAAGAAAAGTTGTGCCACAATTTGTGAACCGAAAGAATGAAATAAATTTTCAGTAGACAGTGGAATTTGTGTCTTTCTTCCTTTTCGAAATTAATTTTCATTTTTTCGCCATTTTCAAGGCGAAAGTTTTTCTTTGAATGTGAACGATTCTAAGATGGCGGCAGCATGATGTGGTGCGGTTTCAGGGACTGGTGATACCTCTTAACTTGCCTTGTATAGTAGTCATAAGTCTTGGCCAAAGATCTACGCTTCCACTAACGTGCCTTCTGTTCATGATGCGATTCCTTTTTGGAACGATAGTTCTGGGTATTATTGCATAGCGCTTGGCGTGGAAGGACGAAAACCGTGCCAACCCACCTACATTTGGAGTGGGTTTAGGTGACAAACTTTTTTTTTCTTCATCTAGATTATCCTCAATTCGACTTTAAAAAACGACAATTTTTTTATATCCTTTTCAAAGACTGGCTTCTGTATAGATGCCAGGAACCCCGAGAGCGAATGGTTGGTTACTCGATTTATGGGATTGAAATACAGAATGACCAGTTTGTTAAGGAGGTGCACAAGAGTAAAATTACAATCGTTGGACAATAATAAAAGTTGTCGGACTATTGTAATTTTCAGCTAGCTATGTTTTTCAATTGTCATTTTTTTTTGTAAGGAAAAAGGTGAATAAATTTTCTTTAAAAAAGAACACGTTACATGGGTTCTTGAATTTGATAACCTCCAGATTACATTTAATTGATTTTGGGTATGTAGTTTTAGCTTGAACAATTTTTCGATACATGCCGGGCTGCTTGGTGATCCCATCTTAGGTCGATCCTTCCATATCCAATCGTGCGTATTCAGTTGTTTGGATTCTTCTTTTAAAATCTTTTCCAAATGTACGTGTTGAGCAGCAGTGAATAGATTTCCTGCCCATCAAGCACGTGTGTTGAGCTGTTTGATGGTCCGATCCTAGCTTGATAATTCTCTGTCCAAACGTGCGAGTTGAGACGTTTGAGTTATTTACAAAGGGTGTCCGCAGGATTTATCTGACGTATGTATTGAATTTATATTTTTTTAATCAATTAAATTTTTTGATCCATGTAGCTTTCAGAAACTTTATTAGTAACGTAAATGTTGTAATGAAAAACGGTGGAAATTGTGTCGCTGAAATACTGCACAACATGATATGTAAAATTTGGACAGAGGAAATCATACCCGACGACTGGCGAAAAAGCATTATATGTCCAATTTACAAGAAAAAAGACAAACTCTGCTGTGAGAATTACAGAGGTATATCATTATTGTGTACGTCCTATAAAATACTGACAAAAATAATTGAACGTCGTCTTAAGCCGTATACTAATCAAATAATTGGCGAATACCAACGTGGATTCAGAACCGGACGATATACAACAGACCAGATATTCTCGGTGAAACAGGTGCTTGAGAAATGCTGGGAATATAACACAGACGTGCACCAAATATTCGTAGATTTTAAACAAGCATACGACAGTATCGACAGGAGCGTACTGTACCAAATCATGATTGACTTTGGAATTCCTCCAAAACCAGTCCGACTAACAAGACTCACAATGACGAACACTGAATCCCAAGAGAGAATACAAATCGATTTCAAAACCAGCTTTCGAACGGAATGTGGCTTAAAGCAGGGCGATGGTCTAGCCCCCATGCTTTTCAACTTGGCACTAGAGTACGTCGTCCGAAAAATCCCAGTCGACACCAACGAGACACTATTCAAGTCCACCCAACTAGTAGCATATGCTGACGCCATTAACATAGAAAGATCCTTCCCTAGTGCTAAGGAGATATTTATCAATCTAGACTCCGCCCCAAAAGAAGTCGGGTTGCGTATTAATGAAAGCAAAACAAAAGTAATGACGCAAACAAGAAGGAGAACGCCAATCAGACAAAACATAACAATTGCGGAATATAATTTGGAGAGTGTGGACAACTTCATATATCTTGGTGCTAATCTAGCAAAGAACGGTAATGAAACAGACGAAATGAAACAACGGATATTACTTGCAAATAAGACGTTTTATTCGGTACGTCCAATAATGAAATCTAAGAAAGTGCACAGAAACAATAATTTGCGGATAAAAAAAACTATTATACGACCTGTGCTCTGTTATGGCAGCGAAACGTGGACATTAACGCGAACTTCCGAAAAAGCATTTAACGCATTCGAAAGAAAGGTCCTTCGAAGAATTTTGGAACCTGTGAAGGAAGGAACGCAATGGCGAATAAGATACAACCATGAGTTGTATCAACTCTACGACGAGCCAGAAGCTTTAACGTTCATCAAGCTACGTGAAATGCATTGGGCTGGCCATGTAGAGCAAATGGAAGACAGAAGAATCCCCAAACGTGCTCTCGAAGGCAAAGCGAGTGGTAACCGGCCAGTAGGCAAACCACGCAAGCGATGGGAAGACTCGGTTGATGAAGACAGCAAAACCATATTAAAAATTAGCAGCTGGAGGACGCGGTCTTTGGATCGAGACGATTGGAGGTGATGACGAATTCAGGAGGCCAAGGCCCGATTTGGGCTGTCGCGCCACTGATGATGATGAAATGTTGTCCAAAGAATCGTGCTGTGATTCGAAAATCTAATAAGCTTTTATAATTGCGACATTCTTAATTCGAGAACATTATTATATTAATTAGAAATCCTTGGCTTCGCAAATGGCTGTATAACTAAAAAAAAAACATAAAAATTTTGGAACAGGAAAACTCTTATCTGAGAAATCGACTTTTTATACTCTAGATGACATCTGAGAATATTACAAGTTTGCTCTAAAGTTTGTAACGCCAAGAAATAAGGCTCGGAGAAAAAAATGAATGATACAGAAGTCAATATTATCACCCAAAAATCTCAAAACCGGATGTCCGTCCGTCCGTTCGCTCTCTAGCTTGAGAACGCGTTGAGCTAGAAAGCTCAAATTTCGTACACGTCATTTTTGACAAAAAAGTAAGGTCAAGTTCGTGAACGGGCCAAATCGCTCCACCCCTTCTACCTCCTCAAAATGACACAAATGCGCAATTTGACAATAATCACTATCAGAATTCCTTAATGCAAGGAAATTGCCATAAATCGGTTCCAAATTTAAAAGAATTATCCTCTGGCTCATCATTTAGTGAAGGGACGAAATAAACAACATCCCTGCACCAAGTACATAAATAAATTAACACAAAAAATTAACAAAAAATTGGGATCAACTAGCGTTAAGTCTACGCTTTAAGCACATCTCATCAATAGAGAAGTCGAATACATCAGCATTCTTATTAACTTCTCTCGCGAGACGCGAAATCAGCTCATTCATACCATAATTTGTCCGGTGAAAGCATATCTGTAGAAGTCTAGGCTGCCTTGGCAAAAATTGACCAACAGCAAACTGCATCAAACCTAAAAGTGTGGAAGAATCAACTAACCCTGTAAGAAGTTGAAGAGCAAAGACTACATCAGCTACCTCACGTCTTTGCGAAAGTGATGACATATTTAATAGCTTAATTTGATCGATATAAGGAGGAAGACGAACCCTGCCATTCCAATTAAGGCATGATTCAATTTTTCCAATGTGCTCATCATAATGAGGAGACCAAACTTGAGAAGCATATTCAAGGTGAGATCTAACGAAGGTATTATAAAGAATCAATTTAACAAAGGGATTGTTGAATTCCTTAGATAAGCGTGTGGTGAAACCTAACATAGAATTACCCTTTTGCACAATTTTATTTATATGCAAGATAAAATCAAGTTTATGGTCAAATGTAACACCTAAGTCAATTATAGAGTTGACACGATCCAAAATACAGTCATTAAGACTATATATTATTATAAACGGTGAGACTTTCCTAGTAAATGACATAACATGACATTTATCCACATTTAAACGAAGATCATTGTGGCGACATCAATTGCTAAAATTAATCAAATCTTTTTGAAGAAAATTGTCTAAGTTGGAACTAAGGGACCTAAAGATCTTAATGTCGTCTGCATAAATAAGTACTTCTGAGTATTTAAGAAGAGAAGCAACATTATTAATGGCCAGGACAAACAATAGTGGCCCTAAATGACTTCACTGAGGTACACCAGAATGCGCAGTAAATGGCATAGAAGTACAATCACGGAAGAGAACTTGATAAGTTCTATTAAATAGATATGACTTAATCTAATTAATAATCCATGTAGGAAAACCTAACATGTCTAATTTCAACAAAATAATGGAATGGGGTAGTTTATCAAAATCCTTACTAAAATCAGTATAAATACAATCCACCTGCTTGCCCTCCTCAATATCCACAATAGATTTATTCGTAAACTCCATCAGATTAGTGACTGTTGACCTATTTTCGACAAAACCATGTTGTTTACTTGAAATCACGGACTTACAGTGAAACGTCATACACTCATACACTACAGATTCAAAAAGCTTTGGAATAGCTGATAGTTTAGCTATTGGTCGATAGTTGACAACATCAGATTTTGCACCACCTTTGTGAGTTGGTATGATAAAGGATACCTTCCATACGTTCGGAAAAATCCCAGTTTTTAGGGACCTTTGAAAGAGGAGGGAGAGTGGTTCAGCAATAGAGAGACAGCAGCGCTTCAAGACAACTGCAGGAACTCCATCTGGGCCAAGAGAAGAAACATCCTCAAGGCGAGAAATATGGTTAACTAGATCATTATAGGAAATCGTTATATCAGACAAAGTAGTTGAACCAGTACCTTTAAAGTTATCAAAGTACGACATGTCAGGGATAAAGTTACTACCAGTAAAAGATCCACTGAAGAATGTGGCAAAAAAATTACAAATAGTAAATTGATCATTAGTATTGTTGCCAAGGAATTGAAAAGAAGCTGGATAACCATCAGATTTACGCTTACAATTAACAAATTTCCAAAACATTACGGGATCTCTAATAATATCCGACTGCACTTTAGGTATGTATTCAGAATACAAGCGAGTAGATAAATCTTTGAATAAGTCATAATATTCTTCATACAAACGAAAATCAGTGTCATTCTTCGTCCTAGTATACCTATTCCACGCTGCATTACGAGAGTTGCGAATCGCACGCAACTCACTCGTGTACCAAGGATACAATAATGAGATATTCTTCCGATAAGTAAAAGGAACTGAAGCAACAAAAAATTGGTATAGAATATAATAAAAATCAACTACGGCACCCTCAAAATCAGGATTGTCAAAAATTTCATCAAAGTTGAAGTTAGATATAAGATAGTCCAAACGTGAAAAATCGGCTTTGTTAAAATCAAAAGATAGCACTTTCTCACTAGGGCTAAAACTATGCTCCTCATCAATAATAAGAAATATGTTAATCGGAGGGTGTAAGACATCAATAATCGAAATCGATGATAAGCTCTCTTCCATGGAACAGGCACAGTAGTCGGAATAAAAAACCATGTCAAGCTGTCTTCCATAGGAATTCCGAACAAGACTAAGTTGGTGGAGACCAAGTGCAAATATATTATCTACAAAAAAACATTCAAGCGAGGACGTAGCATCAGAAACTAAGAGAGTAGAATCATCGTCAGAAAATGACCAAGAATATGGAATATTAAAATCACCCAATAAAATGAGTTCGTCAGACATATTCATACTTCAATGGACAAATGTTATACTGTCAACTATTTTTTCGTATAAGGAACAAGGACTCGAAGGAGGAATATATGTCAAAAATACATAAATATCCTTATTACTAAACATAAGTTTAACACATAGGATCTCCAGACAGTGAGGGTTCGGCACGTCAACAACTGCACAATTAATGTAGCTTCGGACTGCTAATAACAATCCACCACCTTTCAATCTTAAATCGGAAACATAACGATCCCTACAAAAGACTTGGAAGTCAGAACTAAAGATTTCACTGTCAGAAAAGCTACAGTTTAGTCCCGTTTCAGAAAAAGCAATAACATCATAAAAAGAATTCTGGCTTGAAGCAAGTATCGCCTGGGTTTTAGTGCGCAGTCCATTTACGTTTTGATAGTAAATGGAGTTGAACCTGAATCCGGTGAGCTAACACGACGAGAAATAAATTCTTTAACAAATGCTCCAGGCGGCCAAGAATTATTATCTAATAATCATTATTGGCCATAACAATTTTAAAAGAGGCAATGGAACTAGCATCTTTACTGACTTTTTCACATTTTACTGCTGATCCAGCTAAAACAAATTTTTTTGAAATCAAATAGTTAATGACATTATCGGGGGATGTTCGAGGATCAAGCCGAGAAATAAAAAGGGCTTTCGGTCGAGGTACAACAGTTAATAAAGGTAGATGTGAAGGCAAAGTAAAAGAAGATTCAGTGGTATTAGTAGTAATAGTAGCAGTACAAGGCGTTTGAGAGCTACCCGAAGAAAATATAGTAGGCTTCGAGAGTGTAGACTCTTTAGACTTTTTACTAACGGAAGCTTTCGATGAAGCTTGGCTATTTTTAGTAGAGGCAGAACTACTCACTGTAGTCTTCCTGCGGGAAGGGCGTTGATGAAAAGCAGGACTATTAGTATCCTCTAGTTCCGGAACACAATTATCAGCCCGAGACTTATCTCCTATAACACAATTCAATGCGTTATAAGAGTTAGTGGAATCGGTTGAAATAGAAATATGCTTGCTGCAGGGCATAATATCACAACAAGTTGAGACATCAAAAATTGTAGGGTTGACTGTACCTGTCGAACAGTCAACCAATGTCGGAGTCTTCCGGAGGGAATTAAAAAAGTTGCACACTTTCACAAACGAACTAGATATATTATCTAGTTGCGCCTTAATCCTCGTCATCTCATCACCAATGCTCAACATCTTAAACGATAACGAGGATAGTGAAATGCTCCTACAGTCATGGCAATATTTACTATATTTTCTTTGCATATTGTTAAGTAATGTGTATGAAATGTATTGAATATGCATTGATACATGTAAAAATTTATTTTTGTATAAAAAGAACCATGAAAATTGTAACATAAAAATTCCGGAGGGAATTAAAAAAGTTGCACACTTTCACATATTTTTTTCTTCCTTTACGATTTTCCATACTAACATACGAAGCTTAAATAAAAATTTTAATGATCTCGTGTTGTGTCTAGAACAATACAACTACTTTGACGTCATTGCACTGTCCGAATCATGGAATCCATGTACTCAACGTCATTTCCAACTTCTTGACTATACATGTTTCAATACTATGAATGAAATAAACCAAAACAGTGGAGTAGTTATGTATATAAGAAATAGTTGCAATATTAAAATAGTCGAAGAAAAAATATTAAGTGGAGCAACCTGTCTTGTGGCAGAAATAAGTACTCAACATAAATATGAATTAAAAGTTATTGCCATTTATAGGTCCCCAAACCATTGCATAAATACATTCAATAATGAAGTTGAAAGTATTCTAGATGAAATGAATGGATATAACATAGTTTATTTAGGTGATATAAATATAGACATAAACTCAAATACGAACAATTTGTCTTCTAATTATATTAATATGATGAATGGAAAAGGACTAATCTCAATAATTAATCAAAATACTAGAGAAAACAGATGTATTGGTCATATTTTCACGAATGTAAAATTTAAGAAATTCATTGGTGTAACCTCTGCAATTATTAATACAAATCTAACTGATCACAATAGTGTTAGCCTTATTTTACATTCTTTAAAAAATTCACGTTCTACTGATAAACCAAATGTTAATTACGAAAGATTGCGTTACGATTTATTAATTGATAAGCTTAGAGCTACCTCTTGGGATAATATACTATTGAATAAGGATGTAGAAGATAGTGCCATTTTATTTTATAATAAGTTAAATGAACTAATTAAAAGTAGTACTTTAAATTATAAGACACCATCAAGTAAAAACAAAAGATTGAAGCCCTGGATCACCATGGGTTTACTAATTTCAATTAGAAAGAGAGATAAATTAAGTAGGGCTCTTCAAAAGAGTCCCCAAAATGAACGATTGAGGTCATATTACCAAAAATATCGAAATAAATTAACTACACTTATAACTGTTACTAAAAATAATTTTTTTGCTACGCTACTACACAACGCCGGTAGCGACGGGAAAAAAATATGGAATGTTATCAATCTCAGTATAGGGAAAAGAAGTAGACATACACCAATAACATGCTTAACCGTTGAGGAAAAAAAACTAAATACTGACGAACATGCGAAAGAAATTGCAAACATTTTTAACGATTATTTCACAAAAGTCGGAAAAAATATTGCAGACAAAATAGTTACTGCTTCTACAAATTCACCCAGTATAACCCCTAAGACATCATTGACTGAAGATATTGATCTAGTTAGTGAACTTGAAATTAAGTCTATTATTGACAAGATGAATGGTGGTTCATGTCCAGGTTTCGATGGTATTACTATTGAATGTTTAAAAAAAATATCTTCTTTATTATAAAACCATTGACTCATATAGTTAACCTTAGCTTCGAAAAAGGTATATTCCCGCAAATCTACAAGACTGCAATAGTTTCGCCAGTGCACAAAGGATCCAGCAAACAGCTTGTTAATAATTATAGACCTATATCTTTAATATCTAACATTGCTAAAATTATAGAAAAAGTTGCCAAAAACAGAATAATGCAGTTCATAAGTCTTAATAGAATAATCTCTGATTGTCAATATGGCTTCAGGACTGGAAGTAGTACACATGATGCCGTTGCTCTACTTAGCAAAAAAATTGTAAAAGCGCTTGATGCAGGAAAAAAACCTTGCGCAATATTTCTAGATATTGCTAAGGCGTTTGATTCTATTCCGCATAAAAATATTGAACAAAAACTGCATAAGCTAAATTTTAATAGTAAATGGATTGATTGGATATCTAGCTATTTAAGAAATCGAAAACAAATGGTAAAAATAAATGATATTTATAGCGACGAGCTTACTTTTATTCACGGTGTTCCTCAAGGAACTGTTCTTGGACCATTGCTCTTTCTGTTATATGTAAATGATATGTATTCCCAACCAATTCAAGGTGAATTAATATCATTTGCAGATGACACTGTTTTAATAGTTGAAGACAATGATTGGGAAAGTGTTACACTGAAAGCGAATTATAGTTTATCATCATTAAAAGAGTGGTTGAATTATAATTCGTTAACTCTAAATATTAGCAAAAGTAACTACATGACTTTCTCTCTATCAGAACGTAGTCAACCTACAGACTTGAGATTGAAAATACATTCGACATCGTGTCTACTAAACTGCAATTGTTCATCTTTGAATAAAGTGTCTCAAATAAAATATTTAGGAGTAATATTCGATCAACACCTAAAATGGAAAGATCATATAAATAGTGTTATAAATAGATTAAGAAAACTAATACCAGTATGTCTTGAAGTTAGAGCTTTTTTATCCAAAACAAATATAAGAATGTTTTATTTTGCAACTATTCACTCCATTCTACAATATGGTATTATTGCATGGGGTGTAGCCACACAAACTCTGATAAATACGCTTTTAGTTGCCCAAAAAATGTTACTAAAAATTTTATTAAAAAAAAAACGTAGATACCCTTCCTGTCTTCTATTTCCACTGCTTAATGTTCTAAGCATTGAAAAGATTTTTAGCATCATTGCTAGCATCCAAATATTTAAAGAGCTCAAAAATGGAATATTGAAAATCAACACAAATCTTACTCGCAGTGGAATCCAGCAGGAAATCAGTCTGCCTTTCAGACTCACGAATATTGGGCAAGCTCATTATTCCTATAAAGGCATTAAATTATTTAATTCTCTGCCATATCATGTAAAACGAAGCGAAAATCTTGTCATTTTTAAGAAAAGAATTAAACAATTTTTTTACAATTAATCATATAAAGTAATCGATATTTCATATTATGTTAAAAAAATTAATTAAAAATGAATATTTGTCAGAATAATTTTTTTTTAAAATTAATATTGAATTATTGATTGTTATTTTCTGAAATTCAACACGACTACTCACCCCTAGCACAAGGCTTGCCTTAAAAGGGGGAGTAGTGCTTCTATAACAATGTAAAAAAAATGAAAAAAAAAAAAAAATATAAAAAAAAAAAAAAAATTAAATTGCAAACGAATATTATCGTTAAAAAATTATATCAAAGACTCAAACCTGCAAAGGAAAATAAAATATAATTACACAAACAGCACTTAACACTAGTTGCCACCGTAAGACGGACGAACAATCACTGATAAACGATAAACGGATTTGCTCGAAAAGTATAAAAGCTATTGGCCTGAAATTTGGAATATATTACTTTTATGATAATATAAATTAAAATAAAATAAATAAAATAAATAAATTATGCGTGTCCTTCCCTTCCTTCTACCATCTCCCATACAAACTGTACTTGTCATGAATTACTCTAAGCCAATTTACTCAGTCCTCCAGAGCGGAGGTTGGGCGAAGGGTTAACTCCCCTGTCACCGTAAAAAATCTTCATTGTTTTGGAACCCAAGACGAAGCCTCGGATAGGATTGGACCAACGGAAACGACCACGCAAACGTACAACGGACTATGCTTTTGGATCCTGGAATATCAGATCATTAAACAAACTTGGTGCTGTTAAAGAATTACTACAACAGGCCAGTCAGTACAAATTAAATGTGTTGGCAGTCCAGGAAACGAAATGGACTGGTAGAGAGATTCAGGACATGAGATCGCACACAATTTTTAAAAGTGGGAAGCCCTCAGGAAGCCGTGAATTTGGAGTCGCCTTTATTGTGGATAGGGAATTCAAATCACACGTCATCGACTTCAAGCCAATTAACGAACGGATGTGTGCGATCCGCATCAAAGCGAAATTCTTCAAAATATGGCTAATAAATGTACATGCCCCGATGGAAGAAAAAGATGAGGAAACAAAAGATGCCTTTTATACGAGCCTTGAAAGGCTATTCGACTCATTGCCCTCAAACGACGTTAAAATAATACTTGGCGACCTCAACGCTAAGGTCGGGAACGAAGAGACTCATCGTGGAACAACTGGAGGGCATAGCCTCCACGACGAAAGTAACGACAACGGCCAGCGCCTGATAGACTTTGCATGCAGCAGAGACATAGTTATAAGTTCGACATGCTTCCCACATCGACGCATCCATAAAAGAACATGGGCATCACCAGATGGCAATACCTTTAACCAAATAGATCATGTCCTTATCCAGCGGAGATGGGTCTCCAGCATCATTGACGTTCGAACATTCAGAGGAGCAAATTGTGACTCGGACCACTACTTGGTCAAATCCAAATATCGATGTCGTATGTCAAAGGCGTATCAACCAAAGACCAGCCCTCTTCGTAAGTTCGACATCGAAAAGCTCCAAACGGCGTCAGTTGCGGAAAATTACGCAGCAGCACTTGAAAGAGAGCTCACTCCGATTCTGCAGGATGACATACCGAAGCCTGTGAACCAAGTTTGGATGGATATAAAGGCAACCATAAAGACCGTTGCGGAACAAGTGGTTGGGTATGAAGCTCGGCGAAAAGAAATGACTGGTTCGACGACGAATGCCAGGATGCGTTAGATAAGAAAAATCAGGCGTACAGACAGTTTCTCGAAAGGAATACCAGAACGAAGAGAGAAAAATACGAAAATCTCCGACGAGTAGCAAATAAGGTCATTAGATGTAAGAAAAGAAAATATTATGATGACCAATTGAGAAATATCGATGACAATCTTGCGAGCAATAAAACAAGACAAGCCTACAAAGTAGTGAAAAGCCTAAGACGTGGATATCAGCCTAAGACAACCCTCTGTAAAGACAGAAATGGCACTATCATCGCCGAGGATAGTCAGATTAAGGAAAGATGGGCGTCATACTTTAAAGAACTCCTTAATCCCGCACACGGCTCCCGAACATCGGAGCTGATAGGTCCCCAAACCTCCGATGAATGCCCACTGGATCCTCCAACGTTGAAAGTCGAATTTGCCATCAGAAGCCAGAAAAGCAATAAAGCGCCGGGCATCGAGGAAATTCCAGTGGATTTAATTAAATATGGCGGAAGCTGCACCCGAAATGCCATCCATAAAGTGATTCAGTACATCTGGAATCAGTAGCAAATACCGGAGGAGTGGTGCCAATGCATTATTTGCCCTATCCACAAAAAGGGAGACAAACTGCAGTGCGAAAACTACAGAGGTATCTCACTACTTTGCACGTCATATAAGATACTGACAAAAATATTAGAAAATAAGATTAAAATTTACGCTGACAATATGATTGGAGAGTACCAAGGCGGTTTTAGAGCTGGTCGATCAACGACTGATCAACTTTTTACGGTCAAGCAAGTGCTTGAAAAATGCTGGGAATTCAACATCGACGTTCACCAGGTTTTTGTGGACTTTAAACAAGCATACGACAGTATTGATCGAAACGTACTGTACAAAGTAATGCTACATTTTGGCATCCCAGCAAAACTAGTCCGACTGACCAAAATGACGATGACATCAACAACATCACAAGTCAGAGTCAACAACCAACTAACTGATGCCTTTGGCACAAAGGTCGGACTAAAACAGGTTGATGGGCTAGCTCAAGGCCCTCTAGAAATACCAGGTCGTAATGCTGAAAACGATGACGTAGAATACCAGGTTTTCCTGAGCTATACCTAAGGTGTCCGAGCAAGTCGGAGCTCACCCAAGTTTGAGATTTGTCAGTTTGACAATTCGATTTGACAGTCTGCTCTGGATGTCAGGATTCGCGCCGCGCCTGTTTATCAATAATATTTAATATTTTACATTTATTTATCGTTATCAAAAACCTGCTAAATTTCCTGCAGCTGCTGTAAAACAGCTCAGCATTACGGCCTGGTATTTCCAGAGGGCCTTGGCTGGCCCCTCTGCTTTTTAACCTAGCTTTAGAATACGTCATCAGAAAGTTACCCGTTGACGCAAGAGGTACGCTGCTTTATAAGTCCAGCCAGATAGTGGGTTATGCGAACGATATCAACATATTATCACACTCTTTCACATCCGCAAAAGAAATTCTACTAAGCCTCGATCAAGCAGCAAAAGAAGTTGGCCTGAAAATTAATGAAACAAAAACGAAAATACTGAGACAAACAAGGAAAAGGACCCCCAATAGACAAAACATGACAATTGACGAATATAATTTGGAAAATGTGGACGAATTCATTTATTTAGGCACAAAATTGACAAAGAGTGGAAATGAAACGAACGAAATAAAAAGACGAATCCAGCTCGCAAATAAAACGTATTATTCAGTCTTAGCTATTCTTAAGGCCAGCTGGGTACACAGGAAGACCAAACTCCAAGTCTACAAATCAATAGTAAGACCTGTGCTTTGTTACGGATGCGAAACATGGACCCTTACACAAGCATCCGCAAATATGTTGAACGCTTTCGAAAGACGGGTCCTGAGACGAATAATTGGAGCGAAACGTGATGGTGACCGATGGCGAACTAGATACAATAGTGAGCTATATGATACATTTGGTGAACCGGAGGTTTACATTATCATCAGACTGCGGAAGCTGCAATGGGCTGGCCATGTACAAAGGATGGACGAAACTACCTAACAAGGTATTCGAGGGAAAAACGGAGGGCCGGAGTCCAGTGGGAAAACCCAGGAAACGCTGGTCCGACTCTGTTGACGAAGACTGTTCATCGCTGCTCGGATTTCAAAATTGGAGAACGCGGTCACTGGACCGAGATCGCTGGAGACTTCGGCTACGGGAAGCCAAGGCCCGAAAGGGGCTGTAGCGCTGCGACGACGAATTTACTCAGTGCATATAAAATTTAGCGAGCTGAAATTGTGCAAGAAATATTTATTTAAAATTGTTAGTAAGGCAAAAAAAAAATTAGACGATTAGCTTCACCCCTTCTACCCCCTCTCATACAAAATGACACAATTTCACAATTCGACTATAAATGGATTTGTTCGAAAAGTATAAAAGCTATTAGTCTAAATTTCGGGACATATTACTTTCATAATGATTTCAATATACAGTATAAAAATTATTTGCGTCCTCCCTCACCTTCTAATCCCTCCCATACAAATTACACTTTTTCATGAAATGCTCTAAGTCGATTTTCTCATAACATATAGCATTTATCGAGCTCACATTTTGTAATAAATACTTATTTGGCATTATCACTAAGATCAGAAAAAAATATTTGATTAGCTTTACTGCTTCTACCCCCTCCCATACAATATGACACAGTTTCACAACTTCACAAAAATCTATTTTCTTGAAAAGTATGAATGGTCTAAAATTTAAGAGATGTAAATTTTATGATATCTTAGTTATTTCTGAGAAAATCACAAAATTCCCCCACTCTTTCTACCACCTCACATACAAACTGCATATTTTCACTAAATCTAACACTAATTTTCTTAGCTCCTTTTCAATTTTTGGAGTAAGCATTTTGTATAAAACATTTTTACAGCTACTTTAGCATGATGGGGAAAAAATTAGTTCAATGCTATCACCCCTTCTAACACTCCCCATACAAAATTTCTTGGGATCACAAAAAATTCTATTTCATCTAGAGTATCGTAAGATTGCGCTTCACGTGCAATCGTAGCCCTGTTATGTTTTTATTATTATATATAAACTGAAAGCCCCAAGAAAAATCTGCTTTACTTCCATCACTTTTACATCTAAGAGCCATTTCTGTTACCCGCAAAAAGAAACAAAAACACCTCCTAATGGAATAAATCAAAAACGCATTTCTCTCCAATTAGTTTTCTAATATACTCGTATATAACCACTACAAAAATCTTATGAAATAAGAAAAAGAGAGAGAGAGAAAAAAAAAAATAGAAATTCAATTACAATTTCTTATCATTAATTTAGCGAACGAATGACTAACGATGGCAGTAAATAGAGAGTCGAGCAGATCGAATAAGCCTCCTTCCTTTCTCACAAACAGCAAATTAATTAGTACAGATGCGAGTCTAATTATTCCCATTTTTATATCTGCCATATATCCTTGTATCCAGTGGGGTAGTAAAGTAAGTGAAACGCGTTCATAAATCACGAAATCCGCGCGAATGTATTTCTAAGGATGTTTTTTTAATACTCACATTGGGTCGTTAGGAAAATTTGGTCGTCTGTCTGTTTCCCTTCTCTTCATTATACTTCTTCTATTACTGTTCAATTCCACCCCCTTAATCTTCTCTCTAGAACGAGAACTCCTACTTCCTACCACCTAATTTTTCTCTCGCTCAGCAGAAGATGCGGTAAATACTTCTGTCGTAATGCTTTACAAAATTGAACCACAAAAATATCCTTGCAAATTAATGTGATACATGTGAGAAATTGATTTTCACAGTTTTGGAAAAAAGAGAAATAAGAGCTGATGGCACACCCTCAACACAGAAAAATGAGGTCAACCAGAGAGACAACGAGAAATAATTACCGCATGTTATTTCAGGGTGCAACTTTATTGCAGGACTATTGCTCCTTAATGGACCATTTCGTTGGATAAATCGCCTCTGAAGTTTTCCTTTTCGTTTTTCTCCCTCGATCTTTCATCCGTTCCCGTACCGAACACAATAGCCTTCTTTATTGTCTAGGCACACAAGGACTGTAAAATTGATAGCCATTTGGATGAGTGGCATTTTTGGCATTAGTAATACATGAGTATCTCTTGTAACTTGTGTTTTGCCCGGGGTTCTTCCTTTTTTAGTTCGGGGAATCCCATTAAGTCCACTTAATTGGGCAATTTTATGAGCGACAACTCGATGATGAATAAGCCATGTTGATCGTTGTTACTACTACTGCTGTTGCTGCTGTCGACCGACGTCGCACATTAAGAGCCTGGAAATGAAACCTTAATAACTTGACCACTAAATGGTGGTCTGCATAATAAAAGGTTTACGGACATGCGTTTATTGTGTAGAATCATATTTGAATTGTTAGAAATTTTCAGACAAAAGCGGCGCGATAGAAAACGCAGCCATCGATTGTGTTGAAATTCGGGCGGGAATCTGTTACATAACAAAAGTTCCTTTCAACGACACAAATTGCATCCTTGCCATTGTCCGGCACATAGCTGGGATAATTATTGCATTAATTTTACAATATAGCGAAAAAATAAGCGGAGCCGACAGCCGGTTCTCATTGCTGGCGCTTATATTGAATCCGTACCATCCCTTAATACCACTGTGGTGCGATGGGAAGACCCATCCTTAACGTCCCGGGATCCTCCCGCATTGTGTGTCCGTGTATGCGAATAATTGCTATTGCACACATTTCGCGAAACGAATGGCCAGTCTGGCTCTTGGCAACAATGCATTCTCGAAAATCTGGATGGCTCGGCAGGCGATAGTGGGAGTAAACTTTGTTAGCTGGATGCCTGGCGGAGGTGGCACAATAATCGAAATGAGTCGGTTGTAATGCACATTAACATTAAAATGAATTAAAATTTATTTTTTGAACGGGAATGGCTTCCGAACGACATTTATTGCTAAAAATTATGACATTATGGAAATTGTGGACAATTCCCGAATTTTCAGAGGATGTAAATTTGAGAATTATACTTTCATCGATGCTACATTCGCGGTAGTCCCTTGTCTCCGTAAGAACTCGCAGGTCTAGAGTTGGAAGCGATACAGTGCCACGTGCATGTCTTTAACGACAATTTAATAGATAATTTATTATGCAGAGAATAAGAGAAACAGAATCGTTCGAAGGCACTTAACATCAATTTCGATTCATTTTCATTTAAAACTCATAATATTCATTCGAATTCACAAATCTCCAATTCCCTATTCATAATCAATATCGCGTTCAATTAGAAAACTTTTCATTATCATTGGACTTGAAATAAAAGGAGCCGGGATGATGATAATTAGAAAGCGATAAGTCCCCGGAACAAAGCCCTTCTTCCTTGCCAATGGGGCCTCCGATCTTCTCGCACGTAATGTGAGAAGGGGTAGGAAGGGGTGCTGAAAGACAATATAAAATACTGAAAAGTGTCGAACCGAAAAGGACCTGGTTCGATTTTCTCTTTACGCGCGGTTCCTTCACCAACGCCACTCTAACTCGTTGAAATTCAGGACCAGGTCCAGCGCTATCTCTATAGAGCTACATTCGAGTGAATGTATTTCGCTCCGCTGTATAGTTTGGACATTTAACGACAGGAAAACTTTATTACGACATAATGAAGTGAATGGTATTACGTCGTTGTGTATCCCCTCTTCGTCCATCCTCAATTAGAGACACTGCAAATGGCCTGGTAATTATACAAAATTAATAAAATTTACAAATTGATTTAATGACGACAACGACGGCCAGTGAGAGAAAGAGAGAGAATCGATTAGTGCGAAGGGGAACGGTGGGTGATAGAATACGATAGATGAAAGGAGTCACCATACTGATTATGATGTGGTGGTCGTCGTTGTGGTGCGTTGAATTGCGGATGGTGGGATCGTACTTTAATACAAGTGATATTTTATGATGGAAATGGCAATATTTTCCATTTTTTTCCCATGGTAAAGTGAAGGATGATATATCCTTTTGGGTATAGTACTGGAATCATCAATTCAATGGACGGATGGTAGTGATGGTATCAGATTTCGGTAGAAAGTCTCATTAGTCACGGTCGAGTTTTCAGAGTGAAACGTATCAAATGGAGTTTTGATGTCATGATTTATGAGAAAATATAATAATTTTAGAGGTCCTTTATAGGAATTTGTTTTTTGACTTTTTTTGGGTGGTGCTGCTATTTTCTCCGTGTTCTTAGAAGTTATATATATTTTTTTTTTCTAGAATTTTAAGAGAACATTTAAATGAAATTTAAGAAATGGGGAAATACTATTCACACATTACTTCAGATAGCAGAGTAACCTCAGATTTGAATGATGCGAGAAAGATATCATTACGACACGGAAATTGGTCAAGTTAGTTAGTTAGTTCTGTTAATTAAATGCGTCTAACTTGACTGAAAAGTCAGAAAGAATTTGGTAATGGTAGCTGGAGCTAGGGTATAGCCTAGTAGGTAGTGTGTTGGGTTTGTAATGCGAAGGTCGTGACTTCAAATCCCGGTCGGCGCAATATATAATTCCGGCACATTGCCTGCTTGGATATACCTAGGTCACCTCAATCTAAGAAAATGAAAAATTCGTAGAAAGAGGGTTATGCAAAGGGCTAACAACCCTTTCACAATGAGTAATGAATAATTTTAAGGAACCTGAATATCAGGAGGCCAAGTCCCGATTTGGGCTGCAGCGCCATTCTAGTAGTAGTAGTAGCTGAAATATGGCCGCTGCACCCTCGTTGGCTGGCACAGACTAGCTTTTGGAGGAAAAGTTGAACAGCTTGCTGTCGGCATCGTATCCAATCTACATGGAAAATAATAAAGTCGAACAGCCTGCTGGCTTCTCCCTATCCTTTTTATGGTCTTACGTATCCTAAAACAGCATTGGACCTCTTGAAATCTGGACTGGTTATATTTCAGGCAAATCTCAAAATATCAATGGCTACAAAGCGATTTATCACTAAAGACACTCGCAGGTATACGTACTACCATATGGTGAGCACTGTAAAGAACAACACTAGAGGAGTAAACCTTGGAAATGAAAATGCCCTAATTTAGGGTAGAAAGAAAAAAGAAAAGCATATGCCAAGTATAAACTATTAGCGGGTAACTAACCTATAATATGTGAACTTTGGATTCCAGGCGCCCTCCAGCTTTAATCAGCCTTGCCCCGGAAATTTAGAGCTTTGTCAGGTGTGACTCTACTTTCTCGTACTACTAGTGCGTAATTGATGAAAACAAAACATACCAAACCAAAACTAGGGGTTGATGACACCCCCGAAGCATCACAAACAGTAGCTAATGTCGTAAAAGAGGTGGTAAACGAAAAAGCTATTTTGTGAAGTGACTGTAGTGGTTAATCCTTCGGTCACGAAAAACCGCCACTTAGAGCGGATAGAAAAACTGCCAGTAATCCTAAAATGGACGTGCAGCTGTTATTAGCAGAGCTTAATTAGTTGAGTCTAAGACAAAATAAAAACATAACAGAATTTATGCTCTAGATGAGATGGAAATGACTTTAATATACCGGAAAATATATCATCTCAAATTCTTTTTGCATGGGAGGTGGTAGAAGTAGAGGAGGAGGTTTGTATTTTTCGTATATGACACCGAACATGGCATGCAAAATATTTTTTGCTGAATTTAACGTTTTTAATTTTCATTGATTTTAAAGAAATTGGTCATAGTTTTCCTGAAATTGGAGCATTTGTATTAAAGGTGGCAGAGGAAGTGGTGCGTTTAAGATGATATTGAAAATGCTTATCATCATCCTTATGACCATGTTTTGATTCGATTTCAACGTCGATAGCTCTCATATACTTGAAGGAGAAATGCTTTTCTTGAATTTATTATACAGATATTTGGTTGGGAGGTGGTAGAAGGAGTGAAGCGGAGCTGATAATTTTTTCTAACACTTATTTCAATTATTAAGAAACAACTTCTAGCAAAATTTGAAGTTTGTACTTTTTCTAGTTTGAATGGAAATCGATGAAATGCATTTAACAAAAATTATGCATTTGTATGGGAGTGGGTGAGGAAGAGATAGTTTCCGCCATTCGGTCAATGGCGGGAAGGAAAGCTCCAGGTATAGACGGACTACCAACCGAACTCCTCAAAGCAGACCCGGATATAACAGCCGATATACTCCTCCCACTCTTCACTAAGGTGTGGAATGAAGGAAGATATCCGGCTGAATGGAAGGAGGGCGTCATTGTGAAAATTCAGAAGAACGGCGACCTTCGGGATTGTGGCAATTGGCGTGGTATATGTCTACTTACTGCCGTATCAAAAATTATGGCTAAGGTAATTCTCAATAGGATTAGTGATGTCGTGAGCACTCTCGAAGTTTATCAGGCTGGATTCCGAAAAGGGTCGTCTTCTACCGACCACACAAATACCCTACGGATAATATTAGAGCAGACAGCCGAAATGGGCTCGCCACTACATCTCATGTTTGTGGACTTCGAGAAAGCTTTCGACAGCGTTAAGCGAGATTACATATGGAATGCTTTGCGTAGGAGAGGTATTCCAGATAAGGTCATAGCTATGATTAAAGAATCCTACGAAGATGCAAGGTGTCGCGTCTTGCATAGAGGAGAGCTGTCCGAGAGCTTCCCTGTGCGAACGGGTGTCAGACAAGGCTGCATATTATCACCAGCCCTGTTTCTGGTGGTAACAAATGACATCTTGAAAGCTGCACTAGAAGGTGGGGAAGGTAAAGGTCTTCAATGGAGACTATTTAACATCTGAAGTCACCTTGATTATGCTGATGACGTGTGTTTGCTTGCACATAACCGTTCGGACTTAGAGTCAAATGTTCGCTCGTTGCATTCTAAAAGCAAAGAGGCGGTACTGAAAATGAATGTGCGTAAAACCAAGTACATGCACATGGGTTCGAACGCAAGCACACCGATTGTTCTTAACGGACAGGATGTGGAAGAGGTGCAAGATTTTTGCTATCTCGGAAGCATTGTCAGCATGGACGGCGGAGCCGAAAAGGATGTTGAGGCTCGGCTAATTAAAGCTCGTCAGGCCTTCGGTATCCTTTCCCCTTTCTGGAGGTTAAGAGAGATCTCCCTTCGCACGAAGCTGCGAGTTTTTGACGCATGCGTCAAATCCGTGTTGTTATATGGTTGTAGTACGTGGAAAGTGACCGTTCGACTTACCAAGAAACTACAGACTTTCGTAAACCAATGCCTCCGGCGCATTTTAGGAATATTCTGGCCAGAAGTAATCTCCAACGACGAACTTTGGAGTACAACTCGCCAGACTAAAATAGGTATTGAGATTCAACGGCGGAAGTGGAAACCAGAGCGAAACATCGCAAAACAGGCTCTGGATTATAACCCTCAAGGAAGACGTCAGGTTGGTCGACCATGTAACACTTGGAAGCGAGCAGTTGAGCAGGAGGCCAGAGGAATAAACAAGTCCTGGCAACAGCTTAAAGCCGATGCTCAGGATCGCGCCTTGTGGAAGAGAGTTGTTTCTGTCCTATGCCCCTATAGGGGGTCTTAACAGGAATTTGATGGGAGTGGGTAGAAGAAGTATACGGATCAAAACAAATTTTTTTCGCATTATTGATATTTCTATTTGTATATTTTATACAAAATACCAAGATAGTTTTAATAGTTTCGAAGAAAAATAATTTAATTTAAATTTCAAAATTTCGTCAAATTTGTATGGGAGGGGGTAGAAGGAGTGAAGTGAACTTGATAATTATTTTTAAAATAAATTGCAATTATAGTAGAATCAATTCTGAAAAAATTTCGTCTTTTCAGCTTTACTACTTTCAATGAAAATCGCAAATAAGTATTTTTCAAAATTGTCCATTTGTATGGAGGGGTAGAAGGAGTAAGGGGATCGGGTCAATAATTCGTGATATTAGTGACATCCATATCATAATAGTTTGACCTAAATTTCAAGTCGATAGCTTAAATAGTTTCAAAGAAAAATCAATTTCTTAATATTTCGAAATTTCATGAAATTTGTATGGGATGGGGTAGAAGGAGTGGGTGGATGTAGCCCATTCACGAACTTAAAGTTACCGTTTTGCTAAAAATGACACACAAAAATTTTTAGCACTATAGCTCAAAGCTTTCGAGAGTTATGCTGTAGACAGACGCACAGACAGACAGACAGAGGCTTTTGAGCGACAACAAATATTTCTGTACCCTTGGCGGCTCTGTGCGAGCGTTATTTCTTAGCGTTACAAACGGTAAGGCAAACACAATATACTCTGAGATTTCATCTAGAGCATAAAGAGTGTAAGCGGTGCTGTTAGGAGACGGTATATGTGCCATTGTAATTACGGCGAAATAGCTAATGAAGCGTATGATCCCGAATGCTGACTATTGAAAGATTATTTATCATCTGCACAAAATAAAACAAGGAAAAGGAGCTGAATCTCATCAACAATACCGCCATCTGCCGGAGCTGATAATAAAAGTCACAAGGCAGGGACCGTCGAGCACTATCTACATAGGCGATATTAAAGGAATCAGAATCGGAATTATATCTAGTGAACATCCGCATAAGACCCTAACGCCAGAACTGCTAGCTGTACTCCTAAAATCCATCCTGACCGAAATTTCTAAAGGAGCCAAAGAGGGAATATAATTATATTTTTCACAATTTGATGGACTCAGGAAAGATGTTAATCGTTTGCCTTGAAAAAAAAACGAATTTTACTCAGAACGAGCACCTGCGAGCATCATCCTGGACAAATTCATTATCATCAGTGCCGTTCAAGAGGCAAATATTTCACGATTAATTTTATATACAGATCCGTAGTTGTCATTCGGCTCTTTAGCCTGCCTTGTATCCATTTTATCGTGGCCAATTTTAAACCATTTTTGCTTGCTGCCTCTATTATAGCGTTATGAATGCTTCTCTATCTAGTAATGCTCAGAGGATAATTTCTTTGAAGTCTTTAGCCTGACTCGGTTGATTTGCCTTTTTATAAGGCGTGTTGATTCCTATTGAAACATACCTTATTAGGACCTGTTCTTGTGGAAGTCCACTAATTTCACCATCGTCTTGACGAAGAAGAATGTAGATAAACTTTTGGGATATATCTCCATATAAAACTGGCTTTAAAGATCCTTATAATTGTTGGCATTAGGATCTCTACCCCCTTCTGCAGTAATGCAGGGAATATTTTATCTACTTCGGCTGATTTTTTGGGCTTAAAGGTGTTAATCGCCCATCTGATCTTTCCCGGAGTGAAGCAATGCTATTGCTGAACGAAGTTTGACGTCATTTCCTCTACTTCTAGATCTTAATTTTTGTTGATTGTTTTGCTTCCTGAAAAATGTGTTGCCAATAGTACTTTAAGCGTTTCCGTGCTACTTTTAGTTAAGGACCTATATGGTCTCTTTAAGAGAACGATATCAATCAGGGTGTCTTTGCTAACATCACTGGGGGAGGTTATCTACATCTTCACAAAGTCTTCCCAACAACTCTTTTTTTAACACCCTTAAAAGCTTATTGTGTTAAATAAAGCGGTTTTCGTATTCATCCCAGCTAACAAAGGCTTTTGCTCTATTAAAAAATTTCACATCTACATGTGTTGTACTCACCAGCAATTGTGGTGCTATTGGACGCAACTTGAAAGTGCACTATTAACATATTTCCACTTGAATTTGTATACGAATCCGGCTGAAAAGCTCCACTTAGTTGAACTCTTAGACGCATATCGCTTGGGATTTTAGTTACCATAAAGGCTTGCGATTTGTTTGCTGGAACCGACATTGATAGAGTCAACGCGGCGCACGTCTACGGGACAGATGCGAACTGTCATCCCGAACATATGATTGCGAACATATGATGTAGCGTTCCGTTTCCAATCATTCTTCAGCCGCCATAGCTTATACCTATCCAACGAACTATTGCGGCAATCGTAGCGGCTACTTTTGGCACACACCCATACAACGATAATTTCCAATAGGAAAAATTATTCTTTGTTATTAGAGTCATTCTGATTGGAACCTCGGGTGAATAAAATGGTCAAATTTTTAAAACGAACTTTTTACTAGTTTTTCAAATCCTCATCTGGAAACATTTTGGTCCGTCCACCCGGATATTTAGCTCCTACGTAGTTGTTATCCAGAACCAGTCGTGAAGACTGTTTTTTGAAAATTCATCGAACCATCGATCATCCCGGATACTCTGGAAATTCAAAAGGACGACCATCCTGTAGCCAGGATTTCGTCACCTAAACTAAATCCGAGTAAGTCCACATTTTCCTATTTTTAAAGCCAAACGCGTTCGCGAAATTTAGTGTCGTGCGATTTAGTGCTGCGTTCGACAAAGAAAAACTAAAAAACGGTTTGCTGGAAGACAATACTTTCGGGAAATTCTAACGCATTAGACCTACCATTTTCTGCAAAATGGAAGCGCTTTTTGCCCAGCAAGAAAGCATTTTTGCGAAATTCGAACAAACGGAACGTAATTTCGGCAAGGTTTCGAAACAAAATTGCACTTCCGGTTATCTCCAAGGTCGAAAGGCAACGATCTTTGACCTCTGGCAGGCCTTCAACCGGAACCATGACGCGCTCATGTCATCGGTTGAAAAAATCGTAATGTCGTTGACGATCGCTACGACAATGCCGACGAAGTATATAACGAGTTGCTCGGTCGCATTAATGATCAAATAAAGGAATTGGATCCGGTGGCAACCGGTAACCAGCACGAATCCTCCACGGAATTTAATTCCACACTTTCGGGGCTATGTTAAACAAGCTTGCCGCCGATCACAAGCCTGAAATTCGGGGGGAATTATGCAGAATGGACTTCGTTCCACGATTTGTTCGCCGCCGTAGTGCACGAAAACTCGACATTAGGAGATGTGCAGAAACTACATTATTTAAAGACGCCAGTTTACGGAGAAGCGGAGTTGTTGATCAAATATCTGCCCGTAACCGACAAAAATTATCAATCCGCTTGGGAACTGATGTGGCGTCGCTTTCAAAATAAGCGGCTGTTGGTAAGCACGCAGCTGACGAATTTATTAAATAAACCCGTGATACCGTTTGAGTTAGCAAACCATTAAAGTCGCTTTTGGACGTTACTTCCGAATGTTTAGCTTCCTTAAACAACCTGGGAATTCCTACTCAGAGTTAGGATGCGATCTTCATGCATCTACTGGTCCGCAGATTGCCAAAAGAGACGCACCAGCTGTGGAAGCAGTCGATTAGCGATACGACAAAGTTTTCGATGTGGGAGGAATTCCGAACTTTCTTGGAATGTCGCTTCCGAACTTTGGAGGCACTTGGTCACACGAAGCAACTACATTGACCTGCAACAGGACCTTCCACCCACGCAAAAAGGTTTATTGCCACCAAAGGTCTTCACAAATGTTTATCCCGCAATGAAAATCATAGTTCATATCGCTGCAAAGCATTTTTAAGGATGGACTTTAAAACTAGATCAGACCTGGTTAGGGCCAAGTATGCCTGTTTTAATTGTTGAGGATTTGGACATAGAATAACAGACTGCTCGAGTTCAAACTGCTCGCATTGTGGGACGACACATCACTCGTTGCTGCACCCAGCAAATCCTTCAGATATACCCACAACAGCAGCTCTACACTCCGCTTCAAATCCAAAGCCAACAGCAATCCAAGAGCTGCCTCACCTGCAGACATTGTTAGCTACGGCTTTGGTCAACGTACCGTCCATCACCGGAACGTTAATTCCGATGCGAATCCTTATCGATCCGGGTTCGCAAGCATCGTTCGTGACCGAATTCACTGCTCAGCTCTTAAAACTCCACAGAAAAAGAGCCGACGTCACAGTCACCGGATTGGGTGACATTCAATCTGGGCGAGCGCGTTCTTCATTGAGCTTAATGATTCAATCCCGAGTGGAAGCGTTTTCATTCGACCTGACAGCGTTGATCTTACCGTCCTTGGCGCAATTACTGCCGACCAAACGCGTCTCAATATTGCTATTCCACGAATTTAGAGATTTGCTGGTGGCCGATCCGTCATTTCATCAGCCGGGAAAGGTGGATATCATTCTAGGTGCAGACGCATATCCATCCATTCTGCGACAAGGAGTTCGGAAAACGAGTCATCACTCATTCGTCGCTCAAGCAACATCCGTAGGCTGGATTCTTTCCGGAACCTACCCTGGCGACAGTGGTAGAGCCGCTTTAATGGCGTTTTACAGTGTGTCCAAAATTAACGACCAACTTCGTCAATTTTGAGAGATAGAAGAAGTCGACTTTGTGCCGCAGCCAAACGTCGATATCAAAGCCTGCGAGGCCTTCTATCAGGCCACCACTTCCCGACGTCAAGATGGTCAATATGTAGTACGTCTTCCTTTTCATATGAATCCGCCACCACTCTCTCACTCACGTAACATCACCGCATCGCAGATGATTTCCCTGGGGAGACGATTCCAGCGAAATCAAAAACTAAAAGCCGACTATGCAGCTGTCATCGATGAATACGTGAAGTTAGGCCAAATGGAAGAGGTTCCACCGATCGTCCTGGACACAACGCCACATTATTATGTTCCTCATCACGCCGTGACAAAGGAAGACAGTGCAACGACAAAACTCCGCGTCGTCTTCAACGCATCCTGCAAAACCGCAAGCGGAGTCTCCTTGAACGATGCGTTGTATACGGGACCGGCGCTGCAGATGGACTTAGCTGACCTGCTGCTCAGGTGGCGAAGTTTTCGATACGTTATAATGGGAGACATCGAGAAGATGTGCCGCCAGATAATGCTTCATCATGATGACCATAATTTTCAAAGAATCGTTTGGCGTCCAGACTCACGTTCACCTATGAAAGACTACAAAATTAAAGTCGTACTTTTTGGAGTAAGCAGCGCTCCTTACCTGGCTATCCGTACCATTCAGCCGCTAGCAAACGATGAGATGGATCGGTTTCCTATTGGCGCGTCTTTACTTTGCTCCAGCATGTACGTGGACGATCTGCTCACTGGCGCCGACGACGTAGAAGAAGCTTGTCGATCCCGGAAGGAAGTCGAGAGCATTATGCAAGCAGGTGGATTTCCTATGCACAAGTGGTCTTCTAATTCGTCCTTGATCTTGAAGGACGTCCCGCTACACAAACGTGCTCAGCAGAGCAGTATTCCACTAACGAATGACCCAAATATTAAGGCTCTCGCGATCATTTGGAACCCAGCAGACGACACCATGGGATTCAATTGGAAATTGCTACCGGACAACGACATCGCCCCAACGAAAAGGCAAGTGCTTTCGACCATCGCTCGACTCTTCGACCCTCTCGGTTGGGCTGCACTAGCTATCATTCAAGCAAAGATACTCCTTCAGGGCTTATGGCTGGAAAATTTATCCTGGGATTATCCCAGAACTCCAATCAGCCTGGAAAAATTGTATAAGGACACTTCCTGCGCTTCAAAATCTTCGAGTTCCACGATGGATCCACACCACTAGTACGACACACAGTCAGCTATTAGGTTTTAGCGATGTCTCCGAGCGTGCCTATGCCGCAGTGGTTTATGTTCGGACTGTTCATCATGACGGAGTCATCACTGTACGGCTCCTTGCATCTAAAACCCGAGTAGCGCCTGTGAAATCCGTCTCCTTGCCCCGATTAGAGCCTTGTGAGCCGTCCTGCTATCGCGATTGCTCAAAAGGACTCAAACAACTCTGGACATCGAACACATAACTGCTTGGACAGCGATTTTGGATCACAAGACTCCGTAGCGTAATTAAGGCATTTATTCACGAGTGCGTGAAATGTTTCCGTTTTCGGAGCCAGGCGCAAGCCCAACTAATGGGAAGTTTGCCTAATTCGCGCACGGAAATCACAAGACGATTCACTAATGTCGGTGTAGATTACGCCGGCCCAATTTCGCTGCGAGTCTCAAAAAGTCGCGGTGGCAAAACCTACAAGGGGTACCTGGCAATTTTTGTGTGCTTTTCCACAAAAGCACTACACATTGACGTTGTCAGCGACCTCATCAGCGAAGCATTTCTCGCAGCACTTCGACGCTTTATCTCTCGACGCGGACTTTGCACCTGCATTTATTCCGACTGCGGTACCAATTTTGTTGGAGCAAACTTGAAACTCCAACAAGAGCAAGACTCTTTCCGGAAATTAATCGAGCGCGAATGCATACCGCTTCTGGCCACCGAAGGAATCGAATGGCATTTCATTCCTCCCGGTTCACCACACTTCGGAGGTCTATGGGAAGCTGGCGTGAAGTCGGTCAAGCATCATTTACGACGCGTGGTCGGAGACACCACTCTGACCTATGAAGAAATGACCACCGTCGTCAATTAGATTGAAGCAAGTCTGAATTCGAGACCTCTTTGCACACTGACAGAGAACCCGGAAGATTTCTCGGCACTCACTCCAGGACATTTTCTCATCGGAAGCGCGTTATTATCGCCGCCAGACAAAGATTTAAGAGAGGCAAATCCTCATTGCCTTCGAAGGTGGCATCTCCTCCAAGATTTTTGGAATAAATGGTCAGGCGAATACCTTTCCCGCTTGCAACAACGTCCTAAATGGATTAATAGTCAACCCGACATGAAACTAAACGATTTAGTAATCGTGCGCGACGAACGGTTTCCACCACTCAAATGGAATCTCAGACGAATCGTAGCCGTACATTCGGGAAAGGACGGACGAACGCGCGTGGCCACCGTCAAGACTGCATCTGCTCTTTTCAAGAGGCCAGTCGTAAAGCTGTGCCAACTACCCGCGAGTTTTTTGCAATAACAATTACAATCGCGCATCTCACGGTCACCATTATTAACGTTACCGCGATATCACGTTTACGATCATTAGTTATTTATACGACTTTTTTTTTGGCTTTCTCCCTTCATTTTCCCTCTCAAACTTCCTTCCTCAGCCAGGCGAGACGAGACGGCTCCAAACCTCCAACTGGTTCCAAGGAAATGTGGGATCACTCATCATCCGCACAACCACACCGATTCACGTTCCAGCGAGCTATCACACTTCCTACGTTTCAACGCCGGGGAGAAAAGGATCCACTTACCAGCAAATACATCGAATCCTTCAAACTGACGTTCCAACGCCGGGGAGAATGTTGTACTCACCAGCAATTGTGGTGCTATTGGACGCAACTTGAAAGTGCACTATTAACATATTTCCACTTGAATTCGTATACGAATCCGGCTGAAAAGCTCCACTTAGTTGAACTCTTAGACGCATATCGCTTGGGATTTTAGTTACCATAAAGGCTTGCGATTTGTTTGCTGGAACCGACATTGATAGAGTCAACGCGGCGCACGTAAACGTGACAGATGCGAACTGTCATCCCGAACATATGATTGCGAACATATGATGTAGCGTTCCGTTTCCAATCATTCTTCAGCCGCCATAGCTTATACCTATACAACGAACTATTGCGGCAATCGTAGCGGCTACTTTTGGCAGACACCCATACAACGATAATTTCCAATAGGAAAAATTATTCTTTGTTCTTAGAGGTCAAATTTTCAAAACGAACTTTTTACTTTGCGTTTTCCCTTCCTTTTTATAGTTTTTCAGATCCTCATCTGGAAACAACATGTATTGGTTTCTATGGCTAGATAGATTTGATAGATAGATATAGATTTGAAAGTGATGCTTCTTTGAATACGTGCCAAGTATTGCTCTTGTAAACTAGACAGGGACTTGTTATAATTAGGTTAAGTACTTTCTGCCTAGAAAAGTTCATGAAGGGGTATTATTTATTTTGCCTAGATTGTTAGTAGGGAGTACTTTAAAAGTGTTCCACCTCTTTTATTGATATCAATACTTTCCCATATAAGGTGGTGTGCGATAGCGGTGCAGGGCAGGATCACTGATATGTTGTGGATCTTGCTGTACTCCCATAGCTCCTTGACACCTTGTGAAGCATCTGACGCCTCACCGGGAAAGTAGGCCGAAGCAAGTATCGCTTCTAGAACCCCTGCCGCCTTTGGGATTTTTTTTTCGGTTGAAAAGAAGCATATTTAGATAATTAATTTTGGACGATATTAGAAGTGCAGCTGTGCAGCCTGTCGCTTCTTTTATCAAAAATCAACTTAATCATTTTTCGAGGAGCACTACTAATTTTGACCTTTGCGACCCTTGACTCTTGTGGAAGGGCTACAAGAAATTGCTCCTTTCCAAATCTCCATATTAACACGTTCATGGCCGCTGCTTCTTCTTCTTCAATGGCGCTACAGCCCAAATCGGGCCTTGGCCTCCTGAACTTCAGGTTCCTTATCATTTTCATTATTTATTGCGGAAGAGTTGTTAGCTTTTCGCACAACCCTCTATCTACGAATTTTTCATTTTTGTAGATTGAGGTAACCAAGGTATATTCAAGCAGGTAGTGTACTAGAATTATGCATCGACCGGGATTTTAACTCACGACCTTCGCATTGTAAATCAAACACGCTACCCACTAGACTACACCCTAGCTGGCCGCTGCTGCACGATGGAAATTCGACTAATAACTTTCAGATTATTTCTAAGAAAGCCGAAAACAGAGTTTCTAACCTCAACATTATAGGATATTATACCATCAAAATTCAATCTGAAATGAAAGAGGGATCAATTGTCTGGTTTGCTGATGGCTCAGAGCACCTCTGAGAGAACTGAGTTCATCGTATCAAAACTATTTATATCTTCTCGGATAGTCGGAAGAGTTCTCAAAGGTCTAGCATCCAACAAATACGGATCGATGCTAGTTTGGAACTGCCTTCAAAACCTAATCGTTCCGAAAAAAAAGGAACAAAGTAACCTTAATGTGGGTGCCGGGATTTATAAAGAATGAGGGAAACGAATAGACAGACAGCCTTGCTAAAAAAAACCGTTTAGAAACAAACTTCATTGGACCAGAGTCATACTGCGGAAAAGCAAAAGGTCATTTCGACCTTAGACTTGGAAAGTGGATTAAACAAGAGCATAGAATCTACTGCAGCAGATTTCCAGTTTTATTAAACTTCAAAAAATTAATCCTACCAAAAGAAAATCAAAGTTCCTCCACTTTGATTGTCCTAAAATTGAACAAGAAATCAGAAATCTGATCGGCCTTTTGACGGGCCACAGTGAAGTAACCCACTACCTCAAAAATATGGGTCTAGTTGAAATCTACGTATCACTGTACATCAGTAGCAACGAAAAGAAAAAATCTTCTAGGAAAAGATTTGCTTACAAATCAGCTTAAATTAGCCAGATCTATTAAGATGTGGTAGGGTAAAGGGCCAATAAGTCCACAATATGCCGAGAAGGTTGCATTTCTCTCACGTGCTATTCAATTATAACAATTAAAAAATGTAAGATTACAATTCGAAATATTTTTTTTTAAAATGAAACACACTCGATATTATCCACTTCAAATAAACTTTTAATTATTTTGAATCAATAAACGCCTGGAGTGCATGATAATTTTAATTTAAAATCCTAATTTAGATAAGTACATTTTAGTTATTCTTCGGAATTAATTAAGCGCAAATACTGAATGCATTCATTGGTTTCCATCGCTTTTTCGAAACAATTCTAGTATCACCTCATAAATGTATCCATACACGTACGTAGTTACCTATTACGCCGTAGAAATTTAGTTCGCGGTTACGGTTTGGAGCAGCAGCTGCAATTTCTGCTTAAAGTCAGGTAAATCCAATTAAAACTTACCGCCACGTCTACACACGTGTAGTGTGCACAATTCTGTTCAACCATACGTATATAAGCGCAGGTGTACTACGTATAGAGAGCAAGGGATGAAAATCGCATTGTCATAGCGTAAATCAAAATAGAAACTCCCAACTTTCGTAATTAGGAGAGCATTTCGAGATGCAGGCCATCATCCAATTTAGTGGTAGTGGCGACGGCGAAAAGCCCCAACAACAGCAACCGGCACAAGAAATATTTTAATCCACACAGGTGATTCGATTCCATTATGCAAATATAAGTTTATCCGGCATCCGTAAAGCCGCCGCCCTCCGTTTTAAAAGACTCATCTCCAGGCACTCAGTCGAGGTGGTGGCTACGTACCAGCTGAATAAAAGATAATTGCCAGCGATAATCGTTTCCCAATACATTTCAGGTACGTGTAGTCCTCGAATTGACTACTCCGCTCTGGAATAAAGTAGTATCTCCACCCCGGAACTTCTCTTTCACGTGAATCGTTTCAGGGCGATGATGGTGGAGCATTTTGCAGGCATCGCACTGTGCAATTTGATGCCCGCCTCGTCCTCCTTTTCGATCGTAAGTAAAAAGATCGAACCGTTGGTAAATTATTGTCGATTCAGGGCGCCGCCATAAACTTACACTATTGCAAATGATTTACCGGTATTGAGATTTCGATTAAAAGATATCGAAATCAGAGGTAGAAACCATCAGGTGTGTTTTGTGTGTACCGAGAGTAATCCTGGCGAGATTTTCCGAAACGATTCCGAACATAAGAAATTTACGGGTGACAACTTTTGCGAGGAGATTTTCAGTTCATTATTGGAGGTTGTGTTCTCGGAAACGACTGTTACATCCTCTTCATCACCCCAGGGAATCGGTCCTGTACTGATGAAGTTTTTATTGGGTTAAAGGACACGAAGAAACTCCGTTTCATCTGCTCGCTTTGCAATTTATTTCCTATTGTGTCCGCGACAGCTAGTACAATACAACAAATAAAACTTATAGTTTTTCAGCGTTCAGCTAAGTATTTTACGAACATTTCCTTAATTAAGCTGAATTTAAAACTGGCGGTTAAAAACTACAGATAAAGCGTAAGCAAAGTTTGTGGCGGAAGTTTTTCAAAGTTCCCGGCTTCCGAAATAATAGTTCTTCATACAATCGGATTAATTTTCGCTAATTAACTAAATTGTGATCAGTGAGAGCGATTTTTAAAGGATTTCGTAATGTCATTCTCTCATCTGCTTAGGATCGAAACTTATTCAAAGATTTTTCCAAGACTTTCCACTTGCCTATCACATTGAACCAACCGCAAATAATCTGCAGTAAAATCGCCATAAAAGTCCTGATTCATAAGCACAGTTTGCCGAGACATCGTAACAGTATTGCAACATAAATATCCTTGGTCGATATAGAATCCACTTTCACTTGACTTTGCGGTTGAACTAAACGAGTCTACTACAATCCGATGGAATGATTTCCAGAACTTTCCTTCCTACTATATATCCTCGGAATTGTATGTATAAATATTTTTTATTTTTCTCGTTTGAAAAAAAAAAACGACAAAAGACAATAAATCTAGAAAACTTAACGATGGCCATAGCATCATTAAAACCAATAAAAATGTCATCCGATACCGGTAACTCCTTAATCCTGACCGTTTATTTCTGTCAACTAATGGGCATGAAAAGGTTATCTTGAACGACTTTCATCGATAGAGAGGGACAGAGAAAGGGATTCTTAAATAAAGCAGATCTCGCATTGACCTAAGCTACGCCATAAAGGACGAAAGCGTTCGTTAAGGATGCTCTTGTGGAAAAGAAATTGTCTTGCTGAAGTAGTAAGGGCAACGAATTCGGTATCATTTATGTGTCCAGGCTGACAAAATTTACTATTCGGCCACAATACATGGATTCTCGTCAAACGACTCTACGGATATACTTTAAAAAGGACTTGAATTTTATATAGGTGATTGCCACTTCGTCACTTACAAGAAAAAAAAAACCTGTTAGGAAACTTTCAGAAAGTATGATGACGATTTCATTGAGACGGAAGCCAGCTGGAAGGAAATATAATTCGTCACTTTCGCAGACGAAATTGAGAGAGTAAGCGAAACGAAAGGATAAGTTTTGTTGCCTTAACAAAAATTGAATAAAAACTAAACAAACTTATTGTTGCCAAAGACTTAGTGAGTTTCAAAGTCGACGAAAGTTTTCGGCAATGGTGCAGTGCAGTATTATGAAAGGCAAAATTTACGATTTGTCTGATTTTGGCAAATATTCAAGCAACTTGATTTCGTATTTTAATAACTTTCAATCATAACGAAAAGAAAGTTTTCGTCTTGTTTTGATGACTATGTCGTTTTCATCGTCAGAATTTATGTATGCATGCTAGCTGTAAGAAATTCTGTTTATTCACATTAAATTAATGTTTAATTACAAATTCCGAAGGGATTTTCGGAAAATTTTCAAAAACGAAGCAAACCGTGAATTCTTTGATTTTGGATTTTTTCACTACACTTATTTTACATTAATATTTTAATACTAAAGTATTGTGATCGACTTGGAAAAATAAAATTTGCTACCTTTAAATTTTTTTTTTCACGTTTCATGACTAAAATAGCCTAAAAATATAAAAAAAAAATCCGCCTGTCTGTACGCTGTCCGCGCACGCCGACGTGTACGTTCAGCTCACATTCACTCCTAAACCATTTAAGATAGAAAGTTAATTTTCGTGGGATTGCAGATAGTTGCGGCTCTCAAGAGAACACCTATTTTGCGGGGTGTAAGGGTTCAAGGGGAGGCAGGTGGTGCGCTAAAACTGAAAATTAAGAATTCAAATATTTCAACAATGGTTCCAGCTGAAGAATCAACAAGAAAGAAGCTGAAAATCAACATTCAGAGAGAGAGGGGGTTTGTGGGACAAACTTTAAAAATAATTCAATTTTCTTATCCATTAGGGTCCGCAAATTTTTTTTTAAAATGACTATATCTTCAAAATTTCTCACCACAAAAAATGCATGTTTCGGAAACATTAAGTTGTTATAAAGACCAAATAGAATCAGCTTTAAAGCAGTCTTAAGCAGTTTTAAGGGGGAGGGTCAGAGGGTGCGAAGAAAAACACTTAAAAATTAATATCTCGCCTACCTCTTAAGCTACGTAATTGAGACTTAGATCATATATTAAGCTATACTAAAGAATTATGAGAAAAATATTGTTACATGCAGACCTGGCAGCCCCGCCGCTCGATCTCTCTCGATTAGACAAGAATTATGTAGAACAGTATACTCCACTATGTAGAAAGCCACAATTAAAGATCTAGAGCTTTCTAGTATAGTTCACACATACACACCGAAGGAAGCTTCGAGAACACTCATGAGTATCGAAAGAGATGTATAAAAGCACGAAAGCTTTCAGTGAGAGATTGAGTTAGTCAGCGATCTTTATTACGAAAGACGCGAACCAGTGAAAGCGATAGAAAAACACGCGGCGGTATTGCTATATAGTGCGAATTAAGCGGGAAATTGAATTAAAGTGCGAATAAATAAATTAACACTTATTTTTTTTAAACGAATTGTGTTTTACTTGAAATCCCGACGAACCCCTAGCTCGCATCAATTGGTGTCAGAAGTAGGATTTCAAGGATAAATTCGGGTTAAAAATTGCGAGTCAAAAAGTGAAATTAAAATTCTCGAACGAACAGTGAGAATTTTTTGAAATCAAATATTCTCGAGTGCTCTAGTGGGCAGTGACTTTAATTAGTGAAGTAAATTTAAGTGAATTCGAATCGCGGAAAAAAAAAACTTTAAATAATCGGTAGTGAAAATGCCGCGTTATCTGAAGGATTTAAAATTAACGGAGCTGAAGGAAGAGCTCGGTAGACGCGAGTTATCTACGACAGGGAACAAGTCTGAACTTGTCAGCCATATGATCGAGATACTTGAGGCTGAGGGTAAGGATACAAATAGTTTTGAATTCCAAATCGAAGAAGCTCGTGAAGAGGAGTGTTCTGGTACATCGGATGCTCTGACACAGTTAATGCAACAAATGATGAATAAATTAGGTCAACAATCAGTGGACATTAAGCAACAATCAGTGGACATTAACCAACAATCAGCTGTGGCAACGAACTTGAATCAGAAATTAGAGCAACAATCAGCGGACATTAATCAGAAATTAGACCAACAAAGTCAGCTGTCAGCGGACCTTAATGAGAAATTAGATCAGACCTCAAAGGACCTCAACCAAAAATTGGAGCTGCAAAATAATAAAAAAAACACCATGGATAAGGCAATAGAAAAAAACGTAGAGAAGAAACTTCGAATCCTCGAAGAACAAATTACGGAAAGGATATCCGGGATTGTAGAAGAAGTCGAACTCCCAAAAAGGGACTTCGATAACGTGAAAGCGACTGGAGTCATCAAGGCAGAACACATTACGCACAAGGGTCTCAAAGCTCTAATCTTCGATGGACAAACACCGTGGGCTATTTATAAGACCCAATTTGAGGCTGCCGCAAGAAACAATCATTGGAATGATCTGGAACGAGGCACGGCTCTTATATTGGCGCTAAGAGGTCTACCAACAGAGGTTCTTCAAACGATTCCGCAGGAGCAACAACAAGATTTTTCAACGTTAGTCCAGACATTGGATCTTCATTACGGCAGTGACCACATGCAAGAGATCTACAAAACACAACTGCACAACCGAACCCAAAAGAATGGTGAAACACTTCAAGAGCTGGAACGCGATATTGAACGACTCACACTATTATCGCTTCCCAATGCGCAAACAGAGCAACGCAACGATACAGCTGTTTTCGCATTTAACAATGCTGTACAGGACATAGAGCTGCAACAGGCGTTAAAATTGGCAGGTAAGAAAACGGTTGGCGAAGCCTTAGTATATGGGCTGACGTTCGAAGTTCGCGGAGTAACTATCGAGTCCGAGAAATTGCAGAAGAGTGTGTGTGTCAGAAAGCAGAGTACACCAAGCGAAGCGAAGGATCTGGTGCCCCCCGATGCTGGAATTGTGGACAGGCAGGACACTTAAGACGCGACTGCCGTAAACCCAGAAAAGCGACCAACTATTGTTCCGGCTGCGTTGCTAAACAACGTGAAGGTAGGTCTTGGCCAAGAACTATTCGTCAGAGTTCAAATCTTACACACGGTTTTGATAAAAGACGCTGGAGTCAATCGAAAACCCCGAGTCGGCAAGATCGATTGCAACAAGAACAATACATCGGGAAAGATCATGGAAGCAAAGATAGACATTCGAATAAGGATCGCGAACGAACGGGTAGAAGTCGTGACGGTCAAGTACTTCATGCGAATAATCGTGACAAGGCCGAACATGAGAAGCGACGTGATCGAGAAGATCGCGAAAGAAAGAATGCGGAACGTGAAAAGAAAGAGCAAGAACGGAAATTGCAAGAAAAGGAAAGTAATCGTGCTGCCAAGGAGAAGAAGGAGCGGGAAAAGGACAAGGAGAAAGAACGCGAACGCGAGAAGGAAAAATAAGCCGGAGAAACCATTCAGAGGATAACGACCGAACCAAAGTATGGATGGAATCAGCAAGAACTGGAAGATGCCAAACAAAAAGATCCAGATATTTCACCGATCATGGCATGGAAGGACGAAATGGAACGGCCTGAGTGGAAAGACATCTCACAATTCAGCGAAACCTTAAAGTGTTATTGGGCACAATGGAACTCCCTTCACCTAGACGGCGGATTATTAAAACGGAAATGGGAAAACGCTGACGGAACATCGTATCACATGCAAACCATCGTCCCGCATTCTAAAGTCGAGGAGGTTTTGAAGGAATATCATGGAGGTACATCCGGTGGCCATTTGGGTGTAAATAGAACCTTGGCCAAGATACAAGAGAGGTTCTATTGGATTCATCTCCGAGATGATATCGAAAATTGGTGCCGTAAATGTACTACGTGTGCATCGAGCCAGGGCCCACACCGCAGATCAAAGGGAGAAATGCAACAATACAATGTGGTAGCTCCATTCTAGAGAATCGCTGCGGATATTGCTGGACCATTTCCGGAATCAGAAAATGGTAATCGCTACATTTTAGTGGTCATTGATTATTTCAGCAAGTGGCCTAAAGCTTACGCAATTCCAAACCAAGAAGCAGTAACCGTTGCAGAACAAAGTGTTACCAACTGGGTGAGCAGATTTGGAGCTCCACACGAACTACACTCCGATAAGGGCGCAATTTTGAATCTCAAATATTCAAACACGTGCGCAAGATGCTGGAAATAAACGAAACCAGGACAACTCCATTACATCCACAGTCCGATGGAATGGTAGAACATTGAACTCAAACCTATCCAAACTCGTCAGCGAGAGGCAACAGGACTGGGATCAGCACATCCCTCTATTTTTAATGGCCTACAGAACATGGGTACATCCAACAACAGAAGAAACTCCCTCCCGAGTCATTTTTGGAAGTAATTTTCGAGTCCCTGTGGAACTAGTGTTTGGAGTGCCACCAAACGAACCAACCAATGCCAAAGATTACGTCTCGGATCTTCGATGTCGACTAAATACAATTTATAACCTGGTCAGAGATAAAATTGATTTGGCGACCGACCGCATGAAGACGAGGTATGATCAACGGGCGAATTCATCAGGATTCCAAGAGGGCGATTTGGTTTGGTTATACAATCCCAAGCGACAGAAGGGCAGACCACCGAAACTAGAGCGCAATTGGGAAGGCCCTTACCAGATCATCCACCGGTTAAATAATGTCGTCTACCGGATTCAGCTACATCAAAAAGAAAGCCACAATTAAAGATCTAGAGCTCTCCAGTATAGTTCGCACATACACACCGAAGGAAGCTTCGAGAATACTCATGAGTATGGCAAGAGATGTTATAAAAGCACGAAAGCTTTCAGCGAGAGTTTGAGTTAGTCAGAGATTTTTATTATGAAAGACGCAAACTAGTGAAAGAGATAGAAAAACACGCGGCGGTATTGCCATACAGTACGAATTAAGCGGGAAATTGAAGTAAAGTGCTAATAAATAAATTAACACTTATTTTTTTTAAACGAATTGTGTTTTACTTGAAATCCCGGCGAACCTCTAGCTCGCAACAATATAAAATCTGGACATAATAGTAGTGGGGAGCATTCCAAAAATGCACATTTCAAAATTTCAAACAGTTATATCTCAAAACTGAGTACAGATATCATAGTCTTTAATTTTGGTAAAAATTTTAAGTTAGAAGTAATTTTAGGGGGAGGGAGGCGGTAAGCAAACATATCGAAAATTTTTTTTAGTGGTCTGGTGAAAGATACAAAGCTTAAATTTTGCACGTGCATACAACTATTTGATATACATAGAAAAAAAAATAGTTTGTTCCACAATTGTTATGCATCGAAGTGGGGGTCTAACGTGCACAAGGTGTTTCATGCACAATGCAAAAACACATGAACTGAAAATTTTTGAATGAAATTTTAAGGAAGAAACTGGAAAATTTGCGAATTGCATTTAAAAAACATAGTTTATTTATTAATCATAACAAGATAGTTTAGTTTACAAATAGATTGCTTAATTTAATTTATTTTAATATATCCTAATATATTTAAATTTACATTAATTAATTAAACATAATTGTATATACATATATGATGTATGATAGACACTGGTGGAAGGGTTAAGTGGGATGTGGGGACCTTATAAAACGGAGCGTAGTCTCAGTTTATATGTCAGCTTATTTATTGGAGGTGTATAGTGGGCGCTGAATTTGTTGAATACTCTACAGCATCTGTTAATTGGTTCATTTTGTCCGTAATCAGTACGATGTGCATATTCCTTAAGTAGTTTTGAATGTCTCGTCAGCCTGACATTGTCATTGAGTCTGAATTTATTGGAGATATTGTCAACCTTAATATCGCCATTCAAAACATCTAAGGTAAAACAGGATGTGAGCATGGTTCTTCTAGAACCAAGCGGTAAGAGATTTAATAATTGCAGCCTAACTGTGTAGGGTGGAAGGTTTTTAAAGTCTCTAGGGTCGTACAAGTCCCTGAGAGCAAAAAGAAGGAATTGCTTCTGGATTGACTCTATTCTGTTGCTGTATAACTGGAAAAAAGGGTCCCAAAAGGGACATACATATTCCAGAATAGGGCGGACAAGAGAACAGAATAAAGATTTTGTAACCCATACATTCTTAAACTCTTTGGCTCTTCTCTTAATGAACCCAAGAAGTCTATTGGCTTTCGAAATTATTCGATTATAATGAGATTTGAAGCACAGTTTGTTGTCCAGTACTAAGCCGAGGTCCTCAATTTGATCAACACGGTGTAGTTGAGTTCCACTTAAGACATAGTCGTGGCGATATGTGGATGATTTACGTGAGAAACTTATAACGTGGCATTTACTGACATTAAGCTCTAATTTGTTCTGAATGCACCAATGATCTAGCGCAATAAGCTTGGATTGTAGGAATGCGGCATCTGCGGGCGAGGTTATGGCATGATATAGTTTTAGATCATCAGCGTACATCAGATGTGAAACATTTTCCAATACTTCTGATAGATCTGAGATGAACACATTAAATAAGAGAGGTCCCAAGTGACTTCCTTGGGGTCCCCAGAGGACACTAATATTTCCTTGGAAATAAGACCTTGAAACTTAACAAATTGAGTTCTATTGTTAAGATAGGATTTAAGCCAGTCAAGTAAGGATCCTGTCACACCAATTTTTTTTAACTTTAAAATGAGGACATTGTGATCAACTCGATCAAACGCTTTGCTAAAGTCGGTGTATATTGTATCGACTTGATGCCCGTTTTCAAGTTCGCAGAGCGTATCAGATGATACGCTGATCAGAATCATGAGATTCGTTGTAGTCGAGCGACCTTTTCTAAAGCCGTGCTGTTGGTCATTAAGAACAGGGTTGATCATATTGGTTAATTTATCGCAGACAATTTTTTCGAAATAATTTCGGTATTGCTGATAGAATTGCTATACCTCTGTAGTTCTCAATTTTTCGTTTGTCTCCATTTTTGTGGATAGGTGTGAGGTGCGATGATTTCCAAGCCGAGGGGAAAGTTCCCAATGACAGTGACTTGTTGAAGAGAAAATATAAAGGTCTTGAAAGTTGATGGGCACACTTTGATAAAAATAGGGGAGGAATAATATCAGGACCTGGACCTTTTTTGGTATCAATAGTCTTGAGAGCAGCGAGCACCTCCTCAATAGAAAATGAGATATTATCAATAAGTGTAGGAACCGAAATGTTGGGTTCACTGTGGGTTGAATCTGACTGGGCACTAAAAACCTCTTGAAAACGGTCAGCAAACATATCGCAGATATTACGCCGGCAGGAAGATTGCGTGATCCCATTACACATGGTCATGGGATAACCCGAACTTTTTCGTTTTGTATTAACAAATTCGAAAAATCTTTTTGGTTCTGTTATGATATCTTCACCAATTTTTTTAACATAACACTCATACGCAACCCGGGACTTAGAAGAGAACTCTGAGGCCAGCGTGTCATAACTTTTTTGAAGATTAGGAGAAATCGCGCCTGTTTTCTTAAGTTTTTTAAATAGCTTATTTCTTCTATTCCGCAGTGATCTGAGGTTTTTATCTAACCAGGGCTCTGAAACTTTGTCTTTTTGTTTTATTACAGGGACATAATTATCGACAATTTTAAAGATCACATCGTAAAACGTTGTTATGGCATTGTCAAGATCATTACATGAGAAAAGGGATGTCCAGTCTATCGAAGACAGTTCGTTATTAATGCAATTGAAATCAGCATTACGGAAGTCAAATACAATATTATTATTGTAAGAGTGAACAAAATTAATGTTGTTGCATGGTAGTTCTACTATGATAGCAGAGTGATGTTGTGTATTAGAGAAAAGATTCTCCGCGTCAGAGGCAGGGCTAACAATCACTTCATCATATGCGTCTGTAAAGATCATATCAAGCCATCTCCCATTTTTATTGGGAAAATGCACTACCTGATGTAAGTCGTTATTATATAGTGTGTCGATAATAGTGGTGTCAATATCAGACAGAAGATTCCCCGGTATAATAGTGTTATCGGAATGATTAGTCTGAAAAGAAATATTTGGGCGATTAAAATCGCCGAGAAGGAAGATATTGTCATTCTCTGTTAAGGAGCAATTGACACTATGAAAAATTTCAAGAATGTCGTGGATAGCAGGACTACGATTGGGCGTAAAGCTCAATCGTGCGATACTCTAGATGAAAGATAATTTTGTTTTAATTTGAGTAATTTTGTCGGGGAAGTGGTAGTGGGGGTGACGACATTGAATTAATTTTTTCACTTTACGCTAAGGTTGCTCAAAATATTTTATATAAAATTTAATATTCAGAAATTTAATAGGTCTGAGAAAATTCGTGTATTGGGTTTAGTGAAATTGCGCAGTTCGTATGGGAGGTGGTAGAAGAAGGGGAGAGTTCTTAATGACTTTTTCAGAAATAACTATAAGCATCATGCTTTTGATATGTTTAAATTGCAGATCGGTAGCATTCATATTTTTCAGGAAATCGACTTTTTGTAAAATTGTGAAATTGTGTGAGATTGTATGGCAGGGAGTAGAAGGAGTGAAGCTAATCGTCTCATTTTTTTGGACTTACTAATAATTCTAAATAAATATTTAGTGCACAATTTCAGCTCATAAATTTTATACGTACTGAGTAAATTTACACGTATTGAGTAAATTTGTTTAGAATATTTCATGAAAAAGTGCATTTTGTATGAGAGGTGGTGGAAGGAGGGGGAGGACACGCATCATTTTTGTACGGTAGATTGATATCATTATAAAACATAACAGGGCTACGATTGCGCGTAAAACGCAATCTTAAGATACTCTAGATGAAATAGAATTTTTTATGATCCCAAGAAATTTTGTATGGGGAGTGTTAGAAGGGGTGATAGCATTGAACTAATTTTTCCCCATCATGCTAAAGTAGCTATAAAAATGTTTTATACTAAATGCTTACTCCAAAAATTGAATAGGAGCTGAGAAAATTAGTGTGTTAGATTTAGTGAAAATGTGCAGTTTGTATGGGAGGTGGTAGAAACGGTGGAAGGATTTTAGTGATTTTTTCAGAAATAACTAAGAATATCATAATATTGACATATCTTAAATTTTAGACTAGTGACATTCATACTTTTCAAGAAAATAGATTTTTTATGAAGTTGTGAAACTGTGTCATATTGTATAGGAGGGGGTAGAAGCAGTGAAGGTAGTCAAATAATTTTTTCTGATCTTAGGGATAATGCTAAATAAGTAGTTATTACAAAATATGAGCTCGATAAACGTTATACGTTCTGAGAAAATCGGCTTTGAGCATTTCATGAAAAAGTGTACTTTGTATGGGAGGTGGTGGAAGGAGAGGGAGGACGCAAAAACTTCTTATACTGTAGATTGAAATCATTATGGAAGTAAGGTATCCCGAAATTCAGACTAATAGCTTTTATACTTTTCGAGCAAATCCATTTATAGCCGAATTGGGAAATTATGTCATTTTGTATGGGAGGGGGTAGAAGGGGTGGAGCTAATCGTCTAATTTTTTTTACCCTTACCAACAATTTTAAATAAATATTAAGTGCAGAATTTTAGCTTGCTAAATTTTATACGCACTGAGTAAATTGGCTTAGAGTAATTCATGGCAAGTACAGTTTGTATGGGAGGTAGTAGAAGGAGGGGGAGAACACGCATAATTTTTATACGGTAGATTTATATTATCATAAAAGTAATATATTCCAAATTTCAGGCAAATAGCTTTTACACTTTTCGAGCAAATCCGTTTATTGTCAAATTGCGCATTTGTGTCATTTTGTATGGGAGGGGGTAGAAGGGGTGGAGCGATTTGGCCCGTTAACGAACTTGACCTTACTTTTTTGTCAAAAACGATGTGTACGAAATTTGAGCTTTCTAGCTCAACGCGTTCTCAAACTAGAAAGCGAACGGACGGACGGACGGACGGACATCCGGTTTTGAGATTTTTGAGTAATAATATTAATTTCTGTATTCATCATTTTTTTCTCCGAGCCTTATTTCTTGGTGTTACACACTCCAGAGCAAACTTATAATACTCTCAGATTTCATCTAGAGTATAAAAATAATATGTGCCAAATTTGAGACCAATAGCTTTTATACTTTTCGAGTAAAACCCTTTATTATCAAATTGCGCAATTGTGTCATTTTGAATGGGTGGGGGTAGAAGGGTTAGAGCGATTTGGCCCATTTACGAACTCGACTTTACTTTTTTGTTAAAAATGACGTGTAGAAAATTTTAACTATCTAGCTCAACGCATTCTCAAGCTAGAGAGCGAACGGACGGACGGACGAACGGGCGGACGGACGGACATCCGGTTTTGAGATTTTTGAGTGATTATATGAACTTCTATATCATTAATTTTTTTCGTCGAGCCTTACAAACTTTATAGCAAACTTTTAATACTCGCATATTTCATCTAGAGTATAAACATTACAGAACCATGATCGAGTGTAATGCCCAATCGGGAGATGGTAGAAAAAGTAAAAGGTTTCGAACAATTTTGAAACTGCTTATATGCCGTAGTGTGCAATTTTAAGTTAACAGTCAACAAGTCATTATACATACATATGAGAAATCAATCACTCAATTATAAAAGCACATATTGGGGCAGAGGACAGAAAATTTTCTCTTCCAAAAGGCGCGATTCTGAGCATCGGCCTTCAGTTGTAGCCTGAACTGGATTTTTCCTCTAGCCTCTCTCAACTGCTCGCTTCCATGCTACATTGTCAACTAACTTGACATATTCCGTGAGAATTATAATGCAGAGCTTGTTTGGTGATGATTCACGCTGATTTCCTCAAAGTGTGCCATTTCCGCCTTTGAATCTCAGTGCCTATTTTAGTCTGTCCAGTTGTACTCCAAGGTTTGTCGTTCGAGGACAAAAAATCCCTAAAATTCGTCGGAGACATTGCCATTGACACAGTGATCTTGAGAAAATATTTAACAAGCTGTTTCATTAGTCGATGGTTCTCTATCTTTTTGCGGGATACCACTCGGAACTCCAAAATCTAATCTATGTAGACTAGCTTGCCATCATCGATTGATGTTTATATTTCATATCACAGGAGTATCTAATCATATCCATATCCTATTCTATTTTACAATTTCACTAAAGCTTGAATCGGGCTTTGCCTTCCTAACATTCGCACAACCCTCTATCTACGAATTTTCCTTTCGTAGATTGAGGTAACTGAGGTATAACCAAGAAGGCAGTCTGCTGGAATTATACTTCGACAGGGATTTGAACTCACAACCATGGCGCACCAACTCGGCAACACCCTAACTCATCATCATCATTCTTTAGGTCTTTTTAATTTCGAATTAATACTCCATAGCATGAATATGAGAAGTGGGGAAAATCCCTATTTAATCAATTACACAAAACTTTGACCTTCAAAAATGAAATATTGCTCAAATCTACTTTTTTTTTAACTGACCAAATGTTATAAGTTGGGTGGAGGAATACTCCTTCGGATGATATCACCATTTGCAACGCCTTAGCTTAAGAAAATACTTTTATTTGGATTATCAATCCAATCCTAGAAACTGAAAAATTTGTGCTATAAGTTCCTTTTAAAGGACCGTATATACCAAAAAGGCGTTTTCGTTGAAGATGAGGCAATTTCGAATCGAAAAATTATGCGAATAGCTCAAAATAGTTGTAAAAGTAAAAAATTGGTGGAAAAAGAGCTCTCCAATTAGCTGGATGGTCAGGAGCTGACTGGAAAAAAATGATTATGAAAATGGTTAAAAACTTTAATTGGTTGCGTAATTTTTATTAATATATTTTTTTTCAGCTCGCATTAAATCAAAACTTATTCTAATAATGATACTTTTTTCCATATGAACTTCTTTCATGTCTGGCCTTTTCTTTTTATTGTATCCAACGTCCATGAAGTCATTTAGGACGTTGAATTCTCGTTAAAATTCAAAGCGGGAGTTAATTTTCTTAACAATAGGTATGGCCTGAATTCTTGGAATCTATAAAAAACAACTTAGTTTGAGTAAAATATATACAAAAAGATACGAATTTACCTATCTTTCACGAATAACTAATTATCGCAAATTAAATCATTGTCCGATATATGTAACTATTACCAGATCTCAGTAATGATCAATACAAAAATAGCCCACAATATCGAGCAAACATAATTTAATATATTTATGACTCTTCGCTTTTAAATTTAGATATACCTTAAAAATGGGTTGAGCCACGGACGAAAAATACGAAAGGCTCTAACAATTGGTTTTTTGTGCCAAGATCAAACACGGCACTATGCCAACAATGCGATAAAGAGTGAGAAATTGAAAAATCTGAAATGAAAACATTTTGCGTATTCTTTGAATATTGTTGAGACTTTATCCGAAGAATGCCAAGAAGTTTATTTATAACTAGCGCACATCACTTCCGAGAAAATGCTCGTCTTCCGTTCACCACCCCCAACCACCCGGCAAATAGTATTGAATTTTCCACCTGAAAATAGGACTGTGAATTTAAGAAAGGATATCATCGTTTTTAGTAGATCTTTGGCCCTCAAATCAGTACTGTGTAGCCAAATCTCTTGAATCGGAAACGTAACAGAGTAGTTCAAGGAAAAGGCAATACAGAAGCACTAAAAAGGATACAACAACGTGCGGTGTCCATGAATTTGGATCCTGCCCAGAAGCAATATTTATGCCAAACAATTGGCACCGCTGGAAAATTGCATTTGGGTTGGCTGCTATTGCCAAGGTATGTTTATCCTAGCTATGGGCAAGTCGTTCCTGTGACCGAGGCGGTAAAGGGATGGGGATTGCAATTCCATTGAGTATCATTGTTGGGTTTAAATTTTGCCGACATAGTACTCTATGCCAACAGGACTTTTATATCTTTCGACATAACCCCGTCCATATACATTCATAGCTGAATTATGCAAATTCAAATCGATCTACGGTAATCAGGATTTTGATTCAATTCTGTGTCCTTTAAATCCAAGAAGGAACTTTTCTCTCTGTTCGTCTTATCCTTTTTAAAATTCTACTTTCGAAAATGGGTTTCGCCTGTACGGGCAAATCAATTCGTAGCATTGTCTCAAGTACATTCCGTCGAAGAACTTATCGTCGTCAAAGTCGAAGTGCGAGGATGGTGTTTCGGCTAAATTTTGTCGAAAACTTTCGAGAAGGAAAAAAAATGGGATAAGGAGATTTCAAAGAGCAGTCGAATAAGTTTTCCAATACGATTGGATCTTGTCTGTCGAGTTGAGCCCTTTATCGTCTCATTACATTTTGTCGTCATATCATTCTGACAAACATTGTCTTTTGGCCCGAAAATTCCTTGAGATTGTAAGATGAAGAGCGACGGAATAATGACAAGAACACAAAGTGAACTTCAGTCGAAGAAAATCCGTCGACACTCGAACACAATCAAATCTTCTCGTCCTTCCATCCACTATGGTTCTCATACAAGTACTTTAAATAGGAGCGATGGCAGTAAGTACTTACGAAATCAGAATGATGACTCTATAAAGCTCGAATATATATGTAATATTTTCTTCGATTTGGAAATGAGAGAATCCTTTTCGTACTTCTTTACACATTTCATTTGAAACGTTTGTTATGCGGACGAAAAATAGAAGAAAAAAAAGAAAAAAAACCAAAGGATTCAAGATTGAATCTGATGCCTGGTAAAGTGTTTCCCGAATAATCTAAAAGCGATTTTGTTAGCTTCGTTTGGCTTGTTTTCTTTTTTTTTATTCTTGTCGTTTCATTTGCAATTACTTCAGGACGTTTGAGTGGATTTCATTCGCGCATTCATTATACAATTCGTTAAATACGGAATTTCATTAAATCGACGAGAACGACATCGGCGACAATATTGAAGGACTTTTATGCGAAAACGAATTGTTTCCGAAATTAAAGTCGTAATTGATGCAATTAATTTGTATAGGTAGTGAACTTTCACAATTGGTCAGTAGGTATTCGATTCAGGGAGAAGTATTAGTTATAGTCAGAATCTAGAAATTCATTTTTTCCTACCGACTTTAACACAATATTTTTTTTTTTTTTTACAGAATGACCTATGTTATAGGCAATGTCGGCCTTTATGAGCAATACACAAACACAGTCATGGGGGGAAGGAATGCGATTGGGAAGGTTGGGGAAGGGGAGTGAGAACGATCGTAGCGAGTGGAGAAGCTGGTATATTGCTCAGTTGTACTGGCTGCTTACTGACAAATATTTGCAGATGTTATGGGGGACTGAATGAAAGCGAACAGAAACCATCTACTGAGTATCTACGCCTTCTTGAAGTGGAACTGTTTCACTTTTACACCGTTTCCCCATTTTATTGCGAATAATTTTTTATCACCAGTAGCAACTGAAAAATTTGCGCTTAAAAAAATCCCGTCTGGAGTGGAAATCGAACCCACGACCTATTGACTGAGAAGCAAGCACGCTGCCCACTATGCCACGGAAGCCTCCTATTCTTTCAATGTCCATTTCATGCAGAGTACAATATTTATTTATTTATTTATCATAACAAGATATTTAGTTACATAATTATTAACTTATATTTTTTAATTTAATTTAATTTAATTTAATGTAACTTAAAACAAATTAACTTACATAGCTTAATCAGTAAAATGGGCACTGGTAGAAGGATGGTCATACAGGGTTTTGAATACTTTATAAAACAGAGCGCAGTCTTAGTTTGTATGTAAATTTATTCATTGGGGGTGTGTAGTGAGCACTGAATTTGTTAAATACTCTACAACATCTGTTAATAGGCTCATTTTGTCCGTAAACTGTACTATGCGGATATTCCTTTAGTAGTCTTGAATGTCTCGTCAGCCTGACATTGTTATTGAGTCTGAATTTATCTGATATGTGATCTACCATAATATCGCCATTCAAAACATCTAAGGTAAAACAGGATGTGAGCATAGTTCTTCTAGAACTAAGAGGTAAAAGATTTAATATTTGGAGCCCAGTTGCGTACGGTGGAAGGTTCTCAAAGTCTCTAGGATCATACAAGTCCCTAAGAGCAAAGAGAAGGAATTGCTTCTGTATTGACTCTATTCTGTTGCTGTATAACTGGAAAGAGGGATCCCAGATGGGACATGCATATTCCAGAAGAGGACGGACAAGGGAGCAGAATAATGTTTTAGTGACCCATACATTCTTAAACTCTTTGGCTCTTCTCTTAATAAATCCAAGAAGTTTATTGGCTTTTGAGATTAATCGGTTGTAGTGAGATTTAAAGCACAGTTTATTGTCGAGTAGAATGCCGAGGTCCTCAATTTGATCTACGCGATGTAGTTGAGATCCACTTAGGAAATAGTCATGTATGTATGTGGTTGAGCGCCCTTTTCTAAAACCGTGCTGCTTGTTAATTTGTCGCAGATAATTTTCTCGAATAATTTCGGTATGGCTGATAGAATAGCTATACCTCTATAGTTCTCCACATTTCGTTTGTCACCATTCTTATGGATGGGTGTGAGATGCGACGATTTCCAAGCCGATGGGAATACTCCCAATGAGAGTGACTTGTTAAAGAGCCAGTATAGAGGTGTTGAGAGCTGAAGGGCACATTTCGATAGAATAAGGGGGGAATGAGATCAGGACCTGGACCTTTTTTGACATCAGTAGTTGTAAGTGTATCAAGCACCTCCTCAATGGTTAATGAAATATTTTCAACGAGTGGAGGAACCGAAATGTTGGGCTCGATTTCGGTCGAATCCGACTGGGCTCCAAAAACGTCGCGAAAACGGTCAGCAAACATATCGCATATATCATGCCTGCAGGAAGATTGCGTGATTCCATTGGACATGGTTACGGGATAGCCCGAACTTTTACGTTTTGTTTTAACAAAGTCGAAAAATCTTTCCGGTTCTGTTATGATATCTTCACCGATTTTTTTTAGATAACCCTCATATGCAATCCGGGACTCAGAAGAGAACTCTGAAGCCAGCGTGTCATATTTTTTTTTGAGATTGGGAGAAATTGCGCCCACTTTCTTAAGCTTTTTGAATAGCTTATTTCTTCTATTCCGTAGTGATCTTAGGTTTTTATCTAGCCAGGGTTCCGATAATTTATCTTTTTGCTTTATTACAGGGACGTACTTGATAGCAATTTCGATGATCACATCGTAGAATGCTGTTATGGCATTGTCAAGATCATTAGATGAGAAAAGGGCTGTCCAGTCTATCGTGGACAATTCATTATAAATGCCATTGAAATCAGCATTACGGAAGTCAAATACAATAATATTATTGTAAGAGTGAACAAAATTAGTGTGATCGTATGGTAGATCTACTATGATGGCAGAGTGATGTTGAGTATTAGAGAAAAGATTCTCAGAGTCAGAGGCATGGCAACAATCACTTCATCATATGCGTCGGTAAAGATCATATCAAGCCATCTCCCTTTTTTATTGGGTAATTTTACTACCTGATGTAAGTCGTTATTATACAGAGTGTCGATAATAGTTGTGTCAATATCAGACGTAAGATTCCCTGGTATAATAGTGTTATCCAAATGATTTGTGTGAAAAGAGATACTTGGGCGATTAAAATCGCCGAGAAGGAAAATATTGTCATTTTCTGCTAAAGAGCAGTTGACAGTATGAAAAATGTCAAGAATGTCGTGGTATTTTTGGTCTTCATAGTTAGGCTGGATGTATACAACACCAATGTAAACATATTTATTGATCAGTTTGATTCTGATAAATTTATGTTCAAAAAGTGTTGATGGTGTTGTGTTAACAATCTCGCTGGATAGAGATTTATGAACTGCAATCAGGACGCCTCCTCCTTTTGACAGACCTGTTGCGCTATAATTCCTGTCATTTCTGTATCTGGTTCAGTTGTTGTCTAGTATTTCTTCATTTTTGAAGGAGTCGTTTAGCCCAGTTTCCGTAATAATTATGACATTAAAGTGACAAGATTTCGCGTCAATGAAGAGATTATTTATCTTCCCTCTAATGCCACCTCCGTTATGGTAAAAAAAACGTAGATTATTTTTTGAATTAGGAACGAAGAAACCGATTTTGATCTTCCCGGCTTTTTTGCATATCAGAAATATGCTTCGAGGAAACATGGGAACCGTATGTCGCGAGATCCTTATGAACTTGGTCAGGAGAAAGATTGAACTGCTCGTGGAAGCGTGTATAGATCAGCCGTAACGCTTTTAAGTCCGTTGGAAGCCCTTCTTGTTGAATGGATAGCATCAGACTGGTTTTTGTTTTGCCGTTAATGCAGGTTGAATCAGATTTGTTGTGCATATACGCAAGATACAGCCGCACGTTGTCAAATATTCTGTGCTCTCTCAATCGAGATAATAAATATCTGTTCTCCTCAGAATTTGCAGAGTTCATCCAGAGCTTTACGACTGGAGGAAAAACTGGGTAGGGGAGTTTTTGTGACAGTGACTGCAGATTTAAGATTTACGCAAGATAATTTTTCATTTTTATCCCCAGTATGTGTTACTGACGACGAAAGGTAAGGATTAATTGTTTCTCCACGCACAAAATTATTGTACGGACCAGAAGCTAGGTCAGGCTTCGAAGTAGGAATTGGGTCTAAATTTGAGGTAGGAAGTGGAATCGAACTAGGAACTGCGACTAGGTTTGAAGTCGGTAGCGGATTCGAAATAGGAGGGTTCATGGAATGAGGCAAAGAATTTTTATCGGAGTTCATGCGATTAGTTCTGGTTTTAGAGGTAGTGCTAGTATTAGGCTTTCGGGGCAAAGAATTGGGAGAAGTTTTTTTCTTATTTGTATTCGTAACTATTTTATTCCTAGAATTATTGTTACTATTAATTTCTTGACTTGTTATTCCTATTATTAATTTTTTGGCTATTATTGTTGTTATTCTTATTACTAATATTGTTATTGTTATTGCCACACTTATTGCGCTTCAAACTTGACTTCCAGTGGCTAATTTCCATGTTGTTCCATTTGAAGACGCCCGATTTCGTGCTGAAGAAGAGCCAGTCATACTGTCTGGGCATGTACAGTTTGAAATTTGTGTACTTAATCCCTCTAGGTCTGCGGGTCGGTAACTTCTCGCATTTACAGCCCGTTATGGAAAATTGATCTGTAAGGGTTTTACACAGCCATGATTCATTCGAGTTTGGTGGAGCTCCCGTGACAAAATAAGCAAGTGTGTCTGGTGATTTTTTCATTTCCTTATTAATACTATTGAGCTTCTTGATTCTTGCGTCCCAATCAGCTTGAGACTAAGTTGTGTTGAATTTGACCAGCGATGTCTTCGGTGCGTGTTTTCAGGTATGTGCACTTTTGGCAGCGAGAACGTCTTAACAGGCGATAACGAAACTGTCTGAATATGAAGGTTTTCTTGCGAGAGCTGAGATGATGAAGAGTCTCGTGATTCATCAGTTTCGTCCCCACAAACAAATCGGGTGATGGCCAGTTCGCGTTCAAAATCAGCAAGTTTTGTTGCTAAATCATCGGGCTGCCTGATTTCGAATCCAGAAGTGTGACGTAGATGATCTGACACGGTCACAAGAGATTTGTCGGCCTTGGCAACAAGCGCCTTAATTGACCTGACTTCGTCGTGAATGTTGTTGAGCTTGGATGTAACAGCATGCCCGTCCGGAAGCGAGACGTTGTCTGTTAACGTAGCAGAGATGTCGTCCAATAAACTATTTATTATCGTCGTCAGTTTCGAATCCGATTGCGTCCATTTCTTCTGCAATTTGGATGTGTCGTGTTGTATTAAATTGCAACATGAGTGTAGCTTGTCCAGTTTAGATCCGTAATCACGAAATTCTTCGATACAATCGCTAAGGTTCGATATAGTATCAGCAAGGCTATTAACTTAATTTGCTATGAAAGAACAAATACTTTTTAGATCTTCTAAGGCAGTGTTGTTCGAGTCAATTCGCGATGAAGTAATGCTAAGCAATCTCAGAACGTGACACGGCTTAATAGCACTACACTCGGCGCATGTAAAGCTACTTGAATTTTTCGAGATCCGAGAATATGTGACACGACCAATACGGAAGCTATGCTCACAAATTCCATCACATGTGATACGATTGTCATTGCTCAGTACCTTTGCGCAAACACCACATACTTCAAAGGATGGTGATGAGGAAAACATATCGCAATTCAAAGTAAGAGTCTCTGGGTCAGGGAAACAACGTATTTAGATAAAATAGGTCAAGTTTGCACGCACAAGTAATTAAAAAGAGTCCACTGTTATATTAATTTTATATGCTATCGGTTAATAACTGCAAGTCATCGAAATCGAATGTAGAAAATGGAACTAGGTCAAGTTTGCAGAAATGATTACCGATAGTTCACTGTTATGTAATTACTTTAATTTAATTCAGTCAGTCAATAACAGAAATATTTGTTGCCGCTCAAGAATCTCGATTCCGAGTGACCGTCTGTCCGTGTGTCCGTCTGTCTGTCTGTCTCTCTGTCTGTCTGTCCGTCTGTGCGTCTGTCTACAGCATAACTCTCGAAAGCTTTGAGCTATAGTGCTAAGAATTTGTGTGTGTAATTTTTAGCAGAAAAATAACTTTAAGTTCTTGAATGGGCTACATCCCCCCACTCCTTCTACCCCCTCCCATACAAATTTCATGAAATTTCGAAATGTTAAGAAATTTTTTTTTCTTTGAAACTATTTAAGCTATCAACTTGAAATTCAGGTCAAAGTATAACGATATATATGTCATTAATATCACGGAATATTAACCCGATCCCTTCATCCCTTCTACCCTCTCCCATAGAAATGGACAATTTTGAAAAATACATATTTTCGATTTTCATTGAAAATGGTAAAGCTGAAAAGACAAAATTTTGTCAGAATGAATTCTACTATAATTGCAATTTATTTTAAAAATAATTATCAACTTCACCTCACTTTTTCTACCCCCTCCCATTTAAATTAAATTATTTTCCTTCGAAACTGTTAAAGCTATCAACTTGATATTTTGTATAAAGTATACAAATAGAAATATTAATAATATGAAAAAATAAACTGCCAACAAGTCGGGCGAAACTTTATTATTCTTGGAACAAGTTGTGGATGAGTGGAAAGTCAATATGCAGGTTAGAGTGGTTAGGGAAGACTAAGTGAAAGGGAGTTCTTGGGGAGGGCTGTTGTCAATGTAATAATATTTCATTCATTTCTGCAAGTTTGGGTTTTTATGAGGGGAGGAGGAGGGTAAGGGTGGGTGGATGTTAATAGCTTTTTAATTAATTGCTTGAATTACGTCCAATATTCTCTGTATAGAATGTGTTTCATAGACGAAGTTGCATAGAATTTTCATAAAATTCGGTGTATTTTACATTCACGAAACCGAACATTTGTATGGGAGGGGAATCGTAAAATTTGATATGCATTTTTATTTCGCTTCTCTTGTAAGGTGCTTGTATAAGATTTCAAATTCGTAGCTTTTAGTTTGTTGGTTATTAGTTGATTTAACGAAATTGGTCGAAATCATAGTTTTGTACGGGAGGGGGTAGAAGGGCGAGCGCGATTTCAAAACTTTTAAAGCAACTTCATTTGAATTATTTTTATAAGTTTTTATGCCAAATTTGAAATTGATAGCTTTTAAGAGTTAGCTGATAACTGATTTCTTAAAAATGCTCGAAAAAATAATTTTGTATGGGAGGGGGTAGAGGAGGTAAGGGAATCGTAAAACTTGTGATGTAATTTTCTTTTTTTTCTACTGTAAGGTGCTCGTACAAAATTTTAAGTTCGTAGCTTTTAATTTGTTGGTTATAAGTTGATTTAATGAAATTGGTCGATATCATACTTTTGTATGGGAGGGGGTAGAAGGGCAAACGCGATTTCAAAACTTTTAACGTAATTTAGTTTCAACTATTTTCATAAGGTTTTCTGCAAAATTTCAAATTGATATCTTTTATTAGTTAGGTGATAATTGATTTCTTAAAAATGGTAGAAAAAATAATTTTGTATGGGAGGGGGTAGAATTTTTAAGGATTTTCGACCAGTTAGTATTTCATATGCTTAAAGATTTTTTTTTAAATGCATCTTGCAAATTTTCAAGTTTCTTCCTTAAAATTTCACTCAAAAATTTTGAGCTTATGTGTTTTTTTCTATACACATGAAACACCTTGTGCACGTTAGACCGGGGGGGTCGGTTTATAATAAATATGGATCAAGTTATTATTATTTTTCTATGTACATTAAATATAGGTATTCACATGCAAAATTTTAACTTTGTATCTTTCACCAGAGCCCTAAAAAAATCACTCAAAGTTTTCGACATTTTTGCTTATCACCTCCCTCCCCTTACATCTCCTAACTTAAAATTCTTACCAAAATTAACTATTATGTAGTTCTACAATCTGACAAATTTTCGATTTGATATCTGTACTAGTTTTTGAGATATAAGGATTTGTAATTTTGAAAAGTGCATCATTTTTGAAATGCTCCCCGTTTCCCCCCACTACTATTATTTTGACATGTTATATTTTTTTTGTATTTGCCTAGTTTAGCTTAATATACATTTTAAGTTTCAATTACATAGCTTAAGAGATAGTTGAGATATTAGTTTTCAAGTGTTTTTCTTTGCACCCCCCCTGACCCTCTCCCTTACAATAATTAGCCGCTTTCTGAGCTGGTTCCGATGAAACTATATGCCACCTTAACGGTATTTAAATATGATTTTTTTACGATAAGTAATTTCGAAGATATAATCATTTGAAAATAAAATTCGGCCGACAATTAGTTCTTAGCCCCCCCTTTTCGCACCCCAATGGATAAAAAAATAAAATAATTTTTAAAGTTGTCCCACAAAATCCTCTATATGTATGTTAAGTTTTAGCTTCCTAACTGTTACCATGGTTGAGATATTTGAATTCGTATTTTTCGATTTAAGCGCTCCCCCCGCCTCCCCCTGAACCTGTACACCCCCCAAAATGGGTATCCGCCTGAGATCCGCAACTACCTACAATCCCCCCAAAAATGAACTTTCCATCTTGAAGGGTTTGGGAGTTAATGTGCGCTGAGCGTACACGTCGGCGGACGGCGTACAGACAGACGGATTTTTTTTTTTTGCATTTTTAGGCTAATTTAGTCATGAATCGCGAAAAAAAAAAATTTCAGGGTAGCAAAGTTTTTTTTTTTCTTGTGTCGATCACAATACTTTATTATTAGAATAATAAAGTAAAATTATTTTGATCCGTATACTTCTTCTACCCCCTCCCATACAAATGCATAATTTTTGTTAAATGCATTATATCGATTTCCATTCAAACTAGAAAAAGTACAAACTTCAAATTTTGCCAAAATTTGTTTCTTAATAATTGAAATAAGTGTTAGAAAAAATTATCAGCTCCGCTTCACTCCTTCTACCACCTCCAATACAAATATCTGTATTATAAATTCAAGAAAAGCATTTCTCCTTCAAGTATACATATGTACATATGAGAGCTATCGACTTTGAAATTGAATCAAAGCATGGTGATAAGAATGATGATAAGCAGTTTCAAAATCATCTTAAATGCTCCACTTCCTCTGCCACCTCCCATACAAAGGCCCCAATTTCAGAAAATTTATGACCAATTTCTTTAAAAATAATGAAAACTAAAAACTTAAATTCAGCAAAAAACATTTTGCATGGCATGTTCGGTGTCATATACAAAAAATACAAACCTCCCCCTCTACTTCTATCACCTCCCATGCAAAAGTCTCTATTCACTATTCGAAAGAATTTGAGATGACATATTTTCCGGTATATTAAAGTCATTTCCATCTCATCTAAAGTATCATATGATTGGGCTTTAAGCCCAATCATAATTCTGTTATGTTTTTGATTGGATTATATCGACGGCTGACAAGCAAAGGTGTCTAAGTCACAAAATGCAAATTTTACTGCAGAGCGTTTTAAAACCAAAAATCACTGTGATGATTAGGCTGGAAGAAACTGGAGGTCCACATTCTCACATTTTAAAGAACTTTAAGCCTGAATATGTAAACTTCTAATAATTTAAAACAGAACGTTTTAAAGAAGAAAGCAGTAAACGGACTCCACGAAAAAAACCCAATTTCTAAAAAAATTGGACTGAAGCACTTCTGCTTGTCAATCGTCGAATCTTGCTATCATTCTTTTCACAATCCTATTTATATTTCTCAATGATATCATTGTGTATATATATTTCATTTCGATAATGATCCTTTATGGGTACACTTCAAATATGCAAACATTTCCTGACCAAAACCCAGGATAAAAACAAGAATGATGAACATGAGAAAGGAACCTTTCCAAAGAAACCACTCGTACTTGCACACGAAACGAACAGTTATAACATATCGTAAGCATGGACTGCAATGCAGCTATTTCCAAAAGATTACATCGACTTGGAATTGAATAAAAAGACTCGCTCTACACCAATTCTAAGTCGTCATTCAAAAGGAGCTCCACTCCACCCGATGTTCGCTTTTTCTGCATATCTGTATAAGCGTTATGTTGCTAAACCGCTTCGTATAAGATCCTTAAAGGATTGCGAGCGCTGTTACTAAAACCTTCTTCTTGACAAAAAAAAAAAAACTACTTCCAATAAACCCGCTTTTCTTCACCTCAACCCACCACAAAATTTACAGTCTGGAAAGATGTCGTCTTGTATACGATCTGAAAGGTCCTTTGAATCTCCTGTAAGATGCAAAAGATGCGACATCATAGAAATTGATTGCATCATATACCAGGCCTGGATTATATGTACTGCGGTCCAGAATGGCACATAACATATATACACCACAAAATAACAATAATAATTGCAACTTAACAGGCAATGCTGCCGTACGAGTTACGAGTGAATTTCTTTTCTTTCTTTTTTCTAGGAAAAATTTTAATAAAATTCCAATAAATTTTTTTCCTTCATACCATTGTCGTCGAAAAGATGCAAGAAATACTAACGGATCACATTATGACTATCTTCTAGAGTGGATACTACGTCTTAGAAAAAAATTTGTTTTTTCGTCCGTTTCGAAGAAAAAATTAAGGAGAAGAATAGTGGAAATGGTTCTACTCGTTTGGATAATATGAATTATTTATTAGATAAACCCGTCATCATTTCAAATTGAATAGGGTTTCGTTGAAGTGGACGTCACTGGGTGTCTGTTACAAAGTTATGAGAGCCACTGGTTGGCTTTCGGGAAAAAATGGGGGAAACAATTGATTTTTGAAAAGTAAATTTAAGTTGGTGAAGTGGAGTATTAGTTAATGTTTGATTTGAGAAAAGTTGGGTTAAACAATGAAATCGTATGAATAATATCCAGTCAAAACTGGAAATGGAAAAGACCGTGGGTATTAACATAAAATGAATTACAGATTATTCTCAAAGATAATCAAGTTCATATTGAAAGTTTTTTGAATTTTATTGATTTAGAATTAATAAGGTTTTCACGTATTGGCATACACTTTCAGAATAGCGAAATTTAAATTAAATATATCCCTTCTTAGTCTATCTATCAAGCATTGAGTATTTTTGAGGGGTGTGTGAAAGGAATACTGGACTGAAGTTGATAATTTTTGAACAGTTTGAATGAAGTTGATATAAATTGAAAAGCACTTTTGGCTGAATATTTGTTTAAAAAAAAAGAATTTCCAGCTTTGTATAGATTTTAACTAAACTAAACAATATTTTTCTTCAAAATTTCGAGTTGTATTAGATTCTCTAGAAGAACTCTGCGCACCGCAACAAAATGTATTGAATGAGTGGTGTATGGTATTCACAGGAAATTCTTGTTCTTCAATGGTAATAAATTTGGTATTTGGCCTCCTAGCCTTCAGGTTCCTTAACATTTATTTGTTGTTTTGAAAAGGTTATTAGTCTTTCAAACGACCCTCTATCTACGAACTTGTATTTTTGCAGATTGAGGTCTTCAAGATACCACGCAATTAGTGCACCGAAATTATACGTCGATCGAGATTTGAACTCGTATTGTGAGTCTCCGTTATGCTCTCGAAGAGTACACATCACAATAATGTCCAATAGCAAATCCCGGATTAATTTTGTTGTGTCTTCACTTCAATTTGGAACGAAAAATGCAATGTGGAATTCGATATTCTTTATTAAAACTCAATACGATGACCACACTGGTCGGACGGTACAGCGAAACTGGGCCCCGGTTTTCTATTTTTGGTGGCAGTGCTGCCAGCATTATGCGGATGCAATACCTTCCCCCTTGAAAGAGTAATAGCGCGTACCGAACTACTGCTTGAAATACTGTAGCGCTGACGTTGATCCTCGATTATCTTGAGCCTTTGCGGTGGTTAGCGCTCCCGGGAGGGGTACCTTCTTTCCACGACGCCTGTTGATGACGTAATCGTCGCTGGTGCATCATCTGCAATCGGTTCTGCCGCAGACGGTACCTGAACATCGAAAGCTTCGACCAACATTTCAAATGGAAGGGTAGGCGAAGTCGACGCTATATCGCTTTTGTCATTGATGAAATGGTACCGTAATTGATTGGCGTGACGACGCTGCACATGCCCGCCAATTTCGACGTTGTAAAGTACGGACCCGCAACGTTTGATGACAGTTCCAGGATAGTTCCTTGATCGCTTCCTGGAGGAGTAGTCCATGACATAAACCTTGTCTTGGGGTTCATATTCTTTTAATACGTGCCATGGTGATTGTTATAATCTTGCTCCATCTTTTCATTCCGCAGACGTGGTGTGATTGTTAGAGGGGGTAGTAAATCCAACGGAATTCGGATTTTCCTACCAAACAAGAGTTTAGCAATGCCGCATTTGGAGTCGTTTGGTAACATCTTAGGTTTGTAATTCAATGCATCGGGAGTCATCTCTTCCCCCCTTGATTTAAGTAGCGCGCTTGAAAGTGTCGACAAACCGTTCTGCTTGACCATTACTTTGGGGATGATATGGCGCTGAACGTATGTGCTGCACTCCATTTACTTCACAAAACGTTTGGAATTGACGTAAATTGCGTTCCGTTATCGGATATAATTATTTCAGGTGACCCGAAACGAGCGAACAACGCCTTTAGGGTCTCAATTGTGGCTGATGCGGTTGTTGTAGATTGTGTAAATATCTCCGGCCATTTGGAGAAAGAGTCTACCACAACTAGGAAATTGTATCCTTGAAATGGACCTGCGTAGTCCACGTGAATGCGGCTCCATGTCTTGGTAGTAGTGGGCCAGGAAGCAAGTGTTGTCTTATACGGTGCTTTGTCAGCTGAAACATAGCGACTGCATTGCTTGACCAAGGTCTCGATTTGTGTGTCTATGTTTGGCCAATAAACATAGCAGCTTCGGGCCAATGCTTTCATGCGCATGATCCCCGGATGTCCAGTATGTAGCTGACGTAAGACTTGGGACTGTAATACAGAAGGAATTACTACTCGTTCCGACATTAATAAGCAACCATCTATTTTGGATAGCGATTCTCTGCGATTGTAGAAAAGTTTGAGTTGCTGGCCGGTGATATTCGTTGGCCAGGATGAACTAATTTACTGCGACACCTTTTGTAGTAACTGGTCCTCTGAAGTGGCTTTTCTGACCAATTCGTACGTGACAGCCAGTAGGGTCAAGGCCCAGCGTTGAAGTCGGTTGACCGTGTGGAAAGGAATTCCTTTCTTACTGCCAAATACTGACAGCAGGGGCTTGTGATCGGTGGATAAGGTGAATTTACGACCGTGAACTACTCGGTGGAATTTTGTTATGGCAAATATAATTGCCAGTGCCTCCTTCTCGATCTGGCTGTAGCTTTTCTCTCCGGACGTTAAAGCACGTGATGCATGTGCTATTGGCTTCTCTGTTTTATCGTGGTAGCGGTGAAAAATTACGGCCTCAATTCCGTAGGATGATGCATCCGCCGCTACTTTTATCTCATGCTCGGGGTCAAAATGTGTTAGTAATAGATCGGATTGGAAAATATCCTTTACCTTATTGAAAGAATTCTGACATTCTTTTGACCAGTGGCAAGGAACATCCTTAGCGAGAAGTTTGTCAAATGGCGCCCTTACTTCTCGCATCTGCTTGACGAACTGTCCATAGTAGCTTATCATTCCAATGAATGAGCGCAGCGTGTGCAGGTTTTTTGGTGGTGACAATCCTACAATTGAAGCTACTTTGTCGGGGTCTGGTCTTCGTCCTTCCTTGGAGATGATGAACCCGAGATATTTGATGCTGCTGAGTAGGAAACGACAATTTGCTGGATTGACGTGGAATCCCCATTCTCGAATTCGTTAGAAAAGATTAACGACATTCTGGCGATGCTCAGCTTCGGTTTTTCCGACGACAATGATGTCGTCTAGGTAGCTAATAACTCCACATAGGCCCGTGAGCATGGTGTCGATGATTTGCTGAAAAATTGCGGGTGCACTCTTCACTCCGAAATATAACCTATTATATTGGTATAGGCCTTTGTGTGTATTTATTGTGAGCAGGGTTTTTGAAGTATCGTCCAATATAATTTGTAAACATGCGTCAGCTAAATCTACTTTAGTAAAGAACTGCCCTCCACTTAATGTGGCAAATATGTCTTCTGGTAGTGGGAGTGGGTATTGGTGTGATTCTAACCTCTCACTTAAGCCTGTTGAAAAATCGGCACAGATACGGACTTCTCCATTCGCCTTATTGGTAGCGACAATGGGAGCTGCCCAAGAGGAAAAATCAACCCGGTTGATAAGTTCCAATTCCTCAAGACGCTGAAGCTCCTTTTCAACGGCTGGGAGTGCAGCGTACGGGACCGGTCTTTTTGGTCGGAAAATTGGTTTTGTAGATGGCTTTCAAGTGAAGAACGGCCTTTGTTTTTACGCACATTCTCAATGAAGATTCAAAAACATCGATAAACTGCTGCTGAAGTTCATCCGAAAATTGTGCTGATGTTATCGCTGCGACTCTTGGCTGACAAATAGTGTTAATCGGTACATTCCAATGTCTCAATTCTTCGATCCAATCAATCCCCATAACGTTGAGGTCGTTAATGTTGGAGACGTAGCCTGTGATGTCAATTTCCTTGGAATTGAAGAAAATTGCGAAGTCAACTCTAACAGGTCTCCAGACGCATTTCTGGCTACATGTTTTGTATCCCCTGAATTTGGTATACCAATCAGTTCCCACGTTTCTTCTGATATTATTGAGATGTCCGATGCTGTGTCGAGCTAGAGTTTTACCGGGATCCCATTAATTTCAACGGTGATGTACTTCCGATGCGCTTCATACTTTATTTTTGGTACTGAAAACAACCTATTGGTCTGTTTCTCGTCTGTGCGGCTCTTGTCTTTACGAGTTGACGCATCACAAAAACATTCCTTGTGCCCCATTTTACGGCATTGTGTGCCGGTATGGGTTTTGTAATTACAGTAACGAGCGTAATGGAATAATCCACAGTACCAACAAGCCTCTTTTTATTCGTGTGTTCGTGTTCCCGTTTATGAACTTGGTTATGTTTGCGTTGTTTCGGATTCGATTTTACTGACAGCAGAAGATTGAGTTTCTACCATGCGGCTGTCATGTTTCAGACTTGTTAGTCGTACGCCTTCGGAAGCCAACTTTTCTAATGTAATCTCTTTATCCGTTTCGATAAGAGACAGTAATTTCGTTCTGATATCGGTATCACTATTCGCGGTCAGTCCACACACGAAAATTAATGATTTGAATTGATCTGCTGTAAGATCAGCCAATTTGAATTGTTCTCACTTTTTGTTAACATTACCGGCGTACGCGACAAAATCCTCGACCGCACTTTTGGATATTTTTAGACAGTTATACCGTATATTGACTAAAGACATTTGACGGTCAAATATCTAGCACAGTACCTCACATGTTTCTTTGAAGTTGATGTCTCGCGGCGTTTTTGAAAGAATTTAATTTACAAACCGCGCATGTACTGTCGAGTCTAGTTTCCGAACTAAAAGGCGTGCTTTTGCCGCGTCATCGAGTTCCGCTGCGTCTACTTCGAACAAGTCGGTATAACGGGTATATCAGTCGGAAAATATCATGTTATTTTCCGGATCGTAATGAAAATCCGTCATGCATTTTGTTGACACTTCCATAGTTTTCTCGTCCCGTGCTGGTTTTTGCAGCCACTTTTATCAGATAACTGTAAGAGGGCTTTGTTGAGCAATTTCGTTTGAGTTGCGATTAATTTTTGTTGTTGCTCTAGCAACGCAGCCAAGGTGTCGGCATCCATTGCAATGTACACGACAACGACGAAAAGAAGAAAAAAAAAGAAAAATGTTCGTGAAAGTGTAAGAAAAATAAAACCTCACAATCCTCGTCGCCAAATAACTGTTGTGTCTTCACTTCAATTTGGAATGAAAAATGCAATGTGGAATTCGATATTCTTTATTAAAACTAAATACGATGACCACTCTGGTCGGACGGTACATTGAACCTGGGCCTCGGTTTTTTATTTTCGGTGGCAGTGCTGCCAGCATTATGCGGATGCAACATATTTGTTTATTGCCTTGTTTGCACCAAAAATTGATCCACCAACTTTCGAGAACAAAAGACTCCGTTTCGGACACCAAGGAGTAAAGCGAATCACTGAGTACAAAAGTGACCTTGAAAAGGAATGAAGATCTTCGAAAATCAGCAAAACAAGTGATTTCAGAGCCAGGAAAAATAAAAAAAAAATGAGGTTATGGCAAGCACTGAGCCACATGGGCCCAACAGTTTAATTTTCACCTGACCAATTACTCGGAAATAGCGACATAGTCAGAGGCTCTTCATAGACAATGGATCGTGTGTTCGATTCTCACTCCAGGCAGTAGGATTTTCTTACGCACGAATTTTTCAGTTGCTATTGGCGATGAAAAATTTTCGAAATAAAATGGGCAAAGTTACACTTCTAGAAGGTCTGTATACTCAGTACCCAGTGTACCCCATGACATCTGCAAATACTTGTCAGTAGCAGCTGAGCTAGGGTATAGCCTAGTAGGTAGTGTGTTGGTCTTGTAATGCGAAGGTCGTGAGTTCAAATCCCGGCCGGCGCAAAATATAATTCCGGCACATTGCTTGCGTATACCTTGGTCACCTCAATCTAAGAAAAAGAAAAATTCGTAGAAAGAGGGTTGTGCAAAGGACTAACAACCCTTCCACAATAAGTAATAAAAAACATAATAGGACTACGATTGCGCGTAAAGCGCAATCTTACGTTACTCTAGATGAAATAGATTTTTTTCTGATCCGAAGAAATTTTGTATGGGGAGTGTTAGAAGGGGTGATAGCATTGAACTAATTTTTTCCCCATCATGCTAAAGTAGCTATAAAAAATGTTTTATACAAAATGCTTACTCCAAAAATTGAATAGGAGCTGAGAATATTAGTGTGTTAGATGTAGTGAAAATGTGCAGTTTGTATGGGAGGTGGTAGAAAGAGTGGGGAGATTTTAGTGATTTTTTCAGAAATAACTAAGAATATCATAAAATTGACATCGCTTAAATTTTAGACTAGTAACATTCATACATACTTTTGAAGAAAATAGATTTTTGTGAAGTTGTGAAACTGTGTCATATTGTATGGGAGGGGGTAGAAGCAGTAAAGCAAATCAAATAATTTTCTCTGATCTTAGTGATAATGCTAAATAAGTATTTATTACAAAATGTAGGCTCGATAAATGTTATATGTTCTGAGAAAATCGGATTAGAGCATTTCATGAAAAAGTGTAGTTTGTATGGGAGGGGTTGGAAGGAGAGGGAGGACGCAAATAATTTTTATACTGTATATTGAAATCATTATGAAAGTAATATATCCCGAAATTCAGACTAATAGCTTTCATACTTTTCGAGCAAATCCATTTATAGCCGAATTGGGAAATTATGTCATTTTGTATGGGAGGGGGTAGAAGGGGTGGAGCTAATCGTCTAATTTTTTTGACCCTTACCAACAATTTTAAATAAATATTAAGTGCAGAATTTCAGCTTGCTAAATTTTATACGCACTGATTAAATTGGCTTAGAGTAATTCATGACAAGTACAGTTTGTATGGGAGGGGGTAGAAGGAGGGGGAGAACACGCATAGTTTTTATACGGTAGATTTATATTATCATAAAAGTAATATATTCCAAATTTCAGGCCAATAGCTGCAAATCCGTTTATTGTCAAATTGCGCATTTGTGTCATTTTGTATGGGAGGGGGTAGAAGGGGTGGAGCGATTTGGCCCGTTAACGAATTTGACCTTACTTTTTTAACAAAAACGATGTGTACGAAATTAGAGCTTTCTAGCTCAACGCGTTCTCAAGCTAGAGAGCGAACAGACGGACGGACGGACATTGGGTTTTGAGATTTTTGAGTGATAATATTATTTTCTGTATTCATCATTTTTTTCTCCGAGCCTTATTTCTTGGCGTTACAAACTTTAGAGCAAACTTATAATACTCTCAGATTTCATCTAGAGTATAAAAATGTTAAGGAACCCGAACATCAGGAGGCCAAGGTCCGATTTGGGCTGTAGCGCCATTGTAGAAGTTGTAGAAGCAGCTGAAAAACCGCAGAACAAATTTGCTTAGAAAGCGCGGGTGTGACGGTGGAGGATGTGGAGAGGGCGGTGGGAGATGGAGGTGGGAGATGCAGTAGATGATGGAGGAAGCGTAACTAAGATTTAGTAATAAAATAAAACCCAAGGTCATAAAGCTGTAAGTCCATTAAACAAATAATACACCAATTCAAAAAAATAAATTTCTTTGAATTGCTCAGAAAGCGGAGGTGTGACGTTGGAGGAGGTGGAGGGGAGCGGTGAAATAGGTGGTGGAAGAGGTGGAGTATATGGTGGAGGAAGTGGAGTAGGTGATGGTTGAAGAGGGGGAGAAGGTGGTGAAGAAGGTGGTGGAGAAGGTGGTGGAGAAGGTGGTGGAGCAGGTGGTTCTAATATGTAGTAACAAAATACAGCTCAATGTCATAAAACTATAAATTCATGAACTACTCAAAAATTTGCCAGCCTCACCATTCGCTACGGTCGTTCTCACTCCCTCCCCTACCTTCTCGTCCCCATTAAACCTTCCCTCCATGACTGTGCTTGTGCATTGATCATAAAGGCCGAAATTGCCTATAACACATATCATTCTGCAAAAAATGCACATTATTGCAGCATTGATTCAAGTAGCAGCCCATCGCCAAGATTTCTGACACATCGCGATGATCATCGCAAAAGGGACAATGTGAAGGTAACTTTGACAATAAATTTAGAATCCTAGAATTGCACAATAGTAATGTAGTTCCACTCCAATTGTTTGACCATGAACCTTTCGAAAAACCGAAAATAAGGGTAATTAATAAAGATATGGATAGGCAGAAATTGCTAGTGGATGATATAGCTGTCCACAAACAAATTTTAGACTCCAGAAGCCCTTTGCAAAGCAGAGGACTTCAGTTTTACATCAAAAGAGTTTAGAAATTTCACTGCGCTAATAAAAGGCATCAGCAGTGGTCACAATTCTGAGGAGGTCCGAGAAGAGCTAATGAGTATAGATGCATCCTTAGTTGATATAAAAGTAGAGCGGTTTTCCATGGCATGGCCAAGGGCGAAAAATATTACTCTTAATTTTTTTTCAAAATCACAAAATGAATTTTATAGAATTTAGTTCGTCTATGAAATTAACAAACCAATGCCTCCGGCGCATTTTAGGAATATTCTGGCCACAAGTAATCCCCAATGTCGAACTTTGGAGTACAACTTGCCAGACTAAAATATGTATTGAGATTCAACGGCGGAAGTGGCAGTGGATCGGTCATACTTTGAGGAAACCAGAGCGAAACATCGCAAAACAGGCTCTGGATTATAACCCTCAAGGAAGACGTCGGGTTGGTCGACCATGTAACACATGGAAGCGAGCAGTTAAGCAGGAGGCCAGAGGAATAAACAAGTCCTGGCAACAGCTTAAAGCCGATGCTCAGGATCGCGCCTTGGGGAAGAGAGTTGTTTCTGTCCTATACCCCTACAGGGGGTCTTAACAGGAATTTGATGAAATTAACATTAACATTAACATCCACTCATTCTTTTTGTCGCACCACCATCCCCCCCTCCCCCCTTTTTTCCTCCGCCACCATCCCACACACAACCCGAAATTGCATATCAATAAACAAATGAAATATTGATTCAATGTACTGGAGCTATTGATGTAATCTCAGTTAAATGTTAAATAATTGACAGCAGCCCGGCCCTTGAACTCCCATTAACTTCATCTTCCCTATCCACCCTAGCCGGCATATTGACTTCCCACGCATCCTCAACTTGTCCTCCGAATAATAAAGCTAGGCCCATCTCGTTGGCAAATATTTTTACTATAATGTCCCTTGTTAGATATTGCAGTATATGTTACTTATATATCCTCCTGTCTCGCATGTCCTTTCATAATCAATAAGGAAACTCCATTCGGAGATTTATAGAGGCACTTAACGTCGACAGCATTCATAATTACATTCGATTGAAAAAGGGACGACAAAGTTCATTTGTCACCGAAAAACATCTATCCCGGGATTCTCACAACAAAGTGGTCTAAATCTATTTCCTATTGTCCTTGCTTTTTTCCCACCCCCATGTATGGTATATACACGCAACAAAACCCAACCAACAATCCTCAATGAATTGTTACTCCGTGCTACACATATATAGTGTACTAAAGATGTCACATTGCCTCGACAAAACGAATTTATTTTCGATGTCAGATGATGCAAAAATCCATCTCCGAGCATCTGCGTTGTGAATGCTTCTGAACGAGGGAACCGGAAAAGAGGCAAGAAAATATAAGGACGCTGCATATATGAAAGATCCATTTATATACTACTCGAACCGAAGGAATCTTTAGAAATCCTCGAGCATCATTCCTTCAGCCACAGTGATGAATGCTCCTGAAGTTTATTTAGGACATCAGACAGATCCTTTTTGCACAGACCAACATTTCGCCATGAGGTCAGTTAATTCAGTTGTTCAACTTTAACTTGACGTTGATTGACTTATGGTTTCGTTTCATATGAATTTTCAATTGGTAAAAAAATATTTATTTCTTTTTTACTTTATTATTATAATAATAAAATTGAATATTGCATACTCTAGATGAAATCTCAGAGTATTTTGTGTTTGTCTTACCGTTTGTAATGCTATGAAATAATGCTTGCACAGAGCTGCCAAAGGTATAAAATTATGTTTGGTCGCTTTGACTGTCCGTCTGTTTACAACTCTCAAACGCTTTGACCTTTCGTGCTGAAATTTTATTTATATCATTTTGTGCAAAAAGGAAACTTTATGTTCGAGTTGATCATATTTCATACCTTGTCTCGTCTCGTCTTCCATTCCTTCCCATAAAAATTTCACGTGAGATTCAACAATTATAAACTTCCACCCACTTCTTCTTCAGCTAGGGTGTAGGCTAGTGGGTAGTGTGTTGGTCTTGTAATGCGAAGGTCGTGAGTTCAAATCCCGGTCGACGCAATATATAATTCCAGCACATTGCCTGCTTGGATATACAATTGTCACCTCAATCTACGAAAATGAAAAAAATTCTTAGATAGAGGGTTGTGCGAAGGGCTAACAACCCTTTCACAATGAATAATAAAAAATGTTTAGGAACCTGAATGTCAAGAGGCCAAGGCCCGATTTGGGCTGTAACGGCATTGTAGACTGTAGACCCACTTCTTCTACCAACTCCCATGCTCTATTCCAATTAATTTGGGATTATATGTTTTTCCCCAGTTCATCTATCCATTGGATATATACATATTTGAAAAGTGTAATGCGCATCTACATGATTATGATTTTGAAATTTTTTTTGTGTAAAATATTTGATTCGAAGAGAAATGTTTACTAATTGCGGTCTTTGAAAAAGAAATCAAACTGGGATTCTAACATCCTCCTACCAAGCTTAGTTTCGGTGTCGATTTCTGTCCTATGTAATTCCAAAAACACCGAATCAAGAAAAAAATAAAAATTACATATCATTAAAATATTTTATGTCATTTTTAATCCCAATTTATTCTACCATTCATTTTTCATATCATTCAGGTATAGCCTTGAAACGAAACAAAAACAATTGCAACGACTACAATAAAAGGAATTCCCTTGGCATTATCCCTTTTCGTTGTAAAATTCGTTGACAATTTATCTGTATTAAAAAAAAAGAAGATTTATCAAGCACAAGGATAATCATGGAAATGATTTAAATTTTTAAGCAGATTACTGGCTTAAAGACGAATATTATTATTTATGAACTTCACTTTCTCTCTCTCTCCCTCGGTCTGTTTTGTTTTTCGTAGCAATCCGTAATATCATCGCAGGCCAAGAGCAACTAAAAATTGGAATCGTGTATCTTTTTTTGACCCTTAACAATTCGCACTCGGGAAAGATAGACGATATCCGTTTTACTCGATTGAGTTTTCAGATTGGACCATTTATTTTTATTCTCTTCAAGAATATAATTAATCATTTTGTTCTGGGAAAATTAAGTTAAATTTCTGAAAAGATAGACAATAAAAATTTAAGGTCCTCTACTTTATTATTCTAACTAGCGATCGCAAGCGACTTTGTCCGCGTAAGAATCGCAAAATAAACATTTTTTGAGAATTTAGTTAGCAGTAAATTATGTGGGATAAATAATGTGCTTAGCTTATTGGCTCTTTGAACACAATGCTTTGTTTTTTTTTGGAATCAGAACCATAAATTATTCAGAATGAAACCATGATACTCACATTTGTATGAGACAGGCTCGTGATCAAATCAATCCCGTGATTCGAGATCATATACGTGTTGAAGAGCGTTAAGGACATGTGAATAGTTGTAGCTAGTGTCAATTAAAAAATGCCCAAATCAAATGACATTAAGCTTAAAAACATAACAGGACTACGAATGTGCGTAAAGCTCAATCATACGATACTATAGATGAAATCAAAATTTCCTTGAACTTAAGAATTTTTGTGTGGGCAGCGATGGAATGGGTGACAGCACTGAACTAATTTATTTCACATCATGCTAGAGTAGCTTTAAAAATGTTTTGCACCAAATTTAAGCTTGACAAATTGAATTGGTACTGAGAGATTTAGTGTATTGGATTTAGTGAAATTTTGCAATTTGTATGGGAGGTGGTATAAGGAGTGGGGGATTTTTGGTGCTTTTTTAGAAACAACTATAATCATCATAAAATTGATATGTTTTAAATTTCAGATCAGTTACATTCACACTTTTCAAGAATATCGAGTTGTTGCAAAGTCGTGGAATTGTGTCACATTGTATCGGAGGGGGTAGAAGAAGCGGAGCTAATCGGTTAATTTTTTCCCGATATTAATAATAATGCTAATTAATTTATAATTTAGGTGTTTAATATATATCATCATATAAAAATATAAAATCTTATATGAAAAATCTTAACATTTAAATACAATAAAAAAAAAAACAATCGTCAGCAGAAAAAATTTCTATAAGACTATTGAAAAAGAAAACAAGTGATCAAAAAAAGAAAAAGAAATAATAATAAAGTAAAAGTAAAGTCAAAATTTGAAAGAAATAAAAGCTAAAAAGAATTTAAGATATCGCGTTTGAAAGTTGCTCGAGTATCGGTAAAATTGATTTTATCACATAAAGCATTAAAATAAGTAATGCATCTGGATATTGGTTCATTTTGTCCATAATTTGTTACATGCGGGTATTCACGAAATAGGATGCTTTGACGAAGAGGACGTTCAGGAGCATATATCGGAATGAAAGAAAGCAACTTCGGACAGTTAATACGATAAGACATAATGTCTTTTATTAACACGATGCCGATCATTTTCATCCTGTCAGATAAGGATTGTAAGTCAATCAGCAGAAGTCTAGCATCATAAGATGGAATATCAGAATACCAGTTCAACTTACGAAGAGCAAATCACGTAAAGTTACGCTGGATGCGTTCAATTCGATTAATGTGTACTAAATGGACCGGATCCCATATAACACAACAGTACTCCAAAAGGGGTCGAACCAGAGATGTGAAAATAGCCTTCAAAGTATAAGTGTCTTTAAACTCCGCCGAGTTCCGTTTAATGAAACCAAGCATTGAACTAGCTTTAGCAACTGTGTAATCGATATGAGGCACAAAAGTGAATTTAGTATAAATTAAAAGGCCAAGATCTTTGACTTCAGCCACTCGCTGCAGATCCTGAGCTCTAGATTTTTTAATTGAATAGAACAGGATTGAGACATCTATAAGCGGAGAAAATCAAGCACTTACTGATATTTAGTTTGAGAGAGTTTACCTCACACCAAACTTCAAAATTATTCATGTTATACGAGAGAAAATCTTAGCATCATCCGCGTATAATGAACACGAGCCGAAATCAAGTACAGATGAAATGTCATTTATAAAGAGAATAAATAGTAAAGGGCCCAGATGGCTGCCCTGAGGAACACCGGATTCCACAAAAAATGTCTCTGAGCAAAAACCGTTAATTTTTACGAACTGCTTTCTGTTAGATAAATAGGAAGACAACCACTGAAGGAGGTTCGAATGGAAACCGAGAGCCCGTAGTTTAGCAATAAGAAGTCCATGGTGGACTCTGTCAAAAGGCTTTTGGAAATCTGTGTAGATAACGTCGACTGGGAAACCATTCTCAATAGAATCCACGCAAAATTTAGTGAATAGAGTTAATTGCGAAGTTGTAGATCGACCCTGGACAAAGCCATGTTGACAATAGCAAATAGATTCCTTAATTGAGAAATATATTTTATCCTTGACAACTGCTTCGAATAATTTCGGTAAAGACGAAAGCATAGAGATAGGTCTATAATTTTCAACAATGATACTAATGACTTAATTCCAAAATTTCAGTTCGGCCTTAGACTCGATCATTCGATAACGCATCAAGTATTCCGAGCAACGAAAGACATAAAAAAATTGCTCAGCTCTAAGGAGTCTGTGGGCATGATTGTCCTCGATATTGAAAATACTTTCGATTCAGTTTGGCATATGTTTCCCAGCTTACATAATAAACAACATACATTTCTTCTTGAGTGGCAGATCATTTTTAGTCAAACTTAAGTCGAGTCAGTCTACCACACAATCAATTACTGCGTGTGTTCCCAAAGGGTCCTGCTTAAGTCCTACGCTGTCTAATATATTCACTGCACGACTATACTGTTATAGATATGGTAATGATCTTTCCCGAATATGCCAGAACAGTCCCCCAATATGTAAAAAGCCATAATCAAAAATCTAGAACCTTCCAGTATAGTTGAGACACACACCCGAATGTTCGAGAATTGAGAAAAATGGTATAAAAGCACGAAACTTTTATACGGGAGTCAGTCATTCAGCGACATTTGTAGAAGACGCAAACCGGTGCAAGAACGCGATAGAACGATATCGGCGGTAGTGCTATATAGTGTAAATTAAGTTGAAGTGCGAATTAAGTTAAAGTGTGAATAAATAAATTATCCCTTAATTTTAAACGAATTTTGTTTTAATTGAAATCCCGGCGAACTCCTAGCTCGCAACAATACCAATATTACCACAGATGGAAGATCGAAATCAATCCTGCACAAACCCAAGCGATCTTTTTCACAAAAAGAAAAAGAAAGAGCTGTAACCTCCGTAGTCGATACATAAACTTTCTAGGACAATGTATCGAGTGGTCAGATTCAATCAAGTATCTCGGTGTTATCCTGGACAGAAAACTAATTTTTAATGAGCATGTGGAAAAGGTATGTTGGAAGGTCTCCAGAAGCGTATGTGCATTATACCCACTGATTAACAGATCAATCACAACTATCCAGCGATAACAAGCTTCATATTTTCCAACAAGTAATTCAACCCATTATTTCCTATGCTGCTCCTATTTGGGTTCAAAGCGCTAATATCCATAAGAAAACGCTACAAATAGCTCAAAATAAATGCTTAAAAATCATTCTAAATCTACCATTCTATTATTCAACTAAACACCCACATGAATTAGCCAAAGTGCTCGATATTAAAATTTAACCGATACTAGACTCTGTTCGTTCCTAAAGAGAGCGCGAAATTTAAACAACCCTGCTCTAATCTGTGGCTCAAATAAAACACTGTTATTATATGTATTTATGTCTGTATGTACATGACTTGAAATAATAGTGTTTTGTATTTATTTTAAGTAGTTTCTAATTCCGTTTTTTATATTTTATTTAATTACTAGCGATCGCCAGCGACTTTGTCCGCGTAAGAATCGCAAAATAAGCTATTTTTGAGAATGTTGTTTGTAATACATTACCCAGGATATATAAACTGATAAGTTTAATGGCCCTTTGAAGACAATGGTTTCTATTTTGTTAGAATCAGATCCATAAATTATTAAGAATTAAACCACGATACTCGCATTTGTATGGGACAGGGTTGTGATCAAATCAATCCCGCGATCTAAGACCATACTCGTATTGAAGAGCACTAAGGACATGTGAATAGTTATAGCTTCTGTTAATTAAAAAAAAAAAAGCCCAAATAAAATAACGTTAAGCTTAAAACCATAACTACGACTCTGCGTAAACCCCAATCATACGATACTACAGATGAAATTTTTGTGATGTTAAGAATTTTGTATGTGGAGTGGTAGAAGGGGTGATATTACTGAACTAATTTGTGTCACATCATGCCAGAGTAGCTATAAAAATGTTTTGTACCAAATTTAAGCTTCAAAAATTGAATAGGTACTGAGAAAGTTAGTGCATTCATCATCATCAATGGTGCGACAGCCCAAATTGGGCCTTAGCCTCCTGAAGTCGTCGCCTACAATCATCTCGATCCAAATACCGCGTCCTCCATTTGCTAATTTTTAAGATGGCTTTGCTATCTTCATCAACCGAGTCTTCCCATCGCTTGCGAGGCTTGCCTACTGGCCGGTTACCACTCGCTTTGCCTTTCAAAGCACGTTTGGGGATTCTTCTGTCGCTCTACATGGCCAGCCCACTGCAGTTTACGTAGCTTGATGAACGTTAAAGTTTCTGGCTCGTCGTAGAGTTGATACAACTCATGGTTGTATCTTATTCGCCATTGCGTTCCTTCCTTCACAGGTCCCAAAATTCTTCGGAGGACCTTTCTTTCAAATGCGTTAACTGCTTTTTCGGAAGTTCGTGTTAATGTCCACGTGTCGCTGCCATAACAGAGCACAGGTCGTGCAATAGTTTTTTATATCCGCAGCTTATTGTTCCTGTGCACTTTCTTGGATTTCATTACTGGAAGTACCGAATAACACGTCTTATTTGCTAGTATTATTCGTCGTTTGATTTCGTCTGTTTCATTACCGTCCTTTGTTAGATTAGCCCCAAGATATATGAAATTGTCCACACTCTCCAAATTATATTCCGCAATTGTTATGTTTTGTCTGATAGGCGCTCTCCTTCTTGTTTGCGTCATTACTTTTGTTTTGTTTTCGTTAATGCGCAACCCGACTTCTTTTGCGGTGGAGTCAAGATTGACAAATACCTTCTTAGCACTTGGGAAGGATCTTGCTAGGATGTTAATGTCGTCAGCATATGCTACTAATCGGGTGGACTTGAATAGTAGTACCCCGTTGGTGTCGACTGGGATTTTTCGAACGACATACTATAGTGCCAAGTTGAAAAGCATTGGTGGCTAGATCATCTCCCTGCTTTAAACCACATTCCGTTCGAAAGCAGGTTGTGGAATCGGTTAGTATTCTCACTTGGGATTCAGTGTTCGTCATTGTGAGTCTTGTTAGTCGGACTAGCTTTGGAGGAACTCCAAAGTCAAGCATGATTTGGTACAGTACGCTCCTGTCGATACTGTCGTATGCTTGTTTAAAATCTACGAAGATTTGGTGCACGTCTGTGTTCTATTCCCAGCATTTCTCAAGCACCTGTTTCACAGAGAATATCTGGTCTATTCTAGATCGTCCGGTTCTGAATCCGCCTTAAAATTCGCCAATTATTTCATTAGTATAGGGCTTAAGACGACGTTCAATTATTTTTGTCAGTATTTTATAGGACGTACACAACAATGATATTCCTCTGTAATTCTCACAGCAGATTTTGTCTTCTTTCTTGTAAATTGGACATATAATACTTTTTCGCCAATCGTCGGGTATGATTTCCTCTGTCCAAATTTTGCATATCATGTTGTGCAGTATTTCAGCGACACAATTTTCACCGTTTTTCAGAAGTTCAACTGGTATTTTGTCAATTCCCGGCGCTTTGTTTAGTTTTTGGTCACATAGGGCTGCTTTGATTTCAGCAAGCGTGGGTAGTGTCGATGATGGTTCATCTTCGTCAGTTGAGGCTTCAATTGAAATGTTGTCTGTTGTGATCGGTGCTAATGGGGTGGAATTCAAAAGATATTCACAGTATGAAGCCCATCTCCTTTTGATTTCTTCTGTGTCGCTGATGATATTGCCCTCTGCGTCTTCGCAGAGACTGGTTTTTGGCTTATATCCCTTTTTTAAGTCTTTTACTATTGCGTATGCGTCCCGCGTTTTATTTTTTCTCATGCCGTAGTCCATTTTTTGTATTTTGTCATTATTTTGTCATTATACTTCCTTTATTTTTGTCTGCAGGTCTTTTTCGCATATCGCCTAAGCTTGTCATATCTTTCTTTTTTGGTTCGTGTTGGTCGTTCAGCAAAAATTTTGTAAGCCTCGTTCTTTCTATCTATTGCATCGCGACATTCTTGGTCGAACCAATCATTATTTTTTCGCTGTGCTTGATATCCTAATACCTCTTCTGCGGAGGATTCTATGCCGTCTGGTATTTTCATCCACGCATTATCCACTGGCATATTTTGGATATTTTCATATATTGGTGTCAGGTGTTTATTACATGCTAACATGTAAGCCTGCGCCACCGTTTCGTCGTTAAGCTTGTCGACATTGAATTTGCGAGCTCTAATCGTTTTCGAATATCCACGACAATCTATTTTGCATCGATACTTAGCTCTGACTAGATGGTGATCAGAGTCACAATTCGCACCGCGGAGAGTTCGAACATCAAGTATGCTAGAAGCAGCCCTTTTCTCAATTAGAATTGGTTGAGGGCGTGACCATCTGGTGATGCCCACGTTGGTTTGTGAATATCGCGATGTGGGAAGCACGTAGAGCTTACTATGATATTTTTGCGGCTTGCGAAATCAATAAGACGTTGGCCATTGTCGTTGGTTATGTCATGGAGACTATACCGTCCTGCTGTTCCCCTTTTCTGAATTTTGCATTAAAATCCCCTAAGACAATTTTTAGGTCATTCGAGGGCAGTGAATCATAGGTTGTCTCTAGGGTGGCATAAAATTCGTCTTAAGTTATATCGTCCTTGTCTTCTGTTGGTGCATGAACGTTGATCAACCAAGTGTTGAAAAATTTATTGTTTATTCGGATTGCACACAATCTTTCACTTACTGGTTTGAAGCTCGTGACCTGCTGTTTAAATTTGTTGTCAACGACAAAAGCGACTCCAAACTCTCTGCCTCCCGACAATTTTCCACTTGGATAGATTGTGTGTGATCTCATGTCCATAATTTCGCTACCAAGCCATTACGTTTCTTGGATGGCAGTTATGTTAATGTTGTGTTTTGCCACTTCTTCGAGAAACTCTTCCAGAGCTCCTGTCCTAAATAAAGATCGAACTATCCAAGATCCAATAGATTAGTCCATTTTTCGTTTGCGGGGTCATTGCCGTTGAGTCCATCCTTTCCGAGGCTGTTCTTCAGGTTTTTGGACAGTGTTCTTTTTCCGGTGATGCGTTGTCGGCGCCTCGCCCAACCCCCTACCTGGAGGACCGGTCATACTTATTTATTACACCCTAGCAGAAAAAGGCTGGGAGTTTTGAGCTAAATATGACATGCTGGAGCTCTCACAGCTATGCTGCGAGTCCAACTATGTCCTACTTTTTCCCTACTTCCTGAGACGCACTGGCCATTCAGGTTAACTCCATGTTCGCTCCTCCTTTCTCAAACCGGGCTTGGGACTGTCTATGGCGGAGTTAAGTTAGTGCATTGGATTTAGCGAAATTGTGCAATTTGTATGGGAGGTGGTAGAAGGAGGGGAGTGTTTTTTGGGGATTTTTCGAGAAACAAAACTAATAAATTTTAAATTTTAGTTCAGTAACGTGCACACTTTTCAAGAAAATAGAATTTTTGAAGTTGTGAAATTGTGTGACTTTGTATGGGAGGGGGTAGCAGGAGTGAATTTAATCGGTTAATTTTTTCCTATATTATAATAATGCTAATTAAGGATTCTATACAAAATTTTAGCTCGATGAAAGCTATACGTATTGAGAAAATTGGTTTAGAGCAATTAATGAAAAAGTGCAGTTTGTATGGGAAACAACTACAATCATTATGGAATTGATATATTTTAAATTTTAGGTCTGTGACTTTCACACTTTCCAAGAAAATCAAATTTTTGTAAAGTCGTGGAATCGTGTCGCATTGTACGGGAGGGGGTAAAAAAAGTAAAGATAATCGGTTGGTTTTTCCCGATATTAATAATAATGCTAATTAAGGATTTGGTACAAAATTTTATGGAATTTATACGTACTGAGAAAATTGGTGTATAGTATTTAATGAAAAAGCTTAGTTTGTATGGGAGGTGTGCGAAGGAGTGGGCGGATTTAAATAATTTGTGTACTTAAAGATTGCATTGTTATAGAAGTAATATATTCTAAATTTCAAAGTAATAGCTCTTATAGTTTGCAACAAAATTTGTTTATTACATATTATTAAAAATGAGACACTTTGGTAGGGAGGGGGGGGGGGTAGAAGGCGTGAGGGGAGGGAAATAAAACCAAAAACAGATTACATCTCGGAGCATACCTAGTAAATTGTGAAAGTTTCATTACAATCGGTACAGCCGATTTGCGTGAAAGCCGGACAGACAAACAAACAAACGGACAGAAAAAGAAGAATTTTAAAAACGTGAGTTTCTGCTTAGTTAATGCTAAAATGAAGCGAAAAAGTAACTTGAAGCCATTTCAAAACAAATAACAGACAGGCATTATAATTAAATTTATAAGTATAGATAAGATAGGTTTAAGTAGTTTAATTTTATATAAGCAAGGTTTTTTACTTTTCGAAATTTTTCTTGGATAGACAAATACCAATTATGAATTAAAATAAAATTAACAGCCAAGTGCTTAATATATATATTTAAAAAAAAACCATAGGTGTGAAGATCATTATAATCTCTAAAACAAGTTCCATTGTTAATAGCCATTTAAAAAATTCTCTGAATAAATTTATTAAAAAAATTATCAATTCACATCGTTGAAGTTCAGTTCTAGTTTAAAACATAAGGGCAAAACTTTGTGATAAATCTCTAAGTGGCTCGTTTATTTCCATTTCGGAAAGTTTATATTTTCAAAGGTGCCGACAGCACGAGAATATTTGCAATGTCTGTAGTTATGCTGCATAGAAATTCAGTACACAGACTTTACTAAACTAGGACTTTAGGGATATCTGCATTCCGGAGGATAAGACATCTTGTATCCTCCGTACAGCATTACACAAATTCTAACGAGTATATCAAAGGCTCATTTTAGTTGTCTGCTATAAGTTTACTAAAATAAAGCGTGCGAAATTTCGCACAATTAAATCACATCGCTACATACTCTCATTCCGAAGGTGATAACGTATCTGAAGGCTTTATAGAAATTTCGGTATGAATTTGACTTTAACGGAGTAGAGTTATGATGATATAGTTTTCGATTTTCCTTCTCAATTAGCTCCAGTCCGGCCTAGTCGGTATCATGTAATCCCATTGAGAACGTTACAAGAATTAAGGACTGTGTTGTTCGTAGTGCACTCAGATTTCATTGTGCATAAGACTATTGGTTTGCTTGATGACCATATAAATCAATTTAAGCTGTTTGAAATGTCATGGGTATACGAGAAATAGCCCGGGCAGGCAGTTTACTAGAGAGATATTTGTTCTTGAATAATCTTCTTCGAATATATAAAGGCTCGTTGTCCTTGTGGCTAGTTAAATGGTTTTGGGACACGTGTTTATCTTGACTTGAGGCCGAAATTCAGGAGATTTTCGGGTAAGTATTTAATATACCTATAGTATTAGGGAAAATATGATATGAAAGATAAAATTCACTAATACAATAAATACTTCCTATTTACTCATTTCCCATTAAATCATTCAAATAAATTAAAACCAGTAACATATCAATTATCATAAAATGAAATGATTTATCGCAGTGCACTCATAATGCAGCAAACTCAACTTTTTCCCCGTCTACTACACATGAAATCATCTTCATCACTAGCACAAGAAAACGTGGTAGAACAAAAGTTGCTAGACTAGAAAGGGAACATCTATCTTCTTTAAAATTCCACTGCAGTAGCGCAGCAACTTCCAGACACTGGAAAGCTGAAAAAGTAATAACAATAAATCGACCAAAAGGACTTGTTTTTGCTAGTTAAAAACTCCATCCGAACAATTTTTTCCTCAATTTCACTGATGTGAATTTTAGTCACCGGTCGACCACAAGATTCAAGCAAAAGAAAAACACAAATAAATAATTAGGATCCTGAACAAGTCGCCTCTCTTGATGGAAATAAAACAACAGCCCAAACTATAGCGACAAAAAAAATAAACGACCACTTCTATACCATCTAGGAAGAAGATATAAATGAAGGACGCAACGAAATGATTACGATGAACTATGGTGGAAGATTAAGCGATTATTGCGCACACACCCACTGTTTTTACTTCGTCCTTAACATAATCGTAATCCTTCTTGCACGCTATGACATATCTTCCTATACGTTTCGGTCCTTTCGACAATTTTCTTCAAAACAATAATTAAAGATGGCGGAAGTTTAGTAAATTTCCACATCTCACAGTGCATTGTAAGCTTCTTGTGTATAGTTCGGAGCGCTTATTCGGAGATTCTTAATGGGTACTGTGAAGCAGAGAATCGAGGAAGCAGGTAATTCGGAATAAGTTTTTTGGGAAACGAGGGGAAGTATATTATGCAGATAATAGGGTTGAAAATTTAAGTTTTCCTATGACAGTAAGATAGAATTAAATACGATAAATTTACTGAAAATTAGGATGTAGAAGTGATAAAAAGTTTTTTTTGGAAATTTTCATCACTTGTGTATGGTTTGTAGAAGGCATTAAGTACGATGCGGTATGAAGTTCAGATATAAGGAGAAAGTGTGGTAATGATGGGTGGAAGGTAAAAATTTGGAATCGATAGAACGTTAGGGAAATAAATTCATTCGTCATTTGTCAAAAGTGGAAAAATAAACTTTTGAATTAATTTTTTTTCTAAATTTTCGTTTGTATTTTACTCATTACGTTACTCGACTAATATACGGATAAGAGTTTTACGTAGAGAATGCACAGCACCTGTGAGTTTGCCAGACTTTTATTCATAAGCCAGACTTACGTTTGCCGCACTTTCATTTGCCAGACATCCATAATTCAGACATGCATTTACCAGACTTTTTTATTCCAGACTCTAATTTGCCAGATTCAAATTTGCCCGATTAAGGTTGCTTATAAGCGGCGCGGTGCATTTTGTTCCTCCAAGTTGGCCCAACAGAGTGACAGCATCCCAGCGAAGCGACAGCTACCAGTCACTAAGCTCAGGTAAGTGAGCATTGTTTTTATTTTTTGACGTTTTTCGCGTAACGGAGCTGTCAAACCATGTCGTCGTGCCAACCCTCGGTTGTCATACTTGGGGATTATTCCAAGTTTAATTCAGACATACTTTTACCAGACTTTTTTATTCCAGACTCTAATTTGCCAGATTCAAATTTGCCCGATTAAGGTTGCTTATAAGCGGCGCGGTGCATTTTGTTCCTCCAAGTTGGCCCAACAGAGCGACAGCATCCCAGCGAAGCGACAGCTACCAGTCACTAAGCTCAGGTAAGTGAGCATTGTTTTTATTTTTTGACGTTTTTCGCGTAACGGAGCTGTCAAACCATGTCGTCGTGCCAACCCTCGGTTGTCATACTTGGGGATTATTCCAAGTTTAATTCAGACATACTTTTACCAGACTTTTTTGTTCCAGACTCTAATTTGCCAGATTCAAATTTGCCCGATTAAGGTTGCTTATAAGCGCCGCGGTGCATTTTGTTTCTCCAAGTTGGCCCAACAGAGCGACAGAGTCCCAGCGAAGCGACAGCTACCAGTCACTAAGCTCAGGTAAGTGAGCATTGTTTTTATTTTTTGACGTTTTTCGCGTAACGGAGCTGTCAAACCATGTCGTCGTTCCAACCCTCGGTTGTTTTACTTGGGGATGATTCCAAGTTTAATTCAGACATACATTTACCAGACTTTTTTATTCCAGACTCTAATTTGCCAGATTCAAATTTGCCCGATTAAGGTTGCTTATAACCGGCGCGGTGTATTTTGTTCCTCCAAGTTGGCCCAACAGAGCGACAACATCCTAGCGAAGCGACAGCTACCAGTCACTAAGCTCAGGTAAGTGAGCATTGTTTTTATTTTTTGACGTTTTTCGCATAACGGAGCTGTCAAACCATGTCGTCGTTCCAACCCTCGGTTGTTTTACTTGGGGATTATTCCAAGGTTAATTCAGACATACATTTACCAGACTTTTTTATTCCAGACTCTAATTTGCCAGATTCAAATTTGCTCGATTAAGGTTGCTTATAAGCGGCGTGGTGCATTTTGTTCCTCCAAGTTGGCCCAACAGAGCGACAGCATCCCACCGAAGCGACAGCTACCAGTCACTAAGCTCAGGTAAGTGAGCATTGTTTTTATTTTTTGACGTTTTTCGCGTAACGGAGCTGTCAAACCATGTCGTCGTTCCAACCCTCGGTTGTTTTACTTGGGGATTATTCCAAGTTTAATTCAGACATACATTTACCAGACTTTTTTATTCCAGACTCTAATTTGCCAGATTCAAATTTGCCCGATTAAGGTTGCTTATAACCGGCGCGGTGTATTTTGTTCCTCCAAGTTGGCCCAACAGAGCGACAACATCCTAGCGAAGCGACAGCTACCAGTCACTAAGCTCAGGTAAGTGAGCATTGTTTTTGTTTTTTGACGTTTTTCGCGTAACGGAGCTTTCAAACCATGTCGTCGTTCCAACCCTCGGTTGTTTTACTTGGGGATTATTCCAAGTTTAATTCAGACATACATTTACCAGACTTTTTTATTCCAGACTCCAATTTGCCAGATTCAAATTTGCCCGATTAAGGTTGCTTATAACCGGCGCGGTGTATTTTGTTCCTCCAAGTTGGCCCAACAGAGCGACAACATCCTAGCGAAGCGACAGCTACCAGTCACTAAGCTCAGGTAAGTGAGCATTGTTTTTATTTTTTGACGTTTTTCGCATAACGGAGCTGTCAAACCATGTCGTCGTTCCAACCCTCGGTTGTTTTACTTGGGGATTATTCCAAGTTTAATTCAGACATACATTTACCAGACTTTTTTATTCCAGACTCTAATTTGCCAGATTCAAATTTGCCCGATTAAGGTTGCTTATAAGCGGCGCGGTGCATTTTGTTCCTCCAAGTTGGCCCAACAGAGCGACAGCATCCCAGCTAAGCGACAGCTACCAGTCACTAAGCTCAGGTAAGTGAGCATTGTTTTTATTTTTTGACGTTTTTCGCATAACGGAGCTGTCAAACCATGTCGTCGTTCCAACCCTCGGTTGTTTTACTTGGGGATTATTCCAAGTTTAATTCAGACATACATTTACCAGACTTTTTTATTCCAGACTCTAATTTGCCAGATTCCAATTTGCCCGATTAAGGTTGCTTATAACCGGCGCGGTGTATTTTGTTCCTCCAAGTTGGCCCAACAGAGCGACAACATCCTAGCGAAGCGACAGCTACCAGTCACTAAGCTCAGGTAAGTGAGCATTGTTTTTATTTTTTGACTTTTTTCGCATAACGGAGCTGTCAAACCATGTCGTCGTTCCAACCCTCGGTTGTTTTACTTGGGGATTATTCCAAGTTTTTGTTTCTTTTTCGTAGTCCTAAAAACTGCACTGAGTTGTTGGGTCGACTAATGCTCGGAATTGAGAAATGGGTTTGGAGAAGAAAGAACCTGGCTTCTGGCTTCATTAAACCCGCGAGCCAGGTTTCCTCCCACCGGCAAGGCTTTTTTTATAAACTGAAGATGAGGGATTATTCTTAAGGGGGATTGTTCAATGAAGCTCGGGCTTAACCACTTCGGGCGTCTGATCTCCCCGTTAGAATTTCGCATGGCTGTGGAAATTCCGCATTTTCTCATCAGCCAAGAGCTGGATATAACACCAGCTTCCTTGCTAAGCACTTTGTGTCAGTCTAAAGTTTTCTCTGGTCTTAGAAAATGGTGGCTACTCTTAAGTTCTACATTTACAATGGCACTACAGCCCAAATCGGACTTTGCCCTCCTGACATTCAGGTTCCTTACCATTTTTCATTATTTATTGCGGAAGGGTTGTTAGCCCTTCGCACAACCCTCTTATCTACGAATTTTTCATTTTCGTAGATTGAGGTAACCAAGGTATACTAAAGCAAGTAGTGTGCTAGAATTATGCGCCGATCGGGACCTTCGCATTACAAGACCAACACACTACCTACTAGGCTACACCCTAGCTACTCTTAAGTTAAACTTGCTGAATTTTACATACAAAGTATCATACAAAGCACGCATATTATTCAAACTAGGGGTTCAGTCGAGCAGGAAACAATTTAAGTATCGTAAATATACAAAATTACATCCAGAAAAAAATAGGGCACATCAATCTGTGCGTATGCTCATCTACACGGAACTTCCACCGTTTACTACGAATATTCATACGTATTATAATAAATAATAAATCAAATTAATTAGTCCTTTACTCGAACAATGGTGTTACTTACTTACTTACGATGGCGCCCAAATCGGACTTTGGCCTCCTGAATGCTTTGCCTCCATCCATCTCGGTTCAGTGACCGCGTCCTCCAGTTTGAAAATCTTAGCAGTGATTTGCTGTCTGCGTCAATCGAATCCTCCCAGCGCTTCCGTGGTTTTCCGACCGGTCTTTGTCCGTTGACTTTCCCTTTTAGTGTGCGTTTGAGAATTCTTCCGTCATCCATCCGCTCCACATGACCAGCCCATTGTAACTTTTTAAATTTTATGAGGGTTGACACTTCTGGATTGTCGAAGAAACAATGGTCTTACCAGACTTTCATTTTCCAGACTCTAATTTCCTGGATTCAAATTTGCCAGATTATGATTGCTTATTGGCTGCGCGTTATATTTTCTTCCTCCAAGCTGACCGGAGAGCGATTGCATCCCAACGAAGCGACAGCATCCCAACGAAGCGTCAGCATCCCAACGAAGCGCCAGCATTCCAACGAAGTGACAGCATCCCAACGAAGCGACAGAATCCCAACGCATCAACAGTATCCCAACAAAACAACAGCTTCCATCGAAGCGACAGCAACCAACCACTAAGTTCAGGTAAGTGAGCATTGTTTGTCTTTTTTTTCTCGCCATTTGAAATTTAATTTCATGCGTAACGAGGCGGTCAAACCACGTTGTCATTCCAACCCCCGGTTGATTCACTTGGTGATTATTTCAAGTTTTTGGTTGTTTTTCGTAGCCCTAGCTTGAGAACACGGACGACGTACGGCGGACGGCGTACATATGGATTCATATCTCCGAGACCGTCAAAGGTAGAATGTTCGTTTTTGGGTGGATTGTTGATTGGGTAAGTGAGTTCTATTTTCTAAATTTTGGGGGGTGTTAGGCGGAAGGGGGAGGAATATTTTTTTTTGCATTTCTAGGCTAATTTAGTCATGAAACGCGAAAAAACAAAATTTCAGGGTAACCAATTTTTTTTTGTGGTCGATCACAATACTTTATTATTAGAATAATAAAGTAAAAAATGATGTTTGTAGTTATTTCTGAAAAAGTTTTTATAAAATCGCCCTCCTTCTACCATCTCCCACACAAACTGCACAATTTCACTAAATCTAACACACTAATTTTTTTAGTACCTATTAAATTTTTGAATCCTAAATTTTGTGTAAAACCTTTTGATACCAACTTTAGCGTGATGACCACTTCCCCTACAATATTTCTTAAAACCAAAAAAAATCTCTTTCATCTAGAGTATCGCAGTCCTTTTATACACTGGAAGATCAGGTGTTATTCTTATGGAGAATTCTTCTACAAAGCTCAGCTTAAACCACTTTTGGCATTTGAATGCTCCGTCACAACTCCGTACGACTGTGGAAATTCCGCATGCTCATCAGCAAAGCGCTTGGTATCCAGCTTCCTTGCTAAGCACTTCGCAGGGGACCAAGGTAATGTGTAAGCCTAAAGTTGTCTCTGGTCGTCCTTCTTAAGTTAAACGCGGTGACTTTAACATAAAAAGTATCATACAAAACACGTACATTATTGAAAAGGGTTCAGTCGAGCAGGAAACAATTTAAGTGTCGTAATTATACAAAATTACATCCAGAAAACAATAGGACACATCAATCTGTGCGTATGCTTACTTCATCTATCCGCAACTTCCGCCGTTTACTACGACTATTCATTCGTATTGTTGATAATAAATCAAATTAATTAGTCCTTTACTCGAACAATGGTCTTGTGCCGTAGATATTCTGCTACATCCGAAGAATCTTTGCTATGCATAAACAATCATCTGTAATCGCTTGGGATAACATCGGCTTCCCGAACCTTCTTCCTGAAACTTGTATATCCATCCTAGCCAGTTAATACAAATGCCGGTTAGTAATCCCATTGACTTCCATTCCTTGGTATTTTCACATCCCTCGTTTCGTTCTGTGCCGGACCGATTTACATCTCAGTATAGATAAAGGACTTGGGAGGAACTTCTATTCCGTGTCCCTCACTTCACTAAATAGACCAGGATAATGCATAGCTACTAATTAGTTCCATGCCCAAGTAAGAGAAGAATTAAATCAGGCAATGGTCGGATTGCAGAGGCAATAGATACGACATTATTGCTCGGCCTGTAACCAGGATATGTGCAATCGACAGGCAAACTATGACCCGGGATATAAAACCGAATTAAAAGAGAAATTTAAGCTACTTTAACCTCCAGATGACTAATTTTATGATTATGGGAAGCCTTATTGGCGCGGCCCTAAATTTTTACGGGACAATTTCCTAATTTCTAATCATCTATTTCGCTTTGTTAGTTTCACAGTTCATCACGGAGGCATCTGGAAACTCAAGGCGTATCGAATTATTCAAACTCAAAATTATAGTAAATTGCTCACATTTAGGTAAAGTCCCTCTAAAAAAAAAAATAAAAATTTATGGGCTTCGTCGAATAGGCTATTGTGAAATAAATCGCTCGTTAAAGATCATCTCTCGAAAATTTGAACGCCATTATCGATATTAAGCTTTCTGGAATGAAATTTATAGCGATATTTTCGAGATGGCTATCTATCGAACTAAATAACCATTAAAGGATAATTTAAGATGTCCTGAATTTCCTGGAAACGGACACATCCGGAAAATGCAGAACAGCATTCTCGGTCCGGGCGCAATTTACCAAAATTCATACTCGATTCCAATCCATTACCTCAAATGGATGACCTGCAATCCAAGGATATGCAATAAAAATAAATTTTCTTAATTACAAGAGATCCTCAAAGGACCACCACAAAAGACAAACTTACATGGAATGAATTATGATCAGATCTAATGCGAGTAACTGCCTTGGAGGCATGTCTTATAGTCTATGAAGAATAATAGGGACATTCCATTTTTTTTTTCTTTTTAGAAGAAAAAAGTATCAGAATCATGTTATAAACTCGTTGAAGAAGATGGAACTGGACGAAGAATAAGAAAAACCACTCTTCGAAATTTTCCGGGTCTTCTAATGAATGTCCGGAATAATTTCAAGAGCTTTTACATTCTTCCGTTCAACTGCGACAGCCAGCACAAATAGAAGGACAACTATTCCAACAAATCAAGTCAACTGTCCACGACAAGAGCTTACCAAGCCCCCATTCGTATCCCTGATTCTGTCCAATGTGAACGCGCAAAAAACTATCCCATAGTTTCTACATGGATTTTTTTTTCGCATCCATTTCGGAAATAGAAGGTAAGTGCTTCTTGATGTGATTTAAGCTTTTCAGCTGTTTGCGATGTAGTTTATGGTCCACTCTTGAACGGAGTTATCGAAAATAACACCCCACACACACCCATCATCTGAAATCCAATCTCCAGCTACAGGGATCGTATTTAATCTGGCTGGTCTGCCTCCAATTAAGGGCATCTCGCCGGGTATTCATGGATCATTTTAATCTCGAAGAATGGGTTGCGGGTATCTACGAGCTCTACGGTTCTCCAGTCTTAAGCATAATACCAGGTGTCATCTATTATTTCAGTATTTCAGATATATCACGCGCTCAAGACAAGTAAACAAAGGACATTTAGAACTATTGAGTTAGCTTCGTATTCTGTTGACTGAGAAGTGATTTATGTAGCCAAACAGCATTACGCTTGCATACTACTTGAAACGTAATGAATTCTAGAAACACATTAAGCTTACCACGAATCTAGCGACACTACACTATACTACACACCCAGCACGTCCTGCCCCGATTCAATTCTGTCTGGTAAACACAGTCCTCGTCCCGGAATTTTGCACAAGAATACAAACAGTGCGAGTATCGTTCAAATCTTTAATGGAATCTGCAGTGATGGATTCGAATTCGGGTAAAGCGATTTGGACTTTTCAACAGAAACTTCCGTCATCCATCTCACGTTGTATTGTGTCCGCTTCGAATCATCTATTGTGCTCTTTTGAATAAAGTAAGTGTTGAATCCTATAGGGGATCTTGAGCTCAATACTTTCCTCGGTGGACTTAAAGTGGCATTTTCTTTAGAGATTTATATTCATACAACTATGATTGTAATTACATCAGGAAAAATATCTGGCAATAAGTCGTATATTTTGTCCCCACTAGGCTACACCCTAGTTTCGATTAACATATTTTTTTTAAAAAAAAAACTGAAGGGTTTTCAAGTTTCATGCTCTTTCTACTGAAAAACAGGTTGTATTTAAATCACAATTTTTATAAGGAATGAGTTGAGGTTAAACGGAGGGAATGAATAGGAGGGAAAAGCCTAAAGTGCCAGTGGACTTTGAATTTGAAACGTTGAAAGTCGTATTACAATTTGAATACAGTTTCTGACGATGCATTTCAAAGCATAGAAGTTCGGGTATGAATGACTTGCTATATTTCACTATACGGGAAGTTGGAAGCTTAACAGTTCGTGTGCGTTTGAAGCTAGGCGAGTATTTCTAGGAAATGTATACAGAGGTGGAATAAGTTTAACAAGTTTCTCACTGCATTTACCATGAAAGTAGCGGTAGTAAATGCTAAGTACTCCGACATTTCGGCGATGCTCTAGGGAGTCTATTGAAATCGTGTTGGCTTCATCTCCATTAAGTCGGAAAGCTTGTCTCTGGACACGGTGGAGCATCGCAAGTTGCATCTTGGGTGCCACAGCTTATAAATGCGAATTGTACTCGAGGCGTGGTCTAGTGTAGGCCTTATAGATATTTTAGTGACCTATCACTGGCAGTAAGATATTTTTTACATCTTCTGAGAACTCCTAGGCGCTTGGAAGCGTCAAGTGCTACGTCCAATTAAGATGGTTATTTATTTTAATGCCAAGGAGTGAGAAGTATTCGCAAGAGTCTAGTTGGACACCACCGAAAGTTACATAAGAGACCGACGCTGGAACATCACGTTTAAAGGAAAGATGATAGGGCTGTGTTTTTGAGGTGTTGAACTCTACTCTATTTATCCTGCCCCATTCCAAAATTAGGTTCAGGTCAGAGTTCAATAATCCAAGTAGTTCGGCACGTTTAGATGCTACCGGAACACGGTGAGCGTTAGTAATCGAGTCGAGTTCATAGATGTTATCCAGGGTACTGTCATCTGCAAAGCAATGTATGGGATTGAGCGTTGACGACAGAAGGTCATTGATAAAAATAAGAAAGGTAGTGGGTGATAAAACAGAGCCTTGGGGGACTCTGGAATCTATGAAAAGAGGGAAGATGCCACGCCATCCAATACGCATTGTATGGTGCGTTCATGTACGAAACTCTCAATCAATTTTACGAGGTTATTATTAAAACTGACTGCTTTGAGCTTCACTAGGAGACATTTGTGCCAAACTCTGCCAAACACTTTAGCTATGTCAAATGCCAGAATCGGAGCTTCACTTTATGGATGCAAGAGTTCCAACGATCAGGCAGACATACCAAAAGGTCACCTGTAGAACGTACGGAACGGGATCCAGATTGATGATCAATGATAAGTTTATTCTCTTCAAGATAGGGGACAATTTTGCGATTCATAGCCGTTTCCATCACTTTCGACAGAACGGAAGTAATGGCGATGGGGTGATAGTTGGCGGGTAACGCTTTCTTTCCTTTCTTGGGAATCGACTGAGCATTCGCCACTTTCCACGTGCGCGGAAAGTGCTCAGAAGAGTAAGAGAGATGGAATAAATCGCGCTGCGGTTTGGCCAGGGACATAAAACCATTTTTTAGGACTAACGGGACAATGTCATCGTGACCTGCAGATTTCTGAATATTGAGCTCACGTACCTAAATCAAGTGCCAAGGGGTCATGTGTCCGGCCACGAGCAGGTCCTGTAGGTCTCGTCTCCAATCCGATCCTTTTTAACTACGCGCACACGTTTTGGTTTTAAAATCTCAACTGGTATAGTACTCGAGTTGAGGAGACGATAGTGTGCGCTGTGTGTGACGGATTTTCTAGAGAAGGTATTACTCGGGTTTTACATATTGGGCGGGCGACGGAGTAATTGGGTAACTTTAGGAGTATCTACGTGGTTGTGATATTAGATTAATAGAGAAGAGTGGACTTAGGAGGAGGATAAGGTTGTGAGTAATTCATCGTGGCGATTACATGATAGTATCTTGCGAGGCGATTTATTACATTACTACATGAAAGTATTGAGTAGTGAGTGATAGTAAAGACATCCACATGTATGTACATATTTGTAGTTGCGAGATTATATAACGTAACAGACCGATAGCTAATGCATGTTGTGTATGGCATATTGGGCCCGAGATCGACTGATTGCATGACATTAGGAGTATAAGGAGTTTATACGTGGTTGTTGTAGATAGGGTGTAGCCTAGTGGGTAGCGTGTTGATCTACAATGCGAAGGTCGTGACTTCAAATCACGGTCGACCCATAATTCCAGTCCGCTGCCTACTTGAGTATACATAATTGGTCACCTCAATCTACGAAAATGAAAAATTCGTAGTTAGAGGGTTCTGCGACGGTCTAACAACCCATCTACAATAAATAATGAAAAAGGTTAAGGAACCTGAAGGTCAGGAAGCCAAGGCCAATTTAGGTTGTAGTGCCATTGTAGAAGTTATAGACGTGGTTGTGGTATTGGATTAATACAGAAGAGTGGTCTTACGAGAAGGATCAATTGGTGGGTATCATATCGTGACATTTATATGATATTATTGCGAGCTAGGGGTTCGCCAGGATTTCAAGCAAAACACAATTCGCTTAGAAATAAGTGATAATTTATTTCTTCGCACTTTAACTTAATTCGCACTATATGGCACTACCGCCGCGTACTGTTTTATCGCTTTCCTGCACTAGTTCGCGTCTTCCATAAATGTCGCTGAATAACTGCCTCCCGACTGAAAGCTTCGTGCTTTTATACATTTTTCCCTCAATTCTCGAACCTTCCGTGTATGTCGTCGGGTGTATGTCTCAACTATACCGGAAAGTTTTAGATCTTTAATTATGGCTTTTTACATATTGGGGGATACTGTTCTACATAATTCGAGAGAGATCGAATTGCGTTGTTGCCAGATCTGTAACAATATTATATCGCGAGGCTATTTAATGCAGTACTACATGGAAGTAGTGGGTGCTAAAGGATGGTAAAGAGTTTTACTCAATGGTATTTAGCACGAACAGCTCTTCCCGCTAACCATCATCATGAAGGAAGTTCCAGCAGGTATTACTTGGATTACGTTTACTGCACACGAGACATGATTTTATGATTTTAGGAGTATCTAAGTGGTTGCGACATTGGATTAATATGAAAGAGTGATCTTAGGAGGAGGGTAAAGTGGTGAGTAATTAATTGTGGCGATTAAATGATAAAATATCGCGATGCGATTTATTACACAAGCTAGTGAGCGCATAGATGGACGAACGGACGGACATCCGGTATTGAGATTTTTTAATGATAATATTGGTTTCTGCATTATAAATTTTATTCTCCGAGCCTTATTTCGTAGCGTTACAAACTGTAGAGCAAACTTATAATACTCTCAGATTTCATCTACAGTATAATGACAAAAGGATTCATGGAAATTTGAGCGAAAATAATTTGTTTTTGAAACTTTTCCAAACATGAAGGTCTGCAACAGTCAGTCGATTTATAAACTGTGTTTTCGCTGTCCAAAAAAATGAAGCTCTGAAATATCTTAAAGACGCATTTTTAAAGCCCACCGAAGGAAGCAGATTAAAGTGCCTAAAGGCTGCTTTAAGGGAAACACTTTTAAAATTCTTTTTGGCGTGCAGAAAACAAACGCTTAAATACTGCTTTCGTAAAGCGCTTATTTTCTTCCCACTGGGTTGTCTACATTTCACAATGGCGCTATAGTCCAAATCGGACCTTGGCCTCCTGGTATTCAGGTTCCTTTACATTTTTCATTACTTATTGTGGAAGGGTTGTTAGCCCTTTGCACAACCCTCTTTCTTCGAATTTTTCATTTTCTTAGATTGAGGTGACCAAGGTATATCCAAGCAGGCAATGTGCCGGAATTATATATTGCGCCGACCGGGATTTGAACTCACGACCTTCGCATTACAAGACCAACACACTACCTACTAGGCTATACCCTAGCTGGGTTGTACCTCAAATAAATCAATGACAATGTCTAGCATACACGCCCATTGCTAGTGCGTAGCTATTCAAATTTAGAGAATAGTATAAAGTACAAATTTAAGAAATGGTCTTAGTAAGCTTCATGAACAATTATTTTAGAGTTCTAAATTAGACTGAGTGAATCAATATTGTAATAGTTAATGTGGGAAATGGTGCCTAGGTATACGAAGAAATTCGTACAAGCCGCCGTAGTGTGTGATCATAACCCTCTTGTAAACGTTAGCTCATACAAAATCGGTTTTGGAGAATACTTCGCTCTTGTGAAGTTGTAAATTTGGTAGCTGATATTTGTCGAAAATGTTAACTGAATTAAGGAGGCGATAGTCGTCGTATGATTTCCAGTCTCTTGGTTTTTGGGCACTATTTACACAGGTGAGACTATGGTATTGATGATGGAGAGGACAAATTTCTAAATTAACAATTAAATCGAATTTGTTTTTTGATAAATTGTTTTTCTCCGTATTTAGTCTTCAAGGTTGTCCTTCTATATTAGTACGGTGCACAGTGTCGTGTTACTAGAAAAAAGACGCCGATCATACAAAATATTACTGTAGGAGACTATAACCTAGAAAACGTTGACAACTTTGTATTTATTTTATTTTATTTATGGGAACACTTGAGAGCACCGCGACTTTTTTGGTCTATTGTGCGTTTATTGCCTCTTTACCCTACAATAAGTCGCTTTGGCCAATCTAAGCATGTCTAAGAGAGCCCTATTGGCTAGTTCATCAGTTGTAAGGAAGCCTTTTCCTAGAAGATTTAACCTTTTTCTTGCTACTGCCTCGCATTGACATCGGACATGCTTTGTCGTTTCTTAGTCTTTGAGACAGAGGCCGCAGATGTCGGTTTCAGCGAGACCCACATTTTTGAAGTGGTAGGTTACTTCACTATGCCCCGTCAATAGGCCTCCACTTTTTTCTTCGTGGTAGGATAAATTTATTTGAAATTGATAAACCTGAAAGTATATTCTTGTTCAATCCACTCTCTAAGTGTAAGATTGAATTGTCCTTTTGGTTTTCCACAGAATGGCTCTGGTCAAATATAATTTGTTTCTGCGCCATTTCTTGCAAGTCGGTTTGCCTCTTCATTTCCCTCAATCCCCGTATGTCCTGGCACACACGTTAATATTACTTTGCTCCTTTTTTCCAGGATGATTAGGTATTGAAGGCAGTCCCAAACAAGCCTCGGTCCGTTTTTGTTGGATGCAAAAGCTTTGAGAACTACCTGACTTTCCGATGAGATAAACAGTGACCGACAAAAGTTTACATGCAAACCCTGTTTTCGCTACTTGACAAGCCCCATGGCCCTAATTAAAAAAGTAATGATGCAGTTATGTTCTAAGTCTATTTTAATTGATATTTTAAAAAAAAATCTTTTCTTCAATATAAACTTTACAAGTTATTCATACATAACTAAAAACATAACAGGACTACGATTGGGCGTAAAGTCCAATCGTGCGATACTCTAGATGAAAGAGAAATTTGTTATTTTAAGAAATTTTGTAGGGGAAGTAGTTGAGGGGGTGCCGACATTGAACTTTGTTTTACATCACGTTAAGGTTGCTATCATAATGTTTTTTTCAAAATTTAGGATTCAAAAATTTACTAGGTACTGAGAAAATTAGTGTATTAGATTTAGTGAAGCTGTGCAGTTTGTATGGGAGGTGTAGAAGGAGTGTGAAGTTATTCATGACTTTTTTAGAAATAACTGTAAACTTCATTTAATTGACATATTTTAAATTGCAGGTCAGTAGCATTTATACTTTTCAGGAAAATCGACTTTTTGTAAAGTTGTTGAATTGTGTCAAATTGTATGGGAGGGGTTAGAAGGAGTGAAGCTAATCACCTAATTTTTTTTGGTCTGACTAATAATTCTAAATAAATATTTAGTGCATAATTTCAGCTCGATAAATTTCATACGTACTGAGTAAATAGGTTTTTAGTATTTCATAAAAAAGTGCAGTTTGTATGGGAGGTGGTGGAAAGAAAGGGGGGACTCAAATAATTTTTATACAGCAAATTGAATTTATTATAGAAGTAATATATTCAAAATTTCAGATCAATAGCATTTATACTTTTTGAGCAAATTCGCTTAATGTCAAATTGCGAAATTGTTTCATTTTGTATGGGAGGGGGTAGTAGGGGTAAATCTAATTTTCTATTTTTTTTTTATCGTACTAATAATTCTAAATAAATGTTCAGTGCACAATTTCAAATCGATAAATTGTATACGCACTGAGTAAATTGGTTAAGAGCATTTCATGAAAAAGTGCAGGTTGTATGGGAGAGGATGGAGGGATGGTGAGGACACAAATAATTCTTATACAGTAGAATGGAATCATTATAAAACTTTTACTTTCCAAATTTCAGATCAATAGCATTTATAGTGTTCGAGAAAAGCCGCTTATTGACAAATTGCGGAATTGTGTCATTTTGTATGGGAGGGGGTAGAAGTGGTGGAGCGATTTGGCCCGTTCACGAACTTGTCCTTACTTTTTTGTCAAAAACGACGTGTTCAAAATTTGAACTTTCTAGATCAACGCGTTCTCAAGCTAGAAAGGACACGGACGGACAGACAGACAGACAAATGGACAGACGGAGGGACGGACGGACGGGCGGACGGACATCCGGTTTTGAGAGTTTTGAGTGATTATATGAATTTCTGTATCATTCATTTTGAGGGAAACGAAGAGGCTGATCGCCTTGCAAAAAACGGCGCGGAAAAAACTTTATTGGTCCAGAGCCATTCTGCGGATAATCAAAAGGGCATCATAACTCGATACTTAAGAAGTGGGTTGAACAAGAACACAAAATCTACTGGAATAGACTTCCAGGCTTATCAACCTCAAAAAAACTAATCCTACCACAAAAAAAATAAAGTGGAGGATATCCTGAAATTCAGAAAGAGCGATATTAATACTCTAATCGGCCTACTGACGGGGCACAGTGGAGTAAACCACCACCTCAATAATATGGGCTTAGCTGAAACAGACATCTGCCGCCTCTGTCTTGGAGACTCAGAAACGACAATACATATCCTATGCCAGTGTGAAGCAGTGGCAAGGAAAAGGCATAATCTTCTTGGGAGGAACTGGTCAACATGGCTCCCTTACAGATACTCAGATTAGCCAAAGCTATTGAGTTATGGTAGGGTAAAGGAGCAATAATCGCAAAATATGCCGGAAAGGCCGCCGTGCTCTCAAGTGTTCCCCTAATATAAATAATAAATAATAATAATAATCATTCATTTTTTTCTCCAAGCCTTAGTTCTTGGCGTTACAAACTTTATGGCAAACTTATAATACTCTCAGATTTCATCTAGAGTGTAAAAATGCAGTGACAAAAGTCTACATACGGCTAGGTAAATCATTCATTTACCAAGTTTTGACATTTGCGCTTCACGTTAGCTTACAGTTTGGGAAGTTTCGATAAGGCCGCAGCTGTGACGATGACTTCTCGGAAGGAAATCTCAGCAGAAGTACGGAACTTGGTGGTAAAACATCGAAACGAAAGAAATCTTTCGGATAAATAGCCAAATTGTTCAATTTAAGTAAATCGACAGTTCAAACCATGTTCAACAACTATAAAAGCAGGTTCTCTGTTGAAAACAAGCCGCGTAGTGGTCGACCGAAGAAGCTGGTTCGCAGAGATGTATCCTTTATTTTGAAAGAAGTGAACCAAAACCCAAAGGCGCATGCCACAAAATTGGCGGAGGACATAGCAAAATGAACAGGAGCCACGATGTATCCCTGAACAGTTCAAAGTTCATTAAGTAATAATGGTTATCACAGCATAACACCACGCGAAAAACCCCTTATAAGCAAAAATTTTGCTTAGAATTTATCAGAAAGCATCTAGACAAAGGACTTGATTTTTGGAAGAAGGTTTTATTCACTGATGAATCGAAGTATACCATATTTGGAAGTGGCGGTAGAGCTAAAGTTTGGAGAAAGGAAAACGCGGGAATGGATCTGAAACATCTAATTCCTACAGTCAAACATGGCTGTGGCAATGTGATAGTTTGGGGTGCTGTCAGATTGTCCGGTGTAGGAGATTCGGTGGTCGTTGATGGTGTCATGGATCGCCATCTCTACAAAACCATCTTGCAACACAATTTAAGGGAATCGGTCGATAAGTTGGACCTTGGTGAAGCTGGATATTCCAACAAGACAATGATCCCAAGCACACCGCTCAAATCGTGAAGGTCTGGTTCCAAGACAGCTCAATACACCCGCACAAAGTCCGGACTTAATGTCATCAAGAACGTTTGGGAGCTTCTGGATCGAAAAATAAGAAAACACGACATTAGAAGTGCTACAATGCTAAAAGAGAAGCTCATTGAGGAATGGGGTCAAATAACGCCTAACGAGTTAGAAAATTGTCGCATCAATGCCAAGACGCTTGCAGGCAGGTATAGATGCCCATGGTGGGCCAACAAAACATTAATATTAAGTTTTGAAATGAAATGTAAATTCCTTAATGAAGTTTTTGGTGAATCTCATGATCGTACGTAAACTTTTGACAATGCTCTTTTTATACTCTAGATGGAATCTGAGAGTATTATAAGTTCGCTCTAAGGTTTGTAACGCCAAGAAATAAGGCTCGGAGAAAAAAATGAATGATACAGAAGTTAATATTATCACTCAAAAATCTCAAAACCGGATGTCCGTCCGTCCGTCCGTCCGTTCGTCTGTCCGTCCGTCCGTGCGCTCTCTAGCTTGAGAACGCGTTGAAATAGAAAGTTCAAATTTTGTTCACGTCGTTTTTGACAAAAAAGTAAGGTCAAGTTCGTGAACGGGCCAAATCGCTCCACCCCTTCTACCCCCTCCCATACAAAATGACACAATTACGCAATTTGACAATAAACGGATTTGCTCAAAAAGTATTAAAGTTATTGGCCTGAAATTCAGAATATATTACTTTTATGATAATATCAATCTATTGTATAAATAAACTGCCAACAAGTCGGGCGAAACTTTATTATTCTTGGGACAAGTTGCGGATAAGTGGAAAGTCAATATGCAGGTTAGAGTGGTTAGGGAAGGCTAAGTGAAAGGGAGTTCTTGGGCAGGACTGTTAACAATATTTCATTCGTTTCTGTAAGTTTGGTTTTTATGAGGGGAGGAGTAGGGGTAATAGTAAGGGTAGGTGGATGTTAATAGCTTTTTAATTAATTGCTTGAATCACGTCCAATATTCTCTGTATAGAATGTGTTTCATAGACGAAGTTGCATAGAATTTTCATAAAATTCGGTGTATTTTACATTCATGAAACCGAACATTTGTATGGGAGGGGGTAGAGAATATAGGGGAATCGTAAAATTTGATACGCAGTTTTATTTCGAGTCTCTTGTAAGGTGCTTGTATAGAATTTCAAGTTCGTAGCTTTTAGTTTGTTGGTTATTAGTTGATTTAATGAAATTGGTCGAAATCATAGTTTTGTATGGGAGGGGGTAGAAGCGCAAGCGCGATTTAAAAACTTTTAAAGCAACTTCATTTGAATTATTTTTTTAAGTTTTTATGCCAAATTTGAAATTGATAGCTTATACGAGTTAGCTGATAACTGATTTTTTAAAAATGCTCGAAAAAATAATTTTGTATGGGAGGGGGTAGAGGAGGTAGGGGAATCGTAAAACTTGTGATGCAATTTTCTTTCATTTTTAATGTAAGGTGCTCGTACGAAATTTCAAGTTCGTAGCTTTTAATTTGTTGGTTATTAGTTGATTTAATGAAATTAGTCGAAATCATACTTTTGTATGGGAGGGGGTAGAAAGTCAAGCGCGATTTTAAAACTTTTAACGCAATTTCATTTTAATTATTTTTGTTAGTTGTTATGCAAAATTTCAAATTGATAGCTTTTAAGAGTTAGGTGATAATTGATTTCTTGAAAATGGTCGAAAAAATAATTTTGTATGGGAGGGGGTAGAAGTGTTAAAGGTTTTCGACCAGTTAATATTTCGTATATTTAGGGATTTTTTTTAAATGCATTTCGCAAATTTTCAAATTTCTACCTTAAAATTTCACTCAAAAATTTTCAGTTTATGTGTTTTTTTCAATGCACATGAAACACCTTGTGCACGTTAGACCGGGGGGGTCGGTTTATAACAAATATGGATCAAGTTATTATTATTTTTCTATGTGGATTAAATATAGGTATTCACATGCAAAATTTTAGCTTTGTATCTTTTACCAGAGCTCTAAAAAAATCACTCAAAGTTTTCGATATTTTTGCTTATTACCTCTCTCCCCTTACACCTCCCAACTTAAAATTTTTACCAAAATTAAGTATTATATAGTTCTACAATCTGACAAATTTTTGATTTGATATCTGTACTATTTTTGGAGATATAAGGATTTGTAATTTTGAAAAGTGCGCCATTTTTGAAATGCTCCCCATTTCCCCCCACTACTATTATTTCAACATGTTATATTTTTTTTGTATTTGCCTAGTATAGTTTAATATAAGTTTTAAGTTTCAATTACATAGCTTAAGAGATAGTTGAGATATTATTTTTTAAGTGTTTTTCTTTGCACCCCCCCTGACCCTCCCCCTTACAATAATTAGCAGCTTTCTAAGCTGGTTCCAATGAAACTATATGCCACCTTGACGGTCTCTAAGTATGATTTTGTTATGATAAGTAATTTCGAAGATATAATCATTTGAAAAAAAAATTCGGCCGACAATTGGTTCTAAGCCCCCCCTTTTCGCAACCCAATGGATAAAAAAATTAAATTATTTTTAAAAGTTGTCCCACAAACCCTTCTATATTAATGTTGAGTTTCAACTTCCTAGCTGTTACCATAGTTGAGATATTTGAATTCGTATTTTTCGGTTTAAGCGCTCCCCCCGCCTCCCCCTGAACCCGTATACCTTCGAAAATGGGTATCCGCCTGAGATCCGCAACTATCTACAATCCCCCCAAAAATGAACTTTCTATCTTGAAGGGTTTGGGAGTTAATGTGCGCTGAGCGTACACGTCGGCGTACGGCGGACGGCGGACGGCGTACAGACAGACGGATTTTTTTTTTTTGCTTTTTTAGGCTAATTTAGTCATGAAACGCGAAAAAAAAAAATTTCAGGGTAGCAAACTTTTTTTTTTTTTGTGTCGATCACAATACTTTATTATTATAATAATAAAGTAAAATTGTGCGTGTCCTCCCCCTCCTTCTACCACCTCCCATACAAACTGTAATTATCATGAATTACTCTAAGCCAATTTCCTCAGTGCTTATAAAATTCAGCGGGCTGAAATTGTGCACCAAATATTTATTTAAAATTGTTAGTAAGGTCAAAAAAAATGAAATGATTAGCTTTACCCCCTCTACCCCCTCCCATACAAAATGACACAATTCCGCAATTTGACAATAAATAGATTTACTCAAAAAGTATAAAAGCTATTGGTCTCAATTTTGGTATATATTACTTTTTTAATGATTTAAATCTACAGTACAAAAACTATTTGCTTGCTCCCTTTCCTTCCACCCCCTCCCATACAAACTACACTTTTTCCTGAAATGCTCTAAGCCGATTTTCTCAGAACATATAACATTTGTTGAGCTCAAATTTTGTAATAAATATTTAATTAATATTATTACTAAGATGAGAAAAAAAATATTTGATTTGCTTCACTACTTCTACCCCCTCCCATACAATATGACACAGTTTCACAACTTCACAAGAAATCGATTTTCTTGAAAAGTATGAATGGCACTAGTCTGAAATTTAAGGGATGCCAATTTTATAATATTCCTAGTTATTTCTGAACAAATCATTAAAATCCCTCCACTCTTTCTACCACCTCCCATACAAACTGCACATTTTCACTAAATCAAACTCACTAATTTTCTCAGTTCCCATTCAGTTTTTGGAGTAAGCATTTTGTATAAAACATTTTCATAGCTACTTTAGCATGATGTCGAAAAAATTAGTTCAATGCTATCATCCCTTCTAACACTCCCCATACAAAATTTCTTGGGATCACAAAAAATTCTATTTCATCTAGAGTATCGTAAGATTGCGCTTTACGCGCAATCGTAGCCCTGTTATGTTTTAGTTTTATTGTTAAGTTTTTATTGGAGAAAAGACTTTTTTGTTACATGTCAATAAAAATAGATTATAAACAATAGTACATCATTACTTTTCCAAATAGTGCTGTTGGGCTCGTCAAGCAGCGAAAATAGGGGTCGTGTGTAGACTTTTGTCGGCCACTGTAAGTAGATTTTTTGTGATGAGCTCTCCTAATATTGAATGCATAGCTCCAGGTAAGACCTATGGCTCCGGCTCCAGTTCCTTCAGAGGTGCGCGAGCCATCTGTGTACTATATGGTTGATCCCTCTTCCATTTCAGGTAGCATGGATTGCCATTTCTTGCGTTCTCTGATTATTACTTTGAATGGGGTTGCAAATTTGAATTTTGTCGGCATAGTGTCTCACAGTGTTGAGGTTAGAATCTCAATTCTCGGATTTTTTTTAAATTTGGAGGTGACCTCTAAAATCTTCCGATTTGTAATTGTTTTCCCTCTGTATGCGTAACACCCCTTTAATTGCCTCCTTTTTTATTTGGAGATGTATTGGAGGGATGCTTAGAAATATTTCCATTGCCGCAGTAGGGCAAGTTTTCATAGCCTGTGGTACTAAGACAAGTTAGATTTTGAATTTTTTGTAATATAAGCTGTGCTTTTTATTGTAACATTTAAGTTCACCAGACTGGTGAGCCGTATGTGACTATTGGGAGGATGATTGTTCTGTAGCACCAGTAGATCATCTTGGGCTGTAATCCTCATCTTCTGCCAAATAGGCTTTTACTGGCCGAAAGCGCCTTTAATGCTTTGGCGTGAGTCCATTCTAAATGTTTTTTCCAGTTGAGTTTGTTATCAAGTATCGCATCTAAATATTTGACCTCATCTAAAAAGAGTATTGACGTTCCATTTATTACTTTACGGAGGTGTTATGCAATTTTTCTTTTTGTTTGAAATGGTACTATCTCAGCCTTACTAGGGTTGACGTTCAATTTCTTAGACTGACTCCAGTTCATTATAACTTCCAAGGCAGATTGTAGCCTTTCTGACGACGTTACATCATATTTGCCTCTAATGATAATAACAAGGTCATCGGCATATCCTATTACCTCGTGGCCTTGTTCTTTTAGACGGTCTATGAGCTCATCTACTACGATTGTCCAAAGAAGTGGAGATAATACTCCTTCCTGGGGACAGCCCCTATAGATCTGTGCAGTCAATGTTCTATCACTTAGATCCGCGGTTGTCAATCGGCTCCTTAGTATGGGATGTATCCAGAAAACATTGTTTACCTATTGGCAAAGTTATCGAAGGATGGATATCCATCGTGATAAAAAGAAAAATAATGATGGCGAATAAACGTATTATTCGGGACTATCAATAATTAAAAACTGAAACGTGCGCAGCAGTTTCATATATTTTAGTTCAAGTTTAGCTTTAACTTTAACTACAATGTATGAAACGATTATAAAGCCGACGACGGCCATCAAGCATGCTCATGCTGTACGAACATATTCACATTTTGCAATTTAATGGCAAAGTTTTCTTCACGATTCGAAGATTGCAAGAAATTAAACTGCGAGCCGATTAATTTTTTGATCTTTGTAACAATTAAAAGAAATTTAATCGGTGGAATCTAAGTAACGTTCTTGTAGCACAATATTTGCAACGATCAAGTTTCTAATGGGCGCCTTGAATATGTTCTCCTTTTTAATCACCCATGCAAATATTCTTTCACGTCGAAATTTCTGCACAAATTTTTTTAATAGAAGCAGTTTTATTATGTGTGGTGGTTGGATGGGTATAGATAGGGTAGGCATCTGATTGGCGTCATTAGGCGACACCCAGTGTAGTAACTGTCATATACACATCAATTGTGCTCATCATACCTCCACGTGGTAACCACCGGATACTGGTCTCGTCCATCCGGACTTGACTTGCTAAACTGATGGGCGCGAGTGCTAATGAAACAGAAAAATTCTAGCACTATAATAATATGGCCCTCTAAGTTGGGGGTTGGGCGATGTGCTAACAACTCATCCTCGGAAAAACCACACCCGTTTCGAAACCTGAAGCAACGCCTCGGACTGGATTGATTCAACGGCAACGATCACGCAAACGAAAAATGGACTATTTCTTCGGATCTTGGAACGTGCGATCCCTGTACAGAGCAGGAGCAGTGAGAGCGCTTCTGGAACAGGCAGCTAAATTGCACTCCAAGAAACTAAATTGTTAGGTAGCGAGATTACTGACATTAGATCGCACACAATTTTTAAAAGTGGGAAATCATCGGGAAGCCGGGAATTTGGAGTTGCGTTTATCGTCGACAACAAGTTTAAACACCAAGTTACCAACTTCAAATCCGTCAATGAACGATTGTGTGCAATCCGCATCAAAACAAGTTTCTTTAATGTTTGGCTTATTAATGTCCACGCCCCAACGGAAGACAAAGACGACGAAGTTAAAGACGATTTCTACAGCACCTTAGAATCAACATTCGACTCCCTTCCGTCGAATGAAATTAAAATAGTATTAGGTGACTTTAACGCGAAAGTGGGCAAAGAGAAACATACATAGGGAAAAAACCTTATTGTAAGCTCGACATGCTTCCCGCATCGTGACATTCATAAGAGAACGTGGGCATCACCCGACGGAAGAACATTCAACCAGATAGACCATGTTCTAATAGAGAAAAGGACGGCCTCCTGCATTCTCGACGTGCGTACATGTCGAGGGGCTAATTGCGACACAGACCACTATTTTGGTAAAGACCAAGTTCCGATGTCGAATCGCAAACCGAGGTCACCCAAAAACACAACCGGTTCCTAAATTCGACATAGGAAAACTCAAAGACGAGAAAATAGTTGCGAAATATGCGTTAGCCTTGGAGAGGCACTTCGCGACAATGCTGAATACCACCGCCAGCCAGCCAATAGAAGAAATGTGGCGAAATATCAAACAAGGCATTACCTCTGTCGCAGAGGAGGTGATAGGACAACAACCCCGGCGCAAAAGAAATGATTGGTTCGACAAAGAATGCCAAGATGCCTTAGAACGAAAAAATCAAGCCTACAAAATATTAACGGAACGGCCGACACGAGCCAAACAGGACAAATACAAGGATCTTAGACGATTTGCAAACAAAATATGCAGACAAAAAAAACGGAAGTACAATAATGACGAAATAAAAAACATGGACGAACAATTTAAATTACACAACACAAGAGCCGCGTATTCCCTTGTTAAAAGGATGAAAGAAAGATACAAACCAAAAACGACCATCTGCAAGGATGCAGAAGGGAACATTATAAATAACGCGGAAGATATAAAACTAAGATGGGCACAATACTTTGAACACCTTCTTAACCCGAGCCCATCACCTACACGAACAGCAGCAGCAGATACAATAGCAGGTATAACTGATGTAACAGCTGATGAAGGATCCGCTTTGAGTCCTCCCACACTCGAAGAAGTAAAAACAGCCCTAAGGAACCACCCAAACAACAAAGCGCCGGGCACTGATCAAATCCCAGCTGAACTTCTAAAAGCCGGCGACACCTGCATAGCGCATCTCCTACATAGATTAGTCACGGACATATGGACGCAGGAAATACTTCCTGAAGATTGGTGCAAGAGCATCATATGTCCAATTTATAAAAAAGGTGACAAACTCTGCTGCGAAAACTACCGAGGAATATCTCTGTTGTGTACGTCTTATAAGATTTTGACGAAAATTCTAGAAAAGAGAATTAAGGCCTATGCTGACAAAGTAATTGGTGAATACGAAGGCGGATTTAGAGCTGAACGCTCGACCACGGACCAGATATTCTCAGTTAAACAGGTGCTGGAAAAGTGCTGGGAATATAATATTGATGTGCACCAGATATTTGTTGACTTCAAACAGGCATACGACAGTATCGACAGGCGCGTACTGTATAAAATCATGCTGGAGTTTGGAGTCCCACCGAAACTAGTCTGACTGATAAAAATGACAATGACTGAGTCTTTGTCACAAGTCAGAGTAGAAAATGATCTGACTTCCAGTTTTAAAACAGACAAAGGTCTTAAACAAGGTGACGGCCTCGCACCAATGCTTTTCAACCTAACACTCGAATATGTTGTTCGGAAACTTCCCGTGGACTCCAAGGGAACACTATACTTCAAATCCATACAACTCGTAGCATATGCCGACGACATAGATATCCTTGCAAGATCTCTGGAGAGTGCTAAGGAAGTATTTGTAAGCCTTGACTCAGTAGCAAGGGTAGTTGGACTATATAAATGAAAATAAAACAAAAATTATGACGCAAACTAGGAAAAAGACGCCAATCAGACAAAATATCACAGTAGGAGACTATAATCTAGAAAACGTAGACAACTTTATATACCTAGGGGCGAACCTATCGAAGGATGGAAGCGAACCCGTCGAAATTAAAAGAAGAATAATTATGGCAAACAAGACGTATTATTCGGTACTTCCAATAATTAAAAACAAAAACGTACACAGGAAAACAAAACTCAAGTTATATAAAACGATTATACGACCTGTGCTATGCTATGGCAGCGAAACGTGGACATTAACTCAGGCGTCCGAAAAACTACTTAACGCCTTTGAAAGAAAGGTCCTCAGAAGAATCCTCGGACCTGTAAGGGAAGACTCGATCTGGAGAATACGATACAATAGAGAATTGTATACCATCTTCGACAATCCAGATATGTCAACCATCATAAAATTTAAAAAGTTACAATGGGCTGGTCATGTGGAGCGGATGGATGACGGAAGAATTCCCAAACGCTCATTAAAAGGAAAAGTTAACGGACAAAGACCGGTCGGAAAACCACGAAAGCGCTGGGAGGATCCGATTGACGCAGACAGCAAATCACTGCTAAGATTTTCAAACTGGAGGACGCGGTCACTGAACCGAGATGGATGGAGGCAAAGCATTCAAGAGGCCAAAGCCCGATTTGGGCTGTAGCGCCATCGTAAGTAAGTAAGTAAGTAAGTTTTATTATGTGACTGATATTCACTCAAATAATTATAATTTGTAGATTTTACGAATTCACTTCTCTCTGTCCTATGCGTCTCTACAAATAGAAGTCTGGATCTCCCAGTTACGGTTAGATACTACTAAAAATAAACTGCCAACAAGTCGGGCGAAACTTTATTATTCTTGGGACAAGTTGCGGATGAGTGGAAAGTCAATATGCAGGTTAGAGTGGTTAGGGAAGACTAAGTGACAGGACTGTTAACAATATTTCATTCGTGTCTGTAAGTTTGGGTTTTTATGAGGGGAGGAGTAGGGGTAATAGTAAGGGTGGGTGGATGTTAATAGCTTTTTAATTAATTACTTGAATCACGTCCAATATTCTCTGTATAGAATGTGTTTCATAGACGAAGTTGCATAGAATTTTCATAAAATTCGGTGTATTTTACATTCATGAAACCGAACATTTGTATGGGAGGGGGTAGAGAATATAGGGGAATCGTAAAATTTGATACGCAGTTTTATTTTGCGTCTCTTGTAAGGTGCATGTATAGAATTTCAAGTTCGTAGCTTTTAGTTTGTTGGTTATTAGTTGATTGAATAAAATTGGTCGAAATCATAGTTTTGTATGGGAGGGGGTAGAAGCGCAAGCGCGATTTCAAAACTTTTAAAGCAACTTCATTTGAATTAATTTTATAAGTTTTTATGCCAAATTTGAAATTGATAGCTTTTAAGAGTTAGCTGATAACTGATTTCTTAAAAATGCTCGAAAAAATAATTTTGTATGGGAGGGGGTAGAGGAGGTAGGGGAATCGTCAAACTTGTGATGCAATTTTCTTTTATTTTGGTTGTTAGATGCTCGTACGAAATTTCAAGTTCATAGCTTTTAATTTGTTGGTTATTAGTTGATTTAATGAAATTAGTCGAAATCATACTTTTGTATGGGAGGGGGTAGAAGGGCAAGCGCGATTTTAAAACTTTGAACGCAATTTCATTTTAATTATTTTTGTAAGTTGTTTTGCAAAATTTGAATTTGATAGCTTTTAATGGTTAGGTGATAATTGATTTCTTGAAAATGGTCGAAAAAATAATTTTGTATGGGAGGGGGTAGAAGTTTTAAAGGTTTTTGACCAGTTAATATTTCATATATTTAGGAATTTTTTTTAAATGCATTTCGCAAATTTTCAAGTTTCTACCTTAAAATTTCACTCAAAAATTTTCAGTTTATGTGTTTTTTTCAATGCACATGAAACACCTTGTGCACGTTAGACCGGGGGAGTCGGTTTATAATAAATATGGATCAAGTTAATATTATTTTTCTATGTACATTAAATATAGGTATTCACATGCAAAATTTTAACTTTTTATCTTTCACTAGAGCCCTAAAAAAATCACTCAAAATTTTCGACATTTTTGCTTATCACCTCCCTCCCCTTACACCTCCTAGCTTAAAATTTTTTCCAAAATTAACTATTATGTAGTTCTACAATCTGACAAATTTTTGGTTTAATATCTGTACTATTTTTTGAGATATAAGGATTTGTAATTTTGAAAAGTGCGCCATTTTTGAAATGTTCCCCATTTCCCCCCACTACTATTATTTCAACATGTTATATTTTTTTTGTATTTGTCTAGTATAGCTTAATATACGTTTTAAGTTTCAATTACATAGCTTAAAAGATAGTTGAGATATTAATTTTTAAGTGTTTTTCTTTGCACCCCCCCTGACCCTCCCCCTTACAATAATTAGCCGCTTTCTGAGCTGGTTCCGATGGAACTATATGCCACCTTGACGGTCTCTAAATATAATTTTTTTACGATAAGTAATTTCGAAGATATAATCATTTTGAAAAAAAAATTCGGCCGACAATTGGTTCTTAGCCCCCCCTTTTCGCACCCCAATGGATAAAAAAATTAAATTATTTTTAAAAGTTGTCCCACAAACCCCCCTATATGTATGTTGAGTTTTAGTTTCCTAGCTGTTACCATGGTTGAGATATTTGAATTCGTATTTTTCGGTTTAAGCGCTCCCCCCGCCTCCCCCTGAACCCCTACACCCCCTAAAATGGGTATCCGCCTGAGATCCGCAACTATCTACAATCCCCCCAAAAATGAACTTTCTATCTTGAAGGGTTTGGGAGTTAATGTGCGCTGAGCGTACACGTCGGCGTACGGCGGACGGCGGACGGCGGACGGCGGACGGCGGACGGCGTACAGACAGACGGATTTTTTTTTTTGCATTTTTAGGCTAATTTAGTCATGAAACGCGAAAAAAAAAAAATTTCAGGGTAGCAAACTTTTTTTTTTTTTGTGTCGATCACAATACTTTATTATTATAATAATAAAGTAAAATTCAGTTTGTCATAGTTAATCTAATTTTATAGTTAATAATAAATACAAACAGCAAAACTTAAAAATTCCTTTATTTCGGAAACGAGAACTTGAATTGCGAAACGAAACTTTTTGAAGCTGCTATTTGAATAATAAAGACAAATGAATTTCATTGCATACCTAATCGCAAAATAAATAAAACTATATTTACCTTTAATTTCAATCTACCTGACCGAAGCCCATTTTATCTCGTATTTAACAACTAACAGCCCTGCAAAATTCAACGTCTATCAAAGAGTATTAAATAATTAAAAAAAGTTGCCTTGTGATTTTCTTCTTTGTAGGAAATTTCACAACTTGACACTTTCTCAAGAATTCTCTTTCTCTCTCTGTATCCCACTCTCGAGATTTATACTCATTCTTCTTATCGACGTCATCACAATCATCTTATTCTTCATCGTCGTCATGTTCAAATTAAAACCCGGTCACAAAGTTGTCACGTTTAACGTAAAAGGACATTTTAATCAAATAAGAAGCTCTCTGCATTTTGCGAAATCTGTCGAGATGGAGTTGCTTAATGTCGGCATCGTCGTCGTTCAAGGAGCGATTTAAGTACAGTGTGGGAACAAATCCAAGGCGTATGCATATCAAAGTACAATGCTCTGGATATCCTGCACCCGTTACTCTAAATACATTTCAGTGGATTAAAAGTCCTCTTTTGCAACAAGCGCGCGCGTATAAAAGAAAGGAATTAATGCAGAATCTTATTAAGACAAGTTCTTATCACTTGCTGTATCCTTTCTATTCATGATGATTTTTTTTTTTGCTGCAGATAGTAGTTTACTAAGAAGCAGGAATTTTTTTCATCTTCTTTAATTTTTGTCAGTCGTAAATCGCATCGGCCTTGGTTTTTCATCTTATTTTGTAGAATTCAATGAGAGGACGTATACGGCGATCATTCATTCTATTCAGTCGTTTCACCAATCCTTTTACTTCCGTGTACAGGATCTATGGACGACAGTTACTTTATTCTGAGTTTTAGTTGCCAGGGTACTAGGCAGAAAGACACTGCGCTTCATTCTTAATTTCGTACAGCATCGTCCTTGCTTGCTTTCTTTCAACACAACTCGGCAAATAATTTATTTGACTTTAATCTGATTCAAGTTTATGTGCACTTCATTATCTTGTGTTGGAAACTCCTTCTCGTTCGGAGAAAAGATCCCAGTTATTTGTACCGAGTAGGAATGTATGAGAATTGCCTCTGTCTGCTCTGATCCTTATCCCTGTTTCTTTATCTCCGCCTTGACGGACATCTTCTTTGGAAGCCCTGTATTTATCTCTTTAGGTATATAACAAAGTCTACTGTTTCTAATGTAGGCAAATTAATTTTATCCTTTTATGTGTAGTGTTAGCTACGTGTAGAGAGAAAAAGGAGACATTGTGCTGCCCACAACCCAGTAGGGATTTGCATTGAGATGAATTCCGTTTTTTTCTCTCTCTCGTCTTTATCCTTTGGGCTAAAGTGGTGAAGAGGGCTTGAAACAAAAGGTAGATCCTTTTGCAGCGATGATGTTTCTTGGGCTCTTTTCTACTCCTTAAATCTATTCTATGTCGGTACTGTTGTCGGTGCTGGAAGTGTTAGTGTTGCTCCTTAAGCTTTTTTCCATACCGTCTTTTCTTCGTTTTTAATGGTTCTCCACTACCACCTTTCCAGACGAAGAACGCGGCAGCAGCGTTTTATCGCTTTGGACTAATGTTTAAGGATATGCCGACAGCTGAGCTGTATATATTGTACGCTTTTGGGTCGTAATTTATATCTTTATTTCTTTTAGGAGATTTCGTAGCATTTTTGCGCGTCCCGCTTTAAAACCCAAAAGTGGTATCGTGAAGTGGCGCAACAGTGAAAAAGGACCTTTGTTTATCATACTTATGCCGTTCTGATGATGATTGATAGTCAACTTTATGTTCGGTTTTCATAAGAAGTTGCATACACAGAGTAGCATTATCATCATCCCCACATTTATGTGTTGCGGTTTGATTTTCATTTTTATATCCTGTTTTATGAGCCGTTTATTAGTGCAACAAATTTGATTAAGGATGCTTGCTACCATGGTTGCAACTTGAGGGCCTTTATCGAGTTTTTTTTTTTGCGGAGGAAATTAAATTTTATTTTTGTTCACTGTGATTTGAAACACCAGCAGGACAGTTAAGTTTTTTATTGTAAATTATTATTACTGCCGTGTAAAAATTGATGTGTACAACTGTAGGAAATAATTTTGAGAAATATTTAAAAGTAATTGAAAACATAACAGAATTATGATTAGGCGTAAAGCCCAATCATGTGATACTCTAGATGAAACACTTACTTACCTTTTAATTTTGAGGTGATAAAAGCAGAGGGGGAGATTTGCAATTTTTGTATGTAACATTGAACGTAGTATATAAAATATTTCATGCTGAATTTAAAGTTTCTTGCTTTCATAATTTTCGAGGAAATTGAACAATTTCTGTCTGAATTTACGGTATTTGTATGGGAGGTGGCAGAGAAAGTGGGAGATTTTGGATGATTTTTTCAACATCCTAATCACATTGTTACAATTTTAATGTTGATAGCTCTCATACGTTCGATGGAGAAAAACTTTTCTTGAACTTCCAATACAAAAATTTGAATGGGAGGTGGTAGAAGGAGTGAGGTGAAGGTGATATATTTTTTAGCATTTATTACAATTATTAAGGGACAAATTCAAGCAAAATTTCAAGTTTCTACTTCTTCTAGTTTCTATGAAAATCGGTTAAATGCATTTACCAAAATTCTGCATTTGTATGGGAGGAGGTAGAAGGAATATCCGAATCAAAACCATATTTTTTGACATCAATTATATTTAAAACTAGCAAACGCCCGCGACGTCGTCCGCATAAAAATCGCAATAATAAGTAATTTTTGAGAATGTAGTTAGTAATGCATTATGTGGGATATATAATCCGCTTACTTTAATGGCTCTTTGAACACAATGTTTTGTATTTTGTTGGAATCAGAACCATAAATTATTAAGAATGATAGCATGATACTCGCATTTGAATGGGAGAGGCTCGTGATCAAATCAATCCCGTGATTTGAGATCATATACGTATTGAAGAGCATTTAGGACATGTGAATAATTACAGCTTGTGTTAATTAAAAAAAAAGTCCAAATAAAATAACATTAAGCTTGAAAACCTAACAGGACTATGATTGTCCGTAGAGCCCAATCATACGATACCATAGATGACAGTCTTAGGATAACCGTTGTGCTATCCGGTACTTTCGTGACCTAATCGAGTTAAAAGTTTTTCTAAACGCAAGACCGGTTTTTCATCTCAAAATACTTACTCAGAAAAAAAAAACAATAAAATTAGCGAAAAAAGTTCAACTTCTCTAAAGAAGGTCCATGAGGACTCCTCAAATGTCCTAAATAAAGACCGATTAAAAGTTCTGAAAATCCAAAAGTCATCTATTATGGCTAATAGTGAAAATACCTTAGTGCAACGATACCGAAAACGGAACGGCCGCACCAACTCAAGAAAAGAAGAAAACCTATGTTCCACCAATTGTTATTCCGAATCTCGCCCTGGAATCCATCAAAATTATGATGTACCAAATCAAAATAACAGACTACTCAATAAAAATTATGTCAACCGGACAAAAATTAATTATTTCATCGTTGGAAAGCTACAACACCACGGTGAACTATTTAAAAGAGAAGAAGGTTAATTTCTTCACCCATCAGTTGGAGGATAGTCGCCCAGTAAAGATTGTTCTTTCTGGTTTGCCTGACGCAGATCCAATTGATATAAAAAAAGAATTGATGTCATCTGGAGTCAACTGCACTGAAGTGAAAACATAACAGGGCTACGATTGCGCGTAAAGCGCAATCTTACGATACTCTAGATGAGATAGAATTTTTAGTGATCCCAAGAAATTTTGTATGGGGAGTGTTAGAAGGGATGATAGAATTGAACTAATTTTTTCCCCATCATGCTAAAGTAGCTATAAAAATGTTTTATATAAAATGCTTACTCAGTAGTGGGTATATGCGGGTTCTGGACCACGGTAATGCAGTTCGTTTTCTCCTTAGCGACACTAGCGCCACGAGCGGAGGTGGCTAATAGCAATACTAATTAGTGGGATGGGGTAATGCAGTTCGTTTTCTCCTTGGCGACACTAGCGCCTAGCAGTACCCCTAACTGACTCTTTTTTGAAATGCCAAGATTGATAAGAGTTTTATAAATTATGCCCCTAACTGACTCTTTTTTGAAATGTCAAGATTTATAAGAGTTTTATAAATTATGCCCCTAACTGACTTTTTTTTGAAATGCCAAGATTGATAAGAGTTGTACGAATTATGATTCATATATGATGAAATTGATATTTACATTGATAGGAATGAACACGTGGGTTACATTTTTAGTTGGACTTTAAGAATGCTTTCGTTGTTTATATTGTGAAATAGGTTTTGATCAGCTTGTTTAGTTTTATGAATTAGGTGTCATATACATATGATGAAAATTGATAGATTGTGTGTATGGAGATTGTTATTGTTATTAATAACGTGATATTATTTTATGACGTCATCATCGAGTAGGAATAATTCTTTCGAATTGTTTATGGTTTAGAGTATTCATATGATAGGTTGTTTACATTTTTTTTGTGTATGGAATTTTTTGGTTTACAAGTGAGATTGATATGAAAATTTCACCTCAATTCGCTAACATATATGATCATTTTTTTTTGATAAACGAGTTCAAGCTCTTGCACATTACCTGCTTAGATACACCTTGGTACCCCTTTACCTGTCGATATTAATTTTAGAGTAGATTATTGGTTGTAAGAGATTATTGGTTATTGGTGAGTATATATATTGGTTAATGGAAGAGAGAGAGAGAGAGAGAGATGATGTATTGATATTGATCCAGATAGGATGCTGGATAGGGGGATGTTGTATTAGTACAGATGGGGTATAGATTGTGGTGTATGTGTATATATGTGTGTGTGTGTGTGTGTGTGTGTATGTGTGGAGATTGTTATTGTTATTAATAGCGTGGTATTATTTCATGACTTCATCATCAATTGGGGTTGCCATAATGTCAAAAAAATAAAAAAAATAAAAAATAAAAAAATAAAAAAAAAATAAAAAAAAATATTAAAAAAAAAAATTTAAAAAAATTTAAAAAAAAAAATTATTATAAAAATATATATTTCTAATAAAAAATTATAAATAACATTATTTTGCTTTTCTTTTTATTATTCCACTTTTACTTAATATTATTCCACTGCTTCTTCACTTACGAACAGGAATAAACACGATCGTTTGTTATTGCAATTAGTTTTTTCTTGTGTGGTCAGCATATTTCCGACTGTATGGAAAAAGATTCATTCTGCTTGTTTGTGTGTGGTCAGCATATTTTCGATGATGAAATTGATATTTACATTATCAGGAATAAACACGTTCGTTATCAATTGAAATTTAAGTTTGGTGGTTTTAGGTTTCATATAGGCTAAAGTTAGCGTTTGAATTCTGTGTGAGTAAAAGTAGATAAGGGTTTTTTTTTATTTTTTGTTATTATTATAGGTTGTTTATGAATAATTGTTTATAGTTTTGCGGTTCTTTGTTCTTATGGAAAAAAAGATCCATTCTGCTTGGATATACGTTGGTCAGCATATTTTCGATGATGAAATTCATATTTACATTAACAGGAATAAACACGTTCGTTCGTTCGGCTGTTTATGAATAATTGTTTATAGTTTTGTGGTTTTAGGTTTCATGTATGCTAAAGTTAGCGATTGAATTCTGTGTGAGTAAAAGTAGATAAGAAATTTGTGTTATGATAGGTTGTTTATAAATAATTGTTTATAGTTTTGCGGTTCTTTGTTCTTATGAAAAAAGATCCATTCTGCTTGTATGTGTGTGGTCAGCATATTTCCGTATAAATAAGATTTTTTTGTGAAATAATTGTAGATAAGAGTTTTAGTCGATGAGGTTCGGTTATAGTTTGTCTTAGAAATTCGTCAAGTGAAGTTAATCAAGTGAAGTTAATCAAGTCAAGAAATATAATTCAACAAACAACCATTAGGTAAGCATATATTATATAAACGAATATGCAAATAATAATAAAAAAAAATTTATAGAAAGCAACAGTATTTATACACGAAAAACCATCTGCTCCATAATCATTATGGCAACTTACGTTATCGATATGCAAGGATTTAGAGGATACAACAATACCTTCATCATCAAAGAATTAGCTATCGTAAATGTGTATGGGAATTATAATCGACATTTTGTACTCAAACCTCCCTTCAGTTTTGCAAAACTCTCAAGAGAGCTACAATGTCAAGCGCATTGGTTATACGAAAATCATCACGGATTGAAATGGGAAGGTGGATCTACAACGTTCCGGAAACTGAAAGAGTATTTACTCCTAAACATGAAAAGTGGTTCAATATACGTTAAAGGATTAGAGAAGAAAAACTGGCTTGTTGATTTGTTGGGGAATACAACCATGATATTCAATTTGGAGGAATATTACGACTGTCCCAATCTGAAAACACTGAAAAAGCAGTATCCTGGAATAGAAAAGAGCATTTTACATAGTCGTGCTCATCAAAATGCACTACTTCTGAAACATTATATTTTAAAAAACAATAAAAACCTAATTGAATAAAACTAAAAAAAAAAAAAAACAGATTTTTATTATTGTAGTAGATGATGATGATGATGATCCGAGGATTATTCTTGAAAGCAGTAATAAAAGCTGTATAAAAAAATAAAAAAAAATAAAAAATATAATAAAAAAAAAATTAAAAAAAAATTAAAAAAAAAAAAATCATAAATTTACAGATTCGCATGACAATATTCCTATGCCTAATACTGATAAACCCGATTAATGGGCTATTTAACGTACACGAACTGACAGGATTTACAGAAATACAACTTAACAAAGTAGAAATAGTGACCAAAGCAAATATTATCATCCACATAATTGACATAAAAGAAATTTTAGACGTAATAAACGAATTTTCAACCAATACAGTTAATTTTAACGGAGAACAGAAGAACTTACTTATTACAGAACTAAAACAATTGACAAACAAATTGTAAACTGATAAGAAATAATAATAATACGGAAATCATTTGATTTCTTTCAACGGCTTTCTAATAGGTTTAAGCTCTCATTCACTTTTTTCCAGTACTGTTTTTCAGGATTTTTTTTTATTTTTTAGTTCATTGTAAGTCAACACCTGTCTTTTGCCCAGTATGAAAAATAATTATATTCAACCATATCAACTACAACAACAACAACTACAACACTAGAAAATACAAACAACCATACAACCACCTGCTACCAACTCGTAACCATATGATACCAACTTACCTTATTAAATTTTACTATAAGTTAAGAAATAAAAGAGTCTTGTGTGTTGTTATACTTGTATACCAAATTCTGGTTAATATGCATATTTCAAGAAAAAAAACAAACTGAATAATGGTTTTAAGCATATTTATTATCAAGATATTTTTTTTAAGTAAATAAACATAAGAAAATTACGATATGTATCGGTTATATTATATAGAATAGCTATTTTCTTTAACATTGAAACAGTTTTCAGAGAGTTTCAGCATTAACTCTACCGATTTTTAATTGCTTATATTTTTTACGTATCGAGTTAGTAGACTTTATAACTTGTCTAAGAATATCTTTATCGGTCGACTTCTGCATTTTTCCTTCTTACACAACAACAACAGATTAACAGATATCGTACAGCTTTAATACTGCTTCTGTACTGAGGTGTACTGCTTTGATACTGCTTTGTACAGCTTTAATACTGCTTTAATACTGCTTCTGTACTGCTTTGTACAGCTTTGATACTGCTTTGTACAGCTTTAATACTGCTTCTGTACTGCTTTGTACAGCTTTAATACTGCTTTGTACAGCTTTAATACTGCTTTGATACTGCTTTGTACAGCTTTAATACTGCTTTAATACTGCTTCTGTACTGAGGTGTACAGCTTTAATACTGCTTTGTACAGCTTTAATACTGCTTCTGTACTGAGGTGTACTGCTTTAATACTGCTTCTGTACTGAGGTGTACAGCTTTAATACTGCTTTGGACAGCTTTAATACTGCTTCTGTACTGAGATGTACTGCTTTATACAGCTTTATTACTGCTTTCAGGTTTTTAAAATATAGTTTTTCAAACTTTTTTCTCATATTACTGGATCAAAGTCTTCATATTGATTATATATAGTTGTATTTATTTGATATTGGAATCAAGATAGGAAATAACTTCTCTTGGATGCTGAAAGTGAACAGAATTCAAAGCATATATACAGTATTCATATAACTCTAGAAACATGACTGCTGAGTGTTGAAGGGAAAAGTATAGATTTTTTTTTTTGATTTGTTTTGTTATTCGAGCCTCAATGTGATTACAATCAACCAAGTACAGCTGTGAGGTTGTATAGTTGGTTGTACAGCTGTGTGGTTGTATAGTTGGTTGTACAGCTGTGTGGTTGTATAGTTGGTTGTACAGCTGTGTGGTTGTATAGTTGGTTGTACAGCTGTGTGGTTGTATAGTTGGTTGTACAGCTGTGTGGTTGTATAGTTGGTTGTACAGCTGTGTGGTTGTATAGTTGGTTGTACAGCTGTGTGGTTGTATAGTTGGTTGTACAGCTGTGTGGTTGTATAGTTGGTTGTACAGCTGTGTGGTTGTATAGTTGGTTGTACAGCTGTGTGGTTGTATAGTTGGTTGTACAGCTGTGTGGTTGTATAGTTGGTTGTACAGCTGTGTGGTTGTATAGTTGGCTGTACAGCTGTGTGGTTGTATAGTTGGTTGTACAGCTGTGTGGTTGTATAGTTGGTTGTACAGCTGTGTGGTTGTATAGTTGGTTGTACAGCTGTGTGGTTGTATAGTTGGTTGTACAGCTGTGTGGTTGTATAGTTGGTTGTACAGCTGTGTGGTTGTATAGTTGGTTGTACAGCTGTGTGGTTGTATAGTTGGTTGTACAGCTGTGTGGTCGTATAGCTGTATAGTTGGTTGTAATCACATTGAGGCTCGAATAACAAAACAAATCAAAAAAAAAAAATCTATACTTTTCCCTTCAACACTCAGCAGTCATGTTTCTAGAGTTATATGAATACTGTATATATGCTTTGAATTCTGTTCACTTTCAGCATCCAAGAGAAGTTATTTCCTATCTTGATTCCAATATCAAATAAATACAACTATATATAATCAATATGAAGACTTTGATCCAGTAATATGAGAAAAAAGTTTGAAAAACTATATTTTAAAAACCTGAAAGCAGTAATAAAGCTGTATAAAGCAGTACATCTCAGTACAGAAGCAGTATTAAAGCTGTCCAAAGCAGTATTAAAGCTGTACACCTCAGTACAGAAGCAGTATTAAAGCAGTACACCTCAGTACAGAAGCAGTATTAAAGCTGTACAAAGCAGTATTAAAGCTGTACACCTCAGTACAGAAGCAGTATTAAAGCAGTATTAAAGCTGTACAAAGCAGTATCAAAGCAGTATTAAAGCTGTACAAAGCAGTATTAAAGCTGTACAAAGCAGTACAGAAGCAGTATTAAAGCTGTACAAAGCAGTATCAAAGCTGTACAAAGCAGTACAGAAGCAGTATTAAAGCAGTATTAAAGCTGTACAAAGCAGTATCAAAGCAGTACACCTCAGTACAGAAGCAGTATTAAAGCTGTACGATATCTGTTAATCTGTTGTTGTTGTGTAAGAAGGAAAAATGCAGAAGTCGACCGATAAAGATATTCTTAGACAAGTTATAAAGTCTACTAACTCGATACGTAAAAAATATAAGCAATTAAAAATCGGTAGAGTTAATGCTGTAACTCTCTGAAAACTGTTTCAATGTTAAAGAAAATAGCTATTCTATATAATATAACCGATACATATCGTAATTTTCTTATGTTTATTTACTTAAAAAAAATATCTTGATAATAAATATGCTTAAAACCATTATTCAGTTTGTTTTTTTTTCTTGAAATATGCATATTAACCAGAATTTGGTATACAAGTATAACAACACACAAGACTCTTTTATTTCTTAACTTATAGTAAAATTTAATAAGGTAAGTTGGTATCATATGGTTACGAGTTGGTAGCAGGTGGTTGTATGGTTGTTTGTATTTTCTAGTGTTGTAGTTGTTGTTGTTGTAGTTGATATGGTTGAATATAATTATTTTTCATACTGGGCAAAAGACAGGTGTTGACTTACAATGAACTAAAAAATAAAAAAAAATCCTGAAAAACAGTACTGGAAAAAAGTGAATGAGAGCTTAAACCTATTAGAAAGCCGTTGAAAGAAATCAAATGATTTCCGTATTATTATTATTTCTTATCAGTTTACAATTTGTTTGTCAATTGTTTTAGTTCTGTAATAAGTAAGTTCTTCTGTTCTCCGTTAAAATTAACTGTATTGGTTGAAAATTCGTTTATTACGTCTAAAATTTCTTTTATGTCAATTATGTGGATGATAATATTTGCTTTGGTCACTATTTCTACTTTGTTAAGTTGTATTTCTGTAAATCCTGTCAGTTCGTGTACTTTAAATAGCCCATTAATCGGGTTTATCAGTATTAGGCATAGGAATATTGTCATGCGAATCTGTAAATTTATGATTTTTTTTTTTTTAATTTTTTTTTAATTTTTTTTTTATTATATATTTTATTTTTTTTTATTTTTTTATACAGCTTTTATTACTGCTTTCAAGAATAATCCTCGGATCATCATCATCATCATCTACTACAATAATAAAAATCTGTTTTTTTTTTTTTTTTAGTTTTATTCAATTAGGTTTTTATTGTTTTTTAAAATATAATGTTTCAGAAGTAGTGCATTTTGATGAGCACGACTATGTAAAATGCTCTTTTCTATTCCAGGATACTGCTTTTTCAGTGTTTTCAGATTGGGACAGTCGTAATATTCCTCCAAATTGAATATCATGGTTGTATTCCCCAACAAATCAACAAGCCAGTTTTTCTTCTCTAATCCTTTAACGTATATTGAACCACTTTTCATGTTTAGGAGTAAATACTCTTTCAGTTTCCGGAACGTTGTAGATCCACCTTCCCATTTCAATCCGTGATGATTTTCGTATAACCAATGCGCTTGACATTGTAGCTCTCTTGAGAGTTTTGCAAAACTGAAGGGAGGTTTGAGTACAAAATGTCGATTATAATTCCCATACACATTTACGATAGCTAATTCTTTGATGATGAAGGTATTGTTGTATCCTCTAAATCCTTGCATATCGATAACGTAAGTTGCCATAATGATTATGGAGCAGATGGTTTTTCGTGTATAAATACTGTTGCTTTCTATAAATTTTTTTTTATTATTATTTGCATATTCGTTTATATAATATATGCTTACCTAATGGTTGTTTGTTGAATTATATTTCTTGACTTGATTAACTTCACTTGATTAACTTCACTTGACGAATTTCTAAGACAAACTATAACCGAACCTCATCGACTAAAACTCTTATCTACAATTATTTCACAAAAAAATCTTATTTATACGGAAATATGCTGACCACACACATACAAGCAGAATGGATCTTTTTCCATAAGAACAAAGAACCGCAAAACTATAAACAATTATTTATAAACAACCTATCATAACACAAATTTCTTATCTACTTTTACTCACACAGAATTCAATCGCTAACTTTAGCATACATGAAACCTAAAACCACAAAACTATAAACAATTATTCATAAACAGCCGAACGAACGAACGTGTTTATTCCTGTTAATGTAAATATGAATTTCATCATCGAAAATATGCTGACCAACGTATATCCAAGCAGAATGGATCTTTTTTTCCATAAGAACAAAGAACCGCAAAACTATAAACAATTATTCATAAACAACCTATAATAATAACAAAAAATAAAAAAAAACCCTTATCTACTTTTACTCACACAGAATTCAAACGCTAACTTTAGCCTATATGAAACCTAAAACCACCAAACTTAAATTTCAATTGATAACGAACGTGTTTATTCCTGATAATGTAAATATCAATTTCATCATCGAAAATATGCTGACCACACACAAACAAGCAGAATGAATCTTTTTCCATACAGTCGGAAATATGCTGACCACACAAGAAAAAACTAATTGCAATAACAAACGATCGTGTTTATTCCTGTTCGTAAGTGAAGAAGCAGTGGAATAATATTAAGTAAAAGTGGAATAATAAAAAGAAAAGCAAAATAATGTTATTTATAATTTTTTATTAGAAATATATATTTTTATAATAATTTTTTTTTTTAAATTTTTTTAAATTTTTTTTTTTAATATTTTTTTTTATTTTTTTTTTATTTTTTTATTTTTTATTTTTTTTATTTTTTTGACATTATGGCAACCCCAATTGATGATGAAGTCATGAAATAATACCACGCTATTAATAACAATAACAATCTCCACACATACACACACACACACACACATACACATATATACACATACACCACAATCTATACCCCATCTGTACTAATACAACATCCCCCTATCCAGCATCCTATCTGGATCAATATCAATACATCATCTCTCTCTCTCTCTCTCTCTTCCATTAACCAATATATATACTCACCAATAACCAATAATCTCTTACAACCAATAATCTACTCTAAAATTAATATCGACAGGTAAAGGGGTACCAAGGTGTATCTAAGCAGGTAATGTGCAAGAGCTTGAACTCGTTTATCAAAAAAAAATGATCATATATGTTAGCGAATTGAGGTGAAATTTTCATATCAATCTCACTTGTAAACCAAAAAATTCCATACACAAAAAAAATGTAAACAACCTATCATATGAATACTCTAAACCATAAACAATTCGAAAGAATTATTCCTACTCGATGATGACGTCATAAAATAATATCACGTTATTAATAACAATAACAATCTCCATACACACAATCTATCAATTTTCATCATATGTATATGACACCTAATTCATAAAACTAAACAAGCTGATCAAAACCTATTTCACAATATAAACAACGAAAGCATTCTTAAAGTCCAACTAAAAATGTAACCCACGTGTTCATTCCTATCAATGTAAATATCAATTTCATCATATATGAATCATAATTCGTACAACTCTTATCAATCTTGGCATTTCAAAAAAAAGTCAGTTAGGGGCATAATTTATAAAACTCTTATAAATCTTGACATTTCAAAAAAGAGTCAGTTAGGGGCATAATTTATAAAACTCTTATCAATCTTGGCATTTCAAAAAAGAGTCAGTTAGGGGTACTGCTAGGCGCTAGTGTCGCCAAGGAGAAAACGAACTGTATTACCCCATCCCACTAATTAGTATTGCTATTAGCCACCTCCGCTCGTGGCGCTAGTGTCGCTAAGGAGAAAACGAACTGCATTACCGTGAGCCAGAACCCGCATATACCCACTACTTTACTCCAAAAACTGAATGGGAACTGAGAAAATTAGTGAGTTAGATTTAGTGAAAATGTGCAGTTTGTATGGGAGGTGGTAGAAAGAGTGGGGGGATTCTAGTGATTTTTTCAAAAATAACTAAGAATATTATAAAATTGATATCTCTTAAATTTCAGACTAGTGCCATTCATATTTTTTTTTGTAAAGTTGTGAAACTGTGTCATATTGTATGGGAGGGGGTAGAAGCAGTGAAGCTAATCAAATATTTTTTTCTGGTCTTAGTTATAATACTAATTAAGTATTTATTACAAAATATAAGCTCAATAAATGTTATATGTTCTGAGAAAATAGACTTAGAGCATTTCATGAAAAAGTGTAGTTTGTATGGGAGGGGTAGAAGAGGAAGGACGACGCAAATAATTTTTCTATGGTAGATTAAAATCATTATGAGTGTAATATATCCCAAAATTCAGGCTAATAGCTTTCATGGTTTTCGAGTAAATCCATTTATTATCAAATTGCGAAATTGTGTCATTTTGTACGGGAGGGGGTAGAAGGAATGAAGCTAATCGTCTAATTTTTTTTGGTCTTACTAACAATTTGAAACAAATATTTGGTGCACAATTTCAGCCAGCTAAATTTTATACGCACTGAGTAAATTGGCTTAGAGTAATTCAAGACAAGTACAGTTTGTATGGGAGGTGGTAGAAGGAGGGGGAGGACTCGCATAATTTTTATACGGTAGATTGGTATTATCATAATATTATCATAAAAGTAATATATTCCAAAGTTCAGGTCAATAGCTTTTATACTTTTCGAGCAAACCCGTTTAATGTGAAATTGCGCAATTGTGTCATTTTGTATGGGAGGGGGTAGAAGGGGTGGAGCGATTTGGCCCGTTCACGAACTTGACTTTACTTTTTTGTTAAAAACGACGTATGTATACAAAATTTGAACTTTCTAGCTCAACGCGTTCTCAAGCTAGAGAGGACACGGACGGACGGACGGACGGACAGACGGACGGACGGACGGACGGACGGACATCCGGTTTTGAGATTTTTGAGTGATTATATGAACTTCTGTATCATTCATTTTTTCTCCGAGCCTTATTTCTTGGCGTTACAAACTTTGTGGCAAACTTATAATACTCTCAGATTTCATCTAGAGTATAAAAATTCCACTTGAAACAGAAATATTACGACAAGCAAGCTATCTACTTGTTATATTTTGAACGCGGATCTATTAAAATTGTTGACCTCCGAAAAATGAAGGCCATTAATGGCATAATCGTTCATTGGAATTATTATAGTAAGCGCCAGAATCAACCAACACAATGTCGAAATTGCCAGGCCTATGGACACGGGTCATCAAATTGCTATCTTCCAACTAAATGCTTGATATGCGCTCAACAACACAAACACACAGTCTGCAGCACAAAAGAGAACGACGAGATAATCTGTGCCAATTGCGGAGAATACCACATTGCAAGCTACTTAGGCTGCAGGAAACGAGACGAATACTTACGCATTAAACACTAGCTGAAATCTAAATCACTGCAACCTAAGAAAAATACCCCAGGCTTCAACGTCAGAGCAAATGATTTCCCAACACTACCGAAAGCAGCCACTGGACATCTAACGAATACAACTTCTATGCATAATCATTGTAATACTTACGCTGCTGCCATAGATATCTCTAGTTCTAAGCCTCATCATAGTTTTAATCAACACAATACTAATACTAGCAGTAATAGTCTATTCACTACAAGCGAACTCAATTCACTGTCGCAAGAATTAATCACTAACCTGTCTAATTGTCAGTCAAAACAAGAACAATTCAATGTTGTTATTGAGTTAGCTGTCAAGTTTCTGTATGGATAAATCAAATTTAAAAACTATTGTATGGAATGCTCAAAGCATCCGAAACAAAAAATCTGAAACATTTGAATTTTTGAAATCTGACGAAATTGACATATTGATCCTCACAGAAACTTGGCTTCAGCCAAATGATAAATTGTACGACCCTTTTTTTAACATATATAGAAAAGACAGAAGTGACCAATCAGGAGGAGGTGTAGCGATCTGCATTCGTAAAGACATTAAACATAATATTAGCGTTATCCCGGTCACCAAAATTATAGAAACAGTAGCCGTAGAACTAACAGATGCGAAAATTAAAGTAATTGCAGCTTATTTCCCAGGAACAAAACTCAATGCTAGTAAATTAAATTTATTCAAAAACGACTTAGAAAAGCTCTTCAAAATTAATTCTAGTGTTATTCTTGGTGGTGACCTTAATGCTAAGCACCGTGACTGGAACTGTTTTATTTCTAATAAAGCGGTAAAAATTCTTTACGAGCAAACATCCAAAACGACTTTTGGAATTTATCCTCCATCTTCACCGACATTTTACCCTCCTAAAGGCAGATGCTCTACAATAGACTTACTTCTCACTAATGAACTAACAGCAGTAACTGATCCCGTGACATTAAATGAGCTATCATCTCCTCACCTCCCAATTTCATTTTCCATCCTATCAAAAGAGCCTATCGACAGAAGCCAAAACACCAAACTTAATTTTTCTAAAACCAACTGGCTTAAGTTCCAATATCTTCTAAAAAAAGAGTTCGTTAACCTAAAGTTTACCTATCTATTCCTTGTAGCCACACTGAAATTGATTACCTCACCACAAGCATCTTAAATGCGGCGACAAAACCAACACCTGTTTCTAAAACTAGTGTCACACTACCGTTAATGAATAATGATACACTGGTTTTGATTCAATTACGAAATCGAACAAAACGTCAGTGGCAAAGGTCTAGACACCCTCTCTTACAGGTAAGAGTAAACGATCTGAATAACCAGATTCGAAACAACTTAAACCAAATAAGAAATATCCGCTGGAATAATACCCTCCAAAATCTTGAAAAAGGGTCAGCAAAGTTGTGGCAACTAAACAAGATATTTAAAAAAGGTAAACATATTATGCCACCGCTAAAGCATAATAACCTTATAATCGCGGATAATAAAGAGAAAACGGAGCTACTAGCTAATAATTTTCTAGAAAACCATAACCTTTCTCAAGGGCTCGGAAATAGTGCCACAGACAATGATGTAAGGCAAGTTGCTTCGAATATCCCCAAAATAGTTCCATCAGCTTCTTTACTTGTTAAACCAAAAGAAGTTAACAGTATAATCCGAGGTCTTAAGTCAAGAAAAGCTCCTGGAATAGATAAAATTATTACTCCAATGGTAAAAAATCTACCAAATATAGCTCTAATATTTCTAACTTTTATTTATAACAGCTGCTTAAAAATTGGTTACTTTCCCCAGGCATGGAAGATAGCAACAGTGGTACCTATGCTTAAGCCAGGCAAGGATCCCTCTCAAGCAAAAAGCTATCGCCCCATAAGCCTTCTACCTATTATGAGTAAAATTTTCGAAAAAACTATATTGAAGCGTATATTGGACAAGATCGAAAACTGTAATATAATGACACATCATCAATTTGGATTTCGTTCGAACCATTCCACCACTCGTCAACTGTTTAGAGTAAAAACAGAAATTCAAGAGGCACTACGCGCTAAAAAGTCTATCGGAATGATAACTTTAGATATCGAAAAGGCTTTTGATTCGGTTTGGCATGAAGGTCTAGTCTACAAATTAATAAATAATTCTTTCGAACCGTATATCTGCCAAATAATCAGCTCCTTTCTGAGCAACAGATCGTTCAAAGTCAAAATTGGAAATAAACTCTCCGATCCCAGAACTATTCCTGCAGGGGTTCCCCAAGGATCTTCACTTAGCCCAATACTATACAACATCTACACTGCTGATGTTCCTGTAACAAATGACTGCGAATTGGCGACATTCGCTGATGACACTGCCATATATACTAAAAGCTACGATCCATCCCAGATTTAGACTACAGCAGCAACTCGATGTGATCTCTAATTATACTCTAGATGAAATCTGAGAGTATTATAAGTTTGCTCTGGAGTGTGTAACGCCAAGAAATACCAGTCCGTCCGTCCGTCCGTCCGTCCGTTCGCTCTCTGGCTTGAGAACGCGTTGAGCTAGAAAGCTCGAATTTCGTCCACGTCGTTTTTGACAAAAAGTAAGGTCAAGTTCGTGAACGGGCCAAATCGCTCCACCCGTTCTACCCCCTCCCATACAAAATGACACAAATGCGCAATTTGACAATAAACGGATTTGCTCGAAAAGTATGAAAGCTATTGGGCTGAAATTTGGAATATATTACTTTTATGATAATATCAATCTACCGTATGAAAATCATGCGTGTCCTCTCTCTCCTTCTACCACCTCCAACACAAACTGTACTTGTCATGAATTACTCTAAGCCAATTTACTCAGTGCGTATAAGATTTAGCGGGCTGAAATTGTGCACTAAATATTTATTTAAAATTGTTAGTAAGGCTAAAAAAAATTAGACGATTAGCTTCACCCCTTCTACCCCCTCCCATACAAAATGACAGAATTTCGCAATTCGACTATAAATGGATTTGCTCGAAAAGTATAAAAGCTATTAGTCTGAATTTCGGGATATATTACTTTCATAATAATTTCAATATACAGCGTAAAAATTAGTTGCGTCCCTTCTCTCCTTCCAACCCCTCCCATACAAACTACACTTTTTCATGAAATGCTCTAAGTCGATTTTCTCAGAACATATAACATTTATCGAGTTCACATTTTGTAATAAATACTTATTTAGCATTATTACTAAGATCAGAAAAAAATATTTGATTAGCTTCACTGCTTCTACCCCCTCCCATACAATATGACACAGTTTCACAACTTCACAAAAAATCTATTTTCTTGAAAAGTATGAATGTTACTGGTCTAAAATTTGAGAGATGTCAATTTTATGATATTCTTAGCTATTTCTGAAAAAATCACTAAAATCCCCCCACTCTTTCTACCACCTCCCATACAAACTGCACATTTTCACTAAATCTAACACACTGATTTTCTCAGCTCCTATTCAATTTTTGGAGTAAGCATTTTGTATAAAACATTTTTATAGCTACTTTAGCATGATGGGGAAAAAATTAGTTCAATGCTATCACCCCTTCTAACACTCCCCATACAAAATTTCTTGGGATCACAAAAAATTCAATTTCATTTAGAGTATCGTAAGATTGCGCTTTACGCGCAATCGTAGCGCTGTTATGTTTTTTATAATAAATGGAAAATAAAAATTAATCCGTCAAAAACACAAGCTATATTTTTCACAAAGCGTCGAGCAGCACGTTACCTTCCAGCACCAGCTGTTAATATCCTCGGAGAATCAATCTGTTGGTCAAACACAATCAAGTATCTAGGAGTACACTTCGATCAAAAACTAACGTTTCAAAACCATGTTGAAGAAACCGTTTCCCAAATCAAGAAGCAAATTCGAATATTGTACCCATTAATTAATAGGAAATCCAAATTGTCACTGAAAAATACTCATCTTTAAAACTGTCATGCAACCAAGAGTAACATATGGAGCTCCCATTTGGAAACTCTGTGCTGTTACACACAGATATAAAGTCCAAATAATTCAAAACAAGTGCCTAAAAATTATTTTGAATAAACCCTGGTATTTCGCTACTCGAACTTTACATGAATTAGCCGATACTAAAATGGTAAACTTCATTATATCGGATTTAGCCGCAAAATTCACTAACCGATGTGCAAATTGCAACAAACCCCTGACACGGGCTCTTCTAGTCTAAGTTGTAGGTTAAGTTTTATCTCTAAGAAGTAGCTTGTAAGTAGGATTAATTCAACCGTAGGGTTTTGCTTACTTTTCTCCCCTAAATGCTAAATTAAACAATTAAATATAAAAGCCATCTCTTTGCAGTAATTAGCAAACTGAATTGTACAACTTAAGATGAAAAGACTGTATAGTCTGAACTCTGTATTATAAGAACTATGTTAAACAATATTTTTTGTCATACTATAATAAAAATTAATCTAATCTACCATAGATGAAATCGAAATTTTTGTGATATTATGAAATTTTGTATGGGAAGTGGCTGCACTGAACTAATTTGTTTGACATCATGCTAGAGTAGCTATAAAAATGTTTTGTACCAAATTTAAGCTTCAAAAATTTAGTAGGTACTGAGAAACTTAGTGCATTGAATTTAATGAAATTGTGCAATTTGTATGGGAGGTGGTAGAAGGAAAGGGGAGTTTTTAGTGATATTTCGAGAAACAACTATAATCATCATGCAATTGATGTATTTTAAATTTCAGGTCTGTATATTTCACGCTTTTTAAGAAAATCGAATTTTTGTAAAGACGTGGAATTGTGTCACATTGTATGGGAGGGGGTAGAAGGAGTGCAGCTACTCGGTTAATTTTTTCCCGATTTTAATAATGCTAATTTAGGATGGAGTATAAAATTTGAGCTCAATGAAAGTTATATGTACTGAGAAAATTAGTTTAGAATATTTTACGAAAAAGTGCAGTTTTTATGGGAGGTGGTGGAAGGAGTAGGTGGTTTTAAGTGAATTATTGAGAAACAACTATTATCATTACGCAATTGATATATTTAAAATTTCAGGTCTGTATCATTCACGTTTTTCAAGAAAACCGAATTTTTGTAAAGTCATGGAATTGTGTCATATTGTATAGGAGGGGGTAGAAGGAATGAAGCTAATCGGTTAATTTTTTCCCGATATTAATAACAATGCAAATTAAGGAGGAAGTACAACATTTAAGCTGGATGAAAGTTACACGTACTGAGAAAATTGGTGAATAGCCTTTTCATAAAAAGGTTCAGTTTGTATGGGAGGTGGTGGAAGGAGTATGGGGATTCAAATAATTTGTGTACCATAGATCAAATTTCTGATAAAAATAGTATGTTCTAAATTTCAAATGATTTGCTTCAATGGTTTTGAAGAAAATTTTATTATTATATATTTTTGAAAATGAGTCATTTTGTATGGGAGGGGGTGGAAGGCGTGGGGGTATTGAAATAAGACAACACGTAGATTATGTCTCGGTGCACATCTGACAAACTGTGAAAGTTTCATTACAATCGGTTCAGCGGTTTTTGCGTGAAAGCCGGAAAGACAGACAAACAGACAGAAAAAATTTTTAAAACGTTTGTTTCTGCTTAGTTATTGCTAAAATAAAGCAAAAAACTTACTTATAGCTATTTCTGAACAAATAACAGACAGACACTACAATTATATTTATATAGATAGATAGTATACTTTTCTCAAATTTTGAAGTTGATAGCTTTGACGGTTTTGAGGAAAACTAATTTAATTGAAATTCCGAAATTTCGTAAAATTTGTATGGGAGGGGGCAGAAGGAGTGAGTTAAAGTTGATAGTTTTTCCAAAATTAGTTGCAATTATAATAAAATTAATTATGACAAAAATTGGTTCATTTAGCTTTGCTAGTTGCAATGCAAACCGAATAAATGCATTTTTGAAAATTGTGCATTTTTATGGGAGGTGAAAGAAGGAGTAAGGAGATCAGATCAATATTTTGTGAGGTTAATGATATTTATATTGTTATACTATCAAGTCAATAACTGAAATGGTTTCAGAGAAAAATGAATATCTTTAGATTTCGAAATTTCATGAAACTTGTATCGGAGGAAGTAGATGGGAGTGGGGGGATGTAACCCGTTCACGAACTTAAAATTACTTTTTTGCTAAAAATAACACACAACAAATTTCATCACGAGAGCTCAAAGCGTTCGAGAGTTATGTTGTAGACAGACGCATAGACGGACAGACAGCAACTCGGAATCGAGGTTTTCGAGAGACAACAAATATTTCTGTACCCTTGGCGGCTTTGTGCGAGCATTATTTCTTAGCATTACTAACGGTAAGGCAAACACAATATACTCTCAGATTTCATTTTGAGTATAATTATTTTTGGAAGATGGTCGATGGAGTGGAGACGATTTTTGATTATGTGCTATATTTCTGATCTGAGAATAATGAAGTGACGCCCGACTTATCGGAAGATATTTTTTTAGTTCTCTAGTTGAAAATGTTAAGTTTGAATTCACTCTACTACCAATGAATCCAGTTAAAAGCACTTCAACCGTGAAACCCATTAATGACATCAAAGTTAATCCATACTGCTTCCCTTTAATTTCATTCCGTTCCGAACTTTCTTTCATTCATCATCGCGCTAATTGAACATGCACCTCATATACTCAACACTATCGAGAACTACTCGAATAAGTAAATCCTTTTACTAATTCGTCTCACCCGCAGCCAGCCGGTAAGAAAAGGCTCAGAGCCGTGTATCATTAATAGCATACTTCACCGACAGCGACACCTCGCTAAAAGTTCTACAATCCGTGAATAGTTTGTCACCGTCAGAGTGGTACTTATCCGCGCGACAATCTTAAAAATACTTCACTTAATCAGAACTATAAAGGACTTGAATGGATTTTGGTGCAAGAGAGTCGGTGAACGGCACGCGAAAACACCGTCGAGCTATAAAACTTGATGGGCGTTACTACGACGAGTATACGATGCAGAAGTCCTTTATAAGCACTGTTTCCATTTTTTTTCGGAAGTGCAACAACAACCAACAAGTTGCCGAAGGATTCTATTATTTACCCACCCATATATGTGTATAGCCAGTCAACTACGGAACTGGCAACTTGTTAAAGTTCCATAAAATTGTGCATCCATAAAGCTGCTGGTTGAATGACGTTCCGATGGTTTGCAAACTTTAAGTGCCATATAGCGCAAGAGCTGGTTAACTCTTCAGTGCATCAAGAAAAATCGGGTGGAAAAAAAACTTTCGTTAACAAACATGTCACTCATCATTCCATACACAAGCAATTGAAGCTAACGATGCTGTTACAGTACTTGCGAGCGCGGGAGCGAGCGATTCTCAGTTGCAATCGGCAAAAATTCAAGGACACTTCAGGATTTTTGTACGAGCGTTTTTATTATTCGTTTAGGTAAGGGCGGACTCGTGTTCGTTATGTTGTGTTTTATGATGCGTTTAGTAGTGCCGTAAAAGAGGACTGTTATGAAACGCTCATAAAAATTTTTCAACAAGAGAGCATGGCGAATTTCTGTAATATGTTCCTACATATATGCATACAACTGCACTAAATTATTCGGGATTGTGTATTCTCAAATTATTGGCAGGTGAATCCGTCATGCGGTGGTGGGGATTTAGGTGTGTAGTTATACTAGCTTTTGTATTTTATGGATCCGTATTAAATAGTATTTTGTCAGAGCTCAGGCGCATATTGCAGATATTTAACACCCATTTCGTTGCAATAGACCAGCCTATCTATACATATAAATATTTGTAATTGTAGTGACTGTCTGTTATTTGTTTAGAAATCGCTAGTTAGCTTTTTGCTATATTTTTGCAATAACTAAGCAGGAACAGGTATTTTTAAGATTCTTCTCTGTCTGTCCGTCTGTCTGTTTGTCTATCTGTCTGTCTGTCTGTCTGTCCGGCTTTCACGCAAAAACGGCTGAACCGATTGTAACAAAACTATCACACTGTATTAGGTAGGCTCCGGGATGTAATCTGCTTTTGGTTTTATGTTACTCCCCTCACGCCTTCTTACCCCTCCCATAAAAAGTGACACATTTTCAAAAATATGTAATAATCGTTTTTTTCTCGAAACTATAAGAGCTACTAAATTGAAACTTGGAATATATTATTTCCATTACAAATGCAATCTTTTGGTACACATGTTATTTAAATTTCCCCACTGCTTCCACCACCTCTCATACAAACTGCACTTTTCATGAAATACTATACACCAATTTTCTCAGTACGTGTAACTTTCATCGAGCTTAAATGTTTTACTTAATCCTTAATTTGCATTATTATTAATATCGCGAAAAAATTCATCGATTAGCTTCACTCCTTCTACCCCCTCCCATACTATGTGACACAATTCCACAACTTTACTTTAATTCGATTTTCTTGAAAACTATAAATGTCACTGATCTGAAATTTAAAATGTATCAATTACAAATTAATTATAGTTGCTTCTCAAAAATTCATTTAAAACCCCCTACTCCTTCCACCACCTCCCATACAAACTGCACTTTTTCATGAAATATTCTTAACTAATTTTCCCAATACATATAACTTTCATAGAGCTAAAATTTTGTACTCAATCCTTAATTAGCATTATTATTAATATCGGGAAAAAAAATTAACCGAGTAGCTTCACTCCTTCTACCCCTTCCCATACAATGTGACACAATTCCACGACTTTATAAAAATTCGATTTTCTTGAAAAGCGTGAATGATACAGACCTGAAATTTAAAATACATCAATTGCATGATGATTATAGTTGTTTCTCCAAATATCACCAAAACACCCCTTTTCTTCTACCAGCTCCCATACAAATTGCACAATTTCATTAAATTCAACGCACTAAGTTTTCTAGTACCTACTCAATTTTTGAAGCTTAAATTTGGTACAAAACATTTTTATAGCTACTCTAGCATGATGTGAAACAAATTAGTTCAGTGCAGCCACTTCCCATACAAAAATTTTGATTTCATCTATGGTATCGTATGATTGGGCTCTACGCACAATCGTAGTCGTGTTACGTTTTCAAGCGTAATGTTATTTTATTTGGGCTTTTTTTTTTAATTAACGCAAGCTATAATTAGTCACATGTCCTTAATGCTCTTCAATACGTATATGATCTCAAATCACGGGATTGATTTGATCATGAGCCTCTCCCATTCACATGCGAGTATCGTGGTATCATTCTTAATAATTTATGGTTCTGATTCCTACAAAATACAAAACATTGTGTTCAAAGAGCCATTAAAGTAAGCAGATTATATATCCCACATAATGTATTTTTAATTTAATTTAATTTAATGTAACTTAAAACAATTTAACTTACGTAACTTAATCAAAACTAGTAAGATGGGCACTGGTAAAAAGATGGTCATACAGGGTTTGGGATACTTTATAAAACAGAGCGCAGTCTTAGTTTGTATGTCAATTTATTCATTGGAGGTGTGTAGTGTACACTGAATTTGTTAAATAATCTGTTAATAGGCTCATTTTGTCCTTAAACTTTGCTATGTGGATATTCCTTTAGTAGTCCTGAATGTCTCGTCAGCCTGACATTGTCATTGAGTCTGAATTTATTTGATATGTGATCTACCATAATATCGCCATTCAAAACATCTAAGGTAAAACAGGATGTGAGCATAGTTCTTCTAGAACTAAGAGGTAAAAGATTTAATATTTGGAGCCTAGTTGCGTACGGTGGAAGGTTCTCAAAGTCTCTAGGATCATACAAGTCCCTAAGAGCAAAGAGAAGGAATTGCTTCTGTATTGATTCTATTCGGTTGTTATATAACTGCAAAGAGGGATCCCAGATGGGACATGCATATTCCAAAAGAGGACGGACAAGGGAACAGAATAATGTTTTAGTGACCCATACATTCTTAAACTCTTTGGCTCTTCTCTTAATAAATCCAAGAAGTCTATTGGCTTTTGAGATTAATCGGTTGTAGTGAGATTTAAAGCACAGTTTCTTGTCGAGTAGAATGCCGAAGTCCTCAATTTGATCTACACGATGTAGATGAGATCCACTTCGGAGATAATCATGTAGGTATGTGGATCTTTTATGTGAGAAGCTTTTCACGTGGCATTTACCGACATTAAGCTCTAACTTATTCTGACTACACCACTCATCTAGTGCAATAAGCTTGGATTGCAAGAATGCGGCATCAGCGGGTGAGGTAACAGTATGATATATTTTCAGATCATCAGCGTACAATAGATGCGAGACATTTTTTAATACTTCAGATAGATCTGAGATGAATATATTAAATAAGAGAGGTCCCAAGTGACTTCCTTGGCGTACCCCAGAGGATACTACTATTTCCTTGGAAATGGAGCCTTGGAACTTGACAAATTGAGTTCTATTACTAAGATAGGATTTAATCCAGTCAAGAAGGGATCCTGTAACACCAATTTTTTTTAATTTTAAAATCAGTGTATACTGCGTCAACTTGATGCCCATTTTCCAGTGTGCAGAGTGTATCAGATACTAGAATCATGACGTTAGTCATAGTTGAGTGCCCTTTTCTAAAACCGTGCTGCTGGTCATTAAGAATAGGGTTGACTATTTTGGTTAATTTGTCGCAGTAATTTTTTCAAATAATTTCGGTATAGCTGATAGAATAGCTATACCTCTATAGTTCTTCACATTTCGTTTGTCACCATTCTTATGAATGGGTGTGAGATGCGACGATTTCCAAGCCGATGGGAATACTCCCAATGAGAGTGATTTGTAGAAGAGCCAGTATAGAGGTGTTGAGAGCTGAAGGGCATACTTCGATAAAAATAAGGGAGGAATAAGATCAGGACCTGGACCTTTTTAGACATCAATAGTTGTAAGAGTATCAAGCAACTCCTCAATGGTTAATGAAATTTTTTCAACGAGTGGAGGAACCGAAATGTTGGGCTCGATTACGATCGAATCCGACTGGGCTCCAAAAACGTCGCGAAAACGGTCAGCAAACATATCGCAAATATCATGCTTGCAAGAAGATTGTGTGATTCCATTGGACATGGTTACGGGATAACCCGAACTTTTACGCTTTGTATTAACGAAGTCGAAAAATCTTTTTGGTTCTTTTAAGACATCTTCACCGATTTTTTTACATAATCCTCATATGCAGTCCGGGACTCAGAAGAGAACTCTGATGCCAGCGTCTCATATTTTTTTTTGGAGATTAGGAGAAATTGCGCCTACTTTCTTAAGCTTTTTGAATAGCTTATTTCTTCTATTCCGCAGTGATCTTAGGTTTTTATCTAACTAGGGTTCCGATAATTTATCTTTTTGCTTTATTACAGGGACGTACTTGATAGCAATTTCAAAGATCGCATCGTAAAATGCTGTTATGGCATTGTCAAGATCATTAGATGAGAAAAGGGCTGTCCAGTCTATCGTGGACAATTCATTATTAATGCCATTGAAATCAGCATTACGGAAGTCAAATACAATATTATTATTGTAAGAGTGAACAAAATTAATGTGATCGTATGGTAGATCTTCTATGATGGCAGAGTGATGTTGAGTATTAGAGGAAAGATTCTCAGCGTCAGAGGCATGGCCAACAATCACTTCATCATATGCGTCGGTAAAGATCATATCAAGCCATCTCCCATTTTTATTGGGCAAATTTATTATCTGATGTAAGTCGTTATTATACAGCGTGTCGATAATAGTTGTGTCAATATCAGCTGTGAGATTCCCCGGTATAATAGTGTTATTCGAATGATTCGTGTGAAAAGAGATACTTGGGCGATTAAAATCGCCGAGAAGGAAAATATTGTCATTTTCTGCTAAAGAGCAGTTCAAAGTATGAAAAATGTCAAGAATGTCGTGGTATTTTTGGTCTTCATAGTTAGGCTGGATATATACAACACCAATGTAAACATATTTATTGATCACTTTGAGTCTGATAAATTTATGTTCAAAAAGTGTTGATGGTGTTGTGTTAACAATCTCGCTGGATAGAGATTTATGAACTGCAATCAGGACGCCTCCTCTTTTTGAAAGACCTATTGCGCTGAAATTCCTGTCATTTCTGTATATGGTCCAGTCGTTGTCCAGAATTTCTTCATTTTTGAAGGAGTCGTTTAGCCCAGTTTCCGTAATAATTATGACATTAAATTGACAAGATTTCGCGTCAATGAAGAGATTATTTATCTTCCCTCTAATACCACCTGCGTTGTGGTAAAAAAAACGTAGGTTATTTTTTGAGTTAGGAACGAAAAAACCGATTTTGATCTTCCCGTCTTTTTTGCATATCAGAAATATGCTTCGAGGAAACATGGGAACCGTATGTCGCGAGATCCTTATGAACTTGGTCAGGAGAAAGATTGAACTGCTCGTGAAAGCGTGTATAGATCAGCCGCAACGCTTTTAAATCCGTTGGAAGCCCTCCTTGTTGAATGGATAGCATCAGACTGGTTTTTGTTTTGCCGTTAATGCAGGTTGAATTAGATTTGTTGTGCATATACGCAAGATACAACCGCACGTTGTCAAATATTCTGTGCTCTCTCAATCGAGATAATAAATATGTATTCTCCTCAGAATTTGCAGAGTTCATCCAGAGCTTTACGACTGGAGGAAAAAGTGGGTCAAGGAAAGGGGGCTATTGTGACCAGCAACTGCAGAATTAAGATTTACGTGAGATGGCTTTTCATTTTTATCCTCAACATAGGTATGTTATTGACGACGAATGGTAAGGATTAATTGTTTCTCCACGCACGAAATTATTGTACGGACCAGAAGCTAGGGCAGGATTCGAAGTAAGGATTGGGGCTAAATTTGAGGTAGGAAGTGGAATCGAAGTGGGAACTGGAACTGGATTCGAATTAGGTAATGGATTCGAAACAGGAAGGTTCTTTGAATGAGGCAAAGAATTATTACCAGAGTTCATGTGATTAGTTCTGGTTTTAGAGGTAGTGTTAGTATTAGGCTTTCGGGTCAAAGAATTGGGAGATGTTTTTTTCTTATTTATATTCGTATCTATTTTATTCCTAGATTTATTGTTACTAATAATTTTTTGACTATAGTTGTTATTCCTAATATTAGTTTTTTGGCTATTATTGTTGTTATTTTGATTACTAATATTGTTATTGCCATGCTTATTGCGCTTCAAATTTGAATTCCAGTGGCTGATTTCCATGTTGTTCCATTTGAAGACGCCCGATTTCGTGCTGAAGAAGAGCCAGTCATACTGTTTGGGCATGTACAGTTTGAAATTTGTGTACTTATTCCCACTAAGCCTGCGGGTCGGTAACTTCTCGCATTTACAGCCCGTTATAGAAAATTGATCTGCAAGGGTTTTACACAGCCATGATTCACTCGAGTTTGGTGGAGCTCCCGTGACAAAATAATCAAATGTGTCTAGCGATTTTTTCATTTTCTTATTAATACTATTGAAAGCTTCTTGCATCCCAATCAGTTTGAGACCAAGTTGTGTTGAATTTGACCAGCGATGTCTTAGGTGCGTTAAGATCTTTTTCAGGTAGGTGTACTTTTGGCAGCGAGATCGTTTGAACAGGCGATAACGAAACTGTCTGAATATGAAAGAGCAGAGGTGAAGAGGAGTCTCGCGATTCATCAGTTTTGTCCCCACAAACAAAACGGGTGATGGCCAGTTCGCGTTAAAAATCAAAAAGTTTTGTTGCTAAATCGTCGGACTGCCTGATTTCGAATCCAGAAGTGTGTTGATATGTTGATCTGGCTTGGTCACAAGAGATTTGTCGGCATTGGCAACAAGCTCCTTAATTAACCTGACTTCGTCATGAATGTTGTTGAGCTTGGATGTAACAGCATGCCCGTCCGGAAGCGAGACGTTGTCTGTTAACGTAACAGAGATGTTGTCCGATAAACTATTTATTATCGTCGTCAATTTTGAATCAGATTGCGTCCACTTCTTCTGCAATTTGGATGTGTCGTGTTGAATTAAATTGCAGCACGAGTGTAACTTATCCAGCTGCGATCCGTAGTCACGAAATTTGTCAATACAGTCGCTTAAGTTGGTAATATTATCAACGGGACTGTTGACTTTATTCGCAATGAAAGAACAAGTGCTTTTTAAATCCTCTATTGCAGCGTTGCTGGAGTCAATACGTGACGCAGTTAGTTTAAACAATTTAAGAACATGACACGGTTTTATAGCGCTACACTCGGTACATGTGAAGCTGCTTGGATTGTTCGAGACCCGATGAGCTTTAATACAATCGATATGGAAGCTTTGATCACAAATTCCATCACAAGTAATAATGTCAAGATTTTTAATAGCCTTATGGCAGAGTATAGTGCGTAGGACATTGGTGAAGGAGAAGACATTGCACAAAACAGAACTGTAGTCACTGGGTCAAAAGAACACAAAAATCAGCGTTTTTAATTGAATAATGTCAAGTTAGCCGAAGTAATTATTAATAATCCACTGATTATGTAATTTAAACACACGGCGAAGAGTAATTTTAATAATATTAAGTGTTTTTAATTAGGTCAAGTTTGCACAGGTAATTATTGATAATTCACTGTTATGTAATTTATCAGTCACTAATTGCAAGTTAACAAAAACGTAATGCAAAGCGATTTACACAGCAAACGACAAATAATTAAATATAAATTCACGACCGGTAATATTAATTAAAAAGTAGAACGAAATAATTGGTTGATAAAAAAAAGTAACTATTTGGCGGAGCAAAACGAAAAGACGTCTGTACTGTAGGACGGTTGGAACTTGTCTATGTGTAGTATTACTAACTACATTCTCAAAAATTACTTATTATTGCGATTTTTGTGCGGACGAAGTCGCGGGTAGTATCTAATAAAGAAGCTTACAAGCCCTTGTAATCAGTGTTGATTGCAGGTATCACCATGAGGGGGGGGGGGGGGAGGCTTGGTCAATAACATTGTGGATAGAAAAATGAGGCATTGATATTTCATACATTTATTAGGAAATTCCAAATATTTTCGTGAAATTTCTTCTTTTTTGAAAATTATTCAAAACGTGTTCAAATCATTGTTTGGTGAATGTTTTTACAGTGCATTTCGAATTAAAAGAAAAGATTTCCGGATTATACCCTGTTACGCTTTATTATTCGTGACGTTTCGGTCTCTGCTGATAACATTTAATAAATGTCTCAGCAGCGACCGAAACGTCACGAATAATAAAGCGCAACAGTGTAGAATGCGGAAATCTTTTCTTTTAATTTAAATGTTCAAATCAGTTTATATCTCTGGTTCAAAAGGACGAAATTTAAATTATTTATAAAACAATTAGATGTTTTTCGTAAGCGTAATTTTCATTTTTTCAAATTTGGTTCAGCGGAATGTAAGAAATTGCCGATAACGACTAAGAACAGGCAAACTTTGTATATTTTGCAATTTTTTGGGTCTATTCCCCACTTGTCAAGTGGGGGGAATATTTTTTCCGCAATCTTCGGTCACGTGATTTCAAATAAATGCAGACACAGTTTTTATTTATTACTACACGGTTACAAATGTTGGTGTAAAAGATAAAGCTCATCTACTATTTTTTTTGTTATAAAAGCGAAGTATCTGATAATTGGTATGGTTTTTATGAAAAACTATTATATAAATATGCTTTATATTAATTTGGCTTAGAGTGTATGTGAATTTAAATATAAAGATTTGCCTTTAATTTAAGCAAAAGAAAAGTCGGAAACGAATAATATTGCTGTAGAAATTGTTTCTAGGGTGTAGCCTAGTAGGTAGCGTATTGATCTTGTAATGCGAAGCTCGTGAGTTCAAACCCCGGTCGGCGCAATATATAATTCCAGCACATTGCCTGTTTGGGTATACCTTGGTCACCTCAATCTACGAAAATAAAAAAAAAAAATCGTGGAAAGAGGGTTGTGTTTAATAATAAATCAAACTCTTTTCTAGGCTGGGTTATGGAACTAAGAAGGAGTATGTGCGAAATTCGGTCAACTACTCGCCATACATTATAGCAGTTAGGTATTGTTAGTAGTAAGTATATAAGTACAATAAATGTAGATATAATTTTAAAATTAATATTATTTTATAATTTCTCGCACTGATTGCAAAAACATTCCAAAAATTTTGGGTTTGTTTATAATTAATGATTTCTAAAGATAAATTTTTACTTGCACTTTTTACTGGTTGTATTATGAGTTAAGACGTTTTCACCATTTAATGCAACAACGTCTTAACTATGATTTAACACTGAATATGTATCAGTGAGTTAAAATTTTTCTAAAAACATAACAGAATTATGATTGGGCATAAAGCCCAACCATATAATACTCTAGATGAAATACTCACTTACCTTTTGTTTGGGAGGTGGTAAAAGCAGAGGGGGGAGTTTTGTAAATTTCGTATATAACACCGAACGTACTACACAAAATGTTTCATGCTGAATTTAAAGTTTATTGCTTTCATAATTTTTGAGGAAATTGAACAATTTTTGTCTGAATTTATGGTATTTGAATGGGAGGTGGCAGAGAAAGTTGGAGATTTTAGATGATTTTGGAACTGCTTATAAACATTCTAATCACATTGCTTTGTTACAATTTTAATGTCCATAGCTCTCATATGTTCGAAGGAGAAAAACTTTTCTTGAACTTATAATATAAAAATTTGTATGGGAGGTGATAGAAGGAGTGGGGTGAAGGAGTTTTTTTTTTAGGTTTTAATACAATTATTAAGGGACAAATTCTGGCAAAATTTCAAGTTTCTACTTCTACTAGTTTCTATGGAAATCGGTTAAATGCATTTACCAAAATTCTGCATTTGTATGGGAGGGGGTAGAAGGAATATACGAATCAAAACCAAATTTTTTTATATCAATCATATTTAAAATAGTATACTTTTCTCATATTTTAAAGTTGATAGCTTTGACGGTTTTGAAGAAAACTAATTTAATTGAAACTCCGAAATTTCGTAAAATTTGTATGGGAGGGGGTAAAAGAAGTGAGGTAAAGTTGATAGTTTTTCCAAAATTAGTTGTAATTAAAAATAAAAAAAATTAATTATTACCAAAATTGGTTCATTTGGCTTTGCTAGTTGCAATGCAAACCGAATAAATGCATTTTTGAAAATTGTGTATTTGTATGGGAGGTGGTAGAAGGAGTAAAGAGATCGGATCAATATTTGTTGAGATTAATGATATATGTATCATTATACTATGACCTAATTTTCAAGTCAATAGCTGCAATGGTTTCGCAGAAAAATCAATTTCTTTAAATTTCGAAATTTCATGAAATTTGTATGGGAGGGGGTAGAAGGAGTGGGGGGATGTGGCCCGTTCACGAACTTAAAGTTACTTTTTTGCTAAAAATGACATAAAACAAATTTCAGCACGATAGGTCAAAGCTATCGAGAGTTATGTTGTAGACAGACGGACAGACAGACGGACAGACGGACAGACAGCAACTCGGAATCGAGATTTTTGAGTGACAACAAATATTTCTGTACCCTCGGTGGCTCTGTGCGAGCATTATTTCTTAGTGTTACAAACGGTAAGGCAAACACAATATACTCTCAGATTTCATCTAGAGCATAAAAATTAAAAGATGTGTTCGCTTTAAAAACTCAATCAATCCAATTGCATTTATCTCAAAAGCATCTAATCGTCACTTAGACAGTTTTGCAAGCGAACGCCTAATATACCTGTATAACTTCAAAGTAATATTTTTAATATTATGTCGTTGGTTGACAAGCAGGGGTGTCTAAATCCCAAAATGAAAATTCTGTATCAGCGCGTTTTGAAACCGAAATGCACTGGGATAATTAAACTGGAAAAAATTATAAGTCATATTTCGAATAATTTTAAGCCGAAATTAAAAACTTTTAATATTTTTAAACGTTCTAAAGATAGCATTAAGTTGATTAAAAAAAAACAATTTCTAAAAAATTGGACTTAAACACATCTGCTTGTCAACCGTCGATATATAAAGTCAAATTAAACACCTGTAGTTTTTGGTTTGGTGAATGATTTAAGAGTTCATTTTGACCTTAGACAAAAGATTTGCGGTTTTATCAATCAAGACGTGTCGGTCTCTGCTGAGACCTTTATCAAACTGGTTGAAGAACTTTATGAAACTCTTTGTAAGCAGAGACCGAAACGTTACGTTTCATAAAATGTTGAAATTCGGAAAATTGTCCTTTAACAATGTGTACTTTAGTTCTATAGCATATTTAAATGGCTAAAAATGTAATTTAATTTTGTATTATAATATTTTCTATTTTTTAATATTGAAATAAATATTATGAAATGCTAAAATTGTTTTTGATAAAACTGTTAAGAATTACAGATTGAGAGCTAGTGTACATAGGTACATTTTATCCGAATTACAAGAGTATAAAATTTATACTTAAGATGTATAAAGATCTCAATAAATTAATGGATAGATTAAATAGGAGCTATGGATACATAGTGAACATTTTTTGCTATTAATTTTATACATTTATTTTAAAGAATATTTTCATAAATAATGCGACTAACATTTATACTAAAATGTTATAAAATGGTTCTATAAGTAAAAGTATAAATTCATTCTCAATAATTATAAAATTGATCGAGATGGATAATATTCATTTTATAAATAATTAGCAAACGCCCGCGACTTCGTCCGCATTAGTAATACATTATATGGGATATATAATCCGCTTACTTTATTGGCTCTTTGATCACAATGTTTTGTATTTTGTTGGAGTCACAACCATAAATTATTAAGAATGATAGCATGATACTCGCATTTGAATAGGATAGGCTCGTGATCAAATCAAACCCGTGAATCGAGATCATATGTATACGTGTTAAGGACATGTGAATAGTTGTAGCTTGTGTTAATTGAAAAAAGCCAAAATAAAATGACATTAAGCTTAAAAACATAACAGGACTTCGATTGTGCGTAAAGCCCCATTATATGATACTACCGATGAAATCGAAATTTTTGTAATCTTAAGAATTTTTGTGTGGGGAGTGATAGAAGGGATGACAGTACTAAATTAATTTTTTTTCACACCATGCTAGAGTAGCTATAAAAATATTTTGCACCAAATTTAAGCTTGAAAAACTGAATAGGTAACTTGAGAAACTTCTTCTCCTTCTTCAATGGCGCTACAGCCCAAATCGGGCCTTGGCCTCCTGACCTTCAGGTTTCTTAACATTTTCATTATTTATTGCGGAAGAGTTGTTAGCTCTTCGCACAACCCTCTATCTACGAATTTTTCATTTTCGTAGATTGAGGTAACCAAGGTATATTCAAGCAGGTAGTGTGCTCGAATTATGCGTCGACCGGGATTTGAACTCACGACCTTCGCATTGTAAACCAAACACGCTACCTACTAGACTAAACTTGAGAAACTTAGTGCATAGGATTTAGTGAAATTGTGCAATTTGTATGGGAAGTGGTAGAAGGAGTGGGGGGTTTTTGGTAATTTTTCTAGACACAACTATCATCACCATGCAATTTATTTCTTTTAAATTTCAGATCAGTTAGATTCACACTTTGCAAGAAAATCGAGTTTTTGCAATGTCGTGAAATTGTGTTATATTGTATGGGAGGGGGTAGAAGGAGTGGAGCTAATCGGTTAATTTTTTCCCGATAATAATAATAATACTAATTAGGGATTCATCAGAAAATTTTAGCTCGATCAAAGTTATACGTACTGAGAAAATTGGTTTAAAGTATTTCATGAAAAAGTGCAGTTTGTATGGGAGGTGGTAGAAGGAGTGGAGGGTTTTTGGTAATTTTTCTAGAAACAACTGTAATCACTATGCAATTGATGTGTTTTAAATTTTAGATCAGTTAGATTCACACTTTTCAAGAAAATCGAGTTTTTGCAAAGTCGTGGAATTGTGCCACATTGTATGGGAGGGGGTAGAAGGAGTAAGGCTTTTTGGTGAAAAGCAAATGTGATTGGCTTGTGGTCGGTGTAAATAATGCAAATTTGACCATCGATCATGTATTTGAAATGTTAGACAGCTTGGTACATTGCCAATCGCGATCATAAGTGCTGTAACGCTTTTGCGTTTCGGTCCTCCGTTTCGAGTAAAAACCCAAAGGTAACAATTGATTGATGTCCATTTGGTGGAGGACAGCGCCTATTAAATAATATAAATGGCTTGCATCGACATTTAGAACAAGTTGGGCATTTGGTAATAGATGTCCCAATTATGTCACTTCGGCTAAGTCTGTTTTGCATTTTTCCAAGGCTTGCACTAATTCATCTGTCCAGATGATAGTCGATTGATCTTTCTTTTTGTTGCCTTTGAGTAGCGCTTGCAACTTACCCTGTGTGACAGGTACCTTGGGTATGAAACGCCGATAAAAATTCATCAGTGCCAGAAAACGACGAAGCTCGAATGCTTTTTCTGGTTTTTTGAACTTTAAAATTGCGTCAACTTTTTCGTTTGGTGGCGGAACGCCGTTTTCATTGACAGTGTGGCCTACAAATATAATCTCTGATTTGCCGATATCACATTTTGCTAGGTTTATTTTGACTTAGTTTTGCTGTAGGCGTGTGAGAATAATTTCGAAATGATGTTTATGTTTATTTTCGTCCTTGGAAGCAATGCAAATGTCGTCGATGTAGACATAAACGAAATCCAAATCATGAAAAATCTGGTTCATGTAACGTTGAAAGGTTTGCGATGCATTTCGAAGTCCGAATGACATGAAATTGAAGTCAAATAGTCCAAATAGAGTTATAATGGCTGTTTTTTGACGGCTCTCTTCGTCGAGAGGTACTTGGTTGTACGCTTTGACGAGATCAATAATTGTGAACAATTTTTTACCAGCAAAATTTTGAGCGAAATCTTGGATGTGTGGAAGCGGATATCTATCGGGAACCGTGATAGCGTTTAGACGACGATAATCACGCATGCGCACCATTCGCCACTTTTCTTTTTAACTATGTGGTAGTGGACTGGCCCATGGGCTTTAACTAGGCTGACATATGTATTCCCGCTTTGCCATTAATTCGAATTTCTGTTTTGCTGCATTCAATTTTTCCATGTTCAAGCGGCGAGTGCGAGAAAAAATCGGTTGACCAGTTGTAATGATTTGATGGCAAACATCCGATTTATCAGTTGGTGGGTGGTTGGATGACGGTGGATGAGAGAGATCTTTGAATTTATTGAAAATATTAAGAAAATTATGTTCGAGTTGATTCTGTTGATACGTTGATAGTTTGTGAGTTGATATATGCAATCGAAGTTCAAATGAGTTTTTGAATAGTAGTAGTAAATAGTAGTAATCTAGAAAATCCGCATCGATGATAGCATGGTTGACATCCGCAATACTGAATTGCCGATTGAAATTATGACGTAGACTCAAGTTGACATTGATTGAAGTTTTTCCGAAGGTTTTCATAGGTGTACCATTTGCGGCGAAAAGTTTATATTTCGCTTGGCCAAAATATGCTTTTAGTGTTATTGAATCGTCTGCACCAGTGTCTATCAAAAATTTGCGTTTGTTTTGTCGATCAAAGATGAAAAGGCGGCGACTTTTGACCTTGTCCACTTCGTTTGTCGCAATTTGCGAAGTGGAAAAATTTAGTTTTTTGATTTTTTTTTTCTCGGATGATGCTTTGAATTCGCATGGGTCTGTGCATTTGCGCCCATAGCGCCAAATTTGAAATGATAATAGCAATACGGACTGTAATTTTTTTGACGTGACGAAGAACGATTACGATCAGTTGATTTGTTTCGATTCTGTGTTCGCCCGCGATTGTTAGATAATTGTGACATTTTCCTAGTCAATACCTCAACGTTTTGCGTGAGAGCTGCCATTTGAGATGACGTTGAAATATTTGACGATGTAGATGGCGTAGCGATTTCATTTATTTGGCGAAATGTGGTTATTTCTAACATTTTGTTATATAAATGTCCGTCCGAAATGGAAATGACTGGTCGAAATTGCTCCAGTAGACGTTCAATTCATAATGTTTCGAGTGCATCATCTGTAAGAGTATTATTGGAAAGTTCACGCATTTTTCGTAGCAATTCTGATGGTTTGGCGTCACTTAATTCCGTTTCGTTCAAAAGTATTCGCAGTTTATGTTGATCCGATTGAGTAAATTTGGCGATTATTCGTGATTTCAATGTCTCATATTTGCAAGACTTTGAGGGATTCTCTATAAGATCCATAACTGAGCATAAATATGATGGGTCTAGCGAGCCCAAAACGTCGCTGAAACGCGTATTATCACCAGTAACGTTCGCTAATGTGAATTGTGTTTCCATCTGGATAAAATAATGTTTAAGAGCTGTTTTTATGAAAGAAACTGGTCTTATGGACACACTGTGAGTGTCCTGTTGTGGTTTCGTTGGCGTGGTTGGAGGTTCGTCCAGCATTTTGATTTGTTGAAAAAATTTATCAGGAATTTTGTTGGTACATTGATAATCAGCCGTTCGAGACCTTACTGTACTGGCCCAAATATCTGAACTTCACCCTATTGTATACAGCGTGATGTTATCTTCCGTATGAGTGTGTATTGGCGTAAATTTTATGGCAAATTTTTGTTGAAAATTCTTGCTTCTTCGGCGAAAAATGCAGAAATTTCTGATGAAAGTGGTCTCGTTCTGGAAGTTGGGTCCTCCTCTCGCACAATGTAGGCAATCTTTAGTAATAATTCAGAAAATTGTTGTACATAATCTGTACGATGTGGATATTCCTTAAGTGGTTTTGAATGTCTTGTCAGCCTGACATTGTCATTGAATCTGAATTTATTTGAGATGTGGTTAACCTTAATATCGCCATTCAAAACATCTAAGGTAAACAGGATGTGAGCATAATTTTCTAGAATCAAGAGGTACAAGATTTAATAATTGGAGCCTAACTGTGTAGGGTGGAAAGTTTTCAAAGTCTCTAGGATCATATAAGTCCTTAAGAGCAAAAAGAAGGAATTGCTTCTGGATTGACTCTATTCTGTTGCTGTATAGTTGGAAGAAGGGGTCCCAAATGGGACATACATATTCCAGAATAGGGCGGACAAGAGAACAGAATAAAGATTTGGTGACCCATACATTCTTAAACTCTTTGGCTCTTCTCTTAATAAACCCAAGAAGTTTATTGGCTTTTGAAATTATTAGTGAGATTTGAAGCACAGTTTATTGTCCAGTAATAAGCCGAGGTCCTCAATTTGATCAACACGGTGTAGTTGAGTTCCACTTAGGATATAGTCATGGTGATATGAGGATGATTTACGTGAGAAGCTTATCACGTGGCATTTACTGACATTAAGCTCTAATTTGTTCTGAATGCACCAATGATCTAGCGCAATAGGCTTGGATTGCAGGAATGCGGCATCTGCGGGTGAGGTTATGGCATGATATATTTTTAGATCATTAGCGGACATCAGATGTGAAACATTATCCAATACTTCTGATAGATCTGAGATGAAGACATTAAATAAGAGAGGTCCCAAGTGACTCTCTTGGGGTACCCAAGAGGACACTAATATTTCCTTGGAAATAAAACTTTGAAACTTAACAAATTGAGTTCTATCACTAAGATAGGATTGAAGCCAGTCAAGTAAGGATCCTGTCACACTAATTTTTTTTAACTTTAAAATCAGGACATTATGATCAACTCGGTCGAACGCTTTGCTAAATTCGGTGTATATTGTGTCGATTTGATGCCCACTTTCAAGTGCGCAGAGCGTACCAGATACAAGAATCATGAGATTCGTTGTAGTCGAGCGACCTTTTCTAAAGCCATGCTGCTCGTCATTAAGAATAGGGTTGATCATATTGGTCAATTTATCGCAGATAATTTTTTTGAATAATTTCGGTATAGCCGATAAAATTGCTATGCCTCTTTAGTTCTCAACTTTTCGTTTGTCTCCATTCTTGTGGATGGATGTGAGATGCGACGATTTCTAAGCAGAGGGGAAAGTTCCTAATGACAGTGACTTGTTGAAGAGAAAATGTTAAGGTGTTAAAAGTTGATGGGCACACTTTGATAAAAATAGGGGAGGAATAAGATCAGGACCTTGACCTATTTTGATATCAATAGTTTGGAGGGCATAGAGCACCTCCTCAATAGACAATGATATATTGTCAACAAGTGTAGGTACCGAAATGTTGGGTTCACTGTGGGTTGAGTCTGACTGGGCACCAAAAACTTCTTGAAAACGGTCAGCAAACATATCGCATATTTTACACCGGTAGGAAGACTGCGTGATTTCATTTGACATGGTTACGGGATAACCCGAACTTTTTCGTTTTGTATTAACAAATTCGAAAAATCTTTTTGGTTCTGTTATGATACCTTCACCAATTTTTTTTACATAACACTCATACGCATCTCGGGACTTAGAAGAGAATTCTGAGGCCAGTGTATCATATTTTCTCTGAAGATTCGGAGTAATCGCGCCCGTTTTCATAAGTTTTTTAAATAGTTTATTTCATCTATTCCGCAGTGATCGTAGGTTTTCATCTAACCAGGGTTCTGAAACTTTGTCTTTTTGTTTTATTACGATGTTATGGCATTGTCAAGATCATTACATGAGAGAAGGGATGTCGAAGACAGTTCGTTATTAATGCAACTGAAATCAGCATTACGGAAGTCAAATACAATATTATTATTGTAAGAGTGAACAAAATTAGTGTTGTTGCATGGTAGTTCTACTATGATAGCAGAGTGATGTTGTGTATTAGAGAAAAGATTCTTCGCGTCAGAGGCAGGGCTAACAATCATTTCATCATATGCGTCGGTAAAGATCATATCAAGCCATCTCCCATTTTTATTAGGTAAATTCACTACCTGATGTAAGTCGTTGTTATATAGTGTGTCGATAATAGTGGTGTCAATATCAGACAGAAGATTCCCCGGTATAATAGGGTTATCGGAATGATTGTCTGAAAAGAGATATTTGGGCGATTAAAATCGCCGAGAAGGAAGATATTGTCATTCTCTGTTAAGGAGCAATTAACACTATGAAAAATTTCAAGAATGTCGTGGTATTTGTAGTCTTCAGAGTTAGGCTGGATATATACAACACCGATGTAAACATATCTATTTATCAGTTTGATTCTGATAAATTTATGTTCAAAAAGTGTTGTTGGTGTTGTGTCTACAATCTCACTAGATAAAGATTTGTGAACTGTAATTAGGACACCCCCTCCTTTTGACAGACCTGTTGCGCTGTAATTCCTATCATTTCTGTATACGGTCCAGCTATTGTCCAGTACTTCTTCATTTTTGAAGGAGTCACTTAGGCCAGTTTCCGTAATAATAATGACATTAAAGTGACATGATTTCGCATCAATGAAGAGGTTACTTATCTTCCCTCTGATGCCACCTCTGTTGTGGTAGAAAATTCGTATATTATTTTTTGAATTAGGCTACCAACACACGATGTGAGTTAATATATATTATCTCGCTTTTCGATATTACTAGTGTCATTATCCTATAATAATTCGGCCTACTTATATCAAAATAGGAAGTTAATATATATTAACTCGCATCGTGTGTCGGTAGCATTAGGAACGAAAAAATCGATTATGATCTTCACGACTTTTTTGCATATCAGATATATGCTTCGAGGAAACATGGGAACCGTATGCGGCGAGATCTTTATGGACTTGGTCAGGAGAAAGATTGAACTGCTCGTGGAAGCGTGTATAGAGCCGTCCTAAAGCTTCTACATCCGTTGGAAGTCCTTCCTGTTGAATGTATAGTATCAGACGGGTTTTCGTTTTGCCATTTATTGTGCATATAAGCAAGATACAGCCGCACATTGTCAAATATTCTATGCTCTCTCAACCGTGATAATAAATATCTGGTCTCCTCGGAACTTGCCGAATTCTTTGATAGCTTTACAACCGGGGGAACAAGTGGGTCGAGGAAAGGGGGGTTATTGTGACCAACGACTGCAGTATCAAGATTTGAGCAAGATAACTTTTCATTTTTATCTTCAACACATGTTACTGATGACGAAGGGTAGGGATTGATGGTCTCGCCTCGCACGAAATTTTTGTAAGGACCCGGAACTATGATAGAATTCAAAGTAGGAATTGGTGCTAAACTCGAAATAGGAACTGTGTTAGTTTTATGGTGCATAGAATTGGGAAACATTTTTTTCTTATTCGTACTCATATTGTTCCTATAATTATTATTGTTATTTTTATTATAATTTGTATTAATATTTTTAGTTTTGTTATCGTTCTTACTATTATAACTAATATTTTGGTTGTTAGTGGTATACTTATTATATTTTAAATTTGACTTCCAGTGTCGGATTTGTATGTTGTTCCATTTGAAGACATCAGATTTCGTGGTGAAGAAAAGCCAGTCATATTGCATGGGCATAGAAAGTTTAAAATTTGTGTGTTTCGGTGTAATCCCACTAACTCTGCGGGACGGTAACTTCTTACACTTACAACCATTTATCGCAAATTGGTCCGCAAGGGTTTTGCATAGTTACGATGCATCCGAGTTTGGAGGAGCACCCCTAACAAAGTAAGCAAACGAACCGGTTGAATTTTTAACTTCGAGCTTATTGATCCTATTCAGCTTATTAATTCTGGCATCCCAATCGACTTGCGACCATGATACGTTGAATTTTATTAACAAGTTTTTCGGCACGTCAGGAACTTTTCCAGGTAGGTGTATCTTAGGCAGCGAGAAAGTTTGAACGGGTGACAGCGAAAGTGTACGTATATGTAGATTTTCTTTTGTACTTTGAGGTGGATCGCAAACAAATCGGGAGACCTCTAGTTCGCGTTCGAAATCAACGAGTTTCGTTGTTGTATCGTCTGGCTGTCTGATTTCGGACCTGGATGTTGTGTGACTCAGTTGACTTGATACCTTCACGAGAGATTTGTCCGCCTTCGTAACAAGTAGCTTAACTGATCTGACGTCATCATGGATACTGGTGAGCTTGCTTGTAACAGCGTTCACCTCCGACAGCGAGACGTCTGTTATTGAAGATACACCATTAGCAAAGATATTATCGGATAAACTATCTAGAATAGTAGTTATTTTAGAGTCCGATTGTGTCCACTTTTTCTGCAACTTCGATGCGTCGTCGTGTTGGATCAAACCACAACATGAGTGTAATTTGTCCAGCTGTTATCCGTAGTCACGAAATTCGTCAAAACAGTCGCTTAAGTTGGTAATATTATCAACGAGACTATTGACTTTATTCGCAATGAAAGAACAAGTGCTTTTCACATCCTCAAATGCAGCGTTGCTGGAGTCAATTCGTGATGCAGTTAGTTTAAAAAATTGAAAAACACGACACGGTTTTATAGCGCTACACTCGGTACATGTGAAGCTGCTTGGATTGATCGAGACCCGATGAACTTTAACACAATCGATATGGAAGCTTTGGTCACAAATTCCATCATAAGTAATATTGTCAACATTTTTAATTGCCTTATGGCAGACACCGCATAATGCGTAGGACGTTAACGAAGGAGAAAATATTGCACAAAACAGAACTGTAGTCACTGGGTCAGAAGAACACAAAAATCAGCGTTTTTAATTGAACAATGTCAAGTAAGCCGAGGTAATTATTAATAGTCTACTGATTATGTAATTTAAACACACGGCGAAGAGTAATTTTAGTAATATTAAGTGATTTTAATTAGGTCAAGTTTGCACAGTAATTATTGATAATTTACTGTTATGTAATATATCAGTCACTAATTTGTAAGTTAACAAAAACATACCGCAAAGAGGTTCACACAGCAAACAACAAATATTAAATATAAATAGACGACTGGTAATATTAATTAAAAAGTGGAACGAAATAATTGGTTGCTAAAAAGTAATTATTTCGCGGAGCAAAACAAAAAGACGTCTGTACTGTTGGACGGTATATATTTTCGTTGTCAAAATTTCATGTTACTCCTTTTCTTCTGAATAAACTGTGCGACCCTCTACATCAATTTGGCTGCCTTAAAAATGTAAAAATAAAGAAATAATAAAACCTAAAATAAAAAAAAAATATTTTTCAAGATTGATACTTACTGTAATGTCAACATTTTTTCGGCAATGCTCCTTTCGAAAACACTAAATTTACATCAAATTCACAAAATCCCTCAATTAATATCAAAAATACTAAAATCACAAATCACTTTTATCATTGTTGTCATTGTTGTTATCAAGCACTGCTACAGCTGGTTGAAGGGGACCAAATTCCTAATTTTAAACAGATTTGACCCGAAGTCAACCAGCTACATACAGCGTTGTATTCTGAAGTGTCGATATATGGTACGTCCTTTTTTTTCTAAATTTGTTCTCCGAAATTAGATATCCTTATTGCTTGTATTCCTCGACCTTGTCAGTGTTCTCTATTGTTTTTAATAAGATCGAAGTTTTTGATAGTGCTATTATTTCAAGCTTATTGACTTTTGCTTAAACGCTACGCTTAATTAAACTGAAAAATTTAATTAAACAGAAATTCAGTGATCATTTTACTTACGTCATCTGATACCATCCACCTTATTCGAAAAACAAAAAAAAATTCTTACCCACCTCACAAAATTTGTCAAATATATAAATGCGAAATGCTCTGCAGCGAATTTGAATGGCGTGCGGTGTCGTAGCAATCCTCGATTTGAATCCCCTGGCATTAACCGTACACGGGATATTAGCCCGGTTTCTGTCGCATATGGTGTACATACATATGTTTAGCTCGAGAGCTTCGTTTGTTGCCGCCAAATTCAAATTCAAGCGATTTGTTTGATTGGTAGATTGCGGAAGATTAAAAGAGTTTTAAGGGTTATGTTATATTTATGGTATAGGATTTTCAGAGTGCGAATAACAGCACCAGCAGTGCGGATACAGAACCGAATCCCACCCAATACTTAATAGTTTGAATCCGATGGTATTTTATTGTGGATGACATGTTTAGCCTGTAATTTAATTCCACCACTTTGATTAATTTCAATGGGGCCATTGGGTGGTTTTTTTTAAAGTGTTATTTTGGTAATTCCTTGTTTACGAATCCTTATTTAAATGCTATATTGAAATGGGTTTTAATTAAATCATGAGCTAGTTATTAAATTTGTAGTACGATAGTTATTTAATTAAATTTAATTTAGCCGAAGCGGAGAATACCTGGCGCCCGTTCAATCGGAACTAATCTGAAAATAATATCTAAATTTCTTAACAATATCAAAAATATTTTTCCATTTTTTTCGCGCTAATTACCTGGAAAGCATTCAAAGATTTTAGTATTCTGAACAGAACGTTTAAAAGTTATGCCGTCAGTCTCTCGGATAAATTCATTTAACTTTTTGTCTATAGCGCACGGACAGAATGAAAAGGATTCCTTGCTACGATCCACCTCTCCACCTCCTTCATCTTGTTCCAATCATTTTCAATTATTTTTTTTTATCAGGTGAGAGATGTTCATGCTCGGATAATCCTTTAAGAATCATGAATTCTGTGAAATCAAAGCTCCATTCTCTAGTTTTTTTCCCTTACATTAGTAAGGATTCAAGGTATGAAGTATACATCATTCCCAATCGTCATCCTCCTCTCTCGACGAATCTCTAGACCAATTTGTCACACTCTACGATCACCATCTGTATCCTACCTGTGTGCTTTAGCACACCAGAACGAATTAAAATCTCGTTTTTATACGACGATGAAAGGATTCTAAATGTAAAGACGATGAAAAACTTCAAGGTTATTGGGGAGGGACGGAGGAAGGTAGGGCGGTAGTTGATCGAGAGAGAGCAGGCTGCAGAGCTGCAAATTGTGCACTCACTAATTTTCTCTTGATTACTTTTGTTCTGGGGTAGTTGGGTGAACATCGATGCAATATTTTGTATCTATAGCTCGATATAAAAGCATAGTCCTGCTTGGGATAGTATCGTACTTCGGGGACACATTGAAACACACAGACACATCTATTTAAGGGAGAATATGAAATTCGAAAATAATTATGAATCCATGGAAATACAAGAGGAGAGAAGAGCAGAAGGTCCAGAACGACTCTTAGCCATTGCAGTTTTAATATTCGGAATGCGATAATGGTAGGGGGATACGGCGACCGGCCAATCGGTTTCATTATCTCGAAATCACAGAATCATTTCATATTCATTAGTTTCAATCAAAAAGCATTTTGAGTCTATTGAATTGTGATTGTCAATATCGAAGCATTTCCTTGGCACAAAAAAAAATCAAGAAAGTGCTAAACATAGTGTATAGATACCGAGATTTATAAAAACGAAATAAATTATAGTTTAATTGTCTGTAAAATAAATGAAATTTAAAGCTTAATCCGAATTTAATTCAATTACGGAATGAAACTATTATAATTACTGCATTAAAGACAATGACTGAATCAATTGGAAATTCCAACTCAACAAGATTTTTTGTCACGCGTGACGTCATCAGCGTCATAAAGCCAAAACTTCACCCCAACAACTTCATCTATTGAGTAATCAGCGAGCTTAACTAGAGCATTACTTTTATCGCTATTATCTCTGTTTTCGTACTTCGAAGAAAATCCATATTTTCACAAACAACTCTGGCTCGATGGTTGGCGTGTTCCTGACACATCAATAAATCACTCCGACCATCTTTCGATATTATTATCAACTCGATCTCGAAAAGTTGCGTCGTCTTTCTATCCGTATAGGCCCTTCGGACATGTTGTAATATATCCCCCCTCCATGAATTCAGGACTTTCTTGCTTATTTCTTTCAAATAAATCGGAAAAAACAGACGAAAAACAGAAAAGAAAATGATAATCCTGAAACTTGTAAAAGGAAACTCTCGAAGAGCCGAAGGATTTATATGACTCCTGGTCGTAAATCTCGATGAACAGCTTCCGATAAGCAACGAGACGAAAACGAAGTTGAAACCATTTCAGGATAACTTTTCTTGTCGCTCTCTCCGAAAGATTCAAAAATCACACGGCAAAACTTTTATTCAAGAAATTTATAACTTAACTTGGTCCTGCCAAGCAAAAATTCTGATGAAAATAAAATTTTTCAAAAATATTTCGTGCAAGTTGGGCGTAATACACGGCCAGTTAGCACATTTCTTTTTCGTGAGGAGCTTTTCAGAAAACCATAAGTATCTGTCACATGTTGACTTTGTATTGGGATAACGACTCGGACTATAGTTTAGCTGCTTCCTAGAAGCAACAACAAAAATTGGAGAACATCAGGGAAAAAAAAGTTCGACGTTAGCCATAAAGCTGAATGCTATATCCTGGAGCCATTCGCCAAGGATGTGGTTCCATAATAAATAGAAATTGTTGCGAAAGTTATTCATCAGGAAGTTTTCCAGACTGTTTGCTAAAGTGGAAAGAAAATCCGGACAGCAAGATTCCAACCGCAATGTCTGCAGTAGTACAGGCAGTGTTGGGACCAATCCACCGCCAGCATTGATAAGGCTGCTGAGTGACGAACTTAAAGAAGCTGGCTGACTCCTCAAAGGATCTGAGACAGTAACTGCTTGCTAAAGGATGATGGCTGGCTTAAAACTTTTCAGATAAACATCGACATGAATCATTTTTTTTTTAAAAAACTTGGACTAAGATACCGGGAAAACCAGAATAAAAAAAGATTTAGTTCGTCATTTTCCACTTTGGGGCAAAAATGAATAGCGAAGTTATCTCGGATAGTCCTTTGGGTAGTATAAGCCAAGGATGGCAAAACTTCTATTGATTCGGTTCAATGTTGTATGTAGCGATATGCAAATTACATCGCAGAATGACATCATGAAATCCAGTTAAAGAGAATCGTGTGCAATATGACGAAGTAAGCAAGAAACGACTACATCCCGTTCTTAATTGAAACGCAGACAGAAAGACATGCATATCCCGAAAGCCCTGTCTAGTGGCAATGCTCAATCTGGCGATGCAAGACTGCCATAGTGTTTCCGCATTGTTCCGAAAGGATAATGCATAAGGCGTTTCCATGTGCATAGGACAAACTCGCTTGGTATGTTGCTTCAAAGCTTTTTTTAAACTTATTCTTTAAAAACACGTAGCAGTTTCCTTACTGTCAGAAAAATAGAATTCAGGATACGATCAAATCGTGTGCTCTGCAGTATATGATTAAATTCCAGAACTATTCACGTTCGATTTGGACCAATTAAAAGGAAGCCAGTTTCGAGCAATTTCCAATCCAGGACATTCGCGCTCATGAATACGGCAAAATTCGATTTTAATTGGAGGCGGTAGCGCCGGGAGTGATGGTAGCGTCGGGCTATTGGAATTCCAAAGTAAATCAACTCGAGAGAATACCGAATACATTGGTGATGCGGTCCTTTCGAAATGAATTGAAAGCGTTTGCATGCAAATCAGCCACGAACAGAGCAGTGTCCTCGTTAATTGGCTGCGAGGAAATGATTTTTGCTTGCCAGGACGACTGCAACGAGACTCTGTTCGGTATAGTTGGTTTTGCTATAGCGTAATGGTCCACACGAATACGAACGAACACACGTTTGATTGTAACTCAAATAAAGTCCTGTGTAATTGCTTCGATGTAAAATATAAATTTCAATTAAGTTTGAAATGTATTCAAAGTGAGACAGGATATTGAGAAAAGAACAAAAATTATTACTAGTTCTGTTGAATTTGATGATGGATTTCTGATGAGATCTAAGATTACTATCGGTTAGGTTCGTGGAGGGGCTCGGCACTAATGCACTTAGGCCACCAGTGGACCTTTTGTACGTCTTCGTCGTCAGCTTGCTCTACCGGTGAAATTAATGAGCTTCATCGATTCCAGGGACCGGAGATCATTTAGCTTGAATTGAGAACGATTGATGGTAGTCACTGCAAGACCTATAAAGAAAAGATATTATTAATTTTTTTTTTTTTTGATTTAGCAAGCTCATTTATGGAAAATATTTTATTTCAGCATTAATAATAATGAACATTAATGGGTTGATATTTTTATTTATGACATCTAACCTGAGTTAGGGGAAGCCTCTACCTCTAACTTCCATAAATTCTCCTCTCATTTCTTAGAGCCGTACAAGAATTTTTATGAAGGACAGTGCGGCTGAGGTTGGGAGGGCAGGATCGTGTGCTGGTCGGGTCAGTAGCGAGACCAAGGCGATTTGCTATTTTTGTTGCGAGACGATGTCTCCATGAGCTAGTGTAACTAATGTTGTTGTACTAACCATGGTTCTGTGACACTATATAAGTGAGTTGTCACTAAGATAGACGTAATTTAAGTCTCAGCCCATTCTATCACCGAATCTATTTTCCCTGTGGATGGTTTCGACATTTAGGTGAAAAAATCATCCTTCCAATGACCACTGTAAATTTATTACAAGAAAACTAATAGTTCTTTTTTTGGAATCATGTCAAAACAGTAGCAAAATGTATTTTTGTCTAACAATAATTTAAACTTAATATATATAAATGCACCTCAAGCACCCCAGTCCATCTCGACCTTCCGTAGTGTTCAGTTGTGCTTAGCAATAAAAGTTCGATAAAAGTTTGATGTCCGAAGTGCCGTAACGATTTCGTGCGCGAGGTTTGATCAAGTATAAAACCTAACCGATCAAAATCATTAAAAACAGTCGGAGCGAAAACCTTAAGAGGGTCCGCGAGGACTCCTCTGATACTTACAACAGAAAAAAACTCAGCTACTCAGAAGCGAAACAAACCGCTTACGATGGCGAAAAATTCGAATTATTACTCTGTATTATCAGACGACGACGAAGAAATCGTAAATAAATTAACGACTAATCCCACACCTGCAACAGCAACAACAAAACCAAAAATAACACGTACTCCGCCGATTGTTTTGCCTTCGCTAGAAGTTGAAACAATAAAAATAATAATGCACTCAATTAAATTGATCAAATTCGTCATCAAGCTAATGTCGATAGGCCGCAAATTACTGGTCGAATCAAAGGAAGATTGCGACAAAACCTTAAAATATTTAAACGAAAAAAGGTTCATTTATACACTCACCCGACTAGAGAGGACAGACCAACTAAAATTTTTTTATCTGGAGCTCCCGACATGAATACAGCTGACTTAAAGGCCGAGCTCCATGAAATCGGTGTCAACTGCCAAGAAGTCAAGAAGTTCAATCTCAAACAAAAATACTACGACAAGCAAGCGATGTACCTAATTTACTTCGAGCGAGGCACCGTTAAAATATGTGACTTACGTAAAATTAAAGATGTCACGGGTGTAGTGGTACACTGGAGGTACTACAGTCAAAAATCAAAGCAGCCGACACAATGCCGTAACTGCCAGCTGTTTGGACACGGATCATCCAACTGCTACATGCCTACAAAATGTTTACTCTGCGGAAAACAACATCAGCATACGCAATGCACAACGAAGAAGGATGAGGAGATTGTTAGTGCTAACTGTGGTAGAAATCACATTGCTAGCCATCCAGACTGCAAAAAGCGCCACGAATATTTAAATTTAAAAAACAAAAACACAAAACCGACACCAAAAAAAACACCAAGCTACACGTTCAACGCGAACGAATTCCTGACAATTCGTACTACAAGATGTCAACAACATAATACCACAGTAAATACCAGCACAGAACATATTAATAATGTTTGGAACAACTCCAATACAAATAAGAACTCTAACATTAACCATAATGAATTGTTTACCACTAATGAACTAATCTTATTATCCAAAGAACTAATCAATAACTTAGCTAAATGCCAAACTAAAAACAATCAATTTAATGTGATTGTAGAGCTCGCAGCCAAGTTTCTATATGGATAAGCCTAGATCGGAAATCAACATTATTATCTGGAACGCACAGAGTATTAGAAATAAAATTACTAAAACACTCAACTTTTTAAAATCTAATAATGTCGATATTCTTACCGTAACGGAAACTTGGCTGCGACTCGAACGATAAATTGTACGACCCTATATACAGAATTTACAGGACCGTCAGAACTGATCGTGGTGGCGGTGGTGTCGCAATATTTATTCGTAACGATATAAAACATACGTTACTCCCACAAATAGACAGTAAAATTATTGAAACAGTTGGTATTGAACTAACTGACGAGAAAATTAAAATAATAGCAGCTTACTTTCCGGGGACTAAGCTTACTAAGGTAAAACTCAACTTATTTGAGAGGGATATAAAAATTTTGTTTAAAAACTCCTCTAGCACGTTACTCTGCGGCGATCTAAACTCTAGGCATCGCCACTGGAACTGCTTTAATGCGAATCAAGCTGGCAAGATTTTATTCAATCAAATAACTAAATCGAATATGGTAGTTCACACACCATCAAAGCCAACTCATTACCCAGAAAAAGGTAGATGCTCTACCTTAGACTTACTATTAAGCAACGGGCTGTCTTCAGTAACACCTCCAATCACTCTAAATGAACTTTCATCTAACCATCTCCCCGTTTCTTTCACTATATCACTTAACGAACCTATAGCAAGATCAATTAGAACCTTGCCATGTTACTCTAAAACTAACTGGCAAAAATACTAACGAATCCTTAAAAAATCTTTCAACAATGAGAAGTTAGATCTTTCAAGCTCAACCTCCCAAAATGACATCGATGCGAAAATATCAGAAATAACCTCTAGAATTCTCGAGGCAGCAAAAGCTTCAACACCCTACATAACCGTACGTGATCATAGTCTGCAAATAAGCAACAATACTAAATCTAGCACAGAAATATATTAAGGCGGCAATGGCATCGAACCAGAGATACCTACCTAAAATCACAAGTCAATAGTTGCAATAAACAAATCCAAGACAACATTAGGCAAGCTAGAAATCGACGCTGGGGCAACATGCTATCTAATCTACGGAAGGGATGCACGAAGCTATGGCAGCTCAATAAACTTTTCCGTAAGGGTCATAGAATCATGCCTCCACTTAACAGTAATAATGAGACTATTTGTGACGACCAAAACAAAGCCGATGTACTTGCAGACAATTTCCTAAATTACCATAATATTACTCAAGGACTTGGTAATAGAGACACTGTAAAATAAGTCGAAGAAGTCGTAGGAAACATCTCCACAATCTTCTCACCGCAAATATTAGCATCGACACTCAGCAAACCAAAAGAAATAAGAAGCATCTTACGAACTCTAAAATCAGAAAAGTCTCCTGGTATAGACGGAGTACTAATACCAATGGTGAAAAATTTACAGAAAATCGCAGTTGTCAACCTCAATTTCATATACAACTGTTATTTTAAAATAGGATATTTCCCCCAGGCTTGGAAAATAGCAACAGTAACTCCGATTCCAAAGCCAGGCAAGGACCCAACTCAACCTGACAGCTATCGACCAATAAGTTTACTGCCCATCCTAGGGAAAATATTTGAAAAAATAATTCTAAACCGGTTAAGAAATGAAATTGAGGAGCTTAACATTATTCCTGATTTCCAATTTGGTTTCCGTGCAAAGCACTCAACAACACAGCAGCTTTTTAGAGTAAAGTCGCAAATACAAAAATCCTTGCACGCCAAAGAATCTGTTGGCATGATAACTCTAGATATCGAAAAGGCCTTCGACTCCGTTTGGCACGACGGCTCGGTTTACAAACTAGTGAAACTCTCTTTCCCTCCTTACCTGTGCCAATTAATAAGTTCGTTTCTTAGCAACAAAAATTTCACTGTTAAAGTGAAAGATAAATTATCTCGCCATAGAGCTATCCACTCAGGAGTCCCACAAGGCTCTTGCATCAGCCCCACCCTATATAATATCTTCACAGCAGACATCCCTAAACTTAATTCCTGCGAACTAGCTACATTTGCAGATGACACCGCTATTTTATCTGCAGCTCCAGATTATCAAACAATAATAAACAACCTACAAGATCAACTCGAAAAAGTCTCAGAATACTTCCACAAATGGCAAATTAAGCTTAATACTAGCAAGACGCGGGCTATATTTTTCACGAAACGTAGATCCTCACGTTACTTACCTCCACCTACAATCAACATACATGGCGAACCTGTATCATGGTCTAAATCTGTGAAATATCTAGGAGTTTATTTTGACCCTAAGCTAATTTTCCAAAATCATGTTGACCAAACTATCTCAAAAACAGCTAAAAACATTCAAATTTTGTATCCACTGATCAATAGAAAGTCCCAAATGTCCCAAGAAAATAAGCTGCTATTATACAAAATAGTAGTACAACCAGCCTTAACATACGGAGCTCCTATTTGGAAAGTCTGTGCAGCTACTCATCGCAAAAAACTGCAAATCATACAAAATAAGTTCCTTAAAATTATTCTAAATAAACCGTGGTACTTTTTAATTCGTCTTTTGCACGAATTAGCAAAAACGCAACGGATTAATGATCTTACCAATGAACTAGAATACAAATTTAAAAATAAATGTTTGAATTGCGGCATCACCACAATCGAATCGATCTTCGACTAGAATAGTCATTAGTTTTAAGTTAATTTTAATTTTAGTTAAATAAGTAGAATTAATAATTTAAACATTGGGTTTTGCACTTTTTCCCAAACTTATTAAACCTACTAAAAATGATAGTAATAAATCAGCACATTTCTTACTCAGTACAAAACAAAGTTGTAGAGACAATGTTTAGTCTGAGCTCTGAAAATGAAATCATTAATTAAATTTAAGTTGAAAACATACGCAATAAATATACATATGTACATACCTCAAGCAAAGGTATGCCATCTGACTAGTCATTAGTAACAACATAACATTACATAATAATTCTACGGGCGAAACTAATTTCAAAATCACCACATTATCTCTCGAATTAATTTTGGATTATTTAATGAAAATCATATTTGGAATGGAGTCTAATATAAACTACTAGTAAAATATACGTAAAGTACACTAAGGGATTATTCGATTAAAGTCATTCGATCAGGGCGAAATAGGTCCATAGAATCAATAAATAGATAAACCGTAGCCGTTTGAATTGAGATGAAATTTCTTTAGCATTTCCTGGCCTGGATCGATTGACCTGATTTATGAAATTAAGCTCTAGTGTTCTGTGTTGGTACTTTTGGGCTACTTCAAATATCTTCATTCTGTGGAGAACCTAAAGTGCAGTAAATTTCAACCATAAGTACGTACAATAGTACGCCACTAATTCCGCTAGAAACTATAGGAGCTATAGTCGAATGCTTCCATGCTCCGTTTCGCCGACAGATGTTTAATTTGTACCATGAGTTGCAATTGTTTGTAGCTAGTGCAGAATGCAAATATCAATATTTCCTAACATGGTACGGGTAAACAACGAAATCGTATATGTCGAGCGATGGTGCATCCCGGCGAGTGAGGAGGATATTATAGAGGGTACTTGGGAGCTAGCTAGATGTTTGTTCAAACATGGCTTCAAGTTTGGCAGCATATAAATGTGCAACAAACTTAAAAGCAACCCAGATGTTGGCGGAACGACATACTAGTGTATACACAAAACAGTGTACACACTTCCGAGAGAATGAGATGGGAGTAGGGGAGAGGAACTCCGAAGATGGCATACCGGAAAATCTTCCTTTTCAAGTGGAAGGAATCGGTTTAAAGCGCGGTATGTGCCTTACCTATTATAAATGAATTTCTTGCAGTTATTTATTGAACGAGGGTTATATCCTTCGAAATTATGTACCGGAAGAGTAAGGAGCTGACAGGGCAATATATTGGAGAAAAAGAACTCCGGCTGGCTGGATGGCTGTTTCGGTTGCAACCATTCTGCTCCTTGATATTCGCTGTGTATCAATTCGCTGGGCAAACAACTGTGTAGAGTATTACTTCTGATGTTTAAGATTTTTTTCTTTAAGTGTTTGCCATAGCATCCACTGATAGGATCTTGCGAGAGTACGATACGAAGGCTAGAATAACATTTACTCGGTTAAGGGTTTTACAATTCGAATACCATTCTTGCGAGAAGAGGACTATTGTAGAATATTTTATGGTGTACCAGAAGTGGTTTTGGTGATGAGCATGAAATAGATTTGTCTTAGACTGGTTTTTGAAGCGGAACTAAATTATGCTACTAAATCGGTTCAATATTTGATTAAGAATACATGCTACTTTTTTGCTTGTACTTTGACTGTGGTATGTATAATGTAAAAATCGTGGAAAAAATTGCCGAACTAAGAATTATCTTGCCAAATATTCGTCTCCACCAGTTTACAACAATTTTGTTGCGAACTTTGTAGTCGATAGATATTTTTGTTGTATTTTTCCTGTTGATGCTGGGCAGATCAATAAAATAATGTTTCCTAGGAACTCGCAACATTAGATTATCCCTTATCGACCTCAAGCAAATTTTCTTTTCGCTTCCATCAAACTTAAAAACATTCATTTCTAGTTCCTTCTTTTGGCCCAAAAAAGGAAAATTCAATTTCCATAAAAACATAAATCTAGCTCCAGGACATTCTAGAATCTTATTATCAGTAGATTTGTATAGCAAATACAACAACATCAACAATAACAGCCTTATATCCTAAAACTCGCCCTCCAGTAAAAGTTAAGCATAACAGAAATGATTTTTACTTTTCACAAGAAGATGTTTATTTCATTGGAATATTAAAACAGTCTTTTATCTCGAAACATACGCACACATCATCCGCCGTTCAAGGACCCATCGAATTCATTAGCCCCCGCAGTAATGTTAACTCTCCACCAGATGAGATTAACTTTGACAATAACAGCTCTTTCTATTTCTTAAGGAAAAAAAAACGAAAATAAAATATAGAAGGAAAAATTCTTAGGATATAGAGTAGATTTCGAATCCGTAACACGTACAAGACAATACCATCATATCTTCTCGACAAGTGAAAGGACTATTTAGTAATGACGAATGGCAGTCGGGCATATTATGTGTGGTATGGTATCCTTGCAATGGTTATGTCCCTCCTACATATCTCATTCAAAAGACACGAGCGTACAGCAGCAGCGTGTGACTTGAATTTTTCATCACATCAACGAGAAAATCATGAAATGTGTGTTTTTCGTTACAGGCTCGACTTTCAACAAGATTTTTACCATTTTCTCATTTTCGTTATTGCTATAACCCACTACACACACAGATCGCTACTACTTAAACGGGGCATGGAGCCGAGCATTCTAGAACACGGCATTTTATCTTATTCTTTGATATTTCTTTCTCTTATCATGGTAAATCTTCCCTAGAGGATGAGCATCCTGGAATGTATTATATCATTCTACCTGAAACTCAAACTGCTAAACAGGAAGAAAGCCAAGGAACGGGTGGGTGTAGAAGAGGTTCGTACATACCTATGTCGACATTTTATTTAAGTAAAAGTACCATTTTTGGAGTTAGAGACAAAAGCGTAAGGATATCAAGTACATTGCTACGAAAGCAAAGAGGGGATAGGAATAGGATTTGTTAAGATGTAGTGCTATGCTGCGAACATCCAATAGGTTGAACATGAACGTGAAAATCACCTGCTTTTCTTCAACGTTGACATCATCATAGCCAAGACGCTGGAGGTGTTTTACCATCTTTGCACAAAAAGAGGCATTCTAGTCAGCAATATCTTATTCAGGCAACACGACATGAATAGGGTTTTAAGGAAAATACCTTAACTGGAATTCCATTAGATCTCTAATATCAGGTTGATAGTTTTCCTTGGCATTTCTTCTCTGAACAATCGGGTAATGTTTTTATGTAGCTTAACTTCGTAAGGTTCTAATATCTTAGATAATAATTCACCCGGGAGATTATTTAAAAGAATAACTCCAAGCCAATAAATTAATCAATTTTGTGTTAAGGCACCCTATAGGGGCATAAAACAGAACAGTTCTATTCTACAAGGTGCGGTCGTGAGCACCGGGCTTTAGTTGTGGCCAGGAATATTATCTCAACTTCCGCGGTAAATACAGTATGAAACTCCGCGAACTAGCTCCCCCCACTTTCCCTCGTCATACTCGTCAAACCTTCGTCCTTCCATACAGTTAAGCGGCCGTACCTACCATCGGTCGATATCGATTTCAAATAATTTTGCCTACGATTTAAAATCGAGAGAGTAAATGATTTTTTCTCTCTGAACACTTTTTCGTTTCGTAATTTGCTCGACTTCTAGCCAGTCGTACATGCTGTGATGATTAGTTTTTCCACATCGATGCGGGAAGATACGACTAAAGGAATGTGCAAGAATAAAGAGGAAGTAAAAATGAAAGCGGGGAAATAGGTCACGAAGGAATAAGGAAAGAAAATGAAGCATTGGAAAAAATACAAACACAAAGTTATCAACAAGCATAGGTCAATGAATTTCTCATCATTCACCACCTACGAACTTTGATCAGCGACAACACATACAAAGAATGCAAGCGATCATCGAAAATGCGAAGGGGAAAAGACAAATCTCTTGAGAGCGTACAAACATCTTGCAAAAGAGACCAACCGATTGAATAATCGGCGCGGACCGACTTCTGCTCTGGTCGCCGTCTCAAGGCATACTGAGCATCAATTTTCCCTGCGAATTTTACTGATTGATTTTCAAACAATTTTGATGTATTTTTTATGAAAACTAATATCGAACTCATTGAATAAGCTTAACAACATTCTATTCTTCGATATCAGTGTTAAAAAAAGTTCATAGTCATCAGTTTTAATACATAAATTCGAACAAAAAAATCAATAAAAAACGCTCTTTTTTAACTCCAATTATTGTTAACAAAACTTTTAAAAATCGAAAATGTTCTTCCGCCAAGCACTTGTCGCAAACTTTTTCTATTGTTATTGCAAAAAATAATATATAGTCGTCGGCTGACTTATAGGTGATAAGTCGCATCGAAAAATACTGTTTTTCTCATTTAAAAAAAACCGAACGCGGAGTTATGCTGTAAACTTTTTCCTAAGCATAATTTTAAAAATTTGTTTCCAACATGCTGTTGTAAAATTAACAAGGATTAAAATTATAAAAACAAATTTTCATTATATTGAGTGCTTTGTCAGGAATGTCTGTGCGAAAATAGCCATTTTTGCACGAAATCGTCGTTTCGGTATGGATGGCCCCTGAAATATTTCTTGAACTGAAAAACTGTAGAATGCGTTACGAGTTGGTGTTTTTCCTAAATAGTGTAACCAGTAACGTTTTAAGAGTAAATGCAGCTGTGCAACCCCGCGAGTTGTTCGCGGTGCTCTAAAAAAACTTATTTATTTCTATGGTCTATTGCTCAACTGCTCACTTTGGAATGTTCAAAGTTGTCCGCCAACAAATGTCTCATTATGAAACCACACTGCATTATTTTTTTTTTTTTTTTTACAGAATGACCTGTGTTATAATGACCTGTGTTATAGGCAATTTCGGCCTTTATGTGCAATGCACAAACACAGTCATGGAGGGAAGGAATGGGATTGGGAAGGTTGGGGAAGGGAGTGAGAACGACCGTAGCGAGTGGAGAAACTGGTATATTGCTCAGTTGTACTGGCTGCTTACTGACAAATATTTGCAGATGTTATGGGTGACTGAATGATACAAAGCGAACAGAAACCATCTACTGAGTATCTAGGCCTTCTTGAAGTGGAACTGTTTCACTTTTACACCGTTTCCCCATTTTATTGCGAATAATTTTTTATCACAATTGAAAAATTTGCGCTTAAAAAAATCCCGTTTGGAGTTTGATAGAATACAGATCTGTGTTTTGTAAAGATAGCTCAATTTTTCTTTTCCCATTCCGGAATCGGAATGAGATCCGAGTTCAGCGAACAGAATAACTCCTAGTGATTTTAAATAATGGGGTGCTTTCTTGGTCCCGAAGCAAATTCATAGGTATTATCTAAAGAACTGTTATTCCCACAACTGTGGATTGGATCGTGAGAAAAGGGTTGGAAGGTAGAAGATCCTTGAGGGATGCCGGAGTCTATTGAGCAGAAGGAAGAAGTAACGCCAGCATAGTGCTTTCAGAGAGGAAGCTCTCAATCCATTGAGCAAGGGTATCAGTAAGACATGTCATTTATGCCAAACTCTGTCAAAAGCTTTTGCAGTGTCTCGTGCGAGAACTTGACCATCGCCATAATTCTGTGTTTCACGGCTCTATCGATTAGACTATATGAACTACCGTCGACCTACTAGAACGGAATTCTTACTGATGATCATCGATTGGATATTTATCAGAGAGATTTTTCGCGATTTACTGCAGTTTCCATTATTTTCGAGAGTGCGTAAGTAATAGCTGTAGCCTGGTTCGATGCTGATGGTAATTCAATTTGCGAAAAAATCGCGGTCTTCAATTTCTCTCGACTGCATCTGTACAGCTACGCAAGACTTCCAACACCATGCTTCTTGTATTTAAAGCAGTTCTAACTCCATCATTTAAATCAGAAGAAACCAAATACTTCCGAATTACCCCCCAACACAATTTCTATACAAATATCAAAAAAGAAAACTCCACACATCTCCCTTTTAAAACTTTCAAATACAAATCACATCCTTATTTTTCTGTTTTCATTCCCTTCAATTAGTACAAAACTACTCCATGCAGTTGTGGATGATACTCGAAAGCGATTTACTTCGTTTGCTTGGAAATTTCAACAAAAAAATTCACTTCTTAAGAGTTGTATGTTTCAAATAGTACCTACCCACTACGTTAAAATTCTTCTCGGAGTTCTCCCACTCCCGCCTGAAGTAGATGTGTGCTATCTCCACCATTAAAATATACATGTAAGCACAAATAGCTAAGTACTTACCCACATACTGTGCATGGTCTTAACTCCTCAATTGGGTTTTTTTTTGCTACTTTTCTGTCCGGCTACAAAAGCGAATCCTTTCACGAGTACATTTTTATGTAACTAACGAAATTTCATAGACCAACTTCTGAAAAAAAAAAAAATAAATAAAAATAAATAAAAAGAGCGAAACATAAAGAAAACTTTGAAAATGTTATTTTTAGTCATTTTACAACGGTTCAAAAAAAAAATGTGAAATGGGTACCAAAAATGGAACTTTTTTTTCGTGTAAGTATCTACCTTCTGTGTATTTTTTGACAAGCTCTGAACTTTGGCTAAAGTTTTATGCCAATTTAAAGAAAGAAAAAAAATTGCAAACTCGATCTTAAAAAGTTCAAAAGGATAAAGGCATTTCTAGAACATACCACGTAAGGTATATCCTGAATAGATACAATTTGGGTTCTATTTTTTTTTTCATGGATTTAACGAGGCAAATCTATAGAAAGTTTTTGTTGTTTCAATATGAAAAGTTCTTTTGGTTTGAATTTTGCTCAATTCTGCAATAATATCGAGTAAGAATCGCGTGATATTATAACTCCCTTTATTGCTTTAGTTAGGGTTCTGAATAAAGCCTGGATTTACATGCGGTAAAAAGTGCGAAAATATTCCATAAAATATGCAGATAAAACTGGTCAAATATGCACTATTAAATGTGTGTCGATGATATCATATCCGTCAATAAAAGATCGAAATGCTACTACTGGCAATGAAAATTTTTTCGAAATAAACGACGCAAAAGTGCCACTTCTAGAAGGTCTGTATACTTAGCAGATGGTTTCTGTTCGCTTTCTATCATTTAGTCCCCCATAACATCTGCAAATATTTGTCAGGAGCACCCAGTACAACTGAAAAATATACCAACTTCACCAGTCGTTACGGTCGTTCTCACTCCCCTTCCTCTACCTTCCCAATCCCATTCCATCTATCCATGACTGTGTTTGTGCATTGCACATAAAAGCCGAAATTGCATGTAACTCAAGTCATTCTGCTATAATAAAAATTTTAATTGGTTTTCTTCACACTCCCTGTGACTCTCCCCCTTATAATTATTCGCCTCCTTATAAGTTCTACTTCTAAAATGGCGCTACAGCCCAAACCTGACCTTGGCCTCCAGATATTCAGGTTCCTTAACATTTTTCATTATTTATTGTTTCTACGAATTTTTTTCATTTTCTTAGATTAAGGTGACCAGGGTAAGCAAGCAATGTGCCGGAATTATATGTTGCGCCGGCCGAGATTTGAACTCACGACACTCGCATTACAAGACCAACACACTACCTACCAGGCTATACCCTAGCTTATAAGTTAATTATCATCATCAATGTCGCGACAGCGCAAATCGGACCCTGGCCTCCTGAAGTCGTCGCCTCCAATCGTCTCGATCCACAGACCGCGTCCTCCATCTGCTAATTTTTAAGATGGCTTTGCTATTTTCATCAACCGAGTCTTCCCATCGCTTGCGAGGCTTGCTTACTGGCCGGTTACCACTCGCTTTGCCTTTCAAAGCACGTTTGGGGATTCTTCTGTCTTCCATTCGCTCTACATGGCCAGCCCACTGCAGTTTACGTAGCTTGATGAGCGTTGAAGCTTCTGGCTCGTCGTAGAGTTGATACAACTCATGGTTGTATCTTATTCGCCATTCCGTTCCTTCCTTCACAGGTCCCAAAATTCTTCGGAGGACCTTTCTTTCGAATGCGTTAACTGCTTTTTCGGAAGTTCGCGTTAATGTCCACGTCTCGCTGCCATAACAGAGCACAGGTCGTATAATAGTTTTATAAATCCGCAGCTTATTGTTCCTGTGCACTTTCTTGGATTTCATTATTAGAAGTACCGAATAATACGTTTTATTTGCTAGTATTATCCGTCGTTTGATTTCGTCTGTTAAGTTAATTATGGTGAACTTATATGCCAACTAAATGGTTCTGAAATAGTCCAGTTTCAGCTTTTTATCTGGATTCATAGTGGATTTACATATTATATGACACAATTTCACAACTTTTCGATTCCCTGACTTTTCGATTTTCCCGAAAAGTTTGAATGCTACTGATCTGCGATTGAAAACATGTCAAATGCCTGATGTTGATACTTATTTCTGAAAAACTCACTAAGAAGTCTCCACTTCTTCTCCAATCTACAATACAAATTGCAAAATTTCACTAAATCCAATACACTAATTTTCTCAGTACCTATATTCTGATAGCAACTCCAGCATGATGTGAAAAAATTGGTTCAATGTCCTTACCCCTTCTACCCAGTGGCGGCTCGTCCAACTTAGAAGTGGGTGTTCACTCAGAAAAAAATGGTATTTGGTGTCTTCTTATTTATATAAAAAGTCCATTCTTCTATTTTTCGATTGGGCGAAAACTTCAATAACTTTATTGTTAAAGTGGAGGGATCGCCTGGATCATTTCCAGTTCCATAATATTTCGTATGAAACTTTTGACCCGTTTAAGTTTTGAAAAACATCTTTCACTTTCAACACTTGTCATTGGAATAGTGCAAATTAATCTTAATAATTTAACAGTTTCACAAAAACAACTGACTAAATTTCTTTCAATGAAAAGTTGTAAAATCGCCAAAGCAGTTGAAGCACTATGATAATCATCTCTACTATATATTACCGAAAGTTCACTTTTTAATTTAGGCTTGTCCGAAAATGAGTATAATTTGACTACTAATTCAAAATCAGATGTTGGAAAACATTTATTGTAGGCATAAAATTTGTCAGAGAAAAATAATTTTGATGCTATCAAATGATCTCTATACTCAAATCGATCTCTTGTTTGATTTATGAGTATGTCAAAGACTTCTTTAATTTGCGCTGAAAATCGAAGATCGTTTGGTCTTCGTTTTTTAAAGGTGATTCAGCGGAGTAATTGTCTCGTATTTTGACTATTGCTAGTTCGAAATTGTTCATTTTTACAGGGTCTATTGAACGAGATTGAAATTCTTGAAATAAAATTTCACAATGAGGCATAACTTTAGAAAAAAACTAAGCCAATACAAAAAGATGTTGTCATTCAAAAGCGATAATAACAATTCTGATTGATTTATTGTATTATAATCATTTCCATCGGTATCTAAAATGATCTGAAAACATTCTTTTAGGGCTTCTTTATTTTCAAAAATTGTGCCAACTATACGAGAATTGAAATTCCATCTTGTTTGAGAGACTGTTGGAATTCGTTTATTCACAACTAGATTTAAAATATAAATTCGCTTTGGGGATCGCGAAAAAAAGGAGGAAAAGCATGGAGATTGGCAAAGAAATTTTAAATGTTTCTATTAACTGATAAACTTTTCTGTAAAATCAGATTCATTTGATGTGCGTAGCAGTGTATGAAGAACGCGTATGGGTACTCTGATCTTATAATGCTTTGCACTTCACCAATTGTTCCGGACATAACAGATGCGCCATCATAACTTTGACCAACTAATTTTTCGGGCGAGATACCTGAAATCATTAGCTGCAATATCCTTGGCAGAGTATGAATTTGGTTTCAAGAATTTCCAAAAACGTTCATGTAGCTGACCATTTTGCTCGTACCTTAAAATTAAAACTAGTTGCTGCTTCGGTTGCTTCATCAACTTGAATCGCGAGATATGAAGTATTTGCGACCTGAATTTTAATTTCTTCGTGGCACACTGCAATAATAGCATCTAAGATATCGTTCTGAATAGTTTTAGATGTTCCTTTAAATGCAGAGTTTGATTGCAAATGTTGCTTCATGGCCATATCTATTTCCGATACTAAATCAATAAGACCTCTGTACACTCCACGATTTAATGATTCCGAAGTTTCATCATGACCGTGTAATGCGAGCTCAAATGCGCCACAAAATTTCACGCAATCTATTAACCAAATCTCAGTGCAATATATTAATTAAATCGTACAAAAGTGGCGACAAAACTATTCTCATTAGTAAATAAACACAATCCGCAATCCGCACGAATTCTAATCAGACAAGACGTCGAAATTAGGTGAAATGTCAAATATTCAATCAAAACAAGAAAAAAAAAACAAAAGCAATCTAAGCTTTCTCAGTTCCATTCATCCGTCGTGTTCATCGGTGCGCTGCACCGATGGCCTATATAAAGTGCCTACATAATTCAATTTTCACGCGTAGGACTGAAATTCATTTTTGTAAGGGATTTGAGAGAATTTTCGTGTGCGATATCTGAATTGCACCGCCACCAGGCTTTATGTCGCATATCGGGCAATGAATTTTTTTTTGTTTGAAAAATAACTTAAATGAATATGGTATGTTTGCAATATCTTTTTGATCTTTTAGCGCAGCTTATAACATTAAAGTTTAGGGGGTTCATTGCACGAATGAGCCTACAGGCCAGCCGCCTCTGCTTCTACCACTCCTCATAGAAAATTTGTTAAAATCAAAAAAAGTTTCTTCATCTAGAGTATCGCATGATTGGGCCTTACACCCAATCGTACAGTTATGTTTTTTATTGCATTTTTGGAAAATTTAGGAAATGAAAGCTTTTCGTGGAAAATAATTTGCTGTTATTCAAATTAGTCAGACGCGTGTAGTATTATATGGCGCACCAATCTGGTAATGTTGCATTTCTATCTTCAAGAAAATTTTCAAATAATTGAGAATAAATGCCTTAAAATCATGGACAAGTCTCTCAAGCCACCTAAACCCTCTTCTCCATATGTGACGCTCCTTCTTATACTGGCACTACAGCCCTAATCGGACCTTGACCTCCTAGCATTCAGGTTCCTTAACATTTTTATACTCTAGATGAAATCTGAGAGTATATTGTGTTTGCCTTACCGTTTGTAACGCTAAGAAATAACGCTCGCACAGAGCCGCCAAGGGTACAGAAATATTTGTTGTCGCTCAAAAACCTCGATTCCGAGTGGCCGTCTGTCCGTCTGTACGTCTGTCTACAGCATAACTCTCGAAAGCTTTGAGCTATAGTGTTAAACATTTTTGTGTGTCATTCTTAGCAAAAAAGTAACTTTAAGTTCGTGAATGGGCTGCATCCCCCCACTTCTTCTACCCCTTCCCATACAAATTTTATGAAATTACGAAATACAAAGAAATTGTTTTTTCTTTGAAAATCTTCAAGCTATCCACTTGAAATTTAAGTCAAAATATTATGATATAGATGTCATTAATATTACGGAATATTGACCTGATCCCCTCACTCCTTCTACCCCCTCCCACACAAATTTTGAAAAGTACATATTTGCGATTTCCATTGAAACTAGCTGAAAAGACAAAATTTTGCCAAAATTGATTCTACTATAATTGCAATTAGTTTTGAAAAGAATTATCTACTTCACCTCACTCCTTCTACCCCCTCCCATACAAATTTCACGAAATTTTGAAATTTAAATTAAATTATTTTTCTTCGAAACTCTTAAAGCTATCAACTTGATATTTTGGATGAGGTATAAAGAAATATTAATAACGGAAAAAAAAATTGTTTTGATCCTTACACTCCTTCTAACCCCTCCCATACAAATGCATAATTTTTGTTAAATACATTATATCGATTTCCATTAAAACTAGAGAAATTAGAAACTTAAAATTTTGCCAGAATTTGTTTTTTAATAATTAAAATAAGTGTTAGGAAAAATTATCAGCTCCGCTTCACCCCTTTTACCCCCTCCCATATAAATATCTGTTTTATAAATTCAAGAAAAGCATTTCTCCTTCGAATACTTTGAAATTGAATCAAAGCATGATGATAAGGGTGAAGATAAGCAGTTTCAAAATCATCTTAAACGTTCCACTTCCTCTGCCACCTCCCATACAAAGGCCTCAATTTCAGGAAAACTATGTCCAATTTCTTTAAAAATAATGAAAAATAAAAACTTTAAATTCAGCAGAAAACTTTTTGCATGCCATGTTCGATGTCATATGCGAAAAATATAAACCTCCCCTTCTACTTCTACCACCTCCCATGCAAAAGTCTCTATTCACTATTCGAAAGAATTTGAGATGACATATTTTCCGATATATTAAAGTCATTCCCATTTCATCTAGAGTGTCATATGATTAGGCTTTCTGTTATGTTTATTTATTATGGACACATCTATTAATTTTCATTTTTCAAAAATTAAGGTAACCAAGGTATACCCAAGCAGGTAGTATGCTGGAATTATGCGTCGACCGGAATTTCGCTTTGTAGACCAACACGCTCGCTATTCGCAAATTCTGTTTTACGCAAGGAATCAGTTTTGCGACTCACTTTCCAATGCAATGTAAGAGCTTTGGAGCTCAAATTGATTTTCAGATGCTAAAACCAAGGGCAAGGAGGAGTCTTATTTATTTCTCACTTTACTAACTAAAAGAGCGTGATAATATCTACCAAAAATCACTCGCATTTTGATTTTAAGAAAATGCAAGAAGCTTGCTTCTTGTTCTCAGTTTTCATTGACCTAAAATACATAAGTAATTTGCATAAGCCGATATTTGTCATCATAATTTAAAAAGATTTTCAATCTGAGCACTGAATTGAATTTTTTCCGGATTAAGCACTATTTATTAACAATGAATTCAATAATTAAATTGAATAATTTTCATCACGATGGAACTAGTACAAATGAATATAACTTAAGGCTCATTACTTTGCTCATGATTATCCAGATTTCGTTTCAATCCCTCATCCGATCTCAAATTGAATGCTTTATTTCAATAGTTGTCACTAAATCAAATATCCTTTCCAACTCATTTATCACGTGATTAAAAAAATTAATTATGTGTGGTTTATCCACTTTTTTTCTCGATTGTTTCTTTGTTATTCATTTACTCAAGACCGCGATTATCCTGAATTCAAGGAGACCACACTCCAACAGGAACTTTGTGCGATTCCGTCGCATTTACCTTGCATCTTAAAATTTTAATCAGGATGCATTCACATACCTATATACGAACCTGTTCATTGATGCATGTTATTATTATTAATTTCATTCCGGATATCCTGGCTGAAATTGAGGTCGACCTAGGGTAATAGTGTATGAAGGAATAGCCGAGTTTTTCTTATGTCGAAGTGTATGAGTCAATATCCTGAAAATCGTACATGTTCGCCGCCGCCTTATGCAAAATCCGTCGACTGGATCACATAACGTTACGATAGAAATCAGGACATAAAAAATGTAGGTAGGTACGTAAGGTTCCTTAGTATATATATATATTGTATGTTTCAGGCTTCAACGTCTTCAACGTCGTCCTTAAAGAAATATTGCGAAACTGGCGGCGGTGGTGCTGGCTGGCGTGCTATACACATGGATTATAATATTCCTATGCTTAAGATACGCCTTGCTTTGAAGCAACCGAATGTACGCTTGCTTGCATATTTTCAATTAATATTGCGGATGAAGGCTTCTTCCGAGAACCGAGGACTTAACGCTGAGAAGACTGAGGATATGTCTGCATGATCGACATGGCAAATAAGGTCTTTCATATGCACAAAAGATTTATGAAAGACGCGCGATGGCGAGATATAGCTACGCGCTGCAGTTTATTGCATATCCTGCTCGTTGCAAACTGCTGTGTGTCTCCTGTCCAGTATAATTTTCCAAGAAAAAATACTAAACGGGGAGACAAAATAATGAGATAGGGACGTTATAAGATTATAATAAGAATCGGTTGAGAGATTTAATTAGATCGAGTAATCAGAGTCTTTGAAAAAAACACTGCAAAAGAACAGAGGCTTATTATTGCGACGATAGGTTGAAGACTGAAAACCTAAAAAAAAAAAAATATACAAAAAAAGATAAAATAATGAATCAAATCCTTATCTCTAAAGCTTGTGGAAGCGATAATATCCAAAAATCCTACCCCTTTTATAGTCTCTGCTACTCCGATTGAAATTTCGTATACTTACTGGAATAGACTGACGCTCCTGAAGGTCTGTGAGGGGGATAATCTGAATATTTCTTTCCAGGATAGACTGCCACATTTCGAAAAATAATTTTTCTTTGCTCGTTCGGATGGAAACCCTTATAGATACAATGAAACTTTTGAAGTTTGTATTCTCGAAAGAAATAATCAAACCAATAATCTGCAAGGTAATATCCAGAACAGAAAAGTTGCATGGGAGGTGGTTGATGGCGTGATAGAATTATATAAATTATTCAAATTTCATTTTACTTCCAAAAATCCCCCCCAGACAGGGTTAATCTTAATCCAACCATAATTTCACCTTAAATATCTTGACCGAAAATAACATTTTCCGATCCGTTTAAATTTCAGACCGCATATTTCGATTCAAATCGCTTTAAATCTGAGTTTATTGGCCATAAGCCAATTTACCTTCTTATTCTTGCTGGTCCGTTTGCCAATAAAATCTCTTCCATACCCAAAGAAGAACATTGAAAGTTTTAAATCTCTTGAATCCCACAATTCCGTATGCTTCGTTCTACCGAAAAATTCAAAAGGAAACATTACTCACGGTTAAAACTTACAACCATTCCCCTACTGCTCTTATTCCAGGATATGGGATAGAACTAGGAATTTGAAATTTCTCTGCCTCGAAACTCGTAGCCAATACTTTAGAAGCAAGCCCTTATGCCAAGCCCATGCTATCTGTATTACGGCGACCAAGCCAAAGAAGGACTAAACACACGGGGTGGTGTGTGATTAAAGTTTGAGAAATGTTTATTGCCCTAGTAAACTCTTACAGATACTGTATATTTCGTTCGAATGACTTTTTTGGATCGAAAAAAAAATTACCCATCTTTCCAATTGGACGATTTAAAGTCTAGATTAACCCAGCCAGCATTCATAAAGCTTCGAAACCAATACTTAAATCACTAAAAGAATTAAAACCGCACGAATTCATCCAGGCCCTTCTCAGGACCAATTGTGAGTTTAATAGCTTCTACCCAAGGGATAAAGCTTTATCGGAAATTGCAGTGAATGGGCGAGAAAAAAATGCGTCTATCATTGGTATAAATGGTGCCTAATGAACGGATATCTACTTTCCATGAAATCTCTCCAGTTTTTTTGTTCCAACCCCTACCATTCGAAATCTGTTATCCTTTTATTATAGCACAGAATGGCATTCTATCCAATATGCGGGGATGAAATATAGTACACGAGCCATATACACAATCGCTTATCCTGGAACCGATTTCAAATTGGATTTTACAGGACGTTTAATCCTTGCGATAAGGACTCACGTATTTCATTCGATATATAGGTATTTTTTCTCGTTTCGTTTTGGTGTAGGTATTTGAATTTTCGGACGTGAACAGTGAAATGGAGGACTTTTCTGAAATAAAAAAAAAGAACATTATCCTGTAGATTTACTTTATCGTCCGTAATCAATGTCCTAATTTACTGGAACGTACAATTAAAGTTAAACAGAATTGAAAATTCAAATCCTTCGAATAAACCTTATTTTATGATACTTGTCCGAAATCCTTTTTGATGAGACATAAAATTCAATGGTAAGTTCTGTTCTCGAGAAAAAACAAAACACTGGTCCTCAATTTAAAAAGAGTTTTTATCGTTGAAAAACACGCGAAATAAAATTATAGGTAGTTGGGTGAAACCATAATTTTAGCTTGGACCGATGATTTGCTAGCTGAACGGTTCTGTGGTTATTTTTACTAATGTGATGTACATATATGGAGTTGAATTTAATGGTTTCGAGCTATGCTAATTTGATGGGGTTCTCTATTTCTGCAAACTTCCACATTTTTATTTTTATTTTACGGAGTAGGTTCAGAATCGCATAAAACTAAGCCTTTCGGAAAATCATGCTCACGTAATAGAAATAGTTTTTTTTTATGTTCTTATTATGGAAATGTTAATTTGTATGTGGCCTATTTTTGCGTTCTTGCTCATTTTAAATTGAATGAAATATTAGCTGTATGAATTTATTAGGGCGGAAGGTTTTATTCGCATAGTCTGAAGTTGTTCAATTTTTGTGTGGAATGAGTTTTTCTTATCATTTATTTTATTATTATTCTACATACTTTTGTAGGATTTTTAGGATGGGTAAATGGATTAAATGTAATGTTTATATCTGAGACTTCACCACTTTGTGTCCTTTTGCCGTAGAACTGAAATATATTAGGTGACTTTTTGTACAAGTTAGTAGGCGATATAGAAAACTTGGTTGGGGAAGGATCATGAAGGACGAAGGGAAAAAACCACGAATACTGATGTCTACCCAAGTGCCGGTAGGAGCTACAACTACCGCAGGCTGCTGCAATAGAAACTAGTGATGGGATTATTCGAATGGAAATAATCGAACATTTCGATTATTAAAATAATCGAGATATCTCGAGAGGCTTCTAGCAATCATTCGAATGAACGAGAATCTCGTTCTCGTTTATTGTATTTAATTCGAATGATCATCCAAAATTTCGATTATCATTCGGCTTTCACCACATCTCATAACGAGATATGTGATGAAAGCTAAGTGATAATCGAAATTTTGAATGATCATTCGAATGAAATACGATAAACGAGATATGTGTTTGAAAGCCGAGCAATAATCAAAATTCCGTATGATTACTTAAAATTTCGAATCAGATCATTCAAATTTCTAATTGATCGCGCATAAGAGTTATGAAAAATGTTAAAAACACAGGTTGAACATGGAAAATAGTTTTTTTTTATTATATAATAGCTAATCAACATAATAAAAAACATAAGAGGACTACGATTGGGCATAAAGCCTTACTCTAGATGAAAGAGAAATTTTTTGTTTTCAAGAAATTTTGTAGGGGAAGTGGTACAGGGGTTGACGACATTGAATTAATTTTTCCCCATTACGCTAAAGTTGCTATCAAAATGTTTTACACAAAATTTAGGATTACAAAATTTAATAGTTGCTGAGAAAATTAGGATATTGGATTTATCCAAATTGTGTAGTTTGTATGGGAGGTGGTACAGTGAGGAGCGAGTTCGTAATCATGCTTTTGGCATGTTTTAAATTGTAGACCAATAGCATTCATACTTTACAGGGAAATCCGCCTTTTGTAAAGTTGTGAAATTGTGTCAGATTGTATGGAAGGGGGTCGAAGGAGTATAGATAATAGCTTCATTTTTTTGGGCTTACTAATAATTCTAAATAAATATTAAGTGCACAATGTCAGCTCGATAGATTTTATACACACTGAGTTATTGTTTCAGAGTATTTCATGAAAAAGTAAAGTTTGTATGAGAGGTAGTGGAAGACAGGGGAGGACTTAAATAATTTTTATATGATAGATTGAAATCATTACAAAAGTAATATACTTCAAATTTGAGATCAATAGCATCCATGCTTTTTCGAGAAAATCCGTTTGTTGTCGAATTCTAAAATTGCGCCATTTTGTATGGGAGGTGGTAGAAGGGGTAAGACTTATCTTTTAATTTTTTTTTGGCCTGAATAATAATTCCATATAAGTTATTAATGCACAATTTCAGCTCGATACGTTTTATACGTACTGAGTAAATTGGTTTAGAGCATTGCATGAAAAAGTACAGTTTTTATGGCAGGTGGTGGAAGGAGGAGGAGAACTCAAATAAATTTTATGAAGTAGATTGAAATTGTCATAAAAGTATTATACTCCTAATTTCAGATAAATAGCTTTTATACTTTTCGAGCAAATCTGTTTATTGTCCAGTTGCGAAATTGTGTCATTTTGTATGGGAGGGGGTAGAAGGGGAGAAGCTAATCATAAAATTTTTTTTGGTCTTGCTAATAATTCTAAGTAAATATTTTTTGCACAATTTCAGCTCGCTAAATTTTATACGCACTGAGTAAATTGATTTAGAGCATTTCATGAAAAAGTTTAGTTTGTACGTGAGGTGGTGGAAGGAGAAGGAGGACACACATACTTTTTTTACGGTAGATTGAAGTCATTATAAAAGTAATATGCTCCAAATTTGAGTTCAATAACTTTTATACTTTTCGAGCAAATCCGTTTATTATCAAATTGCGTAAATGTGTCATTTTGTATGGGACGGGGTAGAAGGGGTGAAGCGATTTGGCCCGTTCACGAACTTGACCTTATTTTTTTGCTAAAAATGACACACAAAAATTTTTAGCACTCTAGCTCAAAGCTTTCGAGAGTTATGCTGTTGACAGACGCACAGATAAACGGACAGACGGTCACTCGGAATCGAGGGTTTTACGACAACAAATATTTCTGTAGCCTTGGCGGCTCTGTGCGAGCGTTATTTCTTAGCGTTACAAACGGTAAGGCAAACACAATATACTCTAAGATTTCATCTAAAGTACAAACATAAATAAACTGCCAACAAGTCGGGCGAAACTTTATTATTCTTGGGACAAAATGCGCATACGTAGAAAGTCAATATGCAGGTTAGATTGGTTAGGGAAGACTAATTGAAAGGAGCTTCTTGGGCAGGGCAGTTCTCAATTTAACACTTTGCGGAAACGTTCAAAAGCTCCATATTTCATTCGTGTTTCTATGCTAGTTTGAGTTTTCATGAAGGGAGGGGGGAGGGTGATAGTAAGGATGGGTGGATGTTAATAGTTTTTTAATTGATTGCTTGAACCAAATCCAATATTCTTTGTATAGAATGTCAGTTTCATAGACGAATTTGCATAGAATTTTCATTGGATTCGGTGTATTTTAAATTCACGAAACCAAACATTTGTTTAGGAGGGGGTTGAGGAGGTAAGGGAATCGTTAATTTGTGATGCAGTTTTATTTCTTTTTTCTTGTAAGGTGCTTGTACAAAATTTCAAGTGTGTAGTTTTTAATTTGTTAGTTATTAATTGATTTAATGAAATTAGTCGAAATCATAATTTTGTGTGGGAGGGGGTCGAAGGGCAAGTGCGATTTCAAAACTTTTAACGTAATTTAAGTCAACTATTTTTGTTAGTTCTTGTGCAAAATTTCAAGTTGATAGCTTTTAGTAGTTAGGTGATAATTGATTTCTTAAAAATCGTCAAAAAAATAATTTTGTATGGTAGGGGATAGCAGTTTTGAAGATATTCGACCAGTTAGTATTTCAAACTTTTAGAAATTTTTTTAAATGCATTTCGCAAATTTTTAAGTTTTTACCTAGAAATTTCATTCAAAAATTTTCAGTGCATGTTTTTTTTTTCATTTCACATGAAACACCTTGGGCACGTTAGACCCCCACTTCGGTGCATAACAATTTTGGAACAAATTATTATTTTTTTTCTGTGTACATTAAATAGATGTGTCGACGTGCAAAATTTAAACTTTGTATCATTTACCAGAGCCATAAAAAAATCACTCAAAATTTTCAACATTTTCGATTTCCACCTCCCTCCACTTACACCCCCCCAACTTAAATTTTTTATCAAATTTAAAGACTATATAGCTCTACAATCTGACAATTTGAAAAGTATACTAAGGTTTGCTAGTGAAATATGAAAAAAATATAACATGTGGACATAATAGTAATGGGGGGAAATGGGAAGCATTTCAAAAATGGCGCACTTTTCAAAACTACAAATCACAAAATCTAAAAATTGAGTACAGATATCAATGTACTCAATTTTTATATTGTCATGTCCACATCTTATATTTTTTTCATATTTCGCTACTAAAGCTTAGTATACTTTTCAAGTTTCAATTAAATAGCTTAAGAGACAGTTGAGATATTAATTTTTAAGTGTTTTTCTTTGCATCCCCCCTGACCCTGCCCCTTACAATAATTAGCTTCTATCTAAACTGATTGTAGTAGATCCATATGCCATCTTAATGGTCTCAAAATATCAATTTTTTATGATAAGTAATTTCGAAGATATAATCAATTGAAAAACAAATTCGGCCGACAATTGGTTCTTAGCCCCCCCCCCCCCCCCCTTTTTGCACCCAATTAATAAAAAATTAAATTATTTTGAAAAGTTGCCCCACAAACTCCTCTATACGTATGTTGATTCTTAGCTGCCTAGCTGTAACCATGGTTGAGATATTTGAATTCGTATTTTTCGGTTTAGGCGCTCACCCCGCCTCCCCCTGAACCCGTACACCCCCCAAAATGGGTATCCGCCTGAAATCCGCAACAATCTACAATCCCCCCAAAAATGAACTTTCTATATTGAATGATTTGGGAGTTAATGTGCGCTGAGCGTACACGTCGGCGGACGGCGTATAGACAGACGATTTTTTTTTTTGCATTTTTAGGCTATTTTAGTCATGAAACGCGAAAAAAAAATTTCAGGGTAGCAAATTTTTTTTTTCCCAACTCGATTACAATACTTTATTATTAAAATAATAAAGTGAAATAATTCAAACGTAATTCTATGTGCGTTGATTAATAATATAATAAATTCTGAATAAAATGCAAGTAGCTTTTAATTGGTATTTTTCTGATTACATTTCCGTTTTCAAAAATAATATTTTGTTTAAATATTTGCCTGCCAGTCTATGCCTGCGAATATTTGTCAATTGCCCACACTTGGAAAAAACTCTTACCCGATAGAACCGATGTTCCGGTACAACAAAGGTACTTCATGGCGAGTTTATACAACTCAGGAAAAATGATTTTGTTTGATCGCCAAAATATTAAAGGATCCTGAGTTCTCGGAAGTAATGGCATTTCCACATAATGCATTAATGTTATTTTCGCAGTTATTGTAACTGGCGCTGTAATTGATTGATGCCTTGATGCTTTGGAATCAAAATAGTTCCAAATGGATTTGTTTCCGGTGGTTGTTTCTTCATCTGCAGATGATGTACTTGTAGATGTGGTTGTAGCGTAGAAAGCCAAATGGCCCATTGATGAAACCATTTCCTCCATTACCCACTTTTGTGTATTTTTCACATTTTCTTCCAAAAGCAACCTTTTTGAATCTTGGATACAAAAAGTGGTTTTTGCTGCTATTTTATTAGCTTCAAAATTTTGAAATCGACGGCTGACTATGTCTCCTAAATAGCAGCGAAGCAGTTCTCCAGCTTCCGTTACTGGTACCGTATTTTCAATTGAATGTTGTAAGCCTCTAAAGATTGGAATCACCAGCGATATAGTCGGATATCTTCCTGCAGATAGGATAGTGGTAGTATCTTTCACAGGCATTAGTACCATTACGCAAGCAGAAAGTATGCTCCACTCCTCTGTATCTATGGAGTCAGGAGCTCGTGGTAAATTACTTAATGTAACAACGAGAGAATCTTTAATTGTTAGCAGTATTTCAGTCATGATAAGCACTGAGTTCCAACGTATTGCAACATCCTGTTTTACTTTTAAGGCTGGTAAATTCATTTCATTTTGCGTATTTTTAAGTTTTTCTGTTGAAACCACACTGTGCTTAAAATGTGCGAACACAACATTATAACACACATACATTTTCTTAATATGTATATTTTGAAGACTTTTTAGATTGTTAGATTTAACGTATGTGCTACACATGAATGGTGGTTTTTTGCAAATACCCAATCACAGCATTTTTAATGTTGGCACCATTATCTGTAACAATCGTTACAATTTTTCTTAAAATATTCCAATCATTAAATACATCCCGCAAAAGGTTAGCTATATTCTCTCCGGTGTGCGATCCAATAATCACAATTGTTGACCAATTATTGGTTATAAGAGAATCTTGCAAAATATAGTGGTAGGTAACTGTAATGTAAGATTTATTGCTGTCGGATGTCCTTATATCAGTTGTTATAGCTTAAATTTAGTCCTTAATTTTGAAACAGATTGCGAATACAATTGGTAAATCAATACATTCGATAAATGTTCCTGACTTGGTGGCTTTTATTAAGGATTAATTTTTTGTGAATATACTAAGAAAGTTTTATTTTCTACAACTGATAGTAGTTGAAAATCGCAAATTATCATTTTAATTATAATTTTATCCAAGTCCCTCTTGTTGACTTCAGTAAGAGTACTTTTTGTAGCCACAAGTTTTAATTGTCGACCTTTTTTTATGAGTAATAGCAGTATTAGAAGAAGTGTTACTTGAAGATTGTTCAGATCCCGTATTAGGCGCGCCTGAAACTGCTTTTGATCGAGCGGTTCCTGAGGGAGCTGGTAAGGTATCACACACCAATTCGGTTTCAAAAATTTCTGGCTCTGGAAGATCTTCAGCTTCTTTTAGCTGAATTGGATGTTGACGGCTCAAATGCTCTTTTAAATTTGTAGCGCTTTTAAGAAACTTTAATGTTCTTTTACACAACCAACAGTTAACACTCGCGTTATCTGTAGATTCTGAGAAAAAATCCCAAACGACCGATTTTTTTTTCTGTATACACACACGTTCCATTTTTGCTGAAATCAAACTCGCAATTACGAAACACGAAAGATCTTTTGTCCTCGTTTACCGTAATTCGTTCAAAGGATCATTCAAAATTTCGATTATCACTCGGCTCCCAGCATGTATCTCGTAACGAGATGTGAGCAATAATCGAAGTTTTGAATGAAATCATTCGAATGAAATACGATAAAAGATAAAGAGATTATCGTGCTCGTTTATAAAATGAGCATAATGCGGAATGCGTAAGTATATATTGTGTGGTGAAAAGCCAAATGCCGTAAAACTGAGCGTACGACATTTGGCCTTTCCCTTTACGATATAGTTTTAGCTCCCTTTCACATCAGGGCAAAGCGACCGAACAACTACAACCAAAAACAAATACAAGAAACAAGATTCGCATTCTCATTCCGCACTACGGTATGCTGAAACGAAGAAAATCGAGATAAGCGAGATTTCGATGATCATTCGATTATTGAATTCATTTCACCAAGCATATATCCATTATGAAAATCATCGATTATGCCCATCTCTAATAGAAACTACTACTGCTTCGATTGATGGCGATAGTACGCTTCTTGGCGGCATCTTCGATAGCGATGTATCGCTTAAAGACTTCACTCTGACTGGCGATAACTTATTAAGCGACAAGGAGACTTTGCACCATCAAAGTTCGTCGTCCTTGACTATCGAGCCACTGATCATTGTCGATAAAAGACCGTCGTAGAAGGAAGTGGATGCGAAGAAGAACGTCTTCTGCAAGTGTTGTATGCGCTGAAGCCGCACCGACGCTACCTGATCCTTCGGGCATCAAGAAGAACTGTAGCATATGTAGCATATCGAAGCAAAAGCCGAAGAATACTTCAATCACAATGCTCCCAAGTGAACTAAAAGCGGATACACTATCGTCATCTGATTCAGTTGGCGCCAAACGAAAGAACCAACTTGACGACATTGCAGACATCCTTGCTGTAAAGAAAGACAAATTCGTAACACGGCCTTGCAGTGCAATGGCTGCGGAAATTCTTAAGATGGCGTTCGCAGACTTGGCGAATCCCGAGGGACAAATTACCGAAGAAAATCAGTCAGCTATGGAAGAAGGGGTCACAAACCTACGGGACAAACACATAGATGCAGGAGGTGTTCCCAGATTCAGGATTAGCTTGGAGCGAATGGGTATTTTTAGATAATCGTATACACGACCAGCGATGGAGTGACTTCCTCAAAAAAACGGTTGGTGGAACGAAGCCGCTTTAAGGTAACGCATGGCTGGCCGTAGTCCATAAGGACTATGTTCTCCGTCTGATCCTCGCCAACGTTACGGTAAAAGATCGGAACATCGAATCGTCGCGATTTCTGAGGCGGATCAGAACGACATCGATCCAAGGAGCTGGAAGATCCGTCAGATGACAAAAATATATGCATTAATTAATGAATTATTAAGTATGTATATTAAGGGAAAATTACATCCTTATACAGGGTGTTTTTAGAGGCGGAGAGCTTTAAATTGCAATAAAATACAGTAAAACGTTTTTAATATCTATGAAATTCATTTGATTTGGAAGATAAGCTCCGCATGAAAAATTAAATAAATAATCAAACAACACATTTTTAGTTAAGTTTTCTTGGTGATTTCAGTAAAACAATTAGTGATTTTAGTTTATTGATATTCAAAAAAACTGGGAAATAGTAGTTATTTAGCTAATTTAATTCAATTTAATTTAGTGCAACGTCATGCTTAAGACATGTAACAAATGTAAATTGGTAGTCAATCGCACCTCTGCAGGTGTTACCTACATATTTGCAGCCAGGTACTCCACCCTAATTGTGGCAAAGTAAGCGAATCTCTTCTCGAAAGAAACCGGGTAAAGTGGTTTTGCTCAACTTGCCGTTCAAGTGAAGAATGCAACTCCACTAATATCACTGGAAACTCTTCCAGTGATGAATCTTAAGTGGATGGCGTTGCTTCTACGCTCATCACACAAGATTTGGCAGCATTCCAGCGCAACCTAGATACAGTTGGTTCGACAATCAAAAGTATGGTAGACCAAGTTGAAACTCTGTGTAACCTTAATAAAGAGGTAATTAACAACAAACGGAGAATCGCAGCTTTGAAAACTGAAAATTCCAGTCTAAAAACTCAACTAGCGATAAACGATCGCAGGATCAACTACATCGAAAAAAAAGTATTGGACAATCAACTTATAATATTCAACGTTCCGGCTACTCCTTCTGAGAATCTACACTCGATTATTGGGAAAATTCAAAGAGTTTTGTCTAGTGTTGATGATATTGTAGGTATTAAAAGAATTTCTTCAAAAGTCAAAAACTATAAGAAATAAAACCATACGTTATCGATTATTAAAAGCTATAAGAATACATGTAATAAGACTTTGTGACATAGGTTTCCAGGATTATACTCTAAAGGATAAAGTAATATTTATGAAGGAAGTGATTTCATTATCCGATCGGTTACTCTATAATAAGGCTAAGGCATTTAAGGAAGAGAACAATTTTAAATATCTTTGGATTAAAGACGGCGTGATTCTGTTAAGGAGAGAAGAAAATAGTAAAATTGTACGTATAACTTCATCTACTGATTTTAACTCATTGGTATAAAATTCTAATAACTTGTCGCTCAATATTTGTTGCTATGTCTAATTTATCTGTTTATTACCAAAATATTCGGGGAATGCGCACAAAAACTGATGAAATAAAACGATCTATTCTAGGTTCAGATTTCGATATACTATGCATTACAAAGACATTCCTTAATACATCTGTCGAAACTTCAGAATTCATTGACGAGCGTTACCAAGTTTTTAGGAAAGATAGAGATCCGATTATATCGGGAAAAGATGATGGTAGTGGTATTCTTGTAGGAATTAAACAGGAGATATCCTGTAAAAGGGAGTTTGATTTTGAGACTATATATGACGAACTTTGGTTGTCGCTTAAACTTAAGTATAAAACTTTATATATATGCTGCCTGCATCTTAGTCCATCTACTTCTGCAACTATATGCAAGCTTGTCTATGATAACCTAGCTTAAATTATCTCCAAATTCGGAGATATTATATCTGGGAGACTTCAATGTTCCTGAGGTTCCATGGGAACATGTTCCAAGTTCCATAGTACTTTTCCCAATTTATTTTTCTCGTCTTGCTGCGGAATCGTTGTTTTTAAGCACTTTAATATGTCGCATGAGTTTACCATCAACCCTATTCCTACTCGTACAGTGAAATATAGGCAGTCATTCATCCCCCGAACGTCCAGACTCTGGAACGCATTGCCTGCTAGCATATTTTCAAGCAAGTATGACCTACAGCGCTTCAAAAATAATGTCCGTCGGCACTTCCGTCTCTCTCCCCCAAAATTCCCATAACACTACCAAATTTCATCCTCTTCCTAAGCCGACATAACTGAGCAATGCATTATAGGGTGACCCCCTAAGTTATAATCGGTGCTATAAAAAAAAAAAAATGGGTATTGAAATATTAGGAATAGATTATTGGATTTGATATGGTGTACGCTTCTAGAACATAAAATATCTATTAGCAAAAGTTTGACAAGTCTCGCAAGTCCCGACAGTTACCATCCTCCACTAGAAATTGATATTCAATAAGATAAAACTACTTACATGCCAGAATCTCTTTCATTAAAACGGAATTTCAAAAATGCTGATTTTAATGCTATAGCCAATTTTCTTAGTGGTCAAAATTTTGAAGTACTGAATACTTGAAACACTATAGACTCTTTTAAATAACTGGAGGATTTAATTAATCGTTCAATCAGTATTCAGGTGCCTTTAAAAAAGATTAAACATATGAGGTATTCTGTTTGGCTTTCACCACAAACTTTATTTGCGTTAAAGGCCAAAAATAAAGTGCATCGTCTTATGAAAAAACCACGTATGAGAGATAAATTAAAGGATTTAAGAGATAGTTTTGCTTATTTCCGAAAAGTAACTAAACATCTGATGAAATCGGAATATGATCCGTATATCTCAAATATTGAAGAAAATGTCAAAGAGGACTATATACTTCCATTCCTACACCAAAAGTCTCAAGTTAAGTGATAAAATTACACAGGAAGTTTACTTAGATGACATAAAAGCAACTAATTCTACAGACTGTTGTAATCTATTTGTAACTTTTCTTTTTTGAAAATAATTATATAAAGGATGCGCCTATTCAATTCGATTATTTGACATATTCACAGCAAACTGGCTTAATAAATTGAAGTTCCACAATGTGAATACATGAGAGTTTTTCCTTTTCTTTCTAACCAGCAGTAAACCACATCGCGATCTCTCTAACGCACTCATTGGCGCATTGTAGGTGCTATCCCATGACTGAATAGCAAAATCAGTGAGTGCGATAGAGATAGGAACATGTTTGTTGCACTGAGCGTTCATTAATAAGTATTAATGAATGTTTCATTACCATTCATCGATGAAGGGTATTGCCTAAATATGTATGAAGTTCCTATTACCGATTAGCGATGAACAGTAATTGAGAATTCACAGTTGTTTCATTGAAGTTTGGCTATGAGAGCTTATTTTTCTGTAGATAAATGATTGTGATGAGTCGCATAAGTAGATGCCTCTTAGTATAGTATCGAGCACGTCTGATCAGACGAAGATGGATCTTTAAATTGCGGAAAATTTTTAAGATCTAAAGTAAACATAACCGAAAACAAAGAAATTTTTTTTCTATTTACCATTAATATTGTTTATTCGGTAAGGAAAAGACCCTTAGGGGAAAATATGAAGTGGACTGAATTTAGTTCTGTCCCTTTTTTCATCGAGTGTAAGCAAATTAGATATCAATGCTAATTGATGATTTCTGGGTTTTGCTTACATCGGCATGCACACTTGCGAACTTTCGGTGCTATGGTATTGGTTCGTACATAAGAAGGCATGAATTTTTCCGAATTTTGGCTATCAGGAAAATTATAGACCGAGATAACTATTTCTAATTCTATTATCTTTGAGAAGGTAATATCTATACATATAAATATAATTGTAGTGTCTGTCTGTCTGTCTGTCTGTCTGTCTTTCCGGCTTTCACGCAAAAATGGCTGCACCGATTGCAATGAAACTTTCACAGATTATTAGCTCTACCTCTGGGAGTAATCTGCTTTAGGTTTTATTTTTCTCCCCTCACGCCTTCTACCCCCTCCCATACAAAGTGACTCATTTTCAAAAACTTATAATAATCAAATTTTCATGGAAACTATGAAAGCTATTAATTTGAAATTTAAAATATATTATTTCTATTATAAATACAATCTTCAAGTATATAAATAGTTTGAATCCCCCAACTCCTTCCACCACCTCCAATACAAACTAAACTTTTTCATTAAATACTATACTCCAATTTTCTCAGTACATATAACTTTGATCGAGCTAAGATTTCGTATTAAATCCTTAATTAGCAGGGATCTTCAGAGAGAACCCAACAAAAGTGGATGTAAAAAGCGTAGGTAGCCACTTTGGACTGGTACATGGCCGGCCAAACCAGCAAAATCGTAGCCATCCTACATCGGCTGAGATTTGTTAAGAACAGGCTATGCCAAAAAGCCATTGATGTCGTAGGTATTTCGGCTACCTGTAGCAACCAACCTGCGTAACCTACTCACACATTCAAACAGTAAAATTTCGTCCCTAGCGTGGTATCTATCGTATATGATTAGCCAGCGTATCCTGCGAGGGCTATTTTAGTATGTAAGATGTGAGGCACAAAAACAATAGATGTATTAATAGGCTGGCGATTTGGTTGGTATTCGCACCTTAGGGAAATACCATATCTTTTACGGTTTTTAAAGTGCTTAGTGGGTGCGACTTCTCGCTGGGTTCATTCGTTATATAGTATGTATTGTGTCAAACGTCAAGTGCTGCTTATGACGAAAACATAGAAAGTTTATCCAATTCAGTTTTTTCAATCATATGCTGTTGATCGTCTATAAGTGAAAAAGTCTATTGGTGATTTTTGACATTATATTTTGATTTTTGTCAGTGAGTAATTCTAAGTAAAGGAAGTTAAAATACGTACAAGTAATTATTAATTGAAATTAAGAGAAAAATCTATTGCTGCGTTTTAATATTATATTTTGATTTTGGCAAAAGAGGCCTTACACTAATAGTGATTTCTTTTCTAGAATTTAGTTCGCAGAAATTTTTTTGGAATAGAACATAAAAAGTGCTGAACTCTCAAGAAAATATGTAAGGGTTAAAACGGGGTAACATTTTTCGCAGAAATTAGTGTAAGCAGATTATATATGAAATATACCGTACATTACTATGAAAAGCACATTGTATCGATATTTACGCGGACGAAGTTGCGGGTATTTGCTAGTATATTAATATAATTTCTCTAATAACTCCGCATATTAATGATAAACCACACGGATTCTTGCCCGGTAAATCAACTATTACTAATCTGGCAGTGTTCACAGATTTTGTAGCTATGGATAAATCGACACAAGTTGACACTATTTACACTGACTTTCGCAAATCATTTGATAGAATATCACATAGAGTAATATTAAACAAATTATTTTCTTTTGGGTTCCATGTTAATTTAGTCCATTGGTTTCACTCATATCTAACCGATCGGATACAGAAAGATGCATTAAGTGGTTCAATTTCACGCGATATATTTCCAACTTCAGGCGTTCCGCAAGGTTCAATTTTGATTCCTTTGATTTTTAGTATTTACGTTAACCATATAAATGAAGACCTTCTCCTGTTTTATTGTATCCTGACGATATGAATTTAATTAGAACCATCACCAACGTAAGCGATTGTATCGAGTTGCAGAAGGATATTGAAAAGATTCAAGTTTTGTGCGATAATAATCAAATCGAACTTAATCCCTGTAAATGTACAGTTCTATCATTCTCACGGAAATATAACACAATCTTTTTTGATTATTTATTACATAATCTGAAGCTTACACGTGTTCATTCACAGCGTGACCTTGGTGTAATATTTGATACGAAATTACTATTTAATATTCATATCTCTTCTTTAATCACTAAGGCTGGCAGAGGTATTGGCTTTTTGTTTAGAAGTGGAAGACATTTAAAAAATTCACAGACATTCACAACTCCTTTCGTCGCTTATGTAAGACGTGTCCTGAAATATGCAAGTACTATTTGGAATCCTATTTATCAAGTTTATCATATACAAATTGAACGTGTGCAATGAAGGTTTACACGGCTTTTACATTTTAAGATGAAAATAGAATTTTTCGACTATCCACAAAGACTTAAAAATTTGCAGCTTTTAATCTTATATCAGAGAAGACTATTAATTGATGAGCTGTTTTTACAGAAAGTTGCTTCCCAAAAAATTAATTCCACATATTTAACAGGCAAACTAAACATTAATGTTGGATACAGGGGAAATCGCTTAACTTCAAATACGGCAATTTCGTATACCAAAACATAATACGAATTTATTCCACAAATCGCCTATCTTTCGTCTTCAGATGTCTCATAATCAATTTTTCAGCTCCTATGATATTCTTGATTTCAATCTCACTAATCCGAAAGTACAAATATTGAGAATATTATCTAGTTTTTCTTCTCTCCTTGCATAATTTGCTTACATTGAAACGTTATTCATTATTTTGAATCAATAATGTTATTTTCTTCCAAATTAATTGCCCTGTTAATTATTCATGTCACAATTATATGCTCTTAGTATGGTTTTGTTTCAATTTTTCATACATTACATAAATTTTTCAACATTTTCATATTAATAGTTATTTTCATATGTTATACGATTATTATATTGGTTATTTACATTTTTCAAAAAGTTTTTGTAATTTTTTGTACAATCGATGCTCTTGAATTAATTTCTGAAATGCGTTATATTTAAAAAAATCATCTGTTATAATTTCAAGTTAAATTCTTCCTTTAAATTATGGTAAACAATTAATTACTTTATTATTCTAATAATAAAGTATTGTGATCGACACAAAAAAAAAAAAAATTTGCTATCCTGAAATTTTGTTTTTTCGCGTTTCATGACTAAATTAGCCTAAAAATGCATAAAAAAATCCGTCCCGGCGTACGCCGTACATATGGACTCGTATCTCGTTTAAGGTAGAATGTTCGTTTTTGGGTGGATTGTTGATTGGGTAAATGAACTCTATTTTCTAAATTTTGGGGGGTGTTAGGTGGAAGGGAGAGCGGGGGAGGGAAAGAATCAAAGACAACACTAGCTAATATCCCCATCACGAATACAGATAGGAAGTTGAAAATCAGTAGAGATATAGAGAGGGTTGTGGTAAAAACTTCAAAGATAATTTAACTTTTTTATCCATTGGCGTCCGAAAAGGGGAGGCTAAAAACAAATTGCCGGTATATCTCAAAATTGAAACCAAATATTAAATTGAAAATTTGTCAGATTTTAGAACCAAATAATTATAAATTTTGGTAAATATTTTGAGTTTATATATTAATCGCTTTGAACAAAAAAGATAACATTTTCAATTATACAAAAGCAAAAATACGAGAGCAGTGATGATAAGATTTCAAACATTAAAGATTATAGTTTTTACTCTATTTTTAAATAAAACAAAAGAAGTAGTTAAAGATCCAAGTTGAAGTTGATCGTGGTTCCTTTGCATTCTCAACATCGGGGAATGGTAGTAAATATCGAGTGAGGCTCGAGGAAGATAGAAAATATCTGAATTCCTGGTTGAGACTGTTCCCTGCCGGAAATTCAGGTCGTTACAGAGGTAGGTATTAAGCAAGTAGTTGTAAAGTTTATAGAGGAAGCAAGCATCAAGAAAAGCCCGTCGTAGATGCAAAGGTTGAAGTTGAAGTGCTATAAGTCTGTCATTGTAGCTGATATGAGGTTTTTTTAGTCTGTAGAAAAGGGTGCGAGTAAATTTACGCTGGACGGATTCGACGGCCGTAACATGGCAAGCATGGTGAGGGTTCCATACAATAGAGCAGTATTCTAAGACACCACGGACGAGAGTGGAAAATAGCAAAGCTGCTGCTCTCGGACGGTTAAACTGGACTGTCGTACGGAGGACAAACCCAGCAAGTCTGTATGCCTTCTTTGTAATCTCAGAATAATGATTAACGAATTTAAGCTTGCGATCGAAAGTCACTCCTAGATCCTTTATTGTAGATACTGCTACAAGGGTGGTTCCGTTAATAGAGTAAGTGAGGACAGGAGAGGTAGTCTTATACGAGAACTCCATAGCAAAACACTTCTCAATGTTTAGACAAATATCATTGCTATAACACCAACTGGACAAAGTCGACAAGTCAGTCTGGAGGTCCAAGCAGTCAGAAGAAGAAGAAATTTCACGGAACATTTTGAGGTCGTCTGCGTATAAGAGACAATTTGATGATAGGGATTGGGGCAGATCGTTAATAAAGAGCGTAAATAGCAGTGGACCAAGAATAGATCCCTGTGGAACACCAGAGTTAGAGAGAAACTCAGCTGAAGAATGTCCATTGAACGTTATTCGCAGACGACGATCAGTGAGGTAAGAATCAAACCAATTCAGGAGATAGCCAGTGACACCGTACCTATCAAGTTTTGCAATAAGAATTTTTCTATTGACAGTATCAAAGGCTTTCGAAAAATCAGTGTATATGGCATGAACAGTGTTGTGTTGATCTAAGGATTGTGCTACGAAGTCAGTGAATTCACGTAAATTCGAATCCATGCTGGACGGGTGATATTAAATGATTAAGTTTCTCCCAGACCGCATTGTGGACTAATCTTTCAAAAAGTTTACCGAAGCAGTTTAAGATAAAAATTGGGCGATAGTTGGCAACATTTTCGGTGTCTCCTTTCTTTAAAATGGGAACAACATTAGCTAACTTCCAGCAAGCAGGAAAACAGCCTTCCTCGAGTGATTTATTGAACAAAAGAGAAAGTGGCACCGAGAGCTCCGAAGAGGCAAATTTCACAAAGAGATTAGGAATCCCATCAGGACCGCCACTAGTCTTTGGATTTAGGGAGTTGATAATGGAGATAACATCACTCTCGCTAAAGGACAACTCACTGATGTAGTTCTGTGGTGGGATAAAAAAGTCATATGATAGGTCTTTGTTGGAGAAGGTAAACACAGAGGAAAAGTATTTGACAAAAAGCTCACACATTTCATGAGGAGTGGAAGTTGTAATATCCCCAAACTTAAGTTGGGAAGGAAAATAATGCTTTTTGCTACGCTTTCTAACGTGTGACCAGAATGGTTTGGTATCATTACGTGACAGAGACTCCTCAAGCTGAGAGATGTATTCAGAGAAAGCTTTCTTGATAGCCGATTTCACCTGTTTACGCTGGGAGGAAAACTTATTATAATCAGATAAGAGGGAAGTACGCTTATACTTTTTATGTAGAAGTTTTTTCTTATGAAGAGCTTTAATAACCGAGTGGGTAAACCATTCTGGGCATTCTTGTTTAGAAGCCCCTCGATAGGGAACATTCCGATGAATTATGTCCTCAAGAATTAAATAAAGGTAAGTAGAAGATTCATTAGAGCTTTTGTTATTAAAGAGTTCGACCCAATCGACATTACTAATTTCACGACAGATTTGCTCATAATTGCCCTTATAGTAGTTATATTTTTTGATCGCACTATTAAGAGAGGGATTCGATAATTCAATCAACACATTAATCTGGAGAGGAGGATGATAAGGGTCGGATGGCACTAATCCAACGGTGGTGACAACACTGATTTGGGAATCACTAACATTGGACAAAATTAGGTCTAAGATCTTACCACGATGATTAGTGTATTTATTATGTTGAGTTAATGAACATAGGCTCATAAAATGATCGACACATAAGTCTGCGGTAGACAAAGGAAATCATTCAAATTGGTTCTAAGACCATGTACATTTTGATAAAGAAATGTAAGATTCGATAAATTATTAATGAGCGAGGTAGAACTACAGCCAACGCTAGATGTATGGATGAATTCACTCGAAATTGACGGGTTGTTTACATGCAAACCTGTAGGATTTACATATGTTTCCGCTGTTTGAATCCCCGACGAAAATTCCGCTGAGAGCTATTCCTCGGTAGAAACTCCTGAACGATAACACCAGGAGGCCAAAAGTTAGCAGAGTCGGCAATAGTTAGGTTAGCTGGGAGTTGGGAGGTGTAAGGGGAGGGAGGTAGTAAGCAGAAATGTCCAAAATTTTGAGTAATTGTTTAGGGCTCTGGTGAAAGATACAAAGTTTAAATTTTGCATTTGGATACATAATATTTGATATACATAGAAAAAAATAAAATATATTATGAAAATTCTGTGCAGCTTCGTTTATGAAAAACATTATATACAGAGAATATTGGTCATGATTCATAGTAGTAAGGGTGGGTGGATGTTAATAGCTGTTAATTGATTGCTTAAATCATGACCAATATTCTCTATATACCATAGAAAGTGTTTCATAAACGAAGCTGCATAGAATTTTCATAAAATTATAACAATTGTGGAACAAATTATTATTATTTTTCTATGTATATCAAATAGATGTATCCACATGCAAAATTTAAATTTTTTATCTTTCACCAGAGCCCTAAAAAATTACTTAAAATTTTAGACATTTCTGCTTACCACCCCCAACTAAAAATTTTCACCAAAATTAATAACTATTTGGCTCTACAATCTGATAAATTTTCAATTTAATATCTGTACTGAATTTTGAGATATAACGATTTGTAATTTTGAAAGGTGCGCCATTTTAAAAATGCTCCCCATTTCCCCCACTACTATTATTTCCACAGGTTATATTTTTTTCGTATTTCGCTAGTATAGATTAATATACGTTTTAAGTTTCAATTACATAGCTTAAGAGATAGTTGAGATATTCATTTTTAAGACCTTTTCTTTGAACCCCCCTGACGCTCCCCCTTGCAGTAATTAGCCTTTCTCTAAGCTGATTCTGGTGGAGCTATATGCCGCCTTAATGGTCCCAAGATATGATAATTAATTTCGAAGATATAATCATTTGAAAAACCAATTCATCCGACAATTTATTTTTAACCTCCCCCCCTTTTCGGACGCCAATGGATAAAAAAATTAAATTATTTTTGTAGTTTGTCCCACCTCTCTATATCTCTGCTGATTTTCAGCTTCCTATCTGCATTCCTGGTGGAAATATTAGCAAGTGTGATTTTTGACTAGAATGACTGGTGTAATGTTATTTGGTCGTACGAAACAAAAATTAATCTGTTTGGATCCGACGGGCGTCAATGGACGTGGAAAAAAGCTAATAAACCTTTGTTGGAGCGACATGTATGCCCTACTTTAAAATTTGGTGGGGGTTCAATTATGATATGGGGTTGCATGATCACCGCAGGGATTCGAATGGTTGAAAAAATTAATGGACGTATGACAGCTCACGATTATATCAACATACTTTATGCTAAATTGTTGGGAAGTCTGGAGAAATGGGGCAAAAGTGTTCAAGATGTTTAAGATGTTCAATTCCAACAAGATAACGACCCAAAACACACGGCCAAAATCACAAAGCAGTGGTTCCAAACTAAGGGATTTAAGGTGTTGGACTGGCCTGCACAATCTCCCGACTTGAATCCAATTGAACACCTTTGAGGTGAGCTGAAACGAGATATGGCAAACTACAATAATGACTCTTAAAATGTAGCTGAGCTGTGGGAACGTGTTCAAGAAAAATGGAATATGACAACGCCCGAAACAACACCCGAAAATCTTATTTAAAGCACGCCAAGACGTATTCAGGCTGTATTAAAAGCAAAAGGTGGCTACACGAAATATTAAACAATGAAAAAGCTTCTTAAAATATACTGTCAACTAATTGATCAAATGCATTTTAAAAGTAAAATTAAAAAAATAAATAAACCATAAGTGAACTTAATTTTTTTTTGTATTTTAATTTTATCGATGTACTAGCAAACGCCCGCGACTTCGTCCGCATAAAAAACGCAATAATAAGTAATTTTTGAGAATGTAGTTAGTAATACATTATTTGGGATATATGTATATTCCGCTTATTTTAATGGTTCTTTGAACACAATGTTTTGTATTTTGTTGGAATCAGAACCATAAATTATTAAGACTGATAGCATGATACTCGCATTTAAATGGGAGAGGCTCATGATCATATCAATCCCGTGATTTGAGATCATATACGTATTGAAGAGCATTTAGGACATGTTAATTAAAAAAAACCCAAATAAAATAACATTAAGCTTGAAAACCTAACAGGACTACGATTGTGCGTAGAGTCCAATCATACGATACCATAGATGAAATCGAGATTTTTGTTAAATTATGAAATTTTGTATGGGAAGTGGCTGCACTGAACTAATTTGTTTCACATCATGCTAGAGTAGCTATAAAAATGTTTTGTACCAAATTTAAGCTTCAAAAATTGAGTAGGTACTAGAAAACTTAGTGCGTTGAATTTAATGAAATTGTGCAATTTGTATGGGAGGTGGTAGAAGGAAAGGGGAGTTTTTGGTGATATTTCGAGAAACAGCTATAATCATCATGCAATTGATATATTTTGAATTTCAGGTCTGTATCATTCACGCTTTTTAAGAAAATCGAATTTTCGTAAAGACTTGGAATTGTGTCACATTATATGGGAGGGGGTAGAAGGAGTGAAGCTACTCGGTTAATTTTTTCCCGATATTACTAATGCTAATTTAGGATAGAGTACAAAATTTGAGCTCAATGAAAGTTATATGTACTGAGAAAATTAGTTTAGAATATTTCATGAAAAAGTGCAGTTTGTATGGGAGGTGGTGGAAGGAGTAGGGGGTCTTAAGTGACTTTTTGAGAAGCAACTATAATTAATTTACAATTGACACATTTTAAATTTTGGATCAGTAACATTTACAGTTTTCAAGAAAATCGAATTTAAGTAAAGTCGTGGAATTGTGTCACATTGTATGGGAGATGGTAGAAGGAATGAAGCTAATCGGTTAATTTTTTCCCGATATTAATAATAATGCAAATTCAGGATTAAGTACAACATTTAAGCTTGATGAAAGTTACACGTACTGAGAAAATTGGTGTATAGCATTTCATGAAAAAGTGCAGTTTGTATGGGAGGTGGTGGAAGAAGTAGGTGGTTTTGTGTGAATTTTTGAGAAAAAACTAAAGTCATTGCGCAATTGATATATTTTTAATTTCAGATCTGCATCATTCACGCTTTTCAAGAAAATCGAATTTTTGTAAAGTCATGGAATTGTGTCATATTGTATAGGAGGGGGTAGAAGGAATGAAGCTAATCGGTTAATTTTTTCCCGATATTAATAATAATGCAAATTAAGGAGAAAGTAAAACATTTAAGCTGGACGAAAGTTAAACGTACTGAGAAAATTGGTGAATAGCCTTTTCATAAAAAGGTGCAGTTTGTATGGGAGGTGGTGGAAGGAGTAGGGGGATTCAAATAATTTGTATACCATAGATCACATTTCTAATAAAATTGGTATGTTCTAAATTTCAAATGATTTGCTCCAATGGTCTTGAAGAAAATTTGATTAGTATATATTTTTGAAAATAAGTTATTTTGTATGGCACGGGGTGGCAGGCGTGGGGGTATTGAAATAAGACCACTTGTAGATTACATCTCAGTATACATCTAACAAACTGTGAAAGTTTCATTACAATCGGTTTAGCCGTTTTTGCTTGAAAACCGGAAAGACAGACAGAGAAAATTTTTAAAAACGTTTGTTTCTGCTTAGTTATTGCTAATATAAAGCAAAAAACTTATTTATAGCCATTTATAAACAAATAACAGACAGACGCTACAATTATATTTATATGTATAGATGTGTAAATAATAATAATAAAAACAAATTTACTCAAATTAAACACTTTTCAATCAGTAAGAAACAAATTAAATCAGGTTAGTCTAACATATGATCAAAAAATTGAGGTACTTTATGTTTTATCACTGAACAAAATGCGTGTGCGAAAATTGGACCTCCAGATTACGCCATGTACGTGCCAGCCGCGGCGGCCACTTGCCCAAAATCATATTCGAACGTTAATGCCATAAAATTATCTTTTAAATAAAAACAATTTCATGGATATTAAAAAATTTTTTCTATGTATTATTTAAACTTAAAGTTCTCCGCCTCTAAAAAAACACCCTGTATTAGTAATTGAGGCGATGCGTTCTTTAAAATTGAAGCGTTATTTCAAATGATTTGCACTACCAATTTTCGTTTGATTTTTACTTCAAATTGATGCAGGTCAAATCAAACCAAACAGTATTTTTCGAAACATGTCGTAAGGTAAATTCAACAACAAACAGATGTTCTTAAACTTGAAGACCATAGTACCAAATTCAATCTTTAGCAATATTGAACCAAAAGAATAAAGAAAAACCCCTGAAAGAATCATAAATTTTATGAAAATTTCATTCAATTTCAAGACATATTTTCAATAACTTTGTGCTAAACGTTTCGTAATAATCGCACAGTATTAGCTAATTACCTGTTGAATTCCGAACAGGTACACCTGTAAAAGCTATTTTAAGTTGTAAATTATGTAGCTCTTCGTACCTGTCGTATTCCATTCTTCGCTTCCAAACATGTTTGTTTTACGTTCGAAAGTTAAGTAAAGAATTTATCATTCAACCATCTACCTTCCATCTTTCCCTGTCCTCCATTTTAAAATTCGAGCTTCTAAAATACATTCAATGAACACGATGGTGAACACAGCTATTCACATCGACTTCGATGCAAATTAGGGACTAACACATGAAAATTGGAAAAAAGGAAGCGTTTTTCCCAAGAAGAAAAGGAACGTGAGAACAAAAAATGGTTCCCAGCACCTGGCTTGTAAGTCGTCGAAGAATTTTGAGGTTATGCTAATCGTATATGTTCCTTATATGGATGAGAATTGAATGTGATGCGCGTGGTGGGCGGGTATGTCAGAGCGTGTTTTTTTTTTGTTCTACGGATGTGTGAGGATATGAGTATGTTTGTACGTTCTACATTTTGTTTCGAAATGTGAACAGAAAATCTTAGATTATCCTTGGGAATTTTCGAAAAAAAAAGAGTTCTTCTTCTTCTTATGAAGAAGGGCTGCTATGAAGGCGAACGTTCGAAGGGAATTTAATTTGCGTACTGGCACATTTTACTAAGATCCATCCACCATGGTGTAAGTGGCATTAGTGAAATGGGAGATTTTCGTGTCATTTCTTGTATTAGAGTTGAATATGTTTCCATCTAATTTACACATTTCTTTGGACTATTGGATTTCTCTCTCAAGATGTTCTTACGTATGTATATGCGTAATATTTTAAGATGATTGCTTTTCAGGAGTAATACCCACCTGAAGAACATGCGTAGTTTAAACACAAACGGTTCTTACATATAAATATATAAACTGTACTGTTTTTTTTACAGATGGTTAAGCTTTGTGAAACGATTTGTTATTTCAAGCAAATTTAATTAAAACAATCTATGGAAATTAACATGAATTTGTATGAGTTTAAAGCAAATTCTCGGAATGGTATTGAAAAATATCGAAATGAAATCAGATATAAATGAAACAAGAAATGTTATAGTACTGGTAGCACCAGCTGCAGTGGAGGCTTGCCGATTAAAGCAGGGTTGGCACACTAATAAAATAAGTCGAAAAATTTGTATTACTCCTGCGCCCGGCTTTCTCTTTCAAGCAAGCTAAATCGAACATACAGTCCGTCAAGAAGTCTGTAAGTTATTTGCAATCCAAAAACCAGAATTAAACTGATTCTTTTCTCATCTAAGTTCACAAGTTCTTTCAAAATCGAAACCCAAAAATTTCCATAGATCTGCCAATTTAATTATGCACTCCAAGGATAACGTCGTTCGCCAGAAAAGCAACGCGACAAGGCCACTCAAAAAGTAATAATAAACAACTGAAACTTACACCACAAACTTTAAAACCCTTTGCGTTTTCATAAATAACTAAGACTTGGCTGGTCCTTGGAACAGGACTCTTTCCTCTAACTTCCTCGTCATTCTCATCGGACTTTATACACTCCATTAATTATTCAAAAATAGCGGCACTACTCCTTTTTAGCTCAGTACATTTCATTGGGACGCTTCCCCTTCTCTTTTTTCAATCTCCCTTCACAAAAGACATCTCATTATTAAAACGACTTTGAATATTCATCAGCGTATTTCTTTGGTTGGTCATTTTTTTCTACCACACTTTTTCTTCTTTCTTCGACTACCACAAATCGAAAGATGGATGGCCAAGATGGCGATAGCAATTTCTTAAAAAAAAAAAATGACCGAAACAGTAAAACGAAGGCGAAAAAAAGGATATTTTTACTTTTTGAAGAAGAAAACAATTCATATAGCCGAACACAGCACAGAAAAACAAATGCCCTTTTTCTTAATTTCTTTGAGTGTTTCCATGTTTCTTATAAAAAGCCCCAAAAGATTCGCAATAGTCGATTGGTTTAGGTGACTATTTAATTTTATTAAATGCTCTCTCGTTCAAACAAGGCAGACTATAAATTATGCATGATAGGATGATTTCATCCGAAAAGTCAGAGAATAAGGATGCGAAAGTGTATGCACAGTACTACTGAAGAAAAATAAAACGAACGTCTTCATCACAGAAGATGGTAATTTTTCGCAATATTCTTTATATCTTTTCTGTTCTGTTTCTCTCGAGAGTAAAAAGTTTCTACTGATTCTGTTTCGAGTCCTTACTTTTTTTTTGCATTCTTTTCAGTCGAAGCGGCAATTTTAATTATGCGTTTCGAAGAAAATAAAAATCTTGAATTACTTTAGTCGTTCATGTAATTATTGGATTTCAAGTACTAATAAAGATCAACACTTTGGATCTTGACGCGTTAACATTTCTAATCCGTTCGCATCAAAATTAAGACCGCTTATACTTAGCACGTATCAAATAATGTTTAGGGGTAGTTAGGTGAAAAAGAAGCCTTCTCACGTATACATAGATATCTCAATCCAAAACTGAGCCCTAATCCAATTACAAGGAATCCACGGAAAGAAGGAAAAATAACATACTCAAGTTTTCAAGTATAATCTTCTTAAGAAATATAATCACATCCTTGCCGGTATCTTCTACTTCCAATTTTTTTCCAGGATTTCTCTGATCCTTGTGCTTAATTCATCGGACAACAACTTTTCTTGCACGTCACCATCTCTACATATATATGAAATAATCCTTGAATAGTTTTGTTGTATTGAAAAGGCTAAGAAGCCCTCTCCCGAAGGATAACAAACTAACGATCAAGCTGTGTGGCGGGGTTAAAGGAAGATTGAGAGGAGGCTTAGGTTGGGAGTCGATGAATGAAAAAGAGAAAAGTTTTTTAATAATAAGTTGGTACTAAAAGTTTCTCTAGGATCGCAAGAGAAGGAAGCCTGACAGACAAATTGAATGGAACACAGACACATCCCGGAATGAAGAAGGAGAACGTTTTGTCGAGGACATTTTCCACATGTCAAGAACCAATATATAGATTCTTACGTTTTGCGGTCACAAATTGAATTCGAAGACAAAATCTTGTCTACCTCAAGTATATATGGGGCAGAAGCTTGAAGATGTTATTTTAAGTGTTCTGGAGATGATAGAGAGAGAGAGCGAGGGGATTTTGAAGACGACCAAGCACTGCTACCTCTCGAAGTGCACAGAATTTTAGTAAAAGGTAAGTTGTGTGTTTTTTTTCTCCTGTTCGTTCTTATTCTATTTCTGCAGATTAATTGAAAGGTTTCAGATTTTTTTATTGCGTATACCGAAAAATTTAGTGGAAGCTCTAGAATCTGAAAGTGACATTTTTTGAGATTGAGAGCGGTTTTGGGATCAAAAATTCGTTCGACAACAATTTTTTTTGTGAAGATGTTTATCTTGCTTTTTACCATGTAAAGATTTGTAGTTGCGCAATGATGCCTTTTCTCTACCCACTTTTAGACAATTCTGTCGCAGCATTTATTGAAGTTTATATTTGTTACACTTTGACAGAATTTTTCGCAATTTCCGTTATTGCAGTTTCTCGTTTGGGAAAAAATATCGTGACATATTATATCCAATTTTTGTTTGCCAGGGTGTTCAATTTTCCGATCTTGATGTTGCAGATTTGAATTCAAATACATCACTAAAAAAGTGTGTCGTGTCGAACTCAAACTTATTGAGTTTCAGGATTAAATCGAATTATTTATTCAGTACTGATAATTAGTGCATTATTGAGTAACAATGTTAAATTTGTGGTCTTGGATGTAGTTCAAGTTAATTTGTGGTATATGTGTTTTGAAGCGAAAATTTCTTTGAGACCTGTAGCGTGTAAAATAAATGGAAAATTTCCTTAAGTCCGACACTGATATACAACATATGTATTTGTACATGGCCTGTAAGTCCAGGAGTCGTGGTTTTATCCTCAAACGTTCCGCAGTAGTATATGCCGCCACGCGAACACAGAAAATGATCTTTCCACCACATAATGTCATCTTCTGTTTAGCTACCGAAATTTTCCATCAAATCCTTACACTCCTAAATTGTTCAAGAGATTCACTAAAAAAAGCTGGGGTTAGCACTGGTGCCACAGCCGTAGAAATTCAAAAGCCTAATCAAAAGACTGTGCCCGGAGATCGAAGTCATTGAACGTGTTTCAAGTGAAAATAAACGCTGTATCCAACTGTACAGACACTATCCTCGAAAAAAAAAACAAATCAAATAAGTAAATAGCCATTCTTAAGGACAGCCAAGTGACAATAAAGAACCATATTTCACAAACAGATCTGTCGAGATGGGTGAAAGAATGGCAAGAAAAAATATGTAACATCGGATCCAGTAATAGACTTGCTCAGCATTTGATGCCTAGCCATCAAGACATAGAAAGAAATGATACAGAAGACCAACTTGCATGGGAAGAATCCTTAACTTACTCTATATGTGAATAAGCTTTCTGCTCCCGAATTCCTTCCGCTTTAGTCTATCGACAAAACAATAAGAATACTTTTCAAATCTTACACAGACTAAGCAGTTCCTACCAAGTCTTTCCGCGTAACGAGCCAAACAGCAAGTTCACTTGGACAGGAATAAAGTGTGAATTATAACAGGAATACTGACAAGACGCTAAAAAATGAAAGAGCATTTCAAAATAATGCAAAGCAATAGGCTACCAACGTTATAAGTCCTTTGGTGAGGACTTCATAAATACTTGCTCCATTTCAATCTTAGACTTTGTCCAAATCATTCAATTCTCCTCTCTCTAGTAAAGGTTATCTTGGATCTAATAATGGACGATAACTAGAAAAAATTTTAATTGATTAATTTCATTTAATCATTTTGTAACATTTCACCACCTCCCCACCCAAAAGTACTACTTTAAAAATATATATGAAATTTGCTCTACCACCCGGGCAGTGCAGACGTGCTTTTCAAATGCGATATTTCTCAGAAATATTCTCGATGCAAAAGTGCAAAACAATCAAAGTGAAATAGTGCCTCAATAACCACAAATCGTGATTTCCAAGTGCTATATCCCATGAAATATTACCACGATCCAAAAGTGCAAAATAAACAAAGTGGATTTAGTACCTCTAAATCGTAAGTGAAAAAATAAAATCAACAATTACCTCTAACCCAGAGCAAATGTGCAAAACAGTCAGCCAAACAACTGCAAGTGCAATTGTGGCTATCAGCCATCTCAAATTACAACGTTAATAATCTGCTATCCTTGTGTCTCAAGTGTCAGCGTAAATTCTTATGCTACAATTCAATGCAAACGTGAATTCCTGCACAGTAAGCACTTCTGAAAAGCCCAAATGCTCGCCCGATCAATCAAAAAATATAACCATGAATGCTCCAACGAACTCCGTTGAACCTAATGCAAGCAATGCAAATAATCTTATTGACGGCTCGCAGCCGCCACTATTCCAAACCGGGATAGAGCGGTACATCACCATAACCGAAAAGCGTAAACGCAGCCCAAAATCTAATAGAATCGCTTCACCCCACGCACCAAAAATCGCACACAGGGAAGAACTTTCTGCAAACCTCAACTTCTACGCACCATTAGCTCCTCCAACCGATAAACCTGACATACCCACTATCACTCATAAGCCGCCTCCGCTATACATACGCGAATCTAGCAACCATCAACTCTTGCAAGCTCTTAAAACCATCGCCGGTAAAAACGAGTTCTACATTGTAGACTTGACAAAAGGTAAAATCAAGGAAACTAAAATTCAAGTAGCGGACGCAACCAACTACACGCAAATAATCAACTGGCTTGATTCCCACGATAAAAAGTACTACACCTACCAGATGAAAAGCGCTAGAGGACTTCGAGCAGTCATCAAAGGCATCGACGCTAGCGTTAAACCCAAAGAAATCATTGACGACCTGAAACGACAAGGCTTCGAAGCCAAGTCCGCACACAACATACTAAATAGATTCAAGCAACCGCAGCCTATGTTCAAAATCGAGCTCTCTTCAGAGTCCGGCAAGACTCCCAAAGGCGCAACGCACCCCATGTACAACGTAAGGTACATACTACATCGAAAAATAACAATCGAAGAGCCGCATAAAAGGAAGTCGCCAATCCAATGCCACAACTGCCAAGAGCACTCTAAAACCTACTGCAAGATTCCCAATGTATGTGTAGTATGTGGTGAACTGTACAAAACTGCGGAATGCAAAGCCGACAAAAATAACCTTACAGCGAAAAAATGCAGCAACTGCGGAGGAAACCACACCGCGAACTATAGGGGATGCCCGGTCTTCAACTTTATAAATCAACGCATAGCCTCAAATCACCACACCCCATCAACTAGCTCAAGGCTACCAGCAAAAACCACACATGCAGACTCTGGGCAGATAACATCCTCCTCTCCTCCAGCACATCTCTAACGCCCCGACGTATGCAGACGTCGCTTAGTCAAAGCAATCCGACCCCAGTAACCTTGAAGGTTCCATTTTGCAAATACTAATGACACTAACTAACAATATTCAACAGCTTAGCCACACAATGCAACAAATGCAAGTAATGCTTTCTAAGCAAACTGAAATTTTAGCAAAACTAATAAAAACATAAGTACACTAAGAATAGGTCAATGGAACGCAAACGGCGTACTAAGCCATAAACTTGAACTTGAAGCATTCCTCCACGAATATCAATTAGATATAATTCTTCTTTCCGAGACTCACTTAACCAGCAAGAACTTTCTAAAAATCCACGGCTACACCTGTCATACCGACAACCACCCAAAAGATAAATCCCATGGAGGCACTGCAATACTCATAACAAACCGCATAAAACACCGCGCAATTGTCCACACGCAACTAGCTTACCTCCATTATACAGCTATCTCCATAACTACCACTCCCGGTACGTTAACAATAGCCTCAGTTTACTGCCCTCCCAAATTCGCAGTCTCTGCAAACGAATTCGACAAATTTTTCAGGTCTCTCAACAATCGGTTCTTCGCGGCTGGAGACTTTAACGCAAAATCACCCCACTGGGGATCGAGACTTGCTACCCCCAAGGGTAGACAACTCCTCAGCTCCATATACAACAACAACCTATTCTGCACTTTCGGAGGCTCTCCTACCTACTGGCCAGCCGACAGGAGGAAGATCCCCCACATAATCGACTTCGGAATCTTCAAGAACATAAGCCCACAAAGAATATCTGCAACAACCGTTACCGATCTGTCATCGGACCACTCCCCTACAATCTTTGAAATCAACCACTCCCCTACAATTATTAACTTAAGACCCCACCTCACCAACTCCTGCACCAACTGATCCGAATTTCGCAACGCTGCAGAAAAACACCTCTGTCCAAACGTAAGGCTCAAATCCTCCAGTGATATCGATAATGCCATCTCGTATCTGACCAACACTATCGCCGACTGTGCTTATTTCTCCATTTTTCCTCCAACTCACTACCCCGACAGAACCACTCATTGGTACCGCAGATCCATCCAGAACCTATTAAAAGACAAAAGAAAAGCAAAAAAGGAATGGCAGAAATACAGATCGTCTAAAGCTAAATCGCTTTTAAATGAAACCACAAAAAAGCTCAAAAATAAATTGTATCAAGAAAAAAACTCACAATTCGAGGAATTCGTTGAAAATCTCGATTACCTCCCAGAAACTAACTACTCTATCTGGCAAGTGACCAAAAGTATTAAAAAACCCCCGCAAACAGACTCCCCAATAAGAGACCCCGAAGGTAATTGGATCTCGGATAACAAAGACATAGCCACAGCATTCGCCCAACACTTTGCAAAAGTATTCACTCCAAACTCAATCCCTCACACTAATCCGAAGATCACCTCCCTCCTCCATACCCCAAGTTCAAGACCAATGAAATTCACGCTACCATCTCTAGTCAGAAAGATAAATGAATGCAACCCAAAAAAATCCCCAGGCCACGACTATATCACCGGAAAAATGCTAAAAGAACTACCCACCTGCGGGAAGCTAGTGATCCTCTTCATCTTCAACTCCATGCTACGACTGGGTTACTACCCGAAAGCTTGGAAAGAAGCCCAAATCATCGTTATCCCTAAACCTGGTAAAGACAAAACCAAAATCGACTCATATCGCTCGATCAGCCTGTTATCAATACTATCAAAAATTTTCGAAAGACTCCTTCTGGAAAAGATGCTCCGAGTGCTAACTCGCAGCAAGCTGATTCCAGATCACCAATTTGGCTTTAGAAATGGCCATAGCACCATTGAGCAAGTTCACCGTCTAGTGAACAAAATCAAACAAGCCCTAGAAAATAAAAACTACTGCGTCGGTCTTTTCCTAGACGTAGCCCAAGGTTTTGACAAAGTCTGGCACGAAGGACTAAAGCACAAAATCTCAACAAACCTTCCCTGGAAATTCCACAAAGTTCTCTGCAACTACCTAGACAAACGATCATTTAGCGTCTTAATAAAAGACTCTGGCTTCTTCACGACTTCAGAATTAATACCGGCGTACCCCAAGGGAGCGTCCTAGGTCCCGTCCTATACCTCTTATGTACAGCCGACCTTCCTAGAAACCAAAACTTCTTTACATCAACTTTTGCGGACGATACCGCCGTCTTGTTCTCCAACAAAAACCCCTTCATTGCATTTAGAGAACTCCAATCCCACACCAATAATATAATGGAATGGGCTGATAAATGGAAAATCAAAACCAACGAATCAAAAACGGTCCAGGTAACCTTCACCCTTCGGAAAACACATGCCCCCAATAACAATGAAACGGAAACCAATCCCCCTTGCTGACAAAATAAAATACTTAGGAACACACTTGGACCGAAGGCTAACCTGGAAATCTCATATCGAAAAAAAGAGAGAACAGATAAAACTGGAATTTAAAAACCTTTATTGGCTTCTTCACAAAAAATCCAGGCTAAACCTGAACACTAAAGTCTTAATATACAAAGTAACAATAAAACCTATTTGGACCTACGGTATCCAACTTTGGGGTTCAGCTAAATCATCGAACGTTGAAATACTGCAACGAATGCAAACTAAAATAATTAGGGCAATACTTGGCGCACCTCGCTATGTCAAAAACGACATAATTCAACGTGATCTAGGGTCTCAAAACAATCCGGCAAGAAACTTGTAAGTTCGCAAAAAACTACGTAACCAGACTTCAATTACATAAAAACACCTTAGCGTGCAATATTCTTCGCACGCAGAAATTATCAAGACTTAAACGTACTGACCCCCTCTCACTGCCTAACTCAGCATAAAATTTCCAATAAATACCCTGCTGGCATTATACCTTCTCAGTACAACGCTGGCGAAGTGATCAACTCAGTGACTGTCAATCCTGTCATTGAGTCCAACCGCATTGAAGTAACCCTCATCGTCCTAACTTTCTTGGTGGGAGTATCACTGACCTACCAACTATACAAAGACTACCGCAGAGGCCTTAAAAAGAAATACCAGTCGCATAGTCCCTCATAAACTCTTCGATAACTAGTTGCAGCACACCTCCTTAACGATGTCTTTATCTACAAATTCAAATTATTAAAATGCCTATAGACCTAAGAAATTGAAATAAGTAAAATAAATCCAACTCTTGTAATAAAATTTATTTTTATAAACTAAAAAAAAAAAAAAATCTCGAATAATTCTTAAGTCGTTTAATAACTTATTTAAAAGCACATGCATCCCAACTGTACTCTCTGTTGTTATAATTATCAATCTAATACAATTATCTTACTCTGCTCAACAGTATACTCTTTTTTGCAAAAATTCAGTCTAATTCAGCTATTGTATTCTGCTTATTAACTATGGAATCTTCTATAGTAAAAGGAATCTTCTACAGTAAACGCACAACAAACTTGTAAAAAAAAAATACAACAATATGTACACAGCTAAAAGTAGAATTAGCATTCATAATTTTAACTAGTCTTAAGAGTCGTAATAATGTAAGCTAGAGACCGGTCACTTATAATAAAATAAACTTGAAATAAAAAAAAATATATATATATATATATTCCGACATTATCAACAATTGATTACATTATTCACCATACCGGAATAAAACCTGAAATCTAGAAAAATTTTTCAATATCTTTTGCTCTTGTTCCAAGACAGCGGAAAAGTGATTTCATAGAGAAAAAAAAATTGCAGTGCATTTTGTCCCTTCGATTTATTTTCTCTATTTGTACACATATAGAAATAAATTGGACTCTACAGTATTACGAAAAACTCTGCGAAACGATAAAGAGAAATTTAAGATAAAAGTTCTTCTATTTTTTTCGAATCATCCTTTTTTTCCTGCAGTTGTTATTATGGCACGAAACTACTTTACGAAAAAGCTTCCATAAATCCATTCCTAATAGGAAAAACATCTGCCTGAGAAGTTTTTCTTGTGTAGATGAAGGGAAAATGGATAACACGAAATTTCCAGAATCAATGATAGTAAAACGATTTGAAATTCAAAGGAACATATTAATGGAATGATGTTTGCGCAAACTTCAAAGAAATATCTCAAGCGGTTGAATTTACAGTTGACACCACGATTTTGTTAGCATCATTAAGAAATTAAGGTTCAAAAATTATTATCGCATTTATAAAACTGGTCAAGGATGAGGGTAAAATTGGAAGGATTCCATAAATTAAAACTTTATTTCTATTTTAATTGCAACCACTGCATTTTCATTCTTTATCTAGTATGGTTATGGTCACATCTCTGATACGTACTAAGGGATTAAGCCCGTCAATGTACATATATCTACAAGAAACACGCAAAGGACGAAAGTGGAATGGCTGAAAGTTTCAGGATTGGGGTACAAATTAAATTAAATAGTTTTCGACAGTATGGGTGTTTTTCATCCGTTCGGATGCAAAGGACATGCCGCCGTATTTAGAAAAGGGTACCATGTTGTAATGGACGTTAGTTAAGAGCTAAAGGAATTTTATAATTAGGAAAATAGCGTCTCTAGTATAGTATTATCCTTCGTGAGATGACAATGTTTTCGTGGCAAATGCTAGTTCGGTTTATCTGGATGGTTCTAACAGACAGCAAAAATTTATATTTAGTAAAAGTTTATAGATAGGTAGGATGCTATGGTTCAAGCAAAATTTCAAACTAGGCTACATTTGGTCTAGTCTAATTGAAAATACTTTATCCTCAAGCTTGTGTTACTTGTACGGAATTAGGGTTTGTGCAGATTTAGTTACATTGAATATTTTAAAGAAATTAAAGTGGACTATGCCTAGAGTATTAGATAAAAGTGATGGCTATGGTTTTATTACATCCATCAACAAGAAAACAGAATTGATAAAAACCTTTTCCGAAATAAATCTCTTTAAAGTTAAAAACAAACCTCATTCAAGCGTAAACTTTCTAAAAAAAATACGAATTGGAAAAATTTCCATAGCAACAAGGACCAATATACCTCAATTCCAGAATTCATCATCCGAACCAGGCTCATTTATCACAACATCTTGTCATTTTGTATAAGTCAGGGAAATGAATTTCCACCATACATCGACAAAAGTGATCCGAACGGAAAAAAGGATATATCGTATACAAAAACAAACACACATCCTTTCGAAGGACTCTCTTCGAAAAAGAAAGCTACTACTTCAGATCACAGGATATTTGTCATCAATTTGTTTCCCATCACCATCGATGACTATCACCCAAAAACGAGAAGAAAAATAATCGAGCGGAGAAAATTGCAATGCTTTCGTAGCGGTGCTATCCTTCGTCCTGAAAGCTATACAATAAAGCGTTCTCCCCCGATGTAATGTAGTTGAAATATGTTTTACAGAAAGGGAGGGGGAGGGGAGAATAATTTCATGCCATTCGAGTAATGTTGCGCCAATAATGCTAGACAGGCCGTCAATTGAACGAGAAAGTATTTTGTGTCTTTGGCGCGAAATGTGCTGTGTCCTTGTAAGGATTCTTTGCTGACATTGTATATGCGGGAAGTTAATTTTTCTTTTTTGTCGTTTTATTGTCGTTACTACTGCTCGTGCTGCTGTTCTGAAGCAGTAGTAGACTGTCAGTACAACAGAACTCCGTGCAATTGAATTAATTTTGCGAATTCTTGAAATATTTTTCGCTAAGGAGTTGATTTGTGTTTGGCAATAGTTTCGACTTGTGGAAAAAATTCAAGGAATCAGCCGAGTAATGTACAAAAAAAGAGTACTGAAAGAGAAAAATAGCATGAAATAGGTTTGAAAGGATGAAGAACTTTTCGGTCAGGAGTTGGAGAGCTGCAAGGTTACGAAGTACTTAAGATTGAATATTAAGAACGGTTTGGAGTCTTTATCGATAGTACTCTTCGCTGGCTAGAATTTTGGGAATATATTGGATCAACTGTGTGAAGCTTAATAGGTGGCGTTTTGGGCTGCAATGCGAAGTTGGTGAGTTCAAAGTCGTCAAATATTGTCAGTAGCAGCCAGTACAACTGAAAAATATACCAGCTTCTCCACTCAATACGGTTGTTCTCACTCCCTTTCCTCTACCTTCCTAATCCCATTCCTTCCCTCCATGACTGTGATTATGCATTGCACATAAAGGCCGGAATTGCCTATAATACAGGTAATTCTGTAAAAAAAAAAATATTGGATCTTTGAATTGCAGTTTGTGGATGGACAGGTTTTAGTCCTACGGAACCAAACTTCACGCTTAGAATATTTTTTGTCAGAAGCGTCAGAAAGTTCGGAACACGAAAATTTCATGCTTTTGTTGGGTCAATCTTTAAAGCCTTGAATACCGAGTCTGGTTTTGATTACTTTTTTGATTAAATTATTGGATTTCTGGAATAACATATCTATTTTTGGTCATTATGTTCTTTATTGTGCTACCTACATAATTTTTTGTTTTGATTTGTTTTGCACGGTCCAAAGGCTTCTATGAAGATAATCATTAACGTTTCCGGATTGTTTTCATAAAGGCAATCATTAACGTCCCCGGAGGTTGAAGTTTATACCTATTTGTAGTTCAGCATACTGCGCAGCGAGACATATGTATCTAAATTTCTGCCGGTTTTTTGACGCCTGCAACCCCGTGCAAAGAAACGAGGAATAAGTTTGAAGTTTCGCTGCGATGCGGTCATTACCGTCAACACTACGTGTTCCCCGAAGAATCCGTGGATGTGCTGATTGATGCAAGCCATGTGAAATCAGTTCATCTCTCCACTTCTGCATGATCACCAGATATTCGATTCAGACCATCAGTTTTCGCTTCCAATTTCGATCTTTTAGGTTCACTACTTTAACATTTGCATCTCAAGCTACATTGTATTTCGACTACCTCGGTCACCACTTTCATCTGCATGTCTAGTCATCCGATTTCAATTTTTCAGCTCGCTATTCTGCCTGCCTGGCGTTATTGAACACTTGCATTTCACTTGCCTTAGGCACTACTTTCTTCCGCGTTTATCATGCACTACCAGACAAAAGTAAGCCTTCACCTCCGGCTTCACATCTTTCAGATCGTTACTTCACAATACACCCCAGATGGTACATACTGGCGGGGAGTATTTTGTTCATTTCAGTCCGCTACAATTTTCCGTAAATCAATCACTCATCAGAAGAAACCTCAGATTTTGCTACTAAGATGTCCCGGATATACCGAACTCCAGGCTGTCACTCCCTTCGGCTTACTACATAGTCATCAGCACTTCAATTCAGCAAATCCGTTGTTCGCCAGTTTATCATAATTCGCCTAATGCCTGTAGTCCCACAGAGCCCGAATATTAATTTTGTATACCAGCGAAAACGATATGATTTGTTGTCCTCAGCCCTTTCCTCGTAGCACTGGATGTTAGACCATTGGTGTGGTCTTCGTGGTGAGTATAAGTTGATGCACAACTTTGATACTGATCGATCATCGACGTCCGTGGAGTTTCCAACCTCTGAAGGTAAATTAATGAAATCGGTGAACCTTTCTAGACCAGTAATGACCCCGTGGGGGTATAATTTTCAATCCAAATTATGTATATACCCCTTTTATTTTGGAAAAGCTAAGGCTATAGCTTAAATAAGGGGAAATCATTTTAGACTACTTACCGCCTTAAATGTGTTAGTGCCAGATATGAGTTGAATGCCTGGAACTTTAGGTGGTCTTGCTATAGTTAGAGCTATTGATCAGTTTCGTCGCACGATTGAGGCGTTTGCTCCTTATGTCCCAAAATATTTTCCGTTTCAAGTAAGTGCCGTTTAGTACTGTCATATTTGCTTTATTTTCCCTTGGAAATACTATCGACAACAGTTTAAAAATTTTCATTATCAATTTTCAAACAAATTGAACAAATCATTTGTCGCTCCAACTATCGATTTTCATGGAGGGAATAAATACTGGGATTGGAAAGGTAGGAGGAGGGAAGTGAGAGCGGCTGTAACGAGATGTGAAGGTCCTGTACTTGTTAGCTGTACTGGCTGCTACTAACAAATATTTGCAGATGTTATACGGGATTGAATTATAGAAAGCGAACAGAAACTTTGTACTGAATATTTAGATCTTGCAGAAGGGGAACTTGTGAAGGAGGCGGAAAGGGGGAGGCGAAAAGGGTTTTACGGAAAAAAATTTATTTTTCGCAACACTTGTCTGCCCAAACAGGATGGGTCGACAGTGAACAGCCTCGCTGTTCGTTACAGAACTGTTTCATATACGTAAACACAGAGAAAATAAGTATTCCTCTGAAAACAGGGCTGTTGCAGACATTTTTAATGCAAACTTTAGTAATATTATACTTTTCTGCAAACTACACATCTATTCCCTTAATCTCAAATGTGGTAAAAATTATTGAGATGATTAAAAAAAAGATTAAGGTAATACAATTGATCGACACAAGCTCATATCGATAATTCAGTTCAGATACTACAAACTTGGAACAAAAATTGATAGTTTAGAATATGGGGTTCTCCAGGGAATAAATGTAAATGATGCATTTTTATAACAAACTACCGTGGACATAAACTGAGCCGTTCGATGAATTACGAGTACTTAATGCCTTTGAAATACATAAATATTCTCAGAGGAATCCCCTCATCTTTGAGCGAAGACTCGATCTGGTAAATCCAGAAGTGTAAAGTGGATCAGCATTTTTTTAAAATTCAAGAATCTGCAATGGGCTGTGATGTGAAGCGAATGGATGACGGAAGACTTCCCAAATGCACAATAATGGACAAGAACCATTTAAAAACATAGTAGAATTAGGATTGGGCGTAAAGCGGGAGTTATGCTCATTTTTTTAGCGTCTAAGAAGTATATAAGTATTCGAATCAAAACCAAATTTTTGACATCAATGATATTTGTAGTTGAATACTTTTTTTTGAAGTTGATAGCTTTGGCGGTTTTAAGTAAAAATAATTTAATTGAAATTCCGAAATTTTGTGCAATTTGTATGGGAGGGGGTAGAAAGAATGAGGAGAAGTTGATAGTTTTTCCTAAATTGGTTGCAATCGTAATAAAATTAATTATGAAAAATTGGTTCATTTAGCTTTGTTACTTCCAATGCAAACCGAATGCATGCATTTTTGAAAATTGTGTATTCGTATGGGAGGGGGTAGAAGGAATCAGATCAATCTTTTTTGGGGTTAATGATATTTACATCGTTTTATTATGACTTAATTTTCAAGTCAATGGTTTCGGAGAAAAATCAATTTCTTTAAATTTAGAAATTTCATGACATTTGTGTGGGAGTGGGTAGAATGAGTTGTGGAATGTGGCCCGTTCACGAACATAAATTTATTTTTTTGCTAAAAGTGACACGTGCCAAATTTCAACACGATAGGTCAAAGCTTTCGAGAATTATGTAGCAGACAGATAGACAGACAGTCACTCGGAATCGAGGTTTTTGAGTGACAACATATATTTCTGTACCCTTGGCGATTCTGTGCGAGCATTATTTTTTTAGCGTAATAAACGATAAGGTAAACACAATATACTCTTAGATTTCATCTAGAGTATAAAAAAACTCGAAGGGGTAGGTGAATTCCATCAACGCAAACTGAAAATCACTGCAAAGACTTAATAAAGAAATACAATTTAGTAAACAGATCGGATGAAGGCGTAGCGATACATGATGCCGAAGCCTTAACTAATTTTCCAGCTATAGATTGTCATTATACTCTAGATGAAATCTGAGAGTATTATAAGTTTGCCACGAAGTTTGTAACGCCAAGAAATAAGGTTTGGCGAAAAAAATGAATGATACAGTAGTTCATATCAATCAAATCCATCAAATTCCTGTTAAGACCCCCTATAGGGGCATGGGACAGAAACAACTCTCTTCCACAAGGCGCGATCCTGAGCATCGGCTTTAAGCTGTTGCCAGGACTTGTTTATTCCTCTGGCCTCCTGCTCAACTGCTCGCTTCCATGTGTTACATGGTCGACCAACCCGACGTCTTCCTTGAGGGTTATAATCCAGAGCCTGTTTTGCGATGTTTCGCTCTGGTTTCCTCAAAGTATGACCGATCCACTGCCACTTTCGCCATTGAATCTGAATACCTATTTTAGTCTGGCGAGTTGTACTCCAAAGTTCGTCGTTGGAGATTACTTCTGGCCAGAATATTCCTAAAATGCGCCGGAGGCATTGGTTTACGAAAGTCTGTAGTTTCTTGGTGAGTCGAACGGTCACTTTCCACGTAGTACAACCATATAACAACATGGATTTGACGCATGCGTAAAAAACTCGCAGCTTCGTGCGAAGGGAGATCTCTCTTAACCTCCAGAAAGGGGAAAGGATACCGAAAACCAGACGAGCTTTATTTAGCCGAGCCTCAACATCCTTTTCGGCTCCGCCGTCCATGCTGACAATGCTTCCGAGATAGCAAAAATCTTGCACCTCTTCCACATCCTGTCCGTTAAGAACAATCGGTGTGCTTGCGTTCGAACCCATGTGCATGTACTGGGTTTTACGCACATTTATTTTCAGTCCCGCCTCTTTGTATTTAGAATGCAACGAGCGAACATTTGACTCTAAGTCCGAACGGGTATGTGCAAGCAAACACACTTCATCAGCATAATCAAGGTGACTTAAGATGTTAAATAGTCTCCATTGAAGACCTTTACCTTCCCCACCTTCCAGTGCAGCTTTCAAAATGTCATTTATTACCACCAGAAACAGGGCTGGTGATAATATGCAGCCTTGTCTGACACCCATTCGCACAGGAAAGCTCTCGGACAGCTCTCCTCTTTGCAAGACGCGACACCTCGCATCTTCGTAGGATTCTTTAATCATAGCTATGACCTTATCTGGAATACCTCTCCTACGCAAAGCATTCCATATGTAATCTCGCTTAACGCTGTCGAAAGCCTTCTCAAAGTCTACAAACATGAGATGTAGTGGCGAACCCATTTTGGCTGACTGCTCTAATATTATTCGTAGGGTATTTGTGTGGTCGGTACAAGACGACCCTTTACGGAATCCAGCCTGATAAACTTCGAGAGTGCTCTCGACGACATCACTAATCCTATTGAGAATTACCTTAGCCATAATTTTTGATACGGCAGTAAGTAGACATATACCACGCCAATTACCACAATCCCGAAGGTCGCCCTTCTTCGGAATTTTCACAATGACGCTCTCCTTCCATTCAGTCGGATATCTTCCCCCATTCCACACCTTAGTGAAGAATGGGAGGAATATATCGGCTGTTATTTCCGGGTCCGCTTTGAGGAGTTCGGTTGGTAGTCCGTCTATACCTGGAGCTTTCCTTCCCGCCATTGACCGAATGGCGGAAACTATCTTTTCCTTATCTGGGGGATCGTCCATAAAAGAGGATTGTTGCGGTTGGATGTTTGGAAGTTGTTCTGTTTCCGGAATATCTTCATCTGACAAGATGTTTAAAATATCAGAGAAGTATTCCTTCCATCGTCGCAACTGGTGTTCACTCATATTAAGGAGAGTTCCGTTGACATCTCTCAACAGGTGGTTGGCGGTGAAATTCCTGTTCGTCAACTGTTTCATGATTTTAAATAGTGAACCCATATCCCCAAGGTAAGCCGCAGATTCTGCCTTGTTTGCCAGATCTTCAATGGCCTTTCTCTTGTCGCGTCTAACAGCCTTTTTAAGCTGTATATGAGCATCGCGGTAGTTCTGCTTCAAGTCGGGCGTTCGTTGGTTGACATCGGGTTGAGAGATGATTGCCAATTTGGCTTTTTTCCGACTGTCAACCTTGTCCCATGTGTCTTGCGACATCCAGGGTTTCTCACCGCTTTGCACATATCCCACAGATTCTTCAGCACTAGTTAGAAAAGTGTTTCTGGCTGCCTCCCAATTGGCGTCCAGTGTGCGCATTTCACGTTCACCCAATGTGGATGACTTTTCACGTAGAATGGTGGTGTGTTCGAGTTTTTTGTTGGGATCTCTGAGTTTATCCATATTAAGCTTGCGCTTCATTTGAAGAATTTGTGGTCGTCGGATAGCTGCTGTACACAATCTCAAGCAGGCAACCATCAAGTGGTGATCGCTCCCCACGTCAGCTCCACGTTTCGCTCGCACATCGAGGAGACATCTCCTCCATCGGCAACTTACAGCCAAATGGTCAATCTGGTTCTGAGTAACACCATCAGGGGAAACCCAAGATGTTTTATGATGGCTCTTGTGTGGAAAAAGGATCCCTCCGATAACCATTTGCCGAGTACTACAGAGCTCCACAAATAATACGCCGTTTTCGGGTCTCTTAATCCATGGTCGTGAAGCGTCGACCCAAGGGTCACCATGCCTCCCCATGACGTGTTTTAGTCCAGTGTTGTCTGATCCAACCTGGGCGTTCATATCTCCCGAGATGATAATAATATCACCTCTTGGAACACGTTCGAAGGTGGCACTCAGTTGGCTACAAAACTCCTCTTTGTCACCAGATGTTGCGGTATTAGTTGGTGCGTAGCATTGCAGAATTGTGACGTTTCTGACACTGGTCCTGAGCCTGACGACGATAATCCTATCCGAGATTGGTTCCCAACTAATGAGACTGTTTCTTGCTCTCGGCGTAAGGACGAAACGCAATGCCATTTCTGGCTTCACTTTCAGGGCCAATGTACAGAATAGTGTTTCCGCTAGGGATTCGTTCTTCTCCTGAATATATATTGGTTCCCAACTAATGAGACTGTTTCTCTCTCTCGGCGTAAGGACGAAACGCCACGCCATTTCTGGCTTCACTTTCACTGCCAATGTACAGAATAGTGTTTCCGCTGGGGGTTCGTTCTTCTCCTGATCCTGTCCACCTGACTTCGCTCAAGGCCAAGATTTGGATGTTATAGTGCTCCATTTCACGGTCGATCACTGATTGGCGGTGCAAGGACCGAGTAACCCCAGCTCTTTCCCCGTCATTCAATGTTCGAACGTTCCAGAAGCCAATCATAGTCCGTTTTCGAATGCCAAAAGTCGTTACCGTAGAATCAGTCCGTTTCCGATGCGATGTATCCGTTTCTCGTATCATTTAGGTCTTAAGATCACGGGTGATAAGCCCATGATCCACTGAGTGTCCATTTACCATTTTTTAGGGCAAGCAGGACTGGCTGTGGGTGGATTCTACAGCCCCCATCCTACAGGGGGATAGTTAGCTCAGGTCCGTGGAGTCGCTAGTCTCCAAAGATGGTTGCAGGAATTGGTAAAACCTCATACTACAACTACCCCCTTGCGGGTGTAGTTCATGTAGTTCATATAGTTCATATAATCACTCAAAAATCTCAACACCGGATGTCCGTCCGTGTCCTCTCTAGTTTGAGAACGCGTTGAGCTAGAAAGTTGAAATTTTGTATACATCGTTTTTAACAAAAAAGTAAAATCAAGTTCGTGACCGGCCAAATGGCTCCACCCCTTCTACCACCTTCCATACAAAATGATACAATTTGGCAATTTCACAATAAACGGATTTGCTCGAAAAATGTAAATGTTATTGATCTGAAATTTGGGACATATTTCTTTTGTGATGATATAAATCTACTGTATAAAAGTTATTTGATTCCTCTCCTTCCTTCCACCACCTCCCATACAAACTGCGCTTTTCATGAAATACTCTAATAGTGATTTCTATTCGGTAAAAAAATGTGACCCGTTTTTGCCCTCAACATTTTTTCTAGCAGTTCCGATGTTCTATTGGAAAAAAAAATTCTGCCCTGCTAGAAAAATGGTTTGCGCACTAGGTAAAACTTGACCTGAAAATGCACATTTCTTGCCCCGAATTTTTCGGCGATGCAACTCAATTGACCTGTAATGTAAAACAACATGAAAAAAATAAATCATCTGACAACATCGGTAACAGATTCTAACGGATAGATCTTACTTAAAAGGACTTAAAACTTTACATGAAGTATGCGATATTAGTGAATACGTAACTCTTCTTAATTTTTCCAAAATCTTCTCAGGATCGTTTAGAGCTAACAAGACAAATTAAACCGGTTTGTTTTGACAGTTTCGAAAGGCAATCAGATAATCAGTATGCTTCAGCCAACATGATAAAAAAAATGCAAAAAAACTTGCACTTAAAGTGTTCTATTGTAAAATGACCTGACTGACGGAACTGAGAAAAATGAGTGCAAAACTGCAATAATTTTGCATTTTAAAGGGCAAAAACGGGTCACATTTTTTTTGCCGAATAGAAATCACTATAAGCCAATTTATTCAGTGCGTATCAAATTGTTCGAGCAGAAATTGTGCACGAAATATTTATTTAAAATATGAGTAACACCAAAAAAATTAGATGAACCTGACACAATTTCACGACTTTGAAATAAGTCGATTTTCCTAAAAAGTATGAATGCTACTGATCTGCAATTTAAAACGTGTCAAAAGCATGATGTTTTTTTTCTGAAAAGTCATTAAGAAATCGCCCCTCCTTCTATCATCTCCCATACAAGCTGCACAATTTCACTACATCCAATACACTAATTTTCTCAGTACTTATTAAAAAAATTAAATCCTAAATTTTGTGTAAAATATTTTGATAGCAACCTTAGCGTCATGTGAAAAAATTAGTTCAATGCCGTCACCCCCTCTACCATTTCCCCTACGAAATTTCTTAAGATCCAAAAATTTCTCTTTAATCTAGAGTATCGCATGATTGGGCTTTACGTAGTCCTGTTATGTGTTTTTTAAAAGCTTTAATGTATCTTAATACAAAATGAATAAATCGACTTTTGGTTGTTTTGAATCATGACCACCTGTATCAAACTTTACAAACCTCGTACATTTTTTTCGCATTTCCCCAAAAGAGCAGAATGAGGGATAACCAACAACAAAGTTTCAGCTACACTACCATTATGAATAACATCCGCAACGTATTACTCGTGTTTTTTTAATGTCCTTTATTTGCGATTCACTAATTTTCAACCATTTTCAATTTGATTAAAAGCTCATCGTAGGTCGAAAGGATTTCAATGCAGCTTCATTTCCTTCGCTCTATTATCGGCTCCATTTTCCCATCATTTATTAGACTAGTCCTCATTTTTTCATGTCCATAGATGATGGCATATATATTAGCAGCAGGAAGACTAGAAAAAAACTAGCTACCACAGTTTTCACCCATTCCAGGCTCTATGTCGTCGTCATTTCAATGATTCCCCCCCCCCATTATTTTTTCGTGTTTTTAATAATCAAATGGAAAACTGACGTGATCATTTAAAATGTGCTTGAAATCGAAAAGGATGGCGTAACACGTTTGGTATAGTAAAGACCATAAAGGTAGCAACAACTAGTCGTCAGATAGGTAGTCTTTACATATCTGATTTGACCGCTAGCAGTTTCATTAGCGAAATTAATATTACATCTCCACATCCTCCCACAAGACGAGTTTCTCTTTTTTTTTCGATGACTTTTATTTCTTTTCGGTTCGATTTCTCCGTATCATGCCCATATTATTTTTTTTCTTTTTTGTTGCTTTCATCACGAACATTGTGGGCGACAACTTGATTGGAAATTTCGTAAGTTGCGTCCGTGACTAAATGGGATTAAGGACAAGACAATCGGATAACGTGCCTGGATTTGTTAATGAGGTGTTCAGTTTGATTTGGAAAGTCAGCAGCCTCGGCTAGGCCATGTTTATTATGGATAAGGGATAGTTGCACAACAATTCGATTATTATTATTTTTTTTTTTTGTAGTTTGCTATTTAGGGGTTGTTGGATGTGACAAAAAAGTTGTTCCGCATATTTGAAGAAATTTATAGTCCCTAATCAAATTTTTAAAATTCAAATCAAATTTAAGCTAACACAATGATCACGTCCGGGAAACGTCCACTAAAAAAATCCTTTCATGAGAAAATATTGAAACTTTTCAAAAAAAAAATTTTTAATAAAATTTTCTGTTGATCGAATCGTTCTTTCCATAAAACCAGTCGATATATAGAAATTCTCCAAATCCATTTTCCATCAAAACATTCTCAGTTTTCCTTATCGTAAACGAAAGTTATCGATTTACAAACAATATGAAGAACAATTTCTGTATAATTTTTGCTCGGTACAATGCATAACTGTATGCGCTATGTTGTGTATTGTAAAGTGGAAAACACAATTTAAAATAAAAAAAAATTATACCCGTTTGCATGATGAAATGTATTCTAAATTTCGTTATGCAAAAATACACGACCCATAAATGAAAAGACCAAAAAATTTGCTTTTTCACAAATAAATAAACAAACCAGGAAATGTCGGAGAGGGAGAAGGAAGCAAATAACAACCGTTTTCGACTCCTTACTTCATGCAAAGCGAAGGCAAACTTTCAACCTTAAACTTTTTTAAGAAAGATAACAAAATTTAGGCATACAATTTCAAGAAAGATTTTTCTTTCTTTACATACATATTAAAATAAAGCGAAGAAAAAGCCGCAATGGAAAGCATTGCCGAAATACAATGTGATCCTTTTTATTGCTTACAACGTTGAGCAGGAGTTTAGAAGATTCCTCTAAAAAAATTTGTTAACTTTTAAGAAAATCTAAATATATCCTTTTTTTTTATCTAGAACATTATTGAAGCTCGTCCTGCAATGTAAGACCACAGCAATTTTGCAATAAAGTTAGTAATTTTTTTAGTTTTGCATAATTATGATATTTTAGACTTCCTGAAAGAACACAGCTTATTAGAATTTGCAGCAAAGAACATAAATTGAAATTATCCACAGGATTTTTGATTTTCTGTTTTGGTATATTTTACCTAAAAGATAATAATAATATTTTCCAAAATTCGTTTATGATTCGCTTTGCATAATTTACAATTTTATGTTTTGCAGAAAAAATATTTATATTATTTATTTATATTTTCACAAAAATCCCGATCATTTTTCTTTGTATTTTTCAAGCAATTTCAAAGGAGTTATACGTTGACAAATGGCTTTCAGCCAACAAGTTTCATTCATCATAATAACGAAAACGGCATTTATATTAACACCTTGCCGGAATGGCAGAATTGAGCGGAGAGAAATATCTTATGAGAGGAAAGGAGTTTGCCAAAACAAATTCAATAAGTTCCTGAGCGGTTATTAAGGCAATTTATCATCGCTTTGTTGGGTTTTTATGATAAAGAAAAGAGAAATGATGCAGAAATGTCTGACAATCCTTTTATAAAGGAGATATGGAGCTTTCGATTGACACAAATTTCTTATTTTTAAGAATGTTTTCGGTGTTTTTCTTATATTGCAGTTATGTTGCGCTCCCTTGGAAAACAAAGCCATCAAATTTTATCAGTGCAACCAGGTCCAATAGTTTCCAAGAACTCCTTTGATATCTCGCTTTACGATATGTGATCTTGATCCTCTTTTAAATTAATACTGAAAATTTGATGCGCAATTCAATTCCACGAATTTCCCACTTTATCAAAACCCATCTAACTTATGAACGGATTTTGAGCGATTCTTTCCATGGAGAATTATACGATAAAATCCAGACTATAAGTAAAGCTTTTACCTAAGTTTCCTCTAAAAAAAATCCCTTTTTTCAGCTTCATTCTTTAAATTCACATAAACTTTAGAGCCTTTCCAATCAATTTACTTTTCACCTATATTCACGATTAAATCCCTTACAGCACCCACGAGAAGTGGAACCATCACATCCCAGCGCGAATATAGATTTCAGCCGCATATCATTATCTTTAATACTCCTCTAAAGCCTAATCTTGTAATAAATATAAAAATGAAGGTTCGATACGATTCGGAAATCGCTTCTCAAAATCCTCCATTTATAACAAGCCTGGAAAGGGGAGAAGTATGGAGTTAATACTCTTACTATGCATGTCAGAAAATGCCATGAAAAAAAAAAAAAATCCAGAATCCTATCAGAAATTTCTCCCTTGTAAAAATGCCCCGGATGGAGGCACAACTGAATGATGAAGGTTCACGCTTGTATGATATTAAAAATGAGCTGAACAGAAATTTGTGGCATGTCATGAATTTATCAGCACGCATGGCTGCGTTGCTTGCATACAACATTACCGATAACCTCCCACTCCCACCACCGCAATTTTCTCAAATCTTCCGATCGGAATGAAGTCAACGTCTGATCTTAAAGATTTCGCACTCTTCCAGGACCACGGTTTGATAGATGACTATGGCCAAAAGAAAAATTGAAAAATTCGGCGAAAAAAAAATTTGCTTATACCCATAAAATTATATTATGTACGCTAGAACCGAAATAGCTATTCACTTCGAAAAGATAACAGCTTTACAGGCAGGGGTTACAAGAAACGGCAGACCCGGTTGAGTTCACATATTGCAATCGCGAAATCAATAAAAGGGTAGTAGAATGGAACGGAACAGGGTATTATCAATATTTATGCGAGATGAATGCTAATTTTTGAGGAAACCACCAGTGCCAGATGGTCTCCTTCCTAAAGCGTATATAAACAATTCACCCTTTATCATGTACGCTATCATCATCGGTGCGATTCCCGATACGCACTGCCGAGCGATAGCGATTTCGAGATGCTGACGATATTGCTTGATACCTTCGTAAGGTCGAGAAGGCAGTGCCAGAATTTTGTTTTAGGAATGAACCATCTTTTCACTGTTATTGCTCAGATAAATGTGATGATGGAGTGTGGTTATTATTTTGTTATCACTTCCATTATATGATACATAGCTTCTACACCCCAGTTTCAAGACTAAGCGAAAAAGAAGCTTGCGTAATAAACATTTTGCCAAAAAGTGAAATTCTAGCTGTTTTTAGGACTTGATGATTGCCTTTGATACACCACCACCAGATGGTGCTTCAGTGGTGTCTTTCAAAGCATGTTTTTTTTGGGTTCATTTTTATTATCACAAAGAATATACCATATTAATAAAAGTGGTATTAATAAATTTTTAAGTATGAAATAAGATAAAAGATTTTTGGAGAATTTTGTAAAAATATAATTCGAAGCTTGGGAGGAATAATTTCTCGTGGGTGAAAACTTTTTAATGGTTTTTGACGCGTCGAATCAAGGGTACCCATGCTTCCCCATGACGTGTTCTAGTTCAGAGTTGTCAGAGCTAATCTGGACGTTGATATCTCCTGAAATTATTTTAATATTACCTATTGGAAGACGCTCGAAGATGGCATTCAGTTGGTCATAAGACTCCTATTTATCACCAGCTGTTGCGGAATTAAATGGTGCGTAGCACCGCAGAATTGTAACGTTTCTGACACTTCTACTGAGTCTGAAGACGATAATCCTATCCGAGATTGATTCCCAGCTGATGAGACTGTTTCTCGGTCTCGGTGTAAGAACGACCGCCACGCTAATTTAGGCTTCATACTTAGGACCAATGTACAGAAGGTGTTTCCGCTCGGGGTTCCTTCTTGTTTAGATCCTATCCACCTAACTTTGTTCCTGTCTAAGATTTGGGTGTTATAGTGCTTCATTTCACCGCAGCCCTTCCACCGTCATTCAATTTTCGAACGTTACAGAAGCCAATCATAGTCCGTTTTCAGATAACAATAAAACTGACATGAAATTGTTGTCAAAACTAATATGGAAAGAGGATAAAAAAGACGATTATAAAGTCAACCTAAATCAAAATCTATTGGAATTAGTAAGAAGTAAGAATAGTAACGAAATTACAACTAGTGATCTCACAAGTTTTCTAATACAGTCCACTGAAAAAATCCATTTTAAATCAACACATTTCGACTATAAACAAAAATGGTTTGACACAGCTTGCTCTTATGCAAGGAAAGAATCTTTCAAATTCCTGAATCAGTGGAGAAAAACGGATAATGATGAATATAAAATAAAGTACGTAGAAGCAAATAAGAAGTATAAAAATTTATGTCAATTAAAAATAAACCAGTATTATGAAAATTTGCAGATACAAATTAATAATATTCGTGATAATCGTAAATGGTGGAAACTTGTTAAAGTACTCAAAGACATTAAATTTTCCAGAGGATCGAGTTTGAGAGCCACAGATTTTGAAAATCACTTTCATAGCTTATTGAATCCCCCAGTCTCGGAAAAGGATATTAACTATGCAGCGCCAAACATCGTCATATCTGAGTTGGATGCTGAGGTTACCTAATAGATGAGAGCTTTTCGAAAACACTTATATTCCCAATATTCAAGAATGGCGATCAAACTATAGAGGAATATCATTTATGAATTGTATACCAAAAGTATTTATGGGAGTTTTCAACAGTAGACTTACTAAATGGATATCATCTAAGAATGTACTGAATGAATATCAGGCAGGATTCAGACCGTCATATTCTACAGTAGATAATATTTACAATCTAACCTGTATAACTAATTTGAAATTTAATGACCATAAAAAAGTGTATGCATTATTTGTGGACTTCAAAGCAGCCTTTGACTGTGTTCCGAGAAAACCTTTGATATATACATAAGCTATATAATGTAGAAGTCTCCACAAAGCTGGTAAAACTTATAGAATCTTTATACAGTAACACAAAGGCCGCTGTTTGGGATGGAAAAGAATTATCGGATTATTTCGCAACAAAAATGGGAGTTAAGCAAGGCTGTTTACTTTCTCCATTACTATTCGCTATCTACTTAATGACCTGCATGATTTTATTGGCGGAGGTTTGTATATTGGAAACAAACAGATTAGGGTCTTACTTTATGCAGACCATATTGTTTTAGTGGCGGATGATATTGAAGTATTACAGGGTATGATAAATAAGTTAGGAATATATGGAGATACGTGGAATATGAAATTAAATTTGGACAAATCAAAAATAATGGTTTTTCGAAAATCAGGAAAACTTTCTAGGCATGAAAAATGGTATTATAAGCAACAGGAAATAGAAATAGTGAAAACATACACTTATCTTGGCGTGAAGCTTACATCGGGTCTTGCCTTCCAAGAACATATAAAGGATAGAGAACATAAGGCAAAAGCAAGTATCAATGGTACTTGGAATAATTTCTTCAATAAAAATTATATTGACCTACCAGCTAAAGTGAATTTATTTAATGCGGTTTCGAGATCTATTTTCTGTTATGCTTCAGAAGTTTGGGGCTATAAGAATTTCGAGGAAACTGATAAGTTTCAAAGGTTTTTCTTTAAACGGATCTTTTGGGTGGATTGTTAATTTGGTAAATGAGCTCAATTATTCAAATTTTAGGGAGTTTCAGGGGGAGGCGGGGGGATGGAAAAAGTCAAATAATACACTTGCTAATATCTTCACCACGAATGCAGATAAGAAGATGAAAATCAGCATACGTATAGAGAAGGTTGTTGGACAAACTCCAAAAATAATTTAATTTTTTTACCCATTGGCGTCCGAAAAGGGGGGGCTAAAAACAAATTGTCGGCCGAATCTTTTTTTGAAATGATTATACCTTCGAAACTACTGAACGTTAAAAATTCATATTTTGAGATCATTAAGGTGGCATGTAGATCCACCAGAATCAGCTTGGTACTAGGTTAATTGTTGTAAGGAGGAGAGTCAGGGGGGTGCGAAGAAAAACACTTAAGAATTAATATCTCAACTATCTCTTAAGCTATGTAATTAAAACTTAAAACATATACTAAACTATACCAGCAAAATCTAAAAAAAATATAAAATTTGGTCTTTATAGTAGTGGGGGGAAATGGGGAGCATTTCAAAAATGGTGCACTTTTCAAAATTAGAAATCATTATATCTCAAAATTGAGTACAGATATCAAATCAAAAATTCGTCAGATTATAGAACTATATAATTTATAGTTTTGATAAAAATTTTAAGTTGGGGGGTGTAAAGGGAGGGAGGTGGTATGCAAAAATGTCGAACATTTTGAGTGATTTTTTTAGGACTCTGGTCAAAGATAGAAACTTTAGACTTTCCATGTGAATACATCTATTTAATATACATAAAAAAAATAATAATAATTTGATCCACAATTGTTTCGAACCGACCACCTCGGTCTAACGATCACAAGGTGTTTCATGTGCAGCGAAAAAAACACGAAAACTGAAAATTTTTGGATTCAATTTTCAGGTTGAAACTTGAAAATTTGGGAAATGCATTTGAAAAAAATTCCTAAGAGTACGAAATAATAACTGCTCGAATACCTTCAAAACTTCTACCCCCTCCCATACAAAATTATTTTTTCGACCATTTTTAAGAAATTAATTATCACCTAACTTTTAAAAGCTAACAATTTGAAATTTTGGATAAAAACTTATAAAAATAGTTGAAATGAAATTACGTTAAAAGTTTTGAAATCGCACTTGCCCTTCTACCCCCTCCCATACAAAAGTATGTTTTCGACCAATTTCATTACATCAACTAATAACCAACAAATTAAAAGCTACGAACTTTAAATTTTGTGCGAGCACCTTACATGACAAAAGAAAGAAAACTGCGCCACAAATTTTGCGATTTCTTTCCCTCTTTCACCCCCTCCCATACAAAATTATTTTTTCGAGCATTTTAAATAAATCAGTTATCAGCTAACTCTTAAAAGCTATCAACTTCAAATTTTGCATAAAAACTTACGAAAATATTTGAAATGAAATTTTTTTTAAAGTTTTGCAAACGCGTTTGCCCTTCTACCCCCTCCTATACAAAAGTATCATTTCGACCTATTTCATTGAACCAAATAATAACCAACAAATTAAAAGCTACGAACTTGTAATTTTGTACGAGCACACTACAAGAGAAAGGAAATAAAATTACGTCACAATTTTTATGGTTCCTCTACCTCCTCTACCCCCTCCCATACAAATGTTTGGTTTCGTGGATGTAAAATACACTGAATCTTATGAAAATTCTATGCAACTTCGTTTATGAAACTGACATTCTATACAGAGAATATTGGACGTGATTCAAGCGATCAAATAAAAAACTATTAACATCCTCCCACTCTTACTATCACGACTCACCCCTCCCCTCATAAAACCACAAACTTGCATAAATAAACGAACGAAATATTGATTATAAGTACTGGAGCTTTTGAACGTTTCCGCAAAGTGTTAAATTGACAATTGCTCTGCCCAAGAACCCCCTTTCACTTAGTCTTCCCTAACCACTCTAACCTGCATATCGAGTTTCCACGCATCCGTAACTTGTCCCAAGAATAATAATGTTTCGCCCGACTTGTTGGCAGTTTATTTATACATTACAGTTGCATATGAATTATATACTTAAAACATTATTTACATACACGGAAAATAGGCTTCCTAACTATTTATCCAAACAAATTATTCAAAATAAAATATTTTGGTACAAGGAGTGGCAGTCTTTGATACCAACTTCACAAGTCGATTGGGAAAATAGCGAATTGAATTATAATGCATGAAAATATAATGTTATTGCTTCGTTAACATTTTTAACGTCTAACCGGTTAACTGAGAACATCGAAAGGGCAAGACAAAAAGAAGATCGCGTTTACAGAATGTTGGACCTAACGATAGGTAGCTCTTACTTAACTAGTGCTAACTCTAGACCTAAAATAATGTGGACATTTAAGGCCAGAACGGATTTGATAGGGTTAAACGCCGCAAAGCATAAAGTAGGAAATCAGCGAATATGCTCATTATGTTCTCTAAAGGAAGAAGAAAATATTTTTCATTTTATTGGGAGATGCCCTATATTAAAGGAATTCAGGTATAAATACTTTAATAAGCTAATATTGCAAGACCAGGAAGTAATAGATGTTTTGGATGGAGTAAATGATGAAAATTGGAATAATTTATATAATTATGTTAAATCAGCGTTTTGGTATTGTAAAGAACTTATAAAAGAATTCAACTTATAGATTTTTAATCAAACTGTGGCAACACCATTTAGTATTAAAATTAATTTGTAATAATTTTAATACTGAATGTTATCAAAGTAAACTAGTTTTAATTTTGATTGTAAAAACTTTTATTTTCTTCATTCAGTTTTTGAATTAGAATTGAAAAAGGCATAATATAATTTAAATGTTATTAATATTGAGTTGTATATTTATTCTAAAATATTAGTATAATTACCTATATATGCCCCACACAAACATTTTTGTTTACAGTAATTGTTAAAATATATATATACATTTATGGAGTGATTAGTTTTAATGAACATTTAAAGTAATTATTCTTTTTAGTTAATGATAGCCACCAATAGACGGCCTATGTGTCATAGTTGTAGGTTTTGTTTTTAAATAATTCTTAATTTTTTTATAGTATTTTAATTTTTACTGAAATTGTTAAATGAATTACGGAATAATAAAAACAAAAATTATTATTGTTATTATTATTAGTCCGTTTTCGAATACCAAAAGTTGTAACCGTAGAATGAGACCATATCCGCTGTATCTGTGCGTGTTGATCCGCTTTTACAGTTCATTGAAAATAGAAAAACGAGATATATCTCAAAAATTTTATAAGTAACACTATTCCGCTATTGTTCGTCATTATTGTAAGTTCGCCAACAAGAAATTGTACTGTCTTAAGGTACTCTATTTGCTAATATTTTTCGTCCCGTCTTCCTCCTGTTGTTGTTGTGTTTAGCTGCATGCTATCGAATCACAAAATGTAACCGGTGTTTGGTAATCTGATATCGTGATTCTTAAGAACAATTTGTAGGATTTAGTTACGATTAGACTAAAATGAACACAGAAAACCAGTTGAACCGCCGCGTAGATAGTGCTATACGGTCCATAGCAAATTTAATGCAAAAGAACCAAATTACTGGACGAAGTAGGCCAAAGCCAGCTTTGGGCTGTAGTGCCATAGAAGAAGAAGAAGAGCTGGACGAATGCGTAAACGCTCCTTTATATTTGCTAAATTATTTCAACAACCCAATCAAATGCTATTCTTTTATTATACTCTAGATGAAATCTGAGAGTATGTTGTGTTTGCCTTACCGTTTGTAACGCTAAGAAACAATGCTCGCACGAAGTCGACAATGGTACAGAAATATTTGTTGTCGCTCAAAAGCCTCGATTCCGAGTGACTGTCTGTCGGTCTTTCCGCCTGTCTGTCCGTCTGTCTACAACATAACACTTGAAAGCCTTAACCTATCGGGCTGAAATTCTTCATTTGTCATTTTTACCAAAAAAGTAACTTGAATTTCGTGAACGGGCCACATCCCCCCCACTCCTTCTACCCCCTACCATATAAATTTCATGAAATTTCAAAATTTAAAGAAATTGCTTTTTTACCGAAACCATTTCAGCTATTGACTTGAAAATTAGTCATAGTATAATGATGTCAATCAATCAAAATCAAATTCCTGTTAAGACCCCCTATAGGGGCATAGGACAGAAACAACTCTCTTCCACAAGGCGCGGTCCTGAGCATCGGCTTTAAGCTGTTGCCAGGACTTGTTTATTCCTCTGGCCTCCTGCTCAACTGCTCGCTTCCATGTGTTACATGGTCGATCAACCCGACGTCTTCCTTGAGAGTTATAATCCAGAGCCTGTTTTGCGATGTTTTGCTCTGGTTTCCTCAAAGTATGACCGATCCACTGCCACTTTCGCCGTTGAATCTCAATACCTATTTTAGTCTGGCGAGTTGTACTCCAAAGTTCGTCGTTGGAGATTACTTCTGGCCAGAATATTCCTAAAATGCGCCGAAGGCATTGGTTTACGAAAGTCTGTAGTTTCTTGGTAAGTCGAACGGTCACTTTCCACGTAGTACAACCATATAACAACACGGATTTGACGCTTGCGTTAAAAACTCGCAGCTTCGTGCGAAGGGAGTTCTCTCTTAACCTCCAGAAAGGGGAAAGGATACCGAAGGCCTGACGGGCTTTATTTAGCCGAGCCTCAACATCCTTTTCGGCTCCGCCGTCCATGCTGACAATGCTTCCGAGATAGCGAAAATCTTGCACCTCTTCCACATCCTGTCCATTAAGAACAATCGGTGTGCTTGCGTTCGAACCCATGTGCATGTACTTGGTTTTACGCACATTTATTTTCAGTCCCGCCTCTTTGCATTTAGAATGCAACGAGCAAACATTTGGCTCTAAGTCCGAACGGGTATGTGCAAGCAAACACACGTCATCAGCATAATCAAGGTGACTTAAGATGTTAAATAGTCTCCATTGAAGACCTTTACCTTCCCCACCTTCCAGTGCAGCTTTCAAGATGTCATTTATTACCACCAGAAACAGGGCTGGTGATAATATGCAGCCTTGTCTGACACCCGTTCGCACAGGAAAGCTCTCGGACAGCTCTCCTCTATGCAAGACACGACACCTTGCATCTTCGTAGGATTCTTTAATCATAGCTATGACCTTATCTGGAATACCTCTCCTACGCAAAGCATTCCATATGTAATCTCGCTTAACGCTGTCGAAAGCCTTCTCGAAGTCCACAAACATGAGATGTAGTGGCGAACCCATTTCGGCTGACTGCTCTAATATTATCCGTAGGGTATTTGTGTGGTCGGTACAAGACGACCCTTTACGGAATCCAGCCTGATAAACTTCGAGAGTGCTCTCGACGACATCACTAACCCTATTGAGAATTACCTTAGCCATAATTTTTGATACGGCAGTAAGTAGACATATACCACGCCGATTGCCACAATCCCGAAGGTCGCCCTTCTTCGGAATTTTCACAATGACGCCCTCCTTCCATTCAGTCGGATATTTTCCCTCATTCCACACCTTAGTGAAGAGTGGGATGAGTATATCGGCTGTTATTTCTGGGTCCGCTTTGAGGAGTTCGGTTGGTAGTCCGTCTATACCTGGAGCTTTCCTTCCCGCCATTGACCGAATGGCGGAAACTATCTCTTCCTTATCTGGGGGATCGTCCCTAATAGAGGATTGTTGCGGTTGGATGTTTGGAAGTTGTTCTGTTTCCGGAATATCTTCATCTGACAAGATGTTTAAAATATCAGAGAAGTATTCCTTCCATCGTCGCAACTGGTGTTCACTCATATTAAGGAGAGTTCCGTTGACATCTCTCACCAGGTGGTTGGCGGTGAAATTCTTGTTCGTCAACTGTTTCATGATTTTGAAAAGTGAACCCATATCCCCAAGGTAAGCCGCAGATTCTGCCTTGTTTGCCAGATCTTCAATGGCCTTTCTCTTGTCGCGTCTAACAGCCTTTTTAAGGTGTATATGAGCATCGCGGTAGTTCTGCCTCAAGTCGGGCGTTCGTTGGTTGACATCGGGTTGAGAGATGATTGCCAATTTGGCTTTTTTCCGATTGCCAACCTTGTCCCATGTGTCTTGTGACATCCAGGGTTTCTCACCGCTTTGCACATATCCCACAGATTCTTCAGCACTAGTTAGAAAAGTGTTTCTGGCTGCCTCCCAATTGGCGTCCAGTGTGCGCATTTCATGTTCACCCATTGTGGATGACTTTTCGCGTAGAATGGTGATGTATTCGCGTTTTTTGTTGGGATCTCTGAGTTTATCCACATTAAGCTTGCGCTTCATTTGAAGAATTTGTGGTCGTCGGATAGCTGCTGTACACAATCTCAAGCAGGCAACCATCAAGTGATGATCGCTCCCCACGTCAGCTCCACGTTTCGCTCGCACATCGAGGAGACATCTTCTCCATCGGCGACTTATAGCCAAATGGTCGATCTGGTTCTGAGTAACACCATCAGGGGAAACCCAAGATGTTTTATGATGACTCTTGTGTGGAAAAAGGGTCCCTCCTATGACCATTTGCCGAGTACTACAGAACTCCACAAATAATTCGCCGTTTTCGGGTCTCTTAATCCAAGGTCGTGAAGCGTTGACCCAAGGGTCACCATGCCTCCCCATGACGTGTTCTAGTCCAGTGTTGTCTGATCCAACCTGGGCGTTCATATCTCCCGAGATGATAATAATATCACCTCTTGGAACACGTTCGAAGGTGGCACTCAGTTGGCTATAAAACTCCTCTTTGTCACCAGATGTTGCGGTATTAGTTGGTGCGTAGCACTGCAGAATTGTGACGTTTCTGACACTGGTCCTGAGCCTGACGACGATAATCCTATCCGAGATTGGTTCCCAGCTAATGAGACTGTTTCTCGCTCTCGGCGTAAGGACGAACGCCACGCCATTTCTGGCTTCACTTTCAGGGCCAATGTACAGAATAGTGTTTCCGCTAGGGGTTCGTTCTTCTCCTGATCCTGTCCACCTGACCTCGCTCAAGCCCAAGATTTGGATGTTATAGTGCTCCATTTCACGGTCGATCACTGATTGGCGGTGCAAGGACCGAGTAACCCCAGCTCTTCCCCCGTCATTCAATGTTCGAACATTCCAGAATCCAATCATAGTCCGTTTTCGAATGCCAAAAGTCGTTACCGTAGGATCAGTCCGTATTCGAGGCGATGTATCCGTTTCTCGTATCATTTAGGTCTTAAGATCACGGGTGATAAGCCCATGATCCAGTGAGTGTCCGTTTGCCATTTTTAGGGCAAGCAGGACTGGCTGTGGGTGAATTCTACAGCCCCCATCCCAGAGGGGGATAGTTAGCTCAGGTCCGTGGAGTCGCTAACTCCAAAGATAGTTGCAGGAATTGGTAAAACCTCATACTACAACTACCCCCTTGCGGGGATAATGATGTGAATATCATTAAATATCAAAAAATATTGATCTGATCCGCTTACTCCTTCTACCCCCTCCCATACAAATGCACAATTTTCAAAAATGCATTTATTCGGTTTGCTTTGCAACTAGCAAAGTTAAAAGAATCAATTTTTGTCGTAATTAATTTTAATACAATTTCAATCAATATTGGAAAAACTATCAACTTCACCACACTCTTTCTACCACTTCCCACACAATTTTCACGAAAATTCGGAATTTCAATTATATTATTTTTCTCCTAAACTGTCAAAGCTATCAAATTTAAATTTTGAGAAAAATATACTATGACAAATATCATTGATGTCGAAAAATTTGGCTTTGATTCCAATACTCCTTCCAACCCGTCCCATATAAATGCACATTTTGGTAAATGCATTTAATCGATTTTCATTGAAACTAGAAAAAGTACAAACTTTAAATTTTGCCAAAATGTATCCCTTAATAATTGCAATATATGCTGAAAATATGAACTTCGCTTCACTCCTTCTACCACCTCCCATACAAATTTTCGTGTTGGAAATTCAAGACAAGTATTACACCTTCGAACGTATGAGAGCTATCAACTTTAAAATTGTAACAAAGCAATGTGATTGGGACGTTGATAAGCAGATTTAAAATCATCAAATGCCATAAATTCAGACAGAAATTATTCGATTTCCTCGAAAATTATGAAAGCTACAAACTTTAAATTCAGCATGAAACATTTTGTACACTACGTTCGGTGTTATATACAACAATTACAAACCTCCCCCTCTAATTTTACTACCTCTCGTACAAAAGTCACAATTCACTATTCGAAAGAATTTGAAATAACATATTTTCCAGTACAATAAACTCTTTTCTATTTCATCTGGAGTATCATAATTCTCTTATGTTTTTTGAATTGATTTCAATATTTTCGCCAGCTTCTAGAAAATATGTTGCCATGCGATTTCAATTTTTAATAACAACGACATTGACTGACATTTCCACCATAAAGTTAAAATTGAAGGCCTCTAGCCCCATAAAATACTCTTGACCTTTTTCATACACCTGACTGATCGCTAACCTGTTGCTATTCCAATTTTTCGATATTTCGTTTACGTTCAAATCGTTCGTATTTAAGCCGATTTATTTGAACCCCCCGGGAGCAGCATATCTACCAAATCGAGCGACAATTTCACCTTGTGCACGCACTGTTGCATGGGTTACTACCATATACTGGCTGAACGCGTTGTAGCGTAGCCTGAATTGAGCGACGAAATAGCCCGTAGAATTAAGGGTGTGTGATGCAGTATGATTTTTTTTTAATAGGAGTTACGGTTATGGATAGGGTTTTGCGCCACATTTCGAAAACAAATTATTAAAGTGGATCAGCCAGAGTTAAAGGGTAAGAATCGATTTTTTTTTCTTTACTGTATGCGAGGAAGTAGTGTAGAAGAGTTGAGACGCCTTCCACTCCAGCAATCACTGGCAAAATGATTCCGTTCGCTTAATGACCGAACGTCATGCAATTCTTTCATTCGTTACTTAACGGGCTTCCTGAATTATCTTAGACAATCCGTCTTCTTGTAAGAAATCTAACTCGAGCTGGGGGGTAGTATACCTATTTGCCGGCTTGATGGAGTTAATAAATGGTCTGCTCATTTCCGTTCTAGTTAAATTCTTTTCCTTGCAATTGGCCGGATGGGAGTTGTAAATTGATGTAAAATGGGGTAAATAATGACTGATTTTTTTTAACCCTAAAATTATGTTAAATTACTCACCCGGCAATTACGACGAACGTGTGGTTGATTTATCTAGAAACGAAAGAAAAAGAAATGAGTTATTAGTTGGTAACTAGATTAAGAAATATTTTTTTTCCCAAAAAAAAAAAAATTTATGCAAATTCTTATGATTTAATCAGATCGGTTTACTTTGATATCAATTCTTTTTCACCCCCAAGCTAACATCTACAGAGACCCCGAATAACCTTAGCTCGAATTTTTATCTCGAAATTGTATTTCATGTCATGCGAAAGAAAATTAATTCCGGAGATACCATCTTGGTAGAGGACGAAACCAAAAAAAGAAAAAACAAAATCTCATCCATCCACAACGCTATCATATCAAACGAAATCCTTTTTATTTGCATTCACGATAGCTTCGCAGAAAGGGTTTTTGTGTAAACATTTACACTCTTACTTGACGCTACAAAAATACTAAGTGGATTGTCCTGAGGACTACCCCCATCCCTCCCTAAGTGAGTAGATTGTTTTCATTATTGCCGCATTTTATTCGAAGCTTTTCGGCCTTCCTTCTCACCTCCTGTACGGTTCTCGCATAACTAAACCTTTTGGGAAATTTTTGTTCTTTTATGCAAATAAATAATTTCTTGTCGGTGGCGGTTCTAATTAGGGGCAAAAGATATTACAAGGATGAAACTTTTCAATCTCCTCTCGCCGTACTCCTAAAATGTGTTAAAGTAGATAGGGTTCATATTTTCCCCCATCTTCCGCACATAAAATATTTGTACCTTGTCGGAACGACGAGAAGGGATGGAAAATTTCTACTGGTTTTCATGATTCGCTTTGCAGTATTCAACAGTTATTGCTACAAGGACATTCCTGTGAGGGTGGATTGGATGAAATAAGGAGAGGGTGGGAGGTGGTGGTAGCGAATGTATTTTCTTTTCCGCAACAGGTGACTGATATCTTGCGGAGAAGAAGATGATTTTCTACGCAATGGAATTATATGTCTAAGGGATCAAAGATATGTTACTTTTAAGCTAAAAGAAAATCAGAAGGTTTCAACAAACACGTTTTATGTGGTTTGGTGTTCCATTAAAGTTAATAAATTCATGTTAGAAGAATGTATGGAATCTATGATTTTGTGGTTAATCCTGTGTGAATTGATTAAATAAATGGAAAATTGATGTCAATTTTGAATTACAGGTGGTAATATTGGATAATAACTCTTTTTAAACGGGTGCTCTCGAATTTCGACTGATCTAATGGAAGAAAACAAATTAAAAACATAACAGGACTACGATTGGGCGTGAAGCTCTTAAAGACTTTTTCAGAAATAACTATAAAAATGCTTTTGATATGTTTAAAATTGTAGATCAGTAGCTATCATAGTTTGTTCTGAAAGTTGTGAAATTGTGTCAGATTGTATGGGAAGAGGTAGAAGAGGTAAAGTGAATCGTCTATTTTCTTTTAGCCTTACTAATAATTCTAAATAAATATTAAGTGCACACAGTGACTGCACAGACCTATAGAGGATGTCCTCAAGGTGGGGTACTATCCCCACTACTTTGGTCAATTGTGGTAGATGAGCTCCTGGACCGTCTAACAGACCAGGGATACGAGGCAATAGGATATGCTGATGACCTTGTCATCTCAGGTGCAATGAAAACCTGTCCGACAGCGGCAATGGAAATACATATCCAAATAAAAAAGGAAGCTATCAGGGGAGTGTTACGCATACAGGAGAAAAACAATTATAAGTCAGGGGATTTTAGAGGTCACCTTAAAATCCTAAAAGACACGAAAATGGAAGTTTTAACTTCCACATTATCGGACGCGATGCCGACAAAATTCAACTTTGAAACCCCCTTCAAAGTTATAATCAGGGAACGCAAGGACTGGCAATCCATGCTAACTGATATTGTAGAGGGAGCAACCATCTGGTATACAGATGGCTCCCGCACATCTGAGGGGACAGGAGCCGGAGTCAAAGGTCCTAACTTCTCGGTTTCAAAACCACTCGGTAAAGAAGCCACAATCTTCCAGGCCGAACTAATTGCAATGGAGCTATGCATCCAAGAAAATATAAGGAGAGCTCATCGCAATAAATCCATTTATATCCTATCGGATAGTCAGGCGGTTCTCAAAGCTTTAGCATCCAACAAACATGGATCGAAGATAGTATGGGAATGCCTTCAAAACCTAATCATCCTGGGAAAAAGGAATGATGTAACCTTAATGTGGGTACCAGGACACATGGGAATTGAGGGTAATGAAGAGGCTGATCGCCTTGCAAAAAAAGGCGCAGAAACAAATTTTATTGGTCCAGAGCCATTCTGCGGAAAACCAAAAGGGTACTTTAACCCCATACTCAAAATGTGGGTAGAAAACGAACATAAAATCTACTGGAATAGACTTCCAGGCTTGTCAATTTCAAAAAAACTGATCCTACCACAAAAAAATAAAGTGGAGGATATTTTAAAATTCAGCAAGAAGGATATTAGTATCCTAATCGGCCTAATGACGGGGCACAGTGGAGTAAACCACCACCTCAAAAATATGGGCTTAGCTGAAACCGACATTTGTCGCCTTTGTCTAGAGGACTCAGAAACGACAGTACACATCCTATGCCACTGTGAAGCAGTAGCTAGGAAAAGACACAGTCTTCTTGGAAAGAGCTTCCTTTCTACGGAGGAACTAGCCAATACGGCTCCCTTAAAGATTCTCAAATTAGCAAAAGCTATTGAGTTAAAATAGGGTGAAGGGGCTATAAACGCACAATAGGCCAAGAAGGTCGCAGTGCTCTCGCGCGTTCCCCTAGTAATAATAATAATAATAAAAGTGCACAATTTCAGCTCGATAAATTTTATACGCATTGAGTAAATTGGTTCAAAGTATTTCATGAAAAAGTGCAGTTTGTATCGGAGTATAGGAGGTGGTGGAAGGATAATTTAACACAGTAGATTGACCTTATCATAAAAGTAATATATTCCAAATTTCAGACTAATAGCTTTTATACTTTTCGAGCAAATCCTTTTATTGCCAAATTGCGAAATTTTGTAATTTTGTATGGGAGGGGGTGGGAGGGGTGGAGCGATTTAGCCCATTCACGAGCTTGATCTTACTTTTTTGTGAAAAATGATGTGTACAAAATTTGAACTGTCTACCTCAATGTGCTCTCAAGCTATAGAGCGCACAGACGGACATCCGATTTTGAAAATTTTGAGTGATAATATTAACTTCTGTATCATTAATTTTTTTCTCCGAGCCTTATTTCTTAGCGTTACATACTAGAGCAAACTTGTAATACACTCAGATTTCATCTAGAGTATAAGCATTCCAATTAGAATAGAAAAAAGTGTATTTGTGTCCTTTACTTTCATAATTTTTAAGCAAATTGTACATCGCTTTTTTTTGAAATTGTGGCATTTGTATGGGAGGTGTTGGGAAAGTGAATTATTTTAGATTATTTTAAGATTGCTTATCAACATATTCATCATAATGATTTGATTCAATTTCAATGGCGAAAGCTGTCATATATTCGACGGAGGAATGTTTTTCATGAATTTCTGATATAGTACGAAAGGGGGTAGAAGAAGCAAAGGCAAGTTGATTTTTTTATTCTTTTATGGGAAGAGGTAGAGGAGAGTCAGCGGATCAAAACATAATTGTTCGATGCTGATTATATTATTAACATTAAGTATATGTAATGCTTCGCTTGAAGGGTCATTTTTCAAAATCGTACATTTCTGTGGAAGGAAGGATAATTAATATTTTGACGTTAATGATATTTACATCATTATACTTTTGCCTAATTTTCAAGTCGATAGATTCAATAGTTTTGATGAAATATCAATTTCTCGGAATTTCGAAATTTCGTGAAGTTTGTATGGGAGGGGTTTGTATATGAGCACGATAGCTGAACGTAGTCGATAATTATGCGGTAAACGGACAGACGAATAAATAGACACACGGACAGATAGGCAGATGGACAGACTGTAACTCGGAATAGAGTTTTGAGCGACCACAGTTTTTTCTATACCCTTAACGACCTTTTGCGAGCATTATTTCTTAGCGTTACAAACGGGTAAGGAAAACACAATATACTTTCGAATTTCATCTAGAGTATAGATTCTTAATCAGAAAAACCTACATTTTCAAACCCATCTCCCCAAACACATGCTAAAAAATCATCTCCAAAGTAAAATTATATACTTTAATACCTCCCGATATCAATAATAAGAAAACAGCAGATATATCGAAACAACCTACCCTCTCTCACCCAGAAAAAAAGATCCTAAGAAATGGTGATCAAATCAAATTCACCATCAGTGACCTTTCTTGTACGATGCCAATTTGTGTCACTCTGCAAGCTTATCAACCAATTTCAGAGTATTCTCCAGCAAAAATAAAAGGGTCAATCCCCAAATACTCATCGGATATGTCCTGCAGAAAACGAAAAAATAACTGCCCTTATACACACACTACATGTACGGCATTATACAAAATAAATCAAACCCAGATTCAGGTTCATAAATTTTCGTCTCACCGAGATGGAGGTAGCGGAAACGAATCAGTCCATTTGACTGCCCCTTCCCTTCTAATACTTTTTTTTTGCTTTCATATACTTACTATATGTATCGAAAGAGATGCTCTGAAGAAATCAATAGATATAACTGAAATTTTCTTAAAAGAAAATTGTCTTGAATTCGGGATGAGAACTGTAGGAGGAGGATGGAAAAAGGAAGGTTGCGTTCTTTCTTTCAGAACCTAAAAAAACACTAAATTACGGTTCTCAAACCTTAAATGTCACAACATATCATCAATTTTTCAGGGACTGAATCCTTAAAATTGTATGCTGTTGATAAAAAAACGCAAAACAAAAAGGAAAACCTAGGAAGACCGGAAAGTTCAACATACGTGTTCTTCAGATATCCTTAAGGGATGAACAAGCAAAAAAAAACTAAACTCAAATCTAGAAAAAATTAGTTCAATTTATTCCTTTCGACCTGGCTGGCGATTTTCCTACTATCCATCAGGTCCCATCCAGGGAGAATAAATTGATCACAACTACGTGTGCGGAACGTTTGTCATTCATTTTTTTTAGGATAAGCAACATTTTAAATAAATGCTTATGGGCTTTAAGTTTCACGCAGCTGGTCTACTTAAAGTAAGTTTTTTTGTTGAATGATTTTTCTCAACATTTGTTCAAGAGCTGCGATGATGGTCATGGATGTTATTTTTAATTCTTTCGAGGTTTAGAAATTTTTCAAAAAAAAAATCTTCCGGTTCCAGTTAAAGCTCGACTAGGTTGCAAATTACTTCAAAATTTGAAATTTTGTTAAACATGTTGATAAAATTGTAATTTTGGTCAAATTTCGGTAATTCGTTCGGCTTCAAATTGGATGAAATGTGAAGTAAACTTAATTTTAGAAAATCACGTTTTTGATCAAAATTTAACGATTTTTATACTCTAGATGAAATCTGAGAGTATATTGTGTTTGCCATACCGTTTGTAACGCTAAGAAATAATGCTCGCACAGAGCCGCCAGGGGTACAGAAATATTTGTTGTCGCTCATAAACTTCGACTCCGAAGTCTGTCTGTCCGTCTGTCTGTCTGTCCTTCTGTCCGTCTGTCCGTCTGTCTACAGCATAACTCTCGAACGCTTTCAGCTATCATGCTGAAATTTGTTGTATATCATTTTTAGCAAAAAAGAAACTTTAAGTTCGTGAATGGGCCACATCCCCCTACTCCTTCTACCCCCTCCCATACAAATTTCACGAAATTCCGAAATTTTCAGAAATTGATTGTTCTTTGAAACTGTTTAAGCTATCGATTTGAAATTTGGGTCAAAGAATAACGATACAGATGTCATTAATATGACTGAATATTGATCCGATCCCATCACTCCTTCTACCCCTTCCCATACAAATGCATAATTTTGAAAAATGCAGTTTTTCGATTTTCATTGAAACTAGCAAAGTTATAAAAAAATTTTTGTCAAAATTAATTTTAATACAATTCCAATCAGAATTGAAAAAATTATGAACTTCACCTTGCTCCTTCTACCCCCTCCCATACAAATTTCACGAAATTTTGAAATTTAAATTAATTAATTTTTCTTCGAAACTGTTAAAGCTATCAACTTGATATTTTGCATAAAGTATAAAAATAGAAATATCAATAACGAGAAAAAAATGTGTTTTCATCCATACACTCCTTCTACCCCTTCCCATACAAATGTATAATTTTTGTTAAGTGCATTATATCGATTTCCATTAAAACTAGAAAAAGTATAAACTTAAAATTTTGCCAGAATTTGTTTCTTAATAATTGCAATAAATGCTAAAAAAAATTATCAGCTCCTCTTCACTCCTTCTACCCCCTCCCATACAAATATCTGTATTATAAATTCAAGAAAAGCATTTCTCCTTCGAATATATTAGAACTATCGAATTTGAAATTGAATCAAAGCGTGGTGATAAGGATGAAGATAAGCAGTTTCAAAATCATCTTAAACGCTTCACTCCCTCTGCCACCTCCCATACAAATGTCTCAATTTCTGGAAAACTATGTCCAATTGAAAATAATGAAAGCAACAAACCTTAAATTCAGCATAAAACATTTTGCATACATTAGGTGTCATATCCAAAAATTACAAACCTTCCTCCTCTGCTTCTACCACCTCCCATACAAAAGTCACTATTAATTATTTAAAAGAATTGGAGGTGACATATTTTCCGGTACATTGAACTCTTTCTCATTTCATCTAGAGTATCATATGATTGGGCTTTACGCCATCATAATTCTTTTATGTTTTTTAATTGTCCATAAATGGGAACAAAAAATTTTTGGAATTTCTTAACACACTAAATGAGGATGCAGAAATCTATAAGAAAATACTTGGTTTCAATAGGACAGCTACGCTCTGTATTCCTTGACGATAACTTGTAGTTGCAAAAAATCAGCCAGTTCAGTGGGTGAACAAGGATTATTTTTGGGAATTTTCGTTAGCCAGAATTAAAACTAATAAAAAACAAAATAAAATACTGATTTTTTTTTATCGTTGATTCTCTATCTCGAGAAAGTGTTGAGCTGGAAATTCTGTGAATACCTACTTTTTGCAAGAATTTTAAACTAAATTGTTCTACCCCTTCTACCACCTCTCGAACAAAATTATACTTTTTCACAAAGATCTAATTTTCTTGGAAACTCCACAAGGTATTCTTCTGAAATTTCGAAAATAATTCTTGTATGAAAATTGTTGTTAAATTCCAACTACTGTCACCACCTCGCGTCCAAACGAAATAGAATGCACCAATTCCTCAGTACCTATCTAATTTACGAAGATCGCATTTAGTTTACAATTTTTTTGTGTCATATGTAAAAATGTGAATGGAAAAGTAGTCTGCTATTTCTTCCACCTCTCATACAAATCGCGATACTCAATTTCCCTAGTACATATTGAATTTTCTGCAGCTCTAATTTTCAGAGAAAGATATTGATTGGAACAATAGAATAATGTAAAAAAATCGTTCAATGCCGCTCTACCCCTTCCTTCAATACAAAATACAATAATTTCTTTAAAATTGCGAAAATATTTATTTGATCTTACGCGTAAAATAAATGAGTTTTTCGTTATTTTGAAATACTATTCGGCGCATTTTCAATCGCTGATGACCTCAAACTGTTCCGGGAAATTTCCTCCGTTTCTGATGGTATGATTCTCCAGGCTGATTTGTCTGCTGTCTCTCGTTGGTGTTCAAACAACGATATCTTTTTGAACATTGAAAAGTGTTTTACTATGGAGTACTCGTTTAAGGCTACCTCCTCTGTTCTCTCTTACTCTATTAATGGATCCATCCTTACAGCAGTAAGCACAATAAAGGATCTAGGAGTGCTCTTTGATCGTAAACTTAAATTCGTCACTCATTTCTCCGAGATTACTAATAAGGCATACAGACTTGCTGGCTTCGTCCTCCGCACGACCGTCCAGTTTAATCGTCCAGGAACAGCTGCTCTCCTATTTTCCACACTCGTCCGTAGTATTTTGGAATACTGTTCCACCGTCTGGAATCCACACCATTCTTGCCATGTTCGAACCATCGAATCTGTACAGCGTAGATTCACTCGAACCCTTTTCTATAGATTAAGGAAGCCTCATATCGACTACAATGGCAGACTTGAAGTACTTCACCTACAGCCACTGCATTTAAGGCGGACCTTCCTCGATGCTTGCTTCCTCTTCAAGCTGTGCAACTACCTGCTCAATACCCACCTCTGTGACGACCTGAACTTTAGACCAGGAATAGTCTCAACAAGGAATTCAGACATCTTCAATCCTCCACGAGCCTCTCTCGATGTATACCATGACTCTCCGATGCTAAGAATGCAAAGGAACCATGACCGACTCCAATTTGGTTCTTTAGCTTCTTCTTTTCCATTATTTAAGAATAGAGTTAAATCTATCATATTTAATGTTTAAATTTTTATTTTTTACTATTCATTTATTTTTTAGCGTATATTATAAACTTCTTCAACATCTTCAATGTTTAAATTTTCCTCTTTGCTATTCTTTTATTTTCCGCTTTTGTTTAATTGAAATTGAACAAAATGATGTTCAAGAGCCCAAATAAATAAATAAATAAATTCTAAAAAGTAAAGCGAAAAGTTAAGTCAGTAAAAAAAACTAAAAAACTAGTGGCCTAAGCGTTTTTTCAATATTTGAATAATAATATTAATAATTTTTGCAGGATTTTCAATTCGAGGAAATTACTACTTTGACATATAGTACTCTGGTTGGGAGTACTTCCGTCGTCATGGACTCTTTATATAAATGGGACTGCGCATTTTGGGAACTAATATATGCCTTTTCTTTTTTTTACAGAATAACCTGTGTTATAGACAATTTCGGCCTTTATGTGCAATGCACAAACACAGTCATGGAGGGAAGGAATGGGATTGGGAAAAGAGGGAAAGGGGAGTGAGAACGACCGTAACGAGTGGAGAAGCTGGTATATTTTTCAGTTGTATGCTGAATTCATGTAAGGTAATTGTTGCATTACTCAATTTTTTTTAAAATAGGAAACAGTGTTATTTAAAAAACACTTTATCTTCAATTGAATTTAAGTAGAAAAAAAAATTACATCGACGAATTCATGACGCAAAAAAGCATTCAGATAACTACATTTGTTTCTTTTCAATTTTAATTTCCACGGAAACGGCCAAATTGCCAATGATTATTCGTATAAGAATTTGTACTTAATAAATGCAATAAACGACGGTATTGCAAAGTCAATACGGCTGTTTTACGGTTTTTCTGTGTCCATTTCATTCTCGTCGTAACATAATCTTGGAAATCCAAAACCATGGATTTCCATGGAGAACCATTGTTTGTAAGATTCTTAATTACTTTAATCAAAGATGAATCCCGCAAACGGAGAACTAACTGATATATCGGGGACTGCAGGACACACCATTTTTACACATATCTACACTTAAAGACTCTCGCTCTTAATTACTTTATTATTTTAATAATAAAATATTGTGACCGAATTGGAAAAAAAAATTACTACCCTGAAAATTTGTTTTTTCGCGTTTCATGACTAAATTAGCCTAAAAATGAAAAAAAAAAAAATCCGTCTGTCTGTACTCCGGTGTGTACGCTCAGTGCGCATTGACTCCCAAGCCCTTCAAGAAAGAAAGTTCATTTTTTATTGATTGTACGGGGGGGGGGATACAGTTTCAGGGGTAGGCGGGGGCAGCGCTGAAACCGAAAAATAAGAACTCAATTATCTTAACCATGGTTCCAGCTAGGAACTTGAAAATCAATGTACTTATAGAGGGGTTGTAGGACAAACTTTAAAAATAATTTAATTTTTTTAACCATTGGGGTGCGAAAAAGGAGGGCTGAAAACAAATTGTCCGACGATTTTTTTTCAAATAATTATATCTTCGAAATTACTTACCGTAAAATATAGTGACGGTCTAACGTACACAAGATGTTCCATGTGCAATGAAAAACATAACAGAATTATAATTGGGCTTAAAGCCCAAGCTTTCGAGAGTTATGCTGTAGACAGACGCACACACGGACTGACGGACAGACAGCAACTTGGAATCGAGGTTATTGAGAGACAACAAATATTTCTGTAACCTTGGTGGCTCTGTGCGAGCGTTATTTCTTAGCGTTACAAACGGTAAGGCAAACACAATATACTCTCAGATTTCATCTAGAGCGTAAAGCCCAATCATATAGTACTCTAGATGAAATGGGAATGACTTTAATATACCGGAAAATATGTCGTCTCAAATTCTTTTGAATAGTGGATAGAGACTTTTGCATGGGAGGTGGTAGAAGTAGAAGGGGAGGTTTATATTTTTTGCATATGACATCGAACATGGCATGCAAAATGTTTTTTGCTGAATTTAAAGTTTTTCGTTTTCATTATTTTTAAAGAAATCTGACATAGTTTTCCTGAAATTGGGGCATTTGTATGGAAGGTGGCAGAGGAAGTGGGATATCTTAGATGATTTTGAAATTGCTTATCATCACCCTTATCACCATGCTTTGATTCAATTTCAAAATTGATAGCTCTCATATATTCGATGGAGAAATATTTTTCTTGAATTTATAATACAGATATTTATATGGGAGGGGGTAGAAGAAGTGAAGCTGTACTGATAATTTTTTGTAGCATTTATTGCAACTATTAAAAAACAAATTCTGGCGAAATTTTAAGTTTGTAATTTTTCTAGTTTTAATGGAAATCGATATAATGCATTTAACAAAAATTATGCAATTGTATGGGAGGGGTAGAAGGAGTATAAGGAACAAAACAATTTTTTTTCGCGTTATTGATATTTCTATTTTTATATCTTATACAAAATTTCAAGTTGATAGCTGAAACAGTTTCGAAGAAAAATAATTTAATTTAAATTTCAAAATTTCGTGAAATTTGTATGGTAGAGGTAGAAGGAGTGAGGTGAAGTTGATAATTCTTTTTGAAACTAACTGTTATTATAGTATAATCAATTTTGACAAAATTTCGTCTTTTCAACTTCACTAGTTTCAATGAAAATCGAAAATATGTATTTTTCAAAATTGTCCATTTGTATGGGAGGAGGTAGAAGGAGTGAGGAGATCGAATCAATATTCCGTAATATTAACAACATCTATATCGCAATACTTTGACCTAAATTTCAAGTCGATAGCTTAAATAGAATCGAAATTTCATGAAATTTGTATGGGAAGGGGTAGAAGGAGTGGGGGGGATGCAGCCCATTCACGAACTTAAAGTTACTTTTTTGCTAAAAATGACACTCACAAATTTTTAGTACTATGGCTCAAAGCTTTCGAGAGTTATGCTCTAGAGAGTCGCACAGACGGACAGACAGCAACTCGGAATCGAAGATATTGAGAGACAACAAATATTTCTGTAGCCTTGGCGGCTCTGTGCGAGCGTTATTTCTTAGCGTTACAAACGGTTAGGAAAACACAATATACTCGCAGATTTCATCTAGAGTATAAACACATAAACTGAAAATTTTAAGGTTGAAACTTGAAAATTTGCGAAATGCATTTAAAAAAAAATTCCTAAAATTATTAAATATTAATTAGTTGGATACCTTTAAAACTTCTACCCCTCCCATACAAAAAATCTATATATTGGTCGTACGAGCTATAGTTGTTGTTCTTGTTGCTGTTTGATGGGCATTTAGAAACCGTGAACTTGAAGCTATCAATTTGAAATTTTGCACAAAAACTTTAGAAAATAGTTGAAACAAAACTGCGTCAAACATTTTAAGATCGCATTTGCCCTCCCATACAAAAGTATGATTTCTACAATTTTCAATAAATCAGCTACTAACCAAAAAATTAAAATCTACGAACTTGAAACTTTGTACGAGCACCTTGCAAAAGAAATGAAATAAGACTGCATCACAAATTCTACGATTCCCTTACCTCATGTACCCACACCCATGCAAATAATTGGTTTCATGAATATAAAATACACCGAATTTTATGAAAATTTTATGTGACTTTGGAGTTGATTTATTTTTAGAAATTATTAGAGCTCATTTGTAAATAATCTATTTTTATTTTTATTATTTATTAATATTTAATAATAGTTTACTTTTTAGTTTATTTTAAATCAAAACAAATTATTTCCATCTTTGCTGTTTTCAAAATTTTTATCAACTGACAATTAATATTATATTTTCTTTTTTCAATAAGAATCGGTTGACTTAATTTTTAAATTAAACAAACTGCCAACAAGTCGGGCGAAACTTTATTATTCTTGGGACAAGTTGCGGATGAGTGGAAAGTTAATATGCATGTTAGAGTGGTTAGGGAAGACTATGTGAAAGGGAGTTCTTGACCAGGGCTGTTGTCAATTTAATAATATTTCATTCGTTTCTGCAAGTTTTGGTTCTTATGAGGGGAGGAGGAGGAGTAATACTGGTAATAGAGTGGGTGGATGTTAATAGGTTTTTAATTGATTTTTCGAATCACGTCCAATATTCTCTGTATAGAATTGTTTCATAGACGAAGTTGCATAGAATTTTCATAAAATTCGGTGTATTCTATATTCACAAAACCGATCATTTGTATGGGAGGGGGTAGAGAAGGTAGGGGAATCGTAAAATTTGATATGCAGTTTTATTTTGTTTCTCTTGTAAGGTGCTTGTACAAAATTTCAAGGTCGTAGCTTTTAGTTTGTTGGTTATTAGTTGATTTAATGAAATTGGTCGAAATCATAGTTTTGTATGGGAGGGGGTAGAAGGGCAAGCGTGATTTCAAAAATTTTAACGTAATTTCATTTTAACTATTTTTGTAAGTTTTCAGGCAAAATTTTAAATTGGTAGCTTTAAATAGTTAGGTGATAATTGATTTTTTGAAAATGGTCGAAAAAATAATTTTGTATGAGAAGGGTAGAAGTTTTAAAGGTATTCGACCAGTTAATATTTCATGTATTTAGGGATTTCTTTTAAATACATTTTGCAAATTTCCAAGTTCCTACCTTAAATTTTCATTCAAAAATTTTCAGTTTATGTGTTTTTTTCAATGCACATGAAACACCTTGTGCACGTAAGACCGGGGAGGGGCGGATTATAACAATTGTGGAACAAATTTGTTTTTTCTATGTCTATCAAATAGATGTATCCAAATGCAAAATTTAAACTTTGTATCTTTCACCATAGCCCTAAAAAAATTACTCAAAGTTCTGGACATTTCTGCTTACAACCTCCCTCATCTTACACCTCCCAACTCAAAATGTTTACCAAAATTAATAATTATTTAGTTTTACAATCTGACAAATTTTCTATTTAATATCTGTACTCAATTTTGAGATATAGCGATTTGTAATTTTGAAAAGTGCGTCATTTTTAAAATGCTCTCTATTTTCCCCCATTACTATTATTTCCTCAGGTTATATTATATTATATTATATTTTTTTCGTATTTCGCTAGTATAGATTAACATATATTTTAAGTTTCAATTACATAGCTTAAGAAATAGTTGAGATATTAATTTTGAAGTTTTTTTTTGATCCTTCCCTGACCATCCCTCTTGCAGTAATTAGCCACTAAAACTCAGACGATATTTGCTTCAAGCCAGAATTCTTCTTATGATGTTATTGCTTTTACTGAATCGGGACTAAACTGTAGATTTACTGACAGTGAACTCTTTAGTTCAGACTTCCAAGTCTTTCGTAGGGACCGTTATGTTTCCGACTTGAGATTGAAAGGTGGTGGGTTGTTATTAGCAGTCCGTAGCTGCTTAATTGTGTAGTTGTTGATGTGCCGAACCCTCACTGTCTAGAGATCTTGTGTGTTAAACTTGTATTTAGCAATAAGGATATTTATGTCTTTTTGACATATATTCCTCCTTCGAGTCCCCTTACTTTCTACGAAAAAACAATTGACAGTTTAACATTTGTTCATAGATCTATGAATATGTCTGACGAACTCATTTTACTGGGTGATTTTAATATGCCTGGACTTTCTTGGTCTTTTTCTGACGATGATTCTACGCTCTTAGTTTCTGATGCTTCGTCCTCGCTTGAATGTTTTTTTGTTGATAGTGTATTTGCACTTGGTCTCCACCAACTTAGTCTTGTTCGGAATTCCTATGAAAGACAGCTTGACCTGGTTTTTTATTCTGACTACTGTGCCTGCTTATCATCAATCTCGGTCGTTGATGTCTTACACCCTCCTATTAAAATATTTCTTATGATTGACGAGGAGCATATTTTTAGCCCTAGTGAGAAAATGCTTACTTTTGATTTTAACAAAGCTGATTTTTCACGGTTTGACTATCTTATCTCTAATTTTAACTTTGATAAAATTTTTGACAATCCTGATTTTGAGGGTGCCATATTTGATTTTTATTATATTCTGTACCAATTTTTTGTTGCTACAGTTCCTTTTACTTATCGTAAGAATAGTTCATTGTTGTATCCTTGGTACACGAGTGAGTTGCGTGCGATTCGCAACTCGCGTAATGCAGCGTGGAATAGGTATACTAGGACGAAGAATGACATTGATTTTCGTTTGTATGAAGAATATTATGACTTATTCAAAGAATTATCAAATCGCTTATATTCTGAATACTTACTTAAAGTGGAGTCGAATATTATTAGAGATCCCTTTAATTTTTGGAAGTTTGTTAATTGTAAGCGTAAGTCTGATGGTTATCCAGCTTCTTTTCAATTCCTTGGTAGTAATAGTAATGACCAAATAACTGTTTGTAATTTTTTTGCCACATTCTTCAGTGGTTCCTTTTCTGGTAGTGACTTTATCCCTGATATGTCGTACTTTGATAATTTTAAAGTTACTTGTTCAACTACGTTGTCTGGTATACCGATTTCTTATAACGATATAGTTGACCATATCTCTCGCCTAAAGGATGTTTTTTCTCCTGGCCCAGATGGTGTTCCTGCAGTTGTCCTTAAGCACTGCTGTCTCTCTATTGCTAAGCCACTCTCTCTCCTCTTTAAAAGGTCGCTAGAATCTGGGATTTTCCCGAATGTATGGAAGGCCTCCTTTATCCTACCGACTCACAAGAGTGGTGCAAAATCTGCTGTTGTCAACTATCGACCAATAGCTAAGTTGTCAGCTATTCCAAAGCTCTTTGAATCTGTGGTGTATGAGTGCCTGTCGTTTCACTGTAAATCCCTGATTTCAAGTAAACAACATGGATTTGTCAAAAACAGGTCAACAGTCACCAATCTGATGGAGTTTACGAATAAATCCATTTTAGAAATTGAGGAGGGTAAGCAGGTGGATTGTATTTATACTGATTTTAGTAAGGCTTTCGATAAATTGCCCCATTCAATTATTTTATTGAAATTAGACATGCTGGGTTTTCCTACATGGTTTATCAGTTGGATTAAGTCATATCTACTCAATAGAACTTATCAAGTTCTTTTTCGTGATTGTACTTCTAAGCCATTTGTTGCGCATTCTGGTGTTCCTCAGGGAAGTCATTTGGGGCCACTTTTGTTTGTCTTGGCCATTAATGATGTTGCGTCTGTGCTTAAATACTCGGAAGTACTTATTTATGCCGACGACATTAAGATCTTTAGATCTCTTAGTTCCAACTCGGACAATTTTCTTCAGGAAGATTTGATTAATTTTAGTAATTGGTGTCGCCACAATGATCTTCGTCTGAATTTGGATAAATATCATGCTATGTCTTTTACTAGAAAAGTCTCGCCGGTTGTAATAATATATAAACTTAATGACTGTATTTTGAATCGTGTCAATTCTACTATTGACTTAGGTGTTACATTTGACCATAAACTTGATTTTAGCTTGCATATAAATAAGATTGTGCAAAAGGGTAATTCTATGTTGGGATTCACCACTCGCTTATCCAAGGAATTTAAAAATCCCTCTGTTAAATTGATTCTTTATAACACCTTTGTTAGATCTCACCTTGAATATGCTTCTCAAGTTTGGTCTCCTTATTATGATGAGCACATTTGCAGAATTGAATCAATTCAGCGTAAATTTGTGAGAATTGCCCTATGCCACCTTAATTGGAATGACAGAGTTCGTCTTCCTCCTTATATTGATCGACTTAAGCTATTAAATATGTCATCACTCTCCAAACGACGTGAGGTAGCTGATGTAGTTTTTGCTCATCAACTTCTTACTGGTTTAGTTGATTCTTCCACACTTTTGGGATTGATGCAGTTTGCTGTTGGTCGATATATACCAAGACAGCCTAGATTGCTTCAGATTTGCTTTCACCGGACAAACTATGGTATGAATGAGCCGATTTCGCGTCTCGCGAGAGAAGTGAATAAGAATGCTGATGCATTCGACTTCTCTATCGACAAATTATGTTTAAAGCGTAGACTTAATGCTAGTTGATACCAATTTTTTGTCAATTTTTGTTTATTTTATTTTTATTTATGTAATTGGTGTAGGGATTTTATTGTTTGTTTCGTCCCTTCTCTAAATGATGAGCCAGAGGATAATTGATTTCCATATTTTAATTTGGAATCGATTTACGGCAATTCCTTGCATTAAGGAATTCTGATAGTGATCTTTGTCTAAGCTGATTCTGGTAAAGCTATATGCCGCCTTAATGGTTTCAAAATATTAATTTTTTACCATAAGTAATTTCGGCCGACAATTTGTTCTTAGCCCCCCTTTTCGGATGCCAAAGGATAAACAAATTAAATTATTTTTGTAGTTTGTCCCACAATCCTCTCTATATCTCTGGTGATTTTCAACTTCCTATCCGCATTCCTGGTGGAAATATTAGCAAGTGTAGTTTTTATCTCTTTCCCTCCCCACGCCTCCCCTTCCACCTAAAACTCCCCAAAATTTAGAAATTGGAGCTCACTTACCCAATCAACAATCTGCCCAAAAACGAACATTCTACATTTAACGGTCTCGGAGATATGAGTCCATATGTACAGCGGGACGGATTTTTTTTTTGCATTTTTAGGCTAATTTAGTCATGAAACGCGAAAAAACTAAATTTCAGGGTAGCAAATTTTTTTTTTCTGTGTTGATCATAATACTTTATTATTAGAATAATAAAGTAAAAATCAAAAATGCGATCACACCGTTACCTCGCCGCGACCTTTTTCTATTGTTATTGCAAAAAAAGGGTATTTATGTATCGCCTGAATTATAGGTGCAAACTCCGTACCGAAAGTGTAGTTTTCGCGTTTTTCAAAGACCATACCCGTTGTTATTATTGTTATTATTACTATTAGGGGAACGCGTGAGAGCACTGCGACCTTCTTGGCCTATTGTGCGTTTATAGCCCCTTCACCCTATTATAACTCAATAGCTTTAGCTAATTTGAGAATCTTTAAGGGAGCCGTATTGGCTAGTTCCTCCATAGAAAGGAAACCCTTTCCAAGAAAACTGTGTCTTTTCCTAGCTACTGCTTTACAGTGGCATAGGATGTGTACTGTCGTTTCTGAGTCCTCGAGACAAAGGCAACAAATGTCGGTTTCAGCTAAGCCCATATTTTTGAGGTGGTGGCTTACTCCACTGTGCCCCGTCATTAGGCCGATTAGAGTACTAATATCCTTCTTGCTGAATTTTAGAATATCTTCCACTTTGTTTTCTTGTGGTAGGATCAGGTTTTTTGAAATTGACAAGACTGGAAGTCTATTCCAGTAGATTTTATGTTCTTTTTCTACTCACTTTTTGAGTATGGGGTTAGAGTACCCTTTTGGTTTTCCGCTGAATGGCTCTGGACCAATAAAATTTGTTTCTGCGCCGTTTTTTGCAAGACGATCAGCCTCTTCATTTTTCTCAATTCCCATGTGTCCTGGTACGCACATTAAGGTTACATCATTCCTTTTCCCCAGGGTGATTAGGTTTTGAAGGCATTCCCATACTATCTTCGATCCGTGTTTATTGGATGCTAGAGCTTTAAGAACCGCCTGACTATCCGATAGGATATTAATGGATTTATTACGATGAGCTCTCCTTATATACCGGTTGTTGTTGTGTTGATAACTTTTTTCCTAAATATAATTTTTAAAATTTTTTCAAAGTTGACCCTAGTACACTTATCAAAGATTACCATGATAAAAAAAATTGCCTTCCCTTAAGTTGATTATGGAGCTGTAAAATATTAAAATATGAACTCATTCCATTAAGTAGTTTATAGGATATAGTCATTTAAAAAAGAAAACAAAAAAAAAGGTACAATTAAGTTTTAGCAACCACCCACCCCCTTTTTTTGTACCTCTCTGGATAAAAAATTAATTTATTTTCACTTTTTTCTCTTAAATCAGTATGACGTGTTTCAGCTTTCAATCTGTAACCCTCATCCTGCATCCCCCCCACTCCACAAAACTTAGGCAATGGAAATTCCCTAACCATTCTACAATTCACCAAAAAATTAATTGCTCTATTTATATGGGTTTCGGAGATATGAGTCTTTGAATGTCGTTGGAGCGTACACGTACGGCGGACGAAATACGGACGGACTGTCATGAAACGCGAAAAAAACAAAATTTGAGGGATGAAATTTTTTTTATATCGATCACAATACTTTTTTATTAGAATAATAAAGTAAAATCATAGCACACAAGCCATTCAATTATCCATACGATATGATTTCCCAACAACAATATTCTTCACACTTAGCTGAAGGGATCGATCAGTCCTCTATCACTGCCACCTACACCTACGAACTTCGATCTGCGACAACACATACAAAGAATGCAAGCGATCATCGAAAATGCGAAGGGGAAAAGACAAATTTCTTGAGAGCGTACAAACATCTTACAAAAGAGAACAACCTATTGAAAAATAGGCGCGGACCGATCTCTGTTCTGGTCGCCGTCTCAAGGCATAATGAGCTTCAATTTTCCGTGCGAAACTGGTAGTTTTTGAAAGAATTATGAAGTATTTTCTCTGAAACTTAATACTGAATCCATTGAATAAGCTTTACAACATTTCATTCTTTGATATCATTGATAAAAAAATTCATTATCATTAGTTTTAATATATAAATTCGAACAATAAAATCAATAAAAATGTACTTTTTTAACTCTACCTATTACTAACAAAACTTAAAAAAATCAAAAATGTGGTCTCACCATTACCTCGCCGCAACCTTTTTCTATTGTTATTGCAAAAAAGGATATATAGTTATTGCCTGAATTATAGGTGAAAATTCCGTACCAAAAGTGTAGTTCTCGCGTTTTTCAAAAACCACACCCGGAGTTGTGCTGATAGCTTTTTTCCTAAATATAATTTTAAAAATTTGTTCAATGTCAATCCTAGTACACTTATCAAAGGTTGACTTGATAGAAAGAAATTTTCATTATTTGTTTGTCAGGAATTACCTTAAGAAAATACCCATTTTTGAACGAAATCGTCATTTCGGTATACACGGGGCCACCAAGTTGATGAAAATTTCCCTTCTGTGTCCAATTAAGCAGGTTTGTTGCATTTTTCTTAAAGTTTTATCTGTCCCTTAGGGGCACTAAGCAAAGAAATATGCCTATCACTCAAAAAATAATAAATAAATTAAGCTATCCTGAACTATACATGTGAGGAAATGACCTGAAAAAACAATTTCATAAGCAAATGAGAAATATCTCTAGGATTTATTACACCCGAACCTTTTGCCATCGAGTTTTTTATTTTTGTCGTTTTTCTCTCAAGTTTATTATTTACGACCATAGGCCATAAAGATGGGGATGAAAAATCCCGAGATCCTGCAAAATACTGATAACACAAATAACGAGAACAAATTTTTTGATTTACATTCAAAGATTTTACCACAACATTCTTAAAATTTTAATTGAATTTTCAACCTTATTATGTTATGATAGACGATAGATGCATAGTCCCCCAACATGCCTTTACCACCCTGTCTCCTTCACTCAGGCGGAGCTGACATACATCCTTAAATTCTGGACCGGTCTGAAACATTTTTGCTTCCAATCGAAAAATTTATAATAAAATAATTTCGTTACGGAACTGATAATGATTTTAAGTGAATCATTAAATATAGAATTAAGTTGTAGTCGGTGAAATCTATACATATAAATATAATTGTAGTGTCTGTCTGTTATTTGTTTATAACTGGCTATAAATAAGTTTTTTGCTTTATTTTAGCAATAAATAAGCAGAAACACACGTTTCTAAAAAAATTCTCTGTCTGTCTTTCCGGCTTTCACGCAAAACTGGCTAAGCCGATTGTAATGAAACTTTCACAGTTTATTAGATATACACCAAGATGTAATCTGCGTGTGATCTTATTTCAATACCCCCACGCCTTCCACCCCCTCCCATACAAAATGACTCAGTTTCAAAAATGTAAAATAATCAAATTTTCTTCAAAACCACTGGAGTAAATCATTTGAAATTTAAAAAATATTATTTTAACATAAATGTGGTAAACAAATTATTTGAATCCTCCTACTCCTTCCACCACCTCCCATACAAACTGCACTATTTTCAAGAAATGCTATTCACCAATTTTCTCAGTACGTGTAACTTTCATCGAGCTTAAATGTTGCACTTTATCTTTAATTCGCATTATTATTAATATCGGGAAAAAATTAACCGAGTAGCTTCACTCCTTCTTCCCCCTCCCATACAATGTGACACAATTCCACGACTTTACAAAAATTCGTTTTTCTTGAAAAGCGTGACTGATACAGATCTAAAATTTAAAATATATCAATTGCATGATGGTTATAGTTGTTTCTCGAAAAATCACTAAAAACCGCACACTCCTCCTTCCACCTCCCATACAAATTGCACAATTTCATTAAATTCAATGCGCTAAGTTTCTCAGTACCTACTCAATTTTTGAAGCTTAAATTTGGTACAAATCATTTCTATAGTTACTCTAGCAAGTGTAAAACAAATCAGTGCTGTCACCTCTTCTACCACTCTCCATACAAAATTTCATAACCTCACAAAAATTTCGATTTCATGCATAGTATCATGTTATTGGGCTCTACGCACAGTCGTAGTCCTGTTACGTTTTTAAGCTTAATGTTATTTTATTTGGGCTTTTTTTTTAATTAACACAACCTATAATTATTCACATGTCCTAAATGCTCTTCAATACGTATATGATCTCAAATCACGAATCTGTCCCATTCAAATGCGAATATCATGGTTTCATTTTTAATAATTTATGGTTCTGATTCCAACAAAACAGTGCGTTCAAAGAACCATTAAGGTAAGCAGATTATATATCCCACAGAATGTATTACTAACAACATTCTCAAAAATTGCTTATTATTGCGACTTTTATCGTGTCGCGGGTGTTTGCTAGTGATGAATAAATAAAATGGAAGTAAGCAAAGATTTCAAAGAAGAAATTGCAGTATTAATTCAAGCTTTAGATTAGCATCGAGTTAAGGAGACTCGAAAGACTACGAAGGGAAAAAACTGAGGCAGAAGTACTGCCACATGTCGTATAATAGTTTTATATATCCAAAGCTTATTGTTCCTGTGCACTTCCTTATTCTTCTTCAATGACAGCCCAAATCGGGCCTTGGTCTCCTGGTTATCAGGTTCCTTAGAATTACTTTCCACACAAGAGTCATCATAAAACATCTTGGGTTTCCCCTGACGGTGTTACTCAGAACCAGATCGACCATTTAGCTATAGTCGCCGATGGAGAAGATGTCTCCTCGATGTGCGAGCGAAACGTGGAGCTGACGTGGGGAGCGATCACCACTTGATGGTTGCCTGCTTGAGATTGTGTACAGCAGCTATGCGACGACCACGAATGAAGCGCAAGCTTAATGTGGATAAACTCAGAGATCCCAACAAAAAACTCGAATACACCACCATTCTACGCGAAAAGTCATCCACATTGGGTGAACATGAAATGCGCACACTGGACGCCAATTGGGAGGCAACCAGAAACACTTTTCTAACTAGTGCTGAAGAATCTGTGGGATATGCGCAAAGCGGTGAGAAACCCTGGATGTCGCAGGACACATGGGACAAGGTTGGCAATCGGAAAAAAGCCAAATTGGCAATCATCTCTCAACCCGATGCCAACCAACGAACGCCCGACTTGAGGCAGAACTACCGCGATGCACATATACAGCTTAAAAAGGCTGTTAGACGCGATAAGAGAAAGGCCATTGAAGATCTGGCAAACAAGGCAGAATCTGCGGCTTACCTTGGGGATATGGGTTCACTATTTAAAATCATGAAACAGTTGACGAACAGGAATTTCACCGCCAACCACCTGGTGAGAGATGTCAACGGAACTCTCCTTAATATGAGTGAACACCAGTTGCGACGATGGAAGGAATACTTCTCTGATATTTTAAACATCTTGTCAGATGAAGATATCCCGGAAACAGAACAACTTCCAAACATCCAACCGCAACAATCCCCTATTATGGACGATCCCCCAGATAAGGAAGAGATAGTTTCCGCCATTCGGTCAATGGCGGGAGGGAAAGCTCCAGGTATAGACGGACTACCAACCGAACTCCTCAAAGCGGACCCGGAAATAACAGCCGATATACTCCTCCCCCTCTTCACTAAGGTGTGGAATGATGGAAGATATCCGACTGAATGGAAGGAGGGCGTCATTGTGAAAATTCCGAAGAAGGGCGACCTTCGGGATTGTGGCAATTGGCGTGGTATATGTCTACTTACTGCCGTATCAAAAATTATGGCTAAGGTAATTCTCAATAGGATTAGTGATGTCGTCGAGAGCACTCTCGAAGTTTATCAGGCTGGATTCCGTAAAGGGTCGTCTTGTACCGACCACACAAATACCCTACGGATAATATTAGAGCAGTCAGCCGAAATGGGTTCGCCACTACATCTCATGTTTGTGGACTTCGAGAAGGCTTTCGACAGCGTTAAGCGAGATTATATATGGAATGCTTTGCGTAGGAGAGGTATTCCAGATAAGGTCATAGCTATGATTAAAGAATCCTACGAAGATGCAAGGTGTCGCGTCTTGCATAGAGGAGAGCTGTCCGAGAGCTTTCCTGTGCGAACGGATGTCAGACAAGGCTGCATATTATCACCAGCCCTGTTTCTGGTGGTAATAAATGACATCTTGAAAGCTGCACTGGAAGGTGGGGAAGGTAAAAGTCTTCAATGGAGACTATTTAGCATCTTAAGTCACCTTGATTATGCTGATGACGTGTGTTTGCTTGCACATACCCGTTCGGACTTAGAGTCAAATGTTCGCTCGTTGCAGTCTAAATGCAAAGAGGCGGGACTGAAAATAAATGTGCGTAAAACCAAGTACATGCACATGGGTTCGAACGCAAGCACACCGATTGTTCTTAATGGACAGGATGTGGAAGAGGTACAAAATTTTTGCTATCTCGGAAGCATTGTCAGCATGGACGGCGGAGCCGAAAAGGATGTTGAGGCTCGGCTAAATAAAGCTCGTCAGGCCTTCGGTATCCTTTCCCCTTTCTGGAGGTTAAGAGAGATCTCCCTTCGCACGAAGCTGCGAGTTTTTTACGCATGCGTCAAATCCGTGTTGTTGTATGGTTTACTACGTGGAAAGTGACCGTTCGACTTACCAAGAAACTACAGACTTTCGTAAACCAATGCCTCCGGCGCATTTTAGGAATATTCTGGCCAGAAGTAATCTCCAACGACGAACTTTGGAGTACAACTCGCCAGACTAAAATAGGTATTGAGATTCAACGGCGAAAGTGGCAGTGGATCGGTCATACTTTGAGGAAACCAGAGCGAAACATCGCAAAACAGGCTCTGGATTATAACCCTCAAGAAAGACGTCGGGTTGGTCGACCATGTAACACATGAAAGCAAGCAGTTGAGCAGGAGGCCAGAGGAATAAACAAGTCCTGGCAACAGCTTAAAGCCGATGCTCAGGATCGCGCCTTGTGGAAGTGAGTTGTTTCTGTCCTATGCCCTATAGGGGGTCTCAACAGGAATTTGATTGATTGGTTAGAATTACTTATTGCGGAAGGGTTGTTAGCTCTTCGCACAACCCTCTATCTGCGAATTTTTCATTTTCGTAGATTGAGGTAACCAAGGTATATCCAAGCAGACAGTGTGTTGGAATTATGCTTTGACCGGGATTTGAACTCACGACCTTCGCATTGTAAACCAACACGCTACCTACTAGGCTACAGACTAGTTGTGTACTTACTTGGATTTCATTATTGGAAGTACCGAGTAATATGTCTGATTTGCTTGTATTATCCGTCGTTTGATTTCGTCTGTTTCATTACCGTCCTTTGCTAGATGAGCCCCAAGATATATGAAATTGTTCACACTCTCCAAATTATATTTCGCAATTGTTATGTTTTATCTGATAGGCAAGCAAGAAGGAGAGCTTCTTGCAAGAAGAATAGCTTCTTGCTTGCGTCATTGGTTGGATCTTACAAGGATGTTAATGTCGTCAGCGTATGTTACTTGTTAAGTGGACTTGAATAGTAGTGTCCCGTTGTTATCGACTGTGACCTAGTGCCAAGTTGAAAAGCATGGGGGCTAGAGCATCTCCCTGCTTTAAACCACATTCCGTTCGAAAGCTGGTTGTGGAATCGGTTTGCATTCTCACTTGGGATTCAGTGTTCGTCAATGTGAGTCTTGTTAGTCGGACTAGTTTTGGGGGGATTCCAAAGTCAAGCATGATTTGGTACAGTACGTTCCTGTTGATACTGTCGTATGATTGTTTAAAATCTACGAAGCTTTGATGCACGTCTGTGGTATATTCCCAACTTTTCTCAAGCACCTATTTCACTGAGAATATCCTTTCTGTTGTAGATCGTCCGGTTCTGAATCCACCTTGGTATTCGCAAATTATTTCATTATTATAGGGCTTAAGCCGATGTTCAATTATTTCAGACGTACACAACAATGATATTCCTCTGTAATTCTCACAGCAGAGTTTGTCTCCGTTCTTGTAAATTGGACATATAATGATTTTTCACCAACCGTCGGGTATGATTTCCTGTGTTCAAATTTTGTACGTCATGTTGAGCAGTATTTCTGCAATACAGTTTCCATCGTTTTTCAGAAGTTCAACTGGTATTTCGACAATTCCCGGCGTTTTCTTTAGGTTTTGATCGCATAGGGCTGATTTGATTTCGGCAAGCGTGGGTAGTGTCGATGGGGTGTAAGAAGATGTTCAAATTAGGAAGCCCATCTCTTTTTGATTTCGTGTGTGTCACTGATGATGTTGCCCTCTGCGTCTTTGCAGACACTGGTTTTTGGCTTATATCCATTTTCTAGATCTTTCACTATTGCGTATGCGTCTCGCGTTTTATTTTGTTTCCAATCGTCGTCCTTTTTTTTGATCTTGTCATTATAGTACTTCCTTTACGCCTGCAGGTCTTTTTCACATATCGCCTAAGCTCGTCATATTTTTCTTGTTTGGCTCGTGTTGGTCGTTCAGTAGAAATTTTGCAAGCCTCGTTCTTTCTATCTATTGCACCGCGACATTCTTGGTCGAATCAATCATTATTTTTTCACTTCTACAATGGCGCTATAGCCCAAATCAGGCCTTGGCCTCTTGATCTTCAGGTTCCTTAACAGTTTTTGATTATTTATTGTGGAAGGGTTGTTAGACCTTCGCACAACCCTTTATTTACGAATTTTTCATTTTCGTAGATTGAGGTGACCAAGGTATACCCAAGCAGACAGTGTGCTCGAATTATTTGACGATCGGGATTTGAACTCACGACTTTCACATTGTAGACTATCTCTTTTGCGGCGGATTTGATACAGTCTGACATTTTCATCCACATATTCCCCACTGGCATATTTTGGATGTTTTCATATATTGGTGTCAGATGTTTATTACATGCTGACATGTAAGCCTGCACCACTGTTTCGTCTTTAAGCTTGTCGACATTGAACTTACGAGCTCTACTCGTTTTCGAATATCCACGATAAGCTAGACTAGATAGTGATCAGAGTTACAATTCGCACCGCGGAGGGTTCGTGCATCAAGTATGCTGGAAGCAGCCCTTTTCTTAATTAGAACGTGGTCTATTTGGTTGAAGGTGTGACCGTCTGGTGATGCCCACGTTCGTTTGTGAATATCGCGATGTGGGAAGCACGTAGATCTTACAATCATTTTTTTTGCTGCTTGCGAAATCAATAAGACGTTGGCCATTGTCGTTGGTTATGTCATGGAGACTGTGCCCTCCTGTTGTTCCTCTATGAAAATAGTCCTTTCCGACTTTTGCATTAAAATTCCCTAAGACAATTTTTAGGTCATTCGAGGGCAGTGAATCGTAGGTTGTCTCTGGCATGAAATTCGTCTTAAGTTAAAAAACCTAGATAAATTTTCATAAAAGCTGGTGCCTGTAGATTCCGGTATCAATCCCGTGAGTAGGACCTGCTATGCTCTATCCTGTAATTTCAGCCATTTAAGTTTTATTTCCATCAAAGTGGAAAAACACTCGAAAATCCATTTCGCTCGCTAAGAACCACTTTCGTGGTGAAGAACTAATCTGAAATGATGTTTAGAGTGAGTGGGCGGCAAGCTGAAGGGGTGGAAGACGAGATACGTTATAAGCTTGGTGAAAAAATCCATTTGTGGTCTCGCTTTAAATCGTTTCAATTTTTCATCTACCTTATCCATTATGGAGGTAATGAATGGTAAGTTCTACTCTGCAGTATACAACTATAAAATCAACATTAGAGTGGTGCAAAAGGAAAAGGATTTTTTTACTCTCCGATTCGTTCTTCCTGGCATATTTAACTTCTTTTTGACTCAATTACAAAATCAAGTAGTGCTACTCAATAAGAAGTGATCCCTTTTGGGTAAGAACCGCATGGCTGGCTGTTTTCAAGGATCCATTTCGTCACAGAAAGCCACGGTGAGTGTGAAGTTCCTTTCGATCGCGATAGTTGAAAAGAAAAACATGTAAAAAGGACGGGAATTTGGTTCGTTTTTGCTTGAGAGAAGGCTTTTCATATTCGCAGGCAGCATGGGAGGCTGGCAAAATAAGGTTTTTATTTTGAAGTCGAGGTAACCTTGTTGTTATTGTTGATATTTCCGTATTTTATTTCCATCTTGGTAAGATAATTCATACCTTTTCAAATGCTCAAACTCAATTTCCGTTGTGTGTTGTTGTCGGAAAAAATTTCTATGCAAGCATAGAAACGCGAAACTTAAAAAGCACCTCCGTTTCCTTTTATTTCGACGAAGCACAAGGATAAATTTTGTGGTTCTACTTGACACATGTTTAATTTTGTGTTCTTTTTTTCATTTTTCTTCCTATTTCTCAAATTTATTTTCGAAAGGATTATGTTTCGTGGTATTTTTTCTAAAGAATAAGATCAAGGTATACCCTTTGGCAAGTTAGCTTTTAGTTTTTTCCTCCCTGTATTTGAATGAGATGGAAATTGAAGGTTCAGTTTTTCTTTCATCTATTGAACAACCCTCCTGATCCATTTTCAGGCCTTTCACAGTTATTGGGTATACTGTTCTTGTGGCTATTTTTTAAATTAGAACACCATCTGGCTAGCAACTATGCGTCCTCTCACCTTAAGTTGAAAGTGTAATTTTTCATGTTTTGTTGACATTCTTTTTTTTTGAAAAGCATTTCATTTCACTTCAACTATTTAGATTGGTATATAAATGGAAAGACAATAATTCATCGGGTCGTCGTTTGGAATACCAGAAGGCTTATTGTGGCAGGAATACAAAGAATGGAATAAAATTTAGATGGTCCGTCTTGTTTTCAGGACATTTTTGGTAATGACATTGATGCGCTATTTTAAGAGAACTCGATGAATGTAGTTAGTTTTTCATTGGGTCGAAATGGAAAATTGGAAATTTCATCAATTATTGATAAGGAATGTTCATGATGATTTTGATTCTTGGGAAATTCAAAGTGGGTTAGAAGGAATTATTTCATGATTTTATGGTTTTTAAAGGGACTGCGCTTTTAAAGTTTCTCTTAAATAAATAAATATGAGAGTTCACACGATCAAATAGAAGCCATCAAGTCAGATCAATTCACACGTGACAAGCTGAAGCCTAGTGGATAGCATGTTGGCCGAAGGATAATGAGTTCAAATCCTGGTCGACGTTTAATTCCAACACACTGCCACACTTCCATTTGCAAAAATAGAAATTCGTGGATTAGTGATGTCTGTTAATCAGTTTGTTTACAGCAGCTGGCTGATTGGGTACACAATAGTAGTCCACGGCGATTTTCACAATGGATAAAAACCTGAAACAAAGAATTCGTCTCAACTTTTGTGTTTGCAACCAAATTTCGTGCGCGGAATCATTGCGAATGTTGGAAAAGGCTTACGGTGATTCAGTAGAATCAAAAATACAATCCTTCGAGTAGTTCAATGCCTTTAAAGACGGTCGAGAGATCGTTGAAGACATGCTTCATTCTGTATGACCTTCGACTTTTTCAAATGACGAAAACATTAAAAAAGTGAAGGAAATGAAGCTCAACAAACGTCATACCAGAGTTAGGAAGACAGCGGGAGAGCTCGACATCTCTTGAGAGTCCTTTCGTTCGATTTTGGTGGATACTTTGACACGTGTCCTTTCTTGACTCTTTCCAATAAAAATGAATTCTCTTAAAAAACATTCATGGAGCGCATCATAAATGGTGGTGAGACATGGGTCTACGAGTTTGGTATGCAAATCAGTCAACAATCATCGGAATGGAGGAAAAAAACTGAGCCGAAACCGAAAAAACCACGCCAAAGCCGCTCAAAAATCAAGACAATGCTCATTGTTTTTTTTTCGACATTCGAGGTTTGATTAATTATGAATTCTTTCTGGAAGGACAGACTGTCAATAAGGAATACTATTTGACTGTATTGAAGCATTTGCGCTAGCAAATCCGTAAAAAACGATTGGAATTATGGAAAAAGAATTCGTAAACTTTCCACGATGAAAAAACGCCATCACATTGAAATTGTGACCGAATTCAAGGCCAAAAAAGCAAATTATTCACCGCATTCACCAGATTTGGCCCTGTGTGACTTTTTCCTATCCTCGAAATTGAAATTACCGCTCCGTGGAGCCCGTTTTCAGTCGATCGAGGACATAAAACACAAATCGCCGTGGATTACTGAGGTGTACTCATTCAACCAATTTCTGTAAACAAACTGATTAACAGACTAATTAAGGACAATCCTACCTGCTTACCAAAAAATAGTTTTTTGCAATAGCATTCCCCAGAGTAATTTTATTTACAAAGTGCCCTTACTTTATGGTCTCAATGTATTTTACCATGGACAGGTAAAACAATTGAATTTAGCACAGGACGCTACAAAAACAGGAGTTCGATTCTCACTCCATCGAAAGTTTTCTCGTGAAGTTAAAGCTCTCTTGAATTATACCCTCCTTAGTATCCTTCAACCGTCCGATGAACTTCTGATTCTTGGTGACTTAAACTTGCCTTACACAGACTGGATACGTTCCGCTCGCTGCTACAGCCCTTTGCTGCCTGAATTACCTATTCATTTAGCTCTTCAAATTGATTTTAAATTTTATTCAAATTTTACAGATTCTAAATGTATTGTTAACACTTATTTTAACTTCACTAAAGCTGATTTTGATGCCTTAAACTCTGACATATCTAGCTGTGACTGGTCGTCTGTACTTCATGAGCCTGATGCATTAACATGGCGACTTCAAATTTTTATTCGATTTTATATGGGTGTTTCATGCGTTGCATACCTATCTCCCGTTCGAACCCTTCCAAGAGGTTTCCCTGGCTTGACGATTGCTTACTTCATCAAAAAAATGTGAAAACGAAAGCTTGGAAAGCGTATTGTCACTCAAGAAACGACTCGGACCTTTTGCTGTACTACAACCTAAGGGACTTATTCAATTCCCAATTACGTGCTGCTTATTCTCAATACCAGCAGAATGTTAAATTATCATTAATAGACAAACCTAAACAGTTTTGGAAGTATGTCAATTCAAAAAGAAACTCTGACGGCTATCCAACTAGTATGTCTCTCAATGATACCGTAAGCACTAATCCTATTGTGATCAGAAATTTATTTGGTAACCATTTTCGCACTGCTTTCTCCAGTAGTGCCTCAGTAACTGGCTTCAATGATTTTCAGTACTTGGCAAAGTTCTCTTCTACTTCCTTAGTACTGAAAGATCTCTTTATTGATGATACAACCATTTTAAAATAAATTGGGGACATTACCGATAATTTCTCTTGCGGGCCAGATGGTATTCCTGCGTCTGTAATTAAGATGTGTAATTTAACTCTTTTACCTATTCTCGGCTACCTATTTAATTTATCCCTTGATCCGGTGTTTTTCCCTTATTATGGAAATTCTCTACTATAACACCTTTACATAAATCTGTCAAGCGCAATGTTGTAAGCGATTACAGGCCAACTGACATTCTTCCTTGTGTTGCTAAACTGTTTGAGTCAATTGTTTGTGATGTTTTGTATTTCCATTCTAAGTCGATATTGGGATCGTTTCAGCATGGCTTTGTGAAAGGCAGATCCACCGTTACTAATTATGCGATTTTCTAACTTCTGTCTTTCTGCTCTCGAGAATAGGCATCAGGTTGACTGCATTTATACAGACTTCAGTAAGGCATTCTATAAAATTGATCACCTTATTCTTGTGCACAAGCTTAACTGGCTTGGTTTTCCTATGGGCTTTGTTTCGTGGATTAAGTCATATCTTACTAATCGTGTTCAAAAAGTGCTATTTCATGGTGCCTTATCTTCTGAGATTTACAATATTTCCGGTGTTGCTCAAGGTAGTTATCTTGGACCACTGCTATTTTTGTTGTTTATTAATGACGTGAGTGCATTTATTGTTGACTCGAACATTCTTCTCTATGCTGACGACGCAAAGATATATAAAAATATATCTAACTACAATGATTGCTTATCTTTGCAGAGTGACCTTACGAGTTTTTATAACTAGTGTGTGCTTAACAACTTACCTCTTAATATTAGTAAGTGCACTACTGTCTCGTATTTTAGAATAAAAATACCAATTCTTTTTGACTATGTTGTAAATGGGACCGCTCTACTTCGTTCTGATAAAGTACGGGATTTGGGGGTATTATTTAATAGCACTTTCACATTCAACGACCACGTTGATCATATTGCCAGTAAAGCTAGCGCTATGCTTGGTTTTGTCAAAAGAAGATCCAAAGAGTTCAATGATCCATTTGCTAATAAAATTTTGTACAGTGCCTTTGTCCGTTCTATTCTGGAGTATGCAAGCCCTGTGTGGTCTCCATTTTATTCTGTTAACATAGCTAGAATCGAATCTGTGCAGCGTAATTTCTTAAGATTTGCCCTTCGCAGTCATCCGTGGTCTGATCCGCTTATACTTCCATCTTATGTTGATCGTTTGAATCTTCTTTCGTTGGACTCCTTGGAGAACAGACGTGTGCACGCAAGAGTGGTTTTTGCTTTCAAAGTTATAACTGGAGTTATCGACTCTGCCCAATTGTTGTCTTCGATTAATTTCAATGTCCCGAATCGTTTTTTTTTTTTTTTTACAGAATGACCTGTGTTATATGCAATTTCGCCCTTTATGTGCAATGTACAAACACAGTCATGGAGGGAAGGAATGGGATTGGGAAGGTTGGGGAAGGGGAGTGAGAACGACCGTAGCGAGTAGAGAAGCTGGTATATTGCTTAGTTGTACTGGCTGCTCACTAACAAATATTTGCAGATGTTATGGGGAACTGAATGATAGAAAGCGAACAGAAACCATCTGCTGAGTATCTAAGCCTTCTTGAAGTGGAACTGTTTCACTTTTACACCGTTTCCCCATTTTATTGCGAATAATTTTTTATCACCAGTAGCAACTGAAAAATTTGCGCTTAAAAAAATCCCGTCCTTAGTAGGAATCGAATCCACGACCTATTGACTAAGAAGCAAGCACGCTGCCCACTACGCCACGGAAGCCTCGTGCCCTGAGATATAATGAATTTTGTAGAGTCCCACAGCATCGCACCAATTATGGATTTCATGAACCTGTTTCATCTATGCTCAGACTTTTCAATCAACACTTCTCACAGTTGGATTTTTACATGACCCCTAGCCAGGTAAAAAATCAACTCTCTTGAAGTTAAATTAAATTTTATTGTCACTTTTCATTTTAAAGCTTTCCATTTATTGTTTATTATCTTATCTTGTTGTTCCTTTATTATTTTAGTTTTTATATTACCTAGTCCTGCCATAAGTTCTGTCACATAATTTCTCACATTGGCAACAACTTTATTTTATGAGTGACATTTCAATATCGGCCAGTTTTATAAACGTCATAATGTTGTTGACAGTTGATGATCATTTAAAGTGTGTTCGTTAACGTGTGAAGATGGAATGGGGTGTAATAGAAAACCGAACTGCAGTGATTGCACTACATAAGTGTGAAAAATCCGCGAGTGAAATTTTCAAGTTGTTGTGCCCGTTAAAAATAACGCAAAGATTTGTGTATCGTGCGATCCAGAGATATAACGCGATCCAGACTATTGAAGATCGACCTCGTTCTGGACGTCCGCGTGATGTACGTTCTTCTGCTGCCATCAAAGCGGTCGAGAGTCGAATTCGTCGAAATCCGCTTCGTAAACAACGAATCATGGCTCGAGAGATGAACATCTCCACCCGAAGTATGTCTCGCATCATAAAATCTGACCTCGGGATGAGTGCCTTTCGACGATCAACGGGACATTTGCTGACTGAGCAGTTGAAGCAAATTAGGAGCACCAGATCGAAAGAATTCCTTCGGCGGTACGGCAACAACAAACATCGAGAAATTTTATTTACCGATGAAAAAATTTTTACGGTGGAGGAACATTTCAACCGCCAAAATGATAAGGTGTATGCCCACAGCTCCGCAGAAGCCCGAGAAGTTGCCACTAGGGTACAGCGAGGACATCATCCAGCATCAGTCATGGTATGGTGGGGTGTCAGCTACGAAGGGGTCACCGAGCTTCATTTTTGCGAAAAAGGTGTAAAAACTGCAGCGAAAAATTATCAAACGGACATCCTGGAGAGATGTGTGAAGCCGCTGAACTCTACGCTATTCAACAATCGACATTGGCTTTTCCAGCAAGATTCTGCGCCAGCCCACAAAGCTCGAACCACACAAGCGTGGTTGGAAACCAATATTCCACAGTTTATAAGGGCGACGGAATGGCCTTCTGGGAGCCCAGATTTGAATCCCCTGGACTACAAACTGTGGGCGGAGTTAGAGTCCATGGTGTGCACGAGACGACACCCAAATATCGAGAGCCTTAAGCGATCTTTGACAGAAGCAGTAGCTAATTTTCCGCTAGAAACAGTGCGTACTGCTATCGATGACTGGCCCAACAGATTAAAGAGCTGTGTTAAGGCTAAAGGCGGCCACTTTGAATAATTTGTTGCTTATTTTACTTCCATTAGTATGCCAAAATAAAATATATTTTCCTTTGTCAAAAACTCTTTTTCATTTATACAAAAATTGCCCATATACGTGTGACAGAACTTATGGCACGACTAGGTATATATTATTTATTTTTTCCTTATTATTGATTGTTATCTATTGTATTTTGTTATTTTATTTTTATTTTTATTTTATTTATTGACTTCTTATTTGATATTTTTTTAATTCCTATTGTTTTATAGTTAAGTTTTATTAATTTTTTTTTTGTATTATTTGTAGTAATCAGGCAGTTGATGAATAAACGAATATTATTATTATTATTATTAATTCGTTTCCTGTATATGTGTATGCTATGTCTACTTTCCCTTTAACTCTAATGTTAGTGCTATTGAAAATTTTGGCGATTTTACTTTATTATTCTAATAATAAAGTATTGTGATCGACACAGAAGAAAAAAAAATGTGCTACTCCGAAATTTTGTTTTTTAGCGTTTCATGACTAAATTAGCCTATGAATTAAAAAAAAAACATAAAAGAATTATGATTGGGCGTAAAGTCCAATCATATGATACTCTAGATGAAATGAGAAAGAGTTCAATGTACCGGAAAATATGTCACCTCCAATTCTTTTAAATAATTAATAGTGACTTTTGTATGGGAGGTGGTAGAAGGAGAGGAGGAAGGTTTGTAATTTTTGGATATGACACCTAATGTGGTATGCAAAATATTTCGTGCTGAATTTAAAGTTTGCAGCTTTCATTATTTTCAATTAGGACATAGTTTTCCTGAAATTGAGGCATTTGTATGGGAGGTGGCAGGGAAAGCGGAGCGTCTAAGATGATTTTGAAACTGCTTATCATATCATCCTTATCACCACGCTTTGGTTCAATTTCAAATTTGATAGTTCTAATATATTCGAAGGAGAAATGCTTTTCTTGAATTTAAAATACAGATATTTGTATGGGAGGGGGTAGAAGGAGTGAAAAGGAGCTGATAATTTTTTTAGCATTTATTGCAACTATTAAAAAACAAACTGTGGCAAAATTTTAAGATTATGCTTTTTCTAGTTTTAATGGAAATCGATATAATGCACTTAACAAAAATTATACATTTGTATGGGAGGGAGTAGAAGGAGTATACGGATCAAAACAAATTTTTTTCTCGTTATTGATATTTCTATTTTTATACTTTATGCAAAATATCAAGTTGATAGCTTTAACAGTTTCAAAGAAAAATAATTTAATTTAAATTTCAAAATTTCGTGAAATTTGTATGGGAGGGGGTAGAAGGAGTGATGTGAAGTTGATAATTTTTTCAATACTGATTGTAATTATATTAATATTAATTCTGGCAAAAAATAATTTTTACAACTTTGCTAGTTTCAATGAAAATCGAAAAAATGCATTTTTCCAAATTATGCATTTGTATGGGAGGGGGTAGAAGGAGTGAAGAGGAGCTGATAGTTTTTTTAGCATTTATTGAAATTATTAAAAGACAAATTCTGGCAAAATTCTAAGTTTATAATTTTTCTAGTTTTAATGCAAATCGATATAATGCACTTGACAAAAATTTTGCATTTGTATGGGAGGGGGTGGAAGGAGTGTACTGATCAAAACACATTTTTTTCTCGTTATTGATATTTTTATTTTTATACTTTATGCAAAATATCAAGTTGATAGCTTTAACAGTTTCGAAGAAAAGTAATTTAATTTAAATTTCAAAATTTCGTGAAATTTGTATGGGAGGGGGTAGAAGGAGTGAGGTGAAGTTGATAATTTTTTCAATTCTGATTGAAACTATAATAAAATTAATTCTGGCAAAAATTCGATTTTATAACTTTGCTAGTTTCAATGAAAATCGAAAAACTGCATTTTTCAAAATTATGCATTTGTATGGGAGGGGGTAGAAGGAGTGACGGGATGGGATCAATATTCCGCCATATTAATGACATCTATATCGTAATACTTTGACCCAAATTTCAAATTGATAGCTTAAATAGTTTCAAAGGAAAATCAATTTCTGGAAATTTCGGAATTTCGTGAAATTTGTATGGGAGGGGGTAGAAGGAGTGGGGGGATGTGGCCCGTTCACGAACTTAAAGTTTCTTTTTAGCTAAAAATGACACACAAAAAATTTCAGCACGATAGCTCAAAGCGTTCGAGAGTTATGCTGTAGACAGACGGACAGACGGACAGACAGACAGACAGACAGACGGACAGACGGACAGACAGCAACTCGGAATCGAAGTTTTTGAGCGACAACAAATATTTCTGTACCCTTGGCGGCTATGTGCGAGCATTATTTCTTAACGTTACAAACGGTAAGGCAAACACAATATACTCTCAGATTTCATCTAGAGTATAATTAACAACTATGTAGTTCTAGAATCTGACAAATTTGCGATTTGATGTCTGTGCTCTGTTCTGAGATATAAGGATTTGTAATTTTGAAAAGTGCGCTATTTTTAAATGCTCCCCATTTCCCCCACTACTATTATTTCCACATGTTATATTTTTTTCGTGTTTTCCTAGTATAGCTTAATATATGTTTAAAGTTTAAGCTTAAAAGATAGTTGAGATATTCATTTTTAAGTATTTTTCTTTGCACCCCCTGACCATCACCCTTACAATAATTAGCCACCCTCTAAGTTGATTTTGGCGGAGCTATTTGCCACCTTAATGGTTTCAAAATATGATTTATGATGTTTTTTACGATAAGTAATTTCGATATATCGAAGATATATCATTTGAAAAAAAATAATTCTGCCGACAATTTGTTTTTAGCTCCCCCCTTTTCGGACGCCAATGGATAAAAAAAATTGAATTATTTTTAAAGTTTGTCCCACAGCCCTGTCTATATCTCTACTAATTTTCAGCTTCCTATCTGTATTCGTGGTGGAAATATCAGTAAGTATAGATTTTAACTCTTTCCCTCCCCCGCCTCCTCCCTTCCACCTAACACTCCACAAAATTTAGAAAATAGAGCTCACTTACTCATTCAACAATCCACCCAAAAACGAACACTCTACCTTTAACAGATTTTTATACTCTAGATGAAATCTGAGAGTATATTGTGTTTGCCTTACCGTTTGTAACGTTAAGAAATAATGCTCGCACATAGCCGCCAAGGGTACAGAAATATTTGTTGTCGCTCAAAAACTTCGATTCCGAGTTGCTGTCTGTCCGTCTGTCCGTCTGTCTGTCTGTCTGTCTGTCCGTCTGTTCGTCTGTCTACAGCATAACTCTCGAACGCTTTGAGCTATCGTGCTGAAATTTTTTGTGTGTCATTTTTAGCTAAAAAGAAACTTTAAGTTCGTGAACGGGCCACATCCCCCCACTCCTTCTACCCCCTCCCATACAAATTTCACGAAATTCCGAAATTTCCAGAAATTGATTTTTCTTTGAAACTATTTAAGCTATCAATTTGAAATTTGGGTCAAAGTATTACGATACAGATATCATTAATATGGCGGAATATTGATCCCATCCCGTCACTCCTTCTACCCCCTCCCATACAAATGCATAATTTTGAAAAATGCAGTTTTTCGATTTTCATTGAAACTAGCAAAGTTATAAAATCGAATTTTTGCCAGAATTAATTTTATTATAGTTTCAATCAGAATTGAAAAAATTATCAACTTCACCTCACTCCTTCTACCCCCTCCCATACAAATTTCACGAAATTTTGAAATTTAAATTAAATTACTTTTCTTCGAAACTGTTAAAGCTATCAACTTGATATTTTGCATAAAGTATAAAAATAAAAATATCAATAACGAGAAAAAAATGTGTTTTGATCAGTACACTCCTTCCACCCCCTCCCATACAAATGCAAAATTTTTGTCAAGTGCATTATATCGATTTGCATTAAAACTAGAAAAATTATAAACTTAGAATTTTGCCAGAATTTGTCTTTTAATAATTTCAATAAATGCTAAAAAAACTATCAGCTCCTCTTCACTCCTTCTACCCCCTCCCATACAAATGCATAATTTGGAAAAATGCATTTTTTCGATTTTCATTGAAACTAGCAAAGTTGTAAAAATTATTTTTTGCCAGAATTAATATTAATATAATTGCAATCAGTATTGAAAAAATTATCAACTTCACATCACTCCTTCTACCCCCTCCCATACAAATTTCACGAAATTTTGAAATTTAAATTAAATTATTTTTCTTTGAAACTGTTAAAGCTATCAACTTGATATTTTGCATAAAGTATAAAAATAGAAATATCAATAACGAGAAAAAAATTTGTTTTGATCCGTATACTCCTTCTACTCCCTCCCATACAAATGTATAATTTTTGTTAAGTGCATTATATCGATTTCCATTAAAACTAGAAAAAGCATAATCTTAAAATTTTGCCACAGTTTGTTTTTTAAAAGTTGCAATAAATGCTAAAAAAATTATCAGCTCCTTTTCACTCCTTCTACCCCCTCCCATACAAATATCTGTATTTTAAATTCAAGAAAAGCATTTCTCCTTCGAATATATTAGAACTATGAAATTTGAAATTGAACCAAAGCGTGGTGATAAGGATGATATGATAAGCAGTTTCAAAATCATCTTAGACGCTCCACTTTCCCTGCCACCTCCCATACAAATGCCTCAATTTCAGGAAAACTATGTCCCAATTGAAAATAATGAAAGCTGCAAACTTTAAATTCAGCACGAAATATTTTGCATACCACATTAGGTGTCATATCCAAAAATTACAAACCTTCCTCCTCTCCTTCTACCACCTCCCATACAAAAGTCACTATTAATTATTTAAAAGAATTGGAGGTGACATATTTTCCGGTACATTGAACTCTTTCTCATTTCATCTAGAGTATCATATGATTGGGCTTTACGCCCAATCATAATTCTTTTATGTTTTTGGTAAAAGTTTTAAGTTGGAGGGAGGGGAGGGAAGTGGTAACCAAAAATGTCGAAAATTTTGAGTGATTTTTTTAGGACTCCGGTGAAAGATACAAAGTTTAAATTTTGCATGTGGATACATCTGTTTAATATACATAGAAAAAAAAAATAAACGAAATATTAACTGGTCGAAAACCTTTAAAATTTCTACCCCCTCCTATTCAAAATTATTTTTTCGACCATTTTCAAGAAATCAATTATCACCTAACTATTGAAAGCTATAAATTTGAAATTTTGCATAAAACTTACAAAAATAGTTGAAACGAAATTGCGTCAAAAGTTTTGAGAACGCACCTGCACTTCTACCCCCTCCCATACAAAGATATGATGCCGACCAATTTCATTAAATCAACTAATAACCAATAAATTAAAAGCTACGAACTTGAAATTTTGTACAAGCCCATTATAAGAGAAATGAAATAAAACTGCATTACAAATTTTATGACTGCCTTACCTGCTCTACCCCCTCCTTTACAAATGTTCGGTTTCGTGAATGTAAAATACAGCGAATTTTCTGAAAATTCTATGCAACTTCGTCTATGAAACACATTCTATACAGAGAATATTGGACGTGATTCAAGCAATCAATTAAAAAGCTAACATCCTAAGAAGCTATTAACATTCATCCACCCACTAACACTATTACCCCTCGCCCTCCCCTCATAAAAATCCAAACTTACAGAAACGAATGAAACATTGTTAAATTGACAACACCCCTGCCCAAGAATTCCCTTTCACTTAGTTTTTCCTAACCACTCTAAGCTGCATACTGACTTTCCACTCATCCGTAACTTGCTCCAAGAATAATAAAGTTTCGCCCGACTTGTTGGCAGTTTTTTATTTACAATATTGACGTTCATTGATTCAAGATTTTTTATCTGCGGTGATTTGAACTTCCTGGAATGATCGTTCTTCTCTACCGGTGTCTCCAAACTCATACTCCTCATGGATATCTTTCTATAGTTTGCTCTAAAGTTTGTACGGCTAAGAATTAAGGCTCGAAGAAAAAAATGAATGATACAGAAGTTAACATTCTACTTCAACAATGCACTACAGCCCAAATCGGGCCTTGGCCTCCTGACCTTCAGGTTCCTTAACATTTTTTGTTTTTCATTATTTATTGTGGATGGATTGTTAGCCCTTCGCACAACCCTCTATCTACGAATTTTTCATTTTCGCACATAGAGGTAACCAAGGTATATCCAAGCAGGCAGTGTGTAGGAGTTATATATTACGTCGACCGAGATTTGAACTCATGACCTTCGCATTGTAAGACTAACACGCTACCCACTAGGCTACACCCTAGTGTAGAAGTTAATATTATCACTCAAAAATCTCAAAACCGGATGTCCGTCCGTCCGTTCGTCCGTTCGCTCTCTAGCTTGAGAACGAGTTGAGCTAGAAAGCTCAAATTTTGTAAACGTCGTTTTTGACTAAAAAGTAAGGTCAAATTCGTGAACAGGTGAAATCGCTCCACCCCTTCTACCCCTTCCCATACAAAATGACACAATTGCGCATTTCAACATTAAACGGATTTGCTCGAAAACAATAAAAGCTATTGGCCTGAAATTTGGAATATGTTACTTTTATGATAAAATCAATCCACTGTATAAAAATGATGTCCTCGCCCTCCTTCTACCACCTCCCACACAAACTGTCATGAATTACTCTAAGACAATTTAGTCAGTGCGTATAAAATTTAGCGAGCTGAAATTGTGCACTAAATATTTATTTAAAATTATTAGTAAGGCCAAAAAATATTAGACAATTAGCTTTACCCCTTCTACCCCTCCCATACAAAATGACACAATTTCACAATTTGACAATAAATGGATTTGCTCGAAAAGTATAAAATTTCGGGATATATTACTTTCATAATAATTTCAATCTACAGTATGAAAATTATTTGCTTCTTCCATCTTCTTCCACCCCCTCTCATACAAACTACACTTTTTCATGAAATGCTCTAAGCCGATTTTATCAAAACATACAACATTCATCGAGCTTACATTTTGTAATAAATACTTTATTAGCATTATCACTAAGATCAGAAAAAAATATTTGATTAGCTTCACTGCTTCTACCCTCTACCATACAATATGACACAGTTTAAAAATTTCACAAAAAATCTATTTTCGTGAAAAGTATGAATGTTACTAGTCTAAAATTTAAGAGATGTCAATTCTATAATATTTTTAGTTATTTCTGAAAAAATCACTAAGATCCACCCACTCTTGCTACCACCTCCCATACAAACTGCTCATTTTCACTAAATCTAACACACTAATTTTCTCAGCTCCTAATCAATTTTTGGAGTAATTATTTTGTATAAAACATTTTTATAGCTACTTTAGCATGATGGAGAAAAAATTAGTTCAATGCTATCACCCCTTCTTACATTCACCATACAAAATTTCTTGGGATCACAAGAAATTCTATTTCATCTAGAGTATCGTAAAATTACGCTTTACGCGCAACCGTAGCCCTGTTATGTTTTCATCAGGATTTGCTCACTTTATCACCATAATGTGATCAAAAATTACCGTCGCGCTATATTTCTTTCCTCCATCGGCTTATTTCCCCCTAACCCTTATCATCCTCCGCTAAGTGTTACGTTTACATTTTTTAGCAACAATATTACAATACTGAGGCCAATATCTAAACTCAATTTTCTTAAGGGAAATCATTCTGAAATAAGTCGTAAGTTGAGTGATATTAATTGGTTTGATATTTTCTCCGAAATTTCAACCACATCATCTAAAATCATACTCCACGAAAGACTGTCATTTTTCAAGAAGGAATCATCGTGTTTGTTTGTCTCCGCCAGTTATTCCATGCATAACAAATTAAAATATTCAAAACGTCCTCCTGGAAATTGGTATACTTTTGCCCGGTAGCAATGTACATTATCTTATGAGGTCCTTTCAGCCGATAATGTCCTGTTGGTATTCCTGTTACGATTCATACCTTGTTAGTGTGCATTTTGAGCAGCTGTTCCTTAGCCTGGCTGAGACTATACAATCGCTGCTTACTAAATCAAATGTTAATGCTCTACACAGATTATCATAGTTTAAAAACGAAAATTCTCATTTAAACTTTTTTTTGTTGTTAAACAAATCACGTCAAAAATCCTATACAAATGTTAATCTTATTTAATTTCCTTCGAAAGCCACGTCATAAAACTTAAGTTCCGACCCTTTCAGCACCCTCCTCAACCCTAGAAAGACCAATTTTCATGTCTCTTCTTCTCTCTTCTGTATACGACATTAATTTCGCAGGAATGTGTTTTTTTTATGCTTAAAACCCTCTTAATTACGAGTCAACAAGAATGGGAAATGAGTTGTAAAAGTCACATAAAGCCACAAACTTGATACAGAAAAACATTACATTAAATAAATATACGAGTATATGCATGAATACATGCATATATTTATATTTCATTTTTTGTGTTACTTTTGTTTTTCCACTTTTCTCTCCCCACCCCTCTCCTTTTCTGCTGACGGCATATTTATACAAAGGGTAGTTTTATTCGACCTCATTCATATAAATGATAAAATAGTCCATCATCATGGGGATTTTTAATGAAAACTCATCCTGTATCCATACGAGAATTAAATGTGATAATAAAGAGTTTTTGTATTATTTTCATGGAGGTTATTATATAAGAGATTTAAAAAAAAAACTTTCAAAGGTTTTAATGTTATTGTTGAAAGACCATTTAAAAAATCAGTTGAATTTCGACTAGCTGGGAAAATTATACCCAAATTCAAGTTGATTGAATTATTAGATTTTAATCGAATTTATTTTAAAATCGTCAAGTTTTTATTACTGGAGTAGTAGGGGTATTAGAATAGTTTTAGAATTGCGGCCAAAACAAAAAAGTTTTGATAATAACTCTAGATCTGAAGAAAATAGATTTTCAAAAATTTTAACTGCTTCAGTTTTTAAAATTTTGAGTCAAATTTTTGGATTTAATATTCAATTTTTATGTGATCTAGAAACCATGCTTTTCTTACCCAACCAAATTTGAACAATTCTAAATGGGTGTCTGGGTGTAGCCTAGTGGATAGCTGTGTTGATCTATAATGCGAAGGTCGTGAGCTTAAATTATGATTGACGCATAATTCTACGACACTGTCTACGTGGGTATAACTGGGTCACCTCAATCTGCGAACATGAAAATTCGCAGATAGAGGGTTGTGCGAAAGGCTAACAACCCTTCCACAATAACAAATAAAATGTTTAACCTGAAGGTCAGGAAGCCAAAGCCTGATTTGGCCATAATGCCATTGAAGAAGAAGAAATGGTTGACTAGCTAAGAAACTAAGTCTCATTGATAAATGCTCAAATTTCTGTCCGTTATTACGAGGTGATTTAAAAATCAAAATTTGCTACAAATTACCAAAAATCGGCCACCAGATATCTAGGTGATCTGCAATAAATTACTGAAAATTACACGGCTAATCTGGGAAGTAATAGTCATGGCTATTTGTTTGCTGTTTTTCAATTTTTCTCTTCTTATTATTTCTGCATGTTTTCGAAACCTTGTACAATTTCGAGTACACAACTACAGCGAAATTTTCTCGCGCGATATTTATAAACATTACGGCAACCAAAAATAGTATGACATGAGAGACGATTGAACTAAAAATAGTCGGACGACCACTTTGGCATCGTCGGCCAAATCGACAACAACCACAACACAAACTACACGTCTCGCGTATAGTATTCGCTCCGATGGCCAACATTTGGTTAAGAACGATAGCCCAATTCGTTCACACTGTCCAATGAAGCTATCGCGAATTTTAGTTCGGCTCGAACTAAGCCCACTTCCAAAAATACCAAACTAAATAATTAACGACATCGAGATTGACAAGTGATAAAGTTCCTGTCGTAAGGACCGTACCCTGGTGCGATGCCAAGTAGGTCACCGATCGGCTAGGAAACAGCTTTCTCACCCTACCGCCGTTTCCGAGCACCTGAAGGAACCTCTCGGAGCAACCATATACGAGGTGTTCATTGACCGAAAATTTAATTTCTTCAACTCATGCAAGCCGGGTAGCACCTTACCCTTTCCTGGCAAATTGTGGGTGGATGGTGTGTCGATGATTGTGCTGGTCGGTGGCGGTAATAAAAAACATTCACAAACCAAAATATAAACGAAAAAAAAAAACTACAGACAAAAGTCAAGAAATCATGGCGACCGACAACGGAAGAGGGTGAAGAACTTTGGCTGTTTTGGGGATCGTTATTAATAGCGGCTAAAAGTCACAGCCATGGGGTGGATTTCGAACGATTTTATGACTGGTCATGAAAAGTCTATAAAAATAATTCGAAGGGTAGTGATGTGGCGCGGTGTCGACGAAACATTCACAGCAAAAAAAGCGGTGGTGGTTTGGCGATGAAAGAGCGAGTTGAAAAGCTATCCACGTGACATTAATTTTTGTCATCTTTCGGGGGTGGATTTGCGAATCCATGTGATATGGAGTCATGCTTACGTGGCATGTTTTCCCTTTTTAAGAATTTTTCTTGTTTCGTTTACGATGGAATTTTATAGCGGGGTAGTAGTTGAAAAGGACTGTATTATTGGAATGTGACGATTTTATCAACGAAAATTGAAAATTGACGGATTGAAGTTTGCCATAAAATGCGATTTTGTTTAATATTGATAAATTGTATTTAATAAAAGTTAATATTCTTGACTTGAACTTTTAAAATCAATCAAGTAAAAGGATGGTCAGAATGCTTGCATCCCAAACAATTACGACCATAGCTGTGTCCAAAACTATATCACACACGTATCAAGAACACTTCTAATAATATTCCATTTTCATTAAATATGCACCCGGAAAAGCCCTAGCTATCAATTTATTTACTGTACGATTCAATGAATTCGAATTGGATCGAATCGATTTCGATGTAAACTAGAAAATTTGAAAATTGCGAACGATGAAAATCTGAATATTTCTATTAAATTTGGAAAATATAATTTTAGAGTTATACGAACATATATACCAATTTCCGATCAAATAAAATTCGATGAAATGAATCATTTTTGTTTACATTACCAATATATACGGAATTGTTGTTTTCAGAGAAATATGTAGAAGGGCATTTGTAGTATTTTTGGTAGGTCCGAGAATTTCGTATTTTTGGGGACTTCATTTTGAAACAAACAAATGCAGCAAAGCAAAAATTACACCTTTTGACGTCAAAGAATAATCGCATTAGGCTCCATGCTGTTTAATATTGGATTGTTGAAATAGAACAATTCTTTCAATATTAAAATACTGTTGGTTTGATGTTGACGCCTTTCCATGAATATCAATAAAAAACTCAATATCGTTCGTAAAAGCAATCAGCAGTTCGTCTTTTGTTTGCAGTATATAAAATTCGTTTACATAAAGTAGGAACAGAAGTGGTCCTAAGACGGTTCCTTGTGGTACTCCGTGATCGAAAGACTGGCATTAACTTATAGTATCCAATACTTCCCCTTCAAGGGGGTAGTTGTAGGATGAGGTTTTACCAATTCCTGCAACTATCTTTGGAGACTAGCGACTCCACGGACCTGAGCTAACTATCCACCTGTGGGAAGGCGGCTGTAGAATTCACCCACGGCCAGTCCTGCTTGCCCTAAAAATGGCAAATGGATACTCACTGGATCACGGACTTATTACCCATGATCTTAAGACCTAACTGATACGAGAAACGGATACATCGCCTCGGATATGGACTGATTCTACGGTAACGACTTTTGGCCTTCGAAAACGGACTATGATTGGCTTCTGGAACGTTCGAACATCGAATGACGGGGGAAGAGCTGGGGTTACTCGGTCCTTGCACCGCCAATCAGTGATCGACCGTGAAATGGAGCACTATAACATCCAAATCTTGGACTTGAGCGAGGTCAGGTGGACAAGATCAGGAGAAGAACGAACTCCTAGCGGAAACACTATCCTGTACATTGGCCCTGAAAGTGAAGCCAGAAATGGCGTGGCGTTCGTTCTTACGCCGAGAGCGAGAAACAGTCTCATTAGCTGGGAACCAATCTCGGATAGGATTATCGTCGTCAGGTTCAGGACCAGTGTCAGAAACGTCACAATTCTGCAGTGCTACGCACCAACTAATACCGCAACATATGGTGACAAAGAGGAGTTTTATAGCCAACTGAGTGCCACTTTCGAACGTGTTCCAAGAGGTAATTATTATCATCTCGGGAGATATGAACGCCCAGGTTGGATCAGACAACACTGGACTAGAACACGTCATGGGGAGGCATGGTGACCCTTAAATCGACGCATCACGACCTTAATCCATTAAGAGACCCGAAAACGGCGAATTATTTGTGGAGTTTTGTAGTACTCGGTAAATGGTCATCGGAAGGACCCTTTTTCCACACAAGAGTCATCATAAAACATCTTGGGTTTCCCCTGATGGTGTTACTTAGAACCAGATCGACCATTTGGCTATAAGTCGCCGATGGAGAAGATGTGTCCTCGATGTGCGAGCGAAACGTGGAGCTGACGTGGGGAGCGAGCACCGCTTGATGGTTGCCTGCTTGAGATTGTGTATAGCAGCTATCCAATGACCACAAATTCTTCAAATGAAGCGCAAGCTTAATGTGGATAAACTCAGCGATCCCAACAAAAACGCGAATACACCACTACTCTACGCGAAAAGTCATCCACATTGGGTGAACATGAAATGCGCACACTGGACGCCAATTGGGAGGCAACCAGAAACACTTTTCTAACTAGTGCTGAAGAATCTGTAGGATATGCGCAAAGCGGTGAGAAACCCTGGATGTCGCAAGACACATGGGACAAGGTTGGCAATCGGAAAAAAGCCAAATTGGCAATCATCTCTCAACCCGATGTCAACCAACGAACGCCCGACTTGAAGCAGAACTACCGCGAAGCTCATATACAGCTGAAAAAGGCTGTTAGACCCGATAAGAGAAAGGCCATTGAAGATCTGGCAAACAAGGCAGAATCTGCGGCTTACCTTGGGGATATGGGTTCACTATTTAAAATCATGAAACAGTTGACGAACAGGAATTTCACCGCCAACCACCTGGTGAGAGATGTCAACGGAACTCTCCTTAATATGAGTGAACACCAGTTGTGACGATGGAAGGAATACTTCTCTGATATTTTAAACATTTTGTCAGAGGAAGATATTCCGGAAACAGAACAACTTCCAAACATCCAACCGCAACAATCCTCTATTAGGGACGATCCCCCAGATAAGGAAGAGATAGTTTCCGCCATTCGGTCAATGGCGGGAAGGAAAGCTCCAGGTATAGACGGACTACCAACCGAACTCCTCAAAGCGGACCCAGAAATACCAGCCGATATACTCCTCCTACTCTTCACTAAAGTGTGAAATGGGGAAAGATATCCGATTGAATGGAAGGAGGACGTCATTGTGAAGATTCCGAAGAAGGGCGACCTTCGGGATTGTGGCAATTGGCGTGGTATATATCTACTTACTGCCGTTTCAAAAATTATGGCTAAGGTAATTCTCAATAGGATTAGTGATGTCGTCGAGAGCACTCTCAAAGTTTATCAGGCTGGATTCCGTAAAGGGTCGTCTTGTACCGACCACACAAATACCCTACGGATAATATTAGAGCAGTCAGCCGAAATGGGTTCGCCACTACATCTCATGTTTGTGGACTTCGAGAAGGCTTTCGATAGCGTTAAGCGAGATTACATATGGAATGCTTTGCGTAGGAGAGGTATTCCAGATAAGGTCATAGCTATGATTAAAGAATCCTACGAAGATGCAAGGTGTCGCGTCTTGCATAGAGGAGAGCTGTCGGAGAGCTTCCCTGTGCGAACGGGTGTCAGACAAGGCTGCATATTATCGCCAGCCCTGTTTCTGGTGGTAATAAATGACATCTTGAAAGCTGCACTGGAAGGTGGGGAAGGTAAAGGTCTTCAATGGAGACTATTTAACATCTTACGTCACCTTTATTATGCTGATGACGTGTGTTTGCTTGCACATAACCGTTCGGACTTAGAGTCAAATGTTCGCTCGTTGCATTCTAAATGCAATGAGGCGGAACTGAAAATAAATGTGCGTAAAACCAAGTACATGCACATGGGTTCGAACGCAAGCACACCGATTGTCCTTAACGGATAGGATGTGTAAGAAGTGCAAGATTTTTGCTGTCTTGGAAGCATTGTCAGCATGGACGGCGGAGCCGAAAAAAATGTTGAGGCTTGGCTAAATAAAGTTCGTCAGGCCTTCGGTATCCTTTCCCCTTTCTGGAGGTTAAGAGAGATCTCCCTTCGCACGAAGATGCGAGTTTTTGACGCATGCGTTCAATCCGTGTTGTTATGTGGTTGTACTACGTGGAAAGTGACCGTTCGACTTATCAAGAAACTACAGACTTTCGTAAGCCAATGCCTCCGGCGCATTTTAGGAATATTCTGGCCAGACGTAATCTCCAACGACGAACTTTGGAGTACAACTCGCCAGATTAAAATAGGTATTGAGATTCAACGGCGGAAGTGGCAGTGGATCGGTCACACTTTGAGGAAACCAGAGCGAAACATCGCAAAACAGGCTCTGGATTATAGTCCTCAAGGAAGACGTCGGGTTGGTCAACCATGTAATACATGGAAGCGAGCAATGAGCAGGAGACCAGAGGAATAAACAAGTCCTGGCAACAGCTTAAGGCCGATGCTCAGGATCGCGCCTTGTGGAAGAAAGTTGTTTCTGTCCTATGCTCCTATAGGGGGTCTTAACAGGAATTTGATTGATCCAATACTTTGATGTATTGATGATTAATAAAGCTATAGTATGATACGACGGCTCCTGAGCCCGAACTGACGGTCTGCGAGAACTTTCATTTTCTCCTTTAATCGAATTTTCGAAGCCTTTTTCACAATTTTAACAATCTTTGATAAAACAGACATCGTTCAGTTGTTGCTTATGCGTTTGTTGCTTCCACCTTTGTATATAGGAGCAACCACACCTGATTTGTATTTACTTACTTACTTACGATGGTGCTACACTCCAAATCGGACTTTGGCCTCCTGAATACTTTGCCTGCTGATTTGTACAGATTTGAAAAATTATTCATTCCTTTGGCCTTTAACTGCTCATTTCTATGTGCTGAATGGTCAAACAACCCGACGTATTTCCTGAATGTTATAATACCGAGCTCGTTTGTAGATGTTTTGCTCTGGCTTTGTCACCGTTTTATCGATCCACTGCCATTTTTTTCCATTGAATCTTCCCTATATTATTTTGTCGATTTATACTCCAAAGTTCGTTGTTGGGAATGATATCTAAGCAGAATATCACTAAAATGTATCGAAGACTTACAAAAGTTTGCACTTTCTTGTTTAGCTTCCCGGTAACTTTCCTTGTAGTGCGATTGACGTAAGCGCCAAACACATGCAGCTTCCCGCGAGAGAAGAAATCTCTTTTAAGCTCTAGAATTGGGAAAAAACATCGAAAGCCTACCGATACTGCAAGACAAAATTATTGCCATAGATTCACTTTTCCTAAAGAACATAAATATATAACGTACGATGGGAGGTCAAAAATTACGTGGAATGACAGGGAAAGGGGTGGGGGGCTGTAAAATTAAACAAGTTATAATTTTTCCTTTTCAATATATTCTCCCTTATACCTAATACATTTATCACATCTCTCACAATGTTTATTAATTCCTTCTAAAAAAAAATGTTTTAACAAGGCCTTCAAAATATCCTGATATTGCTGACTTAGCCTCTTCATCGTTGGTAAATTTTATTCTGCGAAATTCTATCTTCAAGCAGTAATATCAACAAAAGAGGTGAGTCACTTTTGGAGTATCTTACTACTAACAACCTAGACGTAATAAATAAAAGTAACACACCGACTTTCATTAACTCAGTTAGGCAGGAAGTACTTGACCTAACCATAACAAACCCCTGCCTGGCTGACAAGTGCGAAAATTGGCACGTATTAAAGGAAGCCTCATTATCAGATCATAGGCATATCTGTTTTGATATTAAGACTTCATTTGAATTTATAGGACAATACAGAAACCCTAAACGCATCAACTGGAATCTGTACCAGTCAGTCTTGGAATTTGAACTAGGTATCGAAGAAGAATCAATAAGCAGCCCAGACTGCATTGATAAAATCACGAACAAACTCGTAAACAATATAATTAATGCTTATGAACAAAGTTGTCCTGCTCTACAAAAAAAAGGGGCCAACAAACACCTTGGTGGAACGAGGAACTAGCGGCAAAACGCGAGCAAACTAGGAAATTGTTCAATAGAGCAAAGACCTTTGGGAACTGGGACGAATACAGAGAGTCTCTAACCGAATATAACAATCTTCTAAAAAAGTTGAAAAGAGAGTCTTGGAGAAGAATCTGTGAAGAGATAGATGATCTCCCAACAGCCTCAAGACATCAAAAGGTGTTATCAAAAGACACCCCGATAAATATCGGACTTTTGGAGAGACCGGATGGGTCCTCTACTAAAAGCAGTATGGAAACCCTTGAGGTGTTATTAGCAACATATTTTCCAGGCTGCAAAATAATAAACAACAATGAGGATTTAGAGGCGGAGGAAAGGACATATCGTCATCCTCCGCACAGCAAAAGCATTGCTGGTAAAATCTTCACTCCGGAAAAAATCAGATGGGCGATCAACACCTTTAAGCCATACAAATCAGCCGGAGTAGATAAAATATTCCCCGCATTACTGCAGAAAGGGTTAGAGATCTTAATGCCAATAATGATAAGGATCTTTAAAGCCAGCTTTATTTGGGGATACATCCCGAAAATTTGGACGAAAGCGAGGGTGGTATTTGTACCGAAGGCGGGGAATCGTCCCGTTGATCAGCCTAAGTCATATCGTCCTATAAGCCTTACCTCCTTCTTCGTCAAAACGATGGAGAAGTTAGTGGACATACACTTAAGAACAGGACCAGACAAGGTTCGTCTTAATACTAATCAACATGCATACCAAAAGGGCAAATCAACAGAGTCAGCACTTCACGTTCTGGACTTTGCGCATTCCTAGATATAGAAGGAGAATTTGACAATACTCCCCACGAAGCCATAATAGCGGCGGCTAGGAAAAAGGGTTTGGAAACGGTTAGATGGATACATGCCATGCTAAGGAGCCGAATGACAATCATGGATCTAGGTGATAGCACATTGATTGCACAGACCTATGGAGTCTGTCCCCAAGGTGGGGTACTATCTCCACTTCTTTGGTCAATTTTAGTAGATGAGCTCCTAGACCGTCTAACAGAACAGGGATACGAGGCAATAGGATATGCCGATGACCTCGTCGTTATCATTAGAGGCAAACATGATTTAATTATATTGGAAAGAATACAATCAGCCTTAGAAATGATAATTGAACTGGTGTCAGTCTAAGAACTTGAACATCAACCCAAGTAAGACTGAGTTAGTACCATTTACAAATAGAAGGTACATCATACCCCCTTCAATAAATGGTATAATAATACCCTTTTCAGATGAGGTAAAATATCTAGGTGTCATACTAGATAGCAAACTCAACTGGAACAAACATATAGAATGGACTCATGCCAAAGCACTAAAGGCATTTTGGGCCTGTTAAAGCTTATTTGGCAGAAAATGGGGACTAAAGCCCAAAATGATTTACTGGTGCTACACAACAATCATTCTTCCAATAGTCACGTACGGATCAACGATTTGGTGGACTAAAACTTTACAAAGAAAAGCACAGCTTACGCTACAAAAAATCCAAAGGCTAGCTTGTCTTGGTATTACAGGAGCTATGAAAACCTGTCCTACAGTGGCAATGGAAATGTTCCTTAACATCCCTCCGATACATCTCCAAATAAAAAAGGAAGCTATCAAAGGGGTGTTACGCATACAGAGGGAAAAGAAGTACAAACCAGACTTAAGAGGCCACCGCAAAATCCTAAGAAACCCAATATTGGAGGTTCTAACCTCCACATTATCGGACGCTATGCTGACAAAATTTAACTTTGAAACCCCCTTCAAAGTTATAATCAGAGAACGCAAGAACTGGCAATCCACGCTAACTGAAATGGAATAGGGATCAACCATCTGGTATACAAATGGTTCGCGCTCCTCTGAGGGGACAGGAGCCGGAGTCAAAGGTCCTAACTTCTCGGTTTCAAAACCACTTGGCAAAGAAGCCACAATCTTCCAAGCCGAACTAATTGCAATAGAGCTATGTATTCAAGAGAATATAAGGAGAGCTCATCGCAACAAATCAATTTATATCCTATCGGATAGTCAGGCGGCTCTCAAAGCCCTAACATCCAATAAACACGGATCAAGGTTAGTTTGGGACTGCCTTCAAGACCTAATCATCCTGGGGAAAAGGAACAACGTAACCTTAATGTGGGTACCAGGACATATAGGAATTGAAGGAAACGAAGAGGCTGATCGCCTTGCAAAAAATGGCGTGGAAAAAGCTTTATTGGTCCAGAGCCATTCTGCGGAAAATCAAAAGGGCATCATATCTTGATACTTAAGAAATGGGTTGAACAAGAACATAAAATCTACTGGAATAGACTTCCAGGCTTATCAACCTCAAAAAAACTAATCATACCACAAAAAAAAAACAAAGTGGAGGATAAATTCAGAAAGAGTGATATTAGTACTCTAATCGGCCTAATAACGGGCACAGTGGAGTGAACCACCACCTCAATAATATGGGCTTAGCTGAAACCGACATCTGCCGCCTGTGTCTCGAAGACTCAGAAACGACAATACATATCCTGTGCCACTGTGAAGCAGTGGCAAAGAAAAGGCATAATCTTCTTGGAAAGGTTTCCTTTCCACCGAGGAACTAGCCAACATGGCTCCCTTACAGATACTAAGATTAGCTAAAGCTATAGAGTTATGGTAGGGTGTAGGGGCAATAATCGCACAATAGGCCGGAGAGGCTGCAGTGCTCTTGTTTCCCTAATATAAAATAAATAATAAATAAATCTTCAGTTTCGGGAACAAATAATAATCCGAAGGGGCCAGATCTGGACTATAAGAAGGGTGGTTCAATATTCCGTAGGCGCATGTAGGACAGCCATTGCAACGTGGCCCTTGTGAACAGACGCGTTGTCGTGCAAAAGCACCACACCTCGAGTTCAGTTTCCTCCTCCTTTTTTTTCTTTCTTTTAATTTTTATAGCAGGTTGGCATAGTATCACCCCGTGATATTTTGTCCTTTTTCTTTACAGCCGATCATAAAAATCCGCTCTCTATCCCAAAAAATAGTGGCTTTGATTTTTCCGGCGAATTGTGGGACCTTGAACTTCTTCGGAGGTGAAGCGCCTTTACAAAGCCACTGCTTTGATTCAGGCTCATAATGATGAACCCAAGTTTCGTCTCCAATAACAACAACAAACCAAGTTTCTACACTTTTTCAACGATTTTTGAGGAAGAGGCCTCAATCGGCCGGCTCGAATGTTTTTCATCTTCAATTGACTCTCTGTCTAGCCTGAATAAACTATGCCACTAATAAATCACCGTTTTTCCAGAACAAGCGTCCTTGTAAACGGATGACATATTTTCTAAAATAATTTGTGGTATTTTTCCTTGCTTGGTAAGGAACTTTACGACATCACGAAACTCAATTTTGCTCATAGCGTTTTCTTTCCGAATGACTTGTTGATTTGGCGATAACTAAAATGTTAGTAATTCGATTTGACAGAAATTTTGTATTTTTACCTGTATTGAGTGTTAGAATACCTACAGGTAAAAATATTTGCCCCCTCCCTTGTCCATACCCTTCAACTTTTTGACCTCCCCTTGTTTATATTAATTAAAAAAACATAACAAAACTACGATTGGGCATAAAGCACAATCGTGCGATACTCTAGTTGAAAAAGAAATTTTTTGATTTCGATAAATTTTACAGGTGTTGACGACATTGAATTAATTTTTTCTCATCACGCTAAAGCTGCTATCAAAATGTTTTACACAAAAATTAGGATAACAAATTTAATAGGTACTGAAAAAATTAGTTTATTGGATTTAACCCAATTATGGGAGGTGGTAGAAGGAGGAGCGAGTCCTTAATGACTTTTTCACAAATAACTATAAACATCATGCTTTTGAAATATTTTAAATTGTAGAGCAGTAGCATTCATACTTTACAGGAAAATCCTCTTTTTGTAAGGGTGTGAAATTGTGTCAGATTGTAGAGAAGGGGGTAGAAGGAGTACAGCTAATAGCATTATTTTTTTTGGCTTTACTAATAATTCTGAATAAATATTAAGTGCACAATTTCAGCTCGATGAATTTTATACGCACTGAGTTGTTGTTTTAGAGTATTTCATGAGAAAGTACATTTTGTATGGGAGGTGGTGGAAGGAAGGGGAGGACTTAAATAATTTTTATATGGTAGGTTTAAATCATCATAAAAGTAGTATATTCCAAATTTCAGATCAATATGCTTTTCAAATCCGTTTATTGTCGAATTCCAAAATTGCATCATTTTGTATGGGAGGAAAAAGAAGGGGTAAATCTATTTAATTATCCAATTGTTTTTTGGCTTAGTAATAATTCTAAATAAGTTATTAATGGAAAATTTCAGCTCGATACATTTTATACGTATTGAGTAAATTGGCTTAGAACATTCATGAAAAAATGCAGTTTGTATGGGAGGGGGTGGAAAGAAGGAGAGGACTCCAATAAATTTTATAGAGTAGATTGAAATCACCATAAAAATAATGTTTTCTAAATTTCAGATCAATAGCTTTTACACTTTTCGAGCAAATCAGTTTATTGTCGAATTGCGAAACTGTGTCATTTTGTATGGCAGGGGGTAGAAGGGGTGAAGGTAATCGTCTAATTTTCTCTTACTAGTAATTCTAAATAAATATTTCGTACTAAATTTGAGCTCGACAAATTTTATACGCAATGAGTAAATTGGTTTAGAGTATTTCATGAAAAAGTACAGTTTGTATGGGAGGTGGTGGAAGGAGGAGGACATGCATAATTTTTATACGGTAGATTGAAATCATTATAAAAGTAATATATACCAAATTTGAAATCAATAGATTTTATACTTTTTGAGCAAATCCGTTTATTGTCAAATTGCCTAATTGTGTCATTTTGTTTGGGAGGGGGTACAAGGGGTGGAACGATTTGGCCGGTTCACTAACTTAACCTTACTTTTTTGACAAAAATGACCTGAACAAAATTTTAACTATCTAGCTCAAAGCATTTTCAAGCTAGAGAGCGCACAGACGAACATCCGGTTTTAAGATTTTTGAGTGATTATATGAACTTCTGTATCATTCATTTTTTTCTCCGAGTCTTATTTCTAAGCGTTACAAACTTTAGAGCAAACTTATAATACTCTCAGATTTCATCTAGAGTATAATAAATTTGTTTATATCGCTCATCTAACCGCGCCATTCAAAAACTAAGCCCTCCAAGATTAAAATATATTCAAATTGATTTTCGCCAAAATTTACCAAAAATTGTTTAAAGATTTGCTCATGCATCCTTTTTCCTAATGGATCGGAATACAACGACTAAAAGAACAAATCCGTATCTGCAACGCGAAATGAAATTGAAATCATTCGATATCTTAAAAAACGTGATGCGAAAGCTAACAAAATTTAATTTATCATTTCTCAGAATTTCTTTCTCTCTACACTTCCCCGTACTTTTTGCTACCTTTAAATTGGAAATTTATTATATTTAGTAATAAAATATAGTAGAAGAGAAAATCGAATACCAAAGAGAAGGAACAAATAAAATAACGAAAATCATTGAAAATGTCGAAATGCGAAACTTTTCAATTCGATTTCGTCGCCTCAAAACTAATTTCTGCAGCATCTGTGTAGTTCCAGGACACACATGGCGAGATATATCGTACAGATTTGATCTAAAAGTTGGAAAAAGGACCAAGGACTTTGAATCCTCTCTTTTTTTTTTTTTGTTGCGAAGTTGATGCTTTAACCTGAACTATTGATCTGGTTTTAAGTTTTCACATTGCATGGCCGTCGCAATATTATAGGGAGAGAAAAGAACTTTGCTGCAGGCTATATTTGAATCTATGTATAGTTATTTGGATTTTCTGTCAATATCACTATGAAAGGAATCCTTCAAACTCATACAGGAGAACTTTGCTCCATTTAAACTTATCTTGGTCAACATTGTGAATTAAAATAACCTGTGCCTATCATCGTTTATGTCAAATGACCATACGTCTGGTCGGTAGGGTATGAATATGGTAGGGGGACTATCATTGACTCTTGCTATGACCCTCATCCTTAAAGGTTCTTCCTTTCGTTCCGTACCCATATCCTTATTAGAGATAATATTTTTGTGACTCGAGGGTCTTGGTATATTGCGGAAACTGGAATTTCCGATCCTTTTCATAAATTTTCTTCCATTCCGTCCGGATTTATACCTGAAGGCTATGCCCCATCCGTTTTGATAAGTTTCCGGGAACTTGAGCACGAATAGGAAATCTAATGTTCGTATAAGTTTAAGGACGTACGGTAGGCGGTACGGAGAAGAAGTATTTGGTTATTCGTTGTCTCCTTACATTCGAATCGGATGCAGGAACAGCACCTTTTAATTAAGAAGACATAAATTATTTGCCGAAAAGACCGGAACTTTGGGTTTATTTCGGTATATTTGGATGTGGAGAGTTCTTTTAAAAATGCTGATATCGATTTTTTCTAGTTTTCAATTGAACGAAAATATTGTTTTTAATTTTGAAGAAGGACAAAATTTCTTATGTAAGTATTAGGTTTCAAATTACCTTCCTCTTTTTCAATTGTGTTGCTCCTGCTCTTGCTTGACCTTTCATCCGTACTTTTACTTTTCTCTTTTTTGAATCATTCAAAATATTTTCTTTGCTAATTCGCGGAACTGTGTCCTGTTACCATTTCGTTCCAGGTCTGTTTGTAAGACTGATTTATACGGACTCTACCTTAGTCGCTAAGGGAATACCAGGCAAGTAGTTGGCATTGAACTTGAGGACTTAGATTTCCAAAGTGGCCGTTATCTAGTCCTCACGGCTTGAAGATCTATATAAATAGGGCATCTAATGGGTATTTTGTTGTATCTCCAATTAATTGTTTTAGAGTTCTTCATCGAGTCTTGTGCAATTGATGAAGCATTGGAAACCTGGTTCGATGAATGTTTTCTGCACTCTGAAAACAACTTTCGAATTGAAAGGAAAGATTTCCGGATTCCACACGGTAATGTTTTATTAAATGTGATGTTTCGGTCAATGCTGTGACCTTTATCAAAATTTGATAAACGACGGCACATCGAATTTTCGAGGCAAATTTTTTCGATTCACCTTTTGCCAATGCATCTATTAGAAAATTATTTTTGTGTCCATTTTTAATTTTTACTCCAATATCTCCTACGTTTGATGCACCACTTTGCAGTTACAAATCAATGTTTTATCGTGATAGTAACGTCTCAGACGAAAAGATTCATATTCAGTCGCGGAATTTCGGAACTATAAAAGATATTGGCACGATTTTTGTTTCCTTTGAAAGGTGATATCAATACCTACCGTCTTCCATATGTTTATTGGCGGATTATTTATAAATGTGAGAAACTCGATAAATTTTCATGTTTTTTTTTCATGTCATAACTCTGAATCCAATTAGTATTTTTTTAATTTCGCAGTCTAAATGTATATTTGTGAGGTAAGAACATGTATGCAAAATTTCAGAGAAATCGGCTCAGAAGTTTTCTAGAAAATTGTACATAAACATAACCGAATTATGATTGGGCTTGAGATGGAAATGACTTTAATATACAGGAAAATATGTCATCTCAAATTCTTTTGAATAGTGAATAGAGACTTTTGCATGGGAGGTGGTAGAAGTAGAGGGGGGTTTTTAGTTTTCATTATTTTTAAAGAAATTAGTCAAAGTTTTCCTGAAATTGGGGCATTTGTATGGGAGGTGGCAGAGGAAGTGGAACGTTTAAGATGATTTTGAAACTTCTTATCATCATCCTTATCACCAAGCATTGAGTCAATTTCAAAGTAGATATGTAGCTCTCCTTTATTCGAAGGAGAAATCCTTATCTTGAATTTATAATACAGATATTTATATGGGAGGGGGTAGAAGGAGTCAAGCGGAGCTGATAATTTTTTCTAGCGTTTATTGCAACTATTAAAAAACAAATTCTGGCAAAATTGTAAGTTTGTACTTTTGCTAGTTTTAATGGAAATCGGTATAATGCATTTAACAAAAATTATACATTTGTATGGGAGGGAGTAGAAGGAGTGTACGGATCGTGTTATTGTTATTTTTCTTTGTATACTTTATACAAAATATCAAGTTGATAGCTTTAACACTTTCGAAGAAAAATAATTTAATTTAAATTTCCAAATTTCGTGAAATTTGTATTGGAGGGGGTAGAAGCATTGAGGTGAAGTTGATAATCATTTTTAAATTAAATTGCAATTATAGTAGAATTAATTTTAACAGAATTTCATCTTTTCAGCTTTACTAGTTTCAATGAAAATCGAAAATATGTATTTTTCAAAATTGTCCATTTGCATGGGAGGGGGTAGAAGGAGTGAGGGGATCGGATCAATAATGCGAGCGTTATTTCTTAACGTTACAAACGGTAAGGAAAACACAATATACTCTCAGATTTCATCTGGAGTATAAAAATCAGTTTTTTTTTGAGCAAGTGGCCTCCTTCAAGTGCTTTGAACCCTTCCCACAACCCTTCATCTAAAGTTTTTTCGGAAGATTAAGACTGCTCAGACACTTCCCAGCAAACAAAATAATTCGTTAAGGAGTCGTTAATGAATTACTTTTACGAGCGTCGTTAATGATACATTAATGATTCATCAAGCGGACGAAATGGACATTCGTTAATGAATTACTTTTAACGATTAATTAATGAATTGTAAAACGCTTAGAAGAAAGTGAATAATTAATGTATCATTAATGACTTTTATTCTAATTTATTAACGAATATGGTTTATGATTCATAAATTTTTTTATTTATGATACATTAACGATATTTTGAGAAACTAGAATTTTAATGCCAAACAAGAGAAGATTGCAGATGCTTTATCTATTCTGTTATTTATGCCGATGAACTTTTCACGGATGCTCTCACACACAGGCACGTACGCACTAGAGTACGATCCTCTGCAAACTAAATCTCTACGGTTTCCATCGTTTTTAACTTTTTGAGATTTTGATACGGAATGATTTTTGGCACTGTTAATGCGCATTGTGATATGAAAACTGCTTGCATATAACTGTTGTCCCTTCTTGTTTACACTAATGTGTAGCTTGCCCAAGATCTTAGCGCAATTTATTTGTCTTGTGTCCTTTCATGCTCATTTTATGATCGTTGTTTGCGAGCGCTCGTTAAATTGTTTGCTGGGTTCTTTGAAATGCAAAGAGGCAGTATTGAATGTGAATGTACGTACAATCAGGCACTTGGATATTTATTTATACAAAAGCAAACCGACCGTCTTGGACGGACAAAATGCAAGAATCTAACCTCAGAAATACTGTCACTAGAGACGTAGTAGCCGAAAGAGACATTGAGGATCGCTTAAATATTGCTTGACAGGTCTTTTGTATCTTTTCCCCTCTCTGGACATTATGATAGATTTCCATTTGCATGAAGCTGCAAGTGTTTGACGTTGGCGTCAAATCCGTGTCCATACATTGAAGGAAGCTTGCCTAGATACTGCAGAAATTCGTGAACCAAAGCCTCCGGCGCATTTAATTGATATTCTATCTAGACGTCATCTCCTATAACGAGTTCCGATGCACAATTGGATGGACTGAGATAAGCGTTGAGACTCAAAGGAGTAAGTGACAAGAAATTGGTCACACCCTGAAGACGCCTGTGCAAAACATCTCCAAGCAAGCTACATGTTATAACTATCACAAAAGACGTCGGGTTGGCGCAGTGTGAAGTATATGGAAGCGAGCGGTTTAAAAGAAGGATAGAGGAACAAACAAGTCCTGCGAACATCTAAAGGCCATTGCTCAGGCATTCGCCTTGTAAAACAGAATTATTTTTGTCTTATGGCCCGATAGGGGTTTGCAACGGAAAATTGATTGAGATACATAATTTTCTGAAATTTCACTGACTTAATTCAAACTATGTAGCTGTGAATATGTTTTATAATGTAGGGCTTAAATACGAGCCTTGTTGGACGAGATACTGTATTTAATATTCATTAAGAAGTCTCTGCCAGCTAAGAACGACGGGATAATCTTATCGATATAACTAGAAAATGATAATTTTAGCAGCTTATATTAGGTCTGGGTAAAAGTTCATGAAGTTTTTTAAGTAGAATTCAACTGGTTCTCTTATAGTGTCCAAATAAGTTTATTTAAACCAAATACGTTCTATTATTATCGACAATGTTTCGGTGAAGAACTTCTGCCGTTTCTGGTTGGAAAACTCAATCAAGTGGTTTTCACAGGTTCCTTTTCAAATTCCTGTTAAGACCCCCTATAGGGGCATAGGACAGAAACAACTCTCTTCCACAAGGCGCGATCCTGCGCATCGGCTTTAAGCTGTTGCCAGGACTTGTTTATTCCTCTGGCCTCCTGCTCAACTGCTCGCTTCCATGTGTTACATGGTCGACCAACCCGACGTCTTCCTTGAGGGTTATAATCCAGAGCCTGTTTTGCGATGTTTTGCTCTGGTTTCCTCAAAGTATGACCGATCCACTGCCACTTTCGCCGTTGAATCTCAATACCTATTTTAGTCTGGCGAGTTGCACTCCAAAGTTCGTCGTTGGAGATCACTTCTGGCCAGAATATACCTAAAATGCGTCGGAGGCATTGGTTTACGAAAGTCTGTAGTTTCTTGGTAAGTCGAACAGTCACTTTCCACGTAGTACAACCATATAACAACACGGATTTGACGCATGCGTCAAAAACTCGCAGCTTCGTGCGAAGGGAGATCTCTCTTAACCTCCAGAAAGGGGAAAGGATACCGAAGGCCTGACGAGCTTTATTTAGCCGAGCCTCAACATCCTTTTCGGCTCCGCCGTCCATGCTGACAATGCTTCCGAGATAGCAAAAATCTTGCACCTCTTCCACATCCTGTCCGTTAAGAACAATCGGTGTGCTTGCGTTCGAACCCATGTGCATGTACTTGGTCTTACGCACATTTATTTTCAGTCCCGCCTCTTTGCATTTAGAATGCAACGAGCGAACATTTGACTCTAAGTCCGAACGGGTATGTGCAAGCAAACACACGTCATCAGCATAATCAAGGTGACTTAAGATGTTAAATAGTCTCCATTGAAGACCTTTACCTTCCCCACCTTCCAGTGCAGCTTTCAAGATGTCATTTATTACCACCAGAAACAGGGCTGGTGATAATATGCAGCCTTGTCTGACACCCGTTCGCACAGGAAAGCTCTCGGACAGCTCTCGTCTATGCAAGACGCGACACCTTGCATCTTCGTAGGATTCTTTAATCATAGCTATGACCTTATTTGGAATACCTCTCCTACGCAAAGCATTCCATATGTAATCTCGCTTAACGCTGTCGAAAGCCTTCTCGAAGTCCACAAACATGAGATGTAGTGGCGAACCCATTTCGGCTGACTGCTCTAATATTATCCGTAGGGTATTTGTGTGGTCGGTACAAGACGACCCTTTACGGAATCCAGCCTGATAAACTTCGAGAGTGCTCTCGACGACATCACTAATCCTATTGAGAATTACCTTAGCCATAATTTTTGATACGGCAGTAAGTAGACATATACCACGCCAGTTGCCACAATCCCGAAGGTTCCTTTTGAAACCAGCTAAATTCCATTGAGGGAGTTCTGCAGAGATCGGAACAAGTCATATGTCTATGTCTGGACTATGGGTGGACCAAATACAAGTTTCTTTTTAAAAATGCAATAAAATGAACAAAATTAAATTTTTTTCCATGTATTATGGCGTCATTAGTAAGAATAAACATTCCCACTAATGATGAAATACAACTTCGTTCTAGTGGTTGCTTCGGCTGGTTTCGCAGTAGCGCATTCTGTCACTCCAATTTTCCAAGGCCATGTCGATGGTTTCGGATTGCCTGGATGATATTGGCCTTAAGTGCTTGAATCGTTTCTGGAATGTTGGCATAACATCGGGCCTTCACGGTTCCCAGAAAAAAAAGTCCAAAGGGGTCAAATCGCAGCTTCAAGGTGGCCAATTGACATCGCCAAGACGGCTGATAACACGATTTAGTACGTAAAAGATCGATTATGGCATGGGCTGTGTGGCATGGCGCGCCATCCTGCATGAATCAGAGGTCGTCCAAATCCATGTCTTCAATTTCAGTAAAAAAAAAGTTGAATAACATGGCTTTGAAACGTTCACCGTTGACCGAAACGTTGTTCCCAGCCTCATTTTCGAAGAAAAATGGTCCAACAATGCCACCACTCCACAATCCGCACCAAACTGTCACTCTCTGTGGATGCATTGGCTTCTCGACAATAAAGTACGGATTTTTCGAACTCCAGATGCGGCAATTTTGTTTGTTAACGTAGCCTCCGAGATGAAAATGTCCCTCGTCAGAAAATATGATTTTTCGCCCAAAATCGTTGTCCAATTCAAGCTGCTCTAAGGCCCAAACTGCGAAGCGATAACGAAGCGGATGGTTATGCTCCTTCAATTGCTGAGTCAATTGGACCTTGTAAGCAAATAATTCGAGATCTTTGTGCAGAATTCTCCTCAGGCTAGTGCGTGAAATGTTGAGCTGTTGAAATCGACGGCGAGTTGATGTTCATGGAGTGAGTCTCACACTCTCGGCTACAGCAGCCACATTCTCGTCTGTGCGCACCATACGACGACGGGGACCATGAGTGTTGTCCACTAGCATGCTAGTCTCACGAACTTTTGCACAAACTTGCGTACAGCAGGCGCGGAGGGTGCTTCATTTCGGCGAAAACTTCTTTTCAAAAAACGCACTGTTTGGGCTAAACAGCACTCACTTTGGAAATACGTTTTCAATATTTCCCAACGTTGTTCAAGTGTAATGCGACTCATTTCGTTTTGCGGAGGTATGGTACTGACTGTCAAAATTTCGAGTGGGAAACAGCATTCAGTGTCAAAATAACCCTGCACGGTGGATGCATCAAAACTTCCCAACCAAGCTCTCGCAACTTTTGACGATCACCAAAGATGTATTGTCATGATGGAAGACAACACCTTTCCTATTATTCAATTCGGGCCGTTTTCTTTCAATTACCTGGCGTAATCCCTCTAGCTGTCCATAATAGAGTTGAAAATCAACCGTCTGACCAACTGGAAGTAGCTGATGGTGGACGATTTCCATCCAGTCCCACCATACATATAGCATTATCTCTTTCGGCGTCAATCCTGGCTTCGCGAACGCTTGTGATGGCTCACCATCCCTTGTCCCCATTTTTTCATCACCGGTTTTGACACATTTCAGAAATGGCTCGATTTCATTTCGTTTCAATAGCGCATCGCAGATAAATTCGATCTATCATGTGTTTCACTCTGAACTCATAAGGAACGCATACATCGAAATTCTTTTTGTAGCATTGTGACCATAAAGTATGTGGACTTTGCAATTAAAATGAGTCTGGGAAATGATTTATCAAAAAATTTTTTTTTTGTTGACAGGTTGGACTGTCCTTAATTATTATCCCGAAAATTAGCGCGGTCTGTTAATCAGTTTTTCTTTCCAACGAGCGTTTAGTGGTGTCGCTGCGATCTGTGTATTTTTTAAAGATTTAAGAGTTGATTTTAAATCAGATGGCCTACATAGAGTCCTAACATCGATTCGAAATGAAGTAGATGAAAAGACTTGCAAGCTAAAATCCACAATAGCTTTCTTGTTTAAATAGAATCAAAAGTTATTTTGTGAGAGCAATAATTATTGACCAGAGCTTCCGTTTTATTTAGGTTCTTATTACCTTTATCGAAACTTTATTAGCAATTGTTTCAGCTACAATAACATTTTTGGAAAATCACAGCTTATTATTGATAAGTTTTGGAACTCTAATCACATCAGATTTAAGAAAGGTATTTTTGGTTTTTTGCGCTTCGAAATCAAAAATTTCGTATAACAAGAAAGTTTTGTTTGGAAAATATTAGGTTTCAGGTTCGGAATTGATCTACAGAATTTTATCTAAAAAAAAAAGGATTCAATCTTTAAGTCAAGATATATATGTGATCAAGATCCATGAGGATAGAGATAATCAATCTAAACTTAGCCCAGTCGGTTTTAGAGAAATTTAAGATATTTTTATCCGCTCAGCTATTATATTATATTTAAGAAAACTCTAAGGATAAACACAATTCACCCAACTTCTCATCATCATCCTCTTCAATGGTGTGACAACACAAATCGAGGTCTGGTCTTCTAAAGCCGTCGTCTCCAATCGTCTCGCTCTGAAGAACGCGTCGTCCAGCAATTTTAAAGATGGTTTTGCTATCTACATCAACCGAGCCTTCCCACCGCATGCGTGGTTTGCATAATGGTCATCGTAGTGTTGATACAACTCATGCTTGCATCTTATTCGCCGTTCCCTTCCTTTCTTCATGTTCCAAAATTCTTCGGAGGACCTTTCTTTCGAAAGCGAAAGCAAAAGCGTTTTTGGAAGTCCGCTTTAATCTCCAAATCTCGCTGTCAATACAGAACCCTGATCGTTTATTGGTTTTATACTCGAAGCTAATTGTTCTTGTGCATTTTCATGAATTTCATTATTTGAAGTACCGAATAATACGTCTTATTTGCAAGTATTATCCGTCGATTAAATTCGTCCGTTTCATTGCCGTCTTTTGTTACATTAGCCCTGAATAGTAGTGTCCCATTGGTGACGACAGGGATTTTCGGACGGCATACTCTTGTGCCAAGTTTAAAAGTATGCGGGCTACACTATCTCCCTGCTTTAATCCACAATCCGTTTGAAAACTGGTTGTGGAATCGGTTTGTATTCTTACATGGGAGTTCGTCCAGTACCTATCAAATCTACGAAGCCGTTACTCCTTCTACCATCTCCCATACAATTCTATTCTATTATACAATGGCACTACAGCCCGAATCAGGCCTTCGCCTCCTGACATCATGTTCCTTAACATTTTCATTTTGGTTTTGTTTTATTATTATTATTTTTTCTTATTATTATGGAAGGATTGTTAGTCCTTCGCACAGCACTCTACTTAAGAATTTTCAGGCTGTGTGCGGGAATTGTGTGTCGACCAGGATTTGAACGCACGACCTTCGTATTGTAGATCAACACGATAGCCACTAGGCTATATCCTAGCTTCATCTCCCTTGAAATATTATATAATAATTTTTTAAAGTCACAACAATCTCTATTTCATGTCGAGTATCGCATAATTGCGTTTCACTCGCACACGTAGTTCTATTATGTTTATACTCTAGATGAAATTTGAGAGTATTATAAGTTTGCTCTAAAGTTTGTCAACGCCAAGAAATAAGGCTCGCACAGAACCGCAAGGGTACAGAAACATTTGTTGTCGCTGAAAAATCTCAAAACCGGATGTCCGTCCGTTCGCTCTCTAGTTTGAGAAAGCGTAGAAATAAAAAGTCCAAATTTCGTGAACCAGCCAAATTGTTTCATCTCTTCTGCCTCCTCCCATACAAAATGACTCATTTTCAATTATCTACATTCATTAAATTTCCTTGGAAACTATGAAAACTAATGATGTGAAATTTGGAATATATTATTTTACTTTATTATTCTAATAATAAAGTATTGTGATCGACACAGAAAAAACACAAAATTTGCTACCCTGAAATTTTTTTTTCGCGTTTCATGACTAAATTAGCCTAAACATGCAAAAAAAAACGTCCCGCCGTACGCGGTACATATGGTCTCATATCTCCGCGACCATTTAAGGTAGAATGTTCGTTTTTGGGTGGATTGTTGATTGTGTAAGTGAGCTCCATTTTCTAAATTTTGTAGTGTGTTAGGTGGAAGGGAGAGGCAGGGGGAGGGAAAGAGTCAAAAACTTCACTTACTAATATCTCCACCATGAATGCAGATAGGAAGTTGAAAATTGCCAGAGGTATGAAGAGGATTGTGGGACAAGCTCTAAAAGTAATTTAATTTTGTTATCCATTGGCGTCCGAAAAAGGGGGGGCTAAAAATAAATTGTCGGCCGAATTGTTTTTTCAAATGATTATATCTTCGAATTTGTTTATCGTAAAAAATTCATATTTTGGGACCATTAAGGTGGCATATAGCTTCACCGGAATCAACTTAGAGAGTGTCTAATTATTGTAAGAGGGAGGGTCAGGGAAGGTGCGAAGAAAAACACTTAAAAATGAATATCTCAACTATCTCTTAAGCTATGTAATTGAAACTTGAAATATATATTAAGCTTTATTAGCAAAATGTGAAAAAAATATAAAATAAGGACATAAAAGTAGTGGGGTGAAATGGGGAGCATTTCAAAAATAGCGCACTTTCCAAAACTACAAATCATTATATCTTAGAATTGAGTATAGATATCAAATCAAAAATGTGTCAGATTATAGACCTATGTATATAGTTTTTAATTTTGGTAAAAAATTTAAGTTGGGGGGTGTAAGGGGAGGGAGGTGGAAAGCAAAAATGTTGAAAATTTCGAGTAATTTTTTTAGGGCTTTGGTAAAAGATAGAAAGTTTAAATTGTGCACGTCGATACATCTATTTAATATACATAGACAAAAAATAATAATTTGTTCTAAAATTGTTTCATGTGTAATGAGAAAAACACATAAACTGAACATTTTTTAATGAAATTTTAAGGTAGGAACTTGCAAATAAATGCTTAATGGACTTAAAAAAAATCCCTAAAAGTTTGGTATATTAACTGGTCGAATATCTTCAAAAGTTCTCTAACTATTAAAAGCTATCAATTTGAAATTCTGCACAAGAACTTACAAAAATAATTGAAATAAAATTGCGTTAAAAGTTTTGAAATCGCGCTTGCCCTTCTACCCCTTCCCATACAAAAGTATGATTTCGACCAATTTCATTAAATCAACTAATATGCATCAAATTAAAAGCTACGAACTTGAAATTTTGTACGAGCCCCTTTCAAGACAAAAGAAAGAAAATTGCGCTACATATTTTACAATTCCTTTACCTCCTCTACCCTCTCCCATACAAAATTGTTTTTTCGAGCATTTTTAAGAAATCAGTTATCAGCTAACTCTTAAAATCTATCAATTTCAAATTTTGGATGAAAACTTATAAAAATAATTGAAATGAAGTTGCTTTAAAAGTTTTGCAATCACGCTTGCCCTTCTACCCCCTTCTCCCATACATAAGTATCATCTCGACCAATTTCATTGAATCAACTAATAGCCAACAAATTAAAAGCTACGAACTTGAAATTTTGTACGAGCACACGAGGAAATAAAATTTCGTCACAAATTTTACGATTCCCCTACATCCTCTGTGGCAGTGGATCGGTCGTACTTTGAGGAAACCAGAGCGAACTATCTCAAAACAGGCTCTGGATTATAATCCTCAAGGAAGACGTCGGGTTGGTCGACCATGTAACACATGGAAACGAGCAGTTGAGCAGAAGGCCAGAGGAATAAAGTCCTGTCAACAGCTTAAGGCCGATGCTCAGGATCGCGCATTGTGGAAGAGAGTTGTTTCTGTCCTATAGGGGGTCTTAACAGGAATTTGATTGATTGACTACATCCTCTACCTCTCCCATACAAATGTTTGGTTTCGTGAATGTAACATACTCCGAATCCTATAAAAATTCAAGCAACTTCGTTTATGAAACTGACATTCTATACAGAGAATATTGGACGTGATTCAAGCAATCAATTAAAATACTATTAACATCCACCCACTCTTACTATCACCCCTCACCCCTCCCCTATAAAAACTGAAACTTGCATAAATAGACGAACGAAATATTGATTATAAGTACTGGAGCTTTTGAACGTTTCCGCAAAGTATTAAATTGAGAATTTCCCTACCCAAGAACCCCCTTTGTTTCCTAATTACTCTAACATGCATATTGACTTTCCACGCATCCGCAACTTGTCCCAAGAATAATAAAGTTAAGCCCGACCTGTTGGCAGTTTATTTATCATAATTGTGATAAATGGTAGAATTATTTGAATCCCCGACTCTTTCCACCACCTCCCATAAAAACTGCACTTTCTCATGAAACACTCTGTACCGATTTTCGCAGAACATATAACATTTGTATAACGTATATTTTGTACTAAATACTTAATTATTATTATTATAAAGATTAGCTCTACTGTTTCTACCCTTTCCCATACAATATGGCTCAATTTCATAACTTCACAAAAAATCGATTTTCTTAAAAAGTATGAATGTTATTAGTCTGAAATTTGAGAAATGTCAATTTTATAATATTCGTAGTTATTTCTGAAAAAATCACTAAAATCCTATCACTCCTTCTACCACCTCCCATACACACTGCACAATTTCGCTAAAAACAATACTTTAATTTTAAGTCAGTTTCTATTCAATTTTCGGAGTTTACATTTTGTACAAAACATTTTTATAGCTACTTTAGCATGATGGGAAAAAATTAGTTCAATGCTATCACCTTTCCTACCACTTCCCATACAAAATCTCTTGGGATCACAAAAATTTATATTTCGTCTAGAGTATCGTAAGATTTCGCTTTAGGTACAATCGTAGCCCTTTTATGTTTTCTACGTAAAGACAGTTGTTCCACCTTCTATAATGCTGAAAGTAGGGTCCATACCTTTTATGTATCTGTTTGGAAGTATTATACCCGGACGGTAAGTTGTTGATATAGGATCATTCAATTCCAAAAAGAGTGACTTATCTGAAGTATGACCAATGTATGTAGGTATCTGAAGAATTTATCCAAAAACTCTTTTATGATAATTTATTCACAACAATTCGTCCATTGGGCAATTCTTACTAATATGAATCCATCCATAGGACACGCATAAGACAATGCGTTCACATTTAGTTCATTAATAATTTAATTATTAAAAATGCATCCAATGGATAATTTATCCATCGACATTGCCTCGCTTCTGTGCTAAGTTCTGGCTTGGGTAAAGTAAACAGAAGTTCAAAGTGCATAATTTCTACTAAATGAATACAGAATTATTAAACTTATCATTAATTGATGGAGGAAATCGACTATTTTGTTGTACTATTCTCTACTGTACCTCACATACTCTCTTTTTATTTAAAATAGTTTTAAGCTTCCAGATGTGTCTTACATATTTTTTAGCCTAATAGTTAAGATCTTTTACAATATTTCATTTTATATTTAAAGTCAATATTAAATTAAATATCCAGATAGACAATTCGGATAATGGATAATTTATCCATTAACTTTTCGTCAAAGCCAGCAACAAAATGTAGAAGGATAAATTATCCATTGGACTAATTATGAACAGATTCATTGTTAATTTTCAATGGCTGGTCCAGCGGACGAGCTCAATAATTAAATTGACGAAATGTTGTTGCTAAATTGTCTATAGGTGAATAGTTCTGTGCAAATTTTCAGTAAAGCCGCATTGGGGTATAACCGGGCATTTATGCCAATGCGGCAAAATTCGTCATTGAATCTCTAAGTTCAGGCCAGTTCAATTTATATTTGAAATTACTTTATGATTTTGACGCAATAATATTTTAACCTAGGCATAGAAAAAAAACGTTTATAGCCGCTTTTAAAAACACTTCCTAAGCTATCAGATTTTTTTCTATTCCAATTTCTATGCCAAAGAAATTGACTCATGCCACTAAAGCGAAATAATTCATAGGTCGCGTATATATAGATTTATGTAGATAATCTCAATTAAATTTAAAAATAGTTTTCCGGCATAAACAAACTTTCCAAAATAAAATTTCCACGAATAAAACAACAGATTACAGAAAAAGAAACTAACCTAAGAGTTTAGTGAACTTATGACAAGACTTAAGATTTATACCTATACAAAAATATATTTAATAAAATGTAATTAATCATGTGAAGATCTTACCAGTTTTTTTTCATAATTCTTTACATATAACTTTTTTTATTCTCAACTCAATCTCTTCACCCCACTTTGAACTAAAATACAAAAAGTTGGAAGTCCAACAGTTTTCTCCAAAAATTGTAAACGTTTTCGTTTAAAAATTCACAAAAGAAGCACTTAACGTTACATCACATCGGGTACACTAAATATACATCTGTATGAAAATATTCGTTACAACTTTAGTGACAACACTTCGCGAATAAGATAAGACAAAAAAAAATCATTTACCGAGCAAAGTGCTTCCAAGTCGTCAGCTTCATTATCCCTTTTATTGAGAGAGTGTGAAAGAAAAGAATAAGAAAATTTTGTAGGGAAGATGCTATTGTGCGCACCGTTGTCTCTTCGGTACCATCACAATCTCGAATGCTACTTAGTGTCCGCAGAATTTTATTTTAATTTTTTTATCTTCTTCTTAAAAAATCTTACTAAAATTTTGTTTGTCTTTGTCTTGATCAGTAGTTTTGGAGTTATTCGAAAGTCTTGCAGAGTAGGAGACAATTGAAAATTGGAATTAAGCCCAGTTAAAAAGTTTTGATAGAGACAGGCTTAAAAACTCCGAACAATTTAAAAAAAAAGAAGATTGTTATAGTTGAAAACTGGGAAATCTGAAACAAGTCGGGATGATGTCAATAAGAACACTTCGAAGAAATACCTAAATAACCGGGTTAATGAAACACAACTTGAAGCTATGCCAGAGTCTTCGTCAAACAAAAACACTTGAACTAGATTTTGAATCGTTGGATGGACCGAACAAATCACTGAAACTAAGAAAAAAAATACCAAGGATGACTCTTTCCAGTAACTTTCTGGTTGAAGGAAAAAAAAAACGCACCACTAAAACGCTGCCAGTCTGTCTATGGCAACGTTAATGTCTGCACTATTTTTAGCCAAATCGAGACTTTGCCGAAAACCGCTTCTTTGAAAGATCGGTCTGGGACTAAAGCCCAGGAATTCCTGTTACGAACAAATTGCAAAGTTTCCGTACCCGAGTCCGTACCATTCAGGGGGGACCACCGCCGCCGCACACAAAAAGCTTTTTTTCGTCCCAAGGAAACACAGCCGTAAAGAGCAGCAGCCACCCCCTAATTCATCCCTTTCAAGCCATCAAGACAACAACAACATTCCCATCGTACCAGTGAGATGTGCGGTATCCTCTCCGACAGAAAACTTGGACGATTCTTTCAGTTCGAATGCTCCGGCAAGGATATGTGAGAAAACACAGAAAAGCAGGCGTTTAATGCCTGCCAGGGCAAGCAACCCCCAACTTCATCCAATCACCCACACAAACGAATCCGCTTCGGATCGGGACCTTAAAGGTATGCGCTTTCTAGTCCGGTGGAATGTGAACAACACACCAGCGACACCCACCCACCACGACTATCGCAACTATTTTTGGGGACTCGCGAGACAGCAGCTCGTCATAGTCGCAGCTCCTCTGAAACTTTATCTCGCGTGAACAGCAGTTTTCGAAAGACAGCTCTCCTCTACTGCGCCCACCACCCATCAAACCGCCTCCCCCGCAAGGTTAGTCGTTTTCTTATGCACGCGAATTCAAAGTCGGCACGAAGATATTTGGCATGAGGTATCCACAACCCATACCGAGAAAATTTACCCAGGAAAAATTTCGCAGGGAGAATTCATCAGGCGAAGATTTTCTGAAAGCTTTTATTTTGTGTGCGGAGTTGCAAAAAGCTTCGAATGGAGCTCTTTTTACAAAATTGAGGGTGGATGGATGGATGCACGGATTTCCATTGTAGCGGGCAGCTCAGCTCTTGCTCATAGCTTTCCCGATTCGAGAATAATTTAGGAGTTAAGAGAAAACATTTCGGGTAAGGAAAATTTTCAATTCGTAGAAGAGAATGAAAATCGCCGGGATGAAAAATTTCGTAGTACACTGTTAGATTCGGGTGGTGGCACTGAATTTGAAAATTGGAAAAAAAAAAGATTTTCTTTCGTTTTTTTTCTCTCGGGTTAGTTTTAATTGATGTTTTCTTTGCCGGATGGGTTATTAGGTCGAATTGGTGTAGGGATGTATGTGTGTGTGTGTGTGTGCGTGTTTTGGGACATGTGTGTCGGGGAAGTCATTTCGGGGATGTTGGAAGTTGAAAAATGATGGTTTCAAAAAGGAAAGGTGGCAATAAGCTAGAAATTACGATACGTTATTGATTACAGCACATAAGAAATGTCCAGTCATATTATGGCATTTTTGAAATTTTTTTTTTTAGAGCCAAGCGGTTTTAGACTGGCATATTGAAAAAATCCGTATTGTTATAAACTAAATCAGATAACTTGAGAAATAATATTAAATCAGTAACTTCCATAATGTTCCGGAAAACTTGAAGTGTTAGATCCAAAACGGAGTCTTCACAAAATTAGTATTAGTATTAATGATTCCTGAACGCAATTGCAGGAGATGGGTTTAAGCTGATTAACAAGTTTACGATTACAGACGACGAAATACCAAAAAGAGTCGTATTCGAGCAATTCCAATTTTTTACTCAGAGTCAGCTAGATTGTTTGATGTAAAAAGAAAGAAAAAATAGTGAGGACGCACAACTTTGATCAACCAAAGGACTCTCACGTTGAGGACGGGACCAGGATTTGAAAACTTTTACGTGAGTCGAACGCTCTCCGGTAATATGTACAGAATTATTTAACAGATCCGATACATATCACCGAAGATATAATCGGTATGCAATTCTTACAGCCGCCGGCCAGGAGAAGTAGCTTTCAAAAATATGCTTCGGTCCACAGTAAGGACACTTCCATATATCAGGTCGCCTATATCGTACTCAACGTCTTAATTGTTTTATTAGATATCGATTTGTCTTGGAAACAAACAAAAAAAAACTGCACAAAAAGATGGATACTAGAAAAAACTTCTACTTTGAAGAATTAGTGGAAATTGATAAAATCGCAGAAATATTCAAGAAGCATGTAATATACTCGTATATTCAACAAGGATTAGCTTTACAAGGACCACCAACAAAACTAACATTTTTCGCTATTTTTTTAGCACTGAATTGTTTTTTTTACATTTTTTTGTAGGACTAGCTCTAGCTACCGCTGTAAACATTTCTTTAACGCTCTTCAATACATTTTTGATTTTGAAAATCCCACACCTTATAAATAAGAATTCTAACACTCAGAAAAGTCAGTGTAAATCGCAATTGAATTGATAATAATTCATTTAAATAATGATTTCATAAAATAAAAAAAAAATGGAAATATAACAGAATTGGAAAGAGTTTATTGTGCCGGAAAATATGTCATCTTAAATTCTTTCGAATAGTGAACTGTGACTTTTGTATGGGAGGTGGTAAAATCAGAGGGGTAAGGTTTGTAATTTTTGTATATAACACTCAACGTAGTATACGAAATGTTTCATGCTGAATTTAAAGTTTGTAGCTTTCATAATTTTCGAGGAAATTGAACAATTTTTGCCTGGATATATGCATTTGTATGGGAGGTGGCAGAGAAAGTGGGAGGTTTTGGATGATTTTGAATCTCCTTATCAACATCCTAATCACATTGTTACTCATATGTTCGAAATAGAAATATAAATACATACAAAAATTTGTATGGGAGGTGGTAGAAGGAGTGAAGCAAAGTTCATATTTTTTTAGCATTTATTACAATTATTAAGGGACGAATTGTGGCAAAATTTTAAGCTGGTACTTTTTCAATAGAAATCGAATAAATGCATTTACCAAAACTGTGTATGGGAGGGGGTAGAAGGAGTATTCGAATCAAAATCAAATTTTTTGGCATCAATGATACTTGTAATAGGTAATAGTATACTTTTCTAAAAATTTAAAGTTGATAGCATTGACGATTTTGGAGAAAAATAATTTTATTCAAATTCCGAAATTTCGTGAAATTTGTATGGGACGGGGATTTTTACAAAATTGGTTGCAATTGTAATAGAGTTGAGTTGACAAAAACTGGTTCTTTTAGCTTTTTTAGTTGCAATGTAAACCGAATAAATGCATTTTTGAAAATTGTACATTTGTATGGCAGAGGGTAGAAGGAGGAAGGGGATCAGATTAATATTTTTTGACAGTAGTAATATTCACATTATAATACTATTACCTAATTTTCAAGTCAATACTGAAACAGTTTCGGAGAAAAATCAATTTTTTTATATTTGGATATTTCATGAAATTTGTATGGGAGGGGGTAGAAGGAGTGGTGGGATGTGGCCCGTTCGCGAACTTAAAGTTACTTTTTTAATAAAAATGATATAAGAAAAATTTTAGCACGATAGGTCAAAGCTTTCGAGAGCTATGTTGTAGACAGACGGACAGACTGTCACTCGGAATCGATGTTTTTTAGCGACAACAAATATTTCTGTACCCTTGGCGACTCTGTGCGATCATTATTTCTTAGCGTCACAAACGGTATGGCAAACACAATATATTCTCAGATTTTATTTAGAGTATATTAAGTTTTGTATATACAACAAGTAAGGCGATATCTTATCTACGTACACATTTTTATGTTAAAAAATCAAGAAAAACATTTTTCCTTCCAAAACCTTCCACTTCCTCTGCCACCTCCCATACAAGTGCTCCAATTTTAGAAAAACAATGTCCAATTTCTGTAAAAATTATGAAAGCTATAACTTTAAATTCAGTACGAAACGTTTTGCATACCACGCTCGTTGTCATGTACAAAGAATTTCCATTCTTCACCCATCTGCTTCAACCACCTCCCATACAAAAGTCACTATTCACTATTCGAAGAATTTTAAATGACATATTTCCAAGTACATTAAATTCTTTCCCATTTCTTCTAGAGTATCATATGATTGTTGTTCTGTTAAGTTTCTAAATAGTATTTTGTATCATCGGGCCTTAAAGACTATGTCGATCAATCAAATTCCTATTAAGACCCCCTAAGGGGTACAGAACAGAAACAGCTCTCTTCCACAAGGCACAATTCTGAGCGTCGGGGTTAAACTGTTGCCGGGACTTGGTAATTCCTCTGGCATCCTTCTCAACTGCTTGTTTCCATGTAATTCCATGTACTACATGGTCGACCAACTCGACGTCTTCCTTGAGGATTATAATACAGAACCTGTTTGGCGATGTTTCGTTTTGGTTTCCTCAAAGTGTAACCGATCCACTGCCACTTCCGCCTTTGAGTCTGCTCATTTGTACCCCAAAGTTCATCGTTGGAGATCACTTCTGGCCAGAATATACCTAAAATGCGTTGGAGGCAGTTTGCAGTTTCTTGGTAAGTGGAACGGTTACTTTTTACATAGTACAACCACAAAACAACACGGATTCGACGCATGCCTCAAAAACTCGCAGCTTCGTGCGAAGGGAGATCTCTATTAACCTTCAGACAGAGGATGCTGAAGGCCTGACGAGTGTTATTTAGACGAGTTTCAATATCCTTTTCGGCTCTGCCGTCCATGCTGACAATGCTTCCGAGATAACATAAATCTTAAACCACTTCCACATCTTGTCCGTTAAGAACAATCGGTGCGCTTTATTTTCAGTCCCGCTCCTTTGCATTTAGAATGCATCGAGCCAACATTTGGCTCTAAGTCCAAACGGTTATGTGCAAGCAAACACACGTCATCAGCATAGTCAAGATGTTAAATAGTCTCCACGGAAGACCTTTATCTCCCCACTTTCCAGTGCAGCTTTCAAGATGTCATTAATTACCACCAGAAACAAGGCTGGTGATAATATGCAGCCTTGTCTGACACCCGTTCGTACAGGGAAGCTCCCGGATAGCTCTCCTCTATGTAACATGCAACACCTTGCATCTTCGTAGGATTCTTTAAATAAAACTATGACCTTTTCTGGAATACCTCCCCTACGCAAAGCATTCCTTATGTAATCTCGCTTAACGCTGTCGAAAGCTTTCTTGAAGTCCATATACATGAGATGTAGTGGCGAACCCATTTCCGTTGACTGCTCCAATATTATCCGTAGGGAGTTTGTGTGATCGGTACAATACGACCATTTCCGGAAGCCAGCCTGATAAACTTCGATAGTGCTCACGACATCACTAAGAGAGTGCTCACGACATCACTAATCCTTTTGAGAATTACTTTAGCCATGATTTTCGATATGGCAGTAAGCAAACATATACAACGCCAATTCCACAATCCCGAAGGTTGCCCTTATTCGGAATTTTCACAATGACGCCCTTCTTCCATTAATTCGGATATCTTCCTTCATTCACCTCAGTAAAGAGTAGGAGGAGTATATCGGCTGTTATTTCCGGGTGGGTCCGCTTTGAGGAGTTCGGTTGGTAGTCCATCGAAACCTGAAGCTTTCCTTCCCGCCATTGACCGAATGGCGGAAACGATCTCTTCCTTATCTGGGGGATCGTCCCTAATAGAGGGTTGTTGCAGTTGGATGTTTGGCGGATGTTCTGTTTCTGGAATATCTTCCTCTGACAAAATGTTGAAAATATCAGAAAAATATTCCTTCCATCGCCGCAACTGGTGTTCACTCATACTAAGGAGAGTTCCGTTGACATCCCTCACCAGGTGATTGACGGTGAAATTCCTGTCCTTCAACTGTTTCATGATTTTGAATAGTGAACCCATATCCCCAAGTTAAGCCGCAGATTTTGTCTTGTTTGCCAGATCTTCAGTGGCCTTTCTCTTGCCGCGTCTAACAGCCTTTTTAAGCTGTATATGAGCATCGCGGTAATTCTGCCTCAGGTCGGGCGTTCGCTGGTTGACATCGGGTTTAGAGATGATTGCCAATTTGGCTTTTTTCCAATCGCCAACCTTGTCCCATGTGCCTTGCGACATCCAGGGTTTCTCACCGTTTTGCATATATCCCACAGATTCTTCAGTACTAGCTAGAAATGTGTTTCTCGTTATCTCCAAATTGGCGTCCAGTGTGCGCATTTTACATTCGCCCAATGCCGATTACTTTTCGCGTAGAATGGTGGTGTGCTGGCGCTTTTTGTTGGGGTTTCTAAGTCTCACATTAAGCTTGCGCTTCATTTGAAAAATTTGTGGTCGTTGGATAGCTTCTGTGCACAAACTCAAGCACACAACCATCAAGTGGTGATCGCTCTGCACGTCAGCTCCACGCTTCGCTCACACATCGAGGAGACATCTTCTCCATCGGCGGCTTATACCCAAATGGTCGATCTGGTTCTGAGTAACGTGAAAGTCTCTTTAAAAATGCATAATTTTAGTGTATATTTGAAATTTAGTTTAATTTCTTTGTTTTCATTGTTTGTATTTAGATAAAACAATTTTGTTAACGTATCTTATATATATATTTACATTTTTTATGGTGACCCTTGTATGGAAAAAGGGAATAATAATAAAAAATGGTGAATTGCAGTGAATGCAAAGAAGTCGTGCAACGCGGAAATAAAGACTGTGTAGTATGCTGTGTATGTTCTTCCATTGTTCATGATAAGTGCTCTGGCCTTAGTGCTGTTGATCTATCTTTTCTTAAAGACCATATTAAACTAAAGTCGTGGACGTGCGAAAAATGCCAAAAAAAATTCAGGCAAGATTCCCAATCGGAAAGCACCCCCATCAAGAGTGATCACTTCAACCAGGACATTGCACCAAACAAAGACGAAAACTATGAAATACTTTTGAAGAAAATGGAAGAAATAATCGAAAGTAATAACTTTCTCGCGGCACAACAACAACTGGCTACAAACCAATTAAAAGGATTGATGGACGAAATGAAAACAATTAAAACAACACTAATGTTATTGGAAACAGAGAATCAGAAAACAGAAGTTAAAATATGTTTATTGAAAGCTAGAATTAACTCTCTAGAACAAAAGGAATTAGAAACGAAAGTTGAACTTCGCGGAATCGATGAATCTAAAAACGATGACACCACAAATACTGTGCGAGAAGTGCTTAACTCCGAAAAGTTTCCGAGTGCTAAGAACATTCTTCGTGCGTTTAGACGAAGGAAGAAGGATGGCAAGAGTTCCTGTATTGTCGTGGAATTCGATTCTAAAACATCTGCGAAAGAATTACTCAAACACAGGAAGATTGTATCAAAAGGATTTACTTTTTACGTAAATGAATGTCTCACCCCGTACAATAGGCAGCTCTTGTGGAAGACGAAAACAAAAGCAAATAATTGTAATTATAAATACACCTGGACCCGTGATGGAAGAATTTTTTGCCAACAGAAAGATGGAGAAAAAGCTATATCCATTAGGTCAGAAACTGATCTCTGATTTGGATATTTGTGAAAAGTTAATATGTGGTAGTGCAGATGAATTTAAACAAAATATTAAAGGTGAGAACAATAGTCTTAGCCTGTTTCACACTAATATCAGAAGCTTAAGAAAAAAATTTGCTAACTTGGTAGTTAGTTTATCGGCGTTCGATGCTATTGATATTATTGTTCTATCAGAATGTTGGAACCCTGAAGGTTTTATGGAGCTATGATCTGCCGGGTTATACGGGACTCCTTTCAATGAATAATATTAATCAGAACAGTGGCGTAGTGGTTTATTTAAAAAAAAGTCTAAAAGTAATAAATAGTGAGGAATATAACTTTAGTGGAGCTACTTGCCTTATATTACATTTTTGTACTGAAAATGAAATACATTTTAAATTGGTATCACTATATAGATCGCCTAGCTTTTGCGCTGACACTTTTAATACAGAATTAGAAAGATTATTTCACAGTGTTAAGGAGGATAATATAATATTCACAGGCGATATCAATATTGATCTAATTGCAACGACAAGTAGAGAACGAGATGACTATGTTAATGTTCTAAATGGAAATGGTTTAATATCAGTTATAAATTTTGAAACTAGAGAACGAAGTTGTATTGATCATATTTTTGTAAAAATAAAACAGAATACTTTTAGTAAAGTACAATCTGCCATCATTGAGACAAATATCACTGACCATAAGAGCATAACTTTAGTTCTACGAACGAATCTCCAATCTTGTATAAGAGAACATAGTAATACTGGTTTTAAAAAATAAGTAGATTTTGATCTACTTACTGAAAAAATCAAATTGCTTACATGGAATAATGTATTATCTTTAAATAATGTTAACCACTGCGCGAATAATTTTCATTATACTCTAGGGGAAGTAATAGAGGATAGTACGATAACAAGTAATATTGCGAAGCCAGAATTTGTGAAATTGAAGCCTTGGATAACACAGGGTCTCATAACATCAATCCGGAGAAGAGATAGATTAAGCAAATCCTTAAGAAAAAACCCTAACAACGATAAGCTAAAAACTTACTTAAAAAAATATCGCAGTAAATTGACCTGTATTATCAAAAGAACTAGATATCAATACTTTGAGAATATGTTGCAAGGAGCTGGAAATAATGGAAAACAGGCATGGAAAACAATCAATTTAGCTATTGGGAATAAAAGACAAAATGCAAATCTGGAAAGAATAAACCATGTGGGTGAGGTTTTAGATGTTAACAATAACGCTAAAAAAATTGCAAATATTTATAATGAATATTATACAAATGTGGGAAGTAATTTAGCAAAAAATATAATAAATAGTACAGGTACTACGCAAACTGAAACATATATGACTACAAATAGTTCAAACATTGATGTAGTGACGGAAGAAGAAATAGCCTTGATTATTGCAAAAATGGGTGGAGGAACATCTCCTGGGTTTGACGGATTAACAATTGAATGCATCAAACATATTAGCACTTATATCACAAAGCCCCTTTGTCACATAATAAACCTTAGCTTTAAGACAGGACTGTTTCCTGATATATATATGAAAAGGCAATAATAACTCCTATCTTCAAGACAGGAAACAAAGAGCTCATTACTAACTATCGTCCAATATCTATCATTTCTAATATAGGAAAAGTAATTGAAAAATTAGCCAAAATAAGACATGTTACTGAAATAGAAGAAAAAAAATTGTTGGCAAATAACCAATTTGGTTTAAGAGCGGAACGCAGTACTCATGATGTCATTGCACTGTTGAGTAAGCATATCGCCTTGGCTTTAGACAAAGGGTTGAAATCTTGTGCTGTTTTTTGGATCTAGCCAAAGCTTTTGATTCGATTCCACACACAAAAATTATTTCCAAGCTTCATAAAATGAACGATGATGGAGAAGATGTCTCCTCGATGTGTGAGCGAAACGTGGAGCTGACGTGGGGAGCGATCACCACTTGATGGTTGCCTGCTTGAGATTGTGTACAGCAGCTATCCGACGACCACAAATTCTTCAAATGAAGCGCAAGCTTAATGTGGATAAACTTAGAGATCCCAACAAAAAACTCGAATACACCACCATTCTACGCGAAAAGTCATCCACATTGGGTGAACATGAAATGCGCACACTGGACGCCAATTGGGAGGCAACCAGAAACACTTTTCTAACTAGTGCTGAAGAATCTGTGGGATATGCGCAAAGCGGTGAGAGACCCTGGATGTCGCAAGACACATGGGACAAGGTTGGCAATCGGAAAAAAGCCAAATTGGCAATCATCTCTCAACCCGATGTCAACCAACGAACGCCCGACTTGAGGCAGAACTACCGCGATGCTCATATACAGCTTAAAAAGGCTGTTAGACGCGACAAGAGAAAGGCCATTGAAGATCTGGCAAACAAGGCAGAATCTGCGGCTTACCTTGGGGATATGGGTTCACTATTTAAAATCATGAAACAGTTGACGAACAGGAATTTCACCGCCAACCACCTGGTGAGAGATGTCAACGGAACTCTCCTTAATATGAGTGAACACCAGTTGCGACGATGGAAGGAATACTTCTCTGATATTTTAAACATCTTGTCAGATGAAGATATCCCGGAAACAGAACAACTTCCAAACATCCAACCGCAACAATCATCTATTAGGGACGATCCCCCAGATAATGAAGAGATCGTTTCCGCCATTCGGTCAATGGCGGGAAGGAAAGCTCCAGGTATAGACGGACTACCAACCGAACTCCTCAAAGCGGACCCGGAAATAACAGCCGATATACTCCTCCCACTCTTCACTAAGGTGTGGAATGATGGAAGATATCCGACTGAATGGAAGGAGGGCGTCATTGTGAAAATTCCGAAGAAGGGCGACCTTCGGGATTGTGGCAATTGGCGTGGTATATGTCTACTTACTGCCGTATCAAAAATTATGGCTAAGGTAATTCTCAATAGGATTAGTGATGTCGTCGAGAGCACTCTCGAAGTTTATCAGGCTGGATTCCGTAAAGGGTCGTCTTGTACCGACCACACAAATACCCTACGGATAATATTAGAGCAGTCAGCCGAAATGGGTTCGCCACTACATCTCATGTTTGTGGACTTCGAGAAGGCGTTCGACAGCGTTATGCGAGATTACATATGGAATGCTTTGCGGAGGAAAGGTATTCCAGATAAGGTCATAGCTATGATTAAAGAATCCTACGAAGATGCAAGGTGTCGCGTCTTGCATAGAGGAGAGCTGTCCGAGAGCTTTCCTGTGCGAATGGGTGTCAGACAAGGCTGCATATTATCACCAGCCCTGTTTCTGGTGGTAATAAATGACATCTTGAAAGCTGCACTAGAAGGTGGGGAAGGTAAAGGTCTTCAATGGAGACTATTTAACATCTTAAGTCACCTTGATTATGCTGATGACGTGTGTTTGCTTGCACATACCCGTTCGGACTTAGAGTCAAATGTTCGCTCGTTGCATTCTAAATGCAAAGAGGCGGGACTGAAAATAAATGTGCGTAAAACCAAGTACATGCACATGGGTTCGAACGCAAACACACCGATTGTTCTTGATGGACAGGATGTGGAAGAGGTGCAAGATTTTTGCTATCTCGGAAGCATTGTCAGCATGGACGGCGGAGCCGAAAAGGATGTTGACGCACGGCTAAATAAAGCTCGTCAGGCCTTCGGTATCCTTTCCCCTTTCTGGAGGTTAAGAGAGATCTCCCTTCGCACGAAGCTGCGAGTTTTTAACGCATGCGTCAAATCCGTGTTGTTATATGGTTGTACTACGGGAAAGTGACCGTTCAACTTACCAAGAAACTACAGACTTTCGTAAACCAATGCCTCCGGCGCATTTAAGGAATATTCTGGCCAGAAGTAATCTCCAACGACGAACTTTGGAGTACAACTCGCCAGACTAAAATAGGTATTGAGATTCAACGGCGTAAGTGGCAGTGGATCGGTCATACTTTGAGGAAACCAGAGCGAAACATCGCAAAACAGGCTCTGGATTATAACCCTCAAGGAAGACGTCGGGTTGGTCGACCATGTAACACATGGAAGCGAGCAGTTGAGCAGGAGGCCAGAGGAATAAACAAGTCCTGGCAACAGCTTAAAGCCGATGCTCAGGATCGCGCCTTGTGGAAGAGAGTTGTTTCTGTCCTATGCCCCTATAGGGGGTCTTAACAGGAATTTGATTGATTGATTGATAAAATGAACGTAAATAAATCATTAATAGATTGGATATCAAGCTATCTTACAAAACGACCACAAGTAGTTAAAATAAATAATGTTCTAAGCAACGAGCTGACTTTTGATTTTGGTGTACCACAGGGGACTGTTATGGGGCCTATATTATTTTTGCTATACGTTGACGATCTACATTCACAAAACATAGAGGGCCAACTTATCTGCTGATGACACAGTTCTTTTCATTGAGGATAATACCTGAGAAGGCGTAAGTGTCAAAGCTAATTACAGTCTCTTAATATTAAAAGATTGGATGAATTTTAATATACTGACATTGAATGCACAAAAGACTAACTACATCACCTTTTCTCCAAACAAATTTGGACAACCCACGAATTTAGGTTTGTACATTCATTCAAGTAACTGTTCTTCAAACTGTCACTGTCAGCAGATTGAAAAAGTAACTTATTCAAAATATTTAGGGGTAGTTTTCGATCAACATCTCAAATGAGATATTCAGGTACAAAATGTGATAGCTAGATTAAAAAAACTAATACCAATATGTTTCGAAGTAAGAAATTTTTTAACCAGAGTTGCAATAAGATCTTTTTACTTTGCTATCATCCATTCGGCAATTCAGTATGGTATTATAGCCTGGGGGTCAGCCTCACCTTCAATAATAAAACCATTAGAGATTGTGCAAAAATTACTTATAAACATAACAGAATTATGATTGGGCTTAAAGCCCAATCATATTATACTCTAGATGAGATGGAAATGACTTTAATATACCGAAAAATATGTCATCTCAAATTCTTTCGAATAGTGAGTAGAGACTTTTGCATGGGAGGTGATAGAAGTAGAGGGGGAGGTTTGCATTTTTCGTATATGACACCGAACATGGCATGCAAAATGTTTTTTGCTGAATTAAAAGTTTTTAGTTATCATTATTTTTAAGGAAATTGGTCATAGTTTTCCTGAAATTGGGGCTTTTGTATGGGAGGTGGCAGAGGAAGTGAAGCGTTTAATATGATTTTGAAACTGCTTATCATCATCCTTATCACCATGATTTGATTCAATTTCAAAGTCGATAGATCTCATATACTTGAAAGAGAAAGGATTTTCTTGAATGTATAATACAGATTTGTATGGGAGGTGGTAGAGGGAGTGAAGCGGAGCTGATAATTTTTTCTAAAACTTATTTCAATTATTAAGAAACGAATTCTGGCAAAATTTGAAGTTTGTATTTTTTTCTAGTTTGAATGTAAATCGATAAAATGCATTTAACAAAAATTATACATTTGTATGGGAGGAGGTAGAAGGAGTGTACAGATCAAAACAAATTTTTTTCGAATTATTAATATTTTTATTTGTATACTTTATACAAAATATAAAGTTGATAGCTTTAACAGTTTCGAAGAAAAATAATTTGATTTAAATTCCAAAATTTCGTGAAATTTGTATGGGAGGGGGTAGAAGGAGTTTTAAAATAAATTGCAATTATGTTAGAATTAATTCTGACAAAATTTCGTTTTTTCAGCTTTACTAGTTTCAATGAAAATCGAAAATATGTATTTTTCAAAATTGTCCATTTGTATGGGAGGGGGTAGAAGGAGTAAGGGGATCGGGCCAATATTCTGTGTTCCTAATGACATCTATATCATCATACTTTGACTTATATTTCAAGTTGATAGCTTAAATAGTTTCAAAGAAAAATCAATTTCTTAATATTTCCAAATTTCATGAAATTTGTATGGGAGGGGGTAGAAGGAGTGGGGGGATGTAGCCCATTCACGAACTTAAAGTTACGTTCTTGCTAAAAATGACACAAAAAAAATTTTAGCACTATAGCTCAAAGCTTTCGAGAGTTATGCTGTAGACAGACAGACAGACAGACAGACAGACAGACAGACAGACAGACAGACAGACAGACAGACGGACAGACGGTCAGACGGTCACTCGGAATCGAGGTTTTTGAGCGATAACAAATATTTCTGTACCCTTGGCGGCTCTGTGCGAGCGTTATTTCTTAGCGTTACAAACGGTAAGGCAAACACAATATACTCTCAGATTTCATCTAGAGTATAAAAATCCTATTGCACAAACCGGTAAGATTTCCAACAAATAGTTTATTTCCCTTGTTGTCTGTTCTGCATTAAGACTGTTTTTAAACTCATAACAAATATCCAAATTTTCAAAGGATATACAACTGGAGTAATTGAAGTTAATTCAAACTACACTAGAGGTGGTGCTCGTACTGCATTACTGTCGCCAAAGAGCAAATCATATATAGGGCAATGCCACTATACTTACATTGGGATCAAATTTTTTAATGATCTGCAAAATACAATTAAAGAGAGTAGGAATCTGGCCATTTTTAAATCATATATCAAGAAATTGTATTATTCGGGTTAATCAAAGCGATTTTTCTGATACTTTCGAGTATTCTTTTGTTCTTTTATTCTTTTATTTTTTATTTTTCTTTTCTTTACTTACATTTATTATTTTTCTTATTCACATACTTATATTTTGTTTGACATAATAATTGTATTTCTATATAGCGTCATCATTTTTAATCTGCAAGCCATTACTCCTCACCCCTACCACAAGAATTATTCTTACAAGGGAGAGTAGTTCAATGTTTAAAATGTTAAAAAAAAAAAATTGTGTTAAAAAAATAAAAACTTGAATTATAATAAAAAAAAATAAAAATATCCCCTCTTGGAACACACTCGAAAGTGGCTATAACCCTACTATTTGTCACCAAGTGTTGCGTTATTAGTAGATGCGTAACACTGTGGAATTGCGACGTTTCTGACATTGGTCCCCCAAGCCTGACGGCGATAATCCTATCCAAGATTGGTTCCAGCTGATGAGACTGTTTCTCGCTTTCGGAGTAAGCACCACCGCCACGCCATTTTTGGCTTCACTCTCAGGACGAACGTACGGAAGGTATTTCCGCTCGGGGTTCATTCTTCTCCTGATCCTGTCCACCTGACCTCGCTCAAGCACAATATTTCGATGTTACAGTGCTTCATCATCGATCACTGATTGGCGTTGGAAGGACCGAGTGCCCCCAGCTCTTCCCCCGTCAACCAATGTTCAAACGTTTTAGGAACCAGCCATAGTCCATTTTCGAATGCCAAAAATTATTACCGTAGAATGCGTCCGTTGCGAGGCGCTTTAGGATTTAAGATCACCGGTCATAAGCCCATGATCCAGTGAGTGTCCATTTGCCATTCCGAAACCTTACCGGCGGACATTTGCATTTTTAGTAGTCTCTTTGGAAGACTTTCACTGACTTTTCGCCACTCAGCTGACTGCCGATTTGACTCTGTAGTGGAGTAATGGATCCATGTTTCATTCATTGTGACATACATGCAAAAGTCCTTTTTATTGCGCTTAAACAGCTCCAAGCAGCGCTCTGAATCGTCGACACGTTGTTGTTCTCGATCGATGTTGTTGTTGTTTTCGATCGTTGTAAGCAAACGCGGTATCCACTTTTAACACAGCTTTTTCATGGGCAAATGTTCATGCAGGATGGTGAACACACTGCCTTTTGATATCTTTAGGATGTCAACTATCTCCTGCAACTTTATTTTACGGCCTTCCGAAACGATTGTGACCACTTTTTTAATGTTTTCTTGAAAAACAGCCTCACTTGGACGCCCAGAGCATTCAGCATCATTGGTGTCTGTACGACCGTGTTTGAATTATAGGGTTTTCCAATAAGGACTTGACAACTTTTTTTCAAAATAAAATACAAACCATTTGAGACGTTGTTCCTTCGTGTACTTTACCATGATAAAAATGTTAAGTTTACTGAATAAATTGACAGTGACAGTTTGATGATTAGTGAAAGGGTGCGTTTACAAATTGAATTCAAAGTTGTCAAGTCCCTATTGGAAAACCCGATACAAGCCAAAGGTTGACTATTTTTTTCCATCAAAAAACAAAACACGCGAAATTTTTTTTTCATTACTAGGGAATATCAAAAGTAGCGTCACTGAAACCACTGTAACTTGACATTTATCCTTTGAAGGTTGGTACTCATTGAAAATCGTGTTTATCAATAATGGCGCATCCTGTATGTCATCCTACAAACTTATTGAACGATGTAGTATGTTATGTTGATTATAAGCACTATTTAAAACTATTACAAATTGAGTCAATGTTGAAATCACTGGCGAAGTAGTATACCAACCAGCTGAATTATGAGCCGAAAATTGGTGTTGTAATCGTTTTAAATCGGCTGGGGGCAAAATCCTTTAAAAATGTTTTGTGTCCCTAACATAGGAACTCCAGTCAAACCTATACCCTCTAAACTTTGAAACGCGTTGACAACTAGTTTATTTCCTAACACGTATAATCGGCTGTAATTAAGAAACAATATACATTGCTGCGTCTGGTTCTCTACATAAAAATTAGGCTAATTGAAATTTTGCTCAATTGCCACCTATACCGACATAATCTCTTGGGTGGAATGCGAACCTCCTCCACAGAAAGGTCTGCGACCTGAATGCAGCGCCCTAAACCAATTATCCATTTTAAGCTTGTCTGATATCTCATCACATTTTCAACTACTTCTTAATCACCATTAGCTGATGAAAAACCATAAATCTAACCGTGGTATGTCGTTTAAACTCTACTAAAATATACAAAAACACTCATTCATTCCATTTTTTTTTTTACAAATGAATAATCTTGTCAGTCCCAAAGTCTTGAAAGTGTTTGCTGTCTAGGAAAAAAAAACGATTAATTACACAATTTCGATTTAAGTGTACGTAGCTATAAATAATAGACGCTTTAAATTCAATAAACTCATGATTAATGCATTTTTAATGCATTACGCATCAATTTTGAATTGTTTTACATGACGAATCATTAATTTCGTTCCGAATAATTCAATTTTTGATTATTTTTTTTGCTTTTACACATTTTTAAAAATTCTCAGACATGTTTCACCACTTACAAATAAAAATTATTTCCCGAAACATTCCTCGTCAACTCAACCAGAAACAAAAATTTTTGCTTACAAACCCTTTTCCATTTTAGTCCTGGTAAGCCATTGCAGCATAACTCTCAAGGATGACAAATGTTTTGTAACTTAACTTTTCACTCAAGTTTGACAAATCTTTTTTTTTTCTGCTGTATTATTATTATCTTCACACATATAAACAACGTTTAGATGCGATATCTCTCGACACAATACACCAAAAGCAACAAATAATAAAGAACAGAAAACGAACTAGGATGATGACTATAGAATAGCGAAATTTCCTGGGAAAACTTTCTTAGCAAACAAAACCCGCAAGCCAGATTCTTGACTGAAGAAGAATAGGCAAAAGAATTTTGGCGCGGTTTAAAAAGTGAAAAGGTCCGAGTTCCTTTCTAACTAGGACATCGAGCCGCGAGCTATAATGGCCTGTATTGCAATATGAACGAGATTAGGGAATGGAAACTGTTCGTTGCCTTATTCAGGGGCATATCATTTGGCTAAACCGTGTCACTTTATACGAGTATTATTACGGTCGTTCGGAGTATAGAATCTTTTCTGAAAATTGGCAAGTAGATTCTTTCGACATGTTTACTTTATTATCTTGCAATGTGCCAGAGCAAGATACTCTGAAAAAAAACGTGATATTACAGGAAAAAATTTCCTGGCATTCATCATAGCGTCGAATTTACTGGCGGGAAAAACGAATAAAATCGATTCTTTTTTTTTTGCGAATGACAAAACACTGAAGTTTAATTAAAGGAACGAAGTAGAGACTATACAGTTATCGTTTCGGATAAGCAAAATCTTCGTCACGTAAAGGAAATCTTTTTTAGGGTTTTTTTAAAGTAATGGGTAAAGAAGAATAAAAGTTTTTTTTTTAAGTCCTAGTAACTATCCCTATATAGAAAAACTGGGAGCTAGCACACATTTTCCAAAACCTACGTATATCCCTTCGTTTGAGATGACTATACACCTTTTTCTACGTACGTTGAGCTCTCTATAGTTTCGTCTGCAATTTACGAGCCATCCTTAAAAGTTTTTCCTAGTTCTACGTGAAAGCTGTACACACTTAGCCGAGCAGAAGATACAAGACCAACTCCGGAAGAGGCTTTACTTTTAGAGGGATTAAGTGTATAGAGATGTCTGTATGAAGAGGTGATATTCTCGATGCGCCTCGAAATGTCCCCCACTTCCGCAAACGAAACAGAAGAGTCTGAAATTCAGTAAATTTCTTAAATAACTCGATTTTGAAAATGTTTTAATAAAGACTTATTTTATTATAAGGACTACGAAGCGTAAAATAAATAACTCAATCATAAACTAAATAAAAATTTTGACTATATGAATAGCTTTCATCGATATAAAAGAGGTTAAATGAAATGGGGCCACATTTTAAAATAGCATGACCTAAAACTTTATTAGCCCATTAGTAAAAAGCACCTATCTCTTAAGCTATATCCTGTTCTAAATCGACTATCTAGAGTAAAAACTTAGAATTCGCCCTGCAATTCACCTGAAAACTTCTTCTGCCATCGTCCCTAATTTAGAGTTTAGCTTTTCGCCCAATTGATTTCACTATTTTGCTCCAGTTAAATTGTTCGCAATCTCTGCTCTCTTGATCGTCCAATCTTCACAATTATTCCATTTCCAACCTAAACTTCTCCAAACAATCGCAAAATTTTCGCTGATAACTCTGAAAATTTATGTGTATCCTTAAACCTCGTATACACACACTAATACTCTGTAACGTCATAAATTGCCGTCGTACTTGCCAGGGGTATATTCAAATGGCTCGGAATTAATGTATGATTAAAGTTCATAGATCCCTGCCGTGATTTCTACCGCCGACAACAACAACAACTGCGTTCCACTTGTTAATCAACTCCTACACGCTCATCTATCGCTCGAAATAGCGGCGCTGAGCATCTAAAATATCCCGCTTGTGCCGCCCGAAGCGAAACAGGAACTTCAGAGGAACGTGATGGAGACGAAAAGGATTTCTTCGACTATCTAGTCCGCAATCCGAAGCAGTTTAGTCTTGGTGTAATGGATTCCAGGAGAAATATTGGGATGGGGAGAAGGAGGATGGCGGCAGGAAGAGCATGCAATTAGTTAACAAACCAAAACCAAACTGAAAAATAGACGATTCGGTCGGGAGTTTTCCAATGGATTAGAGGCGAAAATGGTATTAAATACTTTCAGTCACGCACCAAACTTTTACCTTGCAAGACACTCGATCCATAACAATCGGCCGCCGGGCCAGCACATATAGTGTGAGGTTTTACGAGGCGACCTCCATCTGAGGCACCTGCTCCTATTTTTCGGACACGAAACGTATTCGCCAAGGGTGTAAGGCGTTTGATGATGATTTCTTGAAGTACGTAGTGTTATGTTGGAAAATACCAAGTGGATAACGACCAAATGATTACTGGCCCTCGCAACAATACACTGAGATCTAGGGCAGGACACTATACTGTTTGTATTTTCACTATGAAACCAAGAAGTTTGATGAATTGAACAAATACTTTGCAAAGTGCTCGGAAAGTTGGCTGGCTGCGTGCTATGGTGGCGAGTCCGTCAGAATCTCGTTTGTAACGACGACGTACTTTCGACGCTCGTACCTTTCGGTTAAATAGTTGGTCACCGTTTGTGAATACCTTCGATTATACATTTGACTGAGTAGCATGATAAAGATCTTGAAAAGGGGAGCAAAGTGGATAATTGCTGCCTGGCAAAGACTTTATGTAGTTCGGTAATTTTCCTCAACAACAAAGGTATAAAGCGATTGTTGTGTTCAGATTTTAATGAAGTTCGTTATGAATTGACTTTCAAATTTGATTTATTTCTATTAAAGTTCGTATGAGGTTTAATTAAAAAAAAATTATTAGCAGATTGAGGAGGGTGTGGCACGAAGGACGTGGAATGTGAGTGCCGATGGCTGAGAATAATTTAATGTATTTTGTGACAAAAAAGTAAGGGCACTTTGTAATTAAAATTAGTCTGGAAAATCATATTTCAAACAAAATGTTTTTTTCGTAAGCATGTAGGACTGTCCTTAATTATTATTCTAAAAATTAGCGTGGTCTGTTAATCAGTTTGTGTACAGCAGCTGGTTGAATGGATACACCTCAATTGTCCACGGCGATTTTTGTTTTTTGTCCTCGATCGACTGAAAACGGGTTCCGGGGAGCGCTAATTTCCGTTTCAAGGATAGGAAAAAGTCACACAAGGCTAAATCTGGTGAATACATGCAATTTGTTGCAGTTTTGACCTTAAATTCGGTTACAATTGAAGCTCAATGCGATGGCATATTTTAGTCGTGGAAAATCCATGAATTCTCCTTCCATAATTCCTGCCGTTTTTTAAGAATTTCCTCACGCAAACACTTCAATTCGGTCAAATAGTACTCCTTATAGACCGTCTATCTTTTCGTAATGAATTTATAACGGATCAAACTTCGAATATCGAAAAAACAATGCGCATCGCCTTGAATTTTGAGCGTTTTTGGTTGCTTTTTTCGGTTGCGGCTCATTTTTTTCCTCCATTCCGATGATTTTTGACAGGTTTGCATGTCAGACTCATAGACCAAAGCCCTCTAAAGTAGAAAGCCATGTAAGTCAATCCAACAACAACACGTTGGAGTCATAACAAAAATGACAGTACCATACAAATTCGCTTGCTTTTGTATGGAGCAGACACGGCGGGCTTCGTAAGAATCGTGTTTATTCTTAAATGCAGTGTTAAGGATGGTTCAGCTTTCTAAGATACTTTACTAATAGTACTCGGCATGTAATTATTACACGTTGATATCAGTGCAATAGATTTTTAATTGAAAAAAGTGCGATCAAAGTTAAATGTCGGTTTCTAACACCGAAGAAAATCTGTCACTCATATTGTGCAGAGTTCTCCGGTTAATTTTCACACAGAAAACTGTAGAATTTTGGTTATTACGAAAAAATATGCACCATCGCAATATTTTCGTGCTGAATTTGATTAAACTATGCTTTTGTGTTGTTTTCGGTAAAACGTTTTTTATGACAAGATTGTACAAAATAATACAGGTGGTCTTTTGAAATGGAAACATCCATGACATCACACCCACTGCAGTCTTTCAAGATGGCCGCAACGTCAGTTCTGCTTAGCTTGGTATGTAGAAAGCTTTGCATAGACCCATGTCTCGTTACCAGTTATGATCAATCAATCAATCAAATTCCTGTTAAGACCCCTATAGATAGGGGCATAGGACAGAAACAACTCTCTTCCACAAGGCGTGATCCTGAGCATCGGCCTTAAGCTGTTGCCAGGACTTGTTTATTCCTCTGGCCTTCTGCTCAACTGCTCGCTTCCATGTGTTACCTGGTCGACCAACCCGACGTCTTCCTTGAGGATTATAATCCAGAGCCTGTTTAGCGATGTTTCGCTCTGGTTTCCTCAAAGTATGACCAATCCACTGCCACTTCCGCCGTTGAATCTCAATACCTATTTTAGTCTGGCGAGTTGTGCTCCAAAGTTCGTCGTTGGAGATTACTTCTGGCCAGAATATTCCTAAAATGCACCGGAGGCATTGGTTTACGAAAGTTTGTAGTTTCTTGGTAAGTCGAAAGGTCACTTTCCACGTAGTGCAACCATATAACAACACGGATTTGACGCATGCGTCAAAAACTCGCAGCTTCGTGCGAAGGGAGATCTCTCTTAACCTCCAGAAAGGGGAAAGGATACCGGAGGCCTGACGAGCTTTATTTAGCCGAGCCTCAACATCCTTTTCGGCTCCGCCGTCCATGCTGACAATGCTTCTAATATAGCAAAAATCTTGCACCTCTTCCACGTCCTGTCCGTTAAGAACAATCGGTGTGCTTGCATTCGAGCCCATGTGCATGTACTTGGTTTTATGCACATTTATTTTCAGTCCCGCCTCTTTGCATTTAGAATGCAACGAGCGAACATTCGACTCTAAGTCCGAACGGTTAGGTGCAAGCAAACACACGTCATCAGCATCATTTATTACCACCAGAGACAGGGCTGGTGATAATGTGCAGCCTTGTCTGACACCCGTTCGCACAGGGAAGCTCTCGGACAGCTCTCCTCTATGCAAGACGCGACACCTTGCATCTTCGTAAGATTCTTTAATCATAGCTATGACCTTATCTGGAATACCTCTTCTAAGCATTCCATGAGTAATCTCGCTTAACGCTGTCGAAAGCCTTCTCGAAGTCCACAAACATGAGATGTAGTGGCTCTAATATTATCCGTAGGGTATTTGTGTGGTCGGTACAAGACGGCCATTTACGGAATCCAGCCTGATAAGCTTCGATAGCGCTCTCGACGACATCACTAATCCTGTTAAGAATTACCTTAGCTACAATTTTTGATACGGCAGTAAGTAGACATATACCACGCCAAGTGCCACAATCCCGAAGGTCGTCCTTCTTCGGAATTTTCACAATGACGCCCTTCTTCCATCCAGTCGGATATCTTCCTTCATTTCACACCTAAGTGAAGAGTGGGAGGAGTATATCGGCTGTTATTTCCGGGTCCGCTTTGAGGAGTTCGGTCGGTAATCCGTCTATACCTGGAGCTTTCCTTCCCGCCATTGACCGAATGGCGGAAACTATGTCTTCCTTATCTGGGGGATCGTCCCTAACAGAGGATTGTTGCGGTTGGATGTTATGATGCGCATCATGAATACGGGATCAGAATGGGCACGATCAAGCAAGTCCAAAGTAACCTGTTCACGGCACTTTGTTTTAAGAAAATTCAGCTTTATTGGAAAGAGTCGCTTTATTGGAAAGGATGCGTTTCAAGACTAAAGTATCCACCAAATTCGAACGAACGAACTCGCAAGAGATGACTAGCACGACGATTTTCGAGCATTATTTCCTTCACTTTTTGAATGATGTCTTCAGTTGAAGAGATCGTCCAGAACGAGGCATGTCTTCAACGATCTCTCGACCGTCCTTAAAGGTATTGTGGCACTCGTAGGCTCTTTTTTTGATATTACTGGTTCACTGTATGGCTTTTCTAACATTCGCAACAATTCCCCACACGAAATATGGTTGGAAACAAAAAATTTGAGACAAACTTTTTGTTCTATTTTTTATCCATGGTAAAAATCGCCGTGGACTACTGAAGTATATCCATTCCACCAGCTGCTGTAAACAAACTAATTAACAGGTCGTGCTAATTTTTGGAATAATAATTAAGGACAGTCCTTCCTGGTTATTAAAAAAATTTGTTTAAATATCATTTTCCTCACCAATTTTAATTACAAAGTGCCTTTACTATTTTGTTACAATGTATATTCAAATTTCAGCTAGGGTGTAGCCTAGTGGGTAGTGTGTTGGTCTTGTAATGCGAAGGTCGTGAGTTCAAATCTCGGCCGACGCAATATTTAATTCCAGCACATTGCTTGCTTGGATATACTCTGGTCACCCCAATCTACGAAAATGAAAAATTCGTAGAAAGAGGGTTGTGCGAAGGGCTAACAAACCTTCCACAATAAGTAATGAAAAATGTTAAGGAACCTGAATGTCACGAGGCCAAGGTCCGATTTTAGCTGTAGCGCCATTGTAGATGTAGATATTCAAATTTGGATAAGAAGTTTTTACTTGGAATCGATAATTAGTTATTGGCTAGCCCTTTGTTTCAGTTTATACAGTCAAAACGTTTTTGGAAGGAACTTTTATATAATAAAATTGTTGTTGAGTTGGAGAGAATTTTGACGCTTCTGAATTTTTTCTATGGGGTAGCCTAGTGAGTAGCGTGTTGGTCTACAATGCGAAGGTCCGTGAGATTAAATCCCGGTTGACGCATAATTCCAGCACGCTGCCTGGTTGGGTATACCTGGGTCACCTCAATCTACGAAAATGAAGATTCATTGATGGAGGGTTATGCGAATAAATAAATAAATAATGAAAAAAATTTTAAGGAACATGAAGATCAGGAGGCCAAGGCCCGATTTGGGCTGTCGTGCCATTGTACAAGTAGAGGTTTCTTCTACCTTGCCACAGAAATCTTTCCAGGATTTGCGCTGCGCTTCTCTAAGGTCTTTTTATAACAATGAATAATTATAATAATAATTTATCCAATTCATTCAATCATCATTCATCCAATTTCGATGACTTAATTTTTGTACATAGGACCATATCTTGTTTGCTTAACGTGAACGTACCGACAGAAGCCACGAGTTCATGGCTGTCTTTAGCAGTCACAGATTTTTCATGACGACAATCATTAACGCCTGCATCCTCAAGCTTAACGCTAGTCTTTGACCAACGTATCTCGGCAAATGATACCAGTCTATGCTTCTTTGTGTGTTCCGCAATCACACTGGTAAGAGCAAGGCCTATATAATACCTTTCCCAATCTTTGGATCATGGGATCCGGTTGAAACGCAACTCCACGCCGAGCACAAGGTTGGCACAGGGCATTCCAAGAACCTGTTTACTGTACAAGTACAGAAAAGCAGGAGATGCTCTACCCGCAATGTAGGTTGTAAACCACAGCCAATACGTATACCCCGAAGGGACCTCATCCATGGGTTTGCCCATACCCCGTCGCATCGATCAATTTCAAATCATTCATGCTCATTCGTATGACCACTTGATGTTCGATTCATACCGTCTGTGCTGTGTAAGATTTTGCTCTCCTATGTTCTACTATGACACCAAGGGGCTTGGATCCAAAGTGTCACCTCGAACATAAGATTGCTACTTTCTTACGCAATATACCATGTACTACCATTAATACAAAGTCAGTTCTGCTTAGTTATAGCTTCAATTAGCTTTCGTCAGGTTGCTACGATGGCCGTCCCGGCTATACCGAGCCCCTGCCCCTCACACACCAACAGCCAGCCTATTATCCACATTTAATGATCAGATTTCACTTCCTTCGGTCGGTTACGCAGTCCACCTTGACTTCTCGCCTCCCTCAGTCTGCTACTATTATCACCCGTATCAACATTCGCCCATATTCAACATTCTTCTTGCTTCAGTTTTCACAATACTTAGCAGGGCTACTCTCGTCTTCACCTAACTTAAGTCTGCTACTAAAATCCACCATCGACATCAAATACTACATTTAACTACCAACTTTCAACTGTTAACATCTTATATTCTTTATTATTGCTTCAATTTTTGCATCATTCCGTTAGTTACTAGGCCGTGCCGACTATACCGGACACCTGCTTTTCGCCTCCTTCATTCAGCTACTACTATCCGCGGCTTCTTGATGTTTGGATCTTATATTCGTGCATTCATTTATTCATTTATTCATTGAGACATGATCGATGCAACTTGGTACAGGGTAGCCAATACTTCCTCCCGTAGTACCAAGTTTCAAGTCCTTGGTGAGGACCTTCGTGAAGCAGGCTTCACTTCGGTCTTAGTTCACACGCAACTTGATACCGATCGAACAGCTCGGGTTCATGGAGTTGTCACGCTCCAAAAGGAGTTACTGGAATCGCCGTATCTTTCTAGACCAGCACTGACTTCCCTGTGATCGATAAGATTTGGAGCTGACTGACTGTTCAACTTTGTCCCCCCCCCCCTAAATGGGTTTCGGAGCTGACGGTCAATTCAACCTTATTCCCCCCTATATATGTAGGTTTTGGAGCCGCTGGTAATATAGTATAATAAATTGCCTTAGAACAATTCAATATACCTACCATCGAATTACTCCCCCCTACTTGCATCTACTTTCGCTGCTTAGAATACACCATACAACCTACTAGTTTCAGCATTAGCTCAACAAATAAAAATCTAATTTTCCTTCATTGTCTCTTATCCTAAGAAAAACAAATAAAACTCAGATTAAATATTCAACCATCAGGTTAGAGGTCCGCTTATAACACCGATAGCTTCATGTCTTCAATCAATTAATACATCCCGATTCAACCACATTTCCAACATATCCTCTGTTCCTCAGTTCCTCGGTTCATCAGTTCCTCGGCCTACCCTAAGTCTGAGACGGCAGCACCTCGGTTCATCAGTTCCTCAGTTCCTAGGCCCATAGATTTCGACGTTGTCCTCCTCTATGAGTGATAAGTTTTTAAGCCGACACAATACGTTCAACTTTATCCCCTCCCCCCCCCTAAATGGGTTTTGGAGCTGACGTTAGTATGCAACCTTGTCCCTCATCGGTGGGTCGCGGAGCCGGTGTAGTATATTGCAATAAGCACTGAACTCAAGGCAACTATCACCGACGGATTCCCCCCATCTGTAGACCTTTTAGCGCTATCCAGCTTGCACCACGAGGAGGTGGGTCTACTTCGCAAGCCTTCATTTTTGTACAGTTGGAAATAATAAAAAAGAAATAGAACTGGATAGATACAAAAATTAGACTTTATAGATAACCAAATATAATAAACCTCAAGAAAGCTGATTTTACTTTAATATTCTAATAATAAAGTGTTGTGATCGACACAGAAAAAAAAAAATTTGCTACCCTGAAATTTTTTTTTTCGCGTTTCATGACCAAATTAGCCTAAGAATGCAAAAAAAAACATAACAGAATTATCATCAATTATATATCATATGATACTCTAGATAAAATGGGAATGACTTTAATATACCGGAAAATTTGTCATCTCAAATTCTTTCGAATAGTGAATAGAGGCTTTTGCATGGGAGGTGGTAGAAGTAGAAGGTGAGGTTTATATTTTTCGCATATGACATTGAAGATGGCATGCAAAATGTTTTCTGCTGAATTTAAAGTTTTTAGTTTTCATTATTTTTAAAGAAATTGGACATAGTTTTCCTGAAATTGGGGCATTTGTGTGGGAGGTGGCAGAGGAAGTGGAACGTTTTAGATGATTTTGAGACTGCTTATCGTCACCCTTATCACCATGCTTAGATTCAATTTCAAAGTCGATAGCTCTCATTTATTCGAAGGAGATATGCTTTTCTTGAATTTATAATACAGATATTTGTATGAGAGGGGTAGAAGGAGTGAAACTGAGCTGATAATTTTTTCTAGAATTTATTTCAGCTATTAAAAAATGAATTCTGACAAAATTTTATAAAAGTTTGTAATTTTTGTAGTTTTAATGGAAATCGATATAATGCATTTAACAAAAATTATGCATTTGTATGGGAGGGGGTGGAAGCAGTGTAAGGATCAAAACAATTTTTTCCCGTTATTAATATTTCTATGTTTATACCTTATACAAAATATCAAGTTGATAGCTTTAACAGTTTCGAAGAAAAATAATTTAATTTAAATTTCAAAATTTCGTGAAATTTGTATGGGAGGGGGTAGAAGGAGTGAGGCGACCGGATCAATATTCTGTAATATTAATGATATCTATATCGTAATACTTTGACATAAATTTCAAGTCGATAGCTTGAATACTTTCAAAGAAAAATCAATTTTTTTAAATTTCGAAATTTCATGAAATTTGTATGGGAGTAAGGGGATGCAGCCCATTCACGAACTTAAAGTTACTTTTTTGCTAAAAATGACACACAAGAATTCTTAGCACTATAGCTTAAAGCTTTCGAGAGCTATGCTGTAGACAGACGCGCAGACGTACAGACGGACAGATGGACAGACGTTCAGTCGGAATCGAGGTTTCTGAGCGACAACAAATATTTCTGAACCCTTGGCGGCTCTTTGCGAGCGGTATTTCTTAGCGTTACAAACGGTAAGGCAAACACAATATACTCTCAGATTTCATTTAGAGTATAAAAATCCATCCCGCTGAACGCCGTACGCCGTACATATGGACTCAAATCTCCTAGACCGTTAAAGGTAGAATGTTCGTTTTTGGGTGGATTGTTGATTGGGTAAGTGAGCTCCATTATCTAAATTTTGGGGAGTGTCAGGTGGAAAGGGGAGTGAAAGATTCAAAAACTACACTTGCTAATATTTCAACCATCAATGCAGATAGGAAGCTGACAAATATCAGAGGTATGAAGAGGATTATGGGGCAAACTCTAAAAATAATTTAATTTTTTTATCCATTGGCGTTCGAAAAGGGGGGCTAAAAACAAATTATCGAACAAATTTTTTTTTTCAAATGATTATATCTTCGAAATTACTAATCACAAAAAATTCATATTTTGAGACCACTAAGGTGGCATATAGACCTACTAGAATCAGCTTAGAAAGAGGCTAATTATTGTAAGCGGGAGGGTCAGGGGGATGCAAAGAAAAACACTTAAAAATGAATATCTCGACTTTCTCTTAAGCTATGTAATTGAAACTCAAAACGTATACTAAGCTTTATTAACGAAGTATGAAAAAAATAAAATGTGAGCATAATAGTAGTGGGGGGAATGGGGAACATTTAAAAAATGGCGCACTTTCCAAAACTACAAGTCATTATATCTCAAAATTGAGTACAGATATCAAATCAAAAATTTGTCAGATTATAGAACTATATAGTTTTTAATTTTGGTAAAAAATTTAAGTTGGTGAGTTTAAGGGGAGGGAAGTGGAAGGCAAAAATATTGAAAATTTTGAGTAATTTTTTTAGGACTCTGGTAAAAGATAGAAAGTTTAAATTTTGCACGTCGATACATCTATTTAATATATACGGAAAAAAATAATAATTTGTTCCAAAATTGGTATGCACCGAAGTGGGGGTCTAACGTGCACAAGGTGTTTTATGTGTAATGAGAAAAACACGTAAACTGAAAATTTTTGAATGAAATTTTAAGGTAGAAACTTGAAAATTTGCTAAATGCACTTAAAAAAATCTCTAAAAGTTTGAAATATTAACTGGTCGAATATCCTTACAACTTCTACCCCCTCTCATACAAAATTATTTTTTCGGCCATTTTTAAGAATCAAATATCACCTAACTATAAAAGCTATCAATTTAAAATTTCGCATAAATACTTACAAAAATAATTGAAATGAAATTACTTTAAAAGTTTTGAAATCGCGCTTGCCCTTCTACCCCCTCCCATACAAAAGTATGATTTCGACCAATTTCATTAAATCAACAAAAAACCAACAAATTAAAAGCTATGAACTTGAAATTTTGTACGAGCACCTTAAAAAAAAAAATAAAGAAAATTTTTTCACAAATTTTACAATTCCCTTACCTCCTCTACCCCCTCCCATACAAAATTATTTTTTCGAGCATTTTTAAGGAATCAGTTATCAGCCAACTCTTAAAAGCTATCAGTTTCAAATTTTGCACAAAAACTTAAAAAATAATTGAAATGAAATTGCTTTAAAAGTTTTGCAATCACGCTTGCCCTTCTACCCCCTCCCATACAAAAGTGTCATTTCGACCAATTTCAATGAATCAACTAATAACCAACAAATTAAAAGCTACGAACTTGAAATTTTGTACGATCATACTACAATAGAAAGGAAATAAAATTGTGTCACAAATTTTACGATTCCCCTACCTCCTCTAACCCCATACAAATGTTTGTTTTTGCAAGAATTGAAACCTCATGTATGAAACCGCTTCATAAAACCCGTAGTTCGTGCTTGCTGCGGAATTCTACAAAGCTCATAATTTTGCTAAGGACGACATGGAACGTTGAATTTAATCATAGACAGCAATTTGTCAGAGTCAATTATACCTGAAATGACATTAAAACCAAAAACAACTCTGGCATGTATTCACTTTTTCTCAAGGAATCGTTGTTGAACGTTTAAATCTGCTGTCCTATTAACATGTGGCGGTAACCTGAGTGGATCGGACCAGGGAAGGCCCTGAAGGACAAACCTTAAGATCCGACGCTGAACTACTTCGATCCTATCTATGTGAATGGAATAAAATAGCGACCAGGTAGGACTAGCATATTCTAGGATAGATCGGACGAATGCACAGTACAACATTTTCGTTGTGAAGAAATCATTAAATCCTTTTGATTGTCTCCTAGCAAAACCGAGGATAGCGTTCGCTTTACCATCAATGTCATTCACATGGTCATCAAAGGTAAAACTACAGTTGAATAGTACGCCCAAATCACGTACTTTGTCAGAACGAAGTATAGATCATCCATCTACAACATAGTCAAAATTCTGTGATATTCTCTTCTTAGAATACAAAACAGTAGTGCACTTATTAATGTTGAGATGTAAATTGTTAAGCACCAGTCATGAATATGCGAGATATCACTTTGCAATAATAGACGATCATTGCTGCTGGAGGTAATCTTAAAAATTTTCGCATCACTGTCATTGAGAAGAATGTTCGAGTTAGAGACAAACGAACTCACGTCATTAATAAAGATAAGGAATTGAAGTGGAACCAGATGGCTACCTTGCGGAATGTATTAAATATTTCAGAGGATAAGGCTCCACGAAAGTGTACTTTCTGAATGCGATCACTAAGATACGAATTAATCCAAAGGACGAAAATAACGAATGACTATCCTATAAGGAATTACTTGTCTGATAACTCGCCAAGCATATGCCTACAGCCTTTCCCGAGGCCCCAGATTTCGTCGCTCCTCCATGATGGCTTCATTTTTGTCTTGGCTTCCTAGTGGAACGAAATAGCGCTTTGCCCTATTTAAAGCCCTTATGAGGATATATATGAACCCAGCATGAGCAGCAGCGGTGTCCAGAAGGCTTGGAACTTGGTTAGAAAAGCACTTCCTTAAAAGTTTCCCTGTACTTGTACTACCAAATTGGGAGTATCGATTATCTGAAAAGTAATGTTCACTGGACACCTGTCAGGCCCTAAATAAATGCGTGATATTTTCTGAGAGCTGGATAATGTCTAAAACATTCTGTCTATTGCTAGTGCCCAAAGTGGGCTCAACTTCTCTGTTGTACAGCAGAAGTTGTTTGCCTAAGAAGTAGTCAAGAAGCACTTCGTCTTATTCTTTGATATCGAAGCTCCCCATACTTTTTGATGACGTCTACTTTAAGACTCCCTGATTTAACCATCAGACCTCTTAGATTATCCGCGGAAGTAGTCTTGTGTGTTTCCTCTCGTTTCTAGTCTGGCTGCAACAATGTTTTGATTACTGTGACGAGGGAGTAACAATTTGTTCAAATCACTCTTCGCAAGGATAAAAGTTAGCTTAGAATATATTTAAGAGTCCAAAGATTAGGTTCCCAACAATAAAAGGATTTTGCATCAAGACTATGTCTGCTCCTTGCTGTGTCCACGGGAGACGTAAGGAGGCTGACGCTAATTTTGATTGGCGAAGGCTAATCTGCTGAAACTTCAGTGATATTATTGAATTGTGCAGGTGGTTCAACTATGTATGTTTGAAAACTCCGCTAGCAAGCTTATTTCAAAGGTAGTTTGATCACTAAACCAAGAATTTGGAGGGATTGAGTTAAGAAATCCAATGATCAAATATAAGAAAAACCTCAAAAATCAAACAAATTAAAAAACTCACCCAAACAGAAGATTAGTCCAACCTATTCTAAAATTTAAATACAAGTCACTTATCGTTATCTTCAATCTTTTTCAATTCTCTTCACGAAAACAAAATTATTATTGTATTATCTCAAAGCCGTAAGTAATAAAATTTTATCCCGCACTACCGCTTTATTACAACCTTTCCGAGCACCAACTCAACAAAATATCCCTAATCAGTTCGTCCAGTGCTTATTTTTGCAGTAGGTATCTTCAATATCGTAAAATTTGAATGCGAATTGTTCAAATAATAGTAAAATAATCCTGAGACAGATATGTCGTCGCACTAAGCCAAAGGTCCTTGTCGTACTCCTGCTCGGAATCATTATGTCAAAAACCCTATCTTTAGTTATAAATCAACAATCACATTGAAGTACAATATTGTAATATCATAACTGGCGGGTTGGAAGTGGTGGGGCAATGTAGGTACTCCAGTATACGGTCGTGAAGGGTGGGTGGTGTCCTATTCTATTCAAATGTTTATTGCATAGTACCATAAAATTTATGTTCTTGGCTTTTGTCTTTTCTATGTTCTATTCTCTTCGTCGAGAGGTGCTTTTCGATGGAAGATTCCAGGCGGTTCGTAGTCGGTTGTGACAGATATCATCCGGGACTACTCTCGACTCGAGGTAATATTAAAGTTCTGAGATATATCCTGGCAGATTTAAACAGAAGTTGTATACATAAATCTTTGATAAACGACTTTTTTTACGTTCATTTTTCGTGGAAAATTGTGAATTTTCTCTTAATTCTGTTGAAAAAAAAACATCATACACGTCCTCGTGGCATATGGAAATAAATCTTGGTTTAAGACGTTTATTAAAGTTTTGCGAAATAAGAACCATTTTTTATAAGTGTAAGAAAATTAAATGTCAATGTTAAAAGCTTGTTACAATTATTCGCGGTATATCTGGTTCATTCGATAGAATCTTGAAATCAACTAAAAACATAGTGATTACATGAAACATTCTGTTCTACAAAATGAAATAAAATTGCTCTATTATTTTTAATATTTACATCTTTAAAAAGACGTCATAAAAACCTCTGATTAACATGGTTAACAGCCAGCAATAAATCCAAAGCCGCATAATGCTTTCTTTTAATTAAAATTAGCAAAAGTCGTTGAGAACAACAGCCATGTATCGCACAAATATACCTACACCCAGACTCAAATACATATCCAGGCAATCTAAAATATTCTAAAAGTACTATAAACTTTACAAATAGGAAATTGTAAGAGCGCGGGTGTACATTAGCCACACATGGTGCCAAGATAAAGTGCCTTAACTGCTATAGCTGAAAGCATAGAAATAAAACATCCGATAAAGACACACTCTATAGGACGAAATATGCGATAGAACAGGGATATCCATTCTGGAACCGACGAGCTATTGAATGTGTTCAAAAACGTAGAAAAAGAAACATAAGATCCTTGAGAATGTTGCAACCTTTCACATTCATATCCTTCAACTACGTTTACTATTACTCGTCTTAGACAGTTCGTTCCCTGTGCCATAAGTGATTTTCTCTTTATTTACATAACACCAATCTATAATACGATTTGATTGCAGCATAACGGATCAAAAAGGATGCATCCTTGAAGTTCGAAATGATGAACCGGCAAATAAGTTCGAGAGAAATTTGCTCAAAGTACAAGCCATTCCCTAATTGGCATGAACGGTTGCAGCCCGTATTGGGAAACTTTTCAGCAATTTTCCACGTCACTGGTATTTTCGATCCACATATCCTTTTGGTGTGGTGAAAATTTGCAACGAAATAATTCGCGTCTTCCGCCATCGCAGAAGAAAGCAGCGCCTAAAAATGGATTCAAGTGAATAGAGAGGGAGAGAAAATTTACGTTTCGTTGTCGTCAATAAGGACACTTTTTTTTAGGCAGTTAACAATTTCGTCTGTTACTTGTTATCGTCGTCGGCGTGCTTCTACTCTATAATCGCCTATTTTGGCGATAATTTTTGAATAAATTTCTCGCATTAGAACGCGCTTCGCGACGACACGTTTTGCATACTCTTTCTGGCTTCCATTAGCCGAAAATCTTTGGAGCATACTAGAAACACCTCGATACATCGTACAACGTTGGAAGCACGAACGCTTGCTTATTATCGTAACCACCTTGTAGCCACCCTCCGCTATACTTCCAGAGATAGAAGCTTCAACGTGAAACACTATCTCTCCAAATACACATGGCAAAAGTAAGGGTAATAATTTATGCTTGGGTGTCAAGTTTAGTCACCAGTCATGTGGAGGGTTATAGTGTCGGAGATGTACCTACCTGCTATACGTTATATGGGCTTATCTCTAAAGGGAAAATTTTAAATTTGCAAATTAAGGTGTATATCTATGCGGTTCGGGAATGTTTTATTCCAGCCGAGATTTTCTCTGTCTGGTGTGGTACGAAAATCTGCATTTTTACGAGAAGATTTCGTTAAATTCGAGTGTGGTATTAACTTTCAAAGTTGATGCTTTTGATTTAAGTTTATCGTCGTATGTTGTATGTTGAACTTCTGCATACTTTGTAGAGGGTAGTGTTTTATGTTGACGGAATTATTAAGTATTTAGCTAACTAAACATAAATTAGTTCATGCTCGTATCGCGAAGAAAATTAGTGAAAATATTTAAAAGAAATTTAAAAATACATTTCGAATTAGTTAGATAGATGCTAGGTTATTAATTGAATAAAGTAAATGACGGATTCTATCCAACAACATTGAAACAAAAGAAACCGATGTTGTCATTTTCCGCCCAATCAAAAATCGTTCCTGGAATTTCACGGCCTTCATTACCTTTCGAAGCTTTTACCATAATTTATATACGGTTTTAATTTGAGTTGACGATCACGAAATTCGTGGTTTGATTAATTCACAGAAGTCTTCTACATATCGCTCGGAAGTAACCATGAATTCTATTTAGTTTCGGTCGCGGAATTTCCATATTAAAAAAATTGATTAACTTAACATTTCTTCAGGTAATTCGGTTAACATGCCCAAAGTTTTATGAATTTTGATATGGTGTTTTGCCTAGACGTTTTCCATATCCTTAACCAACTTCTGACTATAGTCCAGGTAAATTGGTTGGTGTTCGAATCCGCTAAACGTTATCTACGTGGTTTGTGTTGAAGGAACTTCTTGTTTCAATTTGGACTAGCAAACGCCCGCGACTTCGTCCGCATAAAAATCGCAATAATAAGCAATTTTTGAGAATGTAGTTAGTAATACATTATGTGGGATATATAATCTGCTTACTTTAATGGCTCTTTGAATACAATGTTTTGTATCTTGTAGGAATCAGAACCATAAATTATTAAGAATGATAGCATGATACTCGTATTTGAATGGGAGAGGCTCGTGATCAAATCAATCCCGTGATTTGAGATCATATACGTATTGAAGAGCATTAAGAACATGTGAATAATTATAACTTGTGTTAATTAAAAAAAAGCCCAAATAAAATAACATTAAACTTGAAAACGTAACAGTAATACGATTGTGCGTAGAGCTCAATCATACGATAATATAGATGAAATCGAAATTTTTGTGATATTATGAAATTTTGTATGGGAAGTGGCTGCACCGAACTAATTTGTTTTACATCATGCTAGAGAAGCTATAAAAATGTTTTGTACCAAATTTTAGATTCAAAAATTGAGTAGGTACTGAGAAACTTACAGCATTGAATTTAATGAAATTGTGCAATTTTTATGAGAGGTGGTAGAAGGAAAGAGTGGTTTTTGGTGATATTTATAGAAACAACTATAACCATCATGCAATTGATATATTTTAAATTTCAGGTCTGTATCGTTCACGCTTTTCAAGAAAATCGAATTTTTGTAAAGTCGTGAAAGTGTCACATTGTATGGGAGGTTGTAGATGGAGTGAAGCTACTCGGTTAACTTTTTCCCGATATTTATAATGCTAATTAAGGATTGTGTACAAAACTTTAGCTCGATGAAAGTTATATGTATTGGGAAAATTAGTTTAGAATATTTCATGAAAAAGTGCAGTTTGTATGGGAGGTGGTGGAAGGAGTAGGGGGTTTTAAGTGAATTTTTGAGAAACAACTATAATCATTAGGCAATTGATATATTCGAAATTTTAGATCTGCATCATTAACGCTTTTCAAGAAAATCGAATTTTTGTAAAGCCGTGCAATTGTGTCACATTGTAAGGGAGGGGGTAGAAGGAGTAAAGCTACTCGGTTAATTTTTTCCCGATATTAATAATGATGCTAATTTGGGATAGAGTACAAAATTTGAGCTCGATGAAAGCTATACGTATGTACTGAGAAAATTAGTTTAGAATATTTCATGAAAAAGTACAGTTTGTATGGGAGATGGTGGAAGGAGTGGTGGGTCTTAAGTGACATTTTGAGAAGCAACTATAACTAATTTGTAATTGATATATTTTAAATTTCAGATCAGTAACAATTACAGTTTTCAAGAAAATCGAATTTAAGTAAAATCGTGGAATTGTATCACATTGTATGGGAGGGGGTATAAGAAGTGAAGCTAATCGATTAATTTTTTCCTGATATTAATAATATTGCAAATTAAGGTTTAAGTACAACATTTAAGCTCGATGAAAGTTACACGTACTGAGAAAATTGGTGAATAGCCTTTCATGAAAAAGTTTGTATGGGAGGTGGAGGAAGGAGTAAGGGGATTCAAATAATTTGTATACCATGAATCATGTTTCTGATAAAAATAGTATATTCTAAATTTCAAATGATTTGCTCCAATGATTTTGAAGAAAATTTGATTATTATATATTTTTGAAAATGAGTCATTTTGTATGGGAGGGGATGGAAGGCGTGGGGGTATTGAAATAAGATCACACGCAGATTATATCTCGGTGCACATCTAATAAACTGTGAAAGTTTCATTAAAATCGGCTTAGCCGTTCTTGCGTCAAAACCGGAAAGACAGACAGACAGAGAAAATTTTTAAAAACTAAGCAGAAGTTATTGCTAAAATAAAGCAAAAAACTTATTTATAGCCATTTATAAACAAATAACAGACAGACAATACAATTATATCTATATGTATAGATGTTGGTAGGTATGAAAACCCGGCCATAGGCGGTCCTAAGCTCGGTTTAGAATGGAGCATGAATTTAACCTGAATGGCCAGTAATAGCAATGCGTCTCAGGAAGTATGCAAAATGTATGACATAGTTAGACTCGCAGCATAGCTGTGCGATCATATTTAGCTGAAAAGTCTCTCCCTTTTTATACCTACTACTAGTACAATGACGCGACAGCCCAAATTAGTCCTTGGCCTCCTGAAATTCAGGTTCCTTAACATTTTTCATTACTTATTGTGGAAGGGTTGTTAGCTCTTCGCACAACCCTCTATCTACGATTTTTTTTTATTTTTGTAGATTGTGGTGACCAAGGTATATACAAGCAGGCAATGTGCTGGAATTACATATTGCGTGGGCCGGGATTTGAACTCACGACCTTCACATTACAAGACCAACACGCTACCCACTAGGCTACACCCTAGCTCCCTTTTTCTACTACAGCAATCAATATTGAATATTGTGATGGTTATTATATGTACATTCATAGAGTTTATTTACAACTTTCGCATATTTTTTCGAACTGGAGCTTTATCGCCAGCATCTGATCAAAATAAAGGACATCGTTAATAACCTGCATCACTACGAGATCCCAATAGTGATGGGAGATTTCAATCTTGGTGGTGTAACATGGACGTTTTCTGAAGAAGGAAAATCACTCATCGCTTTCAACGTTCGAAAGAAAGTCGAGGATACTCTTTTGGATTGTTTCAATTAGTCCCTTAAAAATAGTCTTGGACGAATTTTGGATCTAATCTTCGTAAATAATCAGTTCAAGTATAACACTTTTTTAGTGGATTTTCCGCTCTTAAATAACTCTATTCATCATTTGGTTTTTTAATAGAATTCAATAATTTTGAGCCTATATCTTGTAATAATTTAGACCATACGCGCTACGACTTCACTAAAGCCAACTGTGTTGCTCTTAATAACTATTTATTGTTTTCTTTTGACTGAAATTCTAAGCTTTGAAATTTAAATTTATCTTTTGCTTATTCAACTTTCATGTCTATTTTATGTGATGCATTTAAATTATATGTCTATTTTATGTGATGCATTTAAATTATATGTGCCGTCGCGTGATGAAAAGTCGTGACCTAAACTTCCGTGGTCCAACAAGAAATTGAGCAACCTAAATAACGCAAAAAAAAATAAGGTTCTTAAGCGTTTTAGAAAAACTGAGTCTTTGTACGACCGGAATAACTTCCTTCGTCTCAGGAAGAAGTTTGATTGGCTTAATCGCTTTCTTTACAGACAATATATCGACTCAGTTGAATCAAAGATTAAACGTAATATTAAATAGTTTTGTATCTTCTTCAACTCCAAACGTAATTCCTCATTGCTGCCTAATTCAATGGAGCTTCTAGGAGAGGTACCGAACTCCGCTGAAGGTTCCTGTGAAATGTTCGCAATTTTTTTCAAATCTGTTTACAACTCAACCAATCAATCAATCAAATTCCTGTTAAGACTCCCTATTGCGGCATAGGACAGAAACTCTCTTCCACAAGGTGCGATCCTGAGCATCAGCCTTAAGCTGTTGCCAGGACTTGTTTATTCCTTGTTTATTGTTACAACTCAACCTCTACAGTTAATTTAAATTTTTCAGGAAGGTTCGACGGTGTAGTCTTTATTGTTGATCTTGGCAGTTTAATTCTTACTGAAGATGATGTACTAGTTGCTCTATGCAATTTAGACATTCAAAAAGGATCTGATTATGATCACATTCCGACTATGTTCTTAAAAGGTTGCGCTTTTTCGTTTTATGTGGTGTTAAATATTATTTTCAATTAGTCGCTTGAGTCCGGTTCATTTTTTGATACATGGAAACTGTCTTTCTTAACTCCAATATTTAATTCTGGTCGCAGACATATTTGAAAAACTATCCTCCATCCCAAAGTTATTTGAAAGCATAGTTAAGGAAAAGCTATTTTTTCACATTAAAGAGGTTATTTCAAACTATTAGCATGGTTTTGTTTGCGGACGTTCTACGTCTACAAATTTAACAATTATTTCTAAATATTTTTTAGATGCAATGGAACAAGGCTTTCAAGTTGACGATTTCTATTCAGATTTCAAAAAGGCATTTGATCGGATTCATCATGGTCTTTTGATTGAGAAATTGAAGGCACTAGGGTTTCATTCTAATCTGTTGAACTGGTTATCATCTTACTTAACGAATAGAAGACAAGTTGTGCGAATAAATGAAATTTCTTCGTCGTGTTTTGATGTTATATGTGGCTTTTCCCAAGGAAGCCATTTGGGTCCCTTACTTTTTGTTTTATTTGTAAACGACATTCCTTCAATATTTAAATTTTCTAGCTCTCTTTGGTACGCTAACGATGTTAAACTCTTTTCCAAGATTTCAAGCTTGGATGATTGCCTTGAACTTCAAGCTGATATTGCTGAGCTCTGAAATTGGTGTGACGTTAACTTATTAGAACTTAATTTTGATAGACGCAAACATTTTTTGCATGCAGAAAATCTTTTCCCATTTTATTTGATTACAACTTAAATAACAAATCTCTTCAGAGATCCTCCGAGGTAAAGGATCTTGGGGTATTGATCGATTCTCATTTTAACTTTGATTCTCATATCGACTACATAATCTCCAAAGCTAATTCTAGTCTTCGTAAGTTAAACTGGAGCACTGCCGAATGTCGTATGAAACCAGATGCCAATTAATTGGCTTGCAATCTTTGGCTCATCAAAGAAAGTTATCATGGTGACATTTATGACGGATGTTATCTCCTATCGAATTAAAAGCTCAGTTACTCCCAATTTTCGCTCCAGAAAGGCCATTGAGGCAGAGGACAATTTTTCATCCCATCGCGCACTGCACAAATTATGGACTTAATAAACCTATTTCTAGATGCATCTCCTACTTTAATATATGTGACAAAATTGATTTTACTGATAGTCGACCGCAGTTCAAAGCTTATGTTCTAGGAAATTTATAATTTTTCTATGTACTTACTTTTATTTTTATACTATAGATATTATAGATGAAATATGAGAGTATATTGTGTTTGCCTTACCGTTTGTAACGCTAAGAAATAATGCTCGCACAGAGTCGCCAAGGGTACAGAAATATTTGTTGTTGCTCAAAAATCTCGATTCCGAGTGACCGTCTGTCTGTCTGTGTGTCCGTCTGTCTGTCTGTGTGTCCGTCTGTCCGTCTGTCAGTCTGCCCGCCTGTCCACAACATAACTCTCGAAAGCTTTGACTTATGGTGCTGAAATTTTTCAAATATCATTTTTAGCAAAAAAGTAACTTTAATTTCTTGAACGAGTCACATCCCCCCACTCCTTCTACCTCCTCCCATACAAATTTCATGAAATTTCGAAATATTAAGAAATTGATTTTTCTCAGAAACCGTTCCAGTTAATAAATTGAAAATTGGGTAATAGCATTATAATAAAAATACCATTACCATAAAAAAATATTGCTCTGATCTCCTTACTCCTTCTACCCCCTTCCATACAAATGTACAATTTTCAAAAATGCATTTATTCGGTTTGCATCGCAACTAGCAAAGCTAAATGAACCAATTTTTGTCACAATTAATATTATACAATTGCAACCAATTTTGTAAAAATTGTCAGCTTCCTCATCCTTTCCACCCCCTCCCATACAAATTTAACAAAATTTCGGAATTAGAACAAAATTATTTTTTTCCAAAATCGTCAAGTCTATCAACTTTAAATTTTGAGGAAAGTATACCATTACAAGTATCATTGATGCCAAAAAAATTGGTTTTGATTCGAATACTCCTTCTACCCCGTCCCATACAAATGCACAATTTTGATAAAATGCATTTAATAAATTTTTATTTAAACTAGAAAAAGTACAAGCTTAAAATTTTGCCGCAATTTGTCCCTTAATAATTGCAATAAATGCTAAAAAAAATATTAACTTCGCTTCACTCCTTCTACCACCTCCCATACAAATTTTTGTATTGAAAACTCAAGAAAAGTATTTCTTCTTCGAGCATATGAGTAACAAAGCAATATGATTAGGATGTTGCAAAGGAGATTCAAAATCATCCAAAACCCCCCGCTTTCTTTGCCACCTCCCATAAAAATGCATAAATTCAAACAAAAATTGTTCAATTTCCTCGAAAATTATGAAAGATACAAACTTTAATTTCAGCATGAAACACTTTTTATACTACGTTCGGTGTTATGTACAAAAATTGCAAACCTTCCCCCTCTGCTTTTACCACCTCCCGTACAAAAGTCACAATTCACTATTCGAAAGAATTTAAGATGACATATTTTCCGGTACAATAGACTATTTCCTATTTTATCTAGAGTATCATAATTCTATTATTTTTTTTTTTGCGTTTCATGAATAAATTAGCCTAAAAATGCGTCCGCCGTACGCCGGACGCCGTATATATGGACTCATATCTCCGAGACCATTAAAGGTAAAGTGTTCGTTTTTGGGTGGATTGTTGATTGGGTAAGTGAGCTCTATTTTCTAAATTGGGGGGTGTTAGGTGGAAGGGGGAGGCGGGGGAGGGAAAAGGTCGAAAACTACACTTGCTAATATCTCCACCATGAAAGCAAATAGAAAGTTGAAAAACGGTAGAGATATAGAGAAGGTTGTGGGACAAACTTTAAAAATAATTTAATTTTTTTATCCATTGGCGTCCGAAAAAAAGGAGGGGGGGGGGTAAAAACAAATTGTCGGCCGAATTGTTTTTTCAAATGATTATATCTTCGGAATCACTTACCGTAAAAAATTCATATTTTGGGGCCATCAAGGTGGCATATAGTTCCATCGGAATCAGCTTTGAAAGTGGCTAATTATTGTAAGGGGAAGGGTCAGGGGAAGGTGCAAAGAAAAACACTTTAAACAAAAATTAATATCTCAACTATCTCTTAAGCTATGTAATTGAAACTTGAAACGTATATTAAACTATACCAGGAAGATATAAAAAAATATAACATATTGAAATAATAGTAGTGGGTGAGCATTTCAAAAATGGCGCACTTTTCAAAATTAAAAATCATTATTTCTCAAAAAAAAGTACAGATATCAAATCAAAAATTTTTCAGATTGTAGAACTACATAGTGGTTAAATTTGGTAAAAATATTAAGTTGGGAGGTGTAAGGGGAGGGAGGTGATAAGCAAAAATATCGAAAATTTTGAGTGATTTTTTTAGGGCTCTGATGAAAGATACAAGGTTTAAATTTTGCATGTGGATGCATCTATTTGATGTATATAGAAAAATAATAATAACTTTATCCATATTTTTTACAAGCCGATCCCATCGGTCTAACGTACACAAAGTGTTTCATGTGCATTGAGAAAAACACATAAACTGAAAATTTTGGAGTGAAATTCTAAGGTAGTAACTTGAAAAATTTTCGAAATGGATTTTAAAAAAAATCATTAAATATACGAAATATTAACTGGTCGAAAACCTTTAAAACTTCTACCCCCTTCCATACAAAATTATTTTTTCGATCATTTTTAAGAAATCAGTTATCAGCTAACTGTTAAAAGCTATCAATTTCAAATTTTGAAAAAAAAATTTCTAAAAATAATTCAAATGAAGTTGCTTTAAAAGTTTTGAAATCGCACTTGCCCTTCTACCCCCTCCCATACAAAACTATGATTTCGATCTATTTCATTAAATCAACTAATAACCAGCAAACTCAAAGCTATGAACTTGAAATTTTATACAAGCACCTTACAAAAGAAGCAAAATAAAACTACATATCAAATTTTACCATTCCCTTACCTTCTCTACCCCCTCCCATACAAATGTTCGGTTTCGTGAATGTAAAATACATAGAATCTTATGAAAATTCTATGCAACTTCGTCTATGAAACTGACATTCTATGCAAGGAATATTGGACGTGATTCAAGCAATTAATTAAAAAGCTTTTAACATCTACCCACCCTTACTATTACCCCTCCTCCTCCCCTCATAAAAACCCAAACCTGCAGAAACGAATGAAATATTGTTAAATTGACGAAAGCCCTGCCCAAGAACTCCCTTTCACTCAGCCTTCCCTAACCACTCTAACCTGCATATTGACTTTTCACTCATCCGCAACCTGTCCCAAGAATAATAAAGTTTCGCCCGACTTGTTGGCAGTTTATTTGTATTATAATTCTCTATTCTGAAGTAGATGAAGTAAATAAATAAATAAACTTCATTGGCTTAATGATAAATTTAGTTAAGTATTAATTGTTGGTTTGGTGAATGTTTTCACAGTGCATTTTGAAATGAAAGAAAAGATTTCCGGATTCTACACTGTTATGCTTTATTATTCGTGACGTTTCGGTCTCTGCTGAGACCTTTATCAGGAGTTTGATAAAGGTCTCAGCAGAGACCAAAACGTCACGAATAATAAAGCATAACAGTGTAGAATCCGGAAATCTTTTCTTTTATTTAATTTAATGTGTTTCAAAACCTCTCTCTAGGTTTTTCCATTCTTTTCTTATTGTTGTTTTTGATGTATTTTTGTCCAGCGATCATCATCTTCGCTAAAAAATCTTTTCGATTTTCCTTGAAATCAGAAAAAACTGCCAAAAACATTCCATTTAATTATCAATGTTGTTCCAATATTTTTAAAAGCTCACTGTATTTACTTAAAACTACCAAAAACATCACGATCACCCAATAAATCGCAAACAATATTCAACACTCAATATCTCATTTATGACATTTAGATAGTTTCGTTGGTTTTTGGAAAAATAACTTTTTCAATTTTGGTTTTTTTTTTTGTTCTCGAATTTTAATTGAAAATTCATTTCACACATTTATGCATATTCAATGGATGCACAAAGCTAGATAAATCCTCGATACATGTAGGATATAAATCCCGATACTGGCGAGATTTCGCAGTCAAAAACACTTTGAGAATTATGGCAAATGGTTGAAATAGATGTATTCAACTGTTCGCCATAATTCTCTTCGATGACACACTTTCAACCCACCTCCCCCCTCTTAATTTTGAATTACACCCCCCAGTCGGAATGCCGAGGATTTCGGCTAACATTGAGGAAACGAGAGCTGAAATTGAAATCGCTTTGGTGTTGCTCGTACACTACTAGGAAAATTCAATTTCCCGTTACTACCAATGAAATTCTCAACCATCCACCACCAAAGATTTATAACTCAAAAATTTTCCCGAGGCAATAAATTTTGGTGTGAAACTGTCGAAATGACGGCGGCGCGGCAGTAGGGATGTTGATGTAGTCGGGTGGTGACTTTCCGAGAATAGTTCAAGCATCAATTTTCTACGCTAGCCCGCAGCATAGCTATGTATGGGGTGGTAGAGTGCAAATAGAAATATTGATACATTTTCGTACATTTCATAAATTTACATGAAGAGAAAGTTATCATCGCCGCCCATTGTGTTCAAAACAGGCAGGCAGTTGTTAAGTGCGCAAAACAAAGTGTTTTCCGTTTTTGTTCGCGGAGTTAAATGCAATGGAATTGATCGAAAAGTTTTCCGGGGTATGTGAGTGGAAGGCCCTACTGGGTTAATGGACAATTTTCTTTGAATTTAAAAACTCAACATATTTGATATTTAAATAAAATATTTTGAATGACTGCGATCAGGTATTAATTTACTTGTTTTAATTTACGCAGTCGGTTCATTCCACAACCTCCGAAATTAAGGAAAATATTAATTTTTTATTTTCTTTCGTCTGTTATTCTTTTCGCTGGCTCTGTTTTTGTCCACTCAATGGAACAATGGATAGAATATCCGCAACATTATTGCGCGCAGTCAGTACAATATGAGTCATATTCGAATAGTAATTTAATTACCAATCTAAGTGAAATCGTAATATTAAAATGGAATTAAACTTTTGTAATAATTCTCAATTCCGATTTTCAATTTAAACTTTAGAATACAAGAAATTTACGACTAATCCTCCTGCAATATTTATCCATTTCATGGATATTTCGATTGAGTTCATTTCCGCGCAACGTTCCGATAACTTCAAGACATTTTCAATTTTACTTCAACAAAATCGAATTATACCTCCGTACCTGTACTGCACACCATAAAGCCTTTCAAATTGATTAAAAACTTTATCGGAATTTTGACAGCAATACCTTATTCGTCTCGTTCAGCAGGAGTAGCAGCATCGAAATCGAAGAGTCATCATTCTCTCATCTCGCTACTGCAATCCACAAATCCTGGCAAGAGATAGTTTTCCCATGTGTCCAATCCTGAAAGATCTGCTTTCAACTTCCGATCACACTCTTCTGAAGTATGCATAAAACTTATGCACTGGATCCCTGCATAGCTCTTATTCGCGTCTCGTCGTTGTACGTAGGATAACCTCTATTCATGTGTCGCAACTTGGAGTCTATCTGCTCACATTTGAAACTTTTCGTTATACGAGTATATCTAACTACTCCAGGTATCTTGTACCGAGCGGAATAGCGCTGGAAAAGCAACATTCACATTGAAGTGAAACCCGATGATTTATGCTTTGTGTCTGCATAATTGACATACTGCAAGGTGGCATTGATCCTGCATTTAATTTTGGGGAAAGAGCCTTATCGATTCGCCCGAAACTACTCACATCTCCGCACGGAACAAACGACGAAAGCTCCAAATGTTCACCGACATCGTTCACGTGTCGTTTTATCCCAGCGTGGCCTACTCCTCCTTCCTACGTTTTGGTTGGCTGATACGAACTGCATACGAGTACTTGTTGCAATTTATGATTTCACCTTGCCAGCTCTTGTGCACCTGCTTTATTTGGGTAGAGTGCACAGGTATGGGGGTAAATGTTGGAGTAGAGATGTTCCAGTTTCAACTTTATCGCTGTACGATTTGTGATCCTGACGTACATGTATGCAGTAGGCGAACGTTAAAATTTTCAAGTGCATCCTGATTCCATTAGAGTCATCTTTTTAGTAATTCTTTCATTTTCGTATTAAGCGAAAGATGAATAAGCGAAGGGGTCGGGTACGGGAGTATATCTCTTAATTTTTTTCGTTTATCCAAGTGAATATTTAAGTGCACTTCGTTTCTCTAAGAGGCTATTAGGCCGACTGAAGAAGAAATGTTTACTTCTGAGTTGTTAATTTGATTTTCAAGTGGAGAAATGCTACTGGAAATTCTAGGAAAAGTAGATAGAAAGAGAAAGAAAGATTTAGCAGTTTACTTAAAGAAATAGTAGTAAGATAATTTTGTAGCAAAACAAAACGTTTGAATGATTTTATTTACGTGAATACAGATACAATTGTTGTGGTTTAGGCCGAGGAGAGAATTATCTTGGCTTAGAAAAGTTACAATAATTCAAAAGGAAACGAAAACACGTCAGGGTTCGCGGAAAAGAAGGGCCAATTCCACCCACGTCTGAATTGGTGGCTGAAAATGGAACGGAAGCGACACGCTTGCTGGCGGCCGGGACTAGCTACGGCAGTGTGGGGGGGTACTTGTTCCATAATCAGACCATTAAACCCATGGCCTGGACAACACAAATTTCGTGTCGGCTTACTCCGGGTTGGGTGAAAATTGGGATTATTTTCCCAACAGGTCGTGAAAGACCAGGAAAGCGGTGGAGTTGCCGACTTCGCGATTTGGCAGGGCGCTCTGATGTTTTAGCGCCCTGTCTGCCCACCCTACCTCAGCCACGACATTCCTCAAAAGAAAATATCGCGTCGTGGCCCCATTTCGAGGTTCGGGGAATGTGAGCTAAGCGCTCGGGTTCATATTATAAGATGGCTCTTTAGCCTTTCATCATCGCGTCTAAATTGATATATGAATAATAAAAAAAAACTCTATATGAAGGAAAAAAAAAATCAAACTAACAAAAAAACGTCAAAAAAAAACTTACCCATGCATGACATTTAGCTTAGACTTTTCCTCTTCTTCGTGATATTAATTTTAAATACTTTTTTTTTTTATTTTAATTTTTAATATTAATACGTCCGTCCGTTAGTCCTGTCGGTCATTGTTATAAAAAAAAATTTTTTTTAATTTTTTTTTTTTTCTTGATTTGTGATTTAATTCTAATTTTATTTATTTAATCGTTCCGTAGTTTTTGTTCATTTCAATTTTTTTGTTTTTAATTTGTTCATTATTTAATTCTAATTTTATTTATTTAATCGTTCCGTAGTTTTTGTTCATTTCAATTTTTTTTTTTGTTTTTAATTTTTAAATAAGGTAGCCAGTCAAAGGCAATAGCCTGGTTCTGCTGCACACCACCGACGCAACTTTTTTGCAAGGCGACGGAGAAATTCCCCGGAAATTTCCTTGTTCGCTCGGTCTCTCTCTCTGCTGCACGATTAACCAAACTTTCCGGATCGCACGATCGTTTGAGCCGTGCCGGCGACCGAAGAAAAAAAAATTACAGGTCACACGTGAAGACAATCCGCACCCACAATACGTGTACCCAAGACGAGTTTCCCGCCGTCGGAAAACCGGACAGATGGAAATTACAATTTCGGAAAATGCACGCAATCTTTAACAAAAAAAAAACCGCACTTTCCCGATTAATTTGGGATTCGGATTTGTTTTTTTTTTTTTCTCTGTTTCCAATGCCAGCGAAATATTTCGTGTCGAGGAAACACGGCAGAAAACTACTTCCCCTTTTTTGTTGCTTTTGCAATAAGGCGACCTCGGGCGTCGTCGCGCTCTTTATTTTTCCCAACATAGAATTTCACAAATTTGGGAATAATCACTTTCACTGAAAATTATCTAACATCGGTTATGCAATTGGTTTCAGATTGGAGCACATTAAATCATTTGATTGAGGCGACATTCCGTTTTCATGCTCGTTTAATAAAATAATTATAGGGCCGCCACGCGGTTTGAACCGACAAAAAAAATTCTACCGCACAATTTCGAGGTTAACGCGCATGTTTTGGAGAAATCTGTCCAAATTCGCCTCATAACTGTATTCTTTCCTTCTTTTTTTCTTTTTTCCTTTTTCTTCCCGTAATTCACAAATTTATTCACATTAATTATCATTCGGAAATTCAAGTAATTAAAATTATGCTCTGATACTACTCGCTTAAATTGCGATAAAAAAAAAAATGCTCACTACCATACGATGACAAACGTACAAACACGCTTTAAAAAAAAATTTGTTTTTATTAAAATTTTTTTTTTTTTTCTTAACAACTTCTATTTTACTTCACGTTGTTATTGAAAACAGTTAATCGAATTCATGTTTGAATATAAAAAAAACGCGGCGTTTCATCATTTGGAATGATTTTTGTTTTGTAATCTTGCGTTGTGATTATTGTCGTTGTTGTTGGTTTTATTGATATTCGTAGATCAATATTGAATTGAGAAGCATCCTGTCTTTGGTTATTACTTGTTGAAAATGACGATTACTATAAAATTCAGGAAATAACTCCAGGCGGCGTACGTTTAGTACAAAAGAAATTCATGCACAGTCGAAAATTTTCATTGCAAAAAAAAATGACACCTTAGAACCAATCACTTTGTGGTCGCAGTTTAAAGCGCGTTTACGGAATGATTCACCTTCGTAATTTCATATGCCACCTTCGTACGATCGACTGACTCTTTCAATCCGCACAACAACATGAACCACGCGGCCAAACGAAAAAAAAATAACCGTACTCCTCCGAGCTTCACCTCTCGAAATCCTCCCGGAACGACAAGAAATCACTTTCTGAAAAAAAATCTAACGGGAATTTGGATTTTCGCACGTGATGCACTTTTTTCCCCTTTTTTTTTTCTTTTTAATTGAATCCCGTGGCCGTCGAAAAAAAAATCTTGACGAAGAGCGAATTTTCGCCTCGTCGAGCGAATAAAAAAAAATGACTTTCTTCGATTTGGGGGTGGACGTTGCACTTTTCTTCCCGAGTTCTTTCCTTTTTTTTTTTTTTTGTAAAAGAAAACCGTGTAAGCGGCAGCGGAGCACACGAACACATCCAGAGCGCATGCAATTATTTTCTTGGAAACGTCGCGATTTCACTCATGCATGGGCATTTCGTGATCGTGATTTTAAATTTTTTTTTTTTCTTGCCGTTTTTTTCTTTTTGCTTTTGTAACACGATCGCGCGAGACGAGTGATTCTAGGGCACCGATGAACTTTTCCACGCGACTGCTCGCGGTCTTTTTTTCTACATCTCTTCGGCAACAAAACTAACGGCACTTCCTTTTGGTCGGTTGTTATGTCGAAAGGCTCAGGGTTGGCGAACCTTTTCGATGATCCGATGTTTGCATGGAAGGCGGGAAAAAATTTGAAAAAACAAAAAAATATATATATATATTTTTTTTTCTTTACTTTTCGGGCGACGGACTCAACACAATGCGGAGTATTGTGCTAATTGACGCACAAAATTAGTTAAAAATCCAATGCTGTTTCATTAGAATTCAGCCATTTTTAGTAAAGCAATAATAGCAATAAAAGCATAGGACAGAAACAACTCTCTTCCACAAGGCGAGGTCCTGACGATCGGCCTTTAGCTGCTGCCAGGACTTGTTTATTCCTCTGGTCTTCTGCTCAACTTCCATTTGTTACATGGTCGACCAACTCGACGTCTTCCTTGAGGATTATAATCCAGAACCTGTTTGGCGATGTTTCGCTCGGGTTTCCTCAAAGTATGACCGATCCACTGCCAGTTCCGCCTTTGAATCTCAATGACAATTTTAGTCCCGCCAGTTGAACTCCAAAGTTCGTCGTTGAAAATCACTTCTGGTCAGAATGTTCCTAAAATGCGTCGGAGGTATTGGCTCACGAAAGTTTGTAGTTTGTTGGTAAGTCGAACGGTCACTTTCCACGTAGTACAACCGTTTAACAACACGGATTTGACACATGGGATATATAATCTGCTTACTTTAATGGCTCTTCGAACACAATGTTTTGTATTTTGTTGGAATCAGTACCATAAATTGTTAAGAATGAAACCATCATACTCGCATTTGAATGGGAGAGGCTCGTGATCAAATCAATCCCGTGATTTGAGATCATATACGTAGCATTAAGGACATACGGACAATACGTATATGAGTATTGAAGCATTTAGGACATGTGAATAATTATAGCTTGTGTTAATTAAAAAAAAAAGCCCAAATAAAATAACATTAAGCTTGAAAACTACGATTGTGCGTAGAGCCCAATCATACTATACCATAGATGAAATCGAAATTTTCGTGATATTATGAAATTTTGTATGGGAAGTGGCTGCACTGAACTAATTTGTTTCACATCATGTTAGAGTAGCTATAAAAATCTTTTGTACCAAATTTAAGCTTCAAAAATTGAGTAGGTACTGAGAAACTTAGTGCATTGAATTTAATGAAATTGTGCAATTTGTATGAGAGGTGGTAGAAAAACGGGGGTTTTTGGTGATATTTCGAGAAACAACTATAATCATCATGCAATTGATATATTTTAAATTTTAGATCTGCATCATTCACGCTTTTCAAGAAAAATGAATTTTGTGTAAAGTCATGCAATTGTGACACATTGTATGGGAGGGGGTAGAAGGAGTAAAGCTACTCGGTTAATTTTTTTCCGATATTTATAATGATGCTAATTTAGGATAGAGTACAAAATTTGAGCTGGATGAAAGTTAGAAGAGAAAATTAGTTTAGAATATTTCATGAAAAAGTGCAGTTTGTATGGGAGGTGGTGGAAGAAGTGAGGGATTTTAAGTGAGTTTTTGAGAAGCAGCTATAATTAATTTGTAATTTATATATTTAAATTTCAGATGAGTAACATTTACAGTTTTCTAGAAAATCGAATTTAAGTGAAGTCGTGGAATTGTGTCATATTGTATGGGAGGAGGTATATGGAGTGAAGCTAATCGGTTAATTTTTTCCCGATATTAATAATAATGCAAATTAAGGATTAAGTACAACATTTAAGATCGATGAAAGTTATACGTACTGAGAAAATTGGTGAATAGCCTTCCATGAAAAAGTGCAGTTTGTATGGGAGGTGGTGGAAGGAGTAGGTTAATTCAAATAATTTGTATACCATAGATCAGAATTCTGATAAAAATAATTTGTTTTAAATTTCAAATGATTTGCTGCAATGGTTTTGAAGAAAATTTGATTATTATATATTTTTGAAAATGAGTCATTTTGTATGGGAGGGAGTGGAAGGCGTAGGGTATTGAGCTAAGACCACACGCAGATTACATCTCGGTATACATCTAATAAACTGTGAAAGTTTCATTACAATCGGCTTAGCCGTTTTTGCGTGAAAACCGGAGAGACATACAGACAGATAGACAGAAAAAATTTTTGAAAACGTGTATTTCTGCTTAGTTATTGCTAAAATAAAGCAAAAACCTTGTTTATGCCATTTATTAACAAATAACAGACACTACAATTATATTTATATGTATCGATAAGGATTTGCTTTAGTAAAATCATGAAATTATGAATTTGAACTGCTGCAATAGCGAAATTCTTATTTCAGAGAGTTTCGAACGTTGAACAATGACATACGTGTGTAATGCTACTGTCATTTAATTTAATTTTATTTATTTATTTATTTTTTTTTCGTGACACTTTTTTTTCATAGTTGAATTTTTTTTTTCGCTGACTATCATTAATTTTAATTTGTTTATCTTTGCTGGTACTTTTGTTTTTTGTTTCTCATTCTAGGTCTAATTTTAATTGTTAATAGTTAAATTTTTTCCGCGTACTGTCCTAGGTAATTTTTGGTTTTCTTTCGTATAATTTATTTATTATATTCTATAGATGAAATGTGAGAGTATTATAAGTTTTCCACAATGTTTATAACGCTAAGAAATAAGGCTCGGAGCAAAAAACGAATGATACAGAAGTTCATATAATCACTCACAAATCTCAAAATCGAATGTCCGTCCGTCTGTAGGTCCGTCAGTCCGTCCGTGTTCTCTCTAGTTTGAGAACGCGTTGAGCTAAGGAGCTTAAATTTTCTACACGTCTTTTTTGTGAATAAAGTAAGGATAAGTTCGTAAACTGACCAAATCGCTAAACTCATTCTATCCCCTCCCATACAAAATGACACAAACGAATTTTCTCGAAAAGTGAAAATGTTATTGATCTGAAATTTGGAAGATAAAATTTTAATGATGATTCCATTCTACTGTATAAAAAATTATTTGTGCCATCCGCCTCCTTCCACCACCACCCATACAAACCGCACTTTTCCATGAAATGCTCTAACCCAATTTACTCAGTGCGTATAAAATTTATCGAGCTGAAATTATGCACTAAATAATTATTTACAATTATTAGTAAGACCAAAAAAAATTAGACGATTAGCTAAACTCCTTCTAACCCCTCCCATAAAATCTAACACAATTCAACAATGTCACAAAAAGTCGTTTTCTCTGAAAAGTATGAATGCTACTGGTATGTAATTTAATACATGTCGAAAGCATGATGCTTACAGTTATTTCTGAAAAGTCATTAAGAACTTGCCCCTTCTTCTACCACCTCACATACAAACTGCATAATTTCACTAAATCCAATACACTAATTTTCTCATTACCTATTTAATTTTTGAATCCTAAATTTTTTATAAAACATTTTCATAGCAACCTTAGCGTGATGTGAAAAAATTAGTTCAATGTCTTCATCCCTCTATTTTTCCTTTTTCCCTCGAACATATGAGAGCAATCGACTTTGAAATTGAAACAAAGCATTGTGATAAAGATGTTGATAAGAGATTTCAAAATCATCTAAGACCTGCTACTTCCTCTGCCACCTCCCATACAAATGCCCCAATTTCAGAAAAGCTATGTCCAATTTCTTAGAAAATAATAAAAACTACAAATTGTAAACTCAGGACGAAACATTTTGCATGCCACGTTTGGTGTCATATACAAAAATTACAAACCTCCCCCCTCTGCTTCTACCACCTCCCAGACAGAAGTCACAAAAAACTATTCAAAAGAATTTGAGATGTCATATTTTCCGGAACTCTTTCCCATTTCATCTAGAGCATCATATGATTGGGCTTTAAGCGCAATCATAATTCTGGTATGTTTTTTTTTTTGCGTTTTTTCTTTGGTACTTGTTTTTTTATCTCCGGCTAGTCAGTATATAATTATCGTTCTTATTTTTTTTTTTTTTCAAAAAAGAGATACAGTCCTTAAATCTATTTGATCATGGTTAACTTTACGATCGATCAGATTACCGTTCGGGGTCCACACTCTGCCTATCGGTCGCTGTATATCCACACCCAAACTGCAAGACCGGATACTCTATAACTTGGCGAATGTAAGGTGTAACCGGGAAGTGAACAGTTTTATTCTTTTCCCGGATATCACCTTGTCCCAGCTTTTTTTCGCCAACGGGGTGTCGCACTCTACATTCGCGATAATGTGTCTCTCCAATTAGTTTCCAATTTATCAAATTGTTCTAATCCAGAGTTTAATTACATTTGGATAAAATTACTGATCCAAAGACATATCATGTACTTTTGTTATGTGTACTGAAGCCCAGCAATGACTGCAGCGAACATTTTATCAGAATTGGATGGGTTATTTAAATATATTCAGTCTATATATACTGCAAACTCTGATGCCGAAATCGTTATCTCGGGCAATTTAAATGTTCATAACATTGCCTGGCCTAAACATTCCTCCACTACGGACCAAGGGGCTGAGCTATTTGCCTCTTTGAAAGGATTAACACAGTTGGTGGACGAGCCTACTCGTTTACTAGACATTGCAGGGCATTTTCCTAACCTTCTTGACTTATTTATCACCAATCAACTTGAGAAATATTCTGTCTCTGTCATATCCTCATCGCCAATTGGAAATACTGACCACTTCTTGATTCGTGCTGAGTTTACAGTCGCAGCAACTATACCGCTGACAGTCAAGACACCTCGAAGAAACATTTGGCATTTCAAAAGAGCCAATTGGGGGGCGCTAAATGACTTCTTCTATGCCTTCAATTGGAAGTTGTGCTTCGATTCTAATGACTGCAACGAAGCCTGTAGAAGTATCACCGAGATTATCCTGAGGGGTATGAAGCTCTACATACCTTCCAGTCATAAGAGAGTTAGGCCGTCGAAGGATTCTTGGTTCAATAAAAAATATCTCGATGCCATTCAGACCAAAAAACAAGCTTTTCAAACATTTAGTGGCAATACAACACCTGGCAATGGAGAACTAATTGTTGGCGACCATACCGTAGTTGACCCTAGCAAAAAAGCCAATTAACTAGCAGCAAATTTCTCAAGAAACTCTCTCCTTCCACCTTCAAACCAATCGCCTCCCGCTCTAAGTGATTCTGGTTTCTCATTGCCTAAACTACATTTCCGCACGAGATTTATTTCTAGGATCCTTCAAGAGCTCAATATCCACAAATCCGCTGGTTCGGACGGTATTCCCCCCCCCATTACCCTTAAAAAATGCGCCTCCTCTTTAGCTAATTCTTTTCTCAATCTTTTCTATCTTACTTACTCTTCTGGGTGATTTCCACGTATGTCGAAAGTTGCCAATGTTCAGCCCATTCCCAAGAAAGGAAGCGAATCGAACCTCGCCAACTACCGCCCAATAGCCATTACATCAGTGCTCTCGAAAGTAATGGAAACTGCTGTCAATCGTAAGATCGTCGAATATCTGGAGGATAAACAGCTCATCCATGATCGTCAGTATGGTCTCCGTTCTGCACGGTTGACGAAGGATCTTTTAGCCTACTCGATAGAGCGTTAGAACTCATGCTTACATAAGAAGGTCAAGTTCTCGCACTTGACAGTGCAAAAACTTTTGACAGAGTTTGGCATGAATATCTCTTAGCTCTCATCTCTGAAGCTTAGGGCCCTCGGCATTACTGACACCCTTGTTCACTGGATTGAGAGCTATCTCTCTGAACGCACCATACGAGTAGTATTAGATGGCGTTACTTCTTCCTCCTACCCAATTGATTCCGGCGTCCTACAAGGTTCTGTTTTGTCTCCAACTCTTTTCATAAATGACCTTCTGTCGTTCACTCTCAACCCAATCCAGAGTTTTGCAGATGATAGTACTTTAGACAACACCTATGAATTTAACTCTGCTGCGGAATTGAACCATCATTCTATTGCTTCCAATCGCAGAGAGTTATTCAGCTCGCTGAACTCGGACCTCAACTTAATCCTGGAATGGGTCAGGAAAAACAGAGTAGAGTTCAACGCATCCAAAACACAGGCGTGTCATTTATCCCTCAAACGTGATGCTTCAGTGTTGTCTCACAATGTAAACTTTGATGGTGCATAGCTTACCACTTCGAAGAATTTCACAGTATTAGGCGTCAAAATTAATGACCACCTGAATTGGGCCCAGCATATCTTCGATATTGCCTTCGACGCCTCTAAACGTCTAGGTGTTCTCCAAAAATGTAAAAAATATTTAATACCCATCGACATAGCAACCATCTACCTATATAAGGCTTACATTAGACTACGTTTGAAGTATAACTCGCATGTTTGGGCTGGGGCACCCACAACACACCTCGCGCGTTCCGACTGGTTGGAGACGAAACCATCATGTCTTCTATAGATTCTCACGAGCATCGCAGAAATTTTGAAGTACTCAGCATTTACTATCGATACTTCCACGGTAAATGCAGTACGGAACTAAGCGCACTCTTTCCTCCACTGCATACTTTTCCCCAGAATACTCGCAAAACTGAACGCGAGACGAGTACACGGTCGAAACCTTGCCTTTTCGTACAGTGAAATATAGGGTCTCTCTTCACCTTAATACCTCCAACACCGAAATACCTGTGCATTGCATTAAAGGGTGACCCCCTAAGTTATACTCGGTGGCGTAAAAAAAAATGAAAAAAAATTTAGATCTCGAACTGCCCTGAGGTCAGGTTACTCTGACCTATTTATACTATCCCAATTCTCTACTAGACAGACGCTGACTTCTCGGTATACTTTCCCGTGGGTAAATATCATAAATTCTTCAGAACGTATACGGCGCAGTTAAGAAAGGAGATGACTGGCGAATTCGATACAACCATGAGTTGTATCAAACACCAGCATCTATCGTGATCAAACTCCGAAAGCTTAAATGGGCTGGGCACGTGGAGCGAATGCACGAGGAACGAATTCCAAAACGTGGGCAAAGCTGAAAGCAACCGACCGCAGGAGAGGCAACGAAGCGTTGAAAGGATTCAGTCGACGCAGATTGCAGATCGCTTCTCGATTTTTCAAACTGGAGGACGCGGTCGTTGGACCATGACAACTGGAAGAGGTGCATCCAAAAGGTCAAGGCTCGATATGGACTGTAGCGCAATTGCATCATCATCACGTTTCCTGGAATTGACTTTCAGAAAACCTTGACTATTTGAAAAAATTATACTGGTGTCAAATGACAAGTTCCTTAGGTCTCGTCTCAAATAACACGATCCTGTTTATCTAGCGCGCATGACATCGTTTCGGTTCGGTAATACCTCTGGTGATAGCATGGTTTGTATGTTTTTTGTTATGAGATCTGCGACATCCACATGTATGTATATATTGCTATTGCGAGATCATATATCATGACAGGCCTATAGCTAATGCATGTTGTGTGGCGGATTTTGTAGAGCAAGTATTATTTGTTTTTAACATGTTTGGGGCATGACCGCGTGATTGCGTGACTTTAGGAGTATCTCCGTGGTCGTGATTTTAGATTAATAGCGAAAGTTGTCTTTCGAAGAGGATAATGCGGTACTATATTGTGGCGTTTAATTTATAGTATGTCGCGAGGCGATTATTTGATAGTATATCGCGAGGCGAATTGTTACAGTTCATTCATGAAAGTATTGAGTGGTAAATAGGAGTTTCACTCACAGATATTTAGCACCAACAGCTTTGTCGGCTAAACATCTCTAGAGATACTTGATACACACTAACACTTCTGTCCTAATAGAGTTTGGACAATGCTATAATCCCAACAGTTTAGCGTGAGCTTAGAAACACATGTAGGCAACATGAGAAATGTGAAAAACAGCCAAACTTGATTTTGACGGTTTTCAAATGTACGGACACGAGCACAAACTTGCGTTAAGCTACAAGTTTCTGAATAGAATACTCATTAAAACTGGAAATAAATACGACTTTCATAAATGACAATTAATTATGATTGTGTTTCCTTCACAAATGAAAAAGAATTGAGAATATTCAAATTTCGGACGAAATTTCCCGTGCAATCGCTGTACATGCATTTTCCAAACTCTATTAGGACAGAAGTGTTAGTGTATATCGAGTATCTCTAAACATCTCCATGAAGAAAGTTGACTCGGCCAGGTCCTCATCGCCTTCCACGCGAGTAGCCAACACCTTAATTGGGTATACTATGAAATGTAGGGCTGCTCATCGCTGAATTATATTTTTGAAATTTTATTTTGAGGATAAGCTATTAGGAACTAACTAAAAATTGTAAGCACAATTTTTAAGAACTAAATGTTTTCACAGCTAGGCTGTAGCCTAGTGGGTAGCGTGTTGATCTGGAATGTGAAGTTCAAGTCAAAATCGAAGTATGTAAATTCCAGCACGCTGCCTGCTTGGGTATACCTTGGTAACCAATATTCGTAGAGTTTCTGCGAAGAATTAAAAACCTTTCCACAATAAATAATGAAAATGTTAAGGACCCTGAAGATCAGAGGGCCAAGGCTCGATTTAGGCTACAATGCCATTGTAAAAGTAGAAGAAGAAATAATTTAGCAAAAAAAAATGTCTGCTCAGAAAAAATAGTACTGTTTGTGTAACTATATTTCTCCAAGATTAGGCGATAAATTTCATCGGTGATAATCCTGTACAAGAAACGATAAGCATCCGGTCCACATAACAGCTATAACAACTGGACAGCTTACCTATAAACTTAAACATAACACAACATATCGAAGGAGTCAACATAAAAATAATCGTAAAATGGGGAAAAAAATCGAAACTACTTCTACTAATCCAAACCTAAGGTCTAAGCTCATAAACAATAGCAATTTTCAACAATACCTGATCAAAATTAAGGGTAACAAAACTGAGAATGAAGCGGTCTGGACGTAAGTTCGAAGTTCCGAATTCAATAAACAGAAACCTCGGATACCTATAAACGTTTTGAACATATAAAGCTTTCAACACGTCGCTGCTGCATTGCTACACATGCTTTAGTTCCGTACTCATATGCTGCTTGGCACCATAAAATTATATTAGCACTCCACCACGAACCAGTCCGTACCGCATTTGTCTCGCTCCTCCCCTCCTCTCTCCACCTCACTACCTAAATATTGTGTGGAGGTACCTCCGATCTATCTCCACTTAAGTTTTAGCAAAAACACTCAGTAACTATTCCTTCATTCAACTACATCCCATACACCGGACTAATTGCAAGAGTTTAGTGTTTGGTTTTATGGTTTTGGCTCCGTATCCCCGGAAAATTATCAACAAACTCGGTTGCACAGGAGTTATCTTAGGTCCTTAGTGTATTTGGGATACCATAGGATTCCCATCATCATCAACATCATCGGGAGAGAAGGACCATAAAATTTTGTGCATCGATAAGCCATCTCTCGACGACAAGACAACGACGACTACGTCTTTTTTTCATACTCACACTTAATGCCGTATAAATCTCCGATGGATGGTATATTCGTAAGTGGAAGGTATAAGGACATAGTATAATGTTAGAGGTCAGAGATTATTCTGTGTCGAGAAGAAAGCTGGACTGCTCTGCGATGAAGTGCGGACGTTCAGATGATATGTTCGAAGAAATTCGAAGTTTTATACCTCCGGGGAGCACTTGCTTCAGTATTTACGATGCTTACGTAAACGCTTTTCGCAATTGATCATATACGAGAAAATACCTATTCACATTCGATACACACCTCTCTTCCTCACTCTTTCTCATTTTGTATCCTGTGGATGTTTGGGTTAGGCTTCCTATGTTGGATCTTATTATTTCCATTTATTCGAATCAAAGCTGCATATCTATCTTTTGCATTCGAAAGAAGCATAATATAAGGTTTGAACAATTAAATGTAGAAAACTATGTGTATTGGAACTATGTTTTATGTCGTAATTTTTGATGGAGTCGATATGAGTAACTCTTCTCAGTAGATTCAGAAATGAGGCCTTTAGTTCCCTCACAGCCCTCGAATCTCCATTTAATCCCACTATTTACGGTAAGAAAAAAAGTTAAGTTAATAAACCTATTTTATATTATACTAGCGATCGCCCGCGACTTTGTCCGCGTAAGAATCGCAAAATAAGCAATTTTTGAGAATGTAGTTAGTAATACATTATCCGGGATATATAAACTGATTAGTTTAATGGCCCTTTGAAGACAATGGTTTCAATTTTGTTGGAATCAGAACCATAAATTATTAAGAATGAAACCACGATACTCGCATTTGTATGGGACAGGCTCGTGATCAAATCAATCCCGTGATCTAAGAACATATTCGTATTGCAGAGCACTAAGGACATGTGAATAGTTCTAGCTTGTGTTAATTAAAAAAAAAGCCCAACTAAAATAACATTAAACTTAAAACCATAACAGGACTACGACTCTGCGTAAAGCCAAATCATACGAAACTGCAGATGAAATTTTTGTTATGTTCAGAATTTTGTATGGGGAGTGGTAGAAGGGGTGATAGTACTGAACTAATGTATTTCACATCAGCTAGAATAGCTATGAAAATGTTGTGAACCAAATTTAAGCTTCAAAAATTAAACAGGTACTGAGAAACTTAGAGGATTGGATTTAATGAAATTGTGCGATTTGTATGGGAGGTGGTAGAAGGAGTGGGGTTTTTTCGGTGATTTTTCGAGAAACAATTATAATTATCATGCAATAGATATACTTTAAATTTCAGATCTGTATCATTCACACTTTTCAAAAAAATCGAATTGTTACATAGTCGTGAAATATGTCTCAATGGATGTGAGGGGGTAGAAGGAGTGAAACTACTCGGTTAATTTTTTCCCGATTTCAATAACATCGTCCGTCTTACGGTGTCAACTAGTGTTAAGTGCTGTTCGTGTAATTTTATTTTATTTTCCTTTTTTTCTTATGGTTTTTCCGGTGAATAATTGTCATTTTGCTGCGTTAATTAATTTGTAATTATCCGTGTGCTTTGGAACTGGTTTCTTTTATCTTTTCTAATTCAATTCAATTCAATTTCTGAATTTTTCATATTAGCTTTTTATTCTCATTGTGTAGTTGTTTTTCTCTATGTTTTTTTTTAAATTCCACTTCCTTTGCAGGTTTGAGTCTTTGATATAATTTCTTAACGATAATATTCGTTTGCAATTTAATTGCATATTGCGTGGCGTTTTTCTTTCTTTTTTTTTTAAATTGTTGTTGAGATATATTAAGTTTTTGCTTAGTAATTATGGGTACTAAGTGCAATGCGGACAAATGCATTGAATTAAAATCTTCGACACCTTTATTTACATGTTTTGGTGTTTGTGGTAGAAACTATCACGCGAAATGTGTTGGCCTTACCAATATTTTTGCCGAGAGATTCAATTCTACGCCTGGGCTTTATTGGTATTGCCATGACTGTAGGAGCATGTCACTATCCTCGTTATCATTTAAAATGTCGAGTATTGGTGATGAGATGACGAGGATTAAGGCGCAACTAGATAATATATCTAGTTCGTTTTCGAAAGTGAACAATTTCTTTAATTCACTTAATAAGATTCCAACTTTGATTGACTGTTCGACTGGCACAGATAACCCAACAATGGTTGATGTCTCAACTTGCTGTAACATTATGTCTTGCAGCAAACAAATTTTTAATTCGACCGATTCCACTAACTCCACTAATTCTAATAACGCATTGAATTGTGTTGCTGGTGATAAGACTGTTGATGTTAATTGTGATTTGGTATTGGTGGATATTAACAGTCCCGCAGTTTTTCAATGTCCATCTCGCAAGAAGATTTCAGTGAGTTGTTCTACCTCTTCTAAAAAAAGTGAAGCTTCATCAAAAGCTTCTGCTAGTAATAAACCTAAAAAGCCTTCACTCACGAAGTCTACCCCATTGCATTCGAGTAGATCTCAAAGGCCTCACACAGTTACTAATCCCACTGAATTTGCTTCTACTTTGCCTTCACATCCACACTTATTAACTACTGTACCTCGTCCGAAAGCCCTTTTTATTTCTCGATTTGATCCCCGAACATCCCCTGATGATATTGTTAACTATTTAACTTCAAAAAAATTTATTTTAGCTGGATCAATGGTTAAGTGTGAAAAAATTAGTAAAGTTACTAGCTCCATTGCCTCTTTTAAGATTGTTATAGCCAATAATGAGCTTTTTAATCGATTATTAGATAGTAATTCATGGCCGTCAGGAGCATTTGTCAAAGAATTTATTTCTCGGCGCATTAGCTCCTCTGGTTCTGGTCCAAAAAACTCCGACAATTGTCCATTTACTATCAAAACGTAAATGGACTGCGCACTAAAACTCAGACGATATTTGCTTCAAGCCAGAATTCCTCTTATGATGTTATTGCTTTTTCTGAATCGGGACTAAACTGTAGTTTTACTGACAGTGAACTCTTTAGTTCAGACTTCCAAGTCTTTCGTAGGGATCGTTATGTTTCCGACTTGAGATTGAAAGGTGGTGGGTTGTTATTAGCAGTCCGTAGCTGCATTAATTGTGTAGTTGTTGATGTGCCGAACCCTTACTGTCTGGAGATCTTGTGTGTTAAACTTGTATTTAGCAATAAGGATATTTATGTCTTTTTGACATATATTCCTCCTTCGAGTCCCCTTACTTTATACGAAAAAACAATTGACAGTTTAAAATTTGTTCATAGATCTATGAATATGTCTGACGAACTCATTTTACTGGGTGATTTTAATATGCCAGGACTTTCTTGGTCTTTTTCTGACGATGATTCTACGCTCTTAGTCTCTGATGCTTCGTCCTCGCTTGAATGTTTTTTTGTTGATAGTGTATTTGCACTTGGTCTCCACCAACTTAGTCTTGTTCGGAATTCCTATGAAAGACAGCTTGACCTGGTTTTTTATTCTGACTACTGTGCCTGTTCCGTGGAAGAAAGCTTATCATCAATCTCGGTCATTGATGTCTTACACCCTCCTATTAAAATATTTCTTATGATTGACGAGGAGCATATTTTTAGCCCTAGTGAGAAAGTGCTTACTTTTGATTTTAACAAAGCTGATTTTTCACGGTTGGACTATCTTATCTCTAATTTTAACTTTGATAAAATTTTTGACAATCCCGATTTTGAGGGTGCCATATTTGATTTTTATTATATTCTGTACCAATTTTTTGTTGCTACAGTTCCTTTTACTTATCGTAAGAATAGTTCATTGTTGTATCCTTGGTACACGAGTCAGTTGCGTGCTATTCGCAACTCGCGTAATGCAGCGTGGAATAGGTATACTAAGACGAAGAATGATATTGATTTTCGTTTGTATGAAGAATATTATGACTTATTCAAAGAATTATCAAATCGCTTATATTCTGAATACTTACTTAAAGTGGAGTCGGATATTATTAGAGATCCCTTTAATTTTTGGAAGTTTGTTAATTGTAAGCGCAAGTCTGATGGTTATCCAGCTTCTTTTCAATTCCTTGGTAGTAATAGTAATGACCAAATAACTGTTTGTAATTTTTTTTGCCACATTCTTCAGTGGTTCCTTTTCTGGTAATGACTTTATCCCTGATATGTCGTACTTTGATAATTTTAAAAGTACTTGTTCAACTACGTTGTCTGGTATACCGATTTCTTATAACGATATAGTTGACCATATCTCTCGCCTTAAGGATGTTTCTTCTCCTGGCCCAGATGGTGTTCCTGCAGTTGTCCTTAAACACTGCTGTCTCTCTATTGCTAAGCCACTCTCTCTCCTCTTTAAAAGGTCGCTAGAATCTGGGATTTTCCCGAATGTATGGAAGGCCTCCTTTATCATACCGACTCACAAAAGTGGAGCAAAATCTGCTGTTGTCAACTATCGACCAATAGCTAAGTTGTCAGCTATTCCAAAGCTCTTTGAATCTGTGGTGTATGAGTGCCTGTCGTTTCACTGTAAATCCCTGATTTCAAGTAAACAACATGGATTTGTCAAAAATAGGTCAACAGTCACCAATCTGATGGAGTTTACGAATAAATCCATTGTAGAAATTGAGGAGGGTAAGCAAGTGGATTGTATTTATACTGATTTTAGTAAGGCTTTCGATAAATTGCCCCATTCAATTATTTTATTGAAATTAGACATGCTGGGTTTTCCTACATGGTTTATCAGTTGGATTAAGTCATATCTACTTAATAGAACTTATCAAGTTCTTTTTCGTGATTGTACTTCTAAGCCATTTGTTGCGCATTCTGGTGTTCCTCAGGGAAGTCATTTAGGGCCACTTTTGTTTGTCTTGGCCATTAATGATGTTGCGTCTGTGCTTAAATACTCGGAAGTGCTTATTTATGCCGACGACATTAAGATCTTTAGATCTCTTAGTTCCAACTCGGACAATTTTCTTCAGGAAGATTTGATTAATTTTAGTAATTGGTGTCGCCACAATGATCTTCGTCTGAATTTGGATAAATGTCATGTTATGTCTTTTACTAGGAAAGTCTCGCCGGTTGTAATAATATATAAACTTAATGACTGTATTTTGAATCGTGTCAATTCTACTATTGACTTAGGTGTTACATTTGACCATAAACTTGATTTTAGCTTGCATATAAATAAGATTGTGCAAAAGGGTAATTCTATGTTGGGATTCACCACTCTCTTATCCAAGGAATATAAAAATCCCTCTGTTAAATTGATTCTTTATAACACCTTTGTTAGATCGCACCTAGAATATGCTTCTCAAGTTTGGTCTCCTTATTATGATGAGCACATTTGCAGAATTGAATCAATTCAGCGTAAATTTGTGAGAAGTGCCTTATGCCACCTTAATTGGAATGACAGAGTTCGTCTTCCTCCTTATATTGATCGACTTAAGCTATTAAATATGTCATCACTCTCCAAACGACGTGAGGTAGCTGATGTAGTTTTTGCTCATCAACTTCTTACTGGTTTAGTTGATTCTTCCACACTTTTGGGATTGATGCGGTTTTCTGTTGGTCGATATTTACCAAGACAGCCTGGATTGCTTCAGATTTGCTTTCACCGGACAAACTATGGTATGAATGAGCCGATTTCGCGTATCGCGAGAGAAGTTAATAAGAATGCTGATGCATTCGACTTCTCTATCGACAAATTATGTTTAAAGCGTAGACTTAATGCTAGTTGATACCAATTTTTTGTCAATTTTTTGTCAATTTTTGTTTATTTTATTTTTATTTATGTACTTGGTGTAGGGATTTTATTGTTTGTTTCGTCCCTTCACTAAATGATGAGCCAGAGGATAATTGATTTCCATATTTTAATTTGGAATCGATTTATGGCAATTCCTTGCATTAAGGAATTCTGATAGTGATACAATGCTAATTAAGAAATGCATAAAAAATCCCGGTCGACGCATAATTCCAGCACACTACCTGCTTGAATATACCTTGGTTATCTCAATTTACGAAAATGAAAAACTCGTAGATAGAGGGTTGTGCGAAGAGCTAACAACTCTTCCGTAATAAATAATGAAAATGTTAAGGAACCTGAAGGTCAGGAGGCCAAGGCCCGATTTGGGCTGCAGCGCCATTGAAGAAGAAGAAGATACAAAATTTTAGCTCGATGAAAGCTAAACGTATTGTGAAAATTGACTTATAGTATTTCATGAAAAAGTGCAGTTTGTATGGGAGGTGGTGGAAGGAGTGGGGGTTCTTAGTGATTTTTCGAAAAACAGCTGTAATCATTATGCAATTAATATATTAAATTTTAGATCTGTGACTTTCCAAGAAAATCGAATTTTTGTAAAGTCGTGGAATCGTGTCACGTTGTACGGGAGGGGGTAGAAATAGTGAAGATAATCGGTTAGTTTTTCCCGATATTAATAATAATGGTAATTAAGGATTTGGTACAAAATTTTAGCTCGATGGAATTTATATGTACTGAGAAAATTGGTGTATAGTATTTAATGAAAAAGTGCAGTTTGTATGGGAGGTGGGCGAAGGAGTGTGGCGATTTATATAATTTGTATACTTAAAGATTGCATGTGTAATTGAAATAATATATTCTAAATTTCAAATTAATAGCTTTTATAGTTTCCAAAAAAATTTTAGTATTACATATTATTAAAAATGAGTCACTTTGTATGGGAGGGGGTAGAAGGCGTGAGGGGAGGAAAATAAAACTAAAAGCAGATTGCATCTCGGAGTATACCTAATAAACTGTGAAAGTTGCATTACAATCGGTTCAGCCGTTTTTGCGTGAAAGTTGGACAGACAGACAGACAGACAGACGGACAGACAGACATACAGACGGACAGACAGACATACAGACGGACAGACTGAGAAGAATTTTAAAAACGTGAGTTTCTGCTTAGTTATTGCTAAACTAAGGCAAAAAAGTAACTTATAGCCATTTCTAAGCAAATAATAAGCAGACACTACAATTATATTTATATAGATTAAAAGTAATTTGTTGTAAGTTAGATGTGGTAGATTAGGCTCTCTTGTAATAATTGAAACGCAACTTACCGCTGCTCCGTCGAATTATCTGCCCAGGATTTTTAATCTCCTGTTTGAAATATTTTTTGCGAAGATTTCCAATTACTATTTTTTCCAGAAACAAACAGAGATGCATATATTTTCGAATCCTATTTTTTTTTTTATATTATTTAATGCATTATATTTATTGTTTTGATAAATTCCAAGTTAAATGAATTCATGCACTACTCCCCCTTTTAAGGATTATTCTTGTGATAGGGGTGAGGAGTTGATAACTAGTATACAATTTTTGCAATATATTAAGCCTAGGAAAGTTACAAAGAAATGTTAAAAAGGTTTCAAATATAATATAGAAGTATACATTTTGATTTGTGATGTATAATATGTAAATTAAGAATGATATACAGTAATAGATATTAATTAATTTTCAGTTTACAATATAAATTAAATTTTAATTAATCCGTTGCATATGAATAGTAAGGGACTTAAATTTAAGAATTAATACATAAGTTTAAGTTATATTATTCTTATAATTATTTTTACAAATTATTCAGTAGGAATTTAAATCTAATTCAAGCAAAATTTTTCAATCTAAGACTATAGTAATAACTTTTTTAAAATTGATTGTTAAATGGAAAATGAAAAATGAAATAATATCAACTAACCAATATCTTTTTAATAATACATTTTCATATTAGTTTTGAAGGTTTCAATATTACTGCTTTTTTTTATTATTGAAGGCATTATAAAATTTGACCCCAGAGTATGAATAATGGTTTTGGCCAACTTTTGTTTTTCGTTTCAGTAGCAATATATATTCATGAGTGCCAGCCCTAGTGAAGTTTAAGTTAACCGGATGAATAAGTTTTTTGGTTTCTTTGTGTATTTGAATACTTGATATTAGTTTGAATATTTGTTCGATTGAAAGTACTTGTAAGTTCGAATATAACTTATCAGAAGGATAAAGTCTAATTTTTCTCAATAAAATTTTTATTAATAATTTTTGGACGATATTAAGTGGGGAAAGAAAACTAGAGTTGCTACTACCCCAAGCAATTATTCCATATTGTAGCAGTGAGTGAATCATGGAGAAGTAAAATATCCTGACAGTTTTTATTTGCAGAAAAGATCTAACTTCGAGGCAAATTGGAATAAGTTTTCGTAGACGGGATATAAGATTGGAGATATGGATTTCCCATTTAAGGTGTTCATCGAATGTAATACCTAGATATTTAGTGGACGGGACTATTTTTAGTGGGGGGCACTGGCAATTTGTACTACACTGATTTGTGTGAATCCTGATGTCTATATTAATTGGGTCTCCATGTTGAGTCAGTTTAAATACGATATAATTTGTTTTTGAAATATTTAAAGTAAGGGAGTTATGATCTAACCATTCTTTAATATTCAATAAGCTATAATTAGCCTTTATATTGACTCCTTCCCAAGAGCTGTGTTCTATAAAAAGTACTGTGTCATCTGCGAATGAAATCAGTTCTCCTTTAATTGATATCGAATAGATATCATTAACATATAATATGAATAGTAGAGGACCTAGCACTGTCCCTTGTGGTACTCCGTATTCAGATAATTACTGTGTTTATACTCTAGATGAAATCTGAGAGTATATTGTGTTTGCCTTACCGTTTGTAATACTAAGAAATAATGCGCGCACAGAGCCGCCAAGGGTACAGAAATATTTGTTGTCACTCAAAAATCTCGATTCCGAGTTGCTGTCTGTCCGTCTGTCTGTCCGTCTGTCTACAACATAACTCTCGATAGCTTTGACCTATCGTGCTGAAATTTTTTTTATGTCATTTTTAGCAAAAAAGTAACTTTAAGTTCGTGAACGGGCCACATCCCCCCACTCCTTCTACCCCCTCCCATACAAATTTCATGAAATTTCAAAATTTAAAGAAATTAAGTTTTCTCCGAAACCACTTCAGCTATTGACTTGAAATTTGGGTCAAAATATTATAATATAGATGTTATTAATATCATTGAATATAGATCCGATCCCGTCACTCCTTCTACCCCCTCCCATACAAATGGACAATTTTGAAAAATGCATTTTTCGATGTTTATTGAAACTAGTGAAGTTATAAAATCAAATTTTTGCCAGAATTATTTTTGTTATAATCGCAATCAGTGTTGAAAAAATTATCAACTTCACCTCACTCATTCTACCCCCTCCCATACAAATTTCACGAAATTTTGAAATTTAAATTAAATTATTTTTCTTCGAAACTGATACAGCTATCAACTTGATATTTTGTATAAAATACACAAATAGAAATATTAATAACAAGAAAAAAAATTGTTTTGATCCGTACACTCCTTCTACCCCCTCCCATACAAATGCATAATTTTTGTTAAATGCATTTTATCGATTTCCATTCAAACTAGAAAAACTACAAACTTCAAACTTTGCCAGAATTTGTTTCTTAGTAATTGAAATAAGTTTTAGAAAAAATTATTAGCTCTGCTTCACTCCTTCTACCACCTCCCATACAAATATCTGTATTATAAATTCAAGAAAAGCATTTCTCCTTCAAGTATATGAGAGCTACCGACTTTGAAATTCAATCAAAGCATGGTGATAAGGATGATGATGAGCAGTTTCAAAATCATCTTAAATGCTCCACTTCCTCTGCCACCTCCCACACAAATGCCCCAATTTCAGAAAAACTATGATCAATTTCTTTAAAAATAATGAAAACTAAAAACTTTAAATTCAGCAAAAAACATTTTGCATGCTATGTTTAGCGTCATATACGAAAAATACAAACCTTCCCCTCTACTTCTACCACCTCCCTCTACTTCTACCACCTCCCATGCAAAAGTCTCTATTCACTATCCGAAAGAATTTGAGATGGCATATTTTCTGGTATATTAAAGTCATTTCCATCTCATCTAGAGTATCATATGATTGGGCTTTAAGCCCAATCATAATTCTGTTATGTTTTTTCAAAATTTTAACTCGTTGTTTTCGTTCATATAGGTAACTAGTGATCCAATTAATCAAATTTTGGTTTATATTCAATCTATGTAGTTTCTGTACAATTTTTCTGTGTGGAATAGAATCGAAGGCTTTTGCTAAATCAAGAAATATTGCGCAGGGCTTATTACCGATATCAAGAGATGACGTAATTTTTGTGCTTAGCAGGGCTATACTATACTCTAGATGAAATCTGAGAGTATATTGTGTTTGCCTTACCGTTTGTAACGCTAAGAAATAACGCCCGCACAGACCCGCCAAGGGTACAGAAATATTTTTTGTCGCTCAAAAACTTCGATTCCGAGTGACTGTCTGTCTGTCCATCTGTGCGTCTGTCTAGAGCATAACTCTCGAAAGCTTTGAGCTACAGCGCTAAAAATTTGTGTTTGTCATTCTTAGCAAAAAAGTATCTTTACGTTCGTGAATGGGCTACATTCCTCCACTTCCACCTCCCATACAAATTTCATGAAATTTCGAAATATTAAGAAATTGATTTTTCTTTGAAACTATTCAAGCTATCGACTTGAAATTAAGGTCAAAGTATTGTGATATAGATGTCATTAATATCACGGAATATTGATCCGCTCCCCTCACTCCTGCTACCCCTCCCATAGAAATGGAAAATTTTGTAAAATACATATTTTCGGTTTTCATTGAAACTAGTAAAGGTGAAAAGACAAAATTTTCCCAGAATTAATTCTACTGTAATTGCAATTAGTTTTAAATAGAATTATACTTCATCTCACTCTTTCTACCCTCTCCCATACAAATTTCACGAAATTTTGAAATTTAAATTAAATTATTTTTCTTCGAAACTGCTAAAGCCATCAACTTGATATTTTGTATGAAGTATAAAAAGTATAACAAGTCGGGCGCAACTTTATTATTTTTGGGACAAGTTGAAGATGCATAGAAAGTCAATATGCAAGTTACAGTTGTTAAGGAAGACTAAGTAGAACCCCCTTTCACAAGTGGATCCCCTTTAGGTCAGGGCTGTTATCAATTTAACACTTAATTGCGAATACGATCAATAGCTCCAGCACATTTAATCATTCGTTTATGCAAGTTTGGGTTTTTATGAGGGAGGGGGAAGGGTTATATCATTGATTGCTTCAATTACGCCCAATATTCTCGGCATAGAATGTAAGTTTCATAGGCGAAGTTGCATAGAATTTTCATAAAATTTCATTCACGAAACCAATCATTTGTATGGGGGGGGGGCAGACGAGGTAAAGGAAATGTAGAATTTGTGATGCAGATTTATTTCATTTCTCTTGTAAGACGCTCGTATAAAATTTTAAGTTCGTAGCTTTGTTGGTTAGCAGTTGATTTATTGAAATTGATCGAAATCGTACTTTTGTATGGGATGGGGTAGAAGAGTAAGTGCGATCTCAAAGCTTTCGACGCAGTTCCGTTTCAACTATTTTCAAAAGATTTTTTACAAAATTTCATATTGATAGCTTTTAATAGTTAATTAATAGTACTGGTACAATTTTGTATGGGAGGGAGTAGAAGTTTGAAAGGTATTCAACCATTTAATACATCATTCTTTCAGAAATTTTTATACTCTAGATGAAATCTGAGAGCATTATAAGTTTGTCACAAAGTTTGTAACGCTTAGAAATAAGGCTCGGAGAAAAAAATTAATGATACAGAAGTTCATATAATCACTCAAAAATCTCGAAACCGGATGTCCGTCCGTCCGTCTGTCCGTCTGTCTGTCCGTCTGTCCGTCTGTCCGTCTGTCTGTCCGTCTGTCCGTCCATGTCCTCTCTAGCTTGGGAACGCGTTGATCTAGAAAGTTCAAATTTTGTACACGTCGTTTTTAAGTAAAAAGTAAGGACAAGTTCGTGAACGGGCCAAATCGCTCCACCCCTTCTACTCCCTCCCATACAAAATGACACAATTACGCAGTTTGACAATAAATGGATTTGCTCGAAAAGTATAAAAGTTATTGGTCTCAAATTTGGAACATATTACTTTCATGATGATATCAATTTACCATATAAAAATTATGAGTGTCCTCTCCCTCCTTCTATCACCTCCCATACAAACTGTACTTTTTCATGAAATACTCTAAATCAATTTACTCAGTGCGTATACGATTTAGCGTGCTGAAATTGTGCACTAAATATGTATTTAGAATTATTAGTAAGACCAAAAAAAATTAGACATTTAGTTTGACCTCTTCTACCCCCTCACATACAAAATGACACAATTTCGCAATTCGACAATAAACGGATTTTATCAAAAAGTATCAAAGCTATTGATCTGAAATTTTGAATATATGACTTTTATAATAATTTCAATCTGCTATATAAAAATTAGTTGAGCCTTTTCCTTCCTTCCACCCCTCCCATACAAATCGCACTTTTTTATGAAATACTCTAAATAAATTTACTCGGTACGTATGAAATTTATAGAGCTGAAATTATGCACTAAATAATTATTTAGAATTATTAGTACGACTAGAAAAATTAGGCGATTAGCTTCACTCCTTTTACCCCCTTACAATTTGACACAATTCAACAACTTTACAAAAAGTCGATTTTCCTGAAAAGTATGAACGCTTCTTATCTGCAATTTAAAATATTTCAATTAAATGATGTTCACAGTTATTTGTAAAAACGTCATTAATAAATTCACACTCCTTATACCACCTGCCATACAAACTGCACAATTTCACTAAATCCAATACACTAATTTTCTCAGTACCTTTTAAATTTTAGAATCCTAAATTTTGTATGAAACATTTTGAGAGCAACCTTAGCGTGATGTGAAAAAATTATTTCAATGTTTTCACCCCCTCTACCACTTCCCTTAAAAAATTTCTTAAAATGAAAAAAAATCTCTGTTAATTAAGAGTATCGGACGATTGGGCTTTCCGCCCAGTCGTAGTCCTGTTATGTTTTTTAAATGTATTTTGAAATTTTCAAGTTTCTAGCTTAAAATTTCATTCAAAAATTTTCAGTTTATGTTTCTTTTTTCCATTCCACATGAAACACCTTGTGCACGTTAGATCAGGAGATCGGTGCATAAATATTGTGGAATTTTTATTATTTTTTCTGTATGTTCACGTGGAAAATTTAAACTTTTTATCTTTAACCAGAGCCCTAAAAAATCACTCAAAATTTTCCACATATTTAGTTACCACCTCCCTTCCCGTACACCTCCCGGCGCAAAATTTTTACCAAATTTAAAAATTGTCTAGTTCTATAATTTGACAAAATTTGAATTCGATATCTGCACTCAATTTTGAATTATAACGGTTTGAAATTTCGGAAAGTGCACCATTTCTGAAATGCTCCCCATTTCTCGCCACTACTATTTTGTCCAAACGTTATATTTTTCTCGTATTTCTCTAGTATAGCTTATTATATGTTCTAAGTTTCAATTACATAGCTTAATAAATAGCCGAAATATTAATTTTTAAGTGTTTTTCTTTGCACCCCCTGACCCTCCCCCTTACAATAATTAGCTTTTATCTAAACTGATTCTTGTGGATCTATATGCCATCTTAGTGGTATCAAAATATCAATTTTTTATAGTAAGAATTTCGAAGATATAATAGTTTGAAAAAAAAAAAATCGGTCGACAATGGATTTTTAGCCCCCTCTTATTGCATAAAAAATTTCAATTATTTGTAACAGTTGTCCCACAAATTCCTCTATATGTATGTTGATTTTGAGCTTCCTAGCTGTAACCATAGCTGAGATATTGGAATTCGCATTTTTCGGTTTAAGCGCTCCCGTCGCCTCCCCCGGAACCAACACACCCCTCAAAATATATTTCCTCCGCAGCTACCTACAATCCCCCAGAAAATGAATTTTGTATCTTGAAAGGCTTGGAAGTTACTGTGCGCTGAGCGTACACGTCGGTGTACGGCGTACAGACAGACGGATTTTTATACTCTAGATGAAATCTGAGAGTATATTGTATTTGCCTTACCGTTTGTAACGCTAAGAAAAAACGCTCGCACAGAGCCGACAAGGGTACAGAAATATTTGTTGTCGCTCAAAAACCTCGATTCCGAGTGACCGTCTGTCCGTCTGTCCGACTGTATGTCTATCCGTCTGTCCATCTGTCTACAGCATAACTCTCGAAAGCTTTGAGCTATAGTGCTAAAAATTCTTGTGTGTCATTTTTAGCAAAAAGTAACTTTAAGTTCGTGAATGGGCTACATCCCCTTGCTCCTTCTACCCCGTCCCATACAAATTTCATGAAATTTTGAAATATTAAGAAATCGATTTTTCTTTGAAACTATTTAAGCTATCGACTTGAAATTTAGGTCAAAGTATTATGATATAGATGTCAATGATATTACAGAATATTGATCCGATCACCTCACTCCTTCTACCCCCTCCTATACAAATGGACAATTTTGAAAAATACATTTTTTCGATTTTCATTGAAACTAGTAAAGCTGAAAAGACCAAATTTTGCCAAAATTGATTCTACTATAATTGCAATTAGTCTTAAAAAGAATTATCAGCTTCACCTCACTGCTTCTACCCCCTCCCATGCAGTTTTCACGAAATTTTGAAATTTAAATTAAATTATTTTTCTTCGAAACTGTTACAGATATTAGCTTGACATTTTGTATAAAGTATACAAATAGAAATATTAATAATGCGAAAAAAATTGTTTTGATCCGTACACTCCTTCTACCCCCTTTCATACAAATGCATAATTTTTGTTAAATTCATTATATCTTACTTACTTACTTACTTACTTACTTACTTACTTACGATGGCGCTACAGCCCAAATCGGACTTTGGCCTCCTGAATGCTTTGCCTCCATCCATCTCGGTTCAGTGACCGCGTCCTCCAGTTTGAAAATCTTAGCAGTGATTTGCTGTCTGCGTCAATCGAATCCTCCCAGCGCTTTCGTGGTTTTCCGACCGGTCTTTGTCCGTTGACTTTCCCTTTTAGTGTGCGTTTGGGAATTCTTCCGTCATCCATCCGCTCCACATGACCAGCCCATTGTAATTTTTTAAATTTTATGAGGGTTGACACTTCTGGATTGTCGAAGATGGCATACAATTCTCTATTGTATCGTATTCTCCAGATCGAGCCTTCCCTCACAGGTCCGAGGATTCTTCTGAGGACCTTCCTTTCAAAGGCGTTAAGTCGTTTTTCGGACGCCTGAGTTAATGTCCACGTTTCGCTGCCATAGCATAGCACAGGTCTTATGATTGTTTTGTATAGCTTAAGTTTTGTTTTCCTGTGCACGTTCTTGTTTTTGATTATTGGAAGTACCGAATAATAAGTCTTGTTTGCCATCATTATCCTTCTTTTAATTTCGATGGGTTCGCTTCCATCCTTCGATAGATTTGCCCCTAGATATATGAAGTTGTCTACGTTTTCTAGGTTATAGTCTCCTACTGTAATATTTTGTCTGATTGGCGTCTTTTTCCTAGTTTGCGTCATAATTTTTGTTTTGTTTTCATTAATGCGTAGTCCAACTTCCCTTGCTACCGAGTTAAGGTTTACAAATACTTCCTTAGCACTCTCCAGAGATCTTGCAAGGATATCTATGTCGTCGGCATATGCTACGAGTTGTGTGGATTTGAAGCATAGTGTTCCCTTGGTGTCAACGGGAAGTTTCCGAACAACATATTCGAGTGTTAAGTTGAAAAGCATTGGTGCGAGGCCGTCACCTTGTTTAAGGCCGTTGTCTGTTTTAAAACTGGAAGTCAGATCGTTTTCTACTCTGACTTGTGACAAAGACTCAGTCATTGTCATTCTTGTCAGTCGAACCAGTTTCGGTGGGACTCCAAACTCCAACATGATTTTATACAGTACGCGCCAGTCGATACTGTCGTATGCTTGTTTGAAGTCAACAAATATCTGGTGCACATCAATATTATATTCCCAGCACTTTTCCAGCACCTGTTTAACTGAGAATATCTGGTCCGTGGTTGAGCGTCCAGCTCTAAATCCGCCTTGGTACTCACCAATTACTTTATCAGCATAGGGCTTAATTCTCTTTTCTAGAATTTTCGTCAAAATCTTATAAGACGTACACAACAGAGATATTCCTCGGTAGTTTTCGCAGCAGAGTTTGTCACCTTTCTTATAAATTGGACATATGATGCTCTTGCGCCAATCTTCAGGAAGTATTTCCTGCGTCCATATGTCCGCGACTAATCTATGTAGGAGATGCGCTATGCAGGTGTCGCCGGCTTTCAGAAGTTCAGCTGGGATTTGATCAGTGCCCGGCGCTTTGTTGTTTGGGTGGTTCCTTAGGGCTGTTTTTACTTCTTCGAGTGTGGGAGGACTCAAAGCGGATCCTTCATCAGCTGTTACATCAGTTATACCTGCTATTGTATCTGCTGCTGCTGTTCGTGTAGGTGATGGGCTCGGGTTAAGAAGGTGTTCAAAATATTGTGCCCATCTTAGTTTTATATCTTCCGCGTTACTTATAATGTTCCCTTCCGCATCCTTGCATAGGGTCGTTTTCGGTTTGTAACCTTCTTTCATCCTTTTGACAAGGGAATACGCGGCTCTTGTTTTGTGTAATTTAAATTGTTCGTCCATGTTTTTAATTTCGTCATTATTGTACTTCCGTTTTTTTTGTCTGCATATTTTGTTTGCAAATCGTCTAAGATCCTTGTACTTGTCTTGTTTGGCTCGTGTGGGCCGTTCCGTTAATATTTTGTAAGCTTCATTTTTTCGTTCTAAGGCATCTTGGCATTCTTTGTCGAACCAATCATTTCTTTTGCGCCGGGGTTGTTGTCCTATCACCTCCTCTGCGACAGATGTAATGCCATCTTTGATTTTTTGCCACATTTCTTCTATTGGCATGCTGACAGTGGTATTCAGCATTGTCGCGAAGTGCCTCTCCAAGGCTAACGCATATTTCGCAACTATTTTCTCGTTTTTGAGTTTCCCTATGTCGAATTTAGGAACCGGTTGTATTTTTGTGTCCTCGGTTTGCGATTCGACATCGAAACTTGGTCTTTACCAAATAGTGGTCTGTGTCGCAATTAGCCCCTCGGCATGTACGCACGTCGAGAATGCAGGAGGCCGTCCTTTTCTCTATTAGAACGTGGTCTATTTGATTGAATGTTCTTCCGTCGGGTGAAGCCCACGTTCTCTTATGAATGTCACGATGCGGGAAGCATGTCGAGCTTACAATAAGGTTTTTGCTGCTGGCGAAATCAGTCAGCCTCTGGCCGTTGTCGTTACTAATATCATGGAGACTATGCCTTCCAATTGTCCCTATGTATGCTTCTTCTTTGCCCACTTTCGCGTTAAAGTCACCTAATACTATTTTAATATCATTCGACGGAAGGGAGTCGAATGTTGATTCTAAGGTGCTGTAGAAATCGTCTTTAACTTCGTCGTCTTTGTCTTCCGTTGGGGCGTGGACATTAATAAGCCAAACATTAAAAAAACTTGTTTTGATGCGGATTGCACACAATCGTTCATTGACGGATTTGAAGTTGGTAACTTGGTGTTTAAACTTCTTGTCGACGATAAACGCAACTCCAAATTCCCGGCTTCCCGATGATTTCCCACTTTTGAAAATTGTGTGCGATCTTAAGTCATTAATCTCGTTACCTAATAATTTTGTTTCTTGGAGTGCAATTATGTTTATATTGTATTTGACTGCCTGTTCCAGAAGCTCTCTGCTCTGTACAGGGATCGCACGTTCCAAGATCCGAAGGAATAGTCCATTTTTCGTTTGCGTGGTCGTTGCCGTTGAATCAATCCAGTCCGAGGCGTTGCTTCAGGTTTCGAAACGGGTGTGTTTTTTCCGAAGATGAGTTGTTAACACATCGCCCAACCCCCAACTTGGAGGGCCATATTATTATAGTGCTAGAATTTTTCTGTTTCATTAGCACTCGCGCCCATCAGTTCAGCAAGTCAAGTCCGGATGGACAAGACCAGGATCCGGTGGCTACCACGAGGAGGTATGATGAGCACAATTGATGTGTATATGACAGTTACAACACTGGGCGTCGCGTAATGATGCCGATCAGATGCCTACCCTGTCTATACCCATCCAACCACCAAATTCATTATATCGGTTTCCATTAAAACTAGAAAAAGTACAGACTTAAAATTTTGCTACAATTTGATTTTTAATAATTGCAATAAATGCTAGGAAAATGTTCAGCTCTGCTTCACTCCTTCTACCTCCTCCCATATAAATATATGTATTATAAATTCAAGAAAAGCATTTTTCCTTCGAATATATGAGCGCTATCGACTTTAAAATTGAATCAAAATTGCATGGTGATAAGGATGATAAGCAGTTCCAAAATCATCCTAAACGCTCCACTTCCTCTGCCACCTCCCATACAAATGCCCCAATTTCAGGAAGTCTGTGTGACTAAAATATAGACTGCGACGGCATGGACTATGGTACTGATGGCGGTTACTGTTAATTCGCTATGGACAGCGACGATGTGGACGACATTATAGATTTCGACGGTATGGATGATGGTGTAAATGATGGTCACTGGATTCGCTATGGACGGCGATGGTGCGGACGACGGTCGCTGTGTAGTCGTTTTGGATGGCGATGGCGTGGACGACTGTATTGATGATGGTCGTTTGTGCTATGTATGAAAAGAGCGAGCGCTTGAGATGAATGTTAGTTATAAGGTTCGAGTTGATACTCGAGTAGGAGAGTCGGCAGGCGATTATGTCATCCAGTCGGCGGTCGTGAGTGAGCGGGTAAGTCCTGTGATCATCAGGCGGAGTTCAGCAAGCGACAGTAAGCGCGTAAGTCTTAAGATCGATGGGCGGAGTTCAACAAGCGACAGTAAGAGGGTAATTCCTATGAAAGACAGGCAGAAGTAAGTCCTGGATTGTTGGGCGGAGTTCAGCAAGCGACAATACGCGGGTTAGTCGTGTGATGGACAAGTAGAGTTTAACAAGCAATAGTAAGCGGCCAAGTCCTGTGATCGATAGGCGGAGTTCAACAAGTGACAGTAAAATCAATTTTCTTAGAAGATATAAGTGCTACTGATCTTAAATTTCAAACTTACTGTTTTCATGATAAGCATATTTAATTTTTTAAAAGAAAATTAAATCCCCCACTCCTTCTACCACCTCCCATAAAAATTGCTCCATTTCATGAAATACGATACATCAATTTTCGCATTACCTATCAAAGTTATGAAGCTCAACCTTAATACAAAAGTATTTTTTTAATGATAGTGGTGAGAAAGTTTTCAGTTTTAATCAGTTTTCTTCGAAATTATTGCTTTTGAACTTCAAATAGACATATCAATATCATTTTCATAACAATGGAACTCAATAGCCAGAAATTTTCAACCTAAGATGACATGAATTTTCTAGTGTATTAAACTCATTCCCATTTTATTGGGCTTTACACGTGTTTGTAGTCAAAGTTTTTATGTTCTCTTAATAGCTAACCTCTAGAATTGTATCACCTCAGAAAGTTCGTTGCATTAAGCCTAAGCTTCAGAACTTATTTAATCAGCCTTAATAACAATGAAAAATAATTTCCTTCCTATTTAACGCTCTATTAAAAACCAACTCAGATTAAGAAATGCAAACAAAAAAAAAAAACAAAAAAAAAAACAAAACTTACTCTCTACTTTTCTCCCAGAAGATAACAGAATGAATATTTTCAACTCTCTATCTCTATCTCTTAGACCTTATCCGAATCGGCAATTATTTTCTTCATTAGCGGTAATCCAGTCACTTTTAGTTGCAAAAATATTATCCCATTGTGTGCAGCATTTTGTTTGTAACAAAAGAACAACAATATAATAGTGGTTGTAGAAAACTCTTCAACTGGCTGCACCGCCCATATAAAATTACCCAGAACTCGGTAGTCGAAATGGAGGAGGAGAAGGTCAGCACTCCAGTACTACTCATTAACATTTGCTCGGGCTAAAGTTTTGAGCATTGAACTGTGACTAGAATTAAAAGTTTTCATATCCCGCCGCCCCTCATACTGTAGAGAGAACTTGAACAACTCTTCTTCTTCTTCTCAACGAGTTTCGTCCTTACATCCTTAGTAATAACCTTAAAATGTGTATTATGTTTACGCCGAACTTGGCTAAGAGAATGGCAAACAGTAGCTGAGGGTCGGTTTTTCTCCAGAGCTACAAGCAAAGACAACAATATTTCACCGGTCATATTTGGGCGGAGACTAGGATTAAGTCTTGTGGTGATTGTAAAGTCTTGCGAAATACACCTACGCCAACGTACATAGTACTAGGGTTTCACTGGCGATGTTAGAGCTTATAGTGCTCAAGAGAATATTCTTAAAGTTTTTCACTTTTTTTTACTGTATCACTATCTTGGGATGCTTAAAAATCCGTAATGGAACTAGAGTTTGTCTGGTCAAGGATGCGATGGGACTAAATTAGTTTGTTTTGTGAGATATGAACAAAACGTCGGTAATAGTCTCGAGATCTTATTTGTAAAGTTTAACATACAATAAGAACATGAAAATTGCATTAAATTTCTATACCAGACGATTGAATCGTCAAACATATAGCTCAATAAAAATCGCTATGAAAATATTACTCGTAAAACTCTATAAACAATAGTTTCGAAATTTATTAACAATCTATTCGATCCCGAGCAACTTGTCGAAAAAAAAACCCAATCCATTCATTACATCACACCGAAAACAGGATTCGTATATCCTGCCGTTCACTCAACAACAAAAATGGATTCATAGCGTTTCAAACTCTCACACGCACTTCACAAGACCGTTGTCCTTTCGACTCTTCCACTCAAAGTGAACTTTACCGTGTAAATTGTCCTATTGAAAAGTATAAAGCAATCGAAACAAAACCCAAAGTTTTTTACAACACTCATAAATTCCTCATTTTCATCCGGTTACCAGGTTATCCGTCCGGGATACGACCATCACCGGGACAAAAAGGATAACTGCAAAACGGCTCTGTTCTAGTCGATGAACATAGAACAAGAGTGAAAAATTCTCCCGGAAAATGCTAGCACATTCCGCCGCTTTGCATCATAATTTCACCCCTGTTATTCCTCCTCTCCCTTCAAACAAATACAACAATTTTTTTTTCTCATCCTTCCCTTCAGGATAACCATTGTTTTTATGACGATACAGACTACGGAAATATAGTTTTTGGTACTATGTATGGCGCTAACTTTTGGTACTTTTTTTTCTATCGCGCAGCCCCATATCCTTTTCTCTCTGGAATTGATAAAATTTTACACATAAAATCGGAAAAAAATGAAAAAAAAAAAATTGAAAAAAACTGGATAGTTTGCAAATTTCGCGCAGTGGAGAAGGTTAGGAACTTGATCGGAGGACAGAGGTTGAAGGTGAATCGATGCTTGAATATGGATTTCGTGTAGAAAATACATGACGCCCAGGTGAAAAAGTGCAACACAATCGATTGCGCTTGATTGGATTGGTGGCTGTGACTGGTGTAACATACAATAACTCGATGAAATTCAGCTCATTTTATTCGATATATGGTAATTATGGGATAAAATTTGCTCTATATATTTACATTTAAGAAATTTTAAAAATGAAATGTGGAGGATTGGCTCTGGTTTATTTCCTTCACATTCTTAAGTAAATCACTCACGCTTACTTGAATCTCTTGACTTTAATATTTTCCACAAATTAGCTTACTCCAACTAGACTGTAATAGCTAGGGTGTAGCCTAGTGAGTAGCGTGTTGGTCTACAATGCGAAGGTCGTGAGCTCAATTCCTGATCGACATATAATTCTGGCATACTGCCTGCTTCAACTTCGCCATAGATGGTCCCGAGCTCGGTTGAGAAAGAAGGAGGGAGTATGGAGTTAACCTGAATGGCCGGTAACACCAGTGCGTCTCAGGAAATAGGAAAACAGGATGAAATAGTCAGACTCGCAGCACAGCTGTGAGAACTCCAGCATGTCATATTTAGCTCGAAACTCCCACCCTTTCTCTAATAGGGTGTAATAAATAAGTAGCACCGGTCCTCCAGGGCGGGGGTTGGGCGAGGCGTCGACAACGCATCACCGGAAAAAAAAACTTTGTCCAGAAACCTGAAGAACAGCCTCGGAACGGATGAACTCAACGGCAACTACCCCGCAAACGAAAAATGGACTGCTCTATTGGATTTTGGTATGTTCGATCCTTATTTAGGACAGGAGCTCTGAATGAAGTGGTAAAACACAACATCAACATAACCGCCATCCAAGAAACGAAATGGGTCGGTAACGAAATCATGGACATGAGATCACACACAATCTACCCAAGTGGAAAATTGTCGGGAAGCAGAGAGTTTGGAGTCGATTTTGTCGTTGACAAAAAATTTAAACAGCAGGTTACTAGTTTCAAACCAGTAAGTGAAAGATTGTGTCCAATCCTAATAAAGACTAAATTGGCAGCAGGGCTGGCCTTCTGGCCCACCAATTTTACAGGACTACGTCCAAACTAGTGTTCATTTGTAGGCACAATTTGAATCACCTAGCCGCTATAACGGAAGTTTTTTTAATTTAAATACAGCGATCTGCTAGGTAACGAGGCAGGTGTACATGCGTGCACGGCAAAGATCTGCAAACATGAACTCCACTAGGAAGTCAGTCGATGTAGCACGAACAGTGCTGAAGACTAGCTTCAAACAAACTATTTTGGATTCCTTCTTGGCGGGGTGGCGGCAGCTGGATAGCTGCAAAACGGCCAAATCCTTTTGGGAAGAACCGAATAAAAATATTACAGCTCAGCTGTTACAATGTAGTCACTATAGCGTCCGAACTATTGTTCGCCTGACCACAGGTCATTGCTTCCTAAAGCTGCATTCATTTAGGATGCGGATCGCGAGCTATAGCCTTAGGAAAGGTTGCGAGGAAGACGAAGAATCTATCGAATATTAATTTGTCACTGTCTGCAAGTCTCCAACAGTCGTATAATTTGTTTAGGTTCTAGATTCTTCTCAGAGCTAGAGACCTCAGAGGCGTCCAACATTCGAGCCTGTTACGATTCGCAAGCCGAGCTAAGTGGCTAGAACAAGAGGAGTGACTTCCATCTTATAATAAATAGGGGAGTACAGTAGGCCCAACTAGATGACCTTAGTGCATTCTGGTTATATGGAACCATGCACCAACTGAAGACAAGGACGATATAACTAATGACGAATTTTATGCCACCCTAGAGACAACCTATGATTCACTGCCCTCGAATGACCTATAAATTGTCTTTTAGAGGAGATTTTAATGCAAAAGTCAGAAAGGAGGAGGCTCATAGAGGAACAACAGGAGGGTACAGTCTCCATGACTTAACCAACGACAATGGCCACGTCTTATTGATTTCGCAAGCAGCAAAAATATCATAGTAAGCTCTACGTGCTTCCCAAATCACGATATTCACAAACGAACGTGGGCATCACCAGATGGTCACACCTTCAACCAAATAGACCACGTTCTAATTGAGAAAAGGGCTGCTTCGAGCATACTTGACATACGAACCCTTCGCAGTGCGAATTGTAACTCTGATCACTATCTTCTTCTTTGCAGCACTACAGCCCCTTTCGGGCCTTGGCTTCCCGTAGACGAAGTCTCCAGCGATCTCGGTCCAGTGACCGCGTCCTCCAATTTTGAAATCCGAGCAGCGATGAACAGTCTTCGTCAACAGAGTCAGACCAGCGTTTCCTGGGTTTTCTCACTGGCCTCCGGCCCTCCGTTTTTCCCTCGAATAACTTTTTAGGTATTCGAGTTTCGTCCATCCTTTGTACATGGCCAGCTCATTGCAGCTTCCACAGTCTGATGATAGTGGAAACCTCCGGTTCGTCGAATATATCATACAGCTCACTGTTGTATCTAGTTCGCCATCGGTCACTATCACGTTTCGCTCCAATTATTCGTCTCATGACCCGTCTTTCGAAAGCGTTCAACATATTTGCGGATGCTTGTGTAAGGGTCCATGTTTTGCATCCGTAGCAAAGCACAGGTCTTACTATTGATTTGTAGACTTGGAGTTTGGTCTTCCTGTGTACGCAACTGGCTTTAAGAATAGCTAAGACTGAATAATACGTTTTTTTTGCGAGCTGGATTCGTCTTTTTATTTCGTTCGTTTTATTTTCACTCTTTGTCAATTTTGTGCCTAAATATATGAATTCGTCCACATTTTCCAAATTATATTCGTCGATTGTAATGTTTTGTCTATTAGGGGTCCTTTTCCTTGTTTGTGTCATTATTTTCGTGTTTGTTTCATTGATTTTCAGGCCAACTTCTTTTGCTGCTTGATCGAGGCTTAGTAGAATTTCTTTTGCGGATGTGAAAGAGCGTGATAATATGTTGATATCGTCCGCATAACCCATTATCTGGCTGGATTTATAAAGCAGCGTACCTCTTGTGTCAACGGGTAACTTTCTGATGACGTATTCTAAAGCTAGGTTAAAAAGCAGAGGGGCCAGCCATTAGTCCGACATTTGTGTCAAAGGCATCAGTTAGTTGGTTGTTGACTCTGACTTGTGATGTTGTTGATGTCATCGTCATTTTGGTCAGTCGGACTAGTTTTGCTGGGATGCCAAAATGTAGCATTACTTTGTACAGTACGTTTCGATCAATACTGTCGTATGCTTGTTTAAAGTCCACAAAAACCTGGTGAACGTCGATGTTGAATTCCCAGCATTTTTCAAGCACTTTGACCGTAAAAAGTTGATTAGTCGTTGATCGACCAGCTCTAAAACCGCCTTGGTACTCCCCAATCACATTGTCAGCGTAAATTTTAATCTTATTTTCTAATATTTTTGTCAGTATCTTATATGACGTGGAAAGTAGTGAGATACCTCTGTAGTTTTCGCACTGCAGTTTGTATCCCTTTTTGTGGATAGGGCAAATAATGCATTGGCACCACTCCTCCGGTATTTGCTCCTGATTCCAGATTTACTGAATCACTTTATGGATGGCATTTCGGGTGCAGCTTCCGCCATATTTAATTAATTCCGCTGGAATTTCGTCGATGCCCGGCGCTTTATTGTTTTTCTGGCTTCTGATGGCAAATTCGACTTCTTCCGACGTTGGAGGGTTCAGTGGGCATTCGTCGGAGGTTTGGAGACCTATCAGCTCCAATGTTCGGGAGCTGTGTGCGAGATTAAGGAGTTTTTTAAAGTATGATGCCCATCTTTCCTTAATCTGACTATCCTCGGCGATGAAAGTGCCATTTCTGTCTTTACAGAGGGTTGTCTTAGGCTGATATCCACGTCTTAGGCTTTTCACTACTTTGTAGGCTTGTCTTGTTTTATTGCTCGCAAGATTGTCATCGATATTTCTCAATTGGTCGTCATAATATTTTCTTTTCTTACATCTAATGACCTTATTTGCTACTCGTCGGAGATTTTCGTATTTTTCTCTCTTCGTTCTGGTATTCCTTTCGAGAAACTGTCTGCACGCCTGATTTTTCTTATCTAACGCATCCTGGCATTCGTCGTCAAACCAGTCATTTCTTTTGCGCCGAGCTTCATACCCAACCACTTGTTCCGCAACGGTCTTTATGGTTGCCTTTATATCCATCCAAACTAGGTTCACAGGCTTCGGTATGTCATCACGATCTAGTCCGAGCTAAGTATCGATGCCGAATAGCTTGTCGTCAATGTCGTCAAGCTTAAAGACGAAACGGTGGCGGAGGGGCTTACATGTCAGCATGTAATAAACACCTGACACGAATATATGAAAACATGCAAAATATGCCAGTGGAGAATGTGTGGATGAAAATACGAGACGGCGTCAAATCCTCCGCAGAAGAGGTGCTAGGATATCAAGCACGGCGAAAAAATAATGATTGGTTCGACAAAGAATGTCGCGATGCAATAAATAGAAAGAACGAGGCTTACAAAATTTTTACTGAACGACCAACACGAGCCAAAAAAGAAAGATATGACGAGCTTAGGCGATATGCGAAAAAGCCAATAAAGGACAATATTATCAGCGACACACAAAAAATCAAAAGGAAATGGACTTCCAACTTTGAACATATTCTGAATCCCACCCCATTACGACAGACAACATTTCAATTGAGGCCTCAACTGATGAAGAAGAACCATCATCGACACCACCCACGATTAATGAAATCAAAGCAACCCTCTGTGACCAAAAGCGAAACAAAATGCCGGGAATTGACGAAATACCAGTTGAACTTCTGAAAAACAGTGGAAACTGTGTCGCTGAAATACTGCACAACATGATATAGCGAAAAAGCATCATATGTCCAATTTACAAGAAAGGAGACAAACTCTGCTGTGAGAATCACAGATGTATGTAATATTGTTCTTTATTGATTTCAATTTTAAAAAGATACAATTAATGTTGGATTAATTTTTGATGTTTCCTCGGCGAGCATCCGTGTAAGAAGAAGGAAAAAAGAGCTTTTTTCCAGTGTCAAGTTCGTTCGCGAATTCGATATTGCCCGATGCACGCCTACTGCCGGATTCCCAATACTACAATTCGGCCATTCTGTTATATTACCGTCCTCGGTAATCCATCGTCCACGTCTTCGTTGTATGAATCGTTGCTCGCACACTCTTCGTCAATTTCCTCCGATTCGGAGCTTGTGTCGTCTTCGCTGTCTTTCCAAGGCTTCATATTGTCTGCACTAGATGTTGTCTTCGTTGGGCCATCGTGATTTCCGACTTTAACAACTTCATATCGGTCGTTGATGAAGATCTTCTGAATTCTGTAAGGACCAAAAAACTTGGGGAAAATTTTGAGTACAGTGCCAAATTGCGTACGTCGAATCGCCACTAAATCGCCTATTTCGTAAACGATTGCTTCCTTTCTTTTCTTATTAAAATGCCGCCTATTTTCTTCTTGGACTTCTGATATTTTGGTCTTAGCTCTTTGCCTAAGTTCATCTCTGGAGTCTTCGAACGATTTCAAAATTTCTTCCGCAATCGCCTCCAGCATTTGCAAATTCTCTTCATTTCGCATTGGTACTCCAAACATTATTTGGAAAGGAGTAGTGCCAATACTTCGTTGCCATGTACCGTTGATGCTTCTTTGCAATTTATTGGTAAACTTGTACCACTGGCTTGGGTCATCTATCGAAAGCTTTGTGAGCACTGGTATTATTATTCTGTTTATTCTCTCTACCTGGCCATTTCCTCTGGGTACGCCTGTCGTAGTCGTCGTGTGTACAATTTTCTTTTCTTCGCAATAGTTTCTAAACGCAGTTGCCGTAAACGCTGAGCCTCTGTCAGTGATGATCCTTTTCGGGTTTCCGAACACAGTTTTAAGGTTTTCTAGTTTCTGGATTACTTCTGAAGTAGTTGTCGATTTAACTGGGAAGATCCAAACAAATTTTGAAAAGGCATCGACGACGGTTAGTATATACTTGTATTGCTTCTGTGAAGCACTCAATGGGCCAAGATGATCAAGGTGGTAAGTATCAAGAGGTAGCTCACCTTTATCTATAGGGTGTAAGAACCCTTCTTGCTTTCCCGCCTTTCTTTCGCTCAGTATGCATGGAATGCAATTTCTCCTGCACGTCTTTATAACGTCTTTCAGTTTCGGTATGTGAAATTCTCTGCGTATAATGGATTCCATTTTGTCGCCTGCAAAATGTCCTTGTTCGTGTACCGATCGTACAACCTCCATTTGCATTTTTCTCGGTACACACAAAAGTTTTGTTCCGTCCTCGTTTTCTCTATATAGAATGCCATGTTCCAAAAAATAGCTTTTAAACGGTCCTTTGTCTAATACTTCGACGATTAATTTCAAGTTTTCATCCCTTACTTGCGCTGCTTTTATCCGAGTTAACATGTCGCTTCGGATGACCATTGTTTGTAGAGAACGACTCAACGCATCCACATGTTTCATCTGAGTTCCCGCTCTATGCTTCACCTGGTAGTCAAATTCCTGCATTACTAAAACCCATCTAGCAATTCTCGATGAAATTTCCTTTCGCTCTATAGTACCTTTAAAAGCCGCACAATCTGTTATTATTGTGAACCGAAGTCCCAGTAAGTAAACGCGAAATTTCTTAAGAGCCGACACTATGGCGAGGACCTCTAATTCGTAGCTACTATATCTTTCTTCAGCTGGTGTAGTTTTTCGCGAGTGATATGCGACAGTATGCATCAGTCCATCTTCGCTATTTTTCTGCAACAGCACCGCTCCATAGCCGTATTTCGAAGCATCAGTGTGTAGTTCGGTTTCGACGTCATCTCTGTAGATCGCGAGAACAGGCTTTTCACACGAGATCTCCTTCATTTGCTGGAAGGCTGCTAATTGTGGTTCGCCAAATTTAAACACTGCATCTTTCCGCAATAGGTCACTCAAAGGCTTTGCCAACTCTGAGTACCGTGGTACAAATTTTCTGAAGTAACCGGTGAGACCTAAGAAACTTTGTATCTTCTTTACGCTTTTGGGAATCGGAAATGCTTGTACAGCTTGTTTCTTCGAATCCGATGGTCGAATCTTACCATCGCTCACAGTGTAACCAAGATATTCTATAGTATCACACAGAAACTGGCACTTTGACCACTTAATTCGTAGGCCATGACTTTCGGCACATTTCAAAACTATTTTTAGACGCTCCATAGCTTCATTTTCATTATTTCCCAGCACGACGATGTCATCTAAGTACAGTAGCATGTACCCTTTCTGAACCAATGACTTAAAAATTTTGTTGATAAACCTCTGAAAGTTTTGAGGTGAAGTGGCGAGACCAAATGGTGCACGGTTGAACTCAAACTATCCATCTGAAGTCACGAATGACGTAAATTTTCGACTTTCCGCGGATAAAGGGACATGGAAGAAACCATTCTCCAAATCTAAAGTGGAAAATATTTTGGTCTTCGACAACTTGTCGATCTGGTCTTCTATAAGTGGAAGCGGATACCTCTCCATTACTATTGCTTTATTCAAAGCTCGGTAATCCACACAAAGCCGCTTAGAACCATCTTTCTTGTTTGCCAATACTACAGGACTAGCGTACTCTGATGAACTTTCTCGTATGATACCCTCCTTCATCCATCTTTCAATCTGATTACTCACGCACTTCTTTTCTTCCGGGGATAAGCGTCGTGGACGCTGATATATTGGTTCTTCCGTCTTCAGAACTATCTTCATTTCATATTTAGGGTCTTCTCTCATTGTTGGTTTATAACCTCTTACTAGCTCATCGATTTCACTCTGATAGGTGCGATTACCTACCATATAGTCTCGCTCGGTTTCTGAAACGTTAAATTTACTCATTAGACAATTTTCCATTTTCTTTATTTTCACTCCGTCTTCGGCTAGGCTGATCGTAGTCCCACTGAGAATATCTTTCCCTATCAGCATTTTCAGGTCGCCTGCTAAATTAGAAATAATATGCATCTCTGTACTATAATCATCTCCATCTATCACTAGCGTAGCTCCGAAAGATCCCAACGTGGTAACCGTGTTTCCAGAAAATCCGTGCAAGGAAGCACTTGCACTTTTCAAATTCGGTGCCCCTATTTTCACATACTCTTGAGCCGTAATCAGGGAAATGTCACTCCCAGTATCTACCAAGGCCTGCACTGGATATCCATTCACTTTGACCATCTTCAAAGAAATATCCTCATCACACCTTTTAACTCTGGCACATGTGTCACTTTTCCTTTTTGGACAATTCATCGCCTTATGTCCGAATTCGGCGCAAGTAAAGCACTTAGGACCTTTTAACTTCTCTCTACATTCATTCGATTTGTGCTCGCTTGACCCACAGTAATAACATTTGAAACTTCTGGTCTTTTCCTTACACTCACTTGCCTTATGGCCCAACAATCCGCAATTAAAACATTTGCCTTTTCCTTTATTGCCTCCATTATTGGTTGGCGCTTTATTCGCTCCTATTTTATCCTTGAAAGAGTTGTAAATCTCTATCTTCTGCTTGAAATCTTTCAAGTTCGCCGCTCCAAACAGTAGTACTTTGTTGCTGGTGGAATCGTGTATTCCGTCTATAACGTAGTTTATGAGTGAACCTTCGTCCAATGATCCTCTTGCTGCTAGCTCTTTCATCTTAAACAAATAATCCAGCAACGATTCATCTTCCAACTGCTTTCTTTTTGTTAAAAGTTGGTGCAGCTCCGCACTATTCAGCTTACGACCAAATTCCTCTAGCAAATATGACTTAAGTTTTGGCCAAGAGTCGATGTTCGGTTCTGACATGAGCGCTAGTTTTGCCGTGCCCACTAGGAGTTTTCGAATATAAACAAAATGTTCTAACTCAGTCCAATGAAGAGATCTTCCAACCGTTTCTACGTCTCTAATCCAATTTGTAACGTCCTGTTCGGGTTTTCCCGCAAAATCTACCATTGTTCCCTGGACATCTCTAAACGAAAAACGCTCACGATTTCTTAACATCTCGTTCTCTACCCTTAGTCGACTCATCTCTCGCAGATGATCATCTTCAACCGTATTTGTAAAACGGCTTGTCCCAGCAGCGAAACTATTATTGCGATTTCCTTTAGGCGTTTCCATAACCGTTTTGAAACCGGTATCTCCAAGTACTGTGCTATTTCTTGCTCTATTTCTGTCCCGTCTTCTCGTCATGCTACCCGTCCGATACGCCGAACAAATACGACTCGCAGGTTACTACTAGACCAATATACGACTTGACAGACACGACCCGGCAAATACGACCCGACAATTTGCTTGATCTTGGCTCTTGACTCGGTTTTTTTTTTTTTTTTACCTCTAATGCTCACAAAGGCCCGATACCCGATTTGGTACTGTACTTGTCAGTTTTGCTTTTAATTAAAAAAGTTTACCTTTTTCTCGGCCTTTTGTTGGCTGCTGCCGCTTTCAGTCTTACTTTTCAGGTTATGCTGCCACCTGTTCCCCAAAATAATCCGCTGATCTCTGCTGCTTCTTGAATTTTCCGTGCCCGCTGAATGGAATATAATCCCGGTTGAGCCCCCAGATTTGTAATATTGTTCTTTATTGATTTCAATTTTAAACATAACAGGGCTACGATTGCGCGTAAAGCGCAATCTTACGATACTCTAGATGAAATAGAATTTTTTGTGATCCCAAGAAATTTTGTATGGGGAGTGTTAGAAGGGATGATAGCATTGTACTAATTTTTTCGACATCATGCTAAAGTAGCTATGAAAATGTTTTATACAAAATGCTTACTCCAAAAACTGAATGGGAACTGAGAAAATTAGTGAGTTTGATTTAGTGAAAATGTGCAGTTTGTATGGGAGGTGGTAGAAAGAGTGGGGGGATTTTGATGATTTTTTCAGAAATAACTAGGAATATTATAAAATTGGCATCCCTTAAATTTCAGACTAGTGCCATTCATAATTTTCAAGAAAATCGATTTTTTGTGAAGTTGTGAAACTGTGTCATATTGTATGGGAGAGGATAGAAGTAGTGAAGCAAATCAAATATTTTTTTTTTCACCTTAGTAATAATATTAATTAAATATTTATTACAAAATATGAGCTCAACAAATGTTATATGTTCTGAGAAAATCGGCTTAGAGCATTTCAGGAAAAAGTGTAGTTTGTATGGGAGGGGGGGGGGAAGGAAAGGGAGCAAGCAAATAATTTTTGTACTGTAGATTTAAATCATTAGAAAAGTAATATATACCAAAATTGAGACCAATAGCTTTTATACTTTTTGAGTAAATCCATTTATTGTCAAATTGCGAAATTGTGTCATTTTGTATGGGAGGGGGTAGAAGGGGTGAAGTTAATCATCTCATTTTTTTTGACCTTACTAACAATTTTAAATAAGTATTTGGTGCACAATTTCAGCCCGCTGAATTTTATAAGCACTGAGGAAATTGGCTTAGAGTAATTCATGATAAGTACAGTTTGTATGGGAGGTGGTAGAAGGAGGGGGAGGACACGCACAATTTTTATATGATAGATTGACATTATCATAAAAGTAATATATTCTGAATTTCAGGCCAATAACTTTTATATTTTTTGAGCAAATCCGTTTATTGTCAAATTGCGTAATTGTGTCATTTTGTATGGGAGGGGGTAGAAGGGGTGGAGCGATTTGGCCCGTTCACGAACTTGACATTACTTTTTTGTCAAAAACGACGTGTACAAAATTTGAACTTTCTAGCTCAACGCGTTCTCAAGCTAGAGAGCGCACGGACGGACGGACGGACGGACAGACGGACGGACAGACGGACGGACGGACGGACGGACGGACGGACGGACATCCGGTTTTGAAATTTTTGAGTGATAATATTAACTTCTGTATTCATCATTTTTTTCTCCGAGCCTTATTTCTTGGCGTTACAAACCTTAGAGCGAACTTATAATACTCTCAGATTCCATCTAGAGTATAAAAAGATACAATTAATGTTGGATTAATTTTTGATGTTTCCTCGGCGAGCGTCCGTGTAAGAAGAAGGAAAAAAGAGCTTTTTTCCAGTGTCAAGTTCGTTCGCGAATTCGATATTGCCCGATGCACGCCTACTGCCGGATTCCCAATACTACATGTATATCATTGTTGTGTACCTCCTATAAAGTACTGACAAAATAATTGAACGTCGTCTTAAGCCCTATACTAATGAAATAATTTGCGAATACCAAGGTGTACTCAGAACCGGGCGATCTACAACAGACCAGATATTCTCAGTGAAACAGGTGCTTGAGAGATGCCAAATTTTCGTAGATTTTAAACAAGCATACGACAATATCGCCAGGAGCGCACTGTATTAAATCATGCTTGACTTCGGAGTTCCCCAAAACTAGTCCGACCAACAAGACTCACAATGACGAACACTGAATCTCAAGTGAGAATACAAACCGATTCCACAACCTGCTTTCGAACGGAATGTCGTTTAAAGTAGGGAGATGCTCTAGCTCCCATGCTTTTCAACTTGGCACTAGAGTATGTCGTCCGAAAAATCCCAGTCGACACGAACGGGACACTACTATTTAAGTCCAACCAACAAGTAGCATACGGTGACGACATTATCATCCTAACAAGATCGTTCCCTAGTGCTAAAGAGGTATTTGTCAATCTTGACTCCGACGCAAAAGAAGTCGGGTTGCACAATAAAGAAAGCAAAACAAAAGTAGTTACTCAAACAAGAAATAGAACGACAATCAGACAAAACATAACAATTGCGGAATATAATTTGGAGAGTGTGGACAACTTCATAGATCTTGGGGCTTATCTAACAAAGGACGTATTATTCGGTACTTCCAATAATGAAATCCAAGAAAGTGCACAGGAACAATAAGCTACGGAAATAAAACTATTATACGACCTGTGCTCTGTTATGGCAACGAGACGTGGTCATTAACGCGAACTTCCGAAAAAGGAGTTAACGCATTCGAAAGAAAGGTCCTCCGAAGAATTTTAGGAACTGTGAAGGAAGGAACGGAATGACGAATAACATGCAACGATGAGTTGTGTCAACTCTACGACGAGCCAGAAGCTTCAACGTTCATCAAGCTACATAATCTGCAGTGGGCTGGCCATGTAGGGCGAATGGAAGACAGAAGAACCCCCCTCTGCTCTAAAAGGCAAAGCGGGTGGTAACCGGCCAATAGGCGATTTCGGCTGTCGTGCCATTGATGATGATACTGCCTGCTGCGATATATTTTTTTTTTACAGAATGACTTGTGTTATAGGCAATTTCGGCCTTTATGTGCAATGCACAAACACAGTCATGGAGGGAAGGAATGGGATTAGGAAGTTAGGGGAAGAGGAGTGAGAACGACCGTAACGAGTGGAGAAGCTGATATATATTTTTTCAGTTGTACTGGCTGCTACTGACAAATATTTGCAGATGTTATGAGGTACTGCGTGATAGAAAGCGAACAAAATCCATCTACTGAGTATCTAGGTCTTCTTGAAGTGGAACTGTTTCACTTTTACACCGTTTGCCCAGTATATTTCGAATAATTTTTCATCGCCAGTAGCAACTGAAAAATTCGTGCTCAAAAAAATCCCGTCTGGAATGAGAATCGAGCCCACGATCAATTGACTGAAAAGCAAGTACGCTGCCCACTACGCCACGAAAGCCTGGTAGCCTTGGTTTCCTCAATCTAAGAAAATTAAATATTTGTAGATAGAGTGTTGTGCGAAGGCCTAACAACCTTTTGATTAAAGAAAATGTTATGGAAGCAGAAGGTCAGGCCATTATTTATTTATTTATTTAGCCTACCGAACAGAGTCCTTACAGGCCTGATGATAAATTTGTATACATTATATATTATATATATATTAATAATGAGAATAAATTAAACAACTGTAATGACAATTGGAACTTGAAAATAATATTAAAAAGAAGAAAATTAAAAATTAAAAATTAAACTTAAAACTACTTAAACATAAGGATAATAAAAACATAAATCAACAATAAGATCGCCAAAGATTGAAAGCTTCTAATACCATTTCTCTAAAGCAGTCCCTCGTTCAGCTAATATCGATAACATTGGCAACCGAATCAAAATTAGATATGCTACGAGTTAAGGGTTCATTTGATCCATAAACTGTTTTATGTGCAGGATGTTTTAAAAAATCACGAGTTCGTAAAGGTCTCTCAGGAACATAAATGGATATTTTAAAAAGCAGCTCAGGAGAGCTAATTTTATTACAAAGAATATCTCGCAGAAACACTATCGAATGTTGTTTTCTTCTAAGATCAAGAAAACGTAAGTCGATTAACTTACAACGGTTTTCATAACAAGGCAAATAATAATTTGCCCAGTCCAGCCTCCTCAAAGCAAAACGAGTGAATCTTCTCTGAACACTCTCAATTCGTCTACTGTGAATGTCAAATGATGGATCCCAGACAACGGAACAGTATTCTAAAAGAGGTCTTACCAAAGAGCAGAACAGAGATTTCAAAGTATAAGGATCCTAAAAATCAACTGAATTTCTCTTAACAAAACCCAAGCGAGAATTAGCTCGTGCAACCATACGGTCAATATGCGAAACGAAACTTAGTTTATGATCCAGCAATACACCTAGGTCATCGACTTCACGTGAACGAGATAGAACTGAATTATCCATATAATAGATATTCAATATTGGTGAACAACAACGATAAATAGACATAATCTTACATTTAGGAAGACTTAGCTCTAAGAGATTGAATTTGCACCAATCAACAAATGCATCAATTTCTCTTTGAAATTTATGGCAGTCTTGGAGACTGCTCACGCTTGTGTAAATCTTAAAATCATCCGCATAGCCCAAACAAGAAGAATATTGAAAAATTAAGAAAACATCATTTATGAACAATATAAACAGAATAGGTCCCAAGTGGCTCCCTTGAGGAACTCCAGAATGGACAAAAATGCATTTAGATATAAAGGAATCAATCTTGACATGTTGAGTTCTATTGCACAGGTACGAAGTAAGCCAATCAAGCATCTTGGAATGAAAGCCAAGAGCATATAGCTTAGACAGAAGAAGGTTGATGTGCACTCTATCAAATGCTTTAACGAAGTCTGTATAGAGGACATCAACTTGAATCCCTGCTTCTAGTGAATTTATAGAAAAATTACTAAATAGAGTAAGATTAGTTAAAGTCGACCTCCCAGAAACAAAACCATGTTGACAGGTTGAAATATGTTCACGAACTAAAAAATATAGCTTGTCTTTGACAATACTTTCAAGAAGTTTAGGAATTTTTTTTTTTTTTTACAGAATGACCTGTGTTATAGGCAATTTCGGCCTTTATGTGCAATGCACAAACACAGTCATGGAGGGAAGGAATGGGATTGGGAAAGTTGGGGAAGGGGAGTGAGAACGACCGTAGCGACTGGAGAAGCTGGTATATTGCTCAGTTGTACTGGCTGCTTACTGACAAATATTTGCAGATGTTATGGGGGACTGAATGATAGAAAGCGAACAGAAACCATCTACTGAGTATCTAGGCCTTCTTGAAGTGGAACTGTTTCACTTTTACACCGTTTCCCCATTTTATTACGAATAATTTTTTATCACCCCTAGCAACAGAAAAATTTGCGCTTAAGAAAATCCCATCTAGATTGGGAATCGAACCCACGACTTATTGACTGAGAAGCAAGCACGCTGCCCACTACGCCATGGAAGCCTGAAATCGCGGATAGTTTAGAGATAGCTCTATAATTTTCCACTAAATGCCTAGGGCCTGATTTAAAAATGGCAGAGATGTAGGAATCTTTCCAATGGTCTAGAAATTCACCATTTGACAAGGAGAGATTAAAAATAGTTTTCAATGGAAATAGCAGAGAGTCTCGGCAATGCTTCAATAGAGATGCTGGAATATTATCTGGGCCTGGACAAGTATTACTTTTTAAGTTACAAAGCGCGACATAAACATCTTCATCAGATACTCAATAAGGTCAATGTCAGCAATAGGACTAATGCTAGCATATCGATTTGGGTTAAAAGATATGTTGTTGTTATTATAAACTGATTGAAAAAAAGTTGCAAATAATTCACAAGACGATGATGCATCCATTGAAGTTTGACCTTTGTACTCCATACTAGATGGGAGACCATTGTGTGTACGCTTCGAGTTTACAAAATGCCAAAAATATCTGCTATCTGATTTTATTTTTGATTCGGCATTCATTAATAGACGAGAAGAACTATATTGTGCGGCTTACGATTTTGATTTCCCTTTTTTAGTCAAGCACTCTCCCTTTCAAATCATTCTGATGTTTTAGAGATGACCGATAACAAAGTTTGTAACCTTCTAAAAACCACCAAAGCAATTAAATTGAAATATCTAACAATATAATCGAGTGTCAATAATAAAATCCTACAAAACAAAAAAAAGTCATCTCGATTGACATCCTCTATCATTTCTCGAAAAAAGGGACAATATCAATCAGCTTAAAGCAAAGAAAAGACGTGCAATCACGAAAAGCACAGGGTTAGAGAATAAAAAGAAAAACGAAAGATTCCACGGATAAAACCGCACATACCTCTCAGCGCAAAACGAATAAGGAAAAAAAACCCAATAACATCACTGTCAGTGACATCGATGCGACAAGACGATGACGAAGTACAAAAGGACGCCCGAAGCAAGGAATAAACGATAGGACATAGCGAATTCATCATTTTGATTAAGTTCATAAGAAAAATTTATGACTTTCCATAAATTACATTCCATGTATACGCATCAAAAATCGACGCCGTCAAGCAAAAAGGACTTTTAAGGATGAAAAAGGAGCTAGTCCGCATATTTTCCTATATTCGGAGATTATTATATTTAGTGAGTATAATGCTAACACACACAGAAACACTACCTTAGCCAACCAGTCCGTATTCATCTATGAAAAGTTTTCTTTAATGATAAGCCCATAAGATGAAGAACCTGGACGAAAGAACCTCCCGCATGAGCAAAACGAAAAACAGAAAAACCTCATGAAAATTGTATAAAGAAAAGCCCGTAAATTAAGTGCCAAGTCACGATTTTGCAATTATTTACGTTTGGAAGAGTGTGCACAAAAAAGCACAAATACGCACTCATCCAGCTCCCGATTGCACCATGTCTATAGAGTAGGCTCCGTGGCTCTAGCCAAGATACGAGTACGCCGCTTAAAAGAAATCGATGAAGACACTAGCCGACTACCGATATCCTGGGTGAATCCTGGCTAAGTCTTTATCCGAATAATGTGGTCCAGTCACATATTCGTTCAACCAAAAGTTTTTTTTTCGATTTCCGCTTGAAAATGCTTTGGTACGGGGACATGGTTCTTTCTTTTCAAGCCTATCCAGCCAAGTTTGCCAGGAGTGCCCTTCCGATGGCTTGATAGTAATTCAATTCTACTGCACGTGATTGCTCTACGATTATTCGGTATTTTTTCCTTTAAGACATGATAGGCATTTTTATATTATCTGGATCCTCTTTCAAGACTTCAATGTGTATCTGAAAATGCTTTACTCGGAATAATATTGCTGGATTTCGAAAGGATATTATCTATAAGGTGATAATTAATTTTGCCAAAATTCATTGGATTGCAAGATTGTCTGGTGCTTTTCCATATAGAAGAGCTGATTAATCGAAGATTGTAAATTATTAGAAATTATTGTTGGAAAATCTTGCACTGAATGTTAAACATGTTTTTGGATTTGGATGGAATTGAAAAGAAATGGAATTTTTAGCTTAATCACTCTCATAAATAAATCCAAGAAAGTGCACAGGAACAATAAGCTGCGGATTTATAAAACTATTATACGACCTGTGCTATGTTATGGCAGTGAGACGTGGACATTAACGCAAACTTCCGAAAAAGCAGTTAACGCATTCGAAAGAAAGGTCCTCGAAGAATTTTGAGACCTGTGAAGGAAGGAACGGAATGGCCAATAAGATACAACCATGAGTTGTATCAACTCTACGACGAGTCAGAGGCTTCAATGTTCATGAGGCGAGAGCGCCCATGCAGTAATTTTTTTTAAGTTTTTTTTTACAGAAGAATCCCCAAACGTGCTCTTAAAGGCAAAGCGAGTGGTAACCGGCGGGTAGGCAAACCACGCAAGCGATAGGAAGACTCGGTTGATGAAGACAGCAAAGCCATATTAAAACACATAACAGGGCTACGATTGCGCGTAAAGCGCAATCTTACGATACTCTAGATGAAATAGAATTTTTTGTGATCCCAAGAAATTTCGTATGGGAAGTGTTAGAAGGGATGATAGCATTGAACTAATTTTTTCCCCATCATGCTTAAGTAGCTATAAAATGTATTATACAAAATGCTCACTCCAAAAATTGAATGAGAACTGAGTTAGTGAGTTAGATTTAGTGAAAATGTGCAGTTTGTATGGCAGGTGCTAGAAACAGTGGAGGGATTTTAGTGATTTTTTCAGAAATAACTAGGAATATTATAAAATTGACATCCCTTAAATTTCAGACTAGTGCCATTCATACTTTTCAAGAAAATGGATTTTTTGTGAAGTTGTAAAACTGTGTCATATTGTATGGGAGGGGGTAGCAGCAGTGAAGCTAATCAAATATTTTTTTCTGATCTTAGTGATAATACTAATTAAGTATTTATTACAAAATTTGAGCTCAATAAATGTTATTTGTTCTGAGAAAATCGTCTTAGAGCATTTCATGAAAAAGTTTAGTTTGTATGGGAGAGGGTGGAAGGAGAGGGAGGACGCAAATAATTTTTCTACTGTAGACTTTAATCATTATGAAAGTAATATATCCCGAAATTCAGCTCTTATACTTTTCGAGTAAATCCATTTATTGTCAAATTGCGAAATTGTGTCATTTTGAATGGGAGAGGGTAGAAGGGGTGAAGCTAATCGTCTAATTTTTTTTGGCATTACTAACAATTTTAAATAAATATTAGGTGCACAATTTCAGCCCGCTAAATTGTATACGCACTGAGTAAATTAGCTTAGAGTAATTCATGACAAGTACAGTTTGTATGGGAGGTGGTAGAAGGAGAAGGAGGACACGCATAATTTTTATACGGTAGATTGATATTATCACAAAAGTAACATATTCCCAAATTCAGGCGAATAGCTTTTACACTTTTCGAGCAATTCCGTTTATTGTCAAATTGCGGAATTGTGTCATTTGGTATAGGAGGGGGTAGAAGGGGTGCAGCGATTTGGCCCGTTCACGAACTTGACCTTACTTTTTTGTCAAAAACGACGTGTCCAAAATTTGAACTATCTAGGTTAGCGCGTTCTCAAGCTAGAGAGCGCACGGACGGACGGACATCCGGTTTTGAGTGATAATATTAACTTCTGTATCATTCATTTTTTTCTCCGAGCCGTATTTCTTAGCGTTACTTTAGAGCAAACTTATAATACTCTCAGATTTCATCTGGAGCATAAACATAACAGAATTATGATTGGGCGGAAAGCCCAATCATATGATACTCTAGATGAAATGGGAAAAAGTTCAATGTTCCGGAAAATATGTCACCTCTAATTCTTTTGAATAATTAATAGTGACTTTTGTATGGGAGGTGGTAGAAGCAGAGGAGGAAGGTTTGTAATTTTTGGATATGACTTTTAATGTGGTATCCAAAATATTTCGTGCTGAATTTAAGGTTTGTAGCTTTCATTATTTTCAATTGGACATAGTTTTCCTGGAATTGGGGCATTTGTATGGAAGGTGGCAGAGGAAGTGGAGGGACTTAGAAGATTATGAAACCGCTTAGCAACATCATTATCGCCAGGCTTTGTTTCAATTTCAAAGTCGATAACTCTCATAAGTTCGAAGAAGAAATGCTTTCCTTGAATTTATAATACAGATATTTTTATGGGAGGGGGCAGAAGGAGTGAAGAGTAGTTTATAAATTTTTAGCATTTATTGTAATTATTAAAAAACAAATCTGGCAAATTTTTAAGCTTATACTTTTTCTAGTTTTAATGGAAATCGACATAATGCACTTAACAAAAATTATGCATTTGTATGGGAGGGGATAGAAGGAGTGTACGGATCAAAACAAATTTTTTGCTCGTTATTGATATTTCTATTTTTTTACTTTGAACAAAATATCAAGCTGATAGCTTTAACAGTTTCGAAGAAAACTAATTTAATTTAAATTTCAAAATTTCGTAAAATTTGTATGGGAGGGGGTAGAAGGAGTGAGGTGAAGTTAATAATTTTTTCAATACTGATTGCAATTATAATAAAATTAATTCTGGCAAAAATTCGTTTGTATAACTTTGCTAGATTCAATGAAAATTGAAAAAATGCATTTTTCAAAATTATGCATTTGTATGGGAGGAGGTAGAAGAAGTGAAGAGATCGGCTCAATATTTTGTGACGAAAATGATATACAACATTATACTTTAACACAAATTTAAAGTCACCAGCTTAAATAGTTTCGAAGAAAAATCAATTTCTGAAAATTTCGGAATTTCGTGAAATTTGTATGGAAGGGGGTAGAAGGAGTGGGGGATGTGGCCCCTTCACGAACTTAAAGTTACTTTTTTGCTAAAATTTACACACAACAAATTTCAGCACGATAGCTCAAAGTGTTCGAGAGTTATGTTGTAGACAGACGCACAGACGGACAGACAGCAACTCGGAATCGAGGTTTTTGAGCGACAACAAATATTTCTGTAGCCTTGGCGGTTCTGTGCGAGCGTTATTTCTTAGCGTTACAAACGGTAAGGCCAACACAATATACTCTCAGATTTCAACTAGAGTATAATTAGCAGCTGGAGGACGCGACGTTTGGATCGAGACGATTGGAGGCGACTACTTCAGGAGGCTAGGGTCTGATTTGGGCTGTCGCGCCATTGATTATGATGACTCTCATAAATAACTCAACTTAGTCGTCTCCCATTGAATTGAAACGTAATCACTACTTCAAATTTTTAATATCTAACTATCGATTAAATAGCTCCCCTTTGGGATGGTGGCTATAGTCTATACCCACAGCCAATCCTACTTGCCGTAAAAATGTAAAATTGACTCAATGGATTATGGGCTCATCACCTGTGATCTTAAAACCTAACTGATACGAGAGACGGATGCAGTGCCTCGAATTTGGATGGATTCTACGGATTTGGAATTTGAAAAGGGACTAGGATTGACTTCTAGAATGTTTAGACATTGAATGGCGGGGGAAGTGGTGGTCTTACTAGAGTTAAATGTTCACACGTTGCATTCTAAGATTTTTGGTACCTCCTCGGAAGCATTGTCAGTAAGGAGGGCGGAGCCGAAATGGATGTTGAGGCTCGTATAAATAAAGCTCGTTAGACCTTCGGTGTCCGTTTCCCTTTCTAGAGGTGGAGAGAAATCTCCCTTCGCACGAAGCAGCAAGTGTTTGACGCATGCGTAAAATCTGTGTTGATGTATAGCTCCATCACGTGAATAGTAACCGTTCGGACTATCAAGAAACGTCGTTTGAATTGCTGACGTAATACGAATATTTCGATGAATTAGATCGAATAAGAGTCTTTCAGGAGAGCGAAAAAAAAACAGTGCATACTTTGAAAGAGAAGCTGTATGCTAGAATGTCGCCAAATGTGAAATAAAACCTATTTCATGTTTAAATTTCATAACATTTGTTTAGGAATTCATGAGGAACAAAATTTTACTTTTAAATCCCATAAAAAGTGATGGTTTTACGCCAATCATCAGGTAATGCTTCATATGCCCAGACTTGCGACACCATAATGAGAGTTTCCCTTGCAGTCACCACCGCTCATTAGGAGTTCGGGAGCCTCAATATGTTTTCGTCGTCAGCAGATGCTCCGGTCAGGTTTTCATGTACAGTAGTAGTCTGTAATACGTTCGGGTTAAGCAACTGTTGAAAAAATTTCCTCATCTCGTTTTTATCTCTTTCGTGTCGCTAATTATGCCTCCTGCTGTATTCTTTCAAAGTGTCTTTTTGGGTTGTAATCTTCGATTCTACTTTTCAACTAGAGCGTAAGCCGCTCTCGTGTTGGTGGACTTAAAATCGTTATCCATTTCGCAAAATTCTTCTTTGAGGTACTTTCTTTTCTACTCCAAACCCACAGCTTCCCAATAGTTTTCCGATTGTGTGCGATTGTATGTTCGCTGCCAAGCCATTTAGTTTCCTTGAATGCAACAACTTTTATATTCAGTATATCGACTTGTTATAGAAGAATTCCCAGAGCACCAGTTTTGAACAAGAATCAAATATTCAAGCTCTGGAGTAATGCTTAATTTTTTGTTTGCCGGGTCGTTTCCATTGAATCCGTCTAATTCGAAGCAAGGCATCAAGTTCCATAACAAATTTTTTTTTTTTTTTTGTGGGGACATGTTGTTAGCCCATTGCCCAAACCCCACCCTGGAGAACCAGGTCTATATACTTAACCGAACAGACATTTAATTAATTCAATACTTTACCTAAAAACGATTTGAAGCAAGGCTTCGACAAATCACTTCGGACGTGGAACTGTTTGCGGATTGCGTCCCTCAAATGAATGATATGTAGGCATTTAAATTAAAAATGTATGCTATTCGTATAACGAGGATTTTCTAACCAGAGTGTCAGCTCGATATATGAATGAATTTTCTTTCAATCTATGTGAAATGTAGGAAACAATATTGGAGATATTTACTGATCAAATGAAACTGCAATCATAGTGGCACAAAGGACTTTTCGTACAGAACAGTTAAATCTCAGCAGTCCTTCATCCCTTCGATGACAGTAATGTGAAATGTATTACCAAGCAATCTCTTCCCAGTGGAATACAACTTCCATCCATTTAGCAGCAATATTCATCGTAACTTTAAACTTCTGCCTCCTCCTTTGTTTCCCTACTAAGTTCCTTGCAATGGCCCTACAGCTCATATCGAGACTTGGCCTCTCGAATGCACCTCCTCCAATTGTCTCGGTCCAACGACCGCGTCCTCCAGTTTGAAAAATCGAAAAGCGATCTGCAATCTGCGTCGAGATGATGGTGGGTCGTCAAATAGTTCATACAGCTCATGGTTGTATCGAAATCGCCAATCATCTCCTTCCTTACATGCTCCGTACAGCTCCCGAAGAATTTTTCACTCGAACGTGTCGATTAACTTCTCCGGCACTCACGTCACGGTCCACGTTTCGCATCCATATAGCAGCACAGGACGAATTAATATCATGTAGATGCGTAGTTTATTGTTTCGATGGATCTTCCTTGATTTCATTATGGGGAGGACCGCATAAAATGCTTTATTAGCTGCCGTGATTGTTCTTTGAATTTCATGGCGCGCATTGCCGTCCTTTGTGAGAAGGCCACCCAGGTATACGAATTCATCCATCTGCTCGAAGTTGTATTCGGCCATAGTAATGTTCTGACTCTCTGGGACAGTCCTTCGTGTCTGGGTCATGTATTTAGCTTCATTGACCCTGAACCCTACTTAGCCCGCTGCCGACTCTAACTCCTGGATTACCTCCTTGACGCAAAGTATTGATCGGGCCAGAATATCAACATCGCCACCAACTGTGCGGATTTTCCGAGTAGCGTACTTTTGGTTTCCCCTGAGGTTACTGAAGTTGCCTGACGACATATTCGAGCACCAAGTTGAAGAGCATGGAGGCGAGACTAATCTCCTTGTTTGAGACCTGGCTCCATTGGATAGCTTTGAGTCAACTCGTTTTGGATTTTTATTTGGCACTCATTGTTATCCATCGTGGCTTTTATTTGCCGAACTAGTTTCGTTGGAACACCTAGTTCAATCGTTATTCTGTACAGAGCATTACACATTACACTATCGTATGCTTCGACGAACAGTTGGTGCATATTAATATCATATTCCCAGCATTTTGCTAGCACCTGTTTCAGAAGAACAACTGGTCCGTTGTCGATCGTCCGGATCGGAAACCACCTTGATATTCTCCGATGATGTTGTTAGCGTATTCACTGAGTCTGCGTTCGATAATTTTCGTTAAAATTTGTAACGCGTACACAACAATGAAATTCCTCTATAATTTTCTCAACGCAAACGGTCACCCTTTTCGTATGCAGGACATATAATGCTTTTCCGGCAGTCTTCTGGTACTTTTTCAAATGTCCAGATTTTAACAATTAATTTTCATATTCGACTGGTAAGCTCTGTTCCATCTTCTTTGAAGAGCTCTGCAGGGATTCCGTGAATTCCGGGCAACTTATTCGATCTCAAATTATGTAGAGCTGTCTCTACTTCATCATAGGTTGGAGCAATGGGCAGTTGATTTCCATCTGGATCTTCCGGAATTATAGACGGTTCAGTCGTGATATCGTTCTATTTAACAATGTTCGAAAGTACTGAACCCATCGTGCATTGATTTCGATAGCGTCGCTTATGATGTTGCCTTCTTCGTCCTTACAGAGGGTAGTTTGCGGCTTGTAACCTTGTCTCATTTCTTTCACGGTATTAAATGTTTCTTCAGGTTTTCGTCCAGCGATAAAATTTTGTGATTGTTCATTTTCCGTTGTTTCCGTCTGCAGATCTTCTTGGCGTCTCGCCCGAGTCGCTGACAGTTTTTTTTTTTTTTTAAGGCACCGATTATAATTTAGGGGGTCACCCTATAATGCATTGCACAGTTATGTCGGTATAGGAAGAGGATGAAATTTTGTGGAATTTTGGGGTGAGAGACGGAAGTGACGATGGACATTATTTTTGAAGCGGTTAAGGTTATACTTGCTTGGGAATATGCTAGCAGGCAATGTGTTCCAAAGTCTGGACGTTCGGGGGATGAACCACTGTCTATATTTCACTGTACAAGTAAAAATAAGGTTGACGGTAAACTAATGCGCGCGTTTGGCTTGAAGAATACTTCGGGGAAACCTGTAAAATGGACGAATAAGTGATCTTAGTTCCACACTACCATGAAAGCAGCGATAATAAATGTTGAGTACTGCAACGTTCCTACGATGCTCGAGGGAGTCAACAGAAATCGTAATGAAGTCATCTATAATTAGTCGGAACGCGTGTTTTTCGATTCGATCGAACAGGGCAAGGTGTGTTTTAGGTACCCCAGCCCATAAATGCGAATTGTACTCTAAACGAGGTCGAATGTAAGCCTTGTAGATGGTAGATAAGTCGGGAGGCGCAAAATATTTTTTGCATTTACGAAGAATATCTAGGCGTTTGGAGGTATCCAGGGCAATATCAAAGATATGTTCGCTCCAATCAAGATATTTATTAAACTTTACGCTTAATACGATAAATTCATCTAAAGAGCTAATTGTGATGCCATAAAAAGGTGAGTTAGACGCTGACGCTGGAACATCACGTTTAAGGGAAGGATGACAGACCTGTGTTTTAGCAGCGTTGAACTCTACTCTATTTTTCCTGCCCAATTCCAGGATTAAGTCAAGGTCGAAGTTCAACAAACTGAATAAATCCCTGCGTTTAAAAGCAATAGATTGCTTGTGAGAATCCGCAGCAGAGTTGTTCTCTCTAGCTCGTGTTCGTCTTTCGAGAAACAGTCGATAGGCTTCGTTTTTCTTGGTGATGGCTTCTTGGTATTCCTCATCGAACCAGTCATTTCGTTTTCTCCGCTCTGAATGTCCTAAAGAGTATTCAGCTGCACGCTGCATACTGTTCTGTCACATTTGGTCAATACTTTCCTCAGGCTCAGCCTGAGGTAATGCCTCAATATGTGTTTTGATTGTGGTCATATATTCTACTTTCTTTGTGTCTGTTCCGCTCACCTGTAAACATGTCCTAATGGTTCCCCTGTGACCATGGCCTAAGGATCAGTTGTCGCCTGACAGAGGCGAATCGTCAGCTGACAGATGACGGCCGCTGTTCCATTTAGAATCGTTCAATGAACCTTGTGACCGCTCTAGCGGAAAGTTCGCGGCTTAACGTTATTTTTAAAAAAGCTGTACAAATTATTTTTAGTGCACTCACTCTTATTTAGATTCCCGGTGAATATACTTAGCAATTTTTTAAATGAACCTTACTTTGCCTTTTTTCTTTGTTTGGTCATTTCCAGATCCTCAGCTGAAACATTTGGTCCGTCGAGCCGGATATACTAGCTCCTTGTTATGCAGAACTAGTCCTGAAGACTGTTTTTTTTTGAACATTCGTCGAAACATCGATTATCCCGGATACTCTGGAAATTCAAAAGGACGATCCTCCTGTAGCCTGGATTCCGTCACCTAAACTAAATCCGAGGAAATCCACAATTTCCTATTTTTAAAGCCAAACGCGTTCGCAAAATTTAGTGTCCTGCGAGTTAGTGCCGTGATCGAAAAATAAAAACTAAAAAAAAACGGTTTGTTAGAAGACAATACTTTCGGGAAATTCCAAAGCATTAGACCTACCATTTTCCGCGAAATGGAAGCGCTTTTCGCTCAGCAAGAAAGCATTATTGCGAAATTCGAACAAACGAAACGTAATTTCGGCAAGGTTTCGAAACAAAATTGCACCTCCGGGTATCTCTAAGTTCGAAAGGCAACGATCCTTGATCTCTGACAGACCTTCGCCCGGAACCATGACGCGCTCATGTCATCGGTTGAAATAAAAGCCTTGAAATATGTCGTTGACGAACGCTACGACTATGCCGACGAAGTATATCACGAGCTGCTCGGTCGCATTAATGATCGAATGAAGGAATTGGAGCCGGTGGCAACCGATAACCAGCACGAGTCCACCGGCGATGTGAAACGCGCCTGCCGCCGATCACAATCCCGAAATTTGGCGGGAACTATACAGAATGGACTTCATTCCACGATTTGTTCGCCGCGGTAGTGCACGAAAACTCGACATTAGGAGATGTGCAGAAACTACATTATTTAAAGACGTTAATTTACGGAGAAGCGGAGTTGTTGATTAAACATTTGCCCGTTACCGACAAAAATTATCAATCCGCTTGGGAACTGATGCGTCGTCGCTTTCAAAATAAGCTACTCTTGGTAAATACGCAGTTGACGAATTTATTAAATCAACCCGTGGTACCGTTTGAGTCAGCAAAATCATTAAAGTCGCTTTTGGATGTTACTTCCGAATGTTTAGCTTCCTTAAACAACCTGGGAATTCCTACTCAGAGTTGGGATGCAATCCTTATACATCTACTGGTCCGCAGATTGCCAAAAGAGACGCACCAGCTGTGGGAGCAGTCGATTAGCGATACGAAAAAGTTATAGACGTGGGAGGAATTCCGAAATTTCTTCCAATGCCGTTTCCAAACTTTTGAGGCACTTGGTCCCACGAAGCGCGACCTTTTGAGACTCGCAGCGGAATTGGGCCAAGCGCAAACCCAACTAATGGGAAGTCTGCCTACTTCGCGTGCGGAAATCACAAGACCATTCACCAAATTCGGTGCAGATTACGCCGGCCCAATTCCGCTGCGAGTCTCAAAAGGTCGCGGTGGCAAAACCTACAAGGGGTACCTGGTAATTTTTGTGTGCTTTTCCACAAAAGCACTACACATTGAGGTTGTCAGCGACCTCACCAGTGAAACATTTCTCGCAGCACTTTGACGCTTCACCTCTCGACGCAGACTTTGCAGCTGCATTTATTCCGACTGCGGCACCAATTTTGTTGGAGTGAACTCGAAACTCCAACAAGAGCAAGATTCTTTTCGGAAATTCACTGAGCGCGAATGCATACCGCTGCTAGCCACTGAAGGAATCGAATGGCACTTCATTCCCCCCGCTTCACCACACTTCGGCGGTCTATAGGAAGCTGGCGTGAAGTCAGTCAAGCACCATTTACGACGCGTGGTCGGAGACACCACTCTGACCTATGAAGAAATGACCACCATCGTCAATCAGATTGAAGCATGTCATTCGAGACCTCTTCGCCCACTGACAGTGAACCCGGAAGATTTCTCGGCACTCACTCCAGGACATTTTCTCATCGGAAGCGCGTTATTATCGCCGCCAGACAAAGATTTAAGAAAGGCACATCCTCATGGTCTTCGAAGGGGACATCTCCTCCAAAAATTACATCAAGACTTCTGGTATAAATGGTCAAGCGAATATCTTTCCCGCTTGCAACAACGTCCTAAATGGATTAATAGTCAACCCGACATGAAACTAAGCGATTTGGTAATCGTGCGCGACGAACGGTTTCCACCACTGAAATGGAACCTCGAATGAATCGTAGCCGTACATCCGCGAAAGGACGACGAACGCGCGTGCCCACCGTCAAGACTGCATCTGCTCTTTTCAAGAGGCCAGTCGTAAAACTATGCCAACTACCCGCGAGTTTTTTGCAATAACAAGTAAAATCGCGCACCTCACGATCACCATTATTAACGTTACCGCGATGCCACGTTTACGATCATTAGTGATTTATACAATTTTTTTTGGCTTTTCCCTTCATTTTTCCCTCCCAACCTTTGTTTCTCAGCCAAACGAGACGAGGCGCCTCCAAACCTCCAACTGGTTCCAAGGAAATGTGGGACCCCATCATCACCATCGATTTGTAATTACTGAATCTACAACGCTTCAACGCCGGGGAGAATGTTCCGCTCACCTGTAAACATGGCCTAATGGTTCCCCTGTGACCATGGCCTAAAGATCAGCTGTCGCCTGATAGAGGCGAATCGTCAGCTGACGGTTGACGGCCGCTGTTCCATTTACAATCGTACAATGAACCTTGTGACCGCTCTAGCGGAAAGTTCGCGGCTTAACGTTATTTTTAAAAAAAGCTGTACAAATTCTTTTTGGTGCACTCACTCTTATTTAGATTCCCGGTGAATATACTTATCTGCGATCATGGTCCGACCTACAAGACAAGATTTCGTGAAAATTTAAAGAAACTAACTGCAAAGTGTAAGATGACAAAGACACATCAACAGGTAGTAGTAGTATTTCTTTATTTATGGTCATTTTGTGCATATTTACATAGTTTTTACAAATTAAATTATAAGAAAAACCATACACTCACATGAGCCATTGGCTTGTGTGTGAGAGTTCAAAATACAATTATGAACTGATAAAACATTTATGTATAAGAGACCCATAAATTTTATGATAAGAAATAAAATAAAAAATTTTAGAATTTAAAAAAAAAAAATAAAAAAATAATAAAAAATCAATCATAAATTTTGATGGAAATAAGCAAAAAATTCTTTTAGTTATTGAAATATTTTTAAGTGTAAGAATGATATTTTTGAAAAAGATTACATTATTATTATTATTCACATTGTGGTTACTAGTTTACTAAATTAATAACATATTACAGGCATTTGGATTATCAAGGATATACTTTTTTATGATAACCTTAAAGTTACTTTCATTTAACAATATCTTAATTGAGCTCGGAATATTATTGTAGGCTAATGGTCCAAGAGTGCAAGCATGCCTTTGCATGAATTGTTTTTTACATCTATTGACTGCTAGCAGTGGGTTAACTTGACTTCTCGTGTTATAATTATTAGTATATAATGCAAATTTTGATTCGTTACGGAACATAAATTTAAGCAGAGAGCATGTATATAACTGAGAGGTATTCATAACGCTAAAATTTGCAAATGATTCTGTAGTAGAGAAAAATTTTGATTTCTTTAAGCATAGTTTTATGATTCTACTCTGTAAATTCTTCAAAGGCGTCAAAGTAGCCCTATACGTCGACCCCCAGATTAATAATCCATACAGAATTATGCTTTGTGTTATAGAAAAATATACCATTCTCAATAGATTTAGGTTAAGTACTTTACGTAGTAATAAGTAAGAGTGAATTGTTTCCTGATTCTCTTGCAAAGATAAGTTATATGATTTTCCCATTTAAGCTTACTATCAATTATAATTCCCAAATACTTAAGCTCAGTCACTCTACTTATTTTGTTGTTACGCGAGTCGACTAAATTTTGGAAAGTTTTATTTTTTGCTGTCTCTCCGAAACACATATACTTTGTTTTGTTGACATTAATAGTCATTTTATGTTTTAATAACCACTCGTCAATATTGCTCAATCCAGTTGTTGCTTTTCTGAATGTATCCTGCCAGTTATTCGCTTTGAACAAAATGACCGTATCATCGGCAAAGGATATTAAGTGACCATTAATTGCTAAGCCATCCATTTTACAAAGATCATTCATGTAAATCAGAAATAATAGCGGACCTAAAACGGTCCCTTGTGGTATTCCACAACTTAAGGTTAATTGTTCACTAACCACTTCACCTATTTTAACCCTTTGTGTACGATTTGTTAGATACGAACTTAGTAATGAATATGTATTTCGAACTATTCCTAATGTTTGCAATTTTTTAAGCAAAATATTATGCTCCACTGTGTCGAACGCCTTTTTGAGATCTAAAAATATTGCTAAAACTGTTTCATTAATGTCCAATGATTTATATATGTACTCGGTAAGATTATATATAGCGTCGACAGTACTTCTATCCTTTCTAAAACCATATTGATTGTTTGCTAAAATATTGTTTTCATCCAAGAATTTAATCATGCGGGTTTTAATACATTTCTCAAATAATTTAGCTACTATAGATAGTATAGATATAGGTCTGTAGTTACCGGGCTCTTTTTTGTCCCCGCTTTTATGGAGGGCTATGATCTCAGCTTCCTTAAATTTCGTTGGGAAAACTCCTTGTTTAATACATTTGTTGAATATATGTTGGAGTGGGTTAGCTAAGAAGGTGGAGAGATGCTTGAAAATTCGAGGGGTTAATCCGTCAATACCAGGTGTTTTCTTGGGGTCTAATTCAGCAATATGTTTCTTTATCTCTGATTGCGTTATGAGCGACATGTGGAATAATGAGGTATGGTCATGAGTGGTAGTAACTGAGAGAGTAGGATTTTGATGGGGGAGTTGTGATGAGATTTTCTCACCTATAGTTCTGAAATGGTCATTCATTATATTTGCAACTTTCAGTGCATCAGTAACAATGTTTTCTTTGCTATCAAAGATTTGCTTAATTTCAGTTCCGGTAGACCTGCAACTATGGCCAGCAATTTCATTAATATTGTTCCAAAGTTGTTTAGGATTACTGAGTGAGTTATAGATCTCCTTTTGATAATATGTTTGCTTAGCAAGTTTGTTTTTCATATTTACTAATAAAGTACTTTAATGAACTTCCACTTGACATCAAATCTAGTATAAATAGTTTCACCTTTAAAGTAAAATTAAAAAATTTGCTTCTCTCTTGGAATTCTAATATTATATAATAATATAATATAAATTTGCGCTCACAAATTAAAGACATAAAATGGTAAATTAACAAGTGGATTAGTATTCTTAGTTGTTTAATTTGCATAACAAACATATTTTATTTTTCTTTTTATATTTTTCATACTATTCATTTTAACTTCTTAGTTTATTTATTACTTTTTTTCTCTTTGAATTATTTTCTCACTTGTTATTTTTTTTTCTTTTTTTGATCACTCTACTTTAAGACTTAAACAAAACGCTTAACACAAGCATGCTTATAAAGCGTTAATAAATTTGTACGAAATAATGTATTTAGTATTACATGAAATAAATTATTATTATTATTATTAGCAATTTCTTAAACGAACCTTACTTTTCCTTTTTTCTTTGTTTGGTAATTTTCAGATCCTCAGCTGAAACATTGTCGTCCTTCAGTTTTTGCACACTGAGCTTCGTAGTCCAGCTCCTTTTAGTGTGATCCTTGTTAGCTATTCAACAGTGGTATATAGCTCGAACAAGAACATGGTCCGAGTCACAGTTTGCGTCACACAGAGTCCCAACATCTAGAATGCTGGAGGCAGCCCTTTTTTCGATGAGAACGTGGTCAGTTCGATTGAAGGTGTGCCCATCTGGTGATGCCCACGTCATTTTGTAAATATTTTTATGCGGGAAGCAGGTGGAGCTTATGACTAGGATCTTATTGCTGGCGAAGTCAATAAGTCTTTTTCCATTGTCGTTCGTTTCATCATGGAGGTTATTCCCGCCTGTTACGCCCCTATGAAACAGTTCGTTGCCAATTTTACCGTTGAAGTCCCCTATTAGGATTTTGATGTCATTGGAGGGTAACCCGTCAAAAGTTCTGTCATGTCGGGCATTCGTCTTCAATGACATCATCTTTCTCCTCTGTAGGAGCATGGCAGTTGATAAACCAAACGCTGAAGAACTTCAACTTGAAGCGGATTAAGCAGATTCGTCTGTTGATCGGTATAAATTTCGTTACGAGTTACGAATGAACAGGTGACTCCCAGAATATTTCCAAACTTTGTCAGACATTTCAATGCGTGAAAAATATGAATCTTGCGTTTTGAGTTCAGATGAAATCGATTAAACGTAATTTTCAACCCCGGATAAAAAAAAAGTATTAAACGTGATGTAACATCATCATCAACGGCACTGCAGCCCAAATCGGTCCTTGGCTAACTATCATTCCGTTCCTTAACATTTATTTGTTAGTGTGGAAGGGTTGCTAGCCCTTGGCATGAATCTCTGTCTACAAATTTTCATTTTCGCAGCTTGAGGTAACCCAGATATATCTACGAGTGTGCCGAAATTGTACGTCGACCGGCATTTGAACTCACGACCTTCGCATTGTGGACCAACACGCTACCCACTACGCTACGCCTAGGCTATGATATAGTATGGAACTAATTATTTCCATTCAGCAATTTCTATTATATTACCAGCAGCAAAAATAAAAAAAAAAACATAACAGAATTATGATTGGGCTTCAAGCTCAATCATATGATACTCTAGATGAGATGGAAATGACTTTAATATACCAGAAAATATGCCATCTCAAATTCTTTCGGATAGTGAATAGAGAATTTTGCATGGGAGGTGGTAGAAGTAGAGAAGGAGGTTTGTATTTTTCGTATATGACACCGAACATAGCATGCAAAATGTTTTTTGCTGAATTTAAATCTTTTAGTTTTCATTATTTTTAAAGAAATTGATCATAGTTTTCCTGAAATTGGGACATTTGTATGGGAGGTGGCAGAGAAAGTGGAGCACTTAAGATGATTTTGAAACTACTCATCATCATCCTTATCACCATGCTTTGATTCAATTTCAAAGTCGATAGCTCTCATATACTTGAAGGAGAAATCCTTTTCTTGAATTTATAATACAGATATTTGTATGGGAGGTGGTAGAAGGAGTGAAGCAGAGCTAATAATTTTTTCTAAAACTTATTTCAATTACTAAGAAACAAATTCTGGCAAAATTTTAAGTTTCTAGTTTTTCTAGTTTGAATGGAAATCGATAAAATGCATTTAACAAAAATTGTGCATTTGTATGGGAGGGGGTAGAAGGAGTATACGGATCAAAACAAATTTTTTTCGTATTAATAATATTTCTAATTGTATACTTTACACAAAATATCAAGTTGATAGCTGTATCAGTTTCGAAGAAAAATAATTTAATTTAAATTTAAAAATTTCGTGAAATTTGTATGGGAGGGGATAGAAGGAGTGGGGTGAAGTTGATAATTTTTTCAATACTGATTGGAATTATAAAAAAAATAATTCTGGCAAAAATTTGATTTTATAACTTTACTAGTTTCAATAAACTTCGAAAAAATACATTTATCAAAATTGTCCATTTGCATGGGAGGGGGTAGAAGGAGTGACGGGATCTGACCAATATTCATTCATATTAATGACATCTATATTATAATATTTCGACCCAAATTTCAAGTCAATAGCTGAAGTGGTTTCGGAGAAAACTTAATTTCTTTAAATTTTGAAATTTCATGAAATTTGTATGGGAGGGGGTAGAAGGAGTGGGGGGATGTGGCCCGTTCACGAACTTAAAGTTACTTTTTTGGTAAAAATGTCATAAAAAAAATTTCAGCACGATAGGTCAAAGCTATCGAGAGTTATGTTGTAGACAGACGGACAGATAGACGGACAGACGGACAGACGGACAGACGGACAGACGGACAGACAGCAACTCGGAATCGAGATTTTTGAGTGACAACAAATATTTCTGTACCCTTGGCGGCTCTGTGCGTGCATTATTTCTTAGTGTTACAAACGGTAAGGCAAACACAATATACTCTCAGATTTCATCTAGAGTATACCTATAATTAATGCGAAATAACTCAACAAACACTTAAAGAAAAAAAATCAATTAAAACACTTGAAAAAGCCTGTAATATCTACTTCTTGTCCATTCAATAATTTTCCTTTCCTTTTCTTCTCTTTTCTCCATAATTCACATATTTACAATATCACGAATAGAAAAGCGAACATTAATACTTCAATTTATACCGACTTTGAGATGGAATATAACCAAGAAAGTATCCTTATACAACCATCATGAATGAGCTAAGGCCTGTAAAAATTGCGAGATTAAAAATCTTTATCATTGTGTGAGTTTTCTCTAAATTGTTTGTTCTCGGGAAAGAGTAAACATCCAGCTGATTGGAATTTCCAAACAATGATGAAGAGTCCATCCTCACTCCCCCTTCTATCCAAATCAATTGCAAATTTTTTCACATCCCGCCCCGGGTGAAATCGATCCTTTAGCATGGTAATAATTTCGAGACGAATAACAAAGAAAATATGTGAAAAACTTTCGCCTAACAAAAAAAAAATAGTTTTGTAAATTAAGGAAAACTCAATGGTCGTATAAGGGATGGATAGTGGTTTTCACACTCGACCAAATTCAATTATCCTTGAACCGTGTGTCATGAGTCAGAACGGAGCGAGAGGGATGAAAAAATCAACGGCCGAGTTGGAAAAGTCCTGCAGAAAGTAGGCTACTATAGCACGTATGACTAAACACTAAAGATACCACTCTCCCCCACAAGCCATTATCTCTATATCTCAAAGGGAAAGATCCGGAAAAAGAATGGAGAGTGAGAAATAAGAAAAAAATCAACTCGAGAAGGCAAAGGCAATTCCAGAAATTAAAAAGAAACAGACAATTTTCCTATAGAATTCTGTCGGAATGCTAACGGCCTCCAAATAAGGGAGGAAAGAACTAATAACCCAGAGACCCATAAAAGCCGAGCCATTGAATTTTCCTTTTTTGATTCAGTTTCTCCAAACGCTTTTTGTTTTTCTCTCGCTCGCCATGTTTTTCTTTTATTAAGTCTTGTTTTTATACTTTCTCAAAGGATGGCTTCCTCCTTTCCACGCTTCCCGCTCCATCAAAACACCGTCAAAGAAGAAAATTGCGTTAAATTTTTTTCATTATTTGTTTCGAAATCGAAATACGACACATAAATTTCATCCAGTCGGGATTAAAGTACTAGCTAGACTTGCTCCCTTACACCACCTCCCCATCACCCTTCCCCTCCTGAAACCATCGAGTTTTGGTCGTAAACTTACGAAAATAAATGCAACGACAGCGAAACCTGATCGCATACATTAAACTAATTTGAGCGTAAAGCCATTAAAGGGATCCCTTGGCAAAAATTTTGTACATAGAAAATAATAGCACTGCAACTTTTGGCATGCATCAATGAAAAACTGGAACAAAAATAAAAATGAACTTTGAAATGAATAAAGGTGATGCACTGGCAAACAACAAGCCAAGCAATTGCATGGATCCAAGGACTAAGACGGATTTTTTTTCAGCTTTTTCTTTTATCTGCAGAAAATTATAAGTGGATTTCGCTTGGTGTTTTGGCACAGAAAAAAACACTCATTGATTGCTTTAAACATTCGGAATTTATTGAGTTTTTCTGTTTGTACGTAATTCGTGAAATACTAGAAATTCAATTAAGCCGGAAAACTCAAAGTAAAGTCAAAATTTCGTTCCAATCGTACCAGGGGATGACGACTTATTTGGCAAAGTTCTTACGAATGACACACGACTTGTTATACTCTAGATGAAATCTGAGAGTATTATAAGTTTGCTCTAAAGTTTGTAACGCCAAGAAATAAGGCTCGGAGAAAAAAATGATGAATACAGAAATTAATATTATCACTCAAAAATCTCAAAACCGGATGTCCGTCCGTCCGTCCGTCCGTCTGTGCGCGCTCTAGCTTGAGAACGCGTTGAGCTAGAAAGCTCAAATTTCGTACACGTCGTTTTTGACAAAAAAGTAAGATCAAGTTCGTCAATGGGCCAAATCGCTCCACCCCTTCTACCCCCTCCCATACAAAATGACACAAATGCGCAATTGGACAATAAACGGATTTGCTCGAAAAGTATAAAAGCTATTAGCCTGAAACTTGAAATATATTACTTTTATGATAATATCAATCTACCGTATAAAAATTATGCGTGTCCGCCTCCTCCTTCTACCACCTCCCATACAAACTGTACTTATCATGAATTACTCTAAGCCAATTTACTCAGTGCGTATAAAATTTAGCGAGCTGAAATTGTGCACTAAATATTTATTCAAAATTCTTAGTATGGCTAAAAAAAATTAGACGATTAGCTTCACCCCTTCTACCCCCTCCCATACAAAATGGCATAATTTCGCAATTCGACTATAAATGGATTTGCTCGAAAAGTATAAAAGCTTTTAGTCTGAATTTCGGGATATATTACTTTTATAATAATTTCAATATACTGTGTAAAAATTATTTGCGTCCTCCCTCTCCTTCCAACCCCTCCCATACAAACTGCACTTTTTCATGAAATGCTCTAAGCCGATTTTCTCAGAACATATAACATTTATCGAGCTCATATTGCGTAATAAATACTTGTTTAGCATTATCACTAAGATCAGAAAAAAAATTTTTGATTAGCTTTACTGCTTCTACCCCCTCCCATACAATATGACGCAGTTTCACAACTTCACAAAAAATCTATTTTCTTGAAAAGTATGAATGCTACCAGTCTCAAATTTAAGAAATGTCAATTTTATGATATTCTTAGTTATTTCTGAAAAAATCACTAAAATCCCCCCACTCTTTCTACCACCTCCCATACAAACTGCACATTTTCACTAAATCTAACACACTAATTTTCTCAGCTCCTATTCAATTTTTGGTGTAAGCATTTTGTATAAAACATTTTTATAGCTACTTTAGCATGATGGGGAAAAAAATAGTTCAATGCTATCACCCCTTCTAACACTCCTCATACAAAATTTCTTGGGATCACAAAAAATTCTATTTCATCTAGAGTACCTTAAGATTGCGCTTTACGCGCAATCGTAGCCCTGTTATGTTTTTTTTATCGTTTATCGAAAGAACTATTAAGATGTCAAGGATAATTGTTATAATAGTTTGGATTTATTGAAAGGGTTGAAGACTTGGGAATAATTCCAAGAAATAAATACTAATTGGCAAATGCACTATTATATTACACTATTTTAAATGCATTTAGAGATGGACTTGATACAAACTAGAGACAGACTAAAGATAAACTAAAGATAAATTAACAGACTAGAGACAGGCTAAAGAAGAAGAAGGATGTACAAATAATACTTAATGAATTATTCATTTCAACAGCATACACTCAAATAAAATCCATTAATTTTTTCCCACTATTCATCCAACTTTTCACTATAAATCTTCAAGTTATGGCAAAAACCGAACTCATTAAACTGAAAAGAGAAAAATCATCTTGTGGTAACCAGCAAGATAACATTGGGTTCTCGAGTAATAACAAAAATTAACTAAAGCTCCGCCATGAAGTAGACATTTTAGAGTGGAAATACTTTCTCTCCATTCATCGCCACTCAACCCTCCTCTTCACTCTCATACTAAATTCCTTTTTTCAATCCTTTCAATTTGTAAATAAATCTCCAAGCAAAGTCTTTGCCGAAATTAATTTGGAAGCAATTTTGTGGCAAAAAGTCGCTTCCAAGATGTTCTGTTGCTCTTTTCCGATGAAAGTTGTTTTATGTGGCCAATAGACGAAGTAGGAGGGGAAGAGTGAATGAAAGTTAAGATTTTTAAGTTTACCGGGGTGTACAACGACCACAAGTTTGCTTGGATGAAATTGAAAAGAAAGAGAAGATATTTAAAAAAAAAAAATAAACAAATATATTGACTGGAAAGCTTACCCAAATTTGTTTCAAACTATTTTTTAAAAGAATAATCCCACTAAATTTGCATCACATAGCCTCCCAATTCCAAATTTCCCACAAGACAGCATCAAATTATTGCCAAGAAAATTTTAATTTGAAAGATTCTTGTGTTTTTTCTTCTTTTTTTTGTATTGTTGAATTGTGGTAGGATAAGGTTCCTAAGTTGAAAAAAGAGGAATGACGGGGTACAATTATTTCAAGGCATGACTGAATGGTTGTCTGTTGGATCCGACAAGATTTTTCCGATTGGTACCTACTTAAGTCCTATGTAGTTGGTAGTTCTTCTGCTAGCGATTCCTTTTTTAGTGGAAAATGGTCGAGAAAATTTTACAGAGAATGGTAAGAAAAAGTAAGACTCACTCCAGTTGGAATTTATAAGATAAAGTCAAATAAAAAATGTAAATTAAGAGCCAACTTAATTAAGTTGATGCAAAATTGATTTTGGTCTTGTAATAAATTTTAATTTGTAATTATAAATCGTGTATCTTGAACAAAAATCTACGTAGTAAGTTAATCATTTCACGCAGTATGACTAGCTGACAATACCTTTTGTTGGAAATCGCTTCAGGATCTACCCAGTTATTAAATCAAATCAAGGAGCTTTTGTTGTACTGATATTTTTCTTGATTTCTTCTTTGACTTTGGCTGGTGATGCTACGTCCACACAATACCTCTTTTTCGTGCGCTAAGCGCATGCACCTGCATAAGTTGATTAACGCACATACATGCGCATCATTCAAGATTTGCATAAACGCATATAAAACTATACTCCACATGTTGCGCTTTTTCATTCAATATTGCGCATGCGTCTGGCGCAGGTAGTATCGCAATAGAATGGTGCGCATGCGTTTTTTCTTGCGCAAGGCTATCCAACTATTATGATATCACGTGCGCTATTTAGAGAGATTTACCGCACGATTTGCACTAATCTATTCATTTGTTAGCGGTTTCTTTTTTCTCTTAGTTGGTATGTCACATTGTTTAGTCTAGTTTTGCCTTCTCTCTTGCGTTATTATACTCTAGATGAAATCTGAGAGTATATTGTGTTTGCTCTACCATTTGTAACGCGAAGAAATAACGCTCGCACAGAGCCGACAAGGGTACAGAAATATTTGTTGTCGCTCAAAACCCTCGATTCTGAGTGACCGTCTGTCTGTCTCTCCGTCTGTCCATCTGTCTACAGCATAACTCTCGGAAAGCTTTGAGCTATAGTGCTAAAAAATTTTGTGGGTCATTTTTAGCAAAAAAGTAAATTTAAGTTCGTGAATGGGCTACATTCCCCACTCCTTCTACCCCCTCCCATACAAATTTCATGAAATTTTGAAATATTAAGAAAATGATTTTTCTTTGAAACTATTTAAGCTATTGACTTGATATTTCGGTCGAAGTATAATGATATAGATGTCATTAATATCTCGGAATATTGATCCGATCCCCTCACTCCTTCTACCCCCTCCCATACAAATGGACAATTTTGAAAAATACATATTTTCGATACTAGTAAAGCTGAAAAAACAAAATTTTGCCAAAATTAATTCTACTATAATTGCAAATAGTTTTAAAAATAATTGTCAACTTCACCTCATTCATTCTACCCCCTCCCATACAAATTTCACGAAATTTTGAAATTTAAATTATATTATTCTTCTTCGAAACTATTAAGGCTATCAGCTTGGTATTTCGCGTAAGGTATGAAAATAGAAATACCAATTACGCAGAAAAAATTTGGTTTGATCCGTACACTCCTTCTACCCCCTCCCATACAAATGTATAATTTTTGTTAAATGCATTATATCGATTTCCATTAAAACTAAAAAAGTACAAACTTAAAATTTTCCGGAATTTGTTTTTCAATAATTGCAATAAATGCTAGAAAAAATTATCAGCTCCGCTTCACTCTTTCTACCCCCTCCCATATAAATATCTATATTATAAATTCAAGAAAAGCATTTCTCTTTCGAATTTTTGAGAGCTATCAACTTTGAAAGTGAATCAAAGCATGGTGATAAGGATGATGATCAGCAGTTTTAAAATCATATTAAACGCTCCACTTCCTCTGCCACCTCCCATACAAATGCCCCAATTTCAGGAAAACTATGTTTAATTTCTTTTTAAAAATAATGAAAACTTAAAACTTTAAATTCAGCAAATAACATTTTGCATGCCATGTTCGGTGTCATATACGAAAAATACAAACCTCCCTCTCTACTTTTACCACCTCCCATGCAAAAGTTTCTATTTACTATTCGACAGAATTTGAGATTACATATTTTCCGGTATATTAGAGTCATTTTCATTTCATTGAGGAATAGTTAATGTACTCAACACGACGCAAGTTAAGATTCATTAGGTTTTTTCAATATAGATAAATCGATATAATTGATTTCATTTTCCGACGCATAATTCAGCCTACTTCTATTAAAATTGTAAATAAAAATATGTTAACTTGAGTTGTATGGAGATAATTACATACATTGTTGGCTCGAATTTTTTTTCACATATTGGGTACAGATATTCAACACGCGTGCCACAAATACCTTTTTACTTAAAAACCTATATCTTCCTTAATTCAGAAATATATGTTAATCTCCAAACCAAGATCTCATGTTTGTGGACTTCGACAAGGCTTTCGACAATGTTAAGCGATATTACATTGTTATGTAACGGAGGCCTAGGAGAGTTGATTTTGACCATAAAGTCAAAATCAATCAGAAGGAACATTTTGGTTCGGGATTGACGGGGCTGAGATCCACCTACATCCATCTCAGTGACAATCTACGTGCTGGTGCGACGCGCTAGCTGATGCCGGGTCTAGCTGCAGTAGGCGTGTGGGGGGGTTCGCTGCACAAGAAGGTCATAAAACCCAAGTGGCCTGTCATAACAAAAAAATCGCGAGTAGTTGGCTCGCCGCGTCGACTTATCCAAGTCGGGAAGACACGAAAAAAAAGGGACTTCATCTGGTCTTGGATATTGACCCGACCAGATGTTTCGACGACGGCGTCAGATGGTTTGACGCCAACCTGCCCACCCAACCTTAGCCATACGTCTTCCACTATGTCTTCATCGTATGGCCCCAAAAGAGAGGAGGAGGATCCGTGGAGGTTAGAGAAGGCTCATTCAGTGACAACACTAGTTATCCATTATAGTAGGTTCTTATTTAACATTTTATTCTTTATTCAAAATTAAAATAAACAAACTTCCTTAACTATTTAAATATTTCCGAGTGCAAGTCCATTCAAATAATAAACCGAAAGTATTTAAGCATTTTTTTTTTCTACAATCAATTAATTCTAATAGAATTGCGAAACTATGTACTTCGGAAGCAAAATAAACATTTCTGAATTTTTGTCTTTGAGATTTCTTTTTCATTATCCGGATAATTATAAACAAATGTGAATACGGAATAGCGGTTAGTAAATTGTAAGTATGAATTTCCGAGAATGAAAGAGAACAAAAAAGAAATTCGGGACTATTGTATTATTTAGTTTAGTTTTCTTATTTTTCTTCTTTTTGTGTCTTTTAAGATTCATTTGAATTAGAATGTTTCACCAATAAAATAAATAAAATCAAAAAAAATTACTTCAACTTAAAAAAAATAATAAATGTATATAAAAAAAAGCATATTTAGCTCATTTGGAAGTTTGGTTTTTTCTTCGTAAATTTCTCATAATTATATAATAATAATAATAATGGTTATTCCATCACCGAGATTGCAAAAAAAAAATATATAAAATATTTTTTTTTCTTTTTCTTTTGTTTCACTTTAATTTCTTTAGGAGGAGAGAATTTCTTTTTCTATTCTATATTATAGATTTTGATTTTGTAATTTGTGAGAAAATAAAAATGTATTAATTACGTTATTGCTTATGTTTTTTCTTGAACGATCGGTCAATAAAACCAATATTAGTTTGATCTTGAATTCTAGGTCGATAACTCTCCTGCATTAAATTCCATTCCACAAATATTTGGGTGTTTGCCCAAATCCAATTTTAAATCATGAAGAAAAAAATTAAGAGCTCAGTTTCTTTAGTGCGAGCATGAAAAAAAAATATTTCAAAAATTTCAAAAATAGGAGGAACATTGCTCCTTGAGAAGAAAAGGATAAATAACTGATAATGTTATTGAAATTTAATAGTAATACTTAAGATGGAGCGTGTGACTTTCGATGATACTGATCCGATCAGAAAGTGATCCTTAATAGAGGGGTTAATTAAATATGGACGTGACATTCATATTACAAAAATTAACATGAAAGAACAAAATTGGCCGGTCCTTTAAGTATGAACTGGCATTGGAAACTGGCCTAGCAATTGGTGGACTTTGTTACCTTCGTTGAGTGTTGTAATTCTTCTTTTTTTCTCTTTCTTTTATATTGTTGACATCTTATAATTTGAGAAGAAGGCGTTATCTTGCCTGTGAAGTGATTCCCACGATGGCCTTGATAGTTGGAGAGGCTGAATGTTTCACCGCTTCCATCGACCTTTCTTGCCTAATCGGTTGATGGGGCCTTTATTAGTTGCACGAGCCTTACCGTTTAGAATCGCCGAATGAAGAAGGATTGCTCGTGTTTCGATGGCTTCAGCTCCTCCTGCAGCGTGATTTTTTGTTGAATTTCGGGTAATTATGCGCGTGTCCGAACAAAACTCCTACCAACTTGCGGCACACTACAGCGCAGGTTCGGGCGGCTTAATTCTTCTTTTTCCGGATTACTGGAAAATGCGTTTTCGAGGCTCAACGAAGGCTCACTAATCACCGTTTCGATCAAGATGTGCTTTGACGGGAGAGTCGTTTGAAAACTATTGATATCGGTCGGATACTGCGAGTTTATTACCCGTGCAGTCATTTGGTCGTTCAATGAGAATTTATTTATGTCGGGTCATTGTTTAGCACTTTCACGCACTAGGTACTTATGTAGGTAGAGTGGGCATAGCAAGGCGTTCACAAGAAAGATATAAACGACGATGTAAGAAACTTTTGATTTTTTTTTTTTCTTTTGGAATGTATATGTTGGTGCGTTCCACTTATTTGTCCTTATTTTTCGTTAATTGAAATAAATAGCAACTGGTACGTCGGTTCGCGAATGGTCACGCTGCGCGTTTCGCGAAGTATGGCGTGGACGAGAAGAAAAAAAAAACGGAACGAACGATGACGGCATCACCGACTTATGAATGCGGCCACATTGAGGTTAGGATTAACGCGACAATTTTTTTTTTCTTTGACGAGTTAAAAATAATTGGTGCCGGTTTTCTTTCTTTCTGTAGAAGGTTCGGAATCTGATTCGTTTATTGGCGCGACGTGTATCGAACTTATTATTTAAATATTTTGCGGCTCTTTAAATAAAATTTGCATGAGATTGCACGCGTTTTCTTCGTTACCACTCGTCCGGTCCAAAACGCGGTCGCTCAGTTTCCAAAAATATAACGGTGGTCGTATCGCACTCCTCTAGCATACGCGAGACAAAATGATCCGAGCTGCAACTCGGCAGATGCCGATTTCCACGGTGATCTCTTTCTATCACGCGACGCACTTGTCGTTTCCGACCGGATCTCTCTCACTTTTTTTTTTTTTTTTCTTTAAGGCGCGTTCCCAATTCAATGTGCTTTCCAATTCGAAGTTCGTTTGAATTCGGCGCGAACTCCCAGTCACACACAACAACATATGGAATGTTTTGCGTAAGAAAGGTATTCCAAATAAGGTGATATCTATGATTAAAGAATTCTACGAAGATGCAAGGTGTCGCGTCTTGCATAGATAAGAGCTTTCCGAGAGCTTTCCTGTGCGAATGGGTGTCAGACAAGCCTCCACCATCACGAGCCCTATTTCTGGTGGTAATAAATGACATCTTGAAAACTGCACTAGAAGGACGGGAAGGTAAAGATCTTCATTGGAGACTATTTGACATCTTAAGTCACTTTGATTATGTTGATGACGTGTGTTTGCTTGCACATAACTGTTCGGACTTAAAGTCTAATGTTCGCTCATTGCAGTCTAAATGCAAAGAGGCGAGACTGAAAATAAATGTGCGAAAAACCAAGTATATGCACATGGGCTCAAAAACAAGCATACCAATTGTTCTTAATGGATGTGGACGAGGTGCAAGATTTTTTTTTTTTTTTATCGCATTAAGTTGGACTTAGGGGTCACCCTTTAATACTGTAGCGTACAGTCCAGTCCGCTTAGGAAAGGATGAACCATAATGAAAATTAACAAAATGAACAATTAATTTAATAAGGACGGACAGGATAAAAGAAATCGGTGAATGTTGCCTTTAAATTGCGTGATGTTATAATCAATAGGAATAGTGGCCGCGGGTAGTGCATTCCACATTTTGGATGTTCGAGGTATGAATGATTGCCTAAATTTCACCGTACGTGATTTGAGTGTCTCAACCGTATACTCATGAGCACGTTCAGCAGCACGAGTACTGCGCGTGAACTTATATAAGGGGGGGATAAGACGACTAATTTCATGGCTACAGCGGCCATGGAAATATCTGTAGTAGATGGTGAGTACTCCAACATTTCTGCGATGTTCAAGGGAGTCTAAGGATGCTGTTATGGCATCATCTCCAATAAGTCGAAGCGCAATACGCTGAATTCGATCCAGCATCTTTAAATGAGTTTTGGGTGCTCCAACCCAGATATGCGAATTGTACTCGAGTAGGGGCCTGATGTAAGATTTGTAGATGGTTGCAAGATCGGATGGTGTAAAATATTTCTTGCACCTTCGGAGAAAGCCTAAGCACCTGGAGGCATCTAGAGCTACGTTGTGGATGTGCTGGCTCCAGTCAAGTTTTTTATTAATGTGCATACCCAGCAGGTAGAAATTCTCCGAATGATCAAGTGTCACACCATCAAAGATGAGGTCAGGTACCGACATGTCGTATTTAAGAGAAAGATGACAGGCTTGTGTTTTAGTGGTATTAAACTCTACTCGATTCGCTCTGCCCCAATGCAGGATTGTGTTGAGGTCAGTGTTTAATGAATTAAACAACTCCCGGCGCTTAATAGGCACAGAAGACTGGTGCGCCTCAGCAATTGAGTCGAAGCTATAAGTGTTTTCAAGTGTACTGTCATGTGCGAAGCTGTGGATTGGGTTGAGTGTCGACGACAGAAGGTCGTTAATAAAGATTAGAAATAGAGTAGGTGATAAAACAGAGCCTTGAGGAACGCCGGAATTGATAGGAAAGGGAGACGAAGAGACGCAACAACTTGTATGGCGCGATTCGATAAGAGACTCTCAATCCACAGCAAAAAAGAAGCATCAAAGCCAAATGCTGTGAGCTTAGAAAGTATGGATTTGTGCCACACTCTATCAAACGCTTTCGCAATGTCTATTGCAAGTACTTGGCCATCGCCAAACTTATGTATGCAAGTGTTCCAGCGTTCGGTCAGGTAAACCAATAGATCACCTGTGGATCTTCTTGACCGGAAACTATATTGGCGATCATCTAAAAGTTGATTACTCTCCAAATATTGCATGACCTTGCGGTTGACAGCAGTTTCCATAACTTTTGACAGCATGGAAGTGATGGCTATTGGGCGATAATTTGCTGGGTCCGACTTGCTTCCCTTCTTGGATATAGGCAGCACATTCGCTTGTTTCCAGCTGTTTGAGAATTTTCCCGAAGAGTAGGACAGATGGAAAAGGTCGCGAAGAGGTTTAGTCAAAGATGAGATGATTTTTAAGGGTTAAAGGGGGAATACCGTCCGGACCAGAGGATTTATTGAGATTGAGATCCTGAAGAATTTTAGCAATGACGCGAGTGCAAAACTTTATAGCACGCAATATGGTGCCTGTAGGCGATACAGTTGGAGGTAACTGATTGTTGAATTTCTTGCAAAACTCGCTGCTAATAAATTTTCCTTTTCAACTGGATCAACGACTGACCGGTTGCCGTCAGAAAGAGGTGGTGTGGACGATAAAATAAAATTTTTACTGACGGCCTTAGTAAATGACCAAAAGGATTTAGATCCCCTTGTGCATGCAAGGACCTTTCGTTTTAACTTTAAGTCATGCTGTTTTTTCGCGTGGTAAATTATGGCGTTGCAGGATCTCCTTGCCTTGATATACGTACATATCTCTGTGGTTGAGGGTGGGGTGTGTCCTGAACTTATTAAATGCAAGTTTCTTTGCGTGGATTGGATCGAGACAATCTTTGGTAAACCAAGAGTCCGTAGATGGTCTAACTCTTTTGAGGTTGAAAGGAATAAAGAGTCGCATTCCTTTAAGAATTGTTTCGGTAATAATATTGCAGGCTAGATCGCAGTTATTGGATCCAAAACACAGTTTTCAATCAAAAGTCTTTAAAGCTGTGTGTTTAGTCCGCCCCAGTTGGCTCTCTTGAAGTGCGAAACGATCCTTTTTGGAACATTTATTATCGGTGGTTGTAATGCCGTTATTGAGAACTGTGCACGAAACAGGAAGTGATCCGTATCTCTAATTGGCGATGGTGTAATAACAGATATGTTATATTTCTCTGGCTGGTTTGTGAGAAAAAGATCACGGAGACTTACGTAATGGTCAGAAACATTGGGCAGCCGAGTAGGTTCGCTCACCAGTTTTTTAAGTCCGTTGATGGAAGCGAAAATCTCAGTATTTCGTCCCTGTTGGTCCGTGCGGTTAGAGTATTGAAACCAAGCAGTACTATGAACGTTGAAATCGCCCGCGATAACGATTTCAGCATCAGGCTTAACAGTATATATCTGTTGGATTGAGTCAGACAGCTTATCCAATTCATGGTTGGTGTCGTCTGATGAAAGCCCTGGACTTCTATACACATAGCAGAAAAATATGATGTGCTTACTTACTGTCAATTTTATGATATCTCGGAGGCATTGTCAGCATGGACGGCGGAGCCGAAAAGGATATCGCCTAAATAAAGCTCGTCAGACCTTCGGTATCCTTTCCCCTTTCTGGAGGTTAAAAGGGAGATCTCTTCGCACGAACCTGTGAGTTTTTGACGCATGTGTCGAATTCGTGTTTTTATATGGTTGTACTACGTGGAAAGTGACCGTTCGACTTACCAAGAAACTACAAACTTTCGTCAACCAATGCCTCCGACGCATTTTAATAATATATTGGCAATATCCAACGACGAACTTTGCAGTACAACTGGACAGTCTAAGATAGGTGTTGAGATTCAAATGCGGAAGTGGCAGTGGATGGTTCACAATTTGAGAAAACTAGAGCGGAATATCGCCAAACAGGCTCTGGATTATAATCCTGAAGGAAGATGTCGGATTGGTCGATCATGTAGCACATGGAAGCGAGCAGTTGATCAGGAGGCCTGCAGAATAAACAAGTCCTGGCAACAGCTTAAGGCCCACGCTCAGAATCGCGCCTTGTGGAAGAGAGTCGTTTCTGTCCTATGCCCCTATAGGGGGTCTTTACAGGAATTTAACTGATTGAATTTCCGAACCGAATATCTCTAATCCTAAACGTGGACTGAACTTGTGCGATTTGATTTCCATTTACAAATCCCAAATGTCTGTCATGCAATCAAAATGTTACCGAAACTTTTTGTCGACAGGTCTACACGCCTCAATTCGCTTAATTCAAAAAGTCTTAACAAGATGTTAAGGAGAAGAATGGGAACATCGAACGATAACTTGGTGGAACCAAGTAAACAAAATTGCGCCTTCATCTAATTCGTCCCATACATTGGTCCAGAATAGATTTTTGTTACCTACACATATCTAAAAAACAGAAAAAAAAACAACATAATCTATACACATTCTTATGAACCTATCTTTTAGCTCATCTACTAGGACGAAAACTTTTTCTCCATTCTTTTTTTTTTTTGCATTCCACTATCTCGTATTCTTTGATAAAGCGAATGTGCTTGGGCTTTACTCCGAAGATTTCGAGGACGTGCCTGAAGTTTCAAACAGGCCTTGATGAACCAGCATGTCCTTTCTGTCTCTTGGTAGTGTATTCCCATGGAAAAACTAAAAGGAATGGCGAAAAATCTCAAACGAAAAAATTTCTATCGATTCCCAATTTCTCTTTCGCTAGCCAGAGCGCTGTCCATTTCTTTTTCTTTTCTGAAATGGTAGAAACCCTTTTTGAAAATCTGCTGCTAGTGACTATGCTAGTGGAAATTCTTGTCGAGATCCTAATTTGCGAGGAGACAGTTTTTTTTTGGTATTGTTCTTGGCTCTGTATTTGTATGTTTGTTTGCAATTGTTCATCGAAGCTTATTGTGTATTATTGGAATTGGTTGATAGGACCAATAGCAAGACGTGACATCAAATGCAGGGGCTGTTCTTTTGTAATGAAAGTATTTAGTGGTTTCAGCGCATTGAAACATTTGAATTGAGTTTATCTTGGGGGAAATACAATCATTTTGTTAAATACTTTTCAATGGCGTTATAACCTTCAATTTCAAGTTGGCCACGCAAACAGAACGATGGAATTTAATCAGAAAACGTTCGAATTACTACCCCTTAAGTTAGTTTTTCTTAGGCAAACGATAAATTTCAGATTTAGTTGAAGGCAACTCTTAGTGTAAAAGATATTTTTCTACATATCCGGCTTGAAAATAGAGCACTAACTTATCGTTGACAAATGACCACTGTTAAGCTCAATGATCAATTGAAAGAAAATCTCTTAAAACTCAGCACATTTATCCGACTCGTTAGACATGTAATAGCCCAAAGTCGGTGTAAATTAAAGCCGAAAATGTTACTCAGGCTACCCGGAAGCAATCTGGACACTCTTCATCTCCCACGCTCCGATAGGATAAAAAGGTTTAACGATTCTAATGATAACTGAAGTCACTTCAACGAACCTCTTCGACATCCCGGTCTGTGGAGAAAATGGTGTAAAATTGCCCAAAAACTTCTCAACTTGAAACACGTATAGCAAAAAAGGCAAAAGAAAAACGGTTATTTAAGTTGATAGAAAAAATGAAATTTAGAGGAAAAAACGAAGCTAGAACAGCGCAATAAGCTTGAAGGCTTAAGGCATTTGTAGCAACACCGATAAAGGAAACGACCTATGCAAGCAGAAGGCTATAAATTCTGTTCTGCCGGAATTCCTTTTTGTTAGTCTACAAGTTCAAGGATCGAGGTCAATGTTGGTTGCTCTACGGGCTATCGCATCTAAACTGACTAATTTACGGATAAAATTATTATCGACATAAAAGATAAACTGCCAACAAGTCAGGCGAAACTTTATTATTCTTGGGACAAGTTGCGGATGCGTGGAAAATCAATATGCAGGTTAGAGTGGTTAGGGAAGACAAAGTGAAAGGGGCGGGGCAGTTGTCAATTTTACACTTTGCGGAAACGTTCAAAAGCTCCAGTACAAAAAATCAATATTTCATCGTCTATTGATGCAAGTTTGAGTTTTTATAAGGAGAGGGGTGAGGGGTGATAGTGAGGGTGTGTGTATGTTAATAGTTTTTCAATTGATTGCTTGAATCACGTCCAATATTTTCTGTATAGAATGTCAGTGTCATAGACAAAGTTGCATAGAATTTTCATAGGATTCGGTGTCTTTTACATTCACGAAACCAAACATTTGCATGGGAGAGGGTAGAGGAGGTAGAGAATCGTAGAATTTGTGACGAAATTTTATTTCCTTTCTCTTGTAGTGTGCTCGTACAAAATTTCAAGTTCGTAGCTTTTAATTTGTTGGTTATTAGTTGATTTAATGAAATTGGTCGAAACGTACTTTTGTATGGGAGGGGGTAGAAGGGCAAGCGCGCTTTTAAAACTTTTAACGTAATTTCATTTTGTAAGTTTTTATGCAAAATTTCAAATTGATAGCTTTTAATAGTTAGGTGATAATTGATTTCTTAAAAATGGTCGAAAAAATAATTTTGTATGGGAGGGGGTAAGAGTTTTAAAGATATTCGACCCAGTTAATATTTCAAACTTTAAGTTTAAATCAATCAATCAATCAAATTTCTGTTAAGACCGACATCGCCCTTAAGCTGTTGCCAGAACTTGTTTGAGGCTTCCGTGGCGTAGTGGGCAGCGTGCTTGCTTCTCAGTCAATAGGTCGTGGGTTCGATTCCCACTCTAGACGGGATTTTTTTAAGCGCAAATTTTTCAGTTGCTACTGGTGATAAAAAATTAATCGCAATAAAATGGGGAAACGGTGTAAAAGTGAAACAGTTCCACTTCAAGAAGGCCTAGATACTCAGTAGATGGTTTCTGTTCGCTTTCTATCATTCAGTCCCCCATAACATCTGCAAACATTTGTCAGTAAGTAGCCAGTACAACTGAGCAATATACCAGCTTCTCCACTCGCTACGGTCGTTCTCACTCCCCTTCCCCAACCTTCTCAATCCCATTCCTTCCCTCCATGACTGTGTTTGTGCATTGCACATAAAGGCCGAAATTGCCTATAACACAGGTCATTCTGTAAAAAAAAAAAAAAAAATAGTGCTCCATTTCACGGTCGATCACTGACTGGCGGTGCAAGGAGAGTAACGAGTAACTCCAGCTCTTCCCCTGTCATTCAATGTTCGAACGTTCCAGAAGCCAATCATAGTCCGTTTTCGAATGCCAAAAGTAGTTACCGTAGAATCAGTCCGTATCCGAGACGTTGCATCCGTTTCTCGTATCAGTGAGGTCTTAAGATCACGGGTGATAAATCCATGATCCAGTGGGTGTCCATTTGCCATTTTTAGGGCAAGCAGGACTTGTAACGAAATGGAATGCTTTATTTCGCTATCAGATAATGGGCTTCATCCGGACCTCACAGCATGGTTGCCGGCAAGTCAGGGCTGAGGGCGTGGGGGAAGCCTATAATCTGATAGCAAAATGGAGTGCTCCATTTCGTCGCAGACTGGCTGAGGGTGAATTTTACAGCCCCCATCCCACAGGGGGATAGTTAGCTCAGGTCCGTGGAGTCGCTAGTCTCCAAAGATAGTTGCTGGAATTGGTAAGACCTCATCCTAAAACTACCCCGATGCAGGGAAAATTTTTAAAAATTTTAAATGCATCCCGCAAGTTTTCAAGTTTCTACCTTTAAATTTCATTCAAAAATTTTCAGTTTATGTGTTTTTTTCATTGTACATGAAACACCTTGTGTACGTTAGACCCCCACGTCGATAATAATAATTTTGGAACAAACTATTATTTTTCTCCTATGTATACCGAATAGATGTAAATTTAAATTTATACCAAAATTAAGGATTATATACAATCTGACAAATTTTTGATTGATATATTTTTTGATGATATCTGTACTCAATTTTGAAATATAAAGATTTGTAGTTTTGAAATGTGCACCATTCTTGAAATGCTGCCCCACTACTATTATATCCACATGTTATACATATTTTTTTCATATTTTGCTATTAAAGCTTAGTATACGTTTCAAGTTTCAATTACATAATTTAAGAGACAGTCGAGATATTCATTTTTAAGTGTTTTTCTTTGCACCCCCGCTGACCCTCTCCCTTACAATAATAAGCCTCTTTCTAAGCTGATTCTGGTGGATCTATATGCCACCTTAGTTTTTCCCAAAATATGAATTTTTGTGATTAGTAATTTCGGAGATTAAATCATTTGGAAAAAAAATTCGACGGACAATTTGTTTTTAGCCCCCCCCCCCTTTTCGGACACCAATGGATAAAAAAAATTATATTATTTTTAAAGTTTGTCCCACAATCCTCTTCAAACCTGTGTTGATTTTCAACTTCCTATCTGCATTCGTGGTGGATATATTAGCAAGTGAAGTTTTTGACTTTTTCCCTCCCCCACCTCCCCCTTCCACCTGGCACTCTCCAAAATTTAGATAATGGAGCTCACTTACCCAATTAACAATCCACCAAAAAACGAACATTCTCCCTTTAACGGTCTCGGAGATATGAGTCCATATGTATGGAGGACAGCGTACGATGAACGGCGTACGGCGGGACGTATTTTTTCAGCTTTAGGCTAAGTTAGTCATGAAACGCGAAAAAAAAAATTTCAAGGTAGCACTTTTTTTTTTCTGTGTCGATCACAATACTTTATTATTAGAATAATAAAGTAATTGGCTGAAGATTGTAATATTAAGTTACTTTAAAGTAAAAATTTTGTTCTAATCGAGTCTATACCCATTATTCATGTTACATTAGAGGATATCTTGATTAATTTTAAAAGTTTTACAATATTTATTTGAACCATTTTTTAATTGGATTCGAATTAATCCCACTTGTTCAATTCCCAATCTCAGTAACTTGCGAATCAAAATCATTGTTCAGAATTTTCATTATGTATCATAGTTACCGGAATTTTCATTATAAATTTAGTTTTCAAGACGTCAAGACGTGCTGTTGTTTTATTATTTTCTACGTATTTTTAAACCAAAAAAAATCTAGCTTGTGTTACGAAGGTCGTGTAAAGAAATTCAAATAGTCTCGTAACCACCCCTACATTTGGTCCGTCGAGCCGGATTTCACTTGAATTCCAATGAATAGAAAAACAATGGAAAATTTGATTTTTCGACAAGAAATTGCTGCCGGTCAATTAGCTAAAGCAATTACCAATTATCGAAAGGATTCGAAATCGCGGAAAACTCAGTCGTATTTAACGCGCAAAATTGATACAACCACAGAACTCTACAATACCGTAAAGGAAAATCATGGTCAAATACTTGACCTGGCGGGTCGAGCAGATTCTACCTTGCCCTATTTCAAAGAAGACAGATTCTTCAACTTCGAAGAGGAATATCTCGAATTTACCTCGGAATTAGAAGAAGCTCTGCACTCTTTGCAAAAATCGGATCAATTACCTAAAAAGTGTGTTGAAGAATCTGAAGTGAAATTGCCAAGAATCTCTCTGCCTACATTTGCAGGCTCATATGAGTCGTGGACTTCGTTCAAAGACTTATTTACGTCATTAATTCACAACAAAAAATCCCTATCAAACGTGCAAAAACTTCACCACCTCAAATCAAGCGTGACAAATGAGGACGACCTTCTTCTCCGGTCTTTTACAGTCACGGACGCCAATTACGAGGTATCTTGGAAAATATTAGTGGATCGATATGAAAACAAAAGAATATTGATCAACAATCAGCTTCAATTGGTCAATAGCTCCAGTGTTGTAGAATCATATTCCGGTATTCGTAATCTGTTGAACGAAACGACAGAAACAGTGAAGGCAATTGAAAACTTGAAAGTAACAGATCAGTGGCAGTCTATTCTTATATATCTCATCGAACGAAGACTTCCTTCAGAATCAAGACAATTGTGGGAAACACAAATTGCAACTGAACAATCACTACCTAATTTTAAACAATTATCTAACTTTCTCGAAATGAGATTCCGAACGTTAGAGGCAGTTGGAAGTGATGATCAAAAACAGCACAAGTCAAAATCGAATTTCAATCGATCCAAGAGTCCCGAACCACCCAAGCCTTTTATTCCAGTCAATCTCAAGTTTGTTCACTTTGTGCCGGAACTCATAGTATACGTCAATGCCCTCAATTCGCACAATTGGACCATTCATTGCCAAAAAGAACGGATTGTGTCTTAACTGTCTAGGAAAGGGTCATATTGTAGCTCAATGTCCTAGTAAGTTTTCCTGTTCTCAATGCAAACAGCGCCACCACCTATTGCTGCACAGACCACAAAATAATGATGCAGTCAGCTTTCCACAAAACATAAATGCGCAGCAATTTAGTCCGTCTGGTTCTATATCGCCACCAGCAGTAATCTCTCTGAACACAATCACAAATCAAAGGGTTATTCTGGCGACAGCACTGATCAATCTAGAAGGACCAAACGGGACAACCCAAACATTCCGAGCATTATTGGACCAAGGATCGGAAGGCACGTTTCTGACCGAAACAGTCGTACAAAGATTAGGATTAAAAAAACAAAGGATCGAAGTCAATATCACAGGAATCGGAAAATCTGTGGGAGGCACAAGTCGCAACACCGTCGAAGCAAAAATCAAAACAAACACCGGCAAGTTGATCGCCATACAAGCTTTTGTTTTAAAGAGTATAACGAGTTTTATACCGTCAAAAAAATACCTTTGTCTAATTGGCCCCATTTAAAGAATCTTGCTTTAGCAAATCCAATGTTCCATGTGCCTGGTAAAATTGATGTTCTTCTAGGTGCAGATGTCTATTCAAAGATAATTTTGGATGGTATTCGAAGAGAGTCATCAGGGCCTATAGCACAAAACACTCTCTTAGGGTGGATCATTTCAGGCGAAACATCATCGTCTGATCCTGTCGACTTACAAACATTTACAACCATGATCAAACGTGATGAAAACGAATGCTTAAGTCAGCAACTTCAACAGTTCTGGGAACTGGAAGAAGTTCAATCTCGACGCATGATGACGGAGGAAGAAGAGATATGCGAGCAGTTTTATTTAGAAAATACATCACGAACTTCGGACGGACGATACACAACACGTTTACCTTTCAAGGAACCAAAGTTGAAAGAAACGCTGGGAACACCAAGAGCAGCTGCAGTGTCAAGTTTAATTCAATTGGAGAAACGTTTCGAGCGCAATCCTAAACTAAAGGCAGATTACACGAATTGCATCAACGAATATTTAAATCTGGGTCATATGCGTTTCGCTACGACTACCGAAAAAGATTCTACCATAAATCGATCTGAGGGAGCTATTTGTTCCAGTTTTTATTTACCACACCACGCCATGTTCAAAGATAGTACTACCACTAAACTGCGTGTTGTATTTGATGCATCTCGGAAGACCAGCACAGGAATATCTCTGAATGAGACGCTAATGACTGGACCTGCTATTCAAAATGATATGATTACTGTACTCATGCGATGGAGAAGGTATCAATATGTCTTCATTGCAGATATAGAGAAAATGTACCGCCAAATAAACATACATGAAGATGATACAACTTATCAACGAATCGTTTGGAGAAATGACTCCAAAGAAAAAATCGAAGACTTTTGGTTAACAACTGTTACATTTGGAGTAACTTGCGCACCATACTTAGCAATTAGAACCCTTAACAAACTAGCACAAGATACCAAATCGAACTATCCTGTTGCCTCCAAATCAATTCTTGAAGAATTATATGTAGACGATCTATTATCGGGAGGCGACACCATAGAAGAAGCTGTCTCAAAACAATCAGACATCTCAACCATATTATTGTCTGGCGGTTTTAAACTTAGAAAATGGATCTCGAATGACAGCCGATTACTAGAAAACATACCGTTGCAGGATAGAGAAAATCAATCATCTTTTGATTTGAATCTTGATGAAAGTTTTAAATCATCAGGCCTCTTATGGCATCCTATCGCGGACGAATTCAGTTATAGAATCAACTTAGAAACCAATGAATTTGGTTATACCAAAAGAAAACTTTTGTCAGATATTGCACGACTGTTTGACCCCATGGGATGGATCTCACCAGTCATTATCTTACCAAAAATGATGATGCAATCTCTCTGGTTACACGGATTAGAATGGGATGATCCATTACCTGAAGACATATGCAATCAATGGATAGCCTTTAAAGGCAAACTCAACAATCTGGAGCAAATCAGAATTCCCAGATGGTTTGGCACGAACACTCCTAATGAAAATGTAGAACTACATGGATTTTGTGATGCGTCCCAAAGAGCTTATGCTGCAGCCGTATATGTGGTCGTTAGAAATGAAACTGAAGTCCACACCAGATTAGTAGCAGCCAAAACTAAAATCGCTCCTGTAAAGACAGTATCCATACCTCGACTCGAACTTTGTGGAGCAGTATTGTTAGCAAAGCTAGTAAGGAAAATACAAGAATCACTTCACCTAGAGGATATCGTAACACACCTGTGGACTGATTCAACTATAGTTCTATCTTGGTTACGTGGACATCCTTCCAGCTGGACCGTATTTGTAGCCAACAGAACTACCGAAATTTACAACGCAACGGGAAATACACCATGGCATCATGTACCAACTAAACAAAATCCAGCAGACTTAGCTTCTAGAGGGTTACAACCAGATCAGATCCTGAATAATTCTTTATGGTGGATGGGACCTTCTTGGTTACATAACAAACATGAATGGCCCAGGACAATCGATGTACCAGCTACAGATATGGAAGTACGAAAGAAAAAAATTCTAGTTCATGTTGCTGTGAATAATAAACCTCCTGAACTTGACAGAATAATCAGTCGATTCTCATCGTTTACTAGGCTCATCCGCGTAACTGCGTACTGTTTAAGATTTCGGAAGCTTGCATCGAAAACGGATAACTATAAAGGACATCTTACTACAATTGAATTACGACGATCTCTTCAAAATTTAGAATTTCGTGAAGATATTTGTAATCTACAAAAAGGAGAGCTTATTGCCAAAAACAGCAATCTTGTGAAACTACATCCATTTCTTGATGTCAATGGAATACTTCGGGTAGGAGGTCGACTCACCAACGCAGATATCACTTTTGAGCAAATGCACCCAATCATTGTTCCTAAGAATGGACGATTCACAGAACTGCTTGTGCAACGAATCCATAAAGCCACACAGCACGGAGATAGTCAACTAATGCTCGCAATGATAAGGAAACAATATTGGCTAATAGATGCTAGAAATGTGGTTCGTCGCGTAGTACATAAATGCATCCAATGTGCACGTACGAAAGCAAAGATCTCAACCCAACTGATGGGACAGTTACGAGCCTCACGAGTCAATGTGTCACGCCCCTTCACACACGTCGGCATCGATTATTGTGGACCTATTGATATAAAGTCAGGGCGATTGAGAACCAGTAAAATTCAAAAAGGCTATATCGCGGTATTTGTATGTTTAGCAGTTAAAGCTATACACATTGAGCTGGTGACTGATATGACCACAGCAGCTTTCTTGGCAGCATTCAATCGTTTCACTGGAAGGCGCGGCTTATGTCACCACATTAATAGCAGTAGGTGAAGGTGCACTTGGGCGTGGGAAAATTTTAAAGACCGTGGGAACTTTTTGTTAACCTTGAGATGACCTTGAAAACAGGTGTTGGTGACGTCATAGGGAATCCCCGTGCAATCTATAGGTTTTGAATGGGGTCATGGAGGTCAATGACCTTGAGGGATTCCCTTGATCACCTGAGGGTTTTGCACTTTGGGCCTGGGAAAATTTTAAAGCCCGTGGGAACTTTTAGATTAACCAACTCTCATGGGACCCCTAATTACTTTAATTGATCTCTCTCTCTCTCTCTCTCTCTCTCTCTCTCTCTGGTTCCTGTTAACACCTGTTCTCCGTAATCACCTTTCATCTCTCTCTATCTCTCTCTCTCTCTCTCTGATTACTGTTAACACCTGTTCTCCGTAATTACCTTTTATATCTCTCCGCAATATGCCATTACAGGCACCCACGCTCTCAGCTGACTTTCTCTACGTGTTTCTCGGTCGTCCAACACAGTGTCTTTGCGTTGTATTTATCCTATCTATCCTATACTGGCGATTGATCGATTGAAATTTAACATGAATTGATATTGAATTCCATATGAATCTGATTTGATTGATTGCCGGGGGACGTATTTTAATACACTCGGCACTTAAATTACTTTTTATCGAAAAAAACTGTTGCCACCAAAGGGACTTGAACCTGGAACCACATGCGTAAGAAGCGGTAGCGTTAGCCTTACGCTAGCCAGACTACATACTCGGTCTTGTTCAATATGCAAATATATAGTAACTAATAAAGTGGTGTTATTTCATGACGTCATCATCGACCAAATTATATGTGTTTTAGGAATAATTGTTTGCAGCTAAGAGTGTTCTTATCATATAAGTAGATAAGAGTTTGTTATGGTTAGGTTTTTTTGTTTTGATTTTTTTTTTATATTAGAGGTAAGAGAATTACGGATTAGGTTTCATATATGATGAAAATTGATAGATTGTGTGTATAGAGATTGTTATTGTTATTAATAGCGTGATATTATTTTATGACGTCATCATCGAGTAGGAATAATTCTTTTGAATTGTTTATGGTTTAGAGTTTTTTTGTTATGATAGGTTGTTTACATTTTTTGTGTATGGATTTTTTTTTTGGTTTACGAGTGAGATTGATATGAAAATTTCACCTCAATTCGCTATCATATATGATCATTTTTTTTTTTTTGATGAACGAGTTCAAGCTCTAAGATTTGTATGAAAATAACTTGTATTTGTGGTAGATGAAGCACTTGTATGGTTACATGGATATAACGCTGTTATGCAATAGGGGTAAGCTTTGTATGGGGATGTTGGTTAGTGATGATGTACTGACGTTCCATGACGTCATCAATTAGGGTTGCCATAAGGTCATCGATTATAGTTTCATGACGTCATCATCAATTGGGGTTACCATAATGTCAAAAAAAAAAAAAAAAAAAAAAATTAAAAAAAAAATTAAAAAAATTAAAAAAATTAAAAAAAAAAATAAAAAAAAAATAGAAAAAAATCAATAAAAAAATCAAAAAAAAAATAAAAAAATAAAAAAAATCATAAATTTACAGATTCGCATGACAATGTTCCTATGCCTAATACTGATAAACCCGATTAATGGGCTATTTAACGTACACGAACTGACAGGATTTACGGAAATACAACTTACCAAAGTAGAAATAGTGACCAAAGCAAATATTTTACCGGATGTTGAGGTAGTTTTGAGGTAATAATTGATGGGAAATCTCGGAATAAAACAAATTTTGGTGTACAAGTTTTTATTAAATATTCAAGCATTATAAGAGCTTAAATTTTATTTTGATTACATAATTGAATTTTCTGAAGTAAAATAGGTCTTAGTAATTGCTCCAATTTTAAGATCCTTCGTTGAAACCTTAGTCGGTCTAACACACAGCTCTGCCAATTACCCTTTCTACTAGTTCTATATGCATACTCCCAGACAATTATGTATTTAACGGAAACATGATCAGAAAATCTAACATGTCTAAGATCTGCAGATGACATTGTATAGGTTGACGAACTCGATTGATTTCTGTGTGAATTAAAGAAAATATATATAGCTATACAACCACACAGCTGTACAACCAACTATACAACTATACAGCTATACAACCACACAGCTGTACAACCAACTATACAGCTATACAACCACACAGCTGTACAACCAACTATACAGCTATACAGCTATAAAACCACACAGCTGTACAACCAACTATACAGCTATACAACCATCTATACAGCTATACAAACCAACTATACAACTAACCTTTTATCATATTACTGTTTTATGTTTTAATGAACGCATCGAAACCTTTTCTATAGCGCCCAGCATCAATTGGACAATCTTTACTAATAACCAAAAATCCATACTTTTCCTTCCAACACTCAGCAGCCATATTTTTAAATTTATCGAACGTCAAGTCTGTATTCACATGATCACTGTATACATGTTTTAAATTCTGATCATCCTGTTTAAATAGTATTAAAAAATTTGCATTATCTCGAATCAAGTGTTTGGGTATATGTGTGTACGTTTGACACAAGTAGAAGCTGTCAATGCTTTTGTGTCGCCCCATGCAAAAATACGATCTCATGTTATTCTGCTTTTCACAAGCAACGTCATCAAATATGAAAACTGAATTTTTTTTTAGCATCGCTTGGATCTATGACATCATTATTTTCTGTGAAAGTGTGGTAGCCGAGTCCCTTGATGGGTGATACAATACGCTTTAAATATTCATATTTTGGTTGATACAACGACTTTGAATACAGATATATATTTTCGAATTTCAACCCGTTCGGGTGCAAGAGTAGGCTCAGCATTATATTGGTTTTGCCTGAATTCGATGGTCCGACAATTATCGCTCTGATATCATTTGGTAAAAGTACGCTATGTTTTATTCTCGTTCCTTGATGAATATTTCCAAAATCAAAATTTTCTATACTCAGTTTCGCATGTTGATTGATCAACTTCATTTTGTATACTATTATATAAATATACATAAATACATTGTTTTATAGGATTTTCAATCTGTTTACATCAAAAGTCCGATGCGAAAGGTTATATTTATATATATATATAATGATTGATCATAATCGTAAATCTATTATTAATAAACGAAACCCCACTGGAGGAGGTCTATTAAATACACTCATCAATAAGCTACCATTCGAGTTACATATACCTGGTTATAATTATTGTGGTCCAGGTACAAAACTTCAAAAACGTCTAGATAGAGGCGATCGCGGTGTAAATCCACTTGATGAGGCGTGCAGAGAACACGACATTGCCTACTCCAAACATAAGGATACGTATAATAGAAACATCGCAGATAGAATTTTAGCGGAAAAGGCGTGGAACAGAACAACTTCAAAAAACGCTACCTTGGGGGAGAAAACCAACGCTTGGTTGATTACAAACACTATGAAAGCTAAAGCGAAACTTGGAATGGGGTGTGCTATTAAGAAAATAGGATTGAAGAGAAAACCGAGAAAACCAAACAAAAAAAAATTTATTCAAATCGGCTCTTAAAAACGTAAATATTGCATTGAAGAAAAAAAAGCCGGAAAGCATATCGAGTACCATCAAATTGGCTATGAAAACTGCAAAGGATGTTATTGGAGCAAATAGATCTCTGATTGAAACGCCACGGATAATACCAATTCCAAAAGTTGGTGGTTTCTTACCCCTCATACCGATATTTGCTGGACTTTCGGCACTTGGAGCATTAGCTGGTGGAGCATCACAAATCGCAAAAGCTGTTAAAGATGTAAAAAATGCAAAAGACGAACTGGCAGAAAGTGTTCGACATAATAGACAAATGGAGGCTGTTGCACTTGGAAAGGGGTTTTATCTGAAACCATACAGGAAAGGACTAGGACTGTACTTGACTCGACCATCAAAAAACTTCTAAGGCAGCTACCCAATAGAGCGTTAACTGAGATCGATATAATCAAATTGGTTAAAGACATTCCCTACTTTCGTGGTATATTTATGCGCGATGAGCTGCCAGAACATCCCTGGTATACGGAGTATGGAGTAATAAATTTGGATATTTCATCGGGTCTCGGCACCCATTGGGTAGCATACTACAAACATCAGGATTGCATAGAATATTTCGATAGTTTCGGAAATTTACAACCGCCAAAAGAAGTCATCTCCTATCTTGGCTCCAATATCAAATACAACTATAATCAATATCAAGAATTTGATTCGGTAATATGTGGACACTTATGTTTAAAATTTCTATTTGATTGTATAAAATTCTATGAAAAATAAAAAAAATTAAAATGAAAGATATACGAATTTTTTGTTTAGTCATAATCAGCATGTCTATGACCTTGATCTTGAATTGAAAGTCTTTACAAAAATAAAGAAAAAATTTCTATAAATATACAAGACACACGAACTTTTGTTTAGTCTGTCTAAAATAATATCATAATCAGCATGTCTATGACCTTGATCTTGAATGGAAACACTTCCATATTAACCGCAGAATATTTTCCTCCATTGGAATTGCCTGGCGCTTATGTCTGCGGTTTGGCTGACTTTCAAACATACAACTCAATTCCGAATGTTGATAACGAGAATAATCTTTTCCATATTGCAAATGAAGAAATTGAGATACCTATTGGATCATATGAAGTTGACGATATTGCTCTTTACATAGAAAAAGAGTTGGAAAAAAGGGGCAAAAGGTATGCGTTTAAGATAAAAGCAAACAACAACACTCTCAAGACAGAAATAAAAAGTAGTGAGATAATATACTTTAATCGGAAGCGAACGGTTGGAAAGCTATTGGGTTTTACGGATGTGATTCTAAACCCTACTAAAACACACACTTCAACACTACCCGTTAACATTATAAAGGTGAATGCAATCCGAATAGAGTGTAATTTAATCACTGGCTCGTATATCAACAACACCTTAGCACACACCCTGCATGAATTTTCACCTGACGTTGGTCCAGGCTATAAAATAATTGAAGTTCCGAAAAGTGTTATCTATTTACCGCTAAACACTCGTGAAGTAAGGTTCTTGGAGATAAAAATCTTAGATCAAGACGGACAACTAGTTAATTTCCGCGGTGAAACCATTACCGTTCGGCTTCATCTTAAATCAATATAAAAAATGTTATTATATGACCAATATGTTGGTATTATTCCAACCAGTACACAATCAGCGTCTACTTCGGCAACAACAACAACAACAACAACACCAAAAAAAAGGTCTATTGTTCTCGGAAAAGCACCTTTAACAGCAGAAAACAAATTATTTCTACCAACAACAATAACGATAACACCAAAGAAAAGGTTCATTGCTCTCGGAAAAATAAAAGCACCTATAACAGAAGACAGCAAATTATTTCTACAATCGATAGGAATTCAAGTTCCACTTAATTAGAAAAGATGACAGCTTTACTCAACATTACCAATCAGCCTGCGTTCAGTGAAGATATTATAAAGAAGGAGTATCACTCATATACACCATTTTCAACAGCATACAAAAACAGTGATGAAATCAGAATTTCTATAGAACATCAAGACTTGTATCTACTACCATCCGAAAGTTTTCTATACATTGAAGGCGCAATTACTGGAACAGATGGAACAAAATTAGATGCCGACAGCTCTGTTGTTAATAATAATTGTATATCTTTTCTCTTCGAAGAAATCCGATACGAGTTGAATGGAATTGAAATTGATCGTACCAGAAATTTGGGTATCACAACCGCTATGAAAAATTATATTTCCCTAAGCAAAAATGAAAGTGAAATGCTATACAATGCAGGTTGGTCACCGGAAAATCACATCAAAGTTCCAGATTCGTTTTTCAATTGTTGTGTTCCGCTGAAAATGGTGCTTGGATTCATAGAAGATTACAAAAGGGTTGTTGTTAACGCACGCCATGATTTGATTTTAATTCGATCTAGGACCGATAATAATGCTGTCAAGACTTCAAAAAGTTATGATCTATCCATTCATAAGTTGCTATGGCGAATACCACACATAACCGTATCCGACGTTGAAAGACTAAATTTTCTCAACATTATAAATGCCGGACAACCGATACAAATGAGCTTTAGAAGTTGGGATATGTATGAATATCCCCTATTACCAACAGGATCCAGTCATCACATTTGGACCGTAAAAACTTCTTCACAACTTGAAAAACCACGATTCATAATTTTCGCATTACAAACTGATAAGAATAACTTAAAGGAAAAGGATGCATCAACATTTGATCACTGCGACCTAACAGACATCAAAGCACATTTAAACTCTGAAACCTATCCGTATGAGGATCTTAATCTTAAATTCGATCGAAACCGATACGCACTATTATATGACATGTATACCAAATTCAGACGATCATACTATAATCAGGATGCTCCTCCGCTATTAGATTGTGAAAAATTCAAAAGTTCAGCTCCAATAGTTGTTATTGATTGCTCGTTTCAAAATGAAGCCTTAAAAACTGGACCAGTTGATGTAAAGATAGAATTTAAAACATCGAAAGCGTTTCCGGCAAAGACATCAGCCTTTTGTCTACTACTTCACGACAGGGTTGTAGAATACAACCCGTTGACCAGCGAAGTTAGAAAATTAATGTAGAATATATAAGAAATTGATTGTTATTTTTTTAAAAAAAATGTAAAGATTAAAAGCTGTTGTATATCCGAAAAACAATGATTTTATTATTTTTAACTTTAAATATCATAGCGTCCTCAAGCATATATGCAAACGTTATTTTCGTTATTAGTATCCCACCATTAAAGTATAAAACAGTAATACATGCCCTGTATCCACTCATTATCGTGCAGCACGTCGATGGAACACGCATCTGCACGTTGGTTACGAATTGGTCGCAGACTATTTGCATGTTGGTTTCAAGTTGATGGCAAGGTGGTTGTAGGTTGTTTACAAGGTGGTCGCAGGTTGGTTGTCAGTTGCACAAGGTGGTTGCGAATTCGTTGCAAGGTGGAAACTCATAATGGACACAAAACTACTTAAAAACATTATAAAATCAACGAATGATATACGAAAAAAATATAAAGCATTGAAAACCGGAAAAACTGAACGAGCACTAATGTTGGAAGAAACATTTAAGCCTATTAGCGAATCGTTGAAAGAAATGAAAGACAAGTCAAACGAAGAACTTGATAAAAAGATTAAAACCAAAGTGAAGAAGGAACTGTCCTTAATCAAGGCTTATGATGACGATGATGATGATAATGAGGATGATGACGATGATGATTCATTTAGAACACCAAATAACCCGTTGAAACGATTGCAGACGCCACTTCCGTATAGCACACCCTTAAAAACTATGAAAACGTCTCTACCAACCCTGAATGTGAGCGAATCGTTGAACAGATCAAGATCTTTATCTACACATTATATCAACGAATATACAAATAATAGTCGAAATCTTGATAAAACCTATGGACCTAAATTCAATGAACGCATCAACAAGTTTCAAATGGGTCGTTTAGATATGGAATTCAAAGAACATGTAATTGATATTGGTGATATCGAGTATCATGCAACTCGAGGGCTATTCGAATTGATTTTCATGAAAAATCCGAGTAATTACAACACAAACGATTTAGAAAACTATAAAGATATATTGCAAAAATCAAATGTTTATCGCACTGCTATCGATGATGTAAATAGTAGAATCAAAGGTAACGCAGGAGAAAAGTATAGAAAAATCATAAGCAAGCTCATCGCAGTAAAGGAGGGAAGTGGACTTATGCTTTTGAATAATCAAAAAACCAATTATGTATATTGGGATGATCCAAATGAATTGGTTGATAGACTGCGACTTCTCGTTTCTTCCCAGCAAGCCGGTCATTCCAATCATAATAACGAAATAGTATCAATTATTGAAGAACTGAGAGAGGCCAATATAATTATCTAAATAGTTTTGCATCTAAGAAAAATTCCTTATTACGATCATGAGTGTTGATAAGTTTGGACGTTTTGTAAGCAGGCGTGCACGATCCATTAGAGGAGAACGCGGTCTTCCCGGTGTTGGATTCAACATAAGCAATACCGGAAACTTTGATTTTGAACTTAAGCTAATTGAAAACTTGGGAGATCCCTTACACTTGCAAGATGCTACAACAAAAGCCTACGTTGATAAAGAGATTGAAAAATTGAAAAAAGAAATGGAAAACGTCATTAAGAATACAAGCGAGAATATTTCTCAAAACGCAAAATCAATTAATGTGCTAACATTGAAACTTAATAAAAGGTCTGGTAACGATGCAGATTCTTCAGATGATGTTCAAGATAGAGAGGACGATGGTGTTGATGATGATGAACATTCGATAGATTTAAATTCAACACCCACAGTTATTTTAAAAAGGGATAAAGAGAGAGAGATACACCATTAAAAATGAGCAAGCGAGATCTCGTTGAAGAGTTGCATAGGTCGGCAAGAAAAAATTTTAAACGAAGACGAGTTATAATAAAAGGCCTCGATGACTTGTGGCAAATTGATTTAGTGGAAATGGGTACATACTCTACCGATAATAAAGGATATCGCTATTTGCTTACCGTAATCGATTCGTTTTCAAAGTTTGCTTGGGCCATTCCATTAAAGACAAAACGTGCAAGTGATGTGACAAAGGCAATGGAAAATATATTTTTAAACTCATCATCACGTGTCCCAGCTAATATACAAAGTGATCTTGGAAAGGAATTTTATAACAAGCCGTTTCAAACATTAATGCAAAGCTACAAAATCAATCACTATTCAACATATAGCTCGCTAAAAGCTTCGATAGTTGAGCGCTTCAACCGTACCTTGAAAGGAATAATGTGGAAGGAGTTTAGTCTAAATGGATCTTATAAATGGATTGATACAGTACAGAATTTGGTGGACAACTACAACAATACAAAACATAGAACAATCAAAATGAAGCCTTGTGATGTTAATTCTTCAAACGAAAAGCTATTGTTAAAAACCGTTTATAGCAATTTAAAAGTATTCTCACAACCTAAATTTAGAATAGGTGATTTTGTGCGCATCAGTAAATACAAACATGTTTTTGAGAAAGGTTATACTCCGAATTGGACAACTGAAATATTCAAAGTGCATGCAGTCAACAATACAAATCCAACAACATATTTGCTTGAAGATTATAAAGGCAATCGGATACAGGGAGGATTTTATGATAAAGAATTACAAAAAACTAAACATTCTCACATGTACCTGGTGGAAAAGGTTTTAAAACGTTCTGGAAATAAACTATATGTCAAGTGGTTAGGATTTCCGTCTGAACACAATTCATGGATTAAAAAAACCGATTTAATGTAATACATTATATTTTATTGATTAATAAAAAGAAATAATTTTAATATAAAACAAAAATCTTTACATCTTTCATTTGTTTAAAGTTTATTATTTAAAAATGTTCTTAGTGCTAAGACGTTTCCCAAGGCACATTGTCCAATATGATTATTACACACTCCCAGCTGTTTTTCTGTCTCTAGTTCTAGAAGTGTCGGGCAATTCAGGCTCTCCATTTCGCATGTTAATATATCGTATCCAATCATATTTTTCACCCAATTCATTTTTTCTTCTCCTTTTACATGTATAATATCGTTCTCCTTATCGATATTCATTTTGATGAAAGTTTTCACGCTGTTGAAATCAACAACTCCATCATACCAATCCATGTGATGAAATTTATTTGTTAACCAATAAGCTTGTTTTTGATATATTTGCGGTAAATTATTAAATCCATACGGTGGTTTCACCAAAAACCTTTGCCACTCTGTTGTGTTGAATGATATGGCCAGTTCCTTCAATATAAAAACGTTTCCTGGAGCTTTGAAACCCTGAATATCGATGATAATATTTCTTTTCAGCATATTACTATCTGTTAAAAAAAAATGCATTATTTAGATTATATAGATATTTTATAATGATAATATGTACTTACCTCTTGGTGTATAGTTGAATTATAAACCTTAAAACAATTTTACCGTTCTTTTTATACACATTAAAACTCAGATTATTCCTGTTTATTCCTGTTCATCATCATATATGAATCATAATTCGTACAACTCTTATCAATCTTGGCATTTTCTTTTACTCACACAGAATTCAATTATCAATTTTAGCATATATAAAACCTAATTATCTAATTCGTAAACATTCTCTTATCTACATAATACTCTAAACCAAAAATTATTTTAATTCAGATAACAAAAACTACACAATACCAATCATCATATATGAAACATAATTCGTAAATCTCTTATCTCTAATATAAAAAAAATCAAAACAAAAACCTAACCATAACAAACTCTTATCTACTTATATGATAAGAACACTCTTAGCTGCAAACAATTATTCCTAAAACACATATAATTTGGTCGATGATGACGTCATGAAATAACACCACTTTATTAGTTACTATATATTTGCATATTGAACAAGGCCGAGTATGTAGTCTGGCTAGCGTAAGGCTAACGTTACCGCTTCTTACGCATGTGGTTCCAGGTTCAAGTCCCTTTGGTGGCAACAGTTTTTTTTCGATAAAAAGTAATTTAAGTGCCGAGTGCAACTATTAAAATACGTCCCCGGCAATAAATCAGATTCATATGGAATTCAATATCAATTCATGTTAAATTTCAATCGATCAATAGCCAGTATAGGATAGATAAGATAGATACAGCGCAAAAGACATCGTGATGGACGACCGAGAAACACGTAGAGAAAGTCAGCTGAGAGCGTGGGTGCCTGTATTGGCAAATTGTGGAGAGAGATAAAAGGCGATTACGGAGAACAGGTGTTAACAGGAACCAGAGAGAGAGAGAGAGATAGAGAGAGATGAAAGGTGATTACGGAGAACAGGTGTTAACAGGAACCAGAGAGAGAGAGAGAGAGAGAGAGAGAGAGAGATCAATTAAAGTAGTTAGGGGTCCCATGAGAGTTGGTTAATCTAAAAGTTCCCACGGGCTTTAAAATTTTCCCAGGCCCAAAGTGCAAAACCCTCAGGTGATCAAGGGAATCCCTCAAGGTCATTGACCTCCATGACCCCATTCAAAACCCATAGATTGCACGGGGATTCCCTATGACGTCACCAACACCTGTTTTCAAGGTCATCTCAAGGTTAACAAAAAGTTCCCACGGTCTTTAAAATTTTCCCACGCCCAAGTGCACCTTCACCTACTAATAGCGATTGTGGAACGAATTTCATAGGAGTAAACGCTGAATTGAAAAGAGTAGCAAAAATCAACAATCGAGCAGCGGAATCGTTGGCGAACGATGGAATCACATGGCATTTCAATCCTCCAGGAGCCCCACATTTCGGAGGTCTGTGGGAAGCAGGTGTGAAATCCATAAAGCTATACCTGCGACGCGTTTTAAGAAATGCCGTATTAAAGTTTGAAGAACTAACAACTACACTCATTAAAATAGAAAGCTGTCTGAATTCCAGACCTTTATGCGCACTTAATGATGACCCTACAGATCTGAACGCACTTACACCTGGACACTTCCTAATCGGAGACGCGTTGCTAGCTCCTCCAGAAGAGAATCTACAAGATTCAAACATTCATAGACTCAACCGATGGCAAATGACACAACAGCTTACTCAACATTTTTGGCAACGTTGGAGCACCGAATATCTGTCACGTCTACAACAGCGACCAAAATGGTTGTCGCAAGAAATGAATGTAAAAAAGAATGACCTAGTATTAGTCAAAGACGAGAGACTGCCACCTTACAAGTGGCCTCTTGGAAGAATCTGTGAAACATATCCAGGAGCTGATGGATTAGTACGTTTCAACAATCTTAACGAAGGGTTCAACCATACGAAGGCCAATTTCCAATGTAGCTCTGCTACCAAACAACGAAAGTCAATCACTTCAAGAAAGTTAAATTTGAAGACAAATTATCACAAAGTTCCAAGTTCAGCAGAACGTTTGTTCCTGATACTGTCGTCTCAGCGGGGGCAGAATGTTCAATTCCCAATCTCAGTAACTTGCGAATCAAAATCATTGTTCAGAAATTTCATTATGTATCATAGTTACCGGAATTTTCATTATAAATTTAGTTTTCAAGACGTCAAGACGTGCTGTTGTTTTATTATTTTCCACGTATTCTTAAACCAAAAAAATCTAGCTTGTGTTACGAAGGTCGTGTAAAGAAATTCAAATAGTCTCGTAACCACCCCTACACCACTTGATGTTCATTATTATTTGAAAAACTTTAGAAAATATTTTGTTAAAAAAAACGCTACCGATAGTGCAATCTGCGAACAAGCTGGATACAACTTAGTTATTATTCTTGGGACAATTTAAAGATCAAGGCATCCAAGCCAGTATGAAAGTTAAGGTTGTAGTAAATTAGAATATTGTTAATTATTTATCACTTAACATCTACTCTTATTATAAAATTTGGAGGAGTTTCAGCTAAATTTTTTTTTAATTAATAGTTTTCTGAGTTTGCCGACTTTGTTATCAGTGAAATTATTATCCAAGTTGTACGCCGTGGAAGGCTGATCGCAGAAAAGGGCTTGTCGGTCTTTTTGAGAAAAGTGCAACGTAGTCATTTTCAGTTCGCGTGCCTTCAGAATCTTACATGCATATGCTGTAGCGAAGGATTTACCGCCAAGGATGCAACAAATCGCAATTTCGAATATGCATTCAGCCTCCGGTATAAGATTAGAAATATTTTTATTTTTACTTGAATGAATTTATCTCATATTTTAATTTTTATAAAAAAAAAAAAAAAAACACCGGGACTTTTTTCTTCTCTCCATAATGTAGTTATAGCTCCGATGCACTGAAATATTTTCTCATAATAAGGATTTCGCGGGCAGAAAAATGGGTGAGCTGTTTTCTTCTTTCCTTTTCGTAAATAATTTGCGACTTCCGCTCCAAATCTTGTATTAGATTTAGTGAACAGAGAGCTCTGCTTCATGCTATTGCTGCTGTTGTTGTTATTATTCAAGGAGTTTTGTTCGTTTTTTTTCTTTTCTTTTTCCCCTGCGTAACATGGTCGACTAGGCCTGGTGTATTGTGCCTTACTCCCCAAGGGTTTTCCATAAAAAACATTTACCTACGCACGAAGCACCATCTAAAAGCTTTTAGCCAGAGGCCTTTATCGCAAAACGACGGACACCAGTCAGTTTGCCGTTTTTTTCTTTTTTGGTTTTAGTATCCTGTAAGAGGAAAAATGTTTTAATGTCGCCTGGAAAAATATCCCGTAACAACTTTATGTATTATTTTCTATGTGTGTGTTTTCCTGTGTTCCTTGCGTAATATTTTTTTATCTTAAATTAAAATGTATGAGGAGTGAAAGGTATGTGTGTTGTCTTGGGGGACGAAAATACTCCGTTTTCTGACGAATGAATGACTGACAGGATGAATTCATCGGAAAAGGAACTGAGAAGCAATTAACTCGAGATAAGTTACCAATTTACTCGGATTGTCGTTTCAACATAATCCGTAAACAAAACCACCTAACTAGTTATAACTTAATTTATAATAAAGCTCCCACTGAAGGATTGAGGTCTTACACAACTGGCGCTAGAAAATTTAAATTTATTGCGTATGACGTGACCAGCTCATAACATGATGCGATTAGTCCGACAAATCGATTGTGCTAAATCAATGGACGGATTAAGATTTATAATCATTCCATGTGGTAAAATGCATACAAAGCGATTATGAAGCCCCTAATTGCTTTTGTCTATGCCGGGATTAAATTGGGGGCGGTGGACGTAGGTGTACTGGTTAGTTTAAAGCTTCCTCGCCATTTTAGAGATATGGCTCGATCGTATGCAGCAGTCCATATCTCTAAAATCCCTTGACATAGGTGCGTAGTGTAAGGTATAGCTCCTGGACTATATGGCTGCCGAGCTTTACGAGCTTGACAGCATTCAATTTGCCCTTCAATTGACCACCATCACCAGCCCTTAATTACGTTCCGGGCGCGGTTTTCATTAACTCGTCGCCGTCAATTATTTCACATTTTTCTCACGAGAGTTGATTTTTTCACTTTTAACAATGCGGTGTTTGGGTCCACGTAATCAACCGCTAATTACAATCGAATAATTTTAAATCGTTATCGGTAATTGATCTTGCATTATTAATGTTCCCAAAAGCGCACTTCATTATTATCATTATTTTTTCGTGGCAATAATTTTTACAAAATTTTTTTTTCCGTCATTATTACGTTGTAAAAATTGATTAACCGAATGTAATTATCGAGGATAGTAATTGGAAAAAAATTCGATATATTTTTGGTTTAAGTAAATAATAATAATATCGATCGTGCGAAGCCTGTTCATTAAGGATATTTTAGAAAAAAATTATGACTAACTCGACAAGCAAAAAATTTGAAATTTTTTCTGTTTGTCTGTTTCTCTGTTTGTACATAGCAGCATCACTAAGAAACTACTAAACAGATTTTGATGCAATTTTAACTAGTAGACAGCGTACCATATAACTCTATCCATACACTTGAACAAATTTCATTACTAGATAGATTACGATCCAAAACATGTCGAGTGATGTTTTGCTCTGGTTTCCTCAAAGTGTAACAGATCCACCGCCACTTCCGCCTTTGTTTTTCAATGCCTGGCTGACATGTCACCATGGCTGAGTCCTGCGAAATGTCTCGTGAGAAAGCTGGTGGCATACCCAGCTTATTGCTATGCTAAGCTCCATGTTGAGAGTTTGTCGCTTCCTCACCTCAACAGACTTAAAAAACAATGAATGCACCGAAAGGTTAGCCAGCGGGAACAGATAAAAATTACTTAATTTAAAAAGGAATGGACCCGAAAAATGAATGGGGATACCGTTCCGACAGCTGGGGACTATCATATTTGAGAGAAGATCCAACGGGGCTGGTGAAACGCCTAATCCGGTTTAATCCAAACTTGGTTGAAGAATTTCACCCAGTTTGGAGGAAAGGTTTACCGTTACGACTGCAGATATCCTCGCTATTCGCCGATAGATGGCACTCGTGCGTATAAAATCTTGCTGGAAGCGTTCATTTTAAATTAGTTGAACGAACGTTTCTTACTAGCACTAGCATCACAACTAGCGAAATGAAGAAATTTTTCACTCCAGATAAACAGATCGTTTGCGTTCCATAACGCCGACCTGATATTTCATACATTGCGATCTTTTATTGAAGTATGACAAAGAGCATATATTACTTTATTATTTTAATAATAAAATATTATTGTCGTCTTGAAAAAAGAAAAGAAATTGCTACCCTGAAATTTTATATTTTCGCGTTTAAATAGGCTGAAAATGTAAAAAAAACATAACAGGAGTACGATTGGGCATAAAGCCCAATCGTGCGATACTCTAGATGAAAGAGAAATTTTTGTATCTTAAGAAATTTTGTAGGGGAAGTGGTAGAGGGGGTGACGACATTGAAATAATTTTTTCACATGACGGTAAGGTTGCTATCAAAATGTTTTATACAAAATTTAGGATTTAAAAATTTAATAGGTACTGAGAAAATTCGTGTATTGGATGTAGTGAAGTAGTGCAGTTTGTATGGGAGGTGATAGAAGGAGGGGCGAGTTTTTAATGACTTTTCAGGAATAACTATAAATATCATGCTTTTGACATGTCTTAAATTGCAGATCAGTAGTATTCATACATTTCATGAAAATCGACTTTTTATAAAGTTGTGAAATTGTGTCATTTTGTATGGGAGGGGGTAGAAGGGGTAAAGCTAATCGCCTAATTTTTTTTTGGTTTTACTAATAATTCTAAATAAATATTTAGCGTACAATTTCAGCTCGGTCAATTTTATACGCACTGAGTAAATTGGCTTAGAGCATTTCACGAAAAAGTGCATTTTGTATGGGAGGTGGTGGAAGGAAGAGGAGGACTCAAATAATTTTTGTACAGTAGATTTATATCATCATTTAAGTAATATATTCCAAATTTCAGATCAATAGCATTTATATTTTTCGAGCAAATCTGTTTATTATGAAATTACAAAATTGTGTCATTTTGTATGGGAGGGGGTAGAAGGGGTATAGCTAATCGTCTCATTTTTTTGGTCTTAATAATAATTTCAAATAAATATTTCGCGCACAATTTCAGCTCAATAACTATTATACGCACTGAGTAAATTGGTTTAGAGCATTTCATGAAAAAGTGCAGTTTGTATGGGAGGTGGTGGAAGGAGGGGGAAGACACAAATTATTTTTATAGAGTAGATTGGAATCATCATAAAAGTATCATGTTCCAAATTTCAAATCAATGTCATTTGTACTTTTCGAGCAAATTCGTTTATTGTCAGATCGCGAAATTGTGTCATTTTGTATGGGAGGGGGTAGAAGGGGTGGAGCGATTTGGCTCGTTCACGAACTTGACCTTACTTTTTTGTTAAAAACGACGTATACAAAATTTGAACTTTCTAGCTCAACGCGTTCTCAAGCTAGAGAGGACACGGACGGACAGACAGACGGACAGACGGACAGACAGACGGACGGACGGACGGACGGACGGACATCCGGTTTTGAGATTTTTGAGTGATTATATGAACTTCTGTATCATTCATTTTTTTCTCCGAGTCTTATTTCTTGGCGTTACAAACTTTGTGGCAAACTTATAATACTCTCAGATTTCATCTAGAGTATAAAAATCCGTCTGTCTGTACGCAGTACGCTCAGCGCACATTACTTCCCAAACCCTTACGGATCTCAGACGGACATCCATTTTCGGGGGTATAAGGGTTATAGTGGTGGCGGGGGGGGTGCGGGCGGAGGCGGGAGGATGCGGGCGGTGGCGGAGGGAGGCGGCGGAGCGCTAAAACCGAAAACTAAGAACTGGAATATCTCAACCATGGCTCTAGCTAGGAAGCTGAAAATCACCATATACACATACTCAAAAAAGTCTGCGTACATCTCAATAGTAAATTCTGAATGATGTTGGAATCGTACGAATCAATAATGTGATCTTGATTTAATCATTTCGATAAAAAAGCCTAAACTGCAAGAAATGTATTGAAGCAGGTTTGATTAAAAAAATCCCAAAATTAACGAAGATATGGTAATTTCAATACTTGGAAGTCTGGGGGCGGACCCAAAAAAGTCTGCGTACATATCACAAAATTTGGGGATTCCCCGAAATGTGCAGTGATTATGCGTACATTTTTTCATTGATACGCGTAACGATACATTGGAAAATTGTTGGAGAGTTTTGCTTGAATTAAAGACTATTTTTTAATTTGGAAGGTAAAAATAAGGAAATCAGTGTTAGTGAGCGTAAAAGGATAGTAAAATTGTGTGAAAACGGGAAAAAATTTTTCGTGAAATCGCAAAATTAGTTAGAAGAACCCACTCCTCGGTACAAAGGATTGTTGCTAATTACAAAGAAACCGGTTTGATTATTTCACGGCATCGATCAGGATGTCCTCCTAAACTTACAGCACGTGAACGTCGGAGTATTATTAATACTGTTTTTTTTTTTTGAAGACCCGAACACAATCTAGGGGCCACCCTTTTATGCAATGCACAGCTGTGTCGGTGAAGGAATTGGAGAGAAAGATTAAATTGGATCAATTTAATTTAGGTGGAGAAAGACGGAAGTGACGGTGTACATTCCTCTTGAAGCTCTGGATGTTGTATTCATTGGGAAACACTTTGGCTGGTAATGAGTTCCAAAGTCTTGACGTTCGGGAAATGAATGACTGCCTATATTTAACTGTACGAGAAGGCAAGGGCTTAACACTGAACTCGTGTGCGCGTTCAGCTTGACGAGTATCTCGGGGAAAATTATAGAGTGGGGGTATTAGTGTGCTTAGTTCCGCACTGCATTTACCATGGAAGTAGCGATAGTAAATGCTGAGTACTCCGACATTTCTGCGATGGTCGAGAGAATCGATAGAAGACGTGATGTTCTTGTCTCCAATCAGTCGGAATGCATGTTTTTGAATACGGTCAAGCAACACGAGGTATGATTTGGGTGCCCCAGCTCAAATATGCGAATTGTACTCTAAACGTGGTCTAATGTATGCCTTATAGATGGTTGCGAGGTCGTTCGGCGTGAAATATTTTTTGCACTTTCGGAGAACACCCAAACGTTTAGAAGCGTCGAGGGTAACATCAAGAATGTGCTGGACCCAATTCAGGTGATCGTTAATTTTAACGCCAAGAAGTGTGAAGTTATCCGAGGTGCGAAGTTGTGCGCCACCAAAGGTCACACATTGAGGTAACACTGGGACATCACGTTTGAGGGATAGATGACAGGTCTGTGTCTTGGAGGCGTTGAACTCTACTCTATTTTTCCTGCCCCATTCCAGGATTAAGCAGAGGTCCCAGTTCAGCGAACTGAATAGCTCCCTGCGATTTGAAGCAATAGAATACTTGTGTGATTCCGCAGCAGAGTTAAATTCATAGGTGCTATCTAAAGTACTGTCATCCGCAAGAACTATGGATTGGATTGAGAGTGCACGACAGAAGGTCGTTGATGAAAACTAAGAAAAGAGTTGGAAATAAAACAGAGCCTTGAGGGACGCGGGAATCTACTGGGAAAGAGGAAGAAGTAACGCCATCTGGTACTACTCGTACAGTGCGTTCAGAAAGGAAACTCTCAATTCATTGAACAAGAGTAGCATTAAGACCTATAGCCCTAAGCTTAACTATGAGACATTCATGCCAAACTCTGTCAAAAGCTTTTGCAATGTCAAGTGCAAGAACTTGACCTTCACCGTGTTTATGTATGCACGAGTTCCAACGTTCTGTTAAGTAGACCAAAAGATCTCCCGTCCACCTTTCAGAACGGAACCCATACTGACGATCATGAATTAGCTGTTTATCCTCGAGATATTCAACAATTTTGCGATTGACAGCAGTTTCCATTACTTTCGAGAGCACTGAAGTAATGGCTATTGGGCGGTAGTTTGCGGGGTTCGCTTTGTTTCCTTTCTTTGGGATTGGCTGAGCATTCGCAACTTTCCACAAACGTGAAAAGCATCCAGAAGAGTAGGAAAGATAAAAAATATTGCGAAGAGGTTTAGCTAAAGAAGAGGAACACATTTTAAGGGTAATGCGGGGAATACCATCCGGACCAGCGGATTTGTGAATATTGAGCTCCTGAAGGATCCTAGAAATAAGTCTCGTGCGAAAATGCAATTCACGTAGTGAGAAACTCGAATCACTTAGAGAGGGGGCGATAGGTTTGAAGGTGGAAGGCGTGAGTTTCAAGCGAAATTTGCTGCTAGTAAGTTAGCTTTTTCGACAGGATCAATAACGGTACGGTCGCCATCAACAAGAGGTGTGTTTCAGATGAGGATCTGAAATTATGAAACAAAGAAGAAAAGCAAAAAAAGTTCGTTTAAAAAGTTTGATTTATTCACCGCTGTGGTTCGACAAAGAGTGACGAAAAAAACTAAACGAACAATTTTTCCTTTTGAAATTAACGTTTCTTTATGTGCCAAATTTCTCCGCTAGGTCTGCCGCAATAGTTCGTCGGCCACATAACAAATGATTGCGGCCGGAGAATGATCGGGAACGGAACGCAGCATCATATGATCGCAATCATATGTTCCGGATGACAGTTCGCAGCTGTCATGTTGCCGTGCACAAATAATAAGTCTCGAATTTATCGGGCGGCCGCGCAGGCCGAGATGCCGGCGCCCAAGGAGGGCGAGCTGCGGTAGAACGGGCCCAATGGCGTCGCTGCTGGTGAGTGCAACAAGGTGGTATAGAAGAAGAAATGAAATTGTTATTGACCGTTGTGAGGAATGACCAGTAAGATCTCGAGCCTTTAGAGCACTGAAGGATTTTCCGTCGAAGTTTTTGGTCATACTCAAATTTAACACGATTGAGGATGGATTTGCAGGCATTTCTTGACGCACTGAAGAGTTAAAAAAATCCCCAATTAACGGCGTTCTAAATTGTGCAGGACATAAAACAGAAATATAATAAAACAATATGCGATGAAACAGTGCGCATAATTCTCAGGAAAGGCGATTACCATGGTCGAGTCGCACGTAAAAAGCCGTTCATATCGGAACGAAATCGTCGAAAGAGAATGGAACTCACCAAAACTTATGTAACTATGCCAAAAGAATTTTGGGAAAGCGTTCTTTTTTCGGACGAAAGTAAGTTTTGTATATTTGGGATAGAAGGACGCAAATTAGTATGGAGAAAATGCTCGACAGAATTCAATAAAGAAAATTTGATTCCCACTGTGAGGCATGCTGGCGGCGGTGTGATGGATTGGGGGTGTATGGCAGGCAGTGGAGTGGGCACCTAGTTTTCATAGAATCTACAATGGATAAATACGGGTACCTTAATATTTTAAAATAAACAGCCAACAAGTCGGGCGAAACTTTATTATTTTTGGGACAAAATGCGCATGCGTAGAAAGTCAATATGCAGGTTAGAGTGACTAAGTGAAAGGAGCTTCTTGGGCAGGGCAGTTCTCAATTTAACACTTTCCGGAAACGTTCAAAAGCTCCATATTTCATTCGTTTATTTATGCAAGTTTGAGTTTTCATGAAGAGAGGGGGGTGGGTGGTAGTAAGGGTGGGTGGATGTTAATAGTTTTTTAATTGATTGCTTGAACCAAATCCAATATTCTTTGTGTAGAAAGTCAGTTTCATAAATGAAGTGCATAGAATTTTCATTGGATTCGGTGTATTTTAAATTCATGAAACCAAACATTTGTATGGGAGGGGGTAGAGGAGGTAAGGGCATCGTAAAATTTGTGACGCAGTTTTATTTCTTTTCTCTTCTAAGGTGCTTGTACAAAATTTCAAGTTTGTAGCTTTTAATTTGTTAGTTATTAGTTGATTTAATGAAATTGGTCGAAATCATACTTTTGTGTGGGAAGGAGTAGACCGGCAAGTGCGATCTCAAAACTTTTAACGTCATTTTATTTCAACTATTTTTGTAAGTTCTTGTGCAAAATTTCAAATTAAATTTAATAGTTAGGTGATAATTGATTTCTTAAAAATGGTCGAAAAAATAATTTTGTATGGGAGGGGGTAGAAGTTTTAAAAATATTCGACCAGTTAATATTTCGAAGAGTTTTTTTTAAATGCATTTCGCAAATTTTCAAGTTTTTACCTAAAAATTTCAATCAAAAATTTGCAGTTTATGTGTTTTTATCATTGCACATGAAACACTTTGTGCACGTTAGACAACCACTTCGGTGCATAACAATTTTGGAACAAATTATTACTTTTTTTCTGTGTACATTAAATAGATGTGTCGACGTGCAAAATTTAAACTTTGTATCTCTTACCAGAGCCATAAAAAAATCACTCAAAATTTTCACTATTTTCGCTTTCCACCTCCCTCCCCTTACACCCCCCAAACTTAAATTTTTTACCAAAACTAAAAACTATATAGCTCTACAATCTGACAAATTTTTGATTTGATATCTGTACTCAATTTTGAGGTTTGGTGATTTGTAGTTTTAGAAAGTGCGCCATTTTTGAAATGCTCCCCATTTCCCCCCACTACTGTTATGCCCATATGTTATATTTTTTTCATATGTCGCTAGTAAAGCATATACATTTTAAGTTTCAAGTACATACATAGCTCAAGAGACAGTCGAGATATTAATTTTTAAGTGTTTTTCTTTGCATCCCCCCTGACCCTGCCTCTTACAATAATTAGCTTCTATCTAAACTGATTCTAATAGATTCATATGCCATCTTAATGGTTTAAAAATATCAATTTTTTATGGGAAGTAATTTCGAAGACATAATGATTTGCAAAAAAAAAATTCGGCCGACAATTGGTTCTTAGCCCCCCCTTTTCGCAACCCAATGGATAAAAAAATTCAATTAAATTCAATTATTTTTCGGTTTAAGCGCTCGCTTGCCTCCCCTTGAACCCGTACACCCCTCAAAATGGGTATCCGCCTGAGATCCGCAACTACTTACAATCCCTCCGAAAATGAACTGTCTATCTTAAAGAGTTTGGGAGTTAATGTGCGCTGAGCGTACACGTCGGCGTACGGCGGACGGCGTACAGACAGACGGATTTTTTTTTTTGCATTTTTAGGCTATTTTAGTCATGAAACGCAAAAAAAAAATTTCAGGGTAGCAAATTTTTTTTTCCCAAGTCGATCACAATACTTTATTATTAAAATAATAAAGTAAAATAATGTTAAGCAAAGTGCTGAGAAATTGCGGCTGGGGAACGCATTTTACTTTCAGCACGATACTGCTGAAATAAATAGGCTTTGGTTGGCCTACAACGTCCCAAAGCTCTTAGGTACACCAGATGTAAGCCCAATTGAACATTTGTGTGATTTACTTGAAAGAAAAATTCGACAGCATGACATAACAAATAGTCATAAAAAATGTTATTTTGAATGAGTGGAACAAAATAACGGCCGAAGTAACATTAAAGCTTGTTCACTCCATGTAAAATAGGCTAAAGGAAGTCCTTTATACGAAAGGCTATGCTACTAGATATTAAGGTTCTTAGCCTGATAAGCTAATATAGTGAATTTCAAATAAAAAGAAAAAATTTTTTCAGGTGTACGCAGACTTTTTTGGATGAATTTTGATGACTTCTTGGAAGAAACTTTTATTTTGGTTATTCTAAACAGCGAACGATTACTCAGTTATATATTTACCTACCATATAGTTTAATGATAGTAATAAACAAAAATTTTTAAGTTATAAGCAAATGGCAAAGGTTTTTATATTGATATGTTTGCTGAGTGTACGCAGACTTTTTTGAGTATGTGTATGTAGAGGGGATTGTGGGACAAACTTTAAGAATAATTTAATTTTTATATCCATTGGCGTCCGAAAAGGGGGGAGGGAGGGGGCGCTAAAAACAAAATTACTTACCATAAAAAATGCATATTTTGGGACCATTAAGGTGGCATATAGATCCACCAAAACCAACTTAAAAAGAGGCTGTTTATTGTAAGGGGGAGGATCAGGGGGAAGAGGTGCAAAGAAAAACACTGAAAAATGAATATCTCGACCATCTCGTAACCTATGTAATTGAAACTTGGAACACATATTAAGCTGTACTAAAGAAATATGAAAAAATATAATATTTGGACATTTTATTTTTTACAGAATGACCTGTGTTATAGGCAATTTCAGCCTTTATGTGCAATGCACAAACAAAGTCATGGAGGGAAGGAATGGGATTAGGAAGGTAGGGGAAGAGGAGTGAGAACGACCGCAACGAGTGGAGAAGCTGATTTATATTTTTCAATTGTACTGGCTGCTACTGACAAATATTTGCAGATGTTATGGGGGATTGAATGATAGAAAGCGAACAGAAACCATCTACTAAGTATCTAGGTCTTCTTGAAGTGGAAATACACCGTTTGCTCATTTTATTTCGAATAATTTTTCATCACCAGTAGCAATTGAAAAATTCGCGCTTAAAAAAATTCCTGTCTGGAGTGGGAATCGAACCCTTGTCATCTTTTTCTTTTTCCTTCGTTTACTTATGTTTTCATGATTATCTTCTTCCACGTTCCTTCCCATCTTCCCACTGCGAGCAACCAAACCATTCATCGAAAAGTTTCCCCGCCAGCACGAATTTACTTGACAAAGGGTACTTCCGCTCATTGCTGAGAGTATAGGTAAATATCTTACGACTCTCTTGCTTTCAAATTAATGCAAAACTGACTGAAATTGAAATAGTCTGTCGGTATAAACGGGGCCTTAACGGCTTCGAATTTTGGAAAAATCTGTAAAAGAAGGCAGAATATTAGTTGCGCTCCTCTAATCCAAAACCTTCTCTATCCGAAGCAATTTAGCTCCATTGCAACAAGGTATGGAAACATGTATGAAACGACTTTATTGAAAGATGTTTCCAAAATGTTATCAAAAGATATAAATAAGGCTGGGCTCTTTCTTGATGACTGTCACATATTCTTTAGGTGCATCTCCAGACGGTATAAATGAAGAATTTATCGTGGAAATAAAATGTCCCTATTCCGCTCGCGGTATTTCAGTTCCCGATGCTTTTGCCCAAAAAAAGGTAAAGCATTTAAAAATTATGAATGGAGAAATAATAATAAATAGAAATAGCGACTGGTTTTATCAAATCCAAGGTCAACTACATGTTTGCAAGAAAGAATTGTGTATTTTAGGAGTGTGGACTGGAGACGAAATTCCAATTCATATTATATACATAAAACGAGAGGATATTTTTTTCAAAGAAAAAATGGAAAACCAACTCTCCAAGTTTTATTTCGACTACATAGTTCCCGAATTGCTTGACCCCAGATTTACAAGAGGTCAGGAAATAAGAAATCCACCGTACGTCATAGCGGCAATAAAGCGAAAAAATACAAGAGATCTAAATTAATACTTACAAATATTTATTTTTTTATATTTTATAAAACTTGTTACAATTCATAATTATTTTCTCATTATTTGCATAGATATGTATTGCCTTTTAAGAAATTATTTATTCAATTTATTTATGATTAATTAATTCATTAGTGATTTCATATTATTTGAAGTATATTTATTTTCTAGCGCAATCTGTTTAAATTAATTTATATTATAATTGTGTATGCTTTGTATAAAGCATTTTGATAGCAACTCTAGTTTGATGTGAAAAAATTAGTTCAGTGCAGTCAGCCCTTCCACTACTCCCATTAGAAAATTTCCTGAAGTTACGACAATTTATATTTTATCTAAAGTATCTTATGATCGAACTTTGTGCGCATTCGTTGTCCGGTTGTGTTTTTTTTTAATTTCAGGCTTTATTCATGAAACGCAAAAAAAAACCAAATTTGAGGGTGGTCATTTTGTTCCTTTGATTCTACAATATATCACCTATATACCTAAATAATAAATGCTGGGTTATGAACAGATGATCATAGGAATTTGTTGTTGCTCTATTTCAAACTAGCAGGTAAGTTCATGAAAAATTCAAAGCACACGAAATAGTTTCAGGATTTGTCCATCTCTTTCTTTTTTCTTCGTTTACTTATGTTTTCATGATTATCTTCTTACACGTTCCTTCCCATCTTCCCGCTGCGAAGCAACCAAACCATTCATCGAAAAGTTTCCCCGCCCGCACAAATTTACTTGACAAGGGGTACGAACAAGTCTTCCGCTCATTGCTGAGAGTAAATATTTTACGACTCTCTTGCTTTGAAATTAATGCAAAACTGACTGAAATTGAAATATTCTGCCGGTATACACGGGGCCTTAACGTGCACAAAGTGTTTCATGTGCAATGTAAAAACATAGCAGGGCTACCATTGCGCGTAAAGCGCAATCTTAAGATCCTTAAGATACTCTAGATGAAATAGAATTTTTTGTGATCCCAAGAAATTTTGTATGGTGTAAGTGTTAGAAGGGGTGATAGGATTGAACTAATTTTTTACCAATCATGCTAAGTAGCTATAAAAATGTTTTATACAAACTGCTAACTCCAAAAATCGAATAGGAGCTGAGAATATTAGTGTGTTAGATTTAGTGAAAATGTACAGTTTGTATGGGAGGTGGTAGAAACAGTGGGGGGATTTTAATGATTTTTTCAAAAATAACTAAGAATATCATAAAATTGACATCTCTTAAATTTTAGACCAGTAACATTCATAGTTTTCAAGAAAATAGATTTTTTGTGAAGTTGTAAAACAGTGTCATATTGTATGGGAGGGGGTAGAAGCAGTAAGGCTAATCAAATATTTTTTTCTGATCTTAGTGATAATGCTAAACAAGTATTTATCACAAAATGTGAGCTCGATAAATGTTATATGTTCTGAGAAAATCGGCTTAGAGCATTTCATGAAAAAGTGTAGTTTGTATGGGAGGGGTTGGAAGGAGAGGGAGGACGTAAATAATTTTTATACTGTATATTGAAATCATTATAAAAGTAATACATCCGAAATTCAGACTAATAGCTTTTATACTTTTCGAGCAAATCCATTTATAGTCGAATTGCGAAATTGTGCCATTTTGTATGGGAGGGGGTAGAAGGGGTGAAGGTAATCGTCTAATTTTTTTTAGCCATACTCACAATTTCAAATAAATATTTAGTGCACAATTTGAGCTTGCTAAATTTTATACGTACTGAGTAAATTGGCTTAGAGTAATTCATGACAAGTACAGTTTGTATGGGAGGTGGTAGAAGGAGGGGGGGGACACGCATAATTTTTATACGGTACATTGATATTATCATAAAAGTAATATATTCCAAATTTCAGGCCAATAGCTTTTATACTTTTCGAGCAAATCCGTTTATTGTCAAATTGCGCATTTGTGTCATTTTGTATGGGAGGGGGTAGAAGGGGTGAAGCGATTTGGCCCGTTCACGAACTTGATCTTACTTTTTTTCTAAAAATGACACACAAAAATTTTTAGCACTATAGCTCAAAGCTTTCGAGAGTTATGCTGTAGACAGACACACAGACAGACAGACAGACAGACAGACAGACAGACAGACAGACAGACAGACAGACAGACAGACAGACGGTCACTCGGAATCAAGGTTTTTGAGTGACAAAATATTTCTGTACCCTTGGCGGCTCTGTGCGAGCGTTATTTCTTAGCGTTACAAACGGTAAGGCAAACACAATATACTCTCAGATTTCATCTAGAGTATAAAAATACAAAAACTGAAAATTTTTAAATGAAATTTTTAGGTAAGAACTTGAAAATTTGCAAAATACATTTAAAAAACTCCCTAAAAGTATAAAATAGTAACTGGTTGAATAATTTCAAAACTTCTTCTGCCATAGAAAATTATTTTTTCGACCATTTTTAAGAAATCAAATATCACCTAACTATAAAAGCTATCAATTTGAAATTTTGCACAAAAACTTTTGAAAATAATTAAAACGAAATTTCGTCAAAAGTTTTGTTTTATGATTTCTAATTTGAGATTATTTCATCAAATTTGTGCGCATTCAATCAAATTTGAGTGTATTGCATCAAATTTTGTCTTCATTTAATCAATATTGTGTGCACTTTATCAAATTTTTGTTCATTTAATCAATTTTGCGCTCATTCAATCAAATTTGTGTTCATTTAATCCAATTTGTGTGCATTTAATCAAATATGTATGCATTCAATCAATTTTGTGCTCATTCAATCAAGTTTTTGTGAATTCAATCAAATTTTTGTTCATTTTATCAATTTTGTGTTCATTTAAATTTGAGGGCATTTAATCCATTTTGTGCTCATTCAATAGAATTTGTGTTTATTTAAACAGATTTTTAGTCATTTATTCAAATTTGTGTTCCTTCAATCAAATATGTGTGTGTGGCAGCACTAATAGCATAGACAAAACTTTTATACAATTCTTGTACTGACATATGTATGTATGTATAACAAAAACGTCATGTCATTCCTTCTTCTTGACGTGACAGCCGAGACAATCAAACGTGCTTCAATTCGATCCACAATAAATTCGCAACTAAAATAATATCGACTAACCCATACCCGATAACTGGGGGGGAAGGTAAAGGTCTTCAATGGAGACTATTTAACATCTTAAGTCACCTTGATTATGCTGATGACGTGTGTTTGCTTGCACATAACCGTTCGGACTTAGAGTCAAATGTTCGCTCGTTGCATTCTAAATGCAAAGAGGCGGGACTGAAAAAAAATGTGCGTAAAACCAAGTACATGCACATGGGTTCGAACGCAAGCACACCGATTGTTCTTAATGGACAGGATGTGGAAGAGGTGCAAGATTTTTTCTATCTCGGAAGCATTGTCAGCATGGATGGCGGAGCCGAAAAGGATGTTGAGGCTCGGCTAAATAAAGCTCGTCAGGCCTTCGGTATCCTTTCCCCTTTCTGGAGGTTAAGAGAGATCTCCCTTCGCACGAAGCTGCGAGTTTTTGACGCATGCGTCAAATCCGTGTTGTTATATGGTTGTACTACGTGGAATGTGACCGTTCGACTTACCAAGAAACTACAGACTTTCGTAAACCAATGCCTCCGGCGCATTTTAGGAATATTCTTGCCAGAAGTAATCTCCAACGATGAACCTTGGAGTACAACTCGCCAGACTAAAATAGGTATTGAGATTCAACGGCGAAAGTGGCAGTGGATCGGTCATACTTTGAGGAAACCAGAGCGAAACATCGCAAAACAGGCTCTGGATTATAACTCTCAAGGAATACGTCGGGTTGGTCGACCATGTAACACATGGAAGCGAGCAGTTGAGCAGGAGGCCAGAGGAATAAAAAAAGTCCTGGCAACAGCTTAAAGCCGATGCTTAGGATCGAGCCTTGTGGAAGAGAGTTGTTTCTGTCCTATGCCCCTATAGGGGGTCTTAACAGGAATTTGATTGATTTTGATTGATTGATACCCGATAACAGGTGACCTCGACGTTCAACTTGATCACCGACGTGTGCCGTCTCGACGTCCAACTTGATCACCGACGTGTGCCGTCCTGACATCCAAATTGATCACCGACTTGAACCGCCCCGACGTGCGCCGTGCCGACGTCAAATATATTCTTTTCGTTTGCTTCCAAACTGCAAAAAGTGCGAAAAACTAAAAAAAGGAAATTGGAACACCATTCAATTTGATCACCGAGAAGCACCGTGCCAACGTCAACTATTCCGTTTGCTCCCGAAGAGTAACGCAAACGTAAAAATTAGACGCCATTCAACTTATACATGGCTGGATCGTGTAAAGGCAACAAAAGAATAGCAGCACGCCGTAATTTACAACAAGCCAGATTCATCATCATCATCAATGGCGCGACAGCCCAAATCGGGCCCTGGCCTCCTGAAGTCGTCGCCTCCAATCGTCTCGATCCAAAGACCGCGTCCTCCAGCTGCTAATTTTTAGAATGGCTTTGCTGTCTTCATCAACCGAGTCTTCCCATCGCTTGCGTGTTTTGCCTACTGGCCGGTTACCACTCGCTTTGCCTTTAAGAGCACGTTTGGGGATTCTTCTGTCTTCCATTCGCTCTACATGGCCAGCCCACTGCAGTTTACGTAACTTGATGAACGTTGAAGCTTCTGGCTCGTCGTAGAGTTGATACAACTCATGGTTGTATCTTATTCGCCATTCCGTTCCTTCCTTCACAGGTCCCAAAATTCTTCGGAGGACCTTTCTTTCGAATGCGTTAACTGCTTTTTCGGAAGTTCGAGTTAATGTCCACGTCTCGCTGCCATAACAGAGCACAGGTCGTATAATAGTTTTATAAATCCGCAGCTTATTGTTCCTGTGCACTTTCTTGGATTTCATTATTGGAAGTACCGAATAATACGTCTTATTTGCTAGTATTATCCGTCGTTTGATTTCTTCTGTTTCATTACCGTCCTTTGCTAGATTAGCCCCAAGATATATGAAGTTGTCCACACTCTCCAAATTATATTCCGCAATTGTTATGTTTTGTCTGATTGGCGTTCTCCTTCTTGTTTGCGTCATTACTTTTGTTTTGCTTTCATTAATGCGCAACCCGACTTCTTTTGCGGCGGAGTCAAGATTGACAAATACCTCCTTAGCACTAGGGAAGGATCTTGCTAGGATGTTAATGTCGTCAGCGTATGCTACTAGTTGGGTGGACTTGAATGGTAGTGTCCCGTTGGTGTCGACTGGGATTTTTCGGACGACATACTCTAGTGCCAAGTTGAAAAGCATAGGAGCTAGACCATCTCCCTGCTTTAAACCACATTCCGTTCGAAAGCTGGTTGTGGAATCGGTTTGTATTCTCACTTGGGATTCAGTGTTCGTCATTGTGAGTCTTGTTAGTCGGACTAGTTTTGGAGGAATTCCAAAGTCAAGCATGATTTGGTACAGTACGCTCCTGTCGATACTGTCGTATGCTTGTTTAAAATCTACGAAGATTTGGTGCACGTCTGTGTTATATTCCCAGCATTTCTCAAGCACCTGCTTCACCGAGAATATCTGGTCTGTTGTAGATCGTCCGGTTCTGAATCCGCCTTGGTATTCGCCAATTATTTGATTAGTATAGGGCTTAAGACGACGTTCAATAATTTTTGTCAGTATTTTATAGGACGTACACAACAATGATATACCTCTGTAGTTCTCACAGCAGAGTTTGTCTCCTTTCTTGTAAATTGGACATATAATGCTTTTTCGCCACAAGCCAGATTAGTACCCGCTAAATTCATCATCATCACAACATGTAGGCAACGGATCGCAAAAGAAAAAAAAACATAGGTTAGGTTATTTTTATTTCTTTTATTTTTGTCTTCTTAAAATTAAATTTTTGCCACTTTAACATTGTTTCGGATATCACAACATATCAAATCAAATCATTTTTTTTTCCTCTTCTTATTTCCATAAAGTTAACCTAAGAACATACAAACCATGAACGTTGAAACAAAATGGACCCAAGCACAAAAACTCAACAACTGTTTTTGTGCTTGGGTCCATTTTGCATGCCCCTTTTCAAGTAGATACTTTGTAAATACCTCCCTTTTGGAGTAGCGACCCGGACCTTTGGCTTATACAAATAGAAAATCAGTTTCGCATAAAGGGCATTACCTCCTCAAACACCAAATATCAACATCTGGTAGCTTGCATACCACAAGGAACCATGAGAATGGTGAGCAACATCTTACGAAACCTGCCGCAAGATGATAAATATAATATATTAAAAACGGCTATTCTTTCACGAACCACAGACTCCGAAGAATTCAAGCTTGCATAGCGATTTTAGAAGAGAACACAACCAATGATAAATTATTAGCAGTAGCCGATAAAATTTTTGACACTACCAGACAATCTCATATACATGGAGTACAATATTCTCGTGCTATTAAGCCTTTTAATGGAAACTACATATTTGCCGATATCAATAGTAAACTACACCAATTGACGCAAAAAATTTCTCAGCTAGAGAACACATCTAGATCGCGACACCGCAATCCTAGTATTCGGTCACTCTGTAATCCATCGCACAATCACAGATCCGCGTCTTCAAATAGTAGCAAAAGATGTTGGTATCACAAAAGATTTGATGTCGATGCACGAAAATGCATTCCACCTTGCCATAGAACCATATCTTAAACGCTTAACGTGAACATTCCGACAGAAGCCACGAGTTCACGTCTGTCTTTAGCAGTCACGGATTGTTTTTGTGACGACAATCATTAACGCCCCCGAAGGTAGCAGTTTATACCAAATGCAAGTTTGACATTCATACTGCTGGTGCGAAACCTATCTAAATCTCTGCCAGTCTGTCGGTGATGGCACCGGGCTGGAGAACGCAACTCCACGTCGAGCTGCGAGGAACTCTGCCCGCGATATGGGGTACCACAACCACCACGTGTTCCATTAAGTGGACCTCAACCATTGCCGGGGGTGGAAGCAACCTTCCATGGGCTCCCCGACTCCCGTAGAAAAAACATATAACATGTAGGGGACGGACAAGACGACACAACACCATGTAGTTAAACAATTAAGCCACCGTACCCTGACCTGCTTCCGCCCTTCTTCTTCTAAACGCCTCCCCTGTGAAAACACATAGGCGCACGAAACTTTCTCTGCTGGCGAGGCACCTCCCTACGTCCAGCCCCGCCCCATCAACCACAACACCCGTAACTTCCAGCTGTCTAAGATCTGCATATCTTGGACATTCGGCCAAGATATGCAGCCAGCTTTCTACCGGTGCACCACACACACATCCACTCGTTTCCGATTTGCCCACCCTGAATAGGAATTCATTGAGGCTGCCATGGCCCGTCAAGAGATAACCCAGACTCTGATAAAAGTCAAAGTCCCGGTTATTCCCCGCAAAGTTTGCGGTCGCAATAAATTTATGCGTTACCCTTCCCTTGTCAGTACCGTCCCATCTGGCTTGCCACACTACAGTTTTTAAGTTCGAGGAGCTCTTTGCATTTGCGAAGGTTCCTCTCCCTAACCTCATCCGAAGTCAACCAATCGTTAACCAGCGATGGGAGTCTCTTCCGGATCTTGTAGATGATAGCACGTCGCTTCACCTCCAAGTCCAATGGCAGAGCACCCATGAGTACCTGCATGGCCGTGGTGGAAACCGTACGGCATACAGGCATGCATGCACTCAAGACTACTCTTTGCACGAGTTAATTGAGTTGGTGCCTTCACCAATCGCCAATGTTCCATACCATACCGCAGATCCATACGTTGCACAAGCAACGAACAAACCGTCGTATATGGTACGAACAGATCGCCTGGAAAGACCCCACTCACAACGCAGAACCCTGCGAATCTGGTTAACACTAGTGAGGAGACGCCCCCTGAGCTCTCGCAGGTGAAGCTTGAATCCCAACCGCTCAAAAACCTTAATGTTCAGGTATTTGACTTCCATCTCATATCTGAGCCCTCTACCCTCCAGCTTTATCGAGGGATGACGATTTTGTGACAATGAGCCCTTCAGCATCATAGTCACCGTCTTATCCCTCGATATTGCCACTCCAACCTTCAGACCCATTCCCGAACGGTTGACATCAAAGCCTCACCCTTACACTCAAGCTCAATTCTGGAGTTTCCCTCCACCAATATCAGCAGATCATCAGCGTATGCCGCGAAACTGCATGAATCGGTGAGCTGCACCAACAGGTCATCCATCATTAGATTCCAAATGAATGGACCACTGATGGAGCCCTGCGGACAGCCACGCTCCACTACCTTCCATACAGTGTCGCGGAGACCCCTCACATACGCTGTTCTGTCAGAAAAAAGCTCCTCCACAGGTCCATTTCCCGACAGTCACGGGATCGAAGCTTGTCAATCACCACGTCCCAACTTAAATAGTCAAATGCGCCCTTGAAATCTACAAAGATTCCAAGGGCGTACTTGCTATCACTCAGAGTGACGCAGTTTTTCACGTGCATCCACGCATCCTCCGTACTTTTCCCGGCACGGAAGCCGAACTGCCATGCAGACGCCAAATGGTTAGTTTTTTCCTCAAGTCTCCGAACCATAATCCTCTCCAGGACCTTGCCAAGGACCAGGAGAAGAGAAATGCCTCTGTGAGACCGAGGATTACTCCTAACCTTATTTTGTAACTTAAGGAGGACGACCACACGCGCAATCTTCCAACCTATAGGAAAAACACGATCCTTAAAGCATCGGCTGAAAACGCAAGTTACGTACTCAGGAATGGCACGCCAGATGCTTTTACACATCTCACCTGTCATTCCTTCGACCCCAGGTGCCCTCCCGGATCTGACCCTGCTGAAACTTACGCCAATCTCTTCGGGTTCAAGTTGAGGGGTCCCTCCTTCAGCCATTACCCGATCATGGCGAGCTTCTCTCAGCTCAGGCTCCGGAAAGAATTCATCCAATAGTACTATTACACACTCATTCCATGTTGACATAATGTTACCTCCAACATTAATGCCACACATTTCAGGCTCAGATCGCTTTCCCCTGCAGAACTTGTAGACTTGACCCCAGGGATCACGAGAATTCGCTCGGACAAAGCGCTTCCAATCGTACTCCTTGGATGACGTAATCAACGCACGATACTCGTACTTGCCTCGTTGGTGTTCGAGTTTAAGCTGGGGCGCATTAGATTGGCCCCTCGAACGGGCTCTTTGAAATTTCTTCCTCAGAGACTGGACTCAGGCTCGCTTCCTCGCCAGATCTGCGTTCCACCACTTGACATGCTTCGGATTTTCCTTACGGATTCTCCGAAACAAGCCATCATTAACTCGCACCATCCACTTTTGGATAGTCAAAATTTGACTATCCAAGTCGAGCAGCGCGAAGTCGCTTAAAGGCATCCCATTCGCCTCAGCCCTCAGGCGTTCACCGTGGGCCTCCCAAAAACACCCCTTGGTACGCCACGCGACCTCGCGTGGGGGATCGCCTTCACACATAGCCGAGTCGTAAGAAAAATTTACGACCACTAGGCTGTGATCGCTAGTCCTCATCCCGCACTGATGCTCCACCGAGACTCAAAGACCATCGCTTTGCGATTGGCCAAAGTCTTGTCAATGTCGGTCACCCCCCTGGGTCCGCCAAACGTGTAAGATTCACTCGGCTCGTTCATGACATACATATCATTCGCAAGGATCCAATCGACAAGGTCCACTCCACGACACAGTCCACGATGGCTCAAATTTGTGTTCATTTAATCAAATTTGTGTTCATTCACTCAAATTTGTGGTCATTCAATCAAATCGTGTTCATTCAATTAAATTTGAGTGCATTTAATTAATTCATCAAACAAATTGGGGTTCATTTAATCAATTTGTGTGCATTCAATCAAATTTGATTGCTAGTAAGCAAATATGTTTTCATTTTGTCAAATTTATGTGAATGAACAAAATTAATTTGAGCAAATGCAGTCAATTTTGAGTTCACTCAATCAAATTTGTGTCCATTTAATCAAATTTGTGTTCATGCAATCAAATCTGTGAGCATTTAATAAAATTTGAGTGAATTTAATCAAATTTGTGTGCATTTGATCAAATTTGTGGGCATATAATGGGATTATGTCCTACCGTTAGTGCACCATACCACGTAGCTACGAACCAAGGTTTGGTAAGAGATTAGGCCGGTTAACTTAATTCATACCAGTGTTCTGTTTCGAAGTGAGTCTTAAGTGTTCCTGAGTTTATTTTGGGCGCTTGCTCACGAAATGGGCCTTATCTCGCTAGTTTTTGATGCCAATGGATAAAGAACAAAACTCTAAAGAGAACGCCGCAAGAATCGCAAGAAAATCTCAAAAATCTACGAAGTGATGGCGTTTTCAATTTTGCAGTACAGAAACGGTTATCAATTTTTGTTTCCTCCTATCCCCAATATTTTGTTTGTTAAAGTACTTGAAATGAATTTTTATGGTATCTAGTGGTTAAAATATCAAATGAAACCACTTTGAAGTTGATTTTAAGATTTGTAGATAACGTTTAGTGCAAAAAACACAAAACATGAAATTTTGACCTAATCTCATGTTTTGGTCTATGCTAAAAATTTTACCTTCGCAAAATAAATTCCCTTTTGTCAGCTTGCGTCACATTTTGACTGTTGAAGATGGTTTCTAGACTGAGCCAGAGTTCTTGAGTGCAAGGAATAGGCATTGGAATAGAAGCTGCTCTGATCGGCTTCATATGAGGCTTCAGTGTGCAGATATGGCTGTCGTAAGTAACTTTGTTGTGTAGGCAACTCTTATAATTGCTAGCAGTGAAATGTTGACCAGCACACTTCACGCATTTGGTTTCGGGATGGCACTAATTCTGATGTTGGCAGAGATGGCATTTCCCAACTCCAGTTCTACGCTTGGAGGTGTGGGTCCTAACTACGATACCACTGCATTTCCTGAGACCGAGTAGATGTTTATACTCTTGATGAAATCTGAGAGTATTATAAGTTTGTTCTAGGTTTGTAACGCTAAGAAATAAGGCGCGGAGAAAGAAATTAATGATACAGAATATTATCACACAAAAATCTCAGAACCGGACGTCCGTCTGTCTGTCTATCTGTCAGTCCGTCCGTCCGTCCGTTCGCTCTCTATCTTGAGAACACGTTGAGCTGGAACGTTCAAATTTCGCACACGTTTGTTTTTGACAAAAAAAGTAAGGTCAAGCTCGTAAACGGGCCATATCTTTCCACCCCTTCTACTCCATCTCAAACAAAATAAAACATTTTCGAGCTTTAACAGTAAACCGATTTTCTAAAAAAGTATAAAGGGTGTTGATCTGAAATTTGGAATATATTATTTTTATGCCAATTTCAATTTACGGTATAATAATTATTTCAATCCCCTTACTAACACCTCTCATATAAATTGCACTTTTTCATGAAATGCTCTAAACCAATTTACTCAGTGGGTATAAAATTTATCGAACTGAAATTGTGCACCTAATATTTAATTAGAATTATTAGTATGACAAAAAAATTAGACGATTAGCTTTACCCCTTCTACCCCGTCCCATACAACATGACACAATTTCGCAATTCAACAATAAGCGAATTTCATCGAAAGGAATTAAAGCTATTGATCTGAAATTCTGAATATATTACTTTTATGATGATTTCAATCTCATGTACAAAAACTATTTGAGTCCTTCCCTTCCTTTAGCCACCTCCCTCCTCTACAAACTGCACTTTTTCATGAAATACTCTAAGCAAATTTACTTAGAACTTATAAAATTTATCGGGCTCAAATTGTGCACTAAATTTAGAATTATTAGTAATACTAAGGAAAATGAGACGATTAACTTCACTCCTTCTACCTCCTCCAATACAATCTGACATAATTTTATATAAAAGCGATCTACGAGAAAAGTATGAATGCTACTGATTTGCAATTTAAAGCACATCAAAAGCATGAGATTTAAAGTTATTTCTGAAAATGTCATTAAGAACTCGCCCCTCCTTCTGACACCACCAATCTAATACACTAATTTTTTCAGTACCCATTTAACTTTTGAATCCTAAATTTTGTATAAACATTTTGATGGCAACTCTAGCGTGATGTGAAAAATTAGCTCGAATTCGTCACCTCTATACTACTTCCCCTACAAATTTCTTAAAATCAAAATTTCTCTTTCATCTAGAGTATCGCCCTATTGGGCTTCACGGCGAATCGTCGTCCTGTTATGTTTTCGTCTGTAGTCGATCTTAACTAAAATCAACGACATTGCAGTCTTATCGAGGGTCCGGTTCGAAAAAGACCGAAAAAGACCGACTTGACTTATGTGGTCTTCTTCAAACTCATCTTCCTAAATAGTCGCCAAAACCGCGCTCGCTGTACCACTTTTAGGTTAAGTTCCCTTTCCAGCGGATAACTGTTAAACTGCATTTTATTTCCCTCCATTAGGCGAAAAATTCCCCAAAATTCTGCGCTTCAGTTGGCTGCAATCGGATACCATCCAAACTAGATACTAGAAATATTACCGGAGTTTTGCCCTCAGACGCCTTAGGATGAATGCATTCCTCAGATAAACTGATATGGTCTTTCGATGAAGTTCTTTTGTGTTTCTACACAGCCCTTTCGGTACAGCACCAATCTATCATTTGCTCGATGAATGTAAGTGCGTGGCGTAAATAGGTCTGATACCTGATTTAAGGAGCAGCCCAAAGAAGAGCTAGCATCCTGGCTAACCCCCAGGCTCTTAAGCAAAATTTGGTTATGGCTGGATTTTTTAGATCAAACAGATTGCCGGATGCATTGCTCCAATTAAGCAAGCCCGCGACACAATTCGGACATCAATTCTGATTAAGATCGGCCTCCATGTCCATGTAATAAACACCCTAATGTACAAAATGTACAACAAAACTAGCAGAATTTCTCATTTCGCTTTAGCGAACCAGCCTCCGTGCAAGTTACGTTTTCACGTTACGATAAAATTAAAACTAATCGAATCTACTTTCGATTTCAATTGAAACATCGGTTGATTATTATAAAAACTTTATTTTATTATTTTTCACTTAACTTACGACTTAAACTTTACTTGTCGACTTCTCGTTATTAACAGAACCTCGAGCTAACATTCGCTCGGGCTTATATACCAATTCATTATCTCGGTAGCTTACTTAGGATAAGGATTGTTTGGTCTTCTCATGCTCTGATCGCATGCGGCGGTAGAGATCAAAGGTATTAAGTGCTATTTGGTTTTCTCATGCTCTGATCGCATGCGGCGGTAGTGATGAAAGGTGTTAAGTGTTATTTGGTGTTCTCATGCGGCAGTGATCAAAGATGTTAAGTGTTATTTGGTTTTCTCATGCGGCAGGAATCAAAGATGTTAAGTGTTATTTAGGATAACAAATCTCTATTTAAACAAAGAGTTTATTTTAGGTTTTACAATAATTTCGTGTGAAATAGGATGTGATATGGGATGTGAGTCACATATAACTTGCACGACCATAGTTCAAACTCAATATTTACTGTAATAATAAATTGTATTAACTAGATCCCTATTCCTTGCACATTTACATTTAGATAATAAATTAGAAACAACAAACTAAAATACATATCGCGAAATACGGAGTATTTACTAGCCCAATGAAAATCAATTAACAACCAAGTTGACAAGAATCAAGTCAACTGAATTCGAATATGTGTATGCCTGATAGACACACTCTCCTCGCTATTCACTATAAATAAATATGTCACATATGTTAACATGTTACCGCCATTTTCACTATCGACACATATCAATCTCATGTGTAATACACTCATTCGCTACGAGCATGAAAGGTGTAATAAAGTCACAGAGCTTCTGGGAAACTTTTCCCATATGGCATTACATCGGTTCGAATCGAATTACATCCTCGTTATCCTTTGTAAATATTGTCATTACGTAATCGATCTCATTTTATCACAGCACTATGAAAGTAAATTTATTTGCACGTTCGTGAAAAGTTCGTAATTAAATGTGGAAGTTGTTAGTATGCGACTAAATAGAGGACGAGAAGCAGAAGAAGAAGTTTTTGAATGAAGCTATATTTCGGTTTTGTAATTAGGCGAAGGTACTTCCCGAAAGGATTATTAAATACTCAAATGAAAATAGATGTGTATAGTAATTTTTCTCATTTACAGCATCATTCGCGAAGCTCTTGAGTTCTTTCAATTGGCTTCCTTTGAAATAATTACTCCTGTTGAAACGGATGAAAAATGAAAACTTCAGTATTCTATTGTGTACACTGCCGGTATTTTGCCATCATCATTTTTTCCAATCGAACTGTGATAGAAGATGATGGCTAGCTGCATTATCCTCGAGTCCGGCTCAATAATCCTTTCTTATAATTCTCTCATCTTCATCTTTCATCGATACTACTAAATTTCTACTTATTGATATAAGAATGCTTTGAGTGCTCAGCAGAAGCTTAAGGATTCCACTGAAATCGTGAAATTGTGCGATTATGAGGATCGAGGAATGCAGGAAACTGGACAAAACCCAGCAGATGGGACTTATGGCGAGTAGGGTGCAGTTGCTATAGCGACGATGCAAAAGGGTGGATGCCAAATCGTTCACACAATATCAAGAACATTTCGATTTCCTCTCAGTTTTCTGCTGACTCGGGTGCTCTTGAGGTTCGATATGGCCATAGTAAACTGCAGTCATCATAATTGCTGTGGTGGTCGCGGTGGTATAGTGACACTCAAACTGGATAGTAGCGAAACGATATCGAGGCTATAACAGCAAAATGGTGAAGATTTTATGGGATAGAGCATAACGCAATGGCAAAAGGATATGCGACAAATATTGTATTTATTATACAATGCAAATGGAAAGCAATTGTGTCAAATGGGGTGAGATCGATTATTGGAATTTCCAGTGGAATTTTCGGTATTTCATACTTTACTTTATATCTCGCAATTCAATTGCTTCACAATTAATTGGACCGAAAAAAAAAACTGAAAGTAGATAGCAATGAAAGAAAAGCAAACCATTTCTTATTCGTGAAATTTTTCATATTTTTACCATTCTGTCTGTCCGTTTGTACTGGAGCTCGGAAATGTGTTGACCTGGGATTCTCGAATTTCGTACGTATTGCGTAATGCGAACGGATCAAATCGCTACACCACTTCTACCAACTTCCATACAAATTAAAATAATTTTACAAATCTATTATAAGTCGATTTTCTGGGAAAGTGTAACACATACTGAACGGAAATTTTAAAATTATCAATTTTAAAATATTGTGATCGACTTGGAAAAAAAATGTTTCGCTACCCTGAAATTTTGATTTTTTGTTCATTTTGGAGGGATTGTAGACAGTTGCTGATTTCAGGCGGACACCTATTTTGGGGGTGTAAGGGTTCAGGGGAAGGCGTTGGGAGCGCTTAAACCGAAAAATACGAATTGAAATATTTCAACCACGGTTACAGCTAGGAAACTAGAAATCGATATACATAGAAAGGGGTATGTAGGACAACTTTTAAAAATAATTTAATTTTTTTATCCACTGGGGTGCAAAAAGGGGGGCTAAAAGCCAATTGTCGGCCGAATTTTATTTCAAATGATTATATACCTTCGAAATTGCTTACCATAAAAAATTTATACTTTTAGATTGTCAAGGTGGTATATACATAGATCCATTGGAATCAGCTTATACAGGGTGTTTGGTACTCCGTGCGCCACCTTGTAAGGTGTTATTCCTAGATATATTTTGAGGAAAAAATTGTTCTACGGAGATGGTCAATTTTCAATATCCGCGGAGATAGAGGGTGACCAAGAAGTGCTTCCGACCTGTACCCTCACTCACTCAAAACGCTATATCTTGAAAACTAATAATTGCAATTCAAAGTGTTATAGCTTGTTTTTTAGGGAATCAAATTACCTTTTATTTGGTGTAATAGTCCGCATTGCAACTGTACCCAATCCTGAGGTATTTGCTTCAGAACACAAATTTTTGACACTTTGACCCACAAAAATTCTGGGATCAATGTAGTTTTTCTCAAAAAAACGCATAATAAAAATGTCATTTTAATGTTGTTTTTTTATGTGCCATATTATTGCCTACAAATGATGCACACATACTTATGACTTAGGTTTTCCCGTTTTTCAGGTAATAAGCGAAAATACATATGGCTTAAAAATAAAATATGTCATAATGAGGGGGTAGAAGTTTGTAAGGTATTCGACAAGTTAATATTTCATTCTTTTAGAAATTTTTTTCTAAATCCATTTTGCAAATTTTCAAGTTCCTACCTTAAAATTTCATTCAAAAATTTTCAGTTTATATGTTTATACTCTAGATGAAATCTATGAGTATTATAAGTTTGCCACAAAGTTTGTAACGCCAAGAAATAAGGCTCGGAGAAAAAAATTCATATAATCACTCAAAAATCTCAAAACCGGATGTCCGTCCGTCCGTCCGTGTCCTCTCTAGTTTGATAACCCGTTGATCTAGAAAGTTCAAATTTTGCATACGTCGTTTTTGACAAAAAAGTAAGAACAAGTTCGTGAACGGGCCAAATCGCTCCACCCCTTCTACCCCTTCTACCCCTTCCCATACAAAATGACACAACTGCGCAATTTCACAATAAACGGATTTACTCAAAAACTATAAAAGCTATTGGCCTGAAATTTGAAACAAATTAATTTTATGACAATGTCAATCTATCGTTTAAAAATTTTGCGTGTCCTCCTCCTCCTTCTACCACCTCCCAATCAAACTGTACTTATCATGAATTACTCTGAGCCAATTTACTCAGTGCGTATAAAATTTAGCGGGCTGAAATTGTGCAGTAAATATTTATTTCAAATCGTTAGTAAGGCTAAAAAAATTATACTATTAGCTTCACTCCTTCTACCCCCTCCCATACAAAATGACACAATTTCGCAATTCGACAATAAATGGATTTACTCCAAAAGTATAAAATTTATTAGTCTGAATTTTGAGATATATTACTTTCATAATAATTTCAATCTACGATATAAAAATTATTGGCGTCCTATTTCTCCTTCTACCACCTCCCATACAAACTACACTTTTTCATGAAATGCTCTAAGCCGATTTTCTCAGAACATATAACATTTATCGAGGCCACATTTTGCAATAAATACGTAATTAACATTATCACTTAGATCAGAAAAGAATAATTGATTAGCTTCACTGTTTCTACCCCCTCCCATACAATATGACACAGTTTCACAACTTCACAAAAAATCTATTTTCTTGAAAAGTATGAATGTTACTAGTCTAAAATTTAAGAGATATCAATTTTATGATATTCTTAGTTATTTCTGAAAAATTCACTAAAACCCCCCACTCTTTCTACCACCTCCCATACAAACTGCACATTTTCACAAAACATAGCACACTAATTTTCTCAGCTCCTATTCAATTTTTGGAGTAAACATTTTTATAGCTACTTTAGCATGATGGGGAAAAAATTAGTTCAATGCTATCACCCCTTCTAACACTCCCCATACAAAATTTCTTGGGATCACTAAAAATTATATTTCATCTAGAGTATCGTAAGATTGCGTTTTACGCACAATCGTAGCCCTGTTATGTTTTTTCATTGCACATGAAACACCTTGTGCACGTTAGACCAGGAGGGTCGGTGCATAACAATTGCAGAATTTTTATTATTTTTTCTGTATGTATAGTAAATAGATGTATCCACATGAAAAATTTAAACTTTGTATCTCTTCCCAGAGCCCTAAAATAATCACTCAAAATTTTCGCCATTTTTGCTTACTACCTCCCTCCCCTTACACCTCCCGGCTAGAGTCACTCTATGAAAAAGAAAGAACATGGCACCTGGTAAAAGAGTTGGGCCACCTTGTCAGATGGGGCGCGTTTTTTATTTTCTAGTTCGAAAACCGATACTTAAGTGTGGGTGAGAATGCATATAATACTATTTGCAGTTCCTTATTTCGACGCAAATGTCGCTGGCATAGGTGCAATTTCGAAATTTGACATCTGGCGGGCTTTTTCAATCATTTCAACTAGGGTTAGGGTTTATGCAATTAGTTAGTTGTTTTTTCCTGAATTAGAGTGATATTGCTGACGAAATTAGAGAACACATCACTTATTACTTTAACATACGTCTAATATTTATTTATTTATTTAGTTAATCGGTTCGAATGGCATCCTCGGGAGTGCTGCATACTAGAGCGTTACTCGTTACAAAAAGGATGGCTCTTCGATCTCTCGCGGATCGAATTTTAGCACAACGAACACAAGCTTCATATTTCTGGGATCGGTTATGTCACTAGGCTTTGGAAAATTCTTAATGACGTTCTCTTAGTGGTTTAATTTGAAAATAGTCCAACGGCCAAAACGTCTCGTTTTCCAGCATTGAGATGTCTAAGACAACACAATCTGTAAAACTAATGAACTATTTTGTGTACAATAGGGTTTTTTTAATAAAAGGCTTATTCTGAATTGACAACACATTTATTAAAGGTAAGATATCATATCAAACATCGCGAGCTAAATACCAAAACCAAAACATATTGCACTTGTCGATTCACCGGCGAGAAGCTTCGACGCGATGTAGATTTCCTCTTTCGCAGCTGCAGATTTCCACTTTCGCGGGGTGATCCCCATCAATTCCGGATGGTCTCCACTTCGGTTTCCTGGAATGCTTAAATTTATGAAAATTTACGGAAATAATTAGAGTTTTTCACTTACCTTCGCCGAATGTACAAAATGAGTTCTCTTGACATTTCTTTACTAAAAAAGAACAAAACTAAAGTTCGAAATTCAAAATTACAGTCCTGATGCGTATGTGTGCGTGCAACTTTTTCTGATTTTAACTCGCGAATATCTTTAATTTGCAGTACTTTTAGTGGTGAAAATTTAATTTGGTAGGTTTCACGTACTAATGAACGGATTGCAATCACATTTGCTTACTTATCGCACGCTGGAAAATAGCAGGACGCTTTTTCAAATTTAACGAAAAACCTGGTTATCACCTTGGCCGAACTCTAGTACGTCTTGTTCTTTCTTTTTCATAGAGTAACTCTACTCCCGACGTAAAACTTTTAACAAAATTCAAAACTACGTAGTTCTACAATTTGACAAAATTTGAATTTGATATCTGCACTCAGTTTTGAGATATAATGGTTTGAAATTTTGAAAAGTGCAGTGCCATTTTCCCCCACTACCATTTCGTCCAAATCTTATATATTTTTCGTATTTCTCTAGTACAGCTTAATATAAGTACCAAGTTTCAATTACATAGCTCAACAAATAGCCGAGATATTGACTCTTAAGTGGTTTTCTTTACACCCCCTGACCCTCCCCCTTATAATAATTAGCCTCTATCTAAGCTGATACCAGTGGATCAATATACCACCTTGACGATCTAAGAATATAAATTTTTTATGGTAAGTAATTTCGAAGGTAAAGGAGGTATAATCATTTGTTAAAAAATTCGGCCGACAATTGGCTTTTTGCCCCCCCTTTTTGCACCGCAATGGATAAAAAAATTAAATTATTTTCAAAAGTTGTCCTACGTACCCCTTTCTATGTATATCGATTTCTAGCTTCCTAGCTGTAACCATGGTTGAGATATTTCAATTCGTATTTTTCAGTTTAAGCGATTCCACCGCCTCCCCTGAACCCTCTTCTTCTTCTTCAATGGCTCTACACCCCTAATCGGGCCTTGGCCTCCTGACCTTCAGGTTCCTTAACATTTCATTATTTATTACGGAAGAGTTGTTAGACCTTCGCACAGCCCCTAAACCCTCACACACCCCAAAATGGATGTCCGCTTGAGATCCGCAACTATCTACAATCCCTCCAAAAATGAACTTTCTATCTTGAAGGGTTTGGAAGTTAATGTGCGCTGAGCGTACACACCGGCGTACGGCGGGTGGCGTCCAGACAGACGGATATTTATGCTCTAGATGAAATCTGAGAGTATATTGTGTTTGCCTTACCGTTTGTAACGCTAAGAAATAACGCTCGTACAGAGCCGCCAAGGGCACAGAAATATTTATTGTCGCTCAAAAACCTCGATTCCGAGTGACCGTCTGCCTGTCTGTCTGTCTGTCCGTCTGTCGACGGCATAACTCTCGAAAGCTTTGAGCTATAGTGCTAAAAAATTTGTGTGTCATTTTTAGCAAAAAGGTAACTTTAAGTTCGTGAATGGGCTACATCCTCCCACTCCTTCTACCCCCTCCCATATAAATTACATGAAATTTCGAAATATTAAGAAATTGATTTTTCTTTGAAACTTTTTCAGCAATCGACTTGAAATTTAGGTCAATGTATTATGATATAGATGTCATTAATATCACGGAATATTGACCGGATCCCTTACTCCTTCTACCCCCTCCCATACAAATAGACAATTTTGAAAAATACATATTTTCAATTTTCATTGAAACTAGTAAAGCTGAAAAGACGAAATTTTGTCAAAATTAATTCTACTGTGATTGCAATTTTTTTCAAAAATAATTATCAACTTCACCTCACTTCTTCTACCCTCTCCATTACAAATTTCACGAAATTTTGAAATTTAAATTAAATTATTTTTCTTCGAATCTGTTAAAGCTATCAACTTGATATTATATATTGTATAAAGTATACAAATAGAAATATTAATAATGCGAAAAAAATTTGTTTCGATCTGTTCACTCCTTCTACCCCCTCCCATACAAATGTATAATTTTTGTTAAATGCATTTTATCGATTTCCATTCAAACTAGAAAAAGTACAAACTTCAAATTTTGCCAGAATTTGTTTCTTAATAATTGAAATAAGTTTTAGAAAAAATTATCGGCTCCGCTTCACTCCTTCTACTACCTCCCATACAAATATCTGTATTAGACATTCAAGAAAAGAATTTCTCCTTCGAATATATGAGAGCTATCGACTTTGAAATTGAATCAAAGCATGGTGATAAGGATGATAAACAGTTTCAAAATCATCCTAAACGCTCCACTTCCTCTGCCACCTCCCATACAAAATCCCCAATTTCAGGAAAACTATGACCAATTTCTTTAAAAAAAACATAACAGAATTATGATTGGGCTTAAAGCCCAATCATATGATACTCTAGATGAGATGGAATAATATACCGGAAAATATGTCACCTCAAATTCTTTCGAATAGTGAATAAAGACTTTTGCATGGGAGGTGGTAGAAGTAGAGGGGGAGGTTTGTATTTTTCGTATATGACACCGAAGATGCAAAATGTTTTTTGCTGAATTTAAAGTTTTTAGTGTTCTTTATTTTTAAAGAAATTGGTCAGAGTTTTCCTGGGGCATTTATATTGGAGGTGGCAGAGGAAGTGGAGCGCTTAAGATAATTTTGAAACTGCTTATCATCATCCTTATCACCATGCTTTGATTCAATTTCAAAGTCGATAGCTCTCATATACTTGAAGGAGAAATGTTTTTCTTGAATTTATAATACAGATATTTGTATGGGAGGTGGTAGAAGGAGTGAAGTGGAGCTGATAATTTTTTCTAACACTTATTTCAATTATTAAGAAACAAGTTCTGGCAAAATTTGAAGTTTGTACTTTTTCTAGTTTGAATGGAAATCGATGAAGTGCATTTAACAAAAATTTTGCATTTGTATGGGAGGGGGTAGAAGTAGTGTACGGATCAAAACAAAATTTTTTCGCATTATTAATATTTCTATTTGTATACTATATACAAAATATCAAGTTGATAGCTTTAACTGTTTCAAAGAAAAATAATTTAATTTAAATTTTAAAATTTCGTGAAATTTGTATGGGAGGGGGTAGAAGGAGTGAGGTAAAGTTGATAATTATTTCTAAAATAAATTTCAATTACAGTAGAATTAATTCTGACAAAATTTCGTCTTTCTAGCTTTACTAGTTTCAATGAAAATCGAAAATATGTATTTTTCAAAATTGTCCATTTGTATGGGAGGTGGTAGAAGGAGTAAAGGGATCAGGTCAATATTCTGTGGTATTATTGACATCTATATCATAATACTTTAACCTAAATTTCAAGTCGATAGCTTAGATAGTTTCAAAGAAAATCAATTTCTTAATTTTTCGAAATTTTATGAAATTTGTATGGGAGGGGGTAGAAGGAGTGGGGGGATATGGCCCATTCACGAACTTAAAGTTACTTTTTTGCTAAAAATGACACACACAAATTTTTAGCACTACAGCTCAAAGCTTTCGAGAGTTGTGCTGTAGACAGACGCACAGACGGACAGACGGACAGACAGACAGACAGACAGACAGACAGACAGACAGACGGTCACTCGGAATCGAGGTTTTTGAGCGACAACAAATATTTCTGTACCCTTGGCGGCTCTGTGCGAGCGTTATTTCTTAGCGTTACAAACGGTAAGGCAAACACAATATACTCTCAGATTTCATCTAGAGTATAAAAACTAAAAACTTTAAATTCAGCAAAAAACATTTTGCATGCCATGTTCGGTGTCTTATACGAAAAATACAAACCTCCCCATCTACTTCTACCACCTCCCATGCAAAAGTCTCTATTCACTATTCGAAAGAATTTGAGATGACATATTTCCCGATATATTAAAGTCATTTCCATCTCATCTAGAGTATTATATGATTGGGCTTTCAGTCCAATCATAATTCTGTCAATATTTTATTATTAAAATAATAGAGTAAAATTAGGAAAATAACCATTACCTTTAAAACAGTGTGCAATTTTTTCAGGTGATACATAAAATAGAGAGAATGAGAGGGTTATCCGATTTACTACATTTCTCAGTGAAATTGGTACAAATTTTTTTTACTATAAGTTAATAATGCGATAGTATTATTTTTTTAAAAGAATATTTATTTAGGAGTGAAACTCCGATACTTTATGTTCGCTAAGGACTAATTTTATAATTTTAAAGAAGTACTTAATTTTCTAAAACTCCTGAATGATGATTTTCGTGTTGTTGTTTCTCAGGAACTTGCAGATTGATGCTGTCAGTACGATGGCTATGATGATGATTGCAAGGAGCCTAAATGTGGTGAACCGATGTACTATTGCCTCAGACTGGAATGATTCAATCATGTTTGTATTATTTATGTTTATTTCGTTCATCATTTCTAAGGATAGTAATCTTCGGTATTCCTTTTCTTTAGGTAGTGGTTTTAGGACTGCACGTAGAATTTGATAATTCGAAACTTCCCATGAAATAAAGGTCCTACTATCAATAGTTACGCTATTATTGTGGAACTTAATCAGGAATGTTCCGTCGAGTTTTCGATCAGTTGATTCTATGGAGATGGTTCCATTGAAATCATTAAGGAGTATAATGCCTGCTGAGATTTCGTCGATCCTTGGAAGTTGCTGGCTGTTGTGTTACAAGTGGCTTTCACGCTTCTGAGTAAATTTGGGATGCAGCTAGTATTAGATAGATGTACAATATTTTGAGGATTACAAATAGAAACAGAATTATATAATTTACTTTAATTTATTACTCCAAATATTTCAGTATCTGACTTAAGAATTGTTTCGTATAATATTTCAGTTGCTACATTATTGCGTTTAATAGGTTTTAAAAGTAATTTTTTTAAAAATTTTCGAGTTATAGGGATGTTTATTATATAAAGGATTGTTACAGAGTTTGTAACGGTCGCTTACAAAAATTAAATTATAAAATAAAATATAAAAATAAAATAAAACCAATTCGTTGCTAGGTGTTTAGTCTTTCTACCATCTCACAGATGGTGCGACAAACAGCTAAGCGTCACTGGGAAAACCTAAGTGACGTGCGCCAATTACGCGTTAACCGTTAAGCCGAGATTTCGTGGGAAGAAATGAGGATTTGCTCGGCCTGTTTTTTTATATACGTGGAAGGGCTCGGACCTCCCGAGAGACAGAAAGTGGAAGAACCGTCTTTTTTTTTCGTCAGTGAAAATCTACATAAGTTGGGAAAAATTACCGAAATTAGTATAACGCATGCACGTTTTAGTGAAAATTAAATAAATTGGTAAAACCACGTTATTTAGTGAAAATTTAAATAAATTGGTAAAACTACGTTATTTAGTGAAAATTTACATGAACTGTGGAAATTTACGGAAAGCGGAAAAACCGCATGGTTTCTTCTTCAGTCAAAATCTACATAAGTTGGTAAAACCACGTTTTCTTAGGAAAAAATTACCGAAATTAGTATAACGCATGCAAGTTTTAGTGAAAATTTAAAATAAATTGGTAAAACCACGTTTTTTAGTGAAAATCTTCATAAATTGTGGAAATTTACGGAAAGCGGAAAACCCGCATGTTTTTTTCTTTAGTACCCTGTTTACTCTCCAATTTAAACCATTTTGATCGTAGACGCTCGTATCCATCCATTTCATTCAAAGGAAGCGTAACTTGACCCAAGAACTCATCGATTCCCAAATTATTTCGATGAAAACTAGCTTTGCCCGATTACCCCGATCCGGTATTATTAATTAACATTCTTCGTGCCAATCAACATCCCGAAGCGATTTATCTTTCACCAATGTTGGATAGTTTTCTTTCCGAGTCCAATAGTGTCGAAACAATTGTCTGTGCCATTTCCTTTTTTCTTCCGTCAAAAGCCCTTTTGCTTTTTGAACTGTCACCTGGATATGCGTCGGATTTCACATTCTTTTGCCTGAGGTCTGGCGATCCCTCGAACGATTTTACTTTATTATTATAATAATAAAGTATTGTGATCGACACAAAAAAAAAAAAAAGTTTGCTACCCTGAAATTTTTTTTTTTCGCGTTTCATGACTAAATTAGCCTAAAAATGCAAAAAAAAAAAATCCGTCTGTCTGTACGCCGTCCGCCGTCCGCCGTACGCCGACGTGTACGCTCAGCGCACATTAACTCCCAAACCCTTCAAGATAGAAAGTTCATTTTTGGAGGGATTGTAGATAGTTGCGGATCTCAGGCGGATACCCATTTTGGGGGGTGTACGGGTTCAGGGGGAGGCGGGGGGAGCGCTTAAACCGAAAAATACGAATTCAAATATCTCAACCATGGTAACAGCTAGGAAGCTAAAACTCAATATACATATAGAGGAGTTTGTGGGACAACTTTTAAAAATAATTTAATTTTTTTATCCATTGGGGTGCGAAAAGGGGGGGCTAAGAACCAATTGTCGGCCGAATTTTTTTTTCAAATGATCATATCTTCTAAATTACTTATCGTAAAAAAATTATATTTAGAGACCGTCAAGGTGGCATATAGTTTCATCGGAACCAGCTCAGAAAGCGGCTAATTATTGTAAGGGGGAGGGTCAGGGGGGGTGCAAAGAAAAACACTTAAAAATTAATATCTCAACTATCTTTTAAGCTATGTAATTGAAACTTAAAACGTATATTAAGCTATACTAGACAAATACAAAAAAAATATAACATGTTGAAATAATAGTAGTAGGGGGAAATGGGGAACATTTCAAAAATGGCGCACTTTTCAAAATTACAAATCCTTATATCTCAAAAAATAGTAAAGATATTACATCGAAAATTTGTCAGATTGTAGAACTACATAATGGTTAATTTTGGTAAAAATTTTAAGCTGGGAGGTGTAAGGGGAGGGAGGTGATAAGCAAAAAGGTCGAAAATTTTGAGTGATTTTTTTAGGGCTCTAGTGAAAGATAAAAAGTTAAAATTTTGCATGTGAATACCTATATTTAATGTACATAGAAAAATAATATTAACTTGATCCATATTTATTATAAACCGACTCCCTCGGTCTAACGTGCACAAGGTGTTTCATGTGCATTGAAAAAAACACATAAACTGAAAATTTTTGAGTGAAATTATAAGGTAGAAACTTGAAAATTTGCGAAATGCATTTAAAAAAAATTCCTAAATATATGAAATATTAACTGGTCGAAAATCTTTAAAACTTCTACCCCCTCCCATACAAAATTATTTTTTCGACCATTTTCAAGAAATCAATTATCACCTAACCGTTAAAAGCTATCAAATTCAAATTTTGCGAAACAACTTACAAAAATAATTAAAATGAAATTGCGTTAAAAGTTTTAAAATCGCGCTTGCCCTTCTACCCCCTCCCATACAAAAGTATGATTTCGACTAATTTCATTAAATCAGCTAATAACCAACAAATTAAAAGCTATGAGCTTGAAATTTCGTACGAGCATCTAACAACGAAAATGAAAGAAAATTGCATCACAAGTTTGACGATTCCCCTACCTCCTCTACCTCCTCCCATACAAAATTATTTTTTCGAGCATTTTTAAGAAATCAGTTATCAGCTAACTCTTAAAAGCTATCAATTTAAAATTTGGTATAAAAACTTATAAAAATAATTCAAATGAAGTGCTTTAAAAGTTTTAAAATCGCGCTTTCGCTTCTACCCCCTCCCATACAAAACTATGATTTCGACCAATTTTATTAAATCAACTAATAACCAATAAACTAAAAGCTACGAACTTGAAATTCTATACAAGCACCTTACAAGAGACGCGAAATAAAACTGCGTATCAAATTTTACGATTCCCCTATATTCTCTACCCCCTCCCATACAAATGTTCGGTTTCATGAATGTAAAATACACCGAATTTTATGAAAATTCTATGCAACTTCGTCTATGAAACTGACATTCTATACAGAGAATATTGGACCTGATTTAAGCAATTAATTAAAAAGCTATTAACATCCACCCACCCTTACTATTACCCCTACTCCTCCCCTCATAAAAACCCAAACTTACAGACACGAATGAAATATTGTTAACAGTCCTGCCCAAGAACTCCCTTTCACTTAGTCTTCCCTAACCACTCTAACCTGCATATTGACTTTCCACTCATCCGCAACTTGTCCCAAGAATAATAAAGTTTCGCCCGACTTGTTGGCAGTTTATTTATTCTCTAGATGAAATCTGAGAGTATTATAAGTTTGCCACAAAGTTTGTAACGCCAAGAAATAAGGCTCGGAGAAAAAAATGAATGATATAGAAGTTCACATAATCACTCAAAAATCTCAAAACCGGATGTCCGTCCGTCCGTCTGTCCGTCTGTCCGTCTATCTGTCTGTCCGTTGTCCGTCCGTGTCCTCTCTAGCTTGAGAACGCGTTGAGCTAGAAAGTTCAAATTTTGTATACGTCGTTTTTAACAAAAAAGTAAGGTCAAGTTCGTGAACGAGCCAAATCGCTCCACCCCTTCTACCCCCTCCCATACAAAATGACACAATTTCGCAATCTGACAATAAACGGATTTCCTTGAAAACTACAAATGACATTGATCTGAAATTTGGAATGTAATACTTTTATGATGATTCCAATCTACTCTATAAAAATAATTTTTGTCTTCCCCATCCTTCCACCACCTCCCATACAAACTGAACTTTTTCATGAAATGCTCTAAACCAATTTACTCAGTGCGTATAATAGTTATCAAGCTGAATTTGTGTAGTAACTATTTATTTAAAATTATTATTAAGACCAAAAAAATGAGACGATTAGCTGTACCCCTTCTACCCCCTCCCATACAATATGACACAATTTCGTAATTTCACAATAAACAGATTTGCTGGAAAAATATAAATGCTATTGATTTGAAATTTGGAATATATTACTTTTATGATGGTCTAAATCTACTGTACAAAAATTATTTGAGTCCTCCCATTCCTTCCACCACCTCCCATACAAACTGCACTAAATATTTATTTAGAATTATTAGTAAAAGCAAAAAAAAATTAGGCGATTAGCTTTACCCCTTCTACCCCCTCCCATACAAAATGACACAATTTCACAACTTTATAAAAAGTCGATTTTCATGAAAAGTCTGAATACTACTGATCTGCAATTTAAGACATAAGCATGATATTTATAGTTATTTCTGAAAAGTTATTAAAAACTCGCCCCTCCTTCTATCACCTCTCATACAAACTGCACTACTTCACTACATCCAATACACTAATTTTCTCAGTACCTATTAAATTTTTAAATCCTAAATTTTGTATAAAACATTTTGATAGCAACCTTACCGCCATGTCCCCGCAAGGGGGTAGTTGTAGTTGTAGTATGAGGTTTTACCAATTCCTGCAACTATCTTTGGAGTTAGCGACTCCAAGGACCTGAGCTAACTATCCCCCTCTAGGATGGGGGCTGTAAAATTCACCCACAGCCAGTCCTGCTTGCCCTAAAAATGGCAAATGGACACTTACTGGATCATGGGCTTATCACCCGTGATCTTAAGACCTAAATGATACGAGAAACGGATACATCGCCTCGGATACGGACTGATTCTACGGTAACGACTTTTGGCATTCGAAAACGGACTATGAATGGCTTCTGGAACGTTCGAACATTGAATGACGGGGGAAGAGCTGGGGTTACTCGGTCCTTGCACCGCCAATCAGTGATCGAGCGTGAAATGAAGCACTATAACATCCAAATCTTGGGCTTGAGCGAGGTCAGGTGGACAGGACCAGGAGAAGAACGAACCCCTAGCGGAAACACTATTCTGTATATTGGCCCTGAAAGTGAAGCCAGAAATGGCGTGGCGTTCGTCCTTACGCCGAGAGCGAGAAACAGTCTCATTAGCTGGGAACCAATCTCGGATAGCATTATCGTCGTCAGGCTCAGGACCAGTGTCAAAAATGTCACAATTCTGCAGTGCTACGCACCAACTAATACCGCAACATCTGGTGACAAAGAGGAGTTTTATAGCCAACTGAGTGCCACCTTCGAACGTGTTCCGAGAGGTGATGTTATTATCATCTCGGGAGATATGAACGCCCAGGTTGGATCAGACAACACTGGACTAGAACACGTCATGGGGAGGCATGGTGACCCTTGGGTCGACCCTTCACGACCTTGGATTAAGAGACCCGAAAACGGCGAATTATTTGAGGAGTTCTGTAGTACTCGGCAAATGGTCATCGGAGGGACCCTTTTTCCACACAAGAGTTATCATAAAACATCTTGGGTTTCCGCTGATGGTGTTACTCAGAACCAGATCGACCATTTGGCTATAAGTCTCCGATGAAGAAGATGTCTCCTCGATGTGCGAGCGAAACGTGGAGCTGACGTGGGGAGCGATCACCACTTGATGGTTGCCTGCTTGAGATTGTGTACAGCAGCTATCCGACGACCACAAATTCTTCAAATGAAGCGCAAGCTTAATGTGGATAAACTTAGAGATCCCAACAAAAAACTCGAATACACCACTATTCTACGCGAAAAGTCATTCACATTGGGTGAACATGAAATGCGCACACTGGACGCCAATTGGGAGGCAACCAGAAACACTTTTCTAACTAGTGCTGAAGAATCTGTGGGATATGCGCAAAGCGGTGAGAAACCCTGGATGTCGCAAGACACATGGGACAAGGTTGGCAATCGGAAAAAAGCCAAATTGGCAATCATCTCTCAACCCGATGTCAACCAACGAACGCCCGACTTGGAGCAGAACTACCGCGATGCTCATATACAGCTTAAAAAGGCTGTTAGACGCGACAAGAGAAAGGCCATTGAAGATCTGGCAAACAAGGCAGAATCTGCGGCTTACCTTGGGGATATGGGTTCACTATTTAAAATCATGAAACAGTTGACGAACAGCAATTTCACCGCCAACCACCTGGTGAGAGATGTCAACGGAACTCTCCTTAATATGAGTGAACACCAGTTGCGACGATGGAAGGAATACTTCTCTGATATTTTAAACATCTTGTCAGATGAAGATATTCCGGAAACAGAACAACTTCCAAACATCCAACCGCAACAATCCTCTATTAGGGACGATCCCCCAGATAACGAAGAGATAGTTTCCGCCATTCGGTCAATGGCGGGAAGGAAACCTCCAGGTATAGACGGACTACCAACCGAACTCCTCAAAGCGGACCCGGAAATAACAGCCGATATACTCATCCCACTCTTCACTAAGGTGTGGAATGATGGAAGATATCTGACTGAATGGAAGGAGGGCGTCATTGTGAAAATTCCGAAGAAGGGCGACCTTCGGGATTGTGGCAATTGGCGTGGTATATGTCTACTTACTACCGTATCAAAAATTATGGCTAAGGTAATTCTCAATAGGATTAGTGATGTCGTCGAGAGCACTCTCGAAGTTTATCAGGCTGGATTCCGTAAAGGGTCGTCTTGTACCGACCACACAAATACCCTACGGATAATATTAGAGCAGTCAGCCGAAATGGGTTCGCCACTACATCTCATGTTTGTGGACTTCGAGAAGGCTTTCGACAGCGTTAAGCGAGATTACATATGGAATGCTTTGCGTAGGAGAGGTATTCCAGATAAGGTCATAGCTATGATTAAAGAATCCTGCGAAGATGCAAGGTGTCGCGTCTTGCATAGAGGAGAGCTGTCCGAGTGCTTTCCTGTGCGAACGGGTGTCAGACAAGGCTGCATATTATCACCAGCCCTGTTTCTGGTGGTAATAAATTACATCTTGAAAGCTGCACTGGAAGGTGGGGAAGGTAAAGGTCTTCAATGGAGACTATTTAGCATCTTAAGTCACCTTGATTATGCTGATGACGTGTGTTTGCTTGCACATACCCGTTCGGACTTAGAGTCAAATGTTCGCTCGTTGCATTCTAAATGCAAAGAAGCGGGACTAAAAATAAATGTGCGTAAAACCAAGTACATGCACATGGGTTCGAACGTAAGCACACCGATTGGTCTTAATGGAGAGGATGTGGAAGAGGTGCATGATTTTTGCTATCTCGGAAGCATTGTCAGCATGGACGGCGGAGCCGAAAAGGATGTTGAGGCTCGGCTAAATAAAGCTCGTCAGGCCTTCGGTATCCTTTCCCCTTTCTGGAGGTTAAGAGAGATCTCCCTTCGCACGAATCTGCGAGTTTTTGACGCATGCGTCAAATCCGTGTTGTTGTATGGTTGTACTACGTGGAAAGTGACCGTTCGACTTACCAAGAAACTACAGACTTTCGTGAACCAATGCCTCCGGCGCATTTTAGGAATATTCTGGCCAGAAGTAATCTCCAACGACGAACTTTGGAGTACAACTCGCCAGACTAAAATAGGTATTGAGATTCAACGGCGAAAGTGGCAGTGGATCGGTCATACTTTGAGGAAACCAGAGCGAAACATCGCCAAACAGGCTCTGGATTATAACCCTCAAGGAAGACGTTGGGTTGGTCGACCATGTAACACATGGAAGCGAGCAGTTGAGCAGGAGGTCAGAGGAATAAACAAGTCCTGGCAACAGCTTAAAGCCGATGCTCAGGATCGCGCCTTGTGGAAGAGAGTTGTTTCTGTCCTATGCCCCTATAGAGGATCCTAACAGGAATATGATTGATTACCGCCATGTGAAAAAATTAGTTCAATGTCGTCACCCCCTCTACCACTTCCCCTACAAAATTTTTTAAGATACAAAAATTTCTCTTTCATCTAGAGTATCGCACGATTGGGCTTTACAGTATTCGGAGAAGAAAAATTTAGCTCTTTCGACGGAACCAACACATTCTTTCTTCACGTTAAAGTACAGGCACCTACAACAGTCTGGTTGTTCATAGATTTTCTGTAATCTCAGGGTCGAACATCAAATGTCTAACCTAAGGGTGATTACAGCAATATCCAAGCAAGATATCCATATGGAAGGCTAAACGTTCGGGGTAAAAGGGACGGGATCAGGGCGAGAGAGAGAGAGAGAGAGATGGTGTCTTAACCCCGTGGTCGAGAGGTCCACCCCTACTGCAAATTCGTTTTCCCCCTTTTGAAATATGTTCTGGTCGTTGCCCGCTGACTACTTCACCAGGACCTCCCAAACCTGGTGGTCAGCCTTCTTTTTCGTTACATAACTTTGAGTATGCCCATGAGGAGAAGTGACAAACCCCTCCCCACCGACGAGCTAGTACGTGCGTGTGCTAGATGTACCACCCGACACTTCGTAGACACTTCATGGGACACTGCCAAGGTGGCGTGTCAGCAGGATGCCGACGAGAGGATTTCTGGTGAAACCACTCGTCGCGACTGTTACAAGTTACTTATGATTTTAATTTCTGAAAAATTGAGTGCTTCTTTAATAGTCATAAATGGTAATTTTTCTTTACTTAATGGCAATTTCGATCTCTCGTCTGGACAATATTAGAGAGTTTACAATACCAAGTTTGGCCCAATGTATGACATAATTTATATTTTCAATTTCTTCTTTTAAAACCCTAATTCTATATTGAAGGTTAATTATTATTTCATGTTTGACCGTCTTTTAGAATTTTTACAATTTCATTTGACATTTTCGTAATATTATTTATCCTTTCGTTATGTAATGCGCTTATTATGACTTGTTTATTGTTATTTTGGAGCATATTATTGGTTTTTTCTTTAATAGTTATAAAATCTTCATGGTCGGGGCTACCCGTGATCCATTTCCATGCTGTTTCAATAAAACTTAGGGTCCTTTTTACCTGTCGTGGCTTGAGATTATGTATTAAATTTTGAATTTGCTGTAGTTCATGATCGAGGTAAAGAAATAAGGAATAGTTTTTATTTTAATTAAGGATAGGGATTATTTCAGTCAAAGTGGTTTCGTACTGGTTAATGTCGATTACACACATCCATCTGAAAGTTAATTCCTTATATTACTTTTATGGATTGTTTTGCCAGATTCGGTTGTAACTATGGTATGTCTGTTTTCCCCTAACTACTAAGACCCTACTCTTTTGTTATGTTTAACATAGATGGTGTCTCCTGGATGATATTCTTTGATTGGTTTTCTTTTCTTATTGTGGTACGTTATGTCCTTTTCTTGCTTAGCTTTCAACTTCTCGATATTACTTAAACGAGCTTGTTCAAACTTTTCTGGGTCAATATTTGGATTGCGTCCATGAAGTAATTCCACGGGGTTTTTTTAGCTGTGGTGGAGTGGATAGTAAAGTTATACTCATTAACGGCCCTTTCTAAGAGCGCCTCGAACAAACGGCGTCGCCTATCTGCTTTCAAGCAACGCATGGCTCGGAAAGTGTAGAGTGGAAGCGTTTGATTTGCCCGTTGACTTCGCTCTTGTAAGGAGGGGTAGTGAAAACTGTAATATGCAAGTCATCTTCGAGCATAGATGTTATGTAGGCCGAATTGAGTGATTTTTCGTTATCGATAATCACAATTTCTGGGACACAAAAATAAAACAATATACTTTGCAAAGGGCGTTTAATGTGTTCAACGGATCGAGATTCGATTATTTTTGCTTGCTCGAATTTTGTGAACTTGTCTATTTCTGTTAAAACTATGTTTTTCTCCGTGGAAAATATGTCGATGTGAAGCGTATGACCTGGATATCTTGGAATTGGTGTGGGGTTGATTTCTTGGTTATTTGAGTGTCGCTCATATTTGTTTTCTTTGCAAGTACTACAGTTGTTTATTATGTTTTTAATTTTTGCTGTCATTTTAGGAAAGTAATGTTTTTGAAGAATTTGAAGTCGATTTTCCTGAGCATTTCTGTGTGCTCTTCTATGTTCTTTAATTAATATTTCTTCTTGTTGGTCTTCATTTTCCACATCTTTGACTAATATTTGCGTGAAGCGAATTTTGTACTTTTTAAAATGGAGTGGATGAATTTCTTGATTTTTTTTCCCATAATAGGTTCTGATGTTAACAGGCCATTCACGATGTTGGGGTTGAGGTATCTTTTAAAAATGTTGATAATGTCGGAATGCGTATAATCTGGTTTTGTAATTTCGTGTCTATTGTATCCTGAGAAAATGGGTTTTAATTGATAACTGTTTTCATCTGCTATTTTCAGGATCAATTGATTGCGAAAAACGTTAAGAGGTACCTCGACGCTGCGATCAAGTTATGAGATGAGCTTTCATCACTATGTTGGGTTGCAGTTAATGAGTTTACTTGCATTTGAGGTGGAAGTCTTGACTTTTTTTTATGTTTATCGAAATTAAATTAGGGGGTCACCCTTTAATGCGCGATGTACAGTTAATTCAACATAGGTAAGGAAAACAAGAGGAAATCAGCAGGGAAACACAGGAGGGAAGAATTTGAAGTGGCGGTGAACATTGTTCTTAAACTGCTGAAGGTTATATTCAGTGGGAAAGAGATTGTTTGGTAATGAATTCTGTTATGATTCGGTGCAAAATGAAACGCGTGCTTTCCGGTTCGGAGGACAAGTAGAAGTGCTTTTATTTTCTAACACAGTAATGACGTTTTCACGTCGCAACATTCCTTATTTCATTATTTTACACATTCAAATGGAACCGCCCCCGGCGTGATGCACGACAATTTAGGGTGATCTGATCTCGCTCATCGGCACTTATCCATGCAAAATTTTTTTTTTTTTTTTACGGCCGTCGAAAATAACTTAGGGGGTCACCCTTTAATGCGCGATGCACAGTTAAGTCGACACGGGTATGGGGAAACAAGTGGATAGTGGAAAATTAGTAGGGAAACACAGAAGGGGAGATTTTGCAGTGGCGGTGAACGTTGTTCTTAAATTGCTGGAGGTTATATCCTGTCGGAAAGAGATTGCCTGGTAATGAATTCCACAACACTGTCGTCCGAGGGATGAAGGACTGCCTAAACTTCACTGTTCTCCACGGCAAGGGCTTCACAGTATACTCGTGTGAGCATGCAGCTTGGCGAGTATTTCGGGGGCCATTGAATATAGGTGGTATTAGGGCTTTTAGTTCCTTGCTACATTTACCATGGAAGTATCTATAGTAAATGCAGAGTATACCGATATTTCGACGGTGCTCGTGGGAATCAACTGAGGCTGATATAGCTTCATCTCCAATTAATCGGAAGGAATGTTTCTGAATACAGTCAAGAAGGGCCAGATGTGATTTTGAGGCCCCAGCCCAAACATGCGAGTTGTACTCAAGACGTGGTCGGATATAAGCCTTATAGATGGTAGCTAGTTCGGACGCAGAAAAGTATTTTTAACACTTCCGCAGAATACCTAGACGTTTCGAAGCAACTTCGTAGATGTGTTGGCTCCAATCAAGGCGATTGTTAAATTTTACACCTAGTAACGTGAAGTCTGCAGAAGGTGAAATTTGTACGCCATTTAAGAACATATTAGCGGCCGACGTCGGAACGTTATGTTTAAGAGATAGATGAGAGGACTGCGTTTTTAAGGCATTAAACTCTACTCTGTTTTTCCTGCCCCATTCCAGAATTAAACTGAGGTCAGTGTTCAATGACTGTATTGACTCATTACGGCATGAGGACACTGATGATGGGCGTGCCTCCGCAGGGGAGTCAAATTGGAAGGTGTTATCTACAGTGCTGTCATCTGCGAAACAATGAATAGGATTGAGAGTAGCTGACAGAAGGTCGTTTATGAAGACTAAAAAGAGGGTAGGAGATAAAACTGAGCCCTGAGGGACGCCGGAATCAATGGAAAAGGGTGCAGAAGTTACTCCGTCTAGCACGACTCTAATAGAGCGCTTGATACGAAATGAGTGTCCATTCCTTTTTTTTTCTAATATATTTTTTTTTTATTTTTTATTTCATGGAGCGGATCTCCATGAATTCTCGATCCGCACCTGTATTTTTGCCATTTTTCATTTCTTTTTCTGCTATGTCATTTTTTTTGTCAAACCTTTATAATTTTTATATAAATTGTTTTTTTTTAATAATAATAATAATGTTAATAATAATAAATAATAATTATAAACAACAACGACATCTAACGTCTCAATAAAAAAAAATAATAATTAATAACAGCTTCTGCTGACGATCACTATTTCGCGCGCACGAAATAACAATGAAAAGATCGTTGAGTGGATATAAAACAGAGTGCGGGAAAAGAATCGGGGCTTTTTGAAAAGTTTTTTTGGAGATTGAATGATTGGTATAAATAGTTCGGATGTAAAAAAAAAAAGAGGAAATTTCAAACTGAGCCAGATACGGCTGTGTTTTTTTTTTGAAGAGTGCTTACAAAACAAAAGTGAATTATAACAAGGAAACAACCCGAGTGTAGAAAAGAAAAAACAACAAGTAATAATAATAAATAAAAAAAACAAAAGTGAATTAATATAATAAGAAAAACCCGAGTGCAGACAAAAGAATCACCAAAGACACAACTAGCCGCAGGATCACGGGCCCCAACGCTGAACCACAGGTACCCCAACGATATTGTATGGTTAGCTTTGTTTATATTAGGAATTAGGGCAATAATAACCTAAGTTTAATATTCAATCCAAGATATTTTTTTTTCTCCCTCCCATTTCGTTTCCATTATATATTTTTTTTCTGTCAGGTAGCATACAGGTACGGACGAAGTGCATACGTAAGTCTTCAATAACATTGTAATTTGGTTTGTCTCGTTATAAAACATAAAAAAATGAAGTGCTAAGCCGCACAAATGTGGCCTCGGCACTCACGATGTCCGAAGAGACTCGACTCCGTTAGTCTACGTCCCTCTGATCTTGCCGTACTGCCCTAGGGGGCCCCGTATAGCCTAGGTGGCCATACGCGGAGCCCCAGGCCATAATGATCGGCGTTGTAGAGCACACACCTCCTCTAGCGACAGCACCATCAACGATGAGAGACTCCCAGGTCGAATCCCCCACACCCACGCTCCTGAGCAGCCGGCAGGAAGTGCTGTCCAGACCTGGGAGGACCTCATTAAATTCTGCATGCGGAATGGGTCCCTAGATAGCTCGTTTCGTATCACGCTCGGAGAGAAAACTCTCAATCCATTTAAGAAAAGCTGTATTAAAACCATAGGCCTTCAGCTTAGCTAAGAGACATTTGTGCCAAACTCTGTCGAACGCTTTAGCAATGTCAAGAGCGAGTACAGGACCTTCTCCGAATTTGTGGATGCAGGAGTTCCAACGCTCGGTTAAATAGACGAGGAGATCGCCAGTTTGTATTTTTGTTCTTCCAGGTTTATATTTAATTTTGTGATTATATTCCTCTAGAATAGACTTCTATCGTTTAATTTTAGAGTTCGTATTTTTATTGCTTAGGGCATATGTCAATGGCTGGTGTTCTGTGAATATGTTCACTTTCCTTGAGCCATATAGGAAGTTTCCGAAGGAGTTTAGTGACCAAATGATTGCCAACATTTCTTTTTCATTTGCGGCGTAACTTTCTTCGGTCTTGTTAAGTGTTCTGGAAATGAATGTAATTGGTTTGTTATCCTGTGGTTACACAGCACCAATCGCATACTCTGAAGCATCTGTAGTCAGTTCGAAATCCTTGTCAAAGTTTGGATTTGAAAGTATTACTTCTTTTGAGACGTTTTTCAATTTCAGGAAGGCATCCAGTGCATTTTTGTCAAGTTGAATAATTTTATTTTTAGACTTATTTTTGGACACGTGTCCATCTTCACCTCGTAAAAGGGATGTCAGGAGTTTGGCTAATTTTGCGTAATCTTTTATGAAGCGACGGTAGTAGCCTGACATTCCTAAGAACGATCGCATGTCCTTAAGGTTTTTGAGGTGGGGGTAATTCAACTATAGCGCGTACTTTCTGTGGGTTTGTTTTAATACCATTAGTTCCTACGATGAAAAATAAAAATTATATTTCTTGCTTTGAAAATTCACTCTTATCAAGTTGAATCTTCAGATTTGCTGCTTCGAGAGTTTTAAATACCAGTTCTAGGTTTCTGAAATGATCGTCCCAGTTCTTACTGAATATGATTACGTCGTCGATATAGACATAGCATCTTTTACCAATGTGTTCTCTTAGAACATCATCTAAAGTTCTTTGAAATATGGAAGGATCGTTTTTTAGTAAGAAGGGTAGACGAATGAACTCAAATTTACCGTTATTAACAGAAAAAGCTTTTTTTTTTCTATATCATTTTCTCTGAGGGGTATTCGGTGAAATCCGCTTTTGAGATCAATTATCGTGAAGAATTTGTTTTGACCAAGATTAGACAAGACCTCGTTTATTTCTGGACTGGGGTATCTATCGGGAATGGGGATGGAATTTAGTTTGCGATAATCTATTACCATTCGGAATTTCTTTTTTCCGGATGCGTCTAATTTTTTTGGAACAAACCAAACAGGAGAATTATATGGGGATCTTCAAGGCCCTATAATTCCTTCATTTAGTAATTCGATGATTTGCCTCTCGACTTCGGCCATCGGGTATGGGTATGATTTTGAGTACACAGGTGTGTCACTAGTGGTACGTATTTCACCCTGAATTTTCGTAGTGTATGTCAACTTTTTTTAATTACAAATACCAAACATCCAACCGCAACAATCCTCTATTAGGGACGATCCCCCAGATAAGGAAGACATAGTTTCCGCCATTCGGTCAATGGCGGGAAGGAAAGCCTCAGGTACCAACCGAACTCCTCAAAGCGGACCCGGGAATAACAGCCGATATGCTCCTCCCACTCTTTACTGAGGTGTGGAGTGAAGGAAGATATCCGACTGAATAGAAGGAGGGCGTCATTGTGAAAATTCTGAAGAAGGGCGACCTTCGGGATTGTGGTAATTGGCGTCGTATATGTCTACTTACTGCCATATCAAAAATTATGGCTAAGATAATTCTCAATAGGATTAGTGATGTCGTCGAGAACACTCGAAGCTTATCAGGCTTGATTCCGTAAAGGGGCGTCTTGTACCGACCACACAAATACCCTACGGATAATATTAGAGCAGTCAGCCGAAATGGGTTCGCCACTACATCTCATGTTTTTGGACTTCGAGAAGGCTTTCGACAGCGTTAAGCGAGATTACATATGGAATGCTTTGCGTAGGAGAGGTATTCCAGATAAGGGTCATAGCTATGATTAAGGAATCCTACGAAGATGCAAGGTGTCGCGTCTTGCACAGAGGAGAGCTGTCCCAGAGCTTCCCTGTGCGAACGGGTGTCAGACAAGGCTGCATATTATCACCACTCTTGTTTCTGGTGGTAATAAATGACATCTTGAAAGCTGCACTGGAAGGTAGGGAAGGTAAAAGTCTTCAATGGAGACTATTTAACATCTTAAGTCACTTTGATTATGCTGATGACGTGTGTTTGCTTCCACATAACAGTTCGAACTTAGAGTCAAATGTTCGCTCGTTGCATTATAAATGCAAAGAGGCGGGACTGAAAATAAATCTGCGTAAAACCAAGTACATACATGCACTTGGGTTCGAACGCAAGCACACCGATTGTTCTCAACGGACAGGATGTGGAAGAGGTGCAAGATTTTTGTTATCTCGGAAGCATTGTCGCAAGGATGTTGAGGATCAGCTAAAATAAAGCTCGTCAGGCCTTCGGTATCCTTTCCCCTTTCTGGAGGTTAAGAGAGATCTCCCTTCGCATGAAGCTTTGAGCTTTTGATGCATGCGTCAAATCCGTGTTGTTATATGGTTGTACTATGTGGAAAGTGACCGTTCGACTTACCAAGAAACTACAGACTTTCGTGAACCAACTTCGACGCATTTTAGGAATATTCTGGCCAGAAGTGATCTTCAACGACGAACTCTGGATTACAACTGGCCAGGCTAAAATAAGTATTGAGACTCAAAGGCGGAAGTGGCAGTGGATCGGTCATACTTTGAGGAAACCAGAGCGGGCCAGAGGAATAAACAAGTCCTGGCAACAGGTTAAGGCCGATGCTCAAGATCGCGCCTTGTGGAAGAGAGTGGTTTCTGTCCTATGCCCTATAGGGGGTCTTAACAGGAATTTGATTGATTGATATCAACTTTTTGTCGGTGTCTGCAATAAGATGGGGACCATTTTTGATAATGGTGTCTTTTACGTTGGTCCTTGGATAGGTGTGAAGTTCGTAAATTTAAGTTATTAATGTTTTCAGAGACATTTTGGTTAAGTGGTATTTTGATATTCGGATAGAGATTGTCATTAAATTTTCATCGACATGAATAACGGCTTTAAGTTCTCTAAGACAATCATTGCCTATTATTCCATCGAATGGTTTCAGACTTGGAAGGACAAACAATTTCAGTTTTCTGGTAGTTGGATCAAATAGATGCGTGGTGAGTAATTATAATGTTTCCTCCGATGGAATTAGCGATAAATGGATTTTCGTTGGGAATAGGACGTTTTATGTGTCTTGGTTGTACGTAGTTTTTATTGGATCCGGTATCAATAAGGAATTGGAACGTTTCTCCACTTCTTACTTTGAACTCAAAGTATGGAAGTGAAGAGTGCCTTAATCTAAAAAATGAATGTCTTCCAATTCTTGGGTTTCATCGGACCTTACATCTTCGAAGGAGTCTATATAGTCTTTGAGTGCGTTGTCATCGTCCGTCTTTTTCTTCGTCGTTGTCTTATTCGGTGTTGTAAATCCTTTGAAATTTGTTCGGAGGGTGCATTTGATTAGATTGATTAGTTTGTTGGCGTTTGTGAGTAACCTGTTGATTTTGTGGTCTGTTTGCATAATTTACTTGTCTGGTTTGAATACTTCGGTCAATGTCCATGGGTTTACGGGTAGTTATTGAGGAGGTCCATATTGCATCCGTTGCTGAGGGGATCCATATTGCATCCTTTCGTGCTGTGTTCTGTATTGTGGGTAATTTTATTTTTCAAGATTTGGTTTTGGTGGTCTTTGTGGGTTATGTAGAAGTTCTGGGTAAAAACTTCTTCCAGGTGTTGAAATCGGCATAATAGGCGAATCTCGAGGAATATTTGGCTTAGATTGTAAATGGGGTGTTGTTTGAGGTCTACGTGAAAAGTGTTGGCTATTGTTTGCATATTGAGCTCGATAGTCAACATGTTATAGTTTTAAGCAAAGGTGAAGCGCCTGCGGGAGGTCGGCCGGTTCCTTTATATATACTAAGGAGGCGTGGTAAGTCACCTTTAAGACCTCTAACGAACGTGTCGAGAGCTTTATCTCGGTAAAATTTAGTTATATTATTTAATGATGCGTGACTCATTTCCATGCAGCCCAATTTATTCAAGATTAAGGAGAGATGTTGGTAGACCATTTGATAGAATTCAGGAATCGTGTTATTTCCTTGTACCAGAGTGGTCATTTGGTACTCTAGTATACCGATGTTGCGCTTGTCTGCATAATGAAGCGTTAAACATTTAGCAATTCTTTTCCAATTCAAGGGGGTATTATAGGATTCAAGTACAATATCGGCGTGACCAACGATCTTGATTTTTATAACACTTAGAATGCCTTAATATTTTGGGGAGCCTTGCAAATGTTCGTAGATTGTCAAAATTCTGTCTACACTTTTTTTCCATGAGCTGAATTCTCCCGGTTGATCTGAAAATTCATGTAAACTTTTCACAACATCCGGTATTTTATCTAAGTCATTTAGATCCCTATCATTATTCATTTCGATCGTTTGATCCGTACCGTTGCTTTCGTCTAGGTTAGGATTAAGAATATTATTTACAATATTTCGTCCTTTCCTAGATAATATTTCGGTGACAATTCTGGTAATTGTTCCGTTAAAGAATTTAAGTTAAGGGGTTCGTTGGTTCTAGATGTATTTTGGGGTGCAGGTGAGAGAGGAATGTTAAGGCTTTCGGTACTGTTAAGACGTGCCGGTCTAATTAGATTATTTGCATTCATTTTGCGAAGGTAAAAAGGCTTACAAGTTTTATGAAGAATTTCAGATTTACACAGGTTTGTCACAAATCAATTAAGAATTTTAGGTTTAGAGGAGTATAATTGATATTTCTTTTAAATTTTTTATTTCGATTATAAAAACTGAGGAAGTTTTATTAGTTTCTGTTTTTTTCTATAATTTAATAATTTCTATAATTGGTAAATTAAGTTTACTTACAAAAAAATAAAAAAGCCGAATTGAGTCATAGCTTGTTGCGTGACCTTCGATGTTTCTTCCTTCTGGGCCGAAGAGCAGTCTTCCACTATAAATGAATAGTCGGCTGTTTCCCGAAAAAACTCCTTTTTTCCTTAGACCAGGATACTAGGGGGCCTGATTTCCTATTGCTCTGATCTGATGGTTTCGCGAGGTTTTATTGTCGCTAATTGCTGCCTGTTTGGTGTTTGTTTCCTTGTGTTCCACTATTACACGCGTTATTTTGAGAGTTATTACTTTTATTTTTATTGCACTTTAAATTTTTTATTTTAAATTCACTCGATTAATTAAACGCGCGTTTTTAATGATAATCGCACATTCGGAAGGTTTAAACAAAGCACACAAGTCTTCCGGGCAATGCTCGGGCGCCAGTTAATAAAACGATAGTATTATTTTCTTAAAAAAATATTTATTTAGGAGTGAAACTCCAATACTTTACAATGTTCGCTAAGGACTAAATTTACAATTTTAATTTTCTAAAACTGCTGACCCAAATTCTCACTGCATCGGTGGGAACCATTCCCAGCTCAAAATATTTACAGGTGGATTTCCATGAATTTTGTCTGGCTCGTGTTAACTTATATCCTTGACTAGCGTTGGCGATTTCGTGTAGTTCTCCAGTAGGAAAATACCAAGGTTTATTTAGTATTATATTTAGGTATTTATTTTGTATAATTTGCAATTTTCTTTTGAACGTCTTTGCACAATTCTTCCAGATGGGTGCACCATATAATAGCATGGATCTCATAACTGATTTATAAATTAGTAGTTTCTTATCAGCAGACAATTTTGATTTTCTATTAATAAGAGGATATAGGATTCTAATGGCTTTTAGCATTTTAGAACAGGGGTGTGTAGTATGCTCATGGTAAGTAAGCTTTTTGTCGTGGAATACACCTAGGTACTTGATATTTTCCTTCCACGCAATGCTTTCGTCTAAAATATTAATCGTTGAATTTGGAAGGTATCTGTGTGCGCGCCTTTTGGTAAAAAATGTAGCTTGCATCTTGTGCTATTAATTTTAATTTTCCATTTGTTGAAGTATGTTGCTTATTCTTTCAACTGTATTTGGAGATTGTTAACATTTATATTTGGGTCCAGGGAAAATATGTATACAGCATATCGTCAGCAAATGTGGCGAGTTGGCAGTTTTCCGTAGTTGGTATATCGAAGGTATATGTAGATGTTGTAAAGTATAGGACTGATGCAAGAGCCTTGCGGAACACCTGAAGGGATTACTCGTTGGTTTGAAGAATCTGTTTTAATTTTAACCCGAAATGACCTATTAGATAGAAATGATTGAATGGTTTTAATTAGATACAATGGGAAGGATAAATTCATTAGTTTGAAAAGTAAACCATTGCGTCGCACGTTTTCTATATCCAAGGTGATCAATCCTACTGACAGGTTTTGATTAAGATATTTTTTAATGTAGTTAGAGATTCTCAGAGCTGATGATTAGTAGAGTACTCGTGGCGGAAACCAAACTGAAGGTCAGGTATAATATGGTTTTCGGTCATATGATTTAGCATTCTTTCTAACAAGATTTTTTCAAAAATTTTGCTTAAAGCTGGTATCAAACTAATTGCTCTATAGTTATTAGGTTCGCTGGGATCTTTATCAGGCTTCGAAATGAGGATTACAATCGCTTCTTTCCACATATTAGGACAGTATCCAAGTCTAAGAAATCCGTTACATATTCCATTTAAATATATTATGACCTTTTTAGGAAGGTTTTTCAGTAATATGTTGGATATTTTGTCTATACCGGGAGTTTTCTTGATTTTCAATCTTCTTAGGTAGATTTTGATATCATTCGGTTTACAGAGATACTAGGGTTCAAAATCTGAACTCGAGGAAGACAATTTATTTTTTCATCGACTGCATTACTTAGAGGAATGCTGCCCAAGTTGGAAGAAATGTGGTGGGTGGCGAGAAAATTCTCAGCTATAGGTTCAGATTGTTTGAAGCTTTCATATATTTTATTATTACCGTCACGTAGGTAAATTATATTGCGCCCTTTTCTTCTAAAGACCTTACTTAAGTGCCAAAGCTTACTGCAATCTTCGCCTAAATTACTAAGCACTTTATTCCAGTTATTGTTTCTGATCTGGAAGATTTCTTTATTGAGTATTTTTTGAAGACTGTTCATTTCTAATTTGAATGCTGGGTTCCTCGTTCTTCGCCATTGCCTTCTTTTTTTAGGAAAATTTAACTATCATATCATCGATATCATTTGTGATGATTTTTGTCAGATTGAAGTTAGACTTATCAAGACTATTACTCAATAGGGTCTTGAATTTAAGTCAGGTCGTTTTAGCATATGCTGGTAATTTAATAGTTTTATTGTTAATACTAGACAATGAATTTAAGGTTTAGTTCAAGCAAAAATGCTACGAACATTCTCTAGGAGGTTTACGTACAAGACTTAAGCCTGCTTAATACCATATCAAAAATCATGGCTGAGGTAATTCCCAATAGGATTAGTAAAGCTGTGGACTGCACTCTTGAATTCCTGTATACTATGAATAAGAGACAAACAAGTTTGATTCAAGTTTAAATAGAGGTGAACATGAGGATCTCAGGATAAAACCAGAAAGAATGAACTAAGTTAAGAAGAGTTAATACTGTAAATAAGGGAAAAATTTACATTTTGCAATTAGACACTTTGTAACATTGAAACAGACATTGTTGTTATGACTCTAGGTACAAAGGCGATTGCTAAAAATGGCAATGAAGAGATTCAGGTAATCGGCGTAAAAGTGGTTAAGTCATTAATCAAAAATACGAATAGAAAAGGGTCAAGTATAGAGCTCTGAGGGACACCCGAAAGAGGCTTCCGAGGCGTAGTGAGCAGCGTGCTTGCTTTTCAGTCAATAGGTCGTGGGTTCGATTCCCACTCCAAGCGGGGTTTTTTAAACACGAATATTTCAGTTGCTACTGGCGACGAAAAATTATTCGAAATAAAATAGGCAAACGGTGTAAAAGTGAAACAGTTCCACTTCAAGAAGGCATAGATATTCAGTAGATGGTTTCTGTTCGCTTTCTATCATTCAGTCCCCCATAACATCTGCAAGTATTTGTCAGTAGAAGCAAATACAACTGAAAAAATATACCAGCTTTTCCTCTCGTTACGGTCGTTCTCACTCCTCTTCCCCTACCTTCCTCATCCCATTCCTTCTCACCATGACTGTGTATTGCACACATAAAGGCCGAAATTGTCTATAACACAGGTCATTCTGTAAAAAAAAAGGAGTGAACTTCGAGAATAATATTTATTTAACACAACACATTACTTACGAAACTCCTTTCAATCTTCCTTTTGCAGATCAGATTCGTTACAAACAGGAAACAAAATAAAGTAATCTCTCTTCATATTATTTCGGAACCGTAAAATTAAGCTGCTGCCATTGTAAATCGTTCGTTATGTGAGATTTCGCGGTACCACGAATATTCAATTAAAATCCACAAATTCCTATAAGTTCAATAAAAACGAAAACTCATTTCGATCATACTTGTACACCTGCTGATCGGTATTCTTTTCAGTTCGCCAAAAAAGGATTTTCTTCAAATTTCCGAACGAATTTGTTTTTATGTGGTGCTGCCCCCAGAAAAATATTGCAAAACCAAAACGCCATAAAGGCCGCATCTGGCTTAGAAATACATACATGGATTCTTGTTATAAAGAAGCATTCAAATAAAATATTGATTCTATCTTTTGTTCGACAATAACCGATATCGTTATCCACAGCAGCAATCGACAACTAAACAAAACCCGAAAACTAAAAACACGCTAACCAAAAATTCAATTGAATCTTTTCATAGAGCCCTCATATGGACGACGAACACCATTCATGTCCTTACAGAATGGCGTCCGGGGGCTAGAGCTGGATATTGAAGGCTGATGGAAAGGTCTCTCGCTTCATAGCTACTCTGAAAAAGGTTGCTGGAATCCTACACTTCGGACTGGTATCCAGCAGCCTCTCTCTCTCTCCCCCGATACTACTACCAACATTGTGTGATGCTGACGTTAACTGTAAAGTGAATCGCTGACGTTCCCGGGCAAATCGGCAAGGACTCTCGCTTCCAATATCAATTCCATTAAATGCACTAAATATCCATCTAAATCGATCGACCATTATTATATTTGCCATGTCGACAAGCTACCAGAACCATATTTTTATGGCCTCCCATAAATATCAAGTGTGCGCGCCTCGTCTCCACATAATATTCTCCAGTAAGGACACCGGCAATATAATATATCCTGTGTATATTTCGCATGGTTCTGCTAGGATCTATGTGCCGAGTTGGCGTGTGAATATGGGCACCACTTTTGTTTACGCTAATAAAAATTTATTTTACGAACTCTTCATCGTCGTCGTCGTCGTCGCCGACCCTCTCGCCTCGTCCCATGTAACAAGGCTACATTTGGCATCAATTTATTGAGCGTGGTTCCTATAAGATTAGGTCTTATCCCGACGCGGAGACACATAAAATACAACTGAAGGTATGTAGGTAAAAAGGAAAGTTTGCGACATGGTAGGCGATATCCTGGATAATAATGTATGTCGAATCGTGATGATGGAGATGGCAGGAGGCTTGCGGAACAGCAGCAGCGTCAGGATGGGGAGCCCCAGAAAGGCACTGGAACGATGGATAGGACGTGCGACACATGTGCTTGTCACCAATTCGTTACCAGTATTTATATCGGATGTTATTGCTTGTAATGTTCGGCCATTAGCTGGTTACTCGAGTAGTAATTCACGGTTCCTTGTTACCAAAGTTTGAACACATTCCCTTGATGCATAGTTAATAAGAGCTTCGAAATTGTTAATGGTGCATTACAAGCACCACCTTCGGGAGCGGACGAGCTGGTGCTGCTGGTGGTTCTAACGTTCCGGACGAAAATTTATGCAACAATATGATGAAGAGAAATGGTAATGGAAAGTTTTCGAGCTGGAAAATAGTGAGTTGAGGCGATACTATTGGGGCTACGCCTTAAGTGTATTTTCTTGTAGAGTATTGCAAGCGAAAAATGTAAAGTATATTTAAAATGCAAAAGTTTAGTTTTTTTTTACAGTAATAGGATTTAATATAATTTCAAGATAGTTTGTGCGTTTTTTAAAAAGTTTCCGTGAAACTTTATTTGAGTTGAAGGATCTATTTAGGGGAATCTTACCTTCGATTTTAAGCTTCTTGGTTGACAGTTATTTTTTTACAAAATTAAGTGCAATTGTTAGTAGGATTTCTGACAATTAAATGAATCCTATTACAGGGTAAATGGAATTAAGGACTCTACTTTTACATTTTAAAGTCTTCCCGGGAAAAGAAGCAAATATTTCTAGAGAAAGCATTTCACTGCAACATAGTGAAAATTCTAAGGAAAGAACACTTCCAGAAATTACCCAACAGTATATTTGTGCTAGATAATTGCAATTACATATCCACAAAGAAATCTTCTTTGCGGAAAAAAAAAGAGGTTTTCTAACTAAATACATATGTCGGACTAAGAATCAAATAGGGAAATATAGGCCAATTCAAAACCTCTAAACTAAAAAACGCAACTGCCGAAGTAGTAGGTGAAGAGAAACGATATAATTGTACCAGAAATTTTTTCTCCAAAAAGGAAGCCCTTTAAAAATTTCTTCTCGAAAAACTCAACTTTTCAAAATTCAAGCGAAGAATAACTCGCTGAAATTTCCATCAGGAGAAAAGCCAACAAAATAAAATTCCTTTATGGATTTTAAAATGTTCGAAGCGAAGCCAGAATCGGGTTAATTATTCAGTGAGAATTTTCTGACTTTTATATCAGATGCATTTTTTTATGTTTGTACTCTAGATGAAATCTGAGAATATTATAAGTTTGCTCTAAAGTTTGTAATGCTAAGAAATAAGGCTCAGAGCAAAAAATGAATGATGCAGAAGTTAATATTATCAAAAATCTAAAAACCGAATGTCCGTCCGTCTGTCCGTTTGCTCTGTAACTTGTGAACATGTTGAACTAGAAAGTTCAAATTTTGGACATGTAGTTTGCGACAAAAAAGTAAGGTCAACTTCATGAACGTACCAAATTGCTCCACCCCTTCTACACCCTCCCACACAAAATGACACAATTTCGCAATTTGACAATAAACGGATTTGCTCGAGAAGTATGAAAGCTATTGGTCTGAAATTTGAAATGTCTCACTTTTATGATGATCTAAATTTACCGTATAAAATTATGGTTATGCTCCCCCTCCCATACAAACTGTAGTTTTTCATGAAATACTCTAAGACAATTTACTCAGGTCGTATAAAATTTAGCGAGCTGAAATTCTGCACTAAATATTTATTTAGAATTGTTAGCAAGGCCAAAAAAAAATAAACGATTAGCTTGACCCCTTCTACCCCCTCTCATACAAAATGACATGATTTCTCAATTCAACAATAAACGGAATTGCTCGCAAAGTGTTAGAGCTATTAGTCTGAAATGTAGGATATAGTACTTCTGTGATTATTTCAATCTACTATACAAATTATTTGCGTCCTCCCTCTCTTTCCACTCCCAACCATACAAATTTTACTTTTTCGTGAAATGCTCTTAACCAATTTACTCGATGATGATGGAATGGCGCTACAGCCCATATCGAGCCTTGGCCACCCGTATGTACCTCCTCCAGTTATCTCGACACAACAACCGCGTCCTCTAGTTTAATGAATCGAGAAGCGATCTACAATCTGCTTCGACTGAGTCCTCCCATTGCTTTCGTGACTTCCTTTGCGGTCGGTTGCTTTGAGCTTTGCCCTTGAGCACTCGATTCGTTCTTCGTGCATTCGTTCCACGTGGCCAACCCATTGTAGCTTGCGAAGTTTTATCACGATAGACGCTGGTGGGTTGTCAAATAGTTGATATAGCTCATAGTTGTATGGAATTCGCCAATCATCTTCTTCCTTAACTGCTCCGTACACCTTCCGAAGAATTTTTCGCACAAACGTGGCGATTGCCTTCTCCGACACCCGCGTCAAGGTCCATTGTTTCGCATCCATATAGCAGCACAGGACGAATGAATATCTTGTAGATGCGTAGTTTATTTTTTCGATGGATCTTCCTTGATTTCATTACGAGGAAGACCGCATAAGATGCATTGTTAGCTGTCGTGATTCTTCTTTGAATTTCATGGTGCTCATTGCCGTCCTTTGTGAGAAGGGCTCCCAGGTATACGAATTCATCCACCTGCTCGAAGTTGTATTCGCCTATAGTAATGTTCTGCCTTTCTGGGACAGTCCTTCGTATCTGGGTCATGTATTTAGTTTTCGCTTCATTGACCCTGAGCCCTACTTCACCCGGTGCCGACTCCAACTCCTGGAATACTTCCTTAACGCACTGTATTGATCCGGCCAGAATATCCACATCGTCTGCATACGCCACCAACTGAGCGGATTTTACGAGTAGCGTACTTCTGGTGTCCACTGAGGTTACTGATGTTGCCTTCCTGACAACAAATTCGAGCACCAAGTTGAAGAGCATGGAGGCGAGACCATCTCCTTGTTTGAAACCTGACTCCATTGGAAATCTTTGAGTCAACTTGTTTTGGATTTTTATTTGGCACTCATTGTTGTCCATCGTAGCTTTTATTAACCAAACTAGTTTCGGTGGGACACCTAGTTCAATCGTTATTCTATACTGAGCATTACGGTCGACACTATCGTATGCTTGACAAAAAACAACGAACAGTTGGTGCACATTAATATAATATTCCTAGCTCCTGTTTCAATGAGAACAACATGTCCGTTGTCGATCGTCCGGATCTGAAGCTACCTTAATATTCTCCGATGATGTTGTTAGCATATTCACACACAACAATGAAATTCCTCTGCAATTTTTGCAACGCAGACGATCACCCTTTTTGTATGCCGGACATATAATGATGATCGGGTAATTTTTCAGTAGTCCAAATTTTAGCAATTCCTTTAAATATTTGACTCGTGAACTCTGTTCCATCTCTTTCAAGAGCTCTGCAGAGATTCCGTCAATTTCGGGCACCTCATTCGACTTTAAATTATTGTTGCGAGCTAGAGGTTCGCCGGGATTTCAAGAGAAACGCAATTCGTTTAAAATTAATAATGGATAATTTATTTATTCGCACTTTTCACTTAATTTACACTTTTACTTAATTCGCCTATTGTACGGCACGACTGATATTGTTTTCTATCGCTTTCACTACCGTTCGCGTTCGGATGTCGCTGACTGACTGACTCCGCTGTCTGAAAGTTGGCGGATATTTATACCAAATCTTCCAGACAGGTGTTGTGTGTGTGTGTGTGTGTGTCTAGACTATTCTAGATTGCTTACATTATGGAGTATACTAGAAGTTGCTGCAACTTTGCTTATGGCTTTTTACATGTTGAGGGACTTTTCTGAATGTTTCTGGGAACATCGTGGTTGCCAGATTTATAACATTATGTAGGGTTGGAGGAATGGACAGTTGATCTTCATCTGGATCTTCCGGATTTATAAACGGTTCAGTCTGTGATGTCATTCTATTGACCAGTGTTCGGAAGTACTGAACCCACCGTGCATTGATTTCGGTAGCGTCGCTTGTGATGTTGCCTTCTTCGTCCTTACAGAGAGTAGTTTGCGGCTTCTTGCTTCATTTCTTTCACGGTATTAAATGCTGCTCGCACGTCATTTTTCTTCAGGTTTTCGTCCAGTGATAAAATTTTGTCATTGTTTATTTTCCGTTGTTTTCGTCTGCAGATCTTCTTGGCGTCTTGCCTAAGCCACTGATAGTTGTCCTCTCTATCTCGTGTTCGTCTTTCGAGAAATAGTCGATAGGCTTTGTTTTTTTTTTTTGTATTGGCTTCTTGGCATTCCTCATCAAACCAGTCGTTTCGTTTTCTCCGCTCTAAGTGTCCTAACGTGTATTCAGCTGCGCGCTGAATACTATCGTTAATGTTCTGCCACATTTGGTCAATTCCTTTCCTCAGGCTCAGCCAGAGGTCATGAATTCCACTTTCGTTGTGTCGTCCTTCAGTTTTTGCACATTAAGCTTCGGAGCCCAGCTCCTTTTAGTTTGGCCCTTGTTAGCTATGCGACGTCGGTATTTAGCTCGAACAAGAAAATGGTCCGAGTCACAGTTCGCACTACGTAGAGTCCTGACATCTAGAATACTGGAGGCAGCCCTTTTTTCAATGAGAACGTGGTTAATTTGATTAAAGCTGTGCCCGTCTGGTGATGCCCACGTCGTTTTGTGAATATTTTTATGCGGGAAGCAGGTGGAGCTTATGACTAATTTCTTACTGCTGGCGAAGTCAATAAGTCTTTGGCCATTGTCGTTATCGTTTCATTATGGACGCTATGCCCTCCTGATACGCCCTTATAAAGCAGTTCATTGCCAATTTGACCGGTGACGTCTCCTATTAGAATTTTGATGTCATTGGAGGGCAGCCCATCAAAAGTGCTGTCAAGTCGGACATAGAATTCGTCTTTAACGACATCATCTTTCTCCTCTGTAGGAGCATGGCAGTTGATGAACCAAACGCTGAAGAACTTCAACTTGAAGCAGATTAAGCAGATTCGTTGGTTGATAGGTATAAATTTCGTTTTGAGTTGTTTGAATGCATTATCTACCACAAAGGCGACACCAAATTCTCTGCTTCCTTGTTTTTTCCCGCTGGTAAAAATCGTGTAAAATCCGCAATCGTTAAATTCGCTTCCAAGCCATTTCGTTTCTTGGAGAGCGAGGAGATTGATGCTGTTACGAGACATCTCCTGAAGAAGTTTCCACAGTGCACCCGTTCGATGTAATGAATGCACATTCCAAGATCCAAAAGAATAGTCCGAGTTTTTTGCGGGGAGACGTTGTCAGCGTTTCACCTAACTCCCAAACTGGAGGGCCAGTCTGGATTGCAGTTCTGGTTAGAGGCGCGGAACACTCGCCTTCACCCTTCTCTGTCTGCTGTTTTGAACAAAACACCCACCTCGTGGAGGTGGAGATAGGATTCAGTAGCAGAGCTATTGATGTTATTTACAGTGGGATTTTCACAGAATTTAGGCTACGTCATGCAGGAGATCACGATTACGCTCTGTGATCCTTACTACCATTCGGCCACCAATCCAATTTACTCAGTACGTATAAAATTTACCGAGCTCAAATTGTGCATTAGTAACTTATTTAAAATTATTAGTAAGATCGAAATAATTAGACGATTATCTTTACCCCTTATACTCCCTCCCATATAAAATGACGCAATTTCGCAATAAACGGATTTGTTCGAAAAGCATAGGCGCTACTGATTTAAAATTTAGAATATATTACTTTTATGATGATTGCAATTTATATAAAAATTATTTAAGTCCTTCTCTTCATTCTACCACCTCCCATACAAACTGTGAATTTTCATGGAATACTCTAAGCCAATTTTCTCAGTCGGGCTGAAATTGTGCACTTAATAATAATTTAAATTTGTCAGTATGGCCAAAAAAATTAGACTATTAGCTTTACCCCCTATAAAAAATTTATTTTTCATAAAGAGTATCGCACGATTGGACTTTACGCCCAATCGTAGTTCTGTTATGTTTTTATTTTTGCATCAAAGATTGATGTTAATAAAATCAAAAAAACATCTAAAAAACATAACAGAATTATGATTGGGCTTAAAGTCCAATCATATGATACTCTAGATGAGATAGAAATGACTTTAATATACCGGGAAATATGTCATCTCAAATTCTTTCGAATAGTGAGTAAAGATTTTTGCATGGGAGGTGGTACAAGTAGAGGGGGTGGTTTGTATTTTTCGTATGTGACACCGAACATGGCATGCAAAATGTTTTTTCCTGAATTTAAGGTTTTTATTTTTATTTTTAAAGAAATTGGTCATAGTTTTCCTGAAATTGGCGATTTTGTATGGGAGGTGGCAGAGGAAGTGGAGCGTTTAAGATGATTTGAAAACTGCTTATCATCATCCTTATCACAATGCTTTGATTCAATTTCAAAGTCGATAGCTCTCATAAACTTGAAGGAGAAATGCTTTTCTTGAATGTATAATACAGAGATTTGTATGGGAGGTGGTAGAAGGAGTGAAGCGGAGCTGATAATTTCTTCTAACACTTATTTTAATTATTTAGAAACAAATTCTAGCAAAATTTGAAGTTTGTACTTTTTCTAGTTTGAATAGAAATCGATAAAATGCATTTAACAAAAATTATGCATTTGTATGAGAGGGGGTAGAAGGTGTGTACAGATAAAAACAAATTTTTTTCGCATTATTAATATTTGTATTTGTATACTTTTTACAAAATATCAAGTTGATAGCTTTAACAGTTTCGAAGAAAAATAATTTAATTTAAATTTCAAAATTTCGTGAAATTTGTATGGGAGGGTGGAGAAGGAGTGAGGTGCAGTTGATAACTAATTTTAAAATAAATTGTAATTATAGTAAAATTCATTCTGACAAAATTTCGTCTTTTCAGCTTTACTAGTTTCAATGAAAATCGAAAATATGTTTTTTTTTTTTAATTGTCAATTTGTATGGGAGGGGGTAGAAGGAGTCAAGGGATCGAGGCAATATTCCGTGATATTAATGACATCTATATCGTTATTCTGTGACCTAAATTTCAAGTCGATAAATTAAATAGTTTCAAAGAAAAATCAATTTCTTAATATTTCGGAACTTCATGAAATTTGTTTGGGAAGGGGTAGAAGGAATGAGGGGATGTAGCCCATTCACGAGCTAAAAGTTACTTTTTTGCTAAAATGACACACAACATTTTTTAGCAGTATAGCTCAAAGCTTTCGAGAGTTATTCTGTAGACAGACGCACAGACGGACAGACAGACAGACTGACATACGGTCACTCGGAATCAAGGTTTTTGAGCGACAACAAATATTTCTGTACCCTTGGCGGCTCTATGCGAGCGTTATTTCTTAGCGTTACAAACGGTAAGGCAAACACAATATACTCTCAGATTTCATCTAGAGTATAAATAAACTGCCAGCAAGTCGGATGAAACTTTATTATTCTTGGGACAAGTTGCGGATGTGTGGAAAGTCAATATGCAGGTTAGAGTGGTTAGGGAAGGCTAAGTGAAAGGGAGTTCTTTGGCAGGGCTGTTGTCAATTTAACAATATATCATTCGTTTCTGCAAGTTTGGGTTTTTATGAGGGGAGGAGCAGGGGTAATAGTAATGGAGGGTAGATTTTAATAGCTTTTTAATTAATTGCTTGAATCACTCCAATATTCTCTGTATAGAATGTGTTTCATAGACGAATTTTCATAAAATTCGGTGTATTTTACATTCACGAAACCGAACATTTGTGTGGGACGGGTAGAGAAGGTAGGGGAATCGTAAAATTTGATATGTAGTTTTATTTCGCTTCTCCTGTAAGGTGCTTGTATAAAATTTCAAGTTCGTAGCTTTTAGTTTGTTGGTTATTAGTTGATTTAATGAAATTGGTCGAAATCATAGTTTTGTATGGGAGGGTGTAGAAGGGCAAGTGCGATTTCAGAACTTTTAAAGCAACTTCATTTGAATTAATTTTGTAAGTTTTTATACAAAATTGCAAATTGATAGCTTTTAACAGTTAGGTGATAATTGATTTCTTAACAATGGTCGAAAAAATAATTTTGTATGGGAGGGGATAGAAGTCTTAAAGGTTTTCGACGAGTTAATATTTCATTCTTTTAAAGATTTTTTGAAATGCATTCTGCAAATTTTCAAGTTTCTACCTTAAAATTTCACTCAAAAATTTTCAGTTTTTGTGTTTTTTTCAGTGCACATGAAACACCTTGTGCACCTTGCAGACCGGGGGGGTCGGCTTATAACAATTATGGATCAAGTTGTTATTATTTTTCTATGTACGTCAAATAGACGTATCCACATGCAAAAATTTAAACTTTGTATATTTCAGCAGAGCCCTAAAAAAATCACTCAAAATTTTCGACATTTTTGCTTATCACCTCCCTCCTCTTACATCTCCCAACTTCAAATTTTTAACAAAATTAACCATTATATAGTTCTACAATCTGACAAATTGTCGGTTTGACATCTGTACTGTTTTTTGAGATATAAGGATTTGTAATTTTGAAAAGTGCGCCATTTTTGAAATACTTCCCATTTCCCCCTACTACTATTATTCTGACATGTTATATTTTTTTTTGTATTTTTCTAGTATTGCTTAATATAAGTCTCAAGTTTCAATTACATAGCTTAAGAGATAGTTGAGATATTCATTTTTAAGTGTTTTTCTTTGCACCCCCGTGACCCTCCCCCTTACAATAATTAACCAATCTCTAAGCTGGTTCCAATGCAACTATATGCCACCTTGACGGTCCCAAAATATGAATCTTTTACAATAAGTAATTTCGAAGATATAATCATTTGAAAAAACAATTCGTCCGACAATTTGTTTTCAGCCCCCCCCTTTTCGGACGCCAAGGTATAAAAAAATTAAATTATTTTTAAAGTTTGTCCCACAACCTTCTCTATATCTGTACTGATTTTCAACTTTTTATCTGCATTCGTGGTGGAGATATTAGCAATGTATATAGTTTTCGACTTTTTCCCCCCAAAATTTAGAAAATAGAGCTCACTTATCTAATCAACAATCCACCCAAAAACGAACGTTCTACCTTTAACGGTCTCGGAGATACGAGTCCATATGTACAGCGGACGGCGTACGGCGGAACGGATTTTTTTTTTTTCCATTTTTAGGCTAATTTAGTCATGAAACGCGAAAAAAAAAATTTCAGGGTAGCAAATTTTTTTTTTTTCTTGTGTCGATCACAATACCTTATTATTAGAATAATAAAGTGAAATGGGCGGAGCAGACGGTTGTATTTTAAATTAAAACTTATCAAAAACTATTGCAATTGCAATTTTACAAGAACAAAAGTCGAAAGCAAAAAACTCGAATAATTTCCGATAACTGATCATACACGTTCGGGTAAAGTCTTCAAGCTTACTCTAATAACGTCATACTCTAATAACGTCATACTCTGAAGATACTCGTGTTGTATTTTGGGCTATGTTAGCCCAGCGTACAATCTTTAAATGTAAGGGGGGATTTTCTCCTCCGCAGCTGTAAACAGCTTAATTTGAGCGGGGAGAAGGGATTATGGGTGGTGTTGTGATGTGAGTCGGGCACCCCTGGCGACTCCGATTTCGACTTCATAACTTTGTTCCTTATACTTACTCGTTTTATTTTGCAGAATCCTTTGTATTTGCTAAGAAAACTCCTTTATCTCTTAACTTACTCAATCTTTATTTTTCAATCTCAAATAGGTTTCTGACTTGCTTCAAATTAAGACTCAACTCCAATTGCGACCTAGATCTAGTTAATTTCCCTACTTAAATAGCTCATTTTGCCCTACTCAGCAAAATGAGTTCATAAACATAACACATAATTTTCCGTAAAGTAGCATTTCAAAACATTTCTGCTTACCTAAATATCTTAACCTTGTAAACAATAATTTCTTACCTACATAGCTTAACTTAATACAATTCTTATTTCGTAATTACTTAATTCGCACATGCAAATTCCGTAATTACTTAATTGGCACATGCTGACCTTTCAAGCAATACTGGCTGTAAAATGTCAATGCTAGTAATATTAGGTTGGCATAAACATACCGGTGTAAACAATTATGCTGGCATAAGCTGGCGCTTAAGCATAGGTCAGCAACCGGCTTATGCCATGTGCTACCGGCGGTATTAGTATTGAAAGTAGCGCCATGAGTAATTCCTATTATTACTATTTTTATTCAATGTTGCTACACAACATTTCCTTCCTCCATGAGAGAAGAAATTTCTATATCTGATCAATCAAATTCCTGTTAAGACCCCCTACAGGGGCATAGGACAGAAACAACTCTCTTCCACAAGGCGCGATCCTGAGCATCGGCCTTAAGCTATTACCAGGACTTGTTTATTCCTCTGGCCTCCTGCTCAACTGCTCGCTTCCATATGTTACATGGTCGTCCAAACCGATGCCTTCCTTGAGGGTTATGGTTTAGGTCTAGGTTGTAGGAGGGTGGTTGCATAGAACCACAAGCACTGAGGCCATCTAGTTGGGCCCATTGTACTCCCCCTATAGTTATGAGTTGGAAGTCACTCCTCTTGCTCTAACCACTTGGTTCGGTTTGCAATCCTTAACAGGCTCGAATGTTGGACGCCTCTGAGGTCGTCTAGTTCTGAGAAGAATCTAGAGCCTAAACAAAGGAGACGACTGTTGGAGATTTGCGGACAGTGACAAAGGTAATGTTCGAAAGATTCTTCGTCTTCCTCGCAACCTCTGCACAAGCTGTCGCTCGCGATTCGCATCCTAAATGCGTGCAGCCTTAGCAAGCAATGGCCTGTAGTCAGGCCGACAATAGTTCGGGTACTGTAGCGACTTCGTTGTAACAGCTGAGCTGTAATATTTTTGTTCGGTTCTTCCCAAAAGGATTTGGCCGTTTTACAGCTTTCCAGCTGCCGCCACCCCGCCAAGAAAGAATCCAAAATAGTCTGTTTGAAGCTAGTCTTCAGCACTGTTGGTGCTTCATCGACTGACTTCCTAGTGGATTTGATGTTAGCAAATCCTTGCCGTGCAAGCGTATCTGCCGCCTCGTTACCTAGCAGGTCACTATGACCCGGTATCCATATTAGAAAAACTTCCGTTATGGCCGCTAGGCGATTGAAATTGTGTCTACAGATGGACACTAGTTTGGATGTAGTCCTGTAGGATTGGAGTGCCTGAAGTGCAGCCCTGCTGTCCGAGAAAATGTAACAATTTCCGAGACTGTTCTGCTTATCAAGAATTATTTTTGCACACTCGTTAATGACTAATACTTCTGCTTGGAACACTGTCGCGTGTTCTGGAAGATGAAATGAAGTTTGGATGTCGAGGTCGTGGGAATAAATCCCTGCACCTGTCCCCTGGCTAGTTTTAGATCCGTCCGTATAGAGATGAGAACCTATACAGGTGCTGAGTATCGTATTTGTTGCCCATTCGTTTCTTTCAGGAAACTTAATGAGAAACTTCCGTTTCTCAACCTGCGGTTGGTTCATGCAATCATACTCGCGGTCTAAAAGGGAGTTTGCGTTTCTCATGACGTTTAGAATTTGTCCATCACCAATTTGTGGCGCTGACCACGATTTAGTGGTTTTTAATCTAATGGCTGCCAGGCCTGCTGCTTCTTTTATAAAAAGATAAAGTGGGGGTAGTGAGAGAATCACCTCCAGAGCTGCAGTCGGTGTGGTTCTAAGGGCACCTGTTATGCACAGACATGCCATCCGTTGGATCAGCTGTAAGGGTGTCAGGTTGGTTTTTAGTACCACCGCCGGCCACCACACCAGCGCACCATAGCAAATAATTGGTCTAACAATACTGGTATACATCCAGTGGATGAGGTGCGGCTTAAGGCCCCATCTCAAACCGAAAGTCTTCTTGCAAGCGAAGAAGGCTACTGTAGCCTTTTTTGCTCGTTCCTGAATATTGGCCTTCCAGGATAATTTGCTATCAAGAGTTAGGCCTAAATATTTAACTTGATTCGAGAGGACCATATTGATTCCTCGAATGTTTGGTGGATTGAAAACATATGGTCTTCTTCTTCTGGAGAAGAGGACCAGTTCTGTTTTTTGTGGGTTAATAGTAAGTCCTTTATCTAGTGCCCAGCTATCTAATAGTTGTAAAGCGGATTGCATGACGTCTCCTAGAACTTGCTCAAACTTACCAGTTAGCATGATGACAACATCGTCTGCATATGCTATTGTGGGGTAGCCGTTCTGATTTAAGGGTTATAATCCAGAGCCTGTTTTGCGATGTTTCGCTCTGGTTTCCTCAAAGTATGACCGATCCACTGCCACTTTCGCCATTGAATCTCAATACCTATTTTAGTCTGGCGAGTTGTACTCAAAAGTTCGTCGTTGGAGATTACTTCTGGCCACAATATTCCTACAATGCGCCGGAGGCATTGGTTTACGAAAGTCTGTAGTTTCTTGGTAAGTTCCACGTAGTACAACCATACAACAACACGGATTTGACGCATGCGTCAAAAACTCGCAGCTTCGTACAAAGTGAGATCTCTCTTAACCTCCAGAAAGGGGAAAGGATACCGAAGGCTTGACGAGCTTTATTTAGCCGAGCCTCAACATCCTTTTCGGCTCCGCCGTCCATGCTGACAATGCTTCCAAGATAGCAAAAATCTTGCACCTCTTCCACATCCTGTCCATTAAGAACAATCGGTGTGCTTGCGTTCGAACCCACAGACGGACAGACAGACGGACGGACGGACGGACGGACATCCGGTTTTGAGATTTTCGAGTGATTATATGAACTTCTGTATCATTCATTTTTTTCTCCGAGCCTTATTTCTTGGCGTTGCAAACTTTGTGGCAAACTTATAAAACTCTCAGATTTCATCTAGAGTATAAAAATCGAGATCAAAAAATTTCCTTAAACCATTTAAAGTACATTGCTTAATATAAATAAAGCAAAACTATTTTGCTCGTTTAGATCCCAATTCAATGATATGAATATCATTAATGATGATTTCTACGACCTTATTGCCATTTTCAAGACATTTCAAATCAAATAAGCTTTAATCTACCTCCAATAGACATGCAACTATTATTAATTACGATTTCCTCAGCATATCCACCAAAACTTTACGCAATTAAATTATACGTCTGTCAATAACACTCTCTATGCCATTTTCCTTTCAAAATTCTTGCCATGTCGAAATTGTTCGAAAATTTCGGTTCCCGTTTTAACATTCTGATAATGGTAAGGGGCCCGAAACTCACCGAAAAGTTTACAATTCTCCGGAATTTTGCTGATTTCAAACTAAAGTCACTCTTGTAATTCCACTTATTCCCGAATATTCAGGTCCTGGATCACGTTGACAATATTCCAAAAACTACTATTACTCATATCATGCATATCCGGCGCACTCGCACTATTACCACCCCCTATAATAATCCCGGCTGTTGGTATCCACTCGAAGTATCGTTATCGTTCACAACTAGTCTCGGCCGCTTGCAAAACCATATCCGCCCTCGATAAATTGCCGGAGAAACAAAATTACAGAAGTTGAATGTCACCCAACATGACAGCAAGACAACCACTCTCCATTCTCCTGGTACCTACCGCCATTCCGCATACCGACCGAAATGTTCTAGTCCCAGGCATGGTGCTACCATCCCCTAAACATACATAGTTTGCTCGACGAACTGACTGGGTAGTTCCCGAGACAACTTTCAGTTCATTTAATTAACCGGACTCGGGAGCTTAAGAGTTAACCAACAAAGTGGAAGGACATTTTTCCATTTACTTGCACATAGATACGAGATACGAGAGTAATATCCCATTCGTATAATGATCCGTCTGGCCAACAATTGGACGTTGATGAAGGAGTTGAAGGATATTTTTATGGACGAATTCAATAAGACTGAAAGAGATGACTTGAAGACGGAGATGCAGGTCCCGGGAGATTGGTTGAGATTCAAGATGATTGTTTTCAATGATTTCGTGAGAGTTTGTAGTTTTTGGCAGAGTTTAGGGAATTATTGGAAGTAATTCGACAGGATCTGTCACGATACGCGATAATTTTCCTAGTTTTTAAGTTTCTTGAAAAATTTCTTTTCCTTATTTTTTTTTTCACTGGAGTTCTAAATAGCTGCTACTATTAAGACTTAAAACGTATTGACAAATTGGTCAAATTGAGACCGAAAGGTTAGTGAAGTCTCAGATTGTTGTCGGGAAAACGTCGTATGGAGAGGGATATAATTCATTGCAAAACTAATAGTAATTGGAAAATTCTGGTGCAACTGATTACTATGTTTGGTGAACTAGTGCTCTGCTGTTACGCTCAGTGCTAAGTATAATCAAATGCTAAGAATAAGTCCAAACAATAACCGGCTAGCCACAAATCTGACAGAGCACAGTTTTTAGCCCCCCCCCCCTTTTTTTTGCACCACAATGGATAAACAAATTAAATTATTTATAAAAGTTGTCCCACAAACCCCTTTATATGTATTTCAATTTTTAGCTTCCTAGCTATAACCATGGTTGAGGTATTTGAGTTCGTATTTTTCAGTTTAGGCGCTCCCCCCGCCTCCCCCTGAACTGAACCCTTATACCTCCCAAAATGGGTGTCGCAACAGCGAAACAGAAACTCACAAGGATAACAGATGAGCTGTGACAGAAGAGAGAAACAGAAAAAATCGCAAATCTATCGAGCAATGCGTAGATTTAACCCCAAAATTGGATTAAAGTAGTGGAAAATTCGAGTCGTCTGCAATCGTTTCAGTTACAGAGCAACGAAATTCTCGTCGGCCCTATAATTTCAAAATTTAAAAAAATTCAAAGCGCTAACTTGAAAATATTAAGCTGCGAAAAAAACATTTAAGCAACATCTTTATGTGTCCTACAATAGCCAAAAAAAAACAAGAAAGCCCTCTAAAGATCTGTAGTTCCGCGTGTAACCTAAGGCCTAACATCATTTCCGTTTCGTTTTGACGTAATCGTATAGCTCTGTCTTTAATTATCCACTAGGGAAATGTAACCGGTTTTTTGTGCGAATTTTCTTCCCGTTTGTTTCTTCTTCTTATTCAATTCGTAAAAGGCGTCTCTTTCGGGTCTTGAAATTTTCATCGGAAAAGTGGTAAAAGCCCTAATACGACGTATATTTTCCTCATCCGTATTGCGTTCTTCGTCCTTTCTTTTGAATCAAGGAACGGTTATCGTTGCCATTTAATATTATACTGAACATGCTATGAAGGCAATCTCTTCGTTTTAAATAAAGAGATGACATCGTTGAGTCTCGTCGTCCTGTAAAATACAAAGGAAAAATATCAAGAAAAAGTGAAGAAAGAAGAGTGTGACGAAAAAAGGGTACGTACATGGAAAATAGGTTTCTCCGGGTGTCGTCGTTGTGTTATTCCAGTAAAGTGGTTATTCTGATTTTCAGGGCGTGTGAAAATGCTATTTAACTTTGTCTCACAGTCAGACAGCACCTTTGCACTCCCCGAAACCCTGAAAGGTTCTTCACTTGAGTCCTGAACTGCCACCGAAGTCTTGTCACTGTAAATACATACGGCGGCGAAGGAAATCGATATTATTTTTTTTTTAAAGCTTTTTATCAACTTCACAATTCTCGGTGTCCTTGCGGATGACCATAAGCAAAGAATCACTTAAATTGGCAAAAAAAAAATTACTAGTAAAGATAAAACTCTGTCTTGTATTGCCATGGAATATGTGTGACGGGGGCTGGAAGGATGCTATACTAGCTCGAATTTAACTAACAACTGGTAAAATACTACGGAGCCGGAACAGAAAGAGGATCTCCACTCCGCCGCCCAAAAGGAACGAGGGTAGTTACGATGTTCTAGTATTCGACTGGTACGTGTTACGCTAACTTTGGTTTGTGCTTTGAATAAATTTATAGCGAAATGGGGTTAGAGCCTGGCAAGCAGGCAGACCCGGACGAAAAGGACGCGACTACGCTATCAGGAAGAGCAGGAAAAGTTTTTAGTGCAACTTTGATGGCCACGATTGTGGCGTGTTTATGTACGAAATTTTCATTTTTACACAGCATTTGATTGCTGCTAATTTCATACAAAGCACAACGAAAAGGTCCTTGAGTTGGTATTTGGTCTCGAAAAGGGTTTGATAGACTAGGATAAATTCGAGGAGTGGGTTCATTCGCTCGGCCCTACTTATAATTCGCCATCCTTCGTTCCGGTAATTAGAGAAATTATTTTGGTAAGCGTTTCACTAGTTTGCCAGGCTGAATGTGTTCGGCTGCATGTTTCAACATTTAAACAGGGCCATTATACAGGCGAATAATTGCACGGCATTTTAGTACGTATTTTAGAGGAATTATTCAGTTAAACTTCGAATACATTTTTTTTAGCCTCCTCCATTAGAGATGGGGGAAGAATTTTCCAAAGGACGTAGTAATCATTTTCCTATGTCAGATATAATTTTAATTACACTGCCCTAAATGTTAGTTACATAATGTGTAGATTAATTTTGAAATTACAAACGGAAAGTTGATTTGTTTTAATGGTTTGGGTTGTAATTGAAATGTTTTTGATGGTAGTTATGGTGTAGGGAGATAGAGCTATGAATTTAGCATTTTAAGTGATGGTATTAAAAATGGCTCTTCAGTTACTATGGTTGAACAACAACTGGGAAGATGAAGAGGAAATTATATTGAAATTATGCGCATCAAGTTTTGTTGAGCAAACTCTGCTTCATTGACCTTCGATCGCTATCGATAAGAATATGCATATATGTATATGTTCTCTTATACCTTTCTAAAGCATTTGACAGTATATGGGAACACGTCGAGCAAGGACGCGTTCATGACCAAAGCATCCACCAAAATCGAATGAACGGACTCGCGGGATATATCGAGCTCTCCCGATATCTTCCTAACGCTGGCATGACAATTTTTGAGCACCATTTCCTTCACTTTTTGAATGTTTTCGTCAATTGAAGAGGTCAGAAGTGGTCCAGAATAAGGCATGTTTTCAACGATCTCTCGACCATCCTTAAAGGAATTGTATCACTCGTAAGCTTATGTGTTTGATATTACTGCATCGTTGTAAACCTTTTCCAACATTTGCAACGATTCTGCATACGAAATTTGGTTGGAAACACAATTCCATTTTATCCATTGTAAAAACCGCGGTGGACTACTGAGGTGTACCGATTCAAATAGTTGCTGTAAGCAAACTGATTAACAGACCGCGCCAATTTTTGAGATAATAATAAAAATTTGTTGAAATATTACTTCCTGTTATAATTTTAATTACAAATTCCTGCTACTTTATTGTCTTATGATATGTGTTGTGTCCTCCAAGGGCCAGTCTTAATAGTCCAGTCGGATTAGATTTTTGGGAAGAAATGTTGCGATCCCGATGTTTTTTTTTAACCTCATTGTTTTTTTGCGTAGATTACGATAATTACGATTGCGGTCACTGGGGGAGTGAGGGAAAGACTCGAAAAATAGCAAAATTTTTGTCTGTTTTAGAGGTTTTTTGAGTTTTATTACGTTATACTAAACAATATCAAAAAACTAAAAATGAGGTTCGATTGCAGACACTTAGACCTACCTTACATTGTTAAATTCGGTTTATTTAAACCTGAGATACTCGTATGCACTGTTATTCAAGACGTTTTTGACAATGTTCAAGGAATCTGTGTTTTTGGAAGGAAATGAGTATCTCATAGACTGTAAAAAAGATATTCTACCAAAACTTGCGACATTGCCTTTTAATAAATGCATTTTAAATAACTGAATCAAAATTCAGCCCAAATTTAGCCGGTTTCATAGAAATTTCACCTGATGAATTTATTAGAAAATGACTTTTCGAGTAAATTTTTTCTGAACTCCTTTTTTAAGGCAGAAGGACTAAATGAAATTTTCAACTAACTTTAATAGTTACGTTGTATTGTGGACATTCTGATAAAGAATTTGCGGGGCTTGAAGTTTAATTTGACTTATCCGGAGCCGAGATATCGAACTTTTTCTTCCAGATTTTAAGATTTTTTTAATAATAACGTTATTTTTACTCGTAAAAAGTGCCTTTGAGGGAGGCAAACATATGATGCACAGATACACTTAAGTAGACCCATTGGGTTATTTGAAGACTGTGTTGAACATGTAAATCAGGATATTACTCGCATATGTATTAAGTTAGTCTAGCTAGGGTGTAGCCTTGTGGGTAGCCTGTTTTTATCACTATCAGGATTCTTTAATGCAAGGAATTGCCATAAATCGATTCAAAATTTAAAAATTGAAAGTCGATTTATCCTCTGGCTCATCATTTAGTGAAGGAACGAAACAAACATCAACATCCCAACACCAAGTACAGATAACAAAAACATGAAATTGACAAAAACTCACATAGCGTTAAGTCTGCTTATCAATAGAGAAGTCGAATATATCAGCATTCTTATTAACTTCACTCGTGATACACGAAATCGGTTCATTCATACCATAGTTTGTCCGGTGAAAACCAATCTGCAACAACTAAAATACCTTGGTAAAAATTGACCAACATCAAAGTACATCCAACCCAAAAGGGTGGATAAATCAACTAACCCAGTAAGAAGGTCATGAGCAAAAATTACATCAGCTACTTCACGTCGTTCCGAAAGCGATGACATATTTAATACTTGAAGTCGATCAGTATATGGAGGAAGACGAACTTTGTCATTCTTACAAATTTACGCTGAATAGTTTCGATTATGCCAATGTACTCATCATAATACGGAGACCAAACTTAAGAAGCATATTCAAGGTGAGATCTAACGAAGGTGACTTAGTCTAACAAGCGGATTGTTAAATTCCTTGGATAAGCGTGTGGTAAATCCCAACATAGAATTACCTTTCTGCACGATCTCATTAATATGCCAACCAAAATCAATCTTTTGGTCAAATGTAACGCCTAGGTCAATAATGGAACTGACTCAATCCAAAATACGGTCATTAAGACTATTAGATTATCACAAACGGAGAGATTTTCCTAGTAAATGACCTTACATGACATTAATCCAAATTCAATCTAAAATTAATCAAATCCTTCTGAAGAAAATTGTCAGAGTTGAAATTAAGAGATCTAAATATTTTAATGTCATCAGCATAAATCCATAAAGCCATCAATGATTTCGATTTCTGTTTTTAAATATTCGGAAATACTCGAATATTTAAAAACAAATGCAACATCATTTATGGCCAGGATAAAAAGAAGTGGCCCCAAATGACTTCTTTGAAGAACACCAGAGTGCGAATTAAATGGCTCCAATTTCAACAATATAGTGGAGTGGGGTAATTTATCAAAAGCCTTACTAAATAAACTGCCAACAAGTCGGGCGAAACTTTATTATTCTTGGGACAAGTTGCGGATGTGTGGAAAGTCAATATGCAGGTTAGAGTGGTTAGGGAAGGCTAAGTGAAAGGGAGTTCTTGGGCAGGGCTGTTGTCAATATTTCATTCGTTTCTGCAAGTTTGAGTTTTTATGAGGGGAGGAGGAGGGGTAATAGTAAGGGTGGGTGGATGTTAATAGCTTTTTAATTAATTGCTTGAATCGCGTCCAATATCCTCTGTGTAGAATGTGTTTCATAGACGAAGTTGCATTGAATTTTCATAGGATTCGGTGCATTTTACATTCACGAAACCAAACATTTGTATGGTATGGAGTAGAGGAGGTAAAGGAATCGTAAAATTTGTGACGCAATTTTATTCCCTTTCTCTTGTAGTGTGCTTGTACAAAATTTCAAGTTCGTAGCTTTTAATTTGATGGTTATTAGTTGATTCAATGAAATAGGTAGAAATGATACTTTTGTATGGGAGGGGGTAGAAGGGCAAGCGCGATTTCAAAACTTTTAAAAAGATTTCATTTCAACTATTTTTATAAGTTTTTAGGCAAAATTTGAAATGGATAGCTTTTAAGAGTTAGCTGATAACTGATTTCTTAAAAATGCTCGAAAAAATAATTTTGTACGGGAGGGGGTAGAAGAGGTAGGGGAATTGCAAAATTTGTGACGCAATTTTATTTCCTTTCTCTTGTAAGCTGCTCGTACAAAATTTCAAGTTCGTAGCTTTTAATTTGTTGGTTATTAGTTGATTTAATGAAATTGGTCGAAATCATTCTTTTGTATGGGAGGGGGTAGAAGGGGAAGTGTGATTTTGAAACTTTTAAAATAATTTCTTTGCAAATATTTTTATAAGTTCTTATGCAAAATTTCAAATGGATAGCTTTTAATAGTTAGGTGATAATTAATTTCTTAAAAATGGTCGAAAAAATAATTTTGTATGGGAGGGGTAGAAGTTTTGAAGGTATTCGACCAGTTAATATTTTATACTTTTAGGGATTTTTTTTAAATGTATTTCCCAAATTTTCAAGTTTCCACCCTAAAAATTACATCCAAAAATTTTCAGTTTTCGTGTTTTTTTCGTTGCACATGAAACAGCTTGTGCCCATTAGACCGGGGTGGTCGGTTCATAACAATTGTGGATCAAATTATTATTTTTTTTTTATGTATATCAAATAGATGTATTCACATGCAAAATTTAAAGTTTCTATCTTTGAGCAGAGTCCTAAAAAATTCACTCAAAATTTTCGACATTTTTGCTTACCACCTCCCTCCCTTTACACCTCCTAACTTAAAATTTTTATCAAAATTATAAATTATGTAGTTCTATAATCTGACGAATTTTCAATTCGATATCTGTACTCAATTTTGAGATATAATGATTTCTAATTTTGAAAAGTGCACCATTTTTCAAATGCTCCCCATTTCACCCCACTACTATTATGACCAAATTTTATATTTTTTTTGTATTTCGCTAGTATAGTTTAGTATATGTTTTAAATTTCAATTACATAGCTTAAGCGATAGTTGAGATGTTAATTCTGAAGTGTTTTTCCTTGCACCCCCCCCCCCCCCCCCCCCCGACCCTTCCCCTTACAATAATAAGCCTATTTCTAAGCTGATTCTAGTGGATCTATACGCCATCTTAATTGTCTCAAAATATGAATTTTTTATGGTAAGTAGTTTCGAAGATATAACCATTTCAAAAAAAGATTCGGCCGACAATTTGTTTTTAGCCCCCCCTTTACGGACGCCAATGGATAAAAAAATTAAATTATTTTTGAAATATGTCCCACAGCTCTCTCTATACGTGTGCTGATTTTCATCTTTCTACCTGCATTCGTGGTGAAGATATTAGCAAGTGTATATTTCGACTTTTTCCATCCCTCCGCCTCCCCCTTCCACCCCACACTCCCCAAAATAATGGATAATGGAGCTCACTTACCAAGTTAATAACCCACCCAAAAATCAACATTCTACCTTTAACGGTCTTGGAGGTACGAGTCCATATGTACGGCGTACGGCGGGACGGATTTTTTTTTTTTGCTTTTTTAGGCTAATTTAGTCATGAAACGCGAAAAAACAAAATTTCAGGGTAGCAAATTTTTTTTTTTTCTGTGTCGATCACAATACTTTATTATTAAAATAATAAAGTAAAATTTGTTGAAATATTACTTCCTGTTATAATTTTAATTACAAATTCCTGCTACTTTATTGTCTTATGATATGTGTTGTGTCCTCCAAGGGCCAGTCTTAATAGTCCAGTCGGATTAGATTTTTGGGATGAAATGTTGCGATCTCGATGTTTTTTTTTTTCGGTTTATTTAAACCTGAGATATGCACTGTTATTCAAGACGTTTGACGTTGACAATGTTCAAGGAATCTGTGTTTTTGGAAGGAAATGAGTATCTCATAGACTGTAAAAAAGATATTCTACCAAAACTTGCGACATTGCCTTTTAATAAATGCACTTTAAATAACTGAATCAAAATTCAGCCCAAATTTAGCCGGTTTCATAGAAATTTCACCTGATGACTTTATTAGAAAATGACTTTTCGAGTAAATTTTTTAAGGCAGAAGGACTAACTGAAATTTCCAACTAACTTTAATAGTTACGTTGTATTGTGGACATTCTGATAAAGAATTTACGGGGCTTGAAATTTAATTTGACTTATGCGGAGCCGAGATATCGAACTCTTTCTTCCAGATTTTAAGATTTTTTTAATAATAACGTTATTTTTACTCGTAAAAAGTGCCTTTGAGGGAGGCAAACATATGATGCACAGATACACTTAAGTAGACCCATTGGGTTATTTGAAGACTGTGTTGAACATGTAAATCAGGATATTACTCGCATAAGAATTAAGTTGGTCTAGCTAGGGTGTAGCCTTGTGGGTAGCCTGTTTTTATCACTATCAGGATTCTTTAATGCAAGGAATTGCCATAAATCGATTCAAAATTAAAAAATTAAAATTGATTTATCCTCTGGCTCATCATTTAGTGAAGGAACGAAACAAACAGCAACATCCCAACACCAAGTACAGGTAACAAAAACATAAAATTGACAAAAACTCACATAGCGTTAAGTCTGCTTATCAATAGAGAAATTGAATATATCAGCATTCTTATTAACTTCACTCGTGATACACGAAATTGGTTCATTCATATCATAGTTTGTCCGGTGAAAACCAACCTGCAACAATCTAAAATACCTTGGTAAAAATTGACCAACATCTAAGCACATCCCACCCAAAAGGGTGGAGAAATCAACTAACCCATTAAGAAGGTTATGAGCAAAAATTACATCAGCTACTTCACGTCGTTCCGAAAGCGATGACATACATATTTAATACTTGAAGTCGATCAGTATATGGAGGAAGACGAACTTTGTCATTCCAATAAAGGTGACATAAAGCTATTCTTACAAATTTACGCTGAATCGATTCGATTCTGCCAATGTACTCATCATAATACGGAGACCAAACTTAAAAAGCATATTCGAGGTGAGATCTAACGAAGGTGATTTAGTCTAACAAGCGAATTGTGAAATTCTTTGGATAAGCGTGTGGTATTTCCCAACATAGAATTACCATTCTGCACGATCTCATTAATATGCCAACCAAAATCAATCTTTTGGTCAAATGTAACATCTAGGTCAATAATGGAACTGACTCAATCCAAAATACGGTCATTAAGACTACAAATTATCAGAAACGGAGAGATTTTCCTAGTAAATGACATTATAACACATTTATCCAAATTCAGTCTAAAATTAATCAAATCCCCCTGAAGAAAATTGTCAGAGTTGAAATTAAGAGATCTAAATATTTTAATGTCATCAGCATAAATGAGTACTTCCGAATATTTAACAACAGATGCAACATCATTAATGGCCAGGATAAGAAGAAGTGGCCCCAAATGACTTCTTTGAAGAACACTATAATACGCAGTAAATGGCTTAGAAGTACAACCCCGAAAAAGAACTTGGTAAGCTCTATCAATTAAATATGACTTAATCCAACTGATAAACCATGTAGGAAAACCCAACAAGTCCAATTTCAACAATATAATAATAATAATCTGCTTACTCTCATCAATAGCCAAAATGGACTTGTTTGCAAACTCCATCAGATTAGTGATAGTGGATCTATTCCTGACGAAACCATGTTGCTTACTCGAAATTAAGGATTAACAGTGAAACAACATGCACTCATACACTGTAGACTCAAAAAGTTTTGGAATAGCTTACAGTTTAGCTGTTGGTCGATAGCTTACAATAGCAGATTTTGCTCCACTTTTGTGAGTCGGTAGAGTAAAAGAAGCCTTCCACACACCAAGGAAAATCTTAGTCCGAAGGGATCTCTGAAATAGTAGAGAGAGTGGCTCAGCAATAGGGAGGCAGCAGCGTATAAGGATAACTGCTGAAAGCAAAAAATTTACTTATAAAGAATTGATCATTACTATTACTGCCAAGGAATTGAAAAAAAGCTGGATCAGATTTACGCTTACAATTAACAAGCATTGCGAGAATTGCGAATCGCACGCAACTCACTAGTGTACCAGGAATAAGACCATGAGATATTCCTGCGATAAGTGAAAGGAACTGTAGCAACAAAAAAACACAACAGAATTATGATTGGGCTTAAAGCCCAATCATATGATACTCTGGATGAGAAGGAAATGACTTTAGTATACCGAAAAATATGTCATCTCAAATTCTTTCGAATAGTGAATAGAGACTTTTGCATGGGAGGTGGTAGAAGTAGAGGGGTAGGTTTTTTTTTTCGTATATGACACCGAACATGGCATGGAAAATGTTTTTTGCCGAATTTCAAGTTTTTAGTTTTCATTATTTTTAATGAAATCGGACATAGATTTCCTGAAATTGAGGGATTTGTATGAGAGGTGGCAGAGGAAGTGGAACGTTTTAGATAATTTTGAAACTGCTTATCATCACCCTTATCACAATGCTTTTATACAATTTCAAAGTCGATAGCTCTTATAAATTCGAAGGAGAAATGCTTTTATTGAATTTATAATACAGATATTTATATGGGAGGGGGTAGAAGGAGTGAAGCTGAGCTGATAATATTTTCTAGCATTTATTGCAACTATTAAAAAACAAATTCTGGCAAAATTTTAAGTTTGTAATTTTTCTAGTTTTAATGGAAATCGATATAATGTATATAAAAAAAATTATGCATTTGTATGGGAGGGGGTAGAAGGAGTGTAAGGATCAAAACAATTTTTATTCCGTTATTGATATTTCTTTTTTTATACCTTATACAAAATATCAAGGTGATAGCTTTAAAAGTTTCGAAGAAAAATAATTTAATTTAAATTTCAAAATTTCGTGAAATTTGTGCGGGAGGGGGTAGAAGGAGTGAGGTGAAGTTGACAATTATTTTTAAAACTAATTGAAATTATAGTAGAATTAATTTTGGCAAAATTTCGTCTCTTCAGCTTTACTAGTTTCAATGAAAATCGAAAATATGTATTTTTCAAAATATTCCATTTGTATCGGAGGGGGTAGAAGGAGTGAGGCGATCGGATCAATAGTCTGTAATATTAATGACATTCATATCATAATACTTTGACCTAAATTTCAAGTCGATTTCTTTATATTTCGAAATTTCATGAAATTTGTATGGGAGGGGGTAGAAGGAGTGGAGGGATGTAGCCCATTCACGAACTTAAAGTTACTTTTTGCTAAAAATGGCACACACAAATTTTAGCACTACAGCTCAAAGCTTTCGAGAGTTATGCTGTAGACAGGCGCACAGGACAAACAGACAGACGGTCACTCGGAATCGAGGTTTTTTAGCGACAACAAATATTTCTGTACCCTTGGTGGCTCTACGCGAGCGCTATTTCTTAGCGTTAAAAACGGTAAGGCAAACACAATATACTCTCAGATTTCATCTAGAGTGTAAAAATCCGTCCCGCCGTACGCCGTACATATGGACTCATATCTCCGAGACCGTTAAAGGTAGAATTTTTGTTTGTGGGTAGATTGCTGGTTGGATAAGTGAGCTCTATTTTCCAAATTTTGAGAGGTGTTAGGTGGAAGTGTGAGGCGGGGGGAGGGAAAAAGTCAAAGACTACACTTGCTAATATTTCCACCACCAATGCAGATAAGAATTTGAAAATCAGTAGAGATATAGAGAGGGTTGTAGGACAAACTTTAAAAATAATTTAATTTTTTTATCCATTTTCGTCCGGAAAGGGGGGGAGCTAAAAACAAATAGTCGACAGATTTGTTTTTTCAAATGATTATATCTTCGAAATTACTTATTGTCAAAAATTCATATTTTGAGGCCATTAAGATGGCATATAGTTCCACCGGAATCAGCTTAGAGAGTGGCCAATTATTATAAGGAGGATGGTCAGGGGGGTGGGGGTGCAAAGAAAAACGCTTAAAAATGAATATCTCAACTATCTTTAAAACTATGTAATTGAAACTTAAAATATATATTAAGCTATACTAGGAAAATACAAAAAAAATATAATGTGTTGAAATAATAGTAGTGGTAGGAAATGGAGAGCATTTCAAAACTGGCGCACTTTTCAAAATTATAAATCCTTATATCTCAAAAAAGAGTACAGATATCAAATCGAAAATTTATCACCTTCTAGAACTACATAGTGGTTAATTTTGGTAACAATTTTAAGTTGGAAGGTGTAAGGGGAGGGTTGTGATAAGCAAAAATGTCGAACACTTTGAGTGATTTTTTCAGGGCTCTGGTGAAAGATACAAAGTTTAAATTTTGCATGTAGATACATCTATTTGATATACATAGAAAAATAATAAGAGATTGATCCATAATTGTTATAAACCGACACCTCCCCCCCTTCCTGTCTCTCGTGCACAAGGTGTTTCATGTGCACTGAAAAAAACACATAAACTGAAAATTTTTGAGTGAAATTTTAAGGTAGAAACTTGGAAATGTGCGAAATGCATTTAAAAAAAAACCCCTATATATACGAAATATTAACTGGTCGAAAATCCTTAAGACTTCTACCCCCTCACAGACAAAATTATTTTTTCGACCATTTTCAAGAAATCAATTATCAACTAACTTTTAAAAGCTATCAATTTGAAATTTTGCACAAATTTTTTTAAAAATAGTTGAAATAAAATTGCATCAAAAGTTTTGAAATCGCGGTTTCGCTTCTAACCCCTCCCATACAAAACTTAGATTTCGACCAGTTTCATTAAATCAACTAATAACCAACAAACTTAAAGTTACGATCTTGAAATTTTATACAAGCACCTTACGAGAGAAGCAAAATAAAACTACATATCAAATTTTACGATTCCCCTACCTTCTCTACCCCCTCCCATACAAATTTTCGGTTTCGTGAAAATAAAATACACCGAATTTTATGAAAATTTTATGCAAATTCGTCTATAAAACACATTCTATACAGAGAATGTTGGATGTGATTCAAGCAATCCATTAAAAAGCTATTAATTTTCACCCACCCATACTATTACCCCTCCTCCTCCCGTCATAAGAACCCAAACTTGCAGAAACGAATGAAATATTGTTAAATTGACAACAGCTCTGCCAAAGAACTCCCTTTCACTTAGTCTTCCCTAACCACTCTAACATACATACTGACTTTCCACTCATCCTCAACTTGTCCCAAGAATAACAAAGTTTCGCCCGACTTGTTGGCAGTTTGTTTATCATAATTTTATTATTATTTCATGTTCTATCAGTATTTGTATTATGTTGTTTGGCGTTTCATTTTTTTTGTTACTTATTTATACTTGTTGTACCGCGTGCCCTTTATTGGACAAAGGCTTACCACAGAAATAAAAAGTAAAAATTGCCAGAACCGATTATTAATGATTTTCTAATAAAAATAATTAAATTCGACACTAAAAGCGTTTATTATCCGGCATCACTGTATCATTAGTTTGATAAAGATCTCAGCAGAGACCAAAACATCACGAATAATTTACTAGAGAAATACGAAAAAAATATAACATTTGGAAATAATAGTAGGGGGGAGGGGGGAAATTGAAAGCATTTCAAAAATGGCGCAAAAAGGCCTTCAATGGAGACTACTTAATGATGATGACATGTGCTTCCTTGCACATAGCCGTTCGGACTTAGAGTCAAATGTTCGCTCGCTTCATTCTAAATGCAAAGAGGCGAGACTGAAAATAAATGTGCGTTGAACCAAGTACATGCACATGGGTTCGAACACAAGCATACCGATTGTTCTTAACGGACAAGATTTTGAAGAGGTGCAAGATTTTTGTTATCTCGGAAGTATTGTCAGGATGGACGGCGGAACCAAAAAGGATATTGAGGCTCGTATAAATAAGGCTCGTCAGGCCTTCGATATCCTTTCCCCTTTCTATAGGTCAAAAGAGATCTCCCTTTGCACGAAGCTGCGAGTTTTTGACGCATGCGTCAAATCCGTGTTGTTATATGTTTGTACTACGTGGAAAGTGAGCGTTCGACTTACCAAGAAACTGCAAACTTCAGTGCCACCGACTCATTTTAGGAATATCCTAACCAGAAGTAAACTTCAACCACGAACCTTAGAGTACAACTGGACAAACTAAAATAGGCATTGAGATTCAAAGACTTAAGTGGCAATGAATAGGCCATACTTTGAGGAAACCAGAGCGAACATCGCCAAACAGGCTCTGCATTAAAATCCTCAAGGAAGGCGTCGGGTTGGTCGATCATGTAGCACATGGAAGCGAGCAGTTGAGCAGGAGGCCAGAGGAAAAAGCAAGTCCTGGCAACAGCTGAAAGACGATGCTCAGGTTCGCGCCCTCTTCCCTCCCCTTATTAAAACTCAGACTTGCATAAATAAACGAATGAAATATTTATTTAATGTACTATTGATCGTATCTGCAATTAAACGTTAAATTGATAACAGCCCTGCCCAAGAACCCACTTTCACTTAATCTTCCCTAACCACACTAACCTGCATATTGACTTTCCACGCATTTTCAACTTGTCCCAAGAATAATTAAGTTGCGTCCAACTTGTTGGCAGTTTATTTTTCGTATAAGTTTTCAAAGCTATCGGCTTGTAATTTTTTAATAGTGCATAATGTTCTGATTCGTTTACTTCTTCTTCTACAATGGCGCTACAACCCAAATCGGACCTTGGCCTCCTGATATTCAGGTTCCTTAACATTTTTTATTACTTATTGTGGAAGGGTTGTTAGCCCTTCACACAACCCTCTTTCTACGAATTTTTCATTTTCTTAGATTGAGGTGACCAAGATATATCCAAGCAGGCAATGTGCCGGAATTATATATTGTGCCGACCGGGATTTGAACTCACGATCTTCGCATTACAAGACCAACACACTACCTACTAGGCTATACCCTACTTCTACCCCTCTCATACAAATATATAAGTTTGGTAAATGTATTATATCGATTTGCATTAAAACTGGAAAAAGTAGAAACTTAACATTATGCCGGAATTTTTACCTTAATAATTACAATACCAACTTCGCTTCACCCCTTTGAGCCCTCCCATACAAATTTCTATATTAGAAATTCAAGAAAACCTTTTCTCTTTCGAACAAATGAAAACTGAAATAAAGCCTGATGATAAGGATGTTGAGAAGGAGCTTGATAATCATCCAAGACTTTCCGCTTCTTCTGTCACCTCCCCCTACAAATGCCCTAATTTCAGAAAAATAATATCCAGTATGAAAGCTACAAACTTTAAATTCGGCACGAAAGATTTTGCATACCACGTTCGGTGGCATATACAAAACTTACAAACCTTCCCCATCTGCTTCAACCACCTCCCATACAAAAGTCACTGCTATCAAATAGTGCAGAATTTGAGATGATATATTTTCCTGTACATTAAACTGTTTTCTACATTTTCTATTTCTGTAGTTTTTTTTTTCTGTCGGGAATTTTCATTCCAATTTACTCACTCATGTGATAAGAGTTCAGTAATTAACTTGACATCCAATTTGCATTCCATCACGTTTTTCTGGACTACGAATCCTACGAGAGATTAGAGGATGCTTCCACCATTAAGGGGATCCATCCCAATCCTCGAATAGTGGTATGGGTGAACTTGTGTTCGATCCTACGAAATTCGTAATTAAAAGAACCAGGTGCGGAGAAGAATGAATGTAAGAATTGAAAAAAAAAATCGCTTTAACAATTAAAACTTTAATGAGATGTAGAGGGACTATAATACACACATACACAATTTAAAACGTAAACTATCAAGAGGCATTATGACCAACATAGCTCACAAATCTAAGAGAACGATAGAAAGTTATTGTTTACTACTGGTGTGCTCTATTCTTCGTGCTATATAAGGCGAATCGGAATTTAATGGTTACGCTGAATGTAATTTCGGAGATGTCCTTGTTGCGTTGCTTTTGTTTTACGATTATGAATTTTAATTTTATGACCAACAATGCTTTTACAGCTTGGGCAATTCTTTGGCGGCGACTTTTGCCCTTTTTCGAATTCTTCCATCCAAGATGATTTATTCTACGAAATGTATTTCTGTTTTATTTAACTTTTTTTCGGGAAATTTATGCGTTTTGAAACTTTTGCAATTTGAGTTTAAGGAAAGTAAAATGAATTTATTAATGCCCGTTTGTTCTAAAATAGCTTGGGTTTTTTTTTTTTTTTTGATAAACGAAGGATAATTAGGGTGTGTCCTGCAACTCTAACCATTGCTCTATATAGAGCATGCCACAAATTTTACTAAGAGAGGTGTTTCACCTCTGATTTTAAAGAATTCCTCCGTAATGTTGAAAACTTCAAGGTGCTCCTTTTTTCTACGATTCTTCAATGAAAATAAATTAAGGTGCAAAGTACCCTTCGAATAACTTCTCTCAACTGCCTCTACATCCCACTCGTTCACCCAACAGACGTCTGTCAATTTTCCATGACCATTAGGTGAACCTAAACTTTCTGGTTGAGTGCACAGGGTTGCTCGAGTTGTTAGAGAGATGTCCTGGCGGTGAAGTTCCAGCTACACTGTCATTCTGTCTCAAGTTGATACCTGACCAGAATTGAAAATCATCACCACCACCCCGAGTAGATGACTATTTTCTATCCCATCCACTCGTTCCGGGCTTTCGAAATTTTGCATTTTCATCGGGATAATCGTCTCGGCCAAGGACGATTCAGGTATCCGTTCTAAGTTTTTCACCTCACTCCCATAATGACTTTTCCATCCTGCCAACAAGCAACATAAATCAGCTTCGAACCAAAAAAGTCCTCGCTCCGATTTAGGGATATCGGAGAAGCCCACAAAAACTAGTCAATCCGCATTGCAAATATCTGGTCGGATTTCAGATAAGGAAGAGAACGGGAAGGAAGGTAGCGAACGAAGGTTGGACGAACAAAGAATCGTGGGTGAAGTACGGTGCATGCATGTGTGCCGGATTTAGTTCAGCGAAAAGTCAAACAAATCCCAAGCCATGCGATTAGAGGACGTGAAATTTGACTTTTTGTTGGGATGAATTTATGACCACCTTTTATCGTCCTGTTACGGTATTTTTTTGTTCTTTTCATTTCCCCATTTTTAACTTCGGTTTACGCTTCTTTATGCAAAGAAGTTTTTTTTTTTTCTTTTTTTATTTACCCACTTTTTAAACAGAATGGTTTTGAAAACCATGGAAAAAAAAATTTTTTTAATCGTCAGAAGAGAAATAATCATGGAAGAAATTTATGTCCATTCGAGATTGGGGAGTTATTACAAAAATTTATTGAGAAGTACAAATGTGATATTTTGTGGCAAAGAACTGTAGGAGCAACTTTTCTGTACAACTCAACGTATTTAGAATACGTTTCTTCAATAAAAAAAAAATTCCTTAGCACTTTCATTTCGAAGGCATCCTCCTATGAATAAAGTTGACCTCTCTGAAAACGAACATTTTTCTTTCATTCCCTGTTTTGTTTTAAGCTTTACTAGGTCGTCTATCCCGAAACAGGTTGATATTTTGTACAGATTTCGGAAAATTGCTCACGCTTCCTTATTCGAAAGACAGATGAGTACTCCGCGCTGTGTGTCGCAAAGTGAAGTCACATCCCTTTAAAGCTTACCCTTCAGTGGTGCCCTTGAGCTTTTGTGTTCGGGTTCATAAAAATAAAGAGTTGCGGTAATGGGTTTTTTTTCGTAAAGTAAATTCTATTTTTTTTTCTTAATTCAGAGGCAACCAACCCTATGAAATATCGTCAATATTTGAAGTAATGGCTTTTATTCGAATTGCTGATGAATTTTTGGCGACTGCACTAATTAAAAACAATTGTGGCGTATTTCATCAACGAGCGCATAAAAATACGAATTTACATCCCTTTTGACTATTCTTCGAAAATTTCAATTCCGAATCGATAGAATGTATTTGTGTTTTTCCATTTTTTTTTTTATTTACACTTGCAGACTATTTGACTGCAGGAAAATCGTTTGAGAATGCTCCTCAACACAACTCAATTTAGGCGATAGAAAATTCGTTTATATCGTGCTTTTGATTTTTCTGAAATTCGAGAATTCAGGACACTGTCGAAGGGTGACAGTGTCCTGCATATATTTTTTTTCTATACTGGTATTGATATTTGCTACCCCCTCCTCCAAGCGTACATAGTTGGTCTCACCAGATGATTTATTTGTTGGTGAAAATTTGTTTGCTTTTTGGTGTGGTTATTTGGTTTAACGCTTAATAGCTGAGTCCCTGGCAGTTTGGATCCCTCTCTATCATCCCTTCGGAAAAAAAAACCAAGCTTTGACTTACGTTTCGACAGTTGTGTTTTTATTCGCCTTGTCCCTAGCCATTCCCACTCCTTCAACGCAACGCAAAATTTTTGTTCGATGGCTGGGAACGTTTTATTCTGATCACGTGAAATGAAAAAGTTTCCAAGTGAAATGAATAATTTTATGGCCTCACAAAAATTCAAATCTCTTTTTAGCTTCTTGAAATGTTCTTGACTCTTCTTCGGGTGCGTACTAACGGAGAGATTTTCTTCTTTTTTTTTAGGACCTATGGGTGGAGTTCTGTTGTTGCTGTTGTTGTTATTTTTTCACCTTGGGAAAAGAGGAAAATGACTTTTCCTGATTCGTACCGGGGGAGAAATATATAACATTTTATTTCAACTCAACTGTTGGAAATTATTGAGGGCAAATGTGGCATAAATTTATCATATATTTTACGTTTTTTGCTTTCGGTACGTGTGACGGACGCGTATGTATCGAATCGCTTTCGGGAATTCGGAAGGAGGATTCTACGTGTCCAGGACCTTGTAAAAGCGTGTGGTTATCTTCATCATTAGTATTCCATCCCGGTATAAAATTTCGACCCGAGTCCGTGGTCGAAGAGAATCGATAAACAAAAAAAAGTATATTCGATGTTTGACGTCATTTGAATATTAAGAATAATGCGAAAAAAACTGTCAAAATTTTATTTTTCTTAATATTGATTCAGTGGTAATGATGGATATAGTATCGGGAAAGGATTGTATTACTGGACATCCTCGAAAGGATTTATTAGGATTTTTTTTTCATTCGGGGACTTCACTCTGCCTATATGTCGCTGTACATCCATACCCAAACTGCAAGACCGGATATTCTAGCACTTGGCGAATGTAAGGTGTCTCCGGGAAGTGGACATTTTTATACTGTTCTCGAGTATCACCTTGTCCCAGCTTTTTTTCGCCAACGGGGTGTCGCATTCTACATCAGCGATGATGTGTCTTTCCAATTAGTTTCCCATCTAGGAAATTACTCCAATCCAGAGTTTAATTACATCTGGACAAAATTACTGAGCCAAAGACATATCATGTACTTTTGTTTTGTGTATAGTGCCCAGCAATGACAGCTGCGAACACCTTATCGGAACTGGATGGATTATCTAAATCTACAATAACGATTTCAGCATCAAACCCTGACGCTGAAATCGATATGTCACTATCAGAATTCCTTAATGCAAGGAATTGCCATAAATCGATTCCAAATTAAAATATGGAAATCAATTATCCTCTGGCTCATCATTTAGTGAAGGGACGAAACAAACAATAAAATCCCTACACCAATTACATAAATAAAAATAAAATAAACAAAACTTGACAAAAAATTGGTATCAACTAGCATTAAGTCTACGCTTTAAGCATAATTTGTCGATAGAGAAGTCGAATGCATCAGCATTCTTATTCACTTCTCTCGCGAGACGCGAAATCGGCTCATTCATACCATAGCTTGTCCGGTGAAAGCAAATCTGAAGCAATCTAGGCTGTCTTGGTATATATCGACAAACAGCAAACTGCATCAATCCCAAAAGTGTGGAAGAATCAACTAAACCAGTAAGAAGTTGATGAGCAAAAACTACATCAGCTACCTCACGTCGTTTGGAGAGTGATGACATATTTAATAGCTTAAGTCGATCAATATAAGGAGGAAGACGAACTCTGTCATTCCAATTAAGGTGGCATAAGGCAATTCTCACAAATTTACGCTGAATTGATTCAATTCTGCAAATGTGCTCATCATAATAAGGAGACCAAACTTGAGAAGCATATTCAAGGTGAGATCTAACAAAGGTGTTATAAAGAATCAATTTAACAGAGGGATTTTTAAATTCCTTGGGTAAGCGAGTGGTAAATCCCAACATAGAATTACCCTTTTGCACAATCTTATTTATATGCAAGCTAAAATCAAGTTTATGGTCAAATGTAACACCTAAGTCAATAGTAGAATTGACACGATTCAAAATACAGTCATTAAGTTTATATATTATTACAACCGGCGAGACTTTCCTAGTAAAAGACATAACATGACATTTATCCAAATTCAGACGAAGATCATTATGGTGACACCAATTACTAAAATTAATCAAATCTTCCTGAAGAAAATTGTCCGAGTTGGAACTAAGAGATCTAAAGATCTTAATGTCGTCGGCATAAATAAGTACTTCCGAGTATTTAAGCACAGACGCAACATTATTAATGGCCAAGACAAACAAAAGTGGCCCCAAATGACTTCCCTGGGGAACACCAGAATGCGCAACAAATGGCTTAGAAGTACAATCACGAAAAAGAACTTGATAAGTTCTATTGAGTAGATATGACTTAATCCAACTGATAAACCATGTAGGAAAACCCAGCATGTCTAATTTCAATAAAATAATTGAATGGGGCAATTTATCGAAAGCCTTACTAAAATCAGTATAAATACAATCCACCTGCTTACCCTCCTCAATTTCTACAATGGATTTATTCGTAAACTCCATCAGATTGGTTACTGTTGACCTGTTTTTGACAAATCCATGTTGTTTACTTGAAATCAGGGATTTACAGTGAAACGACAGCCACTCATACACCACAGATTCAAAGAGCTTTGGAATAGCTGACAACTTAGCTATTGGTCGATAGTTGACAACAGCAGATTTTGCACCACTATTGTGAGTCGGTATGATAAAGGAGGCCTTCCATACATTCGGGAAAATCCCAGATTCTAGCGACCTTTTAAAGAGGAGAGAGAGTGGCTTAGCAATAGAGAGACAGCAGTGCTTAAGGACAACTGCAGGAACACCATCTGGGCCAGGAGAAGAAACATCCTTTAGGCGAGAGATATGGTCAACTATATCGTTATAAGAAATCTGTATACCAGACAACGTAGTTGAACAAGTACCTTTAAAATTATCAAAGTACGACATATCAGGGATAAAGTCACTACCAGAAAAGGAACCACTGAAGAATGTGGCAAAAAAATTACAAACAGTTATTTGGTCATTACTATTACTACCAAGGAATTGAAAAGAAGCTGGATAACCATCAGACTTACGCTTACAATTAACAAACTTCCAAAAATTAAAGGAATCTCTAATAATATCCGACTCCACTTTAAGTAAGTATACAGAATATAAGCGATTTGATAATTCTTTGAATAAGTAATAATATTCTTCATACAAACGAAAATCAATGTCATTCTTCGTCCTAGTATACCTATTCCACGCTGCATTACGCGAGTTGCGAATCGCACGCAACTCACTCGTGTACCAAGGATACAACAATGAACTATTCTTACGATAAGTAAAAGGAACTGTAGCAACAAAAAATTGGTACAGAATATAATAAAAATCAAATATGGCACTCTTAAAATCAGGATTGTCAAAAATTTTATCAAAGTTAAAATTAGAGATAAGATAGTCCAACCGTGAAAAATCAGCTTTGTTAAAATCAAAAGTAAGCATTTTCTCACTAGGGCTAAAAATATGCTCCTCGTCAATCATAAGAAATATTTTAATAGGAGGGTGTAAGACATCAATGACCGAGATTGATGATAAGCTTTCTTCCACGGAACAGGCACAGTAGTCAGAATAAAAAACCAGGTCAAGCTGTCTTTCATAGGAATTCCGAACAAGACTAAGTTGGTGGAGACCAAGTGCAAATACACTATCAACAAAAAAACATTCAAGAGAGGACGAAGCATCAGAAACTAAGAGCGTAGAATCATCGTCAGAAAAAGACCAAGAAAATCCTGGCATATTAAAATCACCCAGTAAAATGAGTTCGTCAGACATATTCATAGATCTATGAACAAATGTTAAACTGTCAATTGTTTTTTCGTAGAAAGTAAGGGGACTCGAAGGAGGAATATATGTCAAAAAGACATAAATATCCTTATTGCTAAATACAAGTTTAACACACAAGATCTCTAGACAGTGAGGGTTCGGCACATCAACAACTACACAATTAATGCAGCTACGGACTGCTAATAACAACCCACCACCTTTCAATCTCAAGTCGGAAACATAGCGATCCCTACGAAAGACTTGGAAGTCTGAACTAAAGAGTTCACTGTCAGTAAAACTACAGTTTAGTCCCGATTCAGTAAAAGCAATAACATCATAAGAAGAATTCTGGCTTGAAGCAAATATCGTCTGAGTTTTAGTGCGCAGTCCATTTACGTTTTGATAGTAAATGGACAATTGTCGGAGTTTTTTGGACCAGAACCCGGGGAGCTAATGCGCCGAGAAATAAATTCTTTGACAAATGCTCCTGACGGCCATGAATTACTATCTAATAATCGATTAAAAAGTTCATTATTGGCTATAACAATCTTAAAAGAGGCAACCGTCGATCCAGCTAAAATAAATTTTTTTGAAGTTAAATAGTTAACAATATCATCAGGGGATGTTCGGGGGTCAAGTCGAGAAATAAAAAGGGCTTTCGGACGAGGTACAGTAGTTAATACGTGTGGATGTGAAGGCAAAGTAGAAGCAAATTCAGTGCGATTAGTAACTGTGTGAGGCATTTGAGATCTACTCGAATACTCGCGGGCAATTTCAATGTTCATAACATGGCCTGGCTTACACATTCCTCAACTACGGACCAGAGGGGACGTGATACTGATACTGCCTCTCTAAACGGATTAACACAACTGGTGGATGAGCCTACTCATTTACTAGACATCGCAGGTTATTTTCCTAACCTTCATGACTTATTTTTCACCTGAGAAATTATTATTATTATTATTATTATTACTAGGGGTACGCGTGAGAGCACTGCGACCTTCTTGGCCTATTGTGCGTTATAGCTCTTTCACCCTATCATAACTCAATAGCTTTAGCTAATTTGAGAATCTTTAAGGGAGCCATACTGGCTAGTTCCTCCGTAGAAAGGAAACCCTTTCCAATAAGACTGTGTCTTTTCCTAGCTGCTGCTTCACAGTGACATAGGATGTGTATTGTCGTTTCTGAGTCCTCGAGACAAAGGCGACAAATGTCGGTTTCAGCTAAGCCCATATTTTTGAGGTGGTGGTTTATTCCACTATGCCCCGTCATTAGGCCGATTAGAGTACTAATATCCTTCTTGCTGAATTTTAGAATATCCTCCAGTTTGTTTTTTTTGTGGTAGGATCATTTTTTTTTAAATTGACAATCTTGGAAGTCTACTCCAGTAGATTTTATGTTCTTTTTCTACCAACTTTTTGAGTATGGGGTTGGAGTACCCTTTTGGTTTTCCGCAGAATGGCTCTGGACCAATAAAATTTGTTTCTGCGCCATTTTTTGCATGGCGATCAGCCTCTTTATTTCCCTCAATTCCCATGTATCCTGGTACCCACATTAAGGTTACATCATTCCTTTTCCCCAGGATGATAAGGTTTTGAAGACATTCCCATACTATCTTCGATCCGTGTTTATTGGATGCTAGAGCTTTGAGAACCGCCTGACTATCCGATAGGATATAAATGAATTTATTGCGATGAGCTCTCCTTATATTTTCTTGGATGCATAGCTCCATTGCAATTAGCTCGGCCTGGAAGATTGAGGCTTTTTTAACGAGTAGTTTTGACACCGAGAAGTTAGGACCTTTGACTCCGGCTCCTGTGCCCTCAGAAGTGCGAGAGCCATCTGTATACCAGATGGTTGATCCCTCTACTATTTCAGGTAGCATGGATTGCCAGTCCTTGCATTCTCTGATTAAAGGGGTTTCAAAGTTGAATTTTGTCGGCATCGCGTCCGATAATATGGAAGTTATAACCTCTATTTTTGGGTCTTTTAGGATTTTGAGGTGACCTCTAAAATTCCCTGACTTATAATTGTTTTTCTCCTGTATGCGTAACATTCCTTTAATAGCTTCCTTTTTTATTTGGATATGTATCAGAGGGATGTTAAGAAACATTTCCATTGCCGCTGTCGGACAGGTTTTCATTGCACCTGGTTTAGGAGGACCAGCATGAAGAATTTTTTGTTGTTTGAAAAGGACTAGCTCGGCTTTGTGTGGGCTCACTCCTACTCCATATTCTCGAGCCGATTTAGAGAAGATTTTGCATAACATTGTCCATATTAATCGGCTGCTTATTAGAGATGTTAAGGAACCTGAAAGTCAGGATGTTAAGGCCCAATTTGGGCTGTAGCACCATTCTAGAATAGAATTACCAGAGATAGCTATAGCAAAGTCGTCGTACGTATAAACAATCACTTTAAAGTCTGCCTTTTCTAGTTCTGTCAGTACTCTATTCCAGAGAGGTGGAGATAGGACTGCGCTCTGCGATGTATCTATACTAATAACCTTTCAAGCTCATACGATCCCATAGTTGTTTGGTATTGTATGACTTGAAGACTTCACATCCATATATGATGTGGTGATAGTCACACATCAAGCATTTATCTGCATTGACGTAGTGTGAGTTCAGTCTTCCAGTATTAAATTTTGCCTTAACAACAGTTTGAGTGGAGTCAGTTCTCTGCAACTTCCATCCTTTACAGCTTCTAGTGCTTGCCATCGTTTTTCCAGAAATTTATATACACTATCCAAAGTTTGAATATCTTTGGATGAGCTCAGTGTTTGTTCATAGAATATATGACTCATCATCATCAATGGCGCGACAGCCCAAATCGGGCCCTGGCCTCCTGAAGTCGTCGCCTCCAATCGTCTCGATCCAAAGACCGCGTCCTCCAGCTGCTAATTTTTAAAATGGCTTTGCTGTCTTCATCAACCGAGTCTTCCCATCGCTTGCGTGGTTTGCCTACTGGCCGGTTACCACTCGTTTTGCCTTTAAGAGCACGTTTGGGGATTCTTCTGTCTTCCATTCGCTCTACATGGCCAGCCCACTGCAGTTTACGTAGCTTGATGAACGTTGAAGCTTCTGGCTCGTCGTAGAGTTGATACAACTCATGGTTGTATCTTATTCGCCATTCCGTTCCTTCCTTCACAGGTCCCAAAATTCTTCGGAGGACCTTTCTTTCGAATGTGTTAACTGCTTTTTCGGAAGTTCGCGTTAATGTCCACGTCTCGCTGCCATAACAGAGCACAGGTCGTATAATAGTTTTATAAATCCGCAGCTTATTGTTCCTGTGCACTTTCTTGGATTTCATTATTGGAAGTACCGAATAATACGTCTTATTTGCAAGTATTATCCGTCGTTTGATTTCGTCTGTTTCATTACCGTCCTTTGCTAGATTAGCCCCAAGATATATGAAGTTGTCCACACTCTCCAAATTATATTCCGCAATTGTTATGTTTTGTCTGATTGGCGTTCTCCTTCTTGTTTGCGTCATTACTTTTGTTTTGCTTTCGTTAATGCGCAACCCGACTTCTTTTGCGGCGGAGTCAAGATTGACAAATACCTCCTTAGCACTAGGGAAGGATCTTGCTAGAATGTTAATGTCGTCAGCGTATGCTACTAGTTGGGTGGACTTGAATAGTAGTGTCCCGTTGGTGTCGACTGGGATTTTTCGGACGACATACTCTAGTGCCAAGTTGAAAAGCATAGGAGCTAGACCATCTCCCTGCTTTAAACCACATTCCGTTCGAAAGCTGGTTGTGGAATCGGTTTGTATTCTCACTTGGGATTCAGTGTTCGTCATTGTGAGTCTTGTTAGTCGGACTAGTTTTGGAGGAATTCCAAAGTCAAGCATGATTTGGTACAGTACGCTCCTATCGATACTGTCGTATGCTTGTTTAAAATCTACGAATATTTGGTGCACGTCTGTGTTATATTCCCAGCATTTCTCAAGCACCTGTTTCACCGAGAATATCTGGTCTGTTGTAGATCGTCCGGTTCTGAATCCGCCTTGGTATTCGCCAATTATTTGATTAGTATAGGGCTTAAGACGACGTTCAATTATTTTTGTCAGTATTTTATAGGACGTACACAACAATGATATACCTCTGTAGTTCTCACAGCAGAGTTTGTCTCCTTTCTTGTAAATTGGACATATAATGCTTTTTCGCCAGTCGTCGGGTATGATTTCCTCTGTCCAAATTTTGCATATCATGCTGTGCAGTATTTCAGCGACACAGTTTCCACCGTTTTTCAGAAGTTCAACTGGTATTTCGTCAATTCCCGGCGCTTTGTTTCGTTTTTGGTCACATAGGGCTGCTTTGATTTCAGGAAGCGTGGGTGGTGTCGATGATGGTTCATCTTCGTCAGTTGAGGCTTGAATTGAAATGTTGTCTGTCGTTATCGGTGCTACTGGGATGGGATTCAAAAGATGTTCGAAGTATGAAGACCATCTCCTTTTGATTTCTTCTGTGTCGCTGATGATATTGCCCTCTGCGTCTTTGCAGAGACTGGTTTTTGGTTTATATCCCTTTTTCAAGTCTTTTACTATGGCGTATGCGTCCCGCGTATTATTTTTTCTCATGTCGTCGTCCATTTTTTGTATCTTGTCATTATGGTACTTCCTTTGTTTTCGTCTGCAGGTCTTTTTCGCATATCGCCTAAGCTCGTCATATCTTTCTTTTTTGGCTCGTGTTGGTCGTTCAGTAAAAATTTTGTAAGCTTCGTTCTTTCTATCTATTGCGTCGCGACATTCTTGGTCGAACCAATCATTACTTTTTCGCTGTGCTTGATATCCTAATACCTCTTCCGCGGAGGATTTGATGCCGTCTCGTATTTTCATCCACGCATTATCCACTGGCATATTTTGGATATTTTCATATATTGGTGTCAGGTGTTTATTACATGCTAGCATGTAAGCCTGCGCCACCGTTTCGTCGTTAAGCTTGTCGACATTGAATTTGCGAGCTCTACTCGTTTTCGAATACCCACGACACGCTATTTTGCATCGATACTTAGCTCTGACTAGATAGTGATCAGAGTCACAATTCGCACCGCGGAGAGTTCGTACATCAAGTATGCTGGAAGCAGCCCTTTTCTCAATAAGAACGTGGTCTATTTGGTTGAAGGTGTGACCATCTGGTGATGCCCACGTTCGTTTGTGAATATCGCGATGTGGGAAGCACGTAGAGCTTACTATGATATTTTTGCTGCTTGCGAAATCAATAAGACGTTGGCCATTGTCGTTGGTTATGTCATGGAGACTGTGCCCTCCTGTTGTTCCTCTATGAGCCTCCTCCTTTCCGACTTTTGCATTAAAATCCCCTAAGACAATTTTTAGGTCATTCGAGGGCAGTGAGTCATAGGTTGTCTCTAGGGTGGCATAAAATTCGTCTTTAGTTACATCGTCCTTGTCTTCTGTCGGTGCGTGAACGTTGATCAACCAAGTGTTGAAAAATTTAGTCTTTATTCGGATTGCACACAATCTTTCACTTATTGGTTTGAAGCTCGTGACCTGCTGTTTAAATTTTTTGTCAACGACAAAAGCGACTCCAAACTCTCTGCTTCCCGACAATTTTCCACTTGGATAGATTGTGTGTGATCTCATGTCCATGATTTCGCGACCGAGCCATTTCGTTTCTTGGATGGCAGTTATGTTGATGTTGTGTTTTGCCACTTCTTCGAGAAACTCTTTCAGAGCTCCTGTCCTAAATAAGGATCGAACATTCCAAGATCCAATAGAGTAGTCCATTTTTCGTTTGCGGGGTCGTTGCCGTTGAGTCCATCCTTTCCGAGGCTGTTCTTCAGGTTTCTGGACAGTGTTCTTTTTCCGGTGATGCGTTGTCGGCGCCTCGCCCAACCCCCGACCTGGAGGACCGGTCCTACTTATTTATTACACCCTAGTAGAAAAAGGGTGGGAGTTTTGAGCTAAATATGACATGCTGGAGTTCTCACAGCTATGCTGCAAGTCCAACTATGTCATACTTTTTGCCTACTTCCTGAGACGCACTGGTGTTACTGGCCATTCAGGTTAACTCCATGTTCCCTCCTCCTTTCTCAACTCGGGCTTGGGACCGTCTATGGCGGAGTTAGAATATATGACTCTCTTTATCTAATTTGGTCGTTATGAGGAACGCGATGAGTGGATCCCCGTTTTCATGATTAACTCCCAAGTTATTTAGTGCTAACAAGCATTCCTTCGTTTTTTTCGTAAAGGTTTTGAATGCCTGCTACATTTGGGGTTTTAAATTCTTCAATCGACATAAGAATTCGCAGTTGAGTAGTTACTAATAACCTCTTGTTATTATACCTACCGCATACTAATGCCCATGCAGAGTAACAGTTTGATTCCGTCCGTTGTAGATGTACCAACCTTTGTGCTTCACCTGCTAAGTTGGCCTTCAAATAAAATATTTTCTCAGCATCACCCAGACGTTTATTGTTATGGACTATTTGCAGATACAAATCGTGGCAGGGCTGCCATTTTCCGTAATTTCCATTAAAAGTTGGAATGTTGACTGTTGGTAATTTAATTTGAAGTGATTCTAACTCGGTTGTCGGTACTTTAACACTCCTTGTTGATTCTACTAATTTATCATCGTGAATTTCGTGCAGTTTTATTGCAATTTGATGATATTCCTCTTCAATCTCTGATAATAAATCTGTCTGCAGGTAGTCAGTTTTATAGTCAGTTTCGCTAACATTGGCCTTTTCTGTTGTTCTGGGTCTGATACTATCGACAGTTTATTTTGATTTGACTTTGAGTCGTCATCTGTCTGAACATTTTCACGACTACTACCACTTGGTTGAGGCGAGCGCCCAATATTAATTTTATCGCTGTGCTGACTATATAGTCCACGAGATTCATTGTAGGTTTCTTCAACTTGAGTGAAGAAATGTCTAACGTAATAGGAATGCCCAAGCAGTTCCTGTTTGTGCAGTGATACTTGTTTGTGCTCGTTTTCAAAATCTAGCCATAATTGTTCTAATCTTGCTAGCTTCTTTTCTGCTCCCCGTAGAGAGAGCATGTTGCTCTTGCTTGCATTCCATCCTCCGCAGTTCTTGTGCAACTAGATGCGGAAGTCTTCAACAACTGATGTTTCCGTTTGTGATTGGGTTGAGAGGTTCTGTGTTCTCTCTCTGGAGAGAGGTCTTCTAGGCGATTGTGTGAATCGATGTGACTGCCTTTCCCCCTGGTCCGGAGAGAGGTCTTCTAGGTGATTGTGCAAGTAGATGTGACTGCCTTTCTCCCTGGTCTGGATAGAGGTCTTCTAGGTGATTGTGTGAGTGGATGTAGCTCAGTTTGCCTGTCTCCCTGGTCCGGAGAGAGATCTTCTAGCTAACTTTTTATCGGTGTAGCTTCGTTTGCCTGTCTCCCTGGTCCGGAGAGAGGTCTTCTCGCTGACTTTTTGCTGCTAAGTTATGTCTGTCTTCCTGCAACTAAGCACGTCTCTTCTGGAGTAACCTCACTTTAGATTTCAGGCATTAGGGCTTGGTCGATATAATTGGGTACTTCGACGGATCTTGTTAATATTATAATAAAAGGCACTTCTCGCTCTTAATGGGTTTATTGAATTACAATTTATTACCTTGTACGTAAGTTACTGACAATTGCATCCGCTGATATGATAGAATGTGCAATCTGAGGAATGGCACGCGGTGATCGTTTAACTCTGTGTAATTATAAGAATTTTACACGCCCAGCGCTGACAATCGTAGATATCAGTATCAAATTAATTAGCACGCCAAGCGAAGCATCCATCCTTGGATTTGAAAAACCGTCCGTAATTGTTACTGGTCTTATGTTGTTGAAAGCCCTTTGGAGATAAACATTTTTATAGTTTACTTTTTAATGCTAAATTATTTTTCGAAGAAGTTAGATTAGGTTTGTGGTGGGTCGTACGTAGACCGTCAGTGGCCCCATTGCACGCCTTCATATTTGTGTCATGTGGGCATACATGTCATTTAGCCAATCTACCCTACCGGTGAAACTAATGGGCTACGGTTCAAGGGACCGGCGATCATTCAGTTGAGCGAAGAAGTATTCTCCAAGAATTTGTCTTTGGGTATGCGAGATGGGCACTAACAGAGGAAATGCTCTACGGTGTTATCCTCCTCACCACAGTCTCTGAGAACGTCATCGGCTGTTACGCCCGTGACTATACCTCCTCGTGTCGTAGGGAGTTTCTGCTAATTTTTATTGATTTTCCTTCAAACCCACTCCATCCCATCTTTGTCTCTTCCCAGTGTGTGTAGGACCATTTCATCCGATTTTCACTTCCAGTATGTGTGTTACGCCATTAACAACATTCGCTGATCGGAGTTACTGGGAAGATGGATACGAGTATCTATCAATCTTTCTAAGGTTTTTAGAGAGAATTAGAATAGACTAATAAGTTTTAGGTCCTTTAGACATGTATGAGAGCTACTTCTCGCTAAGGGATAAAAACCACTTTCATCGCCTTTCATAATTCAGAAATGTGGACCAGTCACAGACAATCTCTAAAAATAACGTCCAACGAAGGAAGCATGATTTTAGGTGTGTTTCGAAATTCGGCAGGCATTATGCCGTCTGGTACTCTGAATTCAAGCTGTGTACTGTCGAAAGTATTTTATTCCGTGAGATAATAATTTCGGAGTCGCCCGTTGGAGGCTCGAGTTCGTGTTCTACTCGGTGTGGGGTGGCACTACTCGAGAACTGAGTATTTAGAAGAAGATCAAAGGTTTCGCCACTCGAGAAGATACATAACCCATAAGAGGTAGGAAGAATTTTGCGAAGTATTGATGCTCAGATGTCTCTTATAATATGCCGCAAGAAAGTTTACTGGATTCACGCTTCTCAAATTCTTTGAGATGAAGGACTTCCTGATACGATTACCAGCCAAAGGTCTCATTTGTTCGCCGGGCCTTATTAAAAAGACGGCTACAGCCTTTCTGTGTTTACGAATTTCGTCTGTCTACCATTGTGTTTTCCTGTTGCCTTTCTAATCAGACAATCTCTTCTCTACCATGCTACATATTTATTCTCTAGATGAAATCTGAGAGTATATTGTGTTCGCCTTACCGTTTGTAACACTAAGAAATAATGATCGCACAGGGTCTCCAATGGTACAGAAATATTTGTTGTCGCTCAAGAACCTCGATTCCGAGTGACCGTCTGTCCGTCTGTCTACAACATAACTCTCGAAAGCTTTGACCTATCGTACTCGAATTTGTCATATGTCATTTTTAGTAAAAAAGTAATTTCAAGTTCGTGAACGGGCCATATTCCCACTCCTTCTACCCCCTCCAATACAATTTTCATGAAATTTCGAAATAATAAGAGATTGATTTTTCTTTAAAACTATATAAGCTATCGACTTGAAATTTAAGTCATAGTATAATGATGTGAATGTCATTATCTTCAAAAAATATTGATCCGATCCCCTTACTCCTTCTAACCCCTCCCATACAAATGCACAATTTTCTATAATGCATTTATTCGGTTTGCATTGCAACTAACAAAGCTAAAAGAACCAATTACTTTATTATTCTAATAATAAAGTATTGTGATCGACACAAGAAAAACAAAATTTGTTACCCTGAAATTTTTGTTTTTCGCGTTTCATGACTAAATTAGTCTAAAAATGCAAAAAAAAATCCGTCCCGCCGTACGCGGTGCATATGGACTCATATCTCCGAAACCGTTAAAGGTAGAATGTTCGTTTTTGGGTGGATTGTTGATTGGGTAAATGAGCTCAATTTTTTAAATTTTGGAAGGGGTTAGGTGGAAGGGGGAGGCAGGAGGAGGGTAAAAGTCAAAAACTACACTTGCTAATATCTCCACCACGAAAACAGATAGGAAGTTGAAAATCAGTAGAGATATAGAGAGGGTTGTGGGACAAGCTCTAAAAATAATTTAATTTCTTTATCCATTGGCGTCCGAAAAGGGGGGCGGGGGACTAAAAACAAATTGTGAGCCGAATTGTTTTTTCAAATGATTATATCTTCGAAATTACTTATCGTAAAAAATTTAAAATTTGGGACCATTAAGGTGGCATCCACAGGAATCAGCTTAGAGAGAGACTAATTATTGTGAGGGGTGGGGGGTCAGGGGTGGTGCAAAGAAAAACACTTAGAAATCAATATCTTGGCTATTTATTAAGCTATGTAATTAAAACTTGGAAAGTATATTAAGCTATTCTGGAAAAATACAAAAACAATATATCATGTTGAAATAATAGTAGTGGGGGAAATGGGGAGCATTTCAAAAATAAAAAAAAAAGAGTATAGATACCAAATCGAAAATTTGTCAGATTGTAGAACTACGTAGTTTTTAATTTTGGTAAAAAAATTAAGTTGGGAGGTGTAAGGGGAAAATTCCTGCCCTAAAAATTTCTAATGGACACTCACTAGACCATGGGCTTATCACCCGTGATCTTAAATCCTAACTGATACGAGAAACGGATACAGCGCCTCGGATACGGACTGATTCTATGGTAACGACTTTTGGCATTCGAAATCGGACTATGATTCGCTTCTGAAACGTTCGAACATTGAATGACGGGGGAAGGGCTAGGGTCACTCGGTCTTCGCACTGCCAATCAGTGATCGACCGTGAAATGGAGCACTATAACATCCAAATTTTGGGCTTGAGCGAGGTCAGGTGAACGCGATCAGGAGAAAAACGAACCCCTAGTGGAAACACTTTTCTGTACATTGGCCCTGAGAGTGGAGCCCAAAATGGCGTGGCGTTCGTCCTTACGCCGAGAGCGAGAAACAGTCTCATCAGTTGGGAACCAATATTGGATAGGATTATCGTCGTCAGGTTCAGGACCAGTGTCAGAAACGTCATAATTCTACAGTGATACGCACAAACTAATACCGCAACACTTGGCGACAAAGAGGAGTTTTACAGCCACCTGAGTGCCACCTTCGAACGTGTTCCAAGAGTTGATATTACAATAAAATACAATCCGTATTTTCGATTATAACTTTATTCTGATTTCGCACGCTACAACTTTGCCGTCTCCTGTTCGACTGACTCGCTCTCGATACCGTCGGTCGCTGCTGCTGAGAGACGTGGTAAGGGTTGCCACATCCCTCCCATGTTTTTCTTAAGGTGGAGCTTTAGCTCATGTCGATCATCTGAAGTTTCACCATCCGTCGCCTTACTTGGATCTATTGATGTCTGGGGGACCTGCTCGATGCTGTAGTGGAACGCTGGAGTTTGCAGGATTCCGGAACTATGTTCGAAGTTGACGTTATCATCTCGGATGGACGCGAAAATACAATAGGAACTTTCTTGAGATGGCTAACATTTCGGGTTAAGATTTTACCTCCACCGGAGACTTTGGCCAAGTTGCCTATTGTTTCGGTTACTGTATATTCCGTCGTATCAAAATTCGCTGTGGGTTTGTGGGGAAATATGACATTTTTCAAGAGAACCTTGTCTCCTACGACTACGTCTACTTCCTTAGCTCCTCTCCTCTTGTCAGCTAGTTTCTTTCACTTCTGCTTATTTGCGGAATCTCGATCTTTCTCGGCCGAGTCAGCGTATTCTCCGGTCAAGTTTTGTATTCCCGGTATTTTGTCCCTAACGACACGATTAAACATTAACTCCGTTGGTGCAGCCGCCGTGGTGCTGTGTGGTGTAACATTGTACATATGTATAAACAAATTTTCGAATTTCGTCTAGAAAATTTTTCTTTGCCGCGAACGCTATTTTCAGACGTTTCACCAGAGACTTGTTCATGTTCTCAACTTCGCCATTGGCTTGAGGCCAATATGGTGGTGTTAATATTTGCTCAATTCCGTGAATATGACAATATTCGTTAAACTCGGCACTAACATATTGTCTACCGTTATCATATATTTGGGTGAACCTAATCTGCAAAATATCTCCTTCATTGCGTCAATTATGCAGTTCGAGGAGATCGAACGAAGCATTTTAAACTCCATATACCTCGAGTAATAATCAATGAACACCAGCACGTACTGACCATTAGGTAAGGGACCTAGCAGATCTGTAGCCAGTGTAATCCAAGGGCCCGTTGGGAACGGATGTCTATCCATTGGAGCAGGGTTTGGTGGTTGTGATACCAAAAGACAGTCCCTACAAGCTTTCACAAAACTCTCTGCCTCTCGATCGATAAGAGGCCACCATACCTTGGACCTTAGTCTACGTTTCATGACTGACTCTCCTGGGTGACCCTCGTGAGCTAATTCGAGAACTTTAGGTCGCAAGCTTTTCGGAATGACAAGACGTGTTCCACGTAGGAGTATATTTCCAACCGTCGACAGCTCGACCCGAAACGGATAGAAACTGTTAGAAGAAGCGGTGTGCCAAGAATCGTTGCTAAGGCACGTCATCGCGTCCACCACCTCCTCATCCTGAACGCTCCTTTCCGCAATTTCTGAAATGGTAAGTGCTGTGGGGACCGTGTTAGATATAATGTGGAAGATGCTTTGTCATGTTTTTCCTCACTGCTTCCAAAAATAATGACGTCATCGATGTAATTCATGGCATTAGAGCACGGTGCCAATAGTTCCTCGAGCTTTCGTTGAAAAATTTCAGGAGCTGAGTTTACCCCAAACAGTAGTCGTTTAAATCTGAACAACCCCCGAGAGGTAATGAAGGTAGTGATTTCTCGGCTTTCCTCGTGAAGTTCCAACTGGTGATATGCGTTCTTGAGATCAACTCGAGAAAAGTATTTGGCTCCCCTCAATTTCGTCATAAATGAATCAAAGGTTGGCAAGGGGTAATTCTCACGTAATGTCGCCTTATTTGCCCTACGCATGTCTAAGCACAGCCTGATGTCTCCATTATCTTTAAATGCCAGCACTTTGGGAGATATCCATGAACTTGGTCCGGATACTGGCTCGATGATGTACTGAGCAAGTGACTTCTCCAGCCTTGCGTTTACTTTGTCTTCTAGTGCGATTGGAATGCGCCGCATGGGCTGCTGAACTGGTATGACTGCTGAATCTATGGATAATTTGACAGTTCCCCCTCTCCATTTTGGAAATGGCTTAATTTCATCGATTCTATTAACATTTAAACCGAGTCTCAGAACGTTAAGTTGAATTGCTATCTCCCACCCTAGTAATGATTGTTTTCCATTTTCAATCACGTAAAAGGTGGAAATCATCTCCGGATTTCTTTTCGTCGAAATAGGAGCCTCAAAAACGCAAATTACGGTAAGTAACTTGTTCGAAGCATATGCGCGGAACTGATTGGCGGACTTTGTGCGAATATTGAACACTGTTGCCTTCTTTGTCTGAAGTAGCTTCCAATCAGCCTGGCTTATCAAGTTAAATCGAGACACGGAATCAATGATGAGTTGTATTGCGTAGCCCCCAATCTGGCACATCACCGATCCATCCATATCGCTTGCTACTTGAAAACAGTAACTCGCATTCTTCTGGTGGGAAATATCCGGTTTATCGTCTTCAATAGAACGTATTTCGGTGCGGCGCCGCTTCAGCTCGAAGTTGTTCAATTGCATCGATTGTCGGTTCATCTCCGTCCTGCACTTACGTACGAAATGGCCAACACGGGAACATTTGTTGCATTTCATGTTCCACGCCGGGCAGCTCGTATTGTTGTCCGTGTGATCCTTGCGGCCACATCTACCACAATCGATGTTATGAAAACGCCCGCGCTTTCGTCCTGAACCGATCTTGTTGACCGTGTCTACATCTGCTTGGCACAGCATTGACTGCGACTGTTTGCATATCTGTTCGTCTACGCGGCAGACATCTAATATTTCGTCAAGGGATTGCTCTTTTGCCAACAATTTGCGCTTGAGTTCGATAGATGCCCACGAATCAACAATTTTGTCCTTCAGACAAATCTCCTCAATCTCGACCTTGGTAGAGCCAAAAGAACATTTGGCGATTTGCTGTCGCAAACGCAATACGAATTTGTTGAAACTTTCGCCTTCGGAAGGAGTGATATTGCGAAATAGGTGCCTCTCGAATGTGGAATTCCTCTTTTGGGGAAAAATATTCGTTCAACTTTTCCACCAAGGCCGCGAATACATCGTTGTTTCGCTCGACGAGAATTGTACTATCGCATCAGGTAGGGAGTCGGCCACTGATTGTAGTTGTGGACCTCCCAAGTGTAGTAATTTATTTCTTTTACGTACCACCGATGTTATCTCTTCCGACTCAACATAAATTTCAAACGAACTGAGCCATTTCTCCCACTCGGCCCACAGCAATGATTTTTCTATAGAGTCGCACAAAAATGGCTTGATTACTGTCTCCGCCATGTCAGTTTTTTCTTTCGCACCGTACCTGCAACAGCAAAAAAAAAACAACGATAACCTGGAGTGCATTCCGCCTCTGACATTTGTCATATTGAAAAGTTTTTGGCTGTCGGCCTCTGGCATTTGCCAGATATTAATTATTTTCGGCGGTATTTCACCTTCATCTGGTGACTTCGTACCGCCTCTGACATTAGTCAGATTGAAAACACTCGCCAGGCGTTTGACGCCGGCCTTTGACCTTGGTCAGAATTTTTAACATAGGGCGCCGTTCCGGCTCTGACTTAGTCAGATGATTTATTTTCTTTTCACGCATACATCCATACCTTTTTACATCGGCCGCTGCCGACTGCTCGATCAAACTATAGTTTCGAATTCCGTTTCGTTTGTTGTTCTAAACTTTCTTTTTTTTTTCAATGTTTCCCTTTTTTTTACTCGTCGCCACTGTAACAACCCGCTACAATAAAACACAATCCGTATTTTCGAATATAAATTTATTCTGATTTCGCACGCTACAACTTTGCCGTCTCCTGTTCGACTGACTCGCTCTCGATACCGTCGGTCGCTGCTGCTGAGAGACGTGGTACGGGTTGCCACAATCATCTCAAGAGATATGAAAACCCAGGTAAGATCTGACAATATTGGACTAGAACACGTCATTGGGAGGCACGGTGACCCTTAAGTCGACTCGTCACGATCTTGGTTTAAGAGACCCGAAAACGGCGAATTAATTGTGGAGTTTTGTAGTACTTGACAAATGGTCATAAGAGGGACCCTTTTTCTACACAAGAGTCATCATAAAAAATCTTGCGTTTCCCCTGATGGTGTTACTCAAAACTAGATCGGTCATTTGGCTATAAGTCGCCGATGGAGAAGATGTCTCTTCGATCTGCGAGCGAAGCGTGGAGCTGACGTGGAGAGTGATCACCACTTGAAGGTTGCTTGCTTGATATTGCGTACAGCAGCTATCCGATGACCACAAATTCTTCAAATGAAGCGCAAGCTCAATGTGGATAAACTTAGAGATCCCAACAAGAAAACGCGAGTACACCACCATTCAACGTGAAAAGTCATCCACATTGGGTAAATATCAAATACGCACACTGGACGCCAATTGGGAGGCAACCAGAAACACTTTTCTAACTAGTGCTGAAGAATCTGTGCGATATGTGCAAAGCGGTGAGAAACCCTGCGCAAATGCGCAAGACACACGGGACAAGGTTGGCGATCGGAAAAAAGCCAAATTGGCGATCTCTCTCAACTCGATGTCAACCAACGAACGCCCAACCTGTGGAAAAACTACCGCGATGCTCATATACAGCTTAAAAACACTGTTAGACGCGACAAAAGTAAGGCCATTGAAGATCAGGCCAACAAGACAGAATCTGCGGCTTACCTTGGGGATATGGGCTCACTATTTAAAATCATGAAACAGTTAACGAACGGGAATTCCACTGCCAACCACCTGGTGAGAGATGTCAACGGAACTCTCCTTAATATAAGTGAACACCAGTTGTGGCGATGGAGGGAATACTTCTCTGATATTTTAAACATCTTGTCCGAGGAAGATATTCCAGAAACAGAACAACTACAAAACATACAACCGCAAAAATCATCTATTAGGGACGATCCCCCAGATAATGAAGAGATAGTTGCCGCCATTCGGTCAATGGCGGGAAGGAAAGCCGCAAATATAGATGGACTACCAACCGAACTCCAAAAAGCTGACCGGAAATAACAGCCGATATACTCCTCCCACCCTTTACTGAAGTGTGGAATGAAGGAAGATATCCGGCTGAATGAAAGGAGGGCGTCATTGTTAAAATTCCGAAGAAGAGCGACCTTCGGGATTGTGGCAATTGGCGTGGTATATGTCTACGTACTGCCGTATCGAAAATCATGGCTAAAGTAATTCTCAGTCGGATTAGTTATGTTATGGAGAGCATTAACAGGCTGGATTCCGTTAAGGGTTGTCTTGTACCGACCACTCAAATACCCTACGGACAATATTGGATCAGTCAGCCGAAATGGGTGCGCCACTACATCTCATGTCTGTAGACTTCGAGAATGCTTTCGACAGCGTTAAGCCAAATTATATACGGAATGCTTTGCGTAGGAGAAGTATTCCAGATAAGGTCAAATCAATGATTAAAAAATCCTACGAAGATGCAAGATGTCGCGTCTTGCATAGAGGAGAGCTGTCGGAGAGCTTCCCTGTGTAATCGGGTGTCAGACAAGGCTGCATATTACCACCAGCCCTGTTTTTGGTGGTGATAAATGACATCTTGACAGCTGCACTGGAAGGAGGGGAAGGTAAAAGTCTTCAATGGAGACTATTTAACATCTTAAGTCACCTTGATTATGCTGATGACGTGTGTTTGCTTGCACATAACCGTTTGAACTTAGAGTGAAATGTTCGCTCGTTGCATTCTTAATGCAAAGAGGCGGAACTGAAAATGAATGTTTGTAAAACCAGGCACATGCACATGGGTTCGGAAGCAAGCACACCATCTTAATGGACAAGATGTTGAAGAAGTGCAAGATTTCTGTTATCTGGGAGGCATTGTCAGCTTGAACGGCGGAGCCGAAAAGGATATTGAGGCTCGTCTAAATAAAGCTCGTCAAGCCTTCAGTATTCTTTCCCCTTTCTAAAGGTTAAGAGAGATCTCCCTTGCGTCAAATTAGTGTTGTTACATGGTTGTACTACTTGGAAAGCGACCATTCGACTTACCGAGAAACTACACACTTTCGTGGACCAGTGCCTCCGACGCATTTTAGAAATATTCTGGCCAGAAGTGATCTCCAACGATGAACTTTGGAGTACAACTGGCCAAACTCAAATAGGTATTGAGATCCAAATGCGGAAGTGGCAGTGGATCGGTCATACTTTGAGGAAACCAGAACGAAACATCGCCAAACAGGTTCTGGATTATAATTCTCAAGGAAAACGTCGCCGAAGCGATCAGTTGAGCGGGAGGTCAGAGGAATAAACAAGTCCAGGCAACAGCTTAAGGCCGATGCTCTGGATCGCGCCTTTTGGAAGAGAGTTGTTTCTGTCCTATGCCCCTATAGGGGGTCTTAACAGGAATTTAATTGATTGATTGATTATACATGAAGGTATTGTGTGGTAAATGATAGTAAAAAGTTACACTCACTGATATTTAGCGCTAACAGCTCTGCCAGGTAACCATTCCATGAAGGAAGTTCCAGCAAATTCCTGCAGGTATTTATTATTCGATCTTAGGAGTATTCATGTGGTTGCGACATTGGATTAATATGGAAGAATAATTTCAGGAAGAGGGTAAAGTGCTGAGTAATAGATCGTGGCGATGAAATGATGGTATTGTAGTGAATTAGACATTGTCAATTGGCATTTAACTATTATACTGTATCAACTAAACTATGCTTTATATACTAGAATAGGCTTTTGCATGAAAAACTAGGCTAAGTGATGCTTTTACAAAATGTATGACAGCTGTAATTCTTGCTTTTAATAAAGCCTTCTTGAATCGACTCTTGGACTGGAAACATCTTTTGAACAACAACATCAATAAACTACAGGTATATTAGGAGGCGATTTATTACATCGCTAAGGCATGTTTATTTCCCCCGTCTCCTACTAAACTGATCGCCACTATGCTAAATACATATTCTACTAACCCGACGTCTTTCATGTGTAACATACTCGTTTTGCTATAGTGCTTAGCTTGTTTGGAGATGTTTTGTTCAGTTAGTGTTTTAAGATCATTTGTGGTAGTCCCACGATCCAACCGTAACTTCTACAGTCAAAGATAAAAATTTGACGAGCCAGTTAAAACTAAGAATACAATTTCCTTCATCAAATCGAACATTTCAATAATCGTATTACAGGTGTTTTCAACACGATGTCTATTATGCATGTCGTTCCCACTTTCTAATCCGAACATCTTCTTTCCCCCGATGTACATTTCTATGTGTGAAAATGTAAATCCATCGGCACATATGTCATTGCCATTTCATCTCGTTTTGGCATTACTGCCGTCACAATAAATCAGCCAACTCGCTCAGTGTGACACAATTCCAATGCGAGTACATCACTTACTATCACTTTGCACCTACTTGACATATCGTACCGCCGCCGTACATTCACCAGAAGAAGTATCCTTCTCGTTAGAGCCAGTTCCCCAAAGCTCACGACAGTAGTAGCAACATAGTATGCAAATTCGAAAATGTCATGCCACCTATCGTCCTTGTCATCCTGGAGTGCTTCGAAAATCCTCCGTACGGTATAATCCGCATAAGTCAACGTCTCTGACTTGTTCCATGGAAATCGTCCTTCTGTGCCATTTCCGACATCCTTTCAAAATTTTCTGTATTATTTGGTTTTGCATTATTTCTGAACATAACATTGACACGCTCGAATCATTTGTGTGAGTTGTATTTTTCATTCACATTTTTTCATATGTTTTCATCTACCTCTCTCTTTCTTTCTTTCTCTCTTGAGGACTATTGGGGAAGAGAATCCTTCATCTTACCTGTTACGGTACGACAAGGAAAAATCAAAAATGTGGTTACCTGTTGGGTGTGGTCACCGTTGTGACGAGTAGACTTTTATTGGATAATTACAAAGAGAGAGACAGGCAGGTCCTTACGTCCAATATAATGAACCTGCCTGCCTGAAAATGTTCTTGTGCCCGATGTAATAACAACGATAAGATTCCATCAACAACCATAACAACGGTAGTAACTGGGACAATCATGAGAAGCACCACTGTGGTTCTGTGTAATGCGCAAATTTATGGAACAAATTAATTTTATCGCAGGTCATTAGGGCTTTGTCTGGCCAAGCTACATATCCTATACAGGACATGCTGGGAACGAATCGGCTTGCACGAATGCAGGTCCACTGCTGATGGTCATCGTGGTTCAACTTCGATATATGTACATCGCCACAAATTTTGGATTATGATCCTAGAATGGAAGACACCACAATTGCAGACGACGATACAGTAGTGCAGACGAGCTCTGCAGCATAACAGTGTTTTGTGAAAACGAGGTACTAACTGTCGTTATTAATTGGTTTGACCTCACTTATAAATTCCGGAATTTTTTAAGGGCCATCGGATTGGATGGTGTATGTGGACGGTTTGCAGAATACTGTATCGGTAAATTTAGTGATTTCGAAATATCTTTTGCCATTTCTTTATTACTCGAAAAGCATTTGAACTCCTTCTGATTACTTTTATCTTGTGAATCCAGACGCACTTGAACACATTCTCACGTATGTACGCACCCCATCGGTAGCATTCTTCAAAAGTGATTCAGTCTATACATCCCCATAACTAGTAATTGTATCCATACTGGCATCACCAACTTAGCTACACAAAGTAAGTTTTACACACAAAATGGAAAACAATTCCGAAAAGAGACAGTAAAGGAAGCCGGTTCGAACACATCCGATCAAAGAATCATAGAGTAAATCCATTTTTCAATACCTCCCCATCTCCTATGAAATTCGACGAGCTACAAAGGACTTCAGTTTTAAAGTGCTTCAATTAAAAGTGCCTTTTAAAACACTCAAAATCTCATCACCATATATCGTATAAAAAATATTTCAAAATACTCTCGAAAAAATTCCTGCACTGTTAAAATCGAGGTGTACGATTTCATCACATTTTTTTTTTTTTTTTGTAAAAAAAAACTTTTACATAGTGGCAAAATGTATTCGGTTAAAAGTCACCCCCAAAAAGGATATCAAACGCAATTCATCATAGCTTTTACATGGGAATGGTATAGAAAATTCCTATCGCGAGACGATAGTGACACGGTGGAAAGGATAAAATGCACATGTAATTGGCGATGAGACAACATGAAGTGGTGCAATAAAAACCACACGTATAATTACAAAAGGTTGAAACGTGAGGCAATATTAATCCTGGCCGACTGACCGTGTCCAACCCGAGCTACAATAGACGAATGCCACAGACAAGTGCTTCGGGTACGGGATCATAGCCAAAAAGGACCCGCTCTGCTCTGTGCCAGATCCAATCGAGGGCATCAATGAAGTTGCCAAGAATTTTTCGAAAAGTTAGAGAGGAAAGAGGTTTTGCACAGCCAGGCCCTAAACACTACACCGGCCAACTTCCATTAGATCGTAACAAAAATAAAGCGAGTCCTTGCTCTCTCTACCTTGCAGCCAGTTATGAACGTGTTCAGTGGGCGAGGAGTGGAATGCCGCGTACGAACATATGGAGAAGTCCTTATTCCACTTGAAATTCAGTAAAAGTTTTAAACTTCGTTAATGGGTGAGTTCGGGCATAAATACAAAATGGACGGGATATAAAGTCGGTAAAATGGAGCTAGGACCTCGAGCTATAGAATACGGCTTGGCCAGTTCGACACTAGTAAAACAACGCGTAATATACGAACAGCAATAATAACCCCGGACCAGTGTTTGGACTTTAGCTTAATGGATGGGTTTTATTACTACTGGCGCACACGTAAATTGGTGTTAGGGGTTGTAGAGTCTAGTTTCATGCTTCGGTAATTTACGCGTTGTACTATTTGTATTTAGAAGTAGTTTTGGTAGTTTTCGTTTTTTTTTTTATTTCCGGAGAAGTCACTAGGAATGCAGTGTGTCGCGCCAATTGAAGTGGTGACACCGATATGGCAGCAATTGAACATTCCCGAATTGCGTGTCCACATTTAAATTGCAATTTCTCGTTTGGTGAATATAGGGCATTTTTATATTTTATGCGTGAAAGGACATCAGGAGCTTCGTGAATTGTTTTCGAAATTCAGTCAAGTTATGCAACTTAAAGTTATGAAGTCTTGATGAGAATTGCCTATGAAAGATATCAATAGACGAAATTTATTGAACTTCTTATCGGGAGTTAAGTTTTGCAGTTTTTGGAAAAATAGCTTTCCCGGCTGGCTTACATTTTACCATAGAGATAGTGGTACTAGATAATTTGAGCTTGCAGTTTTTAAAATATTGTCTTCAATAAGCACTTCTGTACTCGTGAATTAGTAATGCTAATACCATTGACACATAGTGCAGCTAAATTATAATTAAGGCCTAAATTATCATTAAGCGGCTGTGTGTCATACGGTAATTTAGCTAAATTACCAAAATATTGATCATTTAGCAGCTAAATCCTCTCGTCATGCTCTCAGCTAAATCATCTCATTTAGCTAAATCCTCTCATTTTTCTCATAATTTAGGCTATAACGATAAAAAATGTAGTACTAGAGTTGGAGCTTTCATAAAAGCTTCGTCGTGCAAGAGAGAAGAAAAGTCATTTTCTAACAGCTCTGAATTATACAAAATCTTGGAATCGTGATTTAAACGCCTAGCCAGTAAAAATGACTCGCAAACGATTCTAAAACAAGACAAAGGATCGATTTTCTTCGTTTGTTGCCTTCCTTGCAAAATTTGATTGACTATTGGCTATGCAATTCAACTTTTTAAAATGATGACAGATGAGTAAGTGGCTCTTCTTAATTAGCAAAGTGCTGTGTGTCACCAATCTACTAACGAGCTAAGACGAGAAGACGCGCTAAATTACGAATTAGCCAAATTATAATTAGGTCCGCTATGTGTAAATGGTATTAGCCTTAAGCTAGGTAGTAAGAATTTAATTAAATAAAAGGACAGTCGATCATCAGCTCTTGTTTTATTCAAAGGCCAACAATTGGTGAGCCCGACAAAAGAGTCCGCAGCAACACGTGGCCAGTAAGAAAAAAAAAGAAATTTCTCAGTGTCTTCACTGTGCAAATTGCAATATAAAAACATAACGGAATTATGATTGGGCTTAAAGCCCAATCATATGATACTCTATATGAGATGGAAAAGACTTTAATATACCGGAAAATATGTCATCTCAAATTCTTTCGAATAGTGGATAGAGACTTTTGCATGGGAGGTGGTAGAAGTAGAGGTGGAGGTTTTTATTTTTCGTATATGACACCGAACAAGGCATGCAAAATGTTTTTTGCTGAATTTAAAGTTTTTAGTTTTCATTATTTTTAAAGAAATTGGTCATAGTTTTCCTGAAATTGGGGTATTTGTATGGGAGGTGGCAGAGGAAGTGGAGCGTTTAAGATGATTTTGAAAATGCTTATCCTCATGCTTATCACCATGCTTTGATTTAATTTCAAAGTCGATAGCTCTCATATACTTGACGGAGAAATGCTTTTCTTGAATTTATAATACAGATATTTGTATGGGAGGTGGTAGAAGGAGTGAAGCGGAGCTGATAATTTTTTGTAACACTTATTCTAATTGTTAAGAAACAAATTCTGGCAAAATTTGAAGTTTGTACTTTTTCTAGTTTGAATGGAAGTCGATAAAATGCATTTAACAAAAATTATGCATTTGTATGGGAGGGGGTAGAAGGAGTGTACGGATCCAATCAAATTTTTTTCGCATTATTAATATTTCTATTTGTATACTTTATACAAAATATCAAGTTAATAGCTTTAACAGTTTCGAAGAAAAATAATTTAAATTAAATTCCAAAGTTTCGTGAAATTTGTATGGCAGGGGTAGAAGGAGTGAGGTGAAGTTAATAATTATTTTTAAAATAAATTGCAATTATAATAGAATTAATTCTGACAAAATTTCGTCTTTTCAGCTTTACTAGTTTCAACGAAAATCGAAAATATGTATTTTTCAAAATTGTCCATTTGTATGGTAGGGGGTAGAAGGAGTAAAGGGATCGGGTTAATATTCCGTAATATTAATGACATCTATATGATAATACTTTGACCTAAATTTAATATGATAGCTTAAAAATCAATTTCTTTATGTTTCGAAATTTCATGAAATTTGTATGAGAGGGGGTAGGAGTGGGGGGATTTAGCCCCTTCACGAACTTAAAGTTACATTTTTGCTAAGAATTACACACAAAAATTTTTAACACTATAGCTCAAAGCTTTCAAGAGTTATGCTGTAGACAGACGCACAGACGGACAGACAGACAGACGGTCAGTCGGAATCAAGGTTTTTGAGCGACAACAAATATTTCTGTACCCTTGGCGGCTCTGTGCGAGCGTTATTTCTTAGCGTTACAAACGGTAAGGCAAACACAATATACTCTCAGATTTCATCTAGAGTATAAAAAAGGTGATGTTCGAACATGGACCGGAACCGTGTCAGTTTAACAAATTCATTAGTTTTTCGTAACTTGTTGTTGTGCCTGAGGCCAAACACGGACTATTTCAATACCAAAATATCGAAATAATCGAAAGTGAATATAGAAAGGAAAAATCCGGTTCGGGAAACAAACTGGTCCGAGATCCATCAACATCCATCTCGGTGGCAGTATCGGGCTGGAGCCACGTGCTAACGTGTTGCCGGGTCGAGCTACGGGAGTCGTGGGGAGGTTCGTTGCTCCGATACTGACCATAAAAATCATGGCCTATAACAACAACAACGAGCTTTAGAGCTCGTCACGTCGACTTACCCCAGAACAGGTATTCAACAATAAATTAGGACTTTATCTGATCGCGGATGTTGACCCGATCAGATGCCTCGAAAATGGCGACGGATGTTATGTCGCCTTACCCTGCGCACCCTGCCTTAGCCATACAGTCGCCAACATATCTTTTTTTGTATGGCCCCATGGTGAGAAGAGGAGGAAGCTGTGGAACTTAGAGGGGTTCTCTCAAATGATAAGATCCCCTATTCATTTCAATTTTTATTTCTATGTATTCGATTATCCAAATTTGTTTTGCACTCTTCGTAAATTAACAATAATAATAATAACGGAAGGTAAAATTAATAGCGATACCAATAATATTATAAATATCATAAATTTATAGTTAAGAAAAAAAAATTGAACTGATAATATCCACTCGGCAGAAAAAGTTTGCGTACATACCCAACACATCCGACATATTTATAAAAAACATCGTTTCTAACATTGTATTCCGAAATATTTTTATACTCTAGATGAAATCTGAGAGTATATTGTGTTTGCCTTTCCGTTTGTAACGCTAAGAAATAAGGCTCGCACAGAGCCGCCAAGGGTACAGAAATATTTGTTGTCGCTCAAAAACCTCGATTCCGAGTGACCGTCTGTCCGTCTGTCCGTCTGTCCATCTGTCCGTCTGTGCGTCTGTCTACAGCATAACTCTCGAAAGCTTTGAGCTATAGTGCTAAAAATTTGTGTGTGTCTTTTTAGCAAAAAAGTAACTTTAAGTTCGTGAACGGGCCAAATCCCCTCCCATACAAAATGACACAAATGCGCAATTTGACAATAAACGGATTTGCTCGAAAAGTATAAAACCTATTGCCGTGAAATTTGGAATATATTACTTCTATGATAATTTCAATCTACGGTGTAAAAATTATGCGTGTCCTCTCCCTCCTTCTACCACCTCCCATACAAACTGTACTTGTCATGAATTACTCTAAGCCAATTTACTCAGTGCGTATAAAATTTAGCGAGCTGAAATTGTGTACTAAATATATATTTAAAATTGTTAGTAAGGCTAAAAAAAATTAGACGATTAGTTTCACCCCTTCTACCCCCTCCCATACAAAATGGCACAATTTCGCAATTCGACTATAAATGGATTTGCTCGAAAAAAATAAAAGCTATTAATCTTAATTTCGGTATATATTACTTCCATTATGATTTCAAAATACAGTATAAAAATTATTTGCTTCCTCCCTCTCCTTCCACCCCCTCCCATACAAACTACACTTTTTCATGAAATGCTCTAAGCCGATTTTCTCAGAACATATAACATTTATCGAGCTCACATTTTGTGATAAATACTTATTTAGCATTATCACTAAGATCCGAAAAAAATATTTGAATAGCTTTACTGCTTCTACCCCCTCCCATACAATATGACACAGTTTCACAACTTCACAAAAAATCTATTTTCTTGAAAAGTATGGATGTTACTATTCTGAAATTTAAGAGATGTCAATTTTATGATATTCTTAGTTATTTCTGAAAAAATCACTAAAATCCACCCACTCTTTCTACCACCTCCCATACAAACTGCACATTTTCACTAAATCTAACACACTAATTTTCTCAACATTTTTATAGCTACTTTAGCATGATGGGGAAAAAATTAGCTCAATGCTATCACCCCTTCTAACACTCCCCATACAAAATTTCTTGGGATCACAAAAAATTCAATTTCATCTAGAGTATCGTAAGATTGCGGTTTACGCGCAATCGTAGCCCTGTTATGTTTTTTTTCCTATTTTTCATTACTTCATTATGAACATAAGACAAAACAAATAAACTGCCAACAAGTCGGGCGAAACTTTATTATTTTTGGGACAAAATGCGCATGCGTGGAAAGTCAATATGCAGGTTAGAGTGGTTAGAGAAGACTAAGAGAAAGGGGCTTCTTGGGCAGAGCAGTTCCCAATTTAACAATTTGCGGAAACGTTCAAAACCTCCATATTTCGTTCGTTTATTTATGGAAGTTTGAGTTATTATGAAGGGAAGGGTGAGGGGTGATAGTAAGGGTGGGTGGATGTTAATAGTTTTTTAATTGATTGTTTGAACCAAGTCCAATATTCTCTGTACAGAATGTCAGTTTCATAGACGAAGTTGCATAGAATTTTCATTGGATTCGGTGTATTTTAAATTCACGAAACCAAACATTTGTATGATAGGGGGTAAAGGAGGTAGGGGAATCGTGAAATATGTGACGCAATTTTATTCCCTCTCTCTTGTAAGGTGCTTGTACAAAATTTCAAGTTTGTAGCTTTTAATTTGTTGGTTATCAGTTGATTCAATGAAATTGGTCGAAATCATACTCTTGTGTGGGAGGGGGTAAGAGGGCAAGTGCGATTTTAAAACTTTTAATGTAATTTTATTTTAACTATTTTTGTAAGTTTTTGTGCAAAATTTCAAATTGATAGCTTTTAATAGTTAGGTGATAATTGATTTCTTAAAAATGGTCGAAAAAATAAATTTGTATGGGAGGGGGTAGAAGTTTTGAAGATATTCGACCAGTTGATATTATAAACTTTTAGAAATTTTATTTAAATGCAGTTAAAATATTTTCAAGTTTCTACCTAAAAATTTCATTCAAAAATTTTCAGTTTATGTGTTTTTTTTATTGCACATGAAGCACCTTGTGCACGTTTGATCCCCACTTCGATGCATAACAATTTTGGAACAAATTATTATTTTTTTTCTATGTACATCAAATAGATGTGTCGACGTGCAAAATTAATTTTTTTTGTCTTTTACCAGAGCCCCAAAAAAATCACTCAAAATTCTCAACATTTTTGCTTTCCACCTCCCTCCCCTTACACCCCCAACTTAAATTTTTTACCAAAATTAAAGACTATATAGTTATACAATCTGACTAATTTTTGATTTGATATCTGTACTCAATTTTGAGATATATCGATTTGTAATTTTGGAAAGTGCTCCATTTTTTAAATGCTCCCCATTTCTCCCCACCACTATTATGTCCACATATTATATTTTTTTCATATTTGGCTAGTAAAGCTTAGTATACATTTCAAGTTTCAATTACATAGCTTAAGAGACAGTCGAGATATTCATTTTTAAGTGTTTTTTTTTGCACCCCCCCTGACCCTTCCCCTTTCAATAATTAAATTTTATCTAAACTGATTCTAGTATATCTATATGCCGTCTTAATGGTCTGAAAATATCAATTTTTTATGGTAAGTAATTTCGAAGATATAATCAATTGAAAAAAAAATTCGACCGACAATTGGTTCTTAGCCCCCCCTTTTTGCACCCCAATGGATAAAAAAATTAAGTTATTTTTGAAAGTTGTCTCACAAACTCGTGTATATGTATGTTGATTTTTAGCTTCCTAGCTGTAACCATGGTTGAGATATTTGAATTCGTATTTTTCGGTTTAAGCGCTCCCCCCGCCTCCCCCTGAACCGTACACCCGAAAAAGGGTATCCGCCTGAGATCCGCAACTATCTACAATCCCCCCAAAAATGAACTTTCGATCTTGAAGGGTTTGAGAGCTAATGTGCGCTGAGCGTACATGTCGGCATACGGCGGACGGCGTACAGACAGACGGATTTTTTTTTTTGCATTTTTAGGCTATTTTAGTCATGAAACACGAAAAACAAAATTTCAGGGTAGAAATTTTTTTTTTTCCAAGTCGATAACAATACTTTATTATTAAAATAATAAAGTACAATGGGAATTGCTGTAATCTAAAACAATGGTAAAATTCGGAAAAGAAAAATGGTCTTAAATTCCAGGAATAAGAAGTCTGCATTCAAAGCGTATAAAGGGAAATCAAAGTCTCTGAGTTGCAGTTAAATCATTAATAACAATAAAGTTTGTGTAGGAAAATTGATAAACGTGTTTATACTCTAGATGAAATCTGAGAGTATATTGTGTTTACCTTACCGTTTGTAACGCTAAGAAATAACGCTCGCACAGAGCCGCCAAGGGTACAGAAATATTTGTTATCGTTCAAAAACCTCGATTCCGGGTGACCGTCTGTCTGTCTGTCTGTCCGTGTTGCGTCTATGCGTCTGTCTACAGCATAACTCTCGAAAGCTTTGAGCTATAGTGCTAAAAAATTTTGTGTGTAATTTTTAGCAGAAAAGTAACTTTAAGTTCGTGAATGGGCTACATCCCCCCACTCCTTCTACCCCCTCCCATTGAAATTTAGGTCAAAGTATTATGATATAGATGTCATTAATAACACGGAATATTGATCCGATCCCCTTACTCCTTCTACCCCGTCCCACACAAATGGACAATTTTGAAAAATACATATTTTCGATTTTCATTGAAACTAGTAAAGCTGAAAAGACGAAATTTTGTCAGAATTAATTCCACTATAATTGCAATTTATTTTAAAAATAATAACCAATTTCACCTCACTCCTTCTACCCCGTCCCAAACAAATTTCACGAAATTTTGAAATTTAAGTTAAATTATTTTTCTTCGAAACTGTTAAAGCTATTAACTTGATATTTTGTATAAAGTATACAAATAGAAATATTAATAATGCGAAAAAAATTTGTTTTGATCTGTACACACCTTCTACCCGCCCCCATACAAATGTGTAATTTTTGTTAAATTCATTTTATCGATTTCCAATCAAACTAGAAAAGGTACAAACTTCAAATTTTGCCACGATTTGTTTATTAATAATTGAAATAAGTTTTAGAAAAAATTATCGGCTCCGCTTCACTCCTTCTACCACCTCCCATACAAATATCTGTATTAGACATTCAAGAAAAGCATTTCTCCTTCAAGTATATGAGAGCTATCGACTTTGAAATTAAATCAAAGCATAGTGATAAGGATGATGATAAGCAGTTTCAAAATCATCTTAAAAGCTCACTTCCACTGCCACCTCCCATACAAAAGCCCCAATTTCAGGAAAACTATGTCCAATTTCTTCAAAAATAATGAAAACTAAAAACTTTAAATTCAGCAGAAAACATTTTGCATGCCATGTTCGGTTTCATATACAAAAAATACAAACCTCCCCCTCTACTTCTAATACCTCCCATGCAAAAGTCTCTATTCACTATTCGAAAAAATTTGAGATGACATATTTTCCGATATATTAAAGTCATTTCCATCTCATCTAGAGTATCATATGATTGGGCTTTAAGCCCAATAACAATTCTGTTATGTTTTTATCTAAGGTTTCCATTAAAAATAATTGCTAAAAAACGTTAAGTAAGAGATGTCTAATAAAGGAAGGGAAATTGAATTTGGGGAAACGAAAATTATCGTGGATTTGTGGAAAAAAAGTACGTTATATCGTGTAATAGGTGCAATGGTCAGCAGAAGTCATTCATCTGTCCAACGAGTCGTAAGCAACTTCAAAAACACAGGAGTTTTGGTTTCAAAACCCAGATCTGGCCGTCCTCCAAAGTTGAGTCCTCAGCAAACTCGGAGTTTGCTCCGAACGATGAAGGCTAATCCTAGATTAACTGCAGCTGATATGGCAAAGGACATCAAAGCAAAGTACCGCAAGTATATTTCTGATGATGGTGTTCGTAAAATTCTTAGGAAATATGGGTATCACGGACGCGTTGCCCGTAGAAACCCATTTATAACAACAGTAAACAGACTCAAGCGGCTGGCGTTTGCTAAGGAACAAATAAATAAGCCAAAAGAATTTTGGAAACAAGTTATTTTATCGGATGAAAGTAAATTTTGTATTTTTGGAATTAAAGGTCGGAAGATTGTATGGAGAAAAACTGGCGCGGCCTTCGACGTAAAAAATCTCTGTCCAACAGTAAAGCACGGTGGTGGCGGTGTTATGAGATGGGGGTGTATGGCTGGTGGAGGAGTTGGAAAAATGGAGTTTATTGAAAGCATTATGAACAAAATAGACTACCTTAATATTCTCAAGCGCAATTTGAAGAAAAGTGCAGAACATTTGGGCTTAAGGGACAACTTTTACTTCCAACAAGACAACGACCCTAAGCACACTGCGGAGGTAGTAAGACTCTGGTTGCTGTATAATGCCCAAAATCAGCTTCGTACGCTGCCCTAATCTCCTGACCTTAATCCAATAGATCATTTGCATCACTTGGAACAAAGGATTCGAGCGCACACAATAATGTCGAAGGAAGTCCTGATCCAGGAGTGGAATTCAATAACCCCAGAGTTCACTAAGAAGCTGGTAGATTCCACGCAAAAACGGTTGGAAGTAATAAAGAGACGAGGATATCATACAAGCTATTAACGAGAAAAAACAATTGTTTTATTTTGAAATGAAATATTTGTACGCAGACTGTTTATTGTTTCAATTCAGAATTTGTTTTCGTTTTTTAATTTTAATATTTTTATGGAGTACAATAATCATCATTTTTGTTTTGTCTTATGTTTGTTATAAAGCCATGAAAAAAAAGGGAAAAAATTATTATGAAATAAATTACTTAAAACGATGTTTTTTATAGATATGTTGGAAGTGTTGAGTGTGTACTCAGACTTTTTCTGCCGAGTGTACATATAATTTGTGGTTCACTCTTACATTTCAATTTCATATTATAGTACAAATCTAGTTTGCTACACATTTTGAAGCCAAAATTCATTTGTTTTTGTTATTATTAAATTTGTTTTTCTTTCTTATTTTATTTGATTTGATTCACAAGTTATATTATTTAAGACATAGCTAACTTTTAGCAGAATAATAAAATTAGAAATAAAGCTTTTCCTTAAAAAAAACATTTACTAATATTACAATATGATTAGGCAAAAAAAAAATTGAATAAATGGTTCGTCGTTGTGCAATCGAATATCCCAAACATGAATCTTCGGAAATTTATTTTAATTTCCAAAAATATTTCTATTGTAGTCAAATAACGGATAATGAATTTGATTTATCGTCGGCGATTTCGGGATTATTTCTTAAGGATTTTTAATGGGTTGTATAAAACGTCAAAAAAAATTAGTCGTCAAATCGAATTATGGCACAGTGAAAGCAATTCGTTGATTCAAATGTAACATCGCGCAACAAAATTCTTTACAACCAAAAATTAGCCTTACAATAAAATAACAATATGTCGTGGGTATTTGAACCAATTTTCCATCAGAATAGCGTGATAAATTCTAAAATAAGTATGTCTTAAATACAAGCAAAAACTACGAATACCGATTAGTATTTACACATTTTGGTTGATTGAATCCCAATTTAGTTATGTTTTTTTTAAACCGTATATGTAATTTATCGTTCACACTAATTTTACGAACCGGGTCATTTATTGCATTTAATTTATATTCTGTTTTATTGTTTAGTGTATGTATGTAGGATTGTATTTGGACAACCCTGACTTCATACAGAGACCGATTTCCTCTTCCGCTAATAGAGGAGCAGATAGACCAGTTACAGGACGCCATATATTTCAGTTCATTTGATTTGAAAAATGGATTTTTTCACGTTCCAGTGGAGGAATCTAGTAGAAAATACACAGCTTTCGTTACTCCTGATGGGCACTTCGAATTTAACTGAATGCTGTTTGGTCTCTGCAATTCGCCTTCAAACTTCATGAGATACATTCGCGCAATTTTAAGGCGGTTAATTCGAAGCCGAATTGTTTTAATGTATATGGACGATATAATTATCCTGTCCCGAACCGAAGAGGAAGGATATGAGAAAATCAAATATGTGTTGGATGTTGCAAAACAAAATGGAAATAAAATGGCAGAAATGCAAAGTGCTTCAAAGAAATATAGAATACTTAGGCTACGTAGTGTCATTTGGCCAAGTCAAGCCGTCTAAAACAAAAGCTGTTTTGAAATTTCCTGAACCTAAAACTTTCCGCCAGTTACAAAGCTTTTTAGGTTTGGTTGATCTTCTAAGAGGAAGCCAGTTATGTTCAACGAAGGAGAACGATCTGCTTTTGAGAAATTGAAAACAATGCTAACAACTAGCCCAGTTTTAAATATCTTTAAACAAGGAGCGACTACGGAGCTGCATACCGATGCGTGCGCTATCGGTTACAGAGCGGTGTTGCTGCAAATCGATTCGACGGATAATTCGCTGCATCCAGTCAGTTTTATGAGTAGGAAGACAACTGAAGCAGAAAGTCGTTATATAAGCTACGAGTTGGAGGTACTGGCTATAGTTGTAGCCATAAAAAAATATCGCGTATATCTTTTAGGTCATCCCTTTAAAATAGTCACCGATTGCAAAGCATTTGAACTCACACTTAAAAAGAAGGATCTCGTCACTAGAGTCGCTTGGTGGATATTACTTTTAGAGGAATTCGAATTTGTCGTGGAGCATCGAGGAAATCATCGCATGAAACATGTAGACACGTTAAGTCGTATGTCTATGGCTATATCGCGTTAAGTCGTATGTCTATGGTTATATCAAATGAGGAATCGTTTATTAAGCATCCTAGAACTGCCCAGGAAAGCGATCAGTATTTGAAGACCATGAAAGAAGCAGTAAACTGCGGAGGAATTCAGGAATAATAACAACAGGTTGTTATGTAAGGAAATCGACGGTAATATGTTGTTTGTTGTTCCTGAATTAATAGAGAATGATATTTTACGTAAAATACACGATCAAGGACATTCCGGCTACAAAAAATGCTAGAAATAGTAAACAAAGAATTTTTTATTAGACATGTTAAGATGAAAATTGAAAAATGTATAAAAAATTGTATTAAGTGTATCTTATCAACGCGTCGACAAGGGAAATAGGAAGGATTCCTGCATCCAATTCCCAAAGGCGAAGTGCCACTGGATAGTTACCACATTGACCATTTGGGACCCTTAGCTGCTACCTCAAAAGGATACAAATACATCTTTAGCATTGTTGATGGTTTCACTAAGTTTCTTTGGCTTTTTCCTGTAAGATCGTTATCATCAGCAGAAGTTTTACAAAAACTACAGATAATTACCGGAACTTTCGGTAACCCCTGGAGAATAGTAGCGGATCGCGGAGGAGCATTTACAGCAGACGTTTTCAAAAAAATTTTCGAACCTCGTACCTCGTGGAAACGGGCAAATTAAGCATACACATTGCATAGTAATTGTGGTTCTCACAAAATTATCATTAAATGATCCGGAAAAATGTAATCAGCATACTGGAAGAGTACAATGTTATCTAAACAGTACGCACCAGAGATCTATTTGCATGTCACCTTTCAAATTACTAACTGGAGTTGATATGAGGCTTAAGGAAGACTTTCATTTGCGATAGATGATTGAATATGAAGTTATACATATCTTTGAGGAATCGAGAGACGACTTAAGGCAAACGGCGAAGAAGCAAGTTTTGAAAGTTCACGAAGAAAATAAAAAAAATTTCAATAAACAACGAAAATTTGCTTACCAATTCCGAGTAGGAGAATTAGTAGCTGTGGAAAGGACACAATTTGGAACCGGCTTAAAAATACGTCCAAAATATTTTGGGCCATATGAATTAATTAAAGTTAAAGGACACGACAGATATGATGTTAAAAAATTAGGAGAACATGAAGGACCACAATTCACGTCTTCGTCTGCCGATAAAATTAAGTTATAGGCTTTTGTCGATAGTATTGATGAACCATTGGAGGCCAATGATTTCCAGGATGGCCGATTGTAGGATTATATTTGGACAACCGAGCAACAGCGTGGACGTGGATCGGAGACCTCTCAAAGCAAATCGCAAGAAATTGAAGCTGTCATTTATTTGAATTAAATACTTTTATCATTTTGTTACTAATCGATTTTCTTTTATTCACATCAAAATACCACATGTATAATAAATAGATGTATCCAAATGGAAAATTTAAATTTTGTGTTTCTTACTAGAGCCGTAAAAAATCACTCAAAATTTTCGACATTTTTGCTTACTGCATCCCCTCCTTACACCTATCGACGTAAAACTATTACCAAAATTCAAAACTATGTGGTTCTACAATTTGACAAAGTTTGAATTTGATATCTGCACTCAGTTTTGAGATATAATGGTTTGAAATTTCAGTGCAATGCTCTCCATTTTCCCCCACTACAATTTTATCCAAATGTTATATTTTTCTCGTATTTTTCTAGTATAGCTTAATATAAGTACCAAGTTTCAATTACATAGCTCAACAAATAGCAGAGATATTGATTTTTAAGTGTTTTTCTTTGCACCCCCCCTGACCCTCCCCCTTACAATAATTAGCCTCTATGTTAGCTGATTCCAGTGGATCTATATGCCACCTTAATGGTCTAAAAATATAAATTTTTTATGCTAAGTAATTTCGAAGATATAATCATTTGAAAAAAAATTTGGCCGACAATTGGTTTTTAGCCCCCCCCCCCCCCTCCCCCCTTTTATGGATAAAAAAATTAAATTAATTTTAAAAGTTGTCCCACAAACTCTTTTACATATATGTATATCGATTTTTAGCTTCCTAGCTGTAACCATGTTTAAGATATTTGAATTCTTAATTTTCGGTTTAAGTACTTCCCCCGCCTCCCCTGAACCCTTACACCAAAATGAGTGTCCGCCTGAGATCTACAATCCCTCCAAAAATTAACTTTCTATCTTGAAGGGTTTGGGAGTTAATGTGCGCTGAGCGTACACACCGGCGTACGGCGGACGGCGTACAGACAGACGGATTTTTTTTTTGCATTTTTAGGCTATTTAACTCATGAAACGCGAAAAAACAAAATTTCAGGGTAGCAATTTTTTTTTTTTTTTTCAAGTCGATCACAATACTTTATTATTAAAATAATAAAGTAAAAGAAGACTATCAAAGGAATATCCCTCATGCACTTACAGAATTGTTCAATAACCAAAAACCACATAAAGTACTCCAACAGGTTCATCACCTTTGGGAACTCGTTAGAGATCATCCCTACACTTTACAACAAAATAAATAGCACCAAAGTAATTCAAAGACTAACCTTAGAGAAACTAAACGACTGGAGAATAAGAAACACAGAATCCATCATCCGACTTAATTCGAAAACCGAAACGTTCACTTATACCACTTCAACTATGACGACAATCATCCTATTCGTCATCATCTATGCGATTGAGAAATGCAAAAAATTATCTAATTGGAAAATCACTAGTCATCTCGAAGTCATCATCCAACACCAACTTCCGCCAAGCTTACGACAACCCCTATTTCGCTCATGTGGCCTTCGCTTCATTCTCAGGAGGACGGAGTTACGTCTTCGACTGTAACATCATCAAATTCCAGAAAACCAGAATCAACATATATCTAAACATCATTAAATTCCAGAATAATATCAAATTTAACTAATAATGAAGTCAGAATAGTATCAAATTAAAATTAAATAAAATATTCACACAACTTTAATAATATCCAATTAATGTGAACCTTTGCACATCCAATCTAATTCCAATGCACATGCAGTAAACGTTCACTTGAAATTTTGATAAAAGAGATTGTAAGACGATGTAATAGTAAGTAGAGATACGGAACTCGAAGAATAAAATTATATTTTGATCATACAAATTTCGTCTTTATACTCTAGATGAAATCTGAGAGTATATTGTGTTTGCCTTACCGTTTGTAACGCTAAGAAATAACGCTCGCACAGAACCGCCAAGGCCACAGAAATATTTGTTGTCGCTCAAAAACCTCGATTCCGAGTGACCGTCTGTCCGTGTGTCTGTCTGTCTGTCTGTCTGTCCGTCTGTGCGTCTGTCTACAGCATAACTCTCGAAAGCTTTGAGCTATAGTGCTAAAAATTTTTGTGTGTCATTTTTAGCAAAAAATAACTTTAAGTTGGTGAATGGGCTACATCCCCCCACTCCTTCTACCCCCTCCCATACAAATTTCATGAAATTTCGAAATAATAAGAAATGATTTTTCTTTGAAACTATTTAAGCTATCGACTTAAAATTGAGGTCAAAGTACTATGATATAGATGTTATTAATATCACGGAATATTGACCTGATCCCTTTACTCCTTCTACCCCCTCCCATACAAATGGACAATTTTGAAAAATACATATTTTCGATTTTCTTTGAAACTAGTAAAACTGAAAAGATGAAATTTTGTCAGAATTAATTTTTCTATAATTGCAATTTATTTTAAAAACAATTATCAACTTCACCTCACTCCTTCTACCCCCTCCCATAAAAATTTCACAAAATTTTGAAATTTAAATTAAATTATTTTTCTTCGAAACTGCTAAAGCTATCAACTTCATATTTTTTATAAAGTATACAAATAGAAATATTAATAATGCGGAACAAATTTGTTTTGATCCGTACACTTCTTCTACCCCCTCCCATGCAAATGCATAATTTTTGTTAAATGCATTTTATCGATTTCCATTCAAACTAGAAAAGATACAAACTTCAAATTTTGCCAGAATTTGTTTCTTTATAATTAAACTTCACTCCTTCTACCACCTCCCATACAAATATCTGTATTATAAATTCAAGAAAAGCATTTCTCCTTCAAGTTTATGAGAGCTATCGACTTTGAAATTGAATCAAAGCATGGTGATAGGGATGATGATAAGAAGTTTCAAAATCATCTTAAACGCTCCACTTCCTCTGCCACCTCCCATACAAATGCTCCAATTTCAGGAAAACTATGACCAATTTCTTTAAAAATAATGAAAACTATAAACTTAAATTCAGCAAAAAACATTTTGCATGCCATGTTCGGGGTCATATGCGAAAAATATAAACTTCTCCCTCTACTTCTACTTCCGTGCAAAAGTCCCTATTCACTATTCCAAACAATTTGAGATGACATATTTTCGGTATATTAAAGTCATTTCCATCTCATCTAGAGTATTATAGTATCATTGGGCTTAAAGCTCAATCATAATTCTGTTATGTTTTTAATTACATGTTATCATAATTCGCGCTTATATCGTATTATTTGACTGTTCGAAGGATTTTAGTTCTACGAACAATGAAAAACTAGTAACAAAACTTAAATATAATTTTGCAAGTACTGAAATAAAAATGATATGATCATATCTGTGGGATAGAAGCTGATAGTAAGTGAAGGCGATGTTAATTTAGAAATGATTGTTTTAAACAAAAGAGTCCCACAGGGAACCAAATTTGGTCCACTTCTCTTATATATCTATCTCAATGATGTAATAAACTGTATTGAATTTGACGACATATCCTAACGCTAATTTCATTAAAAGTGCTTTCAATTACTTTCTTGAACACCAGAATGGTATGTGGATTGTTGGCAGTTGCATTCCCTGTCAAAAAACTCTCGATCATCTCGATGCAAGAGGATACCACCTTAAAGGAGTTGGACTCTCGGATGTCCCAATACAGAACATTATGGCTATCGAACACGTCTGAAGATAGGACGCTTTGACTTGAATTAAGTTCGTTCTTAGACTCCTGTGTTTGATAGTAAACCATAAACTAATTCTTACTTGCAGAGACAGCATGGGTATGAGCTGTTGATTAGTGCAGTTCAACAAATCGAGACTTTATTGTTTTAAAGAGTGGGATTGAACACAAAGTGATGGGAGAAGGAGGACAGCATCAAAAAATAACATCAATTATATTCCAACATCGTCAATCATTTTAATATATTGATGAGAACATAAATATCATATTTCAAAATTTTTCAATATCTTCCGATTTCAATATCCCAATTTTCTGTCCAGTTCTTCTCAACCACAGAACGAAAAAAATATCCCCTAAATCATATTCTCCATATTTCTTTTCCAAATCATACGATCCGTCCAACTGCCGCCACCTTCATTAAACTCACAATCAGCAACAAACTCTCATTTAGCGCTCGGATACAACATCCCAAACGATGAGAACTCTGCACATAGCACCCTGAAAAATCAAAAGGAATATCTTGTGAATTATTAGCCACAATTTTATTATATTATATAAAACAGAGACTGCCACTCTCTCTCTCTCACTGTGTGTTGTTCAGTAGTAGTCTCCCTCGAGAGCAATTTTCTGCAATTTATGAGAATAATTCGATCAGTTATTACCGTCGATGCCAAACACTTGCCATAAATAAACTGTGAAAATCGTAAAACAGATAGAAAAAGGATACCACCCAGAATAAGAGAATGGGGTGATGGGAAACACTTTTCGAGAAAATACAACACAACACAGCGAACTGGAGAAAAATAAAAACTGGTTCACGATTGCGAGTTGACAAAACGTAAGTCGTAAATCAGACAAATTGAAGGCAATATTGAAGATTTATTAGTGTGGAAAGAATAAAAAAAAAGGAACAAGCAGAACTTCACAGTACAATTTTATCATTTTGTCCTTAATTAGGAAAAAGTACAAAATCGATGTTGTTTGGCCAACTCCCTCCGCTCTTCGCTACCCAAAAGAGATGAAGTTTGGCAAAAAACTGCAATATCCCTCAGTATACCGAGTATTTTGTTCCAATAGTATGGTGAATAAATCTCATAAAATTGTATTTTTACGAATTCACCTAAACCATACTTAAGCTACTCACAGTCAGACAATAAAAATCAATTTTTACTACTTCACTGGCCACGGACGGTGGCGCCTTTCTATTACCATAGACAGAAAAGGGGATTTCCCGATTTTATGATTTATGCTGACGACGACGGGTTTGCATAAGACGACGGAGAACGACTACAAAACCATGTTTCGTCCTTAACGGATTATGGAAATAAAGCTTTTGTTGATGGAATAAAGTGCTAGGCAATTTCATTTATAGTTAGGGTAGTAAATTGCTGTTAAACATTAGTTTTTTTTTTGTTATAAGACAGAAATCCCATAAATTTTACACCTTATCGCGAAATAAAACAACGAAAAGAAAAAGTATTAAATCATTTAAGGGAGCTTATTTTGAAGGAAGTGTTTTGTAGAAAAAAAATTTGGATTGAAATTTTTTCTGATGTAAAGAGGAAGGAGGAGATTAGGAAAAATCAGTTGAAAGAGCCGATTAATATTAGGCTTGAACCTCTGGAATGCCGAAGAGCACGATTGATGGAAGAGTATTCCAGATTCATGGAGAGCAATTAATAAATGAAACATGAAATCTTGCGGTGCGGCGAAAAGTTGGTTAGAGGGGGAACTCGAAAGTACGTGACTCCAGCACGTCTGAGTCTTGTTCTGGCAGCTCTTTACCATAATTGTTAGATATTATGAATCTGACTATAGGTGCTACTCCGAGCTACGCGATTTATTTACTAATAAGTCAAAATTGGCCTATCAGTGCTATCTGCTCGATATGAAGAAGTCTATTAAAGATAAGCCTAAGCTATTTTGGAATTTTGTGAACTCTAAGAGGCGCACAGACGGTTTCCCTGTGACTCTGTCTTTTGATGGTGAAGTTAGTGATGACCCTAAAATAATTAGCAACTTTTTTGGCGATCACTTTCGGGCTGCTTTTGATGCCCGGGACTGTGGTATTGACTTTAATAATTTTCAATACTTGACAAAATTTCCCTCTACTACACTGGAGATGAAGGATCTTCTTATTGATGAACCCACTATATCAAAGTTTATCACGAACATCACTGAGAGTGTTAATAATGGTACAGATGGAATTCCATCTGTTGTACTTAAAAGGTGCTCTTCTGCACTTTTATCTCCAATTAGGTCCCTATTTAATTCATCTCTTCGTTGTGGGGTATTCCCTAGTTTGTGGAAATACTCAACAATAACTTCTGTATTTAAGAAAGGTAAACGGAACGACGTATGTAATTACCGGCCAATAGCCAAGCTGTCTTGTGTTCCAAAATTATTCGAAGCAATTGCTTGTGACGCAATGTACTTTCATTGCAAATCAATAATAAGCCCAACCCAACACGAGTTCATCAAAGGTAGATCCACAACAACAAATTTACTAGAATTTTCGAATTTTGCCATCCCAGCGATTGAAGCAGGCAAACAAGTTGACTGCATATATACAGGTTTTAGCAAAGCATTTGATAAGATTAATCACAAAATACTGATTCACATGCTTTGCATACTTGGATTTCCTACTATTTTTACTAATTGGATAAAATCCTATCTTTCTAGTCGCACCCAACAGGTGCAATTTCGAGATGCTTTTTCATCGGTTATTCCAAACACTTCTGGTGTACCTCAGGGTAGCCATCTCGGCCCACTTCTGTTCATTTTATTTATTAATGACGCGAGTTCGGTAATCTCTAACTCTAATATTCTTTTATATGCTGACGATGCAAAAATATTTCGTACTATCACCTGTACGAATGATAATTTACTTTTACAAAATGACTTAAAGCTATTTTTTGACTGGTGTACCCTAAACTGTATGCCTTTAAGCATTGGAAAGTGCACCACTGTATCTTTTTCTAGGAAAAAGGATCCAATTGAATTTGTGTATGTTTTAGAGGAAATTGCTTTGCAAAAATTAAGCATAGTTCGCGATTTAGGCGTACTTTTTAATGATAAATTTACCTTCGACGACCATTTTGACTGTGTTGTTATCAAGGCTAACTCCATTTGGGGCTTCGTAAAACGATGGCCTAAGGACTTTAATGACCCTTACATCACAAAGACACTTTACTGTACTTTTGTGCGATCAATTCTCGAATATGCATGCCCGGTGTGGACTCCTTATTATGATATTCATAAGAATAGAATTGAATCCGTGCAGCGAAGATTTTAGAGATTTCCTCTTAAGGGACTTCCCTGGTCAGACCCAATATGTCTCCCCCCTTACCAAGAACGACTTCAACTGCTTTCGTTGGATTCACTCGAAGATAGGCGATCTGTTCTTGGTACTGCAGTCACAGTCAAATTAATTTCAGGCGAAATTGACTCCCCCATCTTGCTTGGAGCTCTCTCCTTCAAAATTCCTTACCGTTCCTTGAGAGACTACGTACTCCTCGACATTTGTTTCCATCGAACTAATTACGGCCAGCACGAACCGATAACCTCTATTTCACGGGCTGTTAACGCTAATTATAGCAACATTGATTTCAATCTAAATATTGCTCAGATAAAGTCAGCTTTGTTAAAAAATAAGTAATGTTGTAATTAATTTTTTGTAAGTAATCATATGTTAATGAAGTGATAAAATTAAAGTATAATAAAAGACTTCTTCAGGATCGCTCCTTGTGGAAGAAAATAGTTTTTGTCCTTTGCCCACAATTACTTACTCCCACCGTTTACCCACGCTTACATGAATTTCAACAAATTTCGTAACTTTACTTAGAGAATTTTTTCCGTGTCCCTGTTCGACTAATAGGATGCAAAATGGGCAAAATTCAGAAGACTCACGTAAAATAATTTTATCCATCATTCCACTGTGTTTATAAGTACAGGTCATAAAATCATTTGATTAAAATTTTGAAATCTCCCATTCTAATAACAAAACCAAAATTATTCAATACTATCCTAATCCTTTATCCAAAATAATCGACTCGAACCTGAATCTTCTTTCACAACATTTCGAAATTCATGTTCGAAAACCCAATGAGTAGGAAACAATTTCCTTTTTGGCAAGCTGACCGAATAATTTCGTTTTATTCGCTTAAATTCTAAAATCTTTAAACCGAAAAGTGAATTAATTGGCCAGAAGGGTTTTCTCTACAAAGGCATTTTCTATCGTTCCGCAATATCCTTCCTGGTCTGGCCTGGCCTGGTATACTCTGTCTGTCTATACCCATGCCGCTTCGGTAGCGACGATTTTCTTAAACTTCACAAAAAGCCCTTGGAGCATCATAGAAATCGACTTAACCACCACAATCGTCGACTGTCACAGATAAGTGGACTTTTGGTCATTACGTTGGCCAACACAAATGGAAAACGGATTTACTCTGTTCAGGACATGGAGACTGGGAATTAGTTTTAAACTTTAGCACCGACGACGCTTAAACTCGTAAAGTATATGAACTTGCATAGTTGGCAAGTTTCGAAAGATGTCGAAAATTTTTGACCCACCCCTCCTGAAAAACAACCCATATTGTCCTTGTCGTGGTCGGTCGAAGAACTTCAGCATTATGTGTGTTAAAACTAAAAACCACAAGAGCAATTAAGGACCGGATTAGTCTCATCAAATTTTCCTTAATTATCGATTAAAGTGGCCGTAATGAGCCATTTGGTCTGCCATATTTTTTTACTGACTGCGCAAACATAAGGGCTGTGTTTAAAGGGAGACAACACTGCAAGAACTCTTTTACTTTCGAAACAGAGGAACATTTTAGCTGAGTAATTGCCGGAATATTGCTGCAGGCTCTTAGAACCTCATCGAAAATGTGCTCTCGCTATCTTTTCTCAGGATCTGACTTTGGTCGCTGCTCTATGGAATTCCGAGCATAATTATGAAAGAGTGTCCTTGATAGTATGGTGGCGAATGGGTGTAGAAATACTTGGAATATTTTCCGTGCAGCAGAGTAGTTTTTGGTCGTAAAAAAAGCCTTGCTAATTACGTTGAACCCGTGTCCAGAAAGTAATAGTCAAGCTGGGAGTTTTTGTTTTTGTTTTGGCGGTGTTAAATATTATGAACAAGTTTTGGATTGAATGTCCTTAGGCCACTTTTTTGAGGTGTAAGGCTAAGAGAAAAAGTAATAGTTGAAACGGAAATTGTGACTCCGAATTTAAATAGTCTCGAAGCTATTGGGAAAGTGTAAGAGGTTTTTCCTTTGAGGACAATTTAAATTAGATTTTTACCTCGCAGGACATTTTTTAAGTGATAGCTACAGGTTTGGAATGTAATGGTTTTTTAATTCATTCGAATTTAACTGAGGTGAAACTTTGAAATCGTTTTTTTTATCCTACCACGCTTGATGGGAGTAGGAAGGGAAATGCGGGAGCATTCGAATTAAGTAAGCACCCCAAAAATTCTCTAACATATTTCAATACTTACAAGAAACATTTAAGCAAGTTCTTAAAGCACTTTACGATTTAATTTAATAATTCAATCCCCCCTTCCGAATTTTACTATACACATATCTACAATGCCATAAAAATCTCAAGAATTACTCGCGTGCAAACAAGAAATTTTGGAATAATTCTGTAGCCAGATTCCTTGCTTCCTTCAAAATGCCTCTAAATAGAAAGTTTTCCTACCAACCCCCGTATCCGTTCAGTATTCAAGTGTATGTATTCTAATGGGAAGAAAGTTGAAATTGAAAATCCCCCTGTCTGTTTTAGAATACAATCATTTTGCCCTTGGCTTTGCAGCCCTGAATAGCATCAGGCTTTGTCGATCCTCCCATATTATTGTTTGCCGTTAAATTGTTACCCTCGCAGGATCTCTAATATTTGGCCCGCGCACAAGAGGTAATTCTCCCACACTGTTGCGACGCTACTTAGAAGTTTTTTTTATATTTTTCTTTAATAAAAAGCCGAATAAAGAATTGCCACATGAGAGTAACGAGGAAGATATGGTAACATGCTAAATACCCTAAGGATATTCCACCCATTCCTTTGCGTGGTAGAAAGTCGCTTCGCCACCCCAATGAAGAAGCTTTCTCAAGTGCTTCGAGCTATTCTCGAGAATCACATATTAGCGTCTCCCGTGAATCCTGCTGCTGCCGCGAATGCATCTTTCGATGGAGGAACTGTACTCTGTGCGAGTGAATATTCTGCATAATCTACGTATATTTTCGACGTCCCTACATGCAGAAAATACGGATGTTATAGATGCTCATATAAGCAGCCATTTAGTGAATTTTATTTTAAATTCTCTCATCTCTTTTTTCGGGAGGAGATTGGCTTTGTGTAATGCAATTTCAGAGATGTGAACATCCTGACAATGAATGGGTAGAATACAGTTTATTTTTTTTTTTCATATTTATTTTTTTGGAATAACAACATGGTGGGTTTGAGGTCCTTGGAGCCACCGAAAGTCTCTGACGGGAGTATAATGTGAAGCTGGAACGTTCGTTTCGATGGTTTTCGACTCAGGGATTAAAATTATTTTGTGAAAAAAAGATAGTGCAAGCGATGCGAACATGTTTTTGATGTAAAGCACATATAGAGAGTGGAATAAGGAAGGACTCGTCGGATGAAGAAGGGCACCACGGAAGCTTGGAGCTCGGGATGATGCTGGTGCTGAACTGGAAGTCAACTCAAAATATTTCAACAAGAGATAGTAGCGGTATCCAAAAAAGGATGCCAGGAGGAGCAAACCGGTTGGCTCTGAACCATATTTGCATATAAATGACTAGAGTTGCGCAACTTGGAAATGAGATTACCAGGGAAAAACTATTTGTGGCCGTATATGTCCCGTTGAGGTTGACAGTATTTCCATAAGAAAGTGAAGTATGTAAGAGAGCCGGAATGATAGTTCCACTTCTGTTACGTATAAAATGCGAAAATGTCGTATATTTTTGGGATAAACTGTTTCTAGCGGAAATGATTTAAAAGGTTCAATGTAGTCGGTATGTGAATGCAATTACGTTACAAGTGACTCGAGGTCCCGGAAATGGAATTATAATAGTAAAGGGCATAGAATGTACTCGTACGTAGGTATGTAAAAGATTCATGCCAGAAATATGCATGGAGAATAAACGGAAAGGGAATTATCTCATTATGCAGAGCCCTTTCGAATATGTTCCATAGCCGAAATGGCGGAAAATTGCATTAAAAAGGTAATTCAGAAGAATACTGACGGTATACTGGAGTCTTCTATGCTATAATACTGCGAAATTCCTTTCAGTGGAATTTAAATAATCTTCAAACTATTTTTAATCCAAAACAACTTAATTGAAAATATCGTAAATTCATAAATGTACCTTTTTATATGTTGAAAACAGTCTTTATCAGTTTCGGGTAAGAGACTGCTACTGAATGTGAATTGGCCTCTTTAGGATGTGATCAAGGGCTTTAAGCTTACAAAATGACTTTTTTAATGATCAAATTCCATTGACTTGCCAAAAATCATATATAGACTTGTTCTCATGAGCCGCAAGGTACTTTGAACACTCCTACAGTTCTCAATAGGTTTTTGTTCTTTTGGTTTCCTAAATTTCCCTGAATAGTAGTCGGTGTAGAGATAGTTGTCTTCAAGTTGGATTTTCGGAGGATTTTCCCAATCTTTCTCGTCGTACCCTAAATGGTTGATTTTCGGTTATCTTACGATGTGCGCTAGTTTCGCAGAAATAATTGTAAGTTATTTGTTTATCGTATCATGCTTTTGTCAATAATGTATAGCTTAGTACTACTAGTAGATTCTTATTATCTATTCAACTTTATTAAAAACTGTCATCTAATGATCTATACAGTGCCGCGAAAAAGTTTCTTTTTACTATTGTATTTTGAAATATTTTCATGTAAATTTTTATTTTAATCTTTAATGTTTTTTGGATTAAATTATTTTTGATTTATTTTTCTTTCTGCAATGGCCGAGTGCACTGCAATGTCATGTGTCGACAAACTAAATAAGACACCACTTATTTGCTGTTCCGGTTTTTGTGGAAAATTTTTCCACTGTAAGTGCATCGGTTTTTCCGGTACTGTTGGAGATGCTGTTTTGAAGTCCGCTAGTGAATTGCACTTTTTTTGTCTTGCGTGCCGCCCAACCTCCCCATCGACATATGCGGCTAAACTGCTATCGGCTAAAACAGCCCTGCATGTCTTAAGCAATGAATTCGCTAGTATTTAAATCAAGCTACAAGCCACACTTAGTGAGCTAGAACAGGTTTGTGCGAACATTCCTGCAGATCCCTTGAATCATAGCAACGGCATCGCGTTGCAGCCTAGAGTACTTCGCCCTAGGCCAACTGCACCTAAAGTACCAGTGGTTAACTCCAATGCATTGTCGCCGTCTCCACCTATGCCGACTAGCGCAGAGTTAAGGGATGATGTTTCACGCACTGATCTATTTGCTAGTGTGAATGCAGAATCTAGTAATCAAACAACACCATCCGATAGTAGTGCTTGAAAGCTTATCAGGAAGAAACGGCCTACCGAAAATAGAATCATCGGAAATGGAAATGCTTGTGATAAACTGAAAGTGTTGTCGAGCCACAAATGGCTGCACCTTTCTCGTTTCGATGCCAATACTAGTGAAACCGAAATTATCGACTTCGTTGCCAATAAATTAGGTTCAGCGCCTGATAATATAAAATGTGTGATATTAGTCAAAAATGGTACTGACACAAGCTTCTTACGTTTTGTCAACTTTAAAGTTGGAATTCCGTCAAACCTGTTCGATAAATGTTTTTTGTCGGAGTTTTGGCCTTCGGGATTGCATGTACGCCCATTTCGGAATCTAACAAAAAACGAGGTGCCCGAAATAGCACTGGACGGAACTTAGAAGAGATTATTTGCTATTATCATAATACCAATGGAATGCGAACAAAAATTTATAATTTTTTTCTTGCTGCTGTGGATCATCATTATGATATCATTATTCTGACTGAAACCTGGTTGAATGATTGTTGCAACTCATCCGAGCTGCTTGATTCCTTTTATATTGTCTATGGTAAAGATAGGTCAGTGAAGACCAATATGGAGAGAGGTGGTGGGGTCCTTCTTGCTGTCAATGTAAGCTTCGGTAGCAAAGAGATTATTTTTCCGCAGTATACCGACGTTTATCTATCCGAAATTGTGGATCAGCTCTGCATCTTCGTGCAATTTCCGTCATCTATCGGAATTTTCTTCATCATAAGTTATATTCCGCGGCGCAACAACTTACAGTTATTCCAGCGACACATCGACAATAATAATTGGGTTGCCGATCATCTAACAAAGGATCAACAGATTTGTGTTGTTGAGACTTTAATTTGGAGAATGTTCGTTGGACAAGATGTTGTGAAGATAATTTATTGATTCCATTTCATGTTAGATCAGATATTGAATTTAATTTTATTGACTCCATGTTTTCTAATAATCTGCAACAATGTGTCATGAGGTTGTTGAGATGGGATGCTGGATGTTTGTTGGCTGGCACGGCTTAGCTCGTCGGCCACCGGGGGGGATCTTGGCATCTCGTCCACGACGAAAATTCCATGCAGCTTTTAATGACCTAAGGGAGGAGGAAATCAGGGGGAATCAAGTGTAATTGTGGCTGAGGGCCCAGACAATATTCCTTCAGATCTCAGATGATTCTCGGAAGGAGAAGTTCTGTGTGGGGGGTGTCTTGTGCTTTTAGCTGGCAATCAGCACTCGTGGACCATGAGTTGTCATCCTAAAAACGGGAGAGGTTCCGTCGAATCCAAAAAAAATCTTTTAATTACTCTTCATTATACATTTATTTAGTTTCACAAAATTCATTTAAAAGATTATTCCAAACCATGAGAACAATTCTTTTCGCATGGATGGATGGACTACCGTTAAATTAACAAACTGAAATTTTAATTTAGAATGTAAGACAATCTAAATTTCATAAGTAATTCGCGATTAAATTATATCTTTTTTCTTTAAGCTTAATAAGGTTACTTAGTAATTTACTTCGGTGATAAACTATATACTTAACTGGTATTTTGAAAAATCTGAATACGCAGACTTAAGGACTGCAAATCGTAATGTAGTTAGTTCTAAATTTGTAATTTTACTTAAAACCATGTTTCTGTACATCTAAATTAATAAAATCAAAAAAAATATTATCGAATCTAGTATCTGAATATCTTGTGACCAAAAATTTATGGATTGGGTATGTTAACTAATTACTACAACTTAAATTGCACCATGTTGTGAATACGTCAAATTATGTGGACGATTTACATTGTACTTGTTTGCTTTATTTTCCCTTTATTTTTTATCTGAATGAATGTTCCGTGTTTAAAAAAAGGAATCCGAAATAGCGCGGCTGGGCAAATTCATACATTACTAGGTATTATGAGTTAAAGTTAAGATTTTACGGTATGACCTCTATTCATGCAACACACGACTTTGAGACCCTCGCTTTGGAACAACATTAAATTAATTTTTTTTTTTGTATTACTTTGCTTCGTACTCTTAATAAACCACCCTGCGATATCCAGTAAGAATTATATCTTTGTATCATGTACTACGGCTAACTAATACCTTATCGTAATAAGGTTACGAAAATCCTGAACTGCGTATAGTCGATAGTTGCAACATATCTGTATCTACGCCCGCCCAAACTTTGATAGATTACCGGAATTGGGAATCACACTACCAGGGCGCAATGAATAAGTATTTGTTAGTGCAAACTTTCCAAACAATGATAAAACGATAAAGGCCAATTTAACCACGTACATGGTCCAATGCATCTACAGTTCACATAAGTTATTATCCCACAACGAGAACAATCTTTTTTTTTCTTTGATTATATGTTCACCTTAATTATATTTCTCCTTGCGTATTTTCAAAATCGCAAGTACGCAACCATTACTTATAATGAATTATACTTTATACCTAAAGGTTGTTATTGTCTACAATGATAATAATTGAGTTACATTAATACGATCTTACCCTAAATTATGTTTACGTTACAAATCCGAATCTTTACAAAAGCGTTATGCCATGAAAATTCCAGTATACTGTCTACTAAGCTGTTCTTCCGTCTCGATGGTGCCTTTTCCAGCGACTAGTTGCAGGGCGTACATCCCTCTAGGCGCCGCTCATCTCCGAATACCAGTGGTGTGGATATCAGACTGGTTATGACCTTGTTGAGACTCCGTCTCGCATCCAACATACCCGTATCTCGTATCCAGCGGAACGCGTTTTTTCTCGATTGTTTCTTGGTGTGCTTCTCCTTTGCACTTTTCCGTCCGTCCGGCACTTAAAACATTCATGAACCTTCTTTTCAGTGTTCATAACCTCACTCTTTTCCGTCCGTATCGCGATCTTTATCATGTGCGCGTGCGTTTCTTTTGCACTTTACCGTCCGTCCGGCACTTAAGATCTTCACGAACTTCTTTTTCGTGTTCATAACCTCACTCTTTTTCCGTCCGTATCGCGATCTTTATCACGTGTGCGTGCTTTTCCTTTGCACTTTACTGTCCGTCCGGCACTTAAACTTCATGAACTTTCTCCTCTACCATATCACTTAATCCTTACGGCGATCCTTAACTCCAACCGCCTTTTTGTCCGTCTCTACGGCACTTAAAACATTCCTGAACTTTCTTTTCCGTGTTCATAACCTCACTCTTTTTCTGTCCGTATCGCGATCTTTATCACGTGCGCGTGCGTTTCTTTTGCACTTTACCGTCCGTCCAGCACTTAAAATTTTCACGAACTTTCTTTTTCGTGTTCACAACCTCACTCTTTTTCCGTCCGTATCGCGATCTTTATCACGTGTGCGTGCTTTGCCTTTGCACTTTACTGTCCGTCCGGCACTTAAACTTCATGAACTTTCTCCTCTACCATATCACTTAATCCTTACGGCGATCCTTAACTCCAACAGTCTTTTGTGTCCGTCTCTACGGCACTCCCAAAACTTCGCGAACGTGTCTTTTTTCTCTGCACTTATCCGTCCGTCCGATCCAATCTCTTGTACCCAACCAACTCTCAAAAAAAAATTCTCGTCTTTTTTCCACCCGTCACTATGACAGTCATCTATCGTCAGCGCCTCTTCAAAATTCGGCCTGGGCTTTGCTTCAGGGCCGTACTCCAGGGGTGTTTGGTAGTGCTGTATATTCGCGCTACAATTAAAATGGGGCGCGAGTATGATGGTTCGGGCTGAAGGCCTCCCACGATCATTACATGATATTTTTAATAGTAATGGAAAAATTTTGGACTTAATTTTTGCAAATAATGATTTTTCCTCCTTTAATATTATTGACGTTAATGAGGCTAGTGTTAATCTTTTAAACAACTCGGTCAATCACAAAGCTATTGATTTTAAAATTAAGTTTTATAAATTTCGTAATGATCCTAACAATGATTTTGACAAATTCTACTGTTTCTCTAAAGCAGATTATTTTGAGTTAAATAGATACTTAAGCACAATTGATTGGGCACATTCTTTCAATAATTTAGATTTAAAAGCTATTAATGCTACTTTCACGTTGATACTAATGAGGGTATCGATCGGTATGTTCCTAAAGTCAAGAAGAGTTCGACCAAGCTTCCCTGGCAAAACTCTCGCCTTTCTAGGTTGAAAAATGCAAGAAATAAAGCACATAAACTGTTTATAACCACGAATAACATTGCGCATCATAATAACTTTTTTCGTTTACGTAGGGAGTATGAGGTTCTGAATAAATTTTTATATCATAATTACTTAATGAATGCCAAATCAAAAATAAAATCAGATAGCAGATATTTTTGGCATTTTGTAAACTCGAAGCGTACACACAATGGTCTCCCATCTAGTATGGAGTACAAAGGTCAAACTTCAATGGATGCATCTTTGTCTTGTGAATTATTTGCAACTTTTTTTCAATCAGTTTATAATAACAACAACATATCTTTTAACCCAAATCGATATGCTAGCATTAGTCCTATTGCTGACATTGGCGTTATTGAAGTATCTGATGAAGATGTTTATGTTGCGCTTTGTAACTTAAAAAGTAATACTTGTCCAGGCCCAGATAATATTCCAGCATCTCTATTGAAGCATTGCCGAGACTCTCTGCTATTTCCATTGAAAACTATTTTTAATCTCTCCTTGTCAAATGATGAATTTCTAGACCATTGGAAAGATTACTACATCACTGCCATTTTTAAATCAGGCCCTAGGCATTTAGTGGAAAACTATAGAGCTATCTCTAAACTATCCGCAATCCCTAAACTTCTTGAAAGTATTGTCAAAGACAAGCTATATTTCTTAGTTCGTGAACATATTTCAACCTGTCAACATGGTTTTGTTTTTGGGAGGTCGACTTTAACTAATCTTACTCTATTTAGTAATTTTTCTATAAATTCACTAGAAACATGGTTTCAAGTTGATGTCCTCTATACAGACTTCGTTAAAGCATTTGATAGAGTGCACATCAACCTTCTTCTGTCTAAGCTATATTCTCTTGGCTTTCATTCCAAGATGCTTGATTGGCTTACTTCGTACCTGTGCAATAGAACTCAACATGTCAAGATTGATTCCTTTATATCTAAAAGCATTTTTGTCCATTCTGGAGTTCCTCAAGGGAGCCACTTGGGACCTATTCTGTTTATATTGTTCATAAATGATATTTTCTCAATTTTCAACATTCTTCTTGTTTGGGCTTTGCGGATGATTTAAAGATTTACACAAGAGTGAGTAGTCTCCAAGACTGCCATAAATTTCAAAGAGAAATTGATGCATTTGTTGATTGGTGCAAATTTAATCTCTTAGAGCTAAGTCTTCCTACATGTAAGATTATGTCTATTTATCGTTGTCGTTCACCAATATTGAATATCTATTATATGGATAATTCAGTTCTATCTCGTTCACGTGAAGTCGATGACCTAGGTGTATTGCTGGATCATAAACTAAGTTTCGTTTCGCATATTGACCGTATGGTTGCACGAGCTAATTCTCGCTTGGGTTTGTTAAGAGAAATTCATTTGATTTTCAGGATCCTTATACTTTGAAATCTCTTTTCTGCTCTTTGGTAAGACCTCTTTTAAAATACTGTTCCGTTGTCTGGGATCCATCATTTGAGATTCACAGTAGACGAATTGAGAGTGTTCAGAGAAGATTCACTCGTTTTGCTTTGAGGAGGCTGGACTGGGCAAATGATTTGCCTTGTTATGAAAACCGTTGTAAGTTAATCGACTTACGTTTTCTTGATCTTAGAAGAAAACAACATTCGATAGTGTTTCTGCGAGATATTCTTTGTAATAAAATTAGCTCTCCTGAGCTGCTTTTTAAAATATCCATTTATGTTCCTGAGAGACCTTTACGAACTCGTGATTTTTTAAAACATCCTGCACATAAAACAGTTTATTGATCAAATGAACCCTTAACTCGTAGCATATCTAATTTTAATTCGGTTGCCAATGTTATCGATATTAGCTGTACGAGGGACTGCTTTAAAGAAATGGTATTATAAGCTTTCAATCTTTAGCGATCTTATTGTTGATTTATGTTTTTATTATCCTTATGTTTAATTAGTTTTAAGTTTCGTTTTCGTTTTCAATTGTCGTTACATTTGTTTAATTTATTCTCATTATTAATATATATAATACATAATGTATACAAATTTATCATCAGGCCTGTAAGGACTCTGTTCGGTAGGCTAAATAAATAAATAAATATTGTTCATTAAAATAGTCGGTGCCCGTGCAAGTTCCCAAAGGCATTGAAACTACTTCCTACTGACTAGTGTTGCGAATCTTTTTCTTTGCATTGCAATATATTTTTTTTTCTTGTTTCTAGGGGCTTTACTTTCATTATCATCCTTTTCATGTTCAGCCGCGTTTATTCACTTGTTCCTAAATACATAGGTAGTTTTTATGTAATTGAGACAAAATAACAATAATTTAAAAGAAATCAAAAAAAAATTTAACATGTATAAAATTAATTAGGGCAGTACTGCAATAATTTTTTTTTTGGCGCCAAAATTACCGATCAGAAGAAAAAACTGGTTTTTCTACTTCTGGTCTGCCCGCCAAAAACGAAAGCAGAAAATTTGCGAAGTCGTTACTAGGGATTCGACTAGAGAGGTCAAAAAGAAGGAGGATTGAAAAAAAAAAGTTTTTTTTTGTGATATTGAAGAAAAGATGGCGTGTGAAAAAAAAAAAAGAAAAAAGTTAAAACATATATAAATAAATAAATAACTTGAATATAAAAAAAAAGAAGATCTTGGATCTTAAAGTGAAAAATAAATAAAAGAAAAAAAAACAATAGTGAACCTAATAACCTAAACTGATAATAATAATTGAACTATATAAAATAAAATAAATTGTGCTCGAGGCGTATGAAGGCGTGAGATGACTCCAATGCAGCAAGGGCCCCATCGAAGAAAAAAGAAACAGTTTTTATATTTTTTTTTTTTATTAATTTTTTTTTATTACTTAAATTTCATTATTTCCTTATTCATTAAACTTTAAAATATTATTTCATGCTTTTTTTTCTATGTTAATATTTCTGTCCGTATTTAGGAACATTTTTTTTGTGTTTTTTTCGACTATTTCCTTTTTTTGGTTTCTTGTCTCTCGAAGGATGAGTGAGGAGTAAGGCCTCATATGGGAGCTCTGAGATGGACTGCCTGGTGACGTTTTCCTACAGATTCTCGGACCACGATTTTTTTTCTCGTTGATCCTTGATTACAATAAATTACAGCACGAACAAGGAAGGGTGACCTTCCAAGTACCTCCTCCCACCCCCATTGCTCCTGATCTAGCCGGCAGGAAGTGCTGATCAAACTTGGAAGAAACCCCTTTAAAAATCTGTAGCAGGATGAGGTCACTCAAACTTCGTCCCGTTACACTAGGCACCTAAAATCGCCGAAAGTATCCTCAGTTTCTCTCACCTTAATATTCTGCTGAATATCTTGGGTACTGATATACCTTTCGTGCTCTTTCCCGATCAGTGGTACACCAGAGATTCGAACCAGCGACGGAATTTCGGGTCGATAACAACACTTCAAATTCAACAGCGTAGAAAGCTGGAACATCAAAAATTGAAATATGTTTGAATAAATACTATTGAAAATTGCTTGAATTCAAAATTAAAACAAAATTCTCAAATTGCCTACTTTTATTATCCGTTGAAGAGTTCGTAAATCATTAAAACTACATTTCTCTAAGATAGATTACGTTTGAGAATATCCACCCATCTTCTGTTCAAAAATAAATTCTCTATTCAATTTAACTTTTACCTACTTTTTAGTATGCCTATTGCGCAACTTATAATACTGTGTTACCATTGCAACCAAAAAAAGAAAAGAAAATTTTTAACTTAGCCTTTTCCTTCGAGCGAATAAGATGAAAACCAAACCAAGTCACGATAAGAGACCTTCATCTCAAACTCAACTATACACAAGGAGGACTATACATTCTGACTTGGCAATGAGTAAAAAGGAATAGAACTTAAGGACATTAGCATAAATTATGCAGATTATCTTACTCTTTACTACGCAATGTACACCGAGTTCTGCTGGGTAGTTGGTAGTGCTCCGTACTCAGTTTTTTTTTTTCGCTTCCGATCCGCCCGTCATCCATTTAAACATCACTAAAAGGCACAATTCTTGACTATAAGGAAAAATATATATTATATCCTTGAGATGGGCAACAGCACCAGTAATATCAACACAACGAGCACGATAGAGGAGAGCGAGAGAAAAAAAGGCGGCAAAATATCAACACCAAAGGAATTGCCACGGGAGTAGAATTTAAATATTTGTGGATGCCCATGAAGGCAATTTCACGGAAGATGAACCGACTCGCTTATCTATAAAATTAAAATCATACTTACATCCCACTGTCTCATCTCATCTCTTGGTTGAAATTCTCTAGCTATCTCGCCCCCTGTCTCCGGTATCGTAGGGTCCTTTCAAGGAGCTTCTTACCGAGCCACCAAGTTGCCCTATTAAAATTGGTGATTTTCGTTTGATACGGGATGCCACCCTCTCTTCCTGCCACAAAAAATTGAATGGCATCCTCAGAAAGGTGCTGTATCATCCGCACCCTGTTTACAATCCAAGTAGTCCGCTTGGTCTTAAGGCTCAGCACGCTATATCATCATCTTTTCTAGGAATTTAGCTGTTGATACTTCTCTCCACGATCCTTAGTTCCTTCCGGCTGCTGCCGAAGCATAGTATAGAGTTTCTAATGGGTGGCGACTAGCTCGCGCGCGACAATGAAGCTTTTCAGCACATTACCATTAATTAATTCCAATCCATTATATCCTTGATTTACGTTTGTAAATGCGGTAATAAATGGCTGGAACCTCTCTCAACTAGGGGCTGCACCAGGCTTTTCGAGTTGGGCCCATTGTTTACTACTGCTAGGTCCACCGGATAATGCTGGCAATGACTTTCAGGATATCTAATGCTACAAGCTACGCTGCTGTCGTATAGCGTTTATAATCCACGCAATATATGAAAGTTATCTCATAACAAGGTCATATATCAACCCCTGCACGACCACGATGAGACGAGATGATATCCATTACGAGGAGGAGTGGGTGGATGTTTGGTGCGTGTTTATACTTATCCTGTATATCGCTACCGAATCATTTTAAAGCTCGTAATGCTTGCTTTTCAGGGTATCAAGTTTCCAGAGGGAATTAACCCAATGAAAGGAAGAGTACCATGGATTAGGGAAAGCCGTTTTTATTTTCCTTAGTCTCAAATCCAAACGATTCTTTCCTTTAATAGCGTCTCATATTTTTTTTAGGTATAAGACTAAAAACAGGTGATGATGATTATGATGTTTTTTTTTTTTTTAAAAGAAAGGCAACAGCACAATGTATATCGCGTGAATTTTTATGTTTTGCAGTTAAGATGTAGTATAATGAAAGAAAGAATAATGCTACTAGACGGTTATTATGGTGCTTCCAGGAAAAGAAGTATTATTCTGCTTGAATCTAAATTTTTTCTCAATTATATTTTATTAAAGTTATAGAAAACTTTTGTAACTTTTCCATCCTTATGGCCACGATCTTGACAAATACAGCGTTTTGCAAGAGTTCCTGTAATCATGAGAAGTAATCTTTGGTAACTTTGCACCCTTTATGAACTAAATATTACCCTTGCGTATAGAATTTCGCAGTGATTGGTCAAGAGAAATTTCTTGGTTTCTGTATCCTGTTTTATATGGCCAGCGACGGTATAGCTGCAAGACTAATGTTTTTTCGGGGGCACCAAGGCATAGAAGGAAAGGAAACTAAAGACCAGTTTGCAAGAGAAGGATCTTCGACCTACCAATTGCAAATTGCAAGAATCTCTACTCGAAGCAGCTCTTTAACTTACGAAACCAGAACTAAAAACTAAAAATAAATGATTGGGTCGAAAAAATCACTATTACCGCCTTAAGAATAAAATTTGTATTTCGTTAAACTCAACTACTTTTGCATATTTTTCGCTCACAAAACAAAAAAAATACTTAAATGGCATCTCTTTTGTTATATCTTCGTAAAAACTAAAAATAAAAACATTACAAAACAACGATTGGACGTAGAGCCTAATCATACCGTACTTTAGATGAAATCGGAATTGTTGTGATCTTAAAAAAATTTGTATGGGGAGTGGTAGCATGACGGCATGTCTAGCCTGTACAGGTGCGATAAAAGTACTGACCTTGTATTCTTTCACTGCACAGCCTACGAAATTGACAGAAGGAAAGTAGAAGACAGATAATATTAGTTTCAATAACATTGCTCACATTTGCTGAAAAACAAGTGAATTCGGAACACGGAGCATAAGATGTGCGTGACAGTCATCATTGAACTGGCAATTGAAACAGTAGCAACTAATACACATCGGTGGTTGGGTGTGTATAGATAGGCATCTGATCGGCATCTTAAGGCGACACTCAGTGTTGTAACTACCATATACAAATCAATTGTGCTCATCATACCTCCACGTGGTAGCCACCGGGTACTGGTTTTGTCCATCTGGACTTCACTTGCTGAACTGATAGGCGCGAGTGCTGATGTGGGTCGTCGACCAGTTCACATCGTCCTCGATAATTTAATTTCATATCATACAAAAGTAGTAGCTATTTTGGTCATGGAGTGCAGTGTGTCGGCATGTGTTGATAAAACAAATATTACGCCGTTTATTATTTGCTTCGGATTCTGTGGAAAAATTTTTCACTGCGCCGGTCTCTCTGGAAATGTTGGGGATACTGTTGCGAAGGCTGATAACGGTCTCTACTGGTACTGTACTGCCTGCAGGTCATCATCATCCTCTACATATGTTGCTAAATTGTTGAAGGCGAAGTCAACGGTTCAGGCGCTTCATAATGAATTTGCAGCACTTCAACAGAAACTTCATTTGGCCTTAAGTGATCTGCATAATACGTCGCTCCCGCTTACCAGCATGTCGATGCCGCCAGCAACTGTATTGCCTTCGACTAGTTCGACTTGTTTGCCGCAACATCAAAGGCATCACAAACTGCACTTGAGGCTTCCCCTAAATCAGCTAGGCAGTTAAGACCGAGGCAGATTGAATCTGGGGCTAGCGCCGCTACGATCAACAAACGCTCTGCTACGAACGCTGGAAACGGTACCTCCTCTGCAGGTACGTCAGTCGACAACGCCGATAAATCAAGTGACACTAATTGTGTCGCTCAACATGCGGTTGTTGCCGATTACTCTGCTGGCGTTAATAATTCTAATGACGTCACGGTCACTACTCCATCAACATGCAAGTTACCTGCTGCAATGAGTTCCAGTCTCGTTCCGGCGAAGATGCCTCGCTGGATTTACGTGTCCCGCTGTGACGTTGCGACTCAACCCAAAGATGTGGTAAGCTTTGTCAAAAGTAAATATGGCGACGAAATTTCCACGGAACTTCCGTGCTTACGAAGACTGACGAGGATCTCGGTAATCTGTTGTATGTCTCCTTCAAAATTCGTGTGCCTCATAATATGCTACACAAGGTCTTGAAACCAACGTTTTGGCCGAAAGGTCTTGTCGTTAAGGAGTTTGACTCGAAATCTTGTAAAAATTTTCGGACACTACCATCGAAGGAAGCTCTCACCTAACACTCAATGCCAACTCGTATGACTCAAACATTTCATCAGTTTCAAATTATACTCGCATGGCCTGTGTTTCTCGTCCGACTTCGGCGACTTCAGCGTGGGCCTCTTGCCTCTCTGCATCTAATGTAACTTCATCGTCAACTATTGCGTTAAACATGTCCAAAACGATTAATGTAAACGAGGGCCTTCATTCTTTCTGCATCTATCATCAGAACGTAAGAGGTATGAGGACCAAACTGCAAAGTTTTCGCACCAGCATCGCTAACACGAACATCGATATTATTACTCTAACCGAAACTGGACTAGATGACGACATCTTTACCAACGAACTAGGGCTATGCAACTATCGCAGGCTACAAAAAACGTTTTGGTGGCTGTCTTATAGCAATCAAGAATATCTACGTCTCCAAGCTTCTGTCTTTTTCACCTGACAACGTTGAACAGATCTTCATCGAAGTTACCCTTCATCAACATAAGTTCATCGTGGGCTGTGTTTACATCCCTCCTGTTTCACCAGTTGATATCTACACCAGCCACTGCCAATATGTCGAGAACATCACTTACAGCTTTCCAAGTTCCAATATCATTATTGTTGGTGACTACAATCTGCCACTAGTGGATTGGACATCCGCTATTTGGACTGCACCCAACACAAGTTCACCTGGCAACATGGTCATCGACTTCTTTTGTTTTTTGGATTTTCATTAAAGCAATACTATACTAAATGCTAAAGGAAAACTTCTGGACTTGGTCTTTTCAAATTTCGTATCAACGATCGTTGTTCATCGTTCAAGTTTCGCGTTACTACCCCTGGATGCTATGTACCATCCTGCGCTTAATATTGAAATTTTTTTTAACTCATGTAATGTTCCCATTCAACAATTTACTTCCTACAATGTCAAAAATGCCAATTATGATGTTATTTGTCAGCAGCTCTCATTAATCAATTGGTCGCATTTATTTGACAGCCTTGAATTAAATGACGCTATTGTTCGGTTTTATAAGATTATCTACTCTTTATTTGATAAATACATTCCACTTCAGGTAATATCGGGTTCAAGTTATCCTCGCTGGTTCAGCCCGGAACTCAAGCGTTTGATCACTAATAAAAAAGCAGCTCACGTTAAATTCAAGGAATCAGGTTCTCGGGCTGATTACCTCGAATTCTCTCGCCTTTGTTCTTTGTGTAAAGTCAGGAAGCAACAGTGCTACGCTGAATACGTTCAATCCGTTGCAACTAATATTTCATCCAATATCAAGGCCTTTTGGAATCACATTAGCTCTCTTAGATCGGATAATGTATTACCGACCTGCATGCACCTTAATGATGACATAGCTTCCGATCCGTTAGAAATTCCTAGTCTGTTCGCAACTTTCTTCTCTAGTGTATACTCTGATACAACTTACGCGGCTGCTACTACAAGTACCCCAATTACAGGAACTTGCCCTAATTCTTGTCTTAGTCTTTCTTCATTGTCCATTGATTTCGCTGATGTTGCATCGATGCTCAATTGCCTTAACCCGAACAAAGGTATGGGCCCTGATGGTGTTCCCCCTTTGGTTTTATGGAAATGTCGAGAGTTTTTGACGTTACCTCTAACTATTCTTTTTAACCTCTCTCTCCATACAGGTAGGTTTCCTATTATGTGGAAGTCCTCTTTTCTGGTACCCATTCACAAGTCTGGCGACAAAAGTAACATTGCAAATTATAGACCGATCTCCATCCTGTCTATTGCCGCTAAAATTTTCGATAAAACTGTTACTAACAAGCTCACTCAGTTATTTAAAGGCATTATATCGCCTCATCAACATGGCTTTCAAAAAGGTAAATCAACATTAACTAACCTCTTACCTTATATTGATAAGATTACCAATGTAATGGAGTGCAACCTTCAACTACACGCAGTTTACACCGATTTTTCTAAGGCATTCGATAAAATCAATCATCTGCTTCTAATTTCCAAATTAAATTACTATGGAATTTCCGGTACGTTGCTTTCATGGTTTAGTGACCTGCTGGATCGCACTTCCTCTGTCAATTTAAAAACTGCTAAGTCTACTTCATTCCCAGTAACGTCTGGTGTACCCCAGGGTTCCCATCTGGGACCCCTTTTATTTCAAATATTTATCAATGACATTTCTTCTATATTCAACGATGTCGATCATCAATTATTCGCAGACGATTTATAAATCTTCAAAACTATTAGAACTGCCCAGGACTGTGCTACCCTGCAAACTAACATCGACGTATTGTTCCATTGGTGCTTGTCTAACCATCTTTCGCTCAACATTTCTAAATGCTCGTATATAATTTTCAGCAGATCTCGTACACGCCACAATTACAACTACTGCATTAATAACCAACCATTGCTAGAGGTGCAGGTCATTAAAGATTTGGGCATTATGTTGGACTCGTCCTTAACTTTTGTACCCCATTTTACTAAAATATGCAATTCCGCTCGAAGAATGCTGGGATTCATAATTAGGAATAGTCTGGATTTCACGAACATTTTTTCCATAAAAATGCTCTATTGCTCATTAGTCCGGCCTCACCTTGAGTACTTATCTGAGCTATGTAATCCATGCTTCCTAATTCACTCCAAAAATATTGAAACGATTCAGCACAAATTTCTCCGTTATATCGGCTTTAAGCTTCATATTCGAATGGAGGACATCGACTATGACTCCATGCTCAGTCTGCTTAACCTCACTTATCTTTCTACTCGTCGTATGCAGTCTGATCTTATCGTCTTATATAGAGTTTTGAATGGCTTTTTGGATTGCCCGGAGGTTTTAAACTTTAGAGTTCCAAGTCACTCATCCCGCTCAACGGATTTATTTTATGTCGGTTGTCATATCACCCGCTATGGACAAAACGGTCCCACGGCAAGATTTATGAGAACTGCTAACAACTTTTCTGATTCATTAGATTTTTTCAATACTTGCATTAACGAAATTAAAAGAGTTGTATATGCGTAACACACACATCCCATATTTATCATTTAATTTTTATGCCTCCTTTGATTTTATAATGTTTTTTATTTAATGTTTAGTTTTTTTATTTACTCTACTTTTCCATGTACATAATCTGTATTAGTTTAAGGGCTTGTTCCGTATATAAATAAATAAATAAATAAAAAATAAAAAAAAAATGCTAGCACTATAATATGTCCCTCCAACTTTGGGGCAATGTATTAACAACTCATCCTCGGGAAAACAATTTTGTTTCAAAACCTGAAGAACCGCCTATGACTGGATTGATTCAACGGCAACGACCACGCAAACGAAAAATGGACTATTCCTTCGGATCTTGGAACGTGCGATCCCTGTACAGAGCGGGAGCAGTGAGAGAGCTTCTGGAACAGGTAAGCAAATACAAAATGAATATCATTGCACGCCAAGAATCTAAATTGCGAAGTTACTGACATTGGACCGCACAGAATTTTCAAAAGTGGGAAATCATCGGGAAGCCGGGAGTTTGGAGTTGCGTTTGTCGTCGAAAAAAAGTTTAAGTACCTAGTTACCAATTTCAAACCCGTCAATGTACGATTGTGTGAAATCCGCATTAAAACAAAATTTTTTAATATTTGGTTATTAATGTCCATTCCCCAACGGAAGACAAAGACGGCAAAGGTAAAGGCGATTTCTACAGCACCATAGAATCAACATTCGACTCCCTTCCGTCGAACGGTATTAAAATAGTTTTAGGTGACTTTAACGTGAAAACGGACAAAGCAGAAATATACATAGGGACAATTAGAAGGCAGTCTCCATGATATCAGTAACGACAACGGCCAGAGACTGACGGATTTTGCCAGCAGCAAAAATCTTATTGTAAGCTCGACATGCTCCCCGCATCGTGACATTCACAAGAGAACGTGGGCATCACCCGACGGAAGAACATTCAATCAAATAGACCACGTTCAATAGAGAAAAGGACGGCCTCCTGAATTCTCTACGTGCGTACACGTCGAGGTGCTAATTGCGACACAGACCACTATTTGGTAAAGACCAAGTTCCGATGTCGAATCGCAAACCGAGGACACCCAAAAACACAACCGGTTCCTAAATTCGACATAGGATAACTCAAGGATGAGAAAGTAGTTGCGAAGTACATATCAGCCTGAGAACTTCGCGCCAATACTGATCAACAACACCAGCATGCCAATAGAAGAAATGTGGCAAAATATCAAAGATGGCATTTCATCTGTCGCAGAGGAGGTGATAGGATAACAACCTCGGCGCAAAAGAAATGACTGGTTCGACAACGAATACTAAGATGCCTTAGAAAAAATCAAGCTTACAAAATATTAACAGAACGACCGACACGAGCCAAATGGGACAAATATTATGTAACGACCTTAGACGATTTACAAAAAAAATATGCAGACAAAAAAAAAAAAACGGAAGTACAATAATGACGAAATTAAAAACATGGGCGAACATTTTAAATTACACAACACAAGAACCGCGTATTCCCTTGCTAAAAAAATAAAAGGGGATACCAACCGAAAACGACCCTCTGCAAGGATGCAGAAAGAAAAATTCTAACTAATGCGAAAGATATAAAATTAAGATGGGCGCTATACTTTGAAGAAATTATTAATTCGAGCCCATCATCCGCACGAACAGCAGCAGCAGACACAATAGCAGGTATAACTGATGTAACAGCTGATTAAGGATCCGCTTTGAGTCCTCCCCCACTTGAAGAAGTAAAAACGGCCCTGAGGAACCACCCAAAGAACAAAGCGCCGGGCAAACTCCAGCTGAGCTTCTGAAAACCGGCGACACCTGCATATCACATCTCCTACATAGATTAGTCACGGACATATGGACGCAGGAAACACTTCCTGAAGATTGGCGCAAGAGCATCATATGCTCAATTTATAAAAAAGGTGACAAAATCTGCTGCGGAAACTACCGAGAAATACCTCTGTTGTGTACGTCCTATAAAATCTTGACGAAAATTCTGGAAAAGAGAATTAAACCCTATGCTGACAAAGTAATTGGTGAATACCAAGGCGGATTTAGAGCTGGATGATCGACCACGGACCAGATATTCTCAGTTAAACAGGTGCTGGAAAAGTGCTGGGAATATAATATTGATGTGCACCAGATATTTGTTGACTTCAAACAAGCATATGACAGTATCGATAGGCGCGTACTGTATAAAATCAGGTTAGAGCTTGGAGTACCACCGAAACTGGTTCGGCTTAGAAGAATGGCAATGACCGAGTCTTTGTCAGAGTCAGAGAAGGAAACGATCTGACTTCAAGTTTTAAAACAGACAACGGCCTTAAGCAAGGTTACGGCCTCGCACCAATGCTTTTCAACTTGACACTCGAATATGTTGTTCAGAAACTTCTCGTTGACAAGATCTGTGGAGAGTGCTAAGGAAGTATTTGTAAACCTTGACTCGGTAGCAAGGGAAGTTGGACTACGTATTAATGAAAATAAAACAAAAATTATGACGCAAACTAGGAAAAAGACGCCAATCAGACAAAATATCACAGTAGGAGACTATAACCTAGAAAACGTAGACAACTTTATATACCTAGGGGTGAACCTATCGAAGGATGGAAGCGAACCCATCGAAATTAAAAGAAGGATTATGATAGCAAATAAGACGTATTATTCGGTACTTCCAATAATTAAAAACAAAAACGTACACAGGAAAACAAAACTTAAGTTATATAAAACGATTATACGACGTGTGCTATGCTATGGCAGCGAAACGTGGACATTAACTCAGGCGTCCTCCTCAGAAGAATCCTCGGACCTGTGAGGGAAGACTCGATCTGGAGAATACGATACAATAGAGAATTGTATTTCATCTTCGACAATCCAGAAGTGTCAACCCTCATAAAATGTAAAAAGTTACAATGGGCTGGTCATGTGGAGCGGATGGATGACGGAAGAATTCCCAAACGCACACTAAAAGGGAAAGTCAACGGACAAAGACCGGTCGGAAAACCACGAAAGCGCTGGGAGGATTCGACTGACGCAGACAGCAAATCACTGCTAAGATTTTCAAATTGGAGGACGTGGTCACTGAACCGAGATGGATGAAGGCAAAGCATTCAAGACGCCAAAGTCCGATTTGGCCTGTAGCGCCATCGTAAGTAAGTAAGTAAGTTAAGATGACGTTCAATTATTTTTGTCAGTATTTTATAAGACGTACACAACAATGATATACCTCTGTAGTTCTCACAGCAGAGTTTGTCTCCTTTCTTGTAAATTGCACATATAATGCTTTTTCGCTAGTCGCCGGGTATGATTTCCTCTGTCCAAATTTTGCATATCATGTTGTTCAGCATTTCAACGACACAGTTTCCACCGATTTTCTGAAGTTTAACTGGTATCTCGTCAATTTCCGGCGCTTTGTTTCGTTTTTGGTCACATAGGGCTGCTTTGATTTCAGCAAGCGTGGTGGTGTCGATGATTGTTCTTCTTCATCAGTTGAGGCATAAATTGAAATGTTGTCTGACGTGATAGATGCTAATGGGGTGGAATTGAGAAGATGTTCAAAGTAGGAAGCCCATCTCCTTTTGATTTATTTTGCGTCGCTGATAATGTTACCCTCTGCGTCTTTGCAGAGACTGGTTTTTCGCATTTCGCCTAAGCACGTCATATTTTTTTTTTTTTGGCTCGTATTGGTCGTTCAGTAAAAATTTGGTAAGCCTCGTTCTTTCTGTCTAGTGCATCGCGGCATTCTTGGTCGAACCAATCATTATTTTTTCGCCGTACTTGATATCCTAACACCTCTTCTGCGGAGGATTTGATGCCCGCGGAGGGTTCGTACATCAATTTTGCTGGAAGCAGCCCTTTTCTCAATTAGGACGTGGTCTATTTGGTTGAAGGTGTGACTATCTGGTGATCCCCACGTTCGTTTGTGAATATCGCGATGTGGGAAGCACGCAGAACTTACAGTCATATTTTTGCTGCTTGCGAAATCAATAAGACGTTGGCCATTGTCGTTGGTTATGTCATGGATTCTGTGCCCTCCTATTGTTCCTCTATGAGCCTCCTCCTTTCTGACTTTTGCATTAAAATACCCTAAGACAATTTTTAGGTCATTCGAGGGCAATGGATCACAGGTTGTCTCTAGGGTGGCATAAAATTCGTCATTAGTTATATCGTCCTTGTCTTCTGTTGGTGCGAGGAGGTTGATCAACCAAGTGTTGAAAAATTTAGTTTTTATTCGAATTGCACACAAACTTTCACTTACGTGTTTGAAACTAGTGACCTGCTGACTAAATTTTTTTTCAACGACAACCTGGAGGACCGGTCCTACTTATTTATTACACCCTAGTAGAAAAAGGGTGGGAGTTTTCAGCTAAATATGACATGCTGGAGTTCTCACAGCTATGCTGCGAGTCCAACTATGTCATATTTTTGCCTATTTCCTGCGACGGACTGGTGTTACTGGCCATTAAGGTTAACTCCATATTCCCTCCTCCTTTCTCAACCGGACTTGGGACCGTCTATGGCAGAGTTAAGACGTATTATTCGGTACTTCTAATAATTAAAAACAAAAACGAACACGGAAAAACAAAACTAAGTTATATAAAACCATCATAAGACCTGTGCTATGCTATGTCAGCGAAACGTGAACAGTAACTCAGGCGTCCGAAAAACTACTTAACGTCTTTGAAAGAAAGGTCCTCAGAAGAATCCTCGGATCTGTTAGGGAAGACTCGATCTGGAGAATACGATACAATAGAGAATTGTATGCTATCTTCGACAATCCAGAAGTGTCAACACTCATAAAATTTAAGAAATTACAATTGATTACATGATAAGATGACCAGCCTGGTCATGTGGAGCGGATGGATTATGAAAGAATTCCTAAACGCACACTCAAAGGGAAAGTCAACGGGCAAAGACTGGTCGGGAAACCACGGAAGTGCTGGGAGGATTCGATTGACGCAGACAGCAACTCACTGCTAAGATTTTCAACTGGAGGACGCAGTCACTGAACCGAGATGGATGGAGACAAAGTATTCAGGAGGCCAAAGTCCAATTTGGGCTGAAGCGCCATCATAAGTAAGTAAGTAACTAATACACTTCAACTAATATCATCTCGATCACTAAAATTCAATATCTCTCTCTGCTCAATTCAAGTTTATCATAACCTCTATATTTTCATACAGTTTGGTGATAACTTGCGTAGCAGGTCCTTTACTGCGAATCATAAAGTTATATTGTTGCACCTCGGCACCAATAAGGACTGTTAATGCGGGAAAATTAAAAGAAGAAATTGAAGTATGTACTATGTTACCATTTCTATAAATGTATGCATAATAAAATGCTCTTCTTCGCCATCTTTGCACCTTTATTGCATCGCATTAGCACAAACACACAGAAGAATGATTCTAAATAATAAAGATGGAAATCTTTTACGAGAAGAGAATAGGGGAGGTTTCAACAACCAACCATTACAGCACCATCAAATACTAACTGTTCATCTAATGCTGGCTGGAATTCACCGGATAAAGACCTTCGAGAGAATTGCATTCCTGTGAATTATGCACTCCAGTATATTACGATTTCCATATGGACTCATTCGAAATTTCCTCGTAAAATTTCGTTTATCCGAAATGGGAATCTCTCAGCGAGCGTCAAAAAGGATGAAACCAGGATCCCCAGTGGTAAATTGCAGATGATTTAGAAGACATGTACAGAGATTGTACTACACATGACTCAGATGGCGGTTGCCTGTAAGGTATTAGTGTCTTAGGCGATGGGCTCATCTTCCCACTCAGGACAGGGGTTGGAGGGTGAGAAAAGGACGCTCAAGGATGATTAAAACACAAGAGAAACAAATTACTTTGCTACTCTAACCTAATGTTATATAGACTGCACACCTGATAAGATGACGATCTACAGGATACACATACATACATACAATATGTGCCTTCTCGACTCATATGCTCGCCACACAAAACATAGAAGAATATCGTCTCTCTAGGTATCTATCGTCGCAAAATATATGGATGTACGGAATCCGAAATTACAAGAAATTTATTTAACGAGATTACGCGAAGAAGATATCTTAGCCAGACGACTATTCCAGGATTTTGATGGCAAGAGCATAGGTAACATAGAGAAAACCGGCTGGAAGGATACGAATACGAGGATAGCGATGAGGCATTATTATGTTGAAAATTTAACCTAATGAAATTTTATGAAAACGTAATTGGACGGTAGTATTGAAGCAGTTGATAAGGAAAATAAGGAGAAGATGGTGGCAATCTTCTCAAATTCACCAACTTTTTCTATCCAGGATAATCCTGAAGTCTGGGGCGGAAATGCGAACCAAACGAAAGAATAACGTAAAGCGAAATGAGTTTTGTTTTTAGAACATGTTAGGATGTCCATTAACGTGGTTTACAATTTTCCCAACAACTGTAAAATATTTTATTTCATTTTCTCTTTGTGTTCATGAATGAGACACCATATAACTAGCGCGAGCAATTTTTTTTTTGAAAAAGCTTTGAATGTTTTTAAGGGTTCAAGCTGTTGTAAATTTTACGAAATTATCAACAACAAAAAAGTTAAAATTGAGTGCGATTCCTAGATTTTAAACATTTTCGAATTTCGTTCAAAATTTTCCAAAACTTTTAATTTCAAAATGAAATTTTGGTGGTGAGCAACAGCCTTAATGTCGTTCTTGCAGTGATATTTAGTTTTATAATCATCACAAAAATTTAATATAACATTAAAACTAATGTCAAATTTTGATCAAAATTTAAAACTGTTTCAAATCTAATCTTAATACCACTAAAACACAAGCCTGCCATCTCTCTCTTAAATACGACATGTCGATACCTGACTTAATCTTTGATGGTGTAGCAATTGACCATTCAGAGAATTTCCACCTCCTGGGTATGCACATTAATAAGAAACTTGACTGGAGCCAGCACATCCACAATGTAGCTCTAGACGCCTCCAAGTGCATAGGCTTTCTCCGAAGGTGCAAGAAATATTTTACACCATCCGATCTTGCAACCATCTACAAATCATACATCAGGCCCCGACTCGAGTACAATTCGCATATCTGGGCTGGAGCACCCAAAACTCATCTAAAGATATTGGATCGCATTCAGCGTTTTGCGCTTCGACTTATTGGAGATGATGCCATAACGGCATCCTTTGACTCCCTCGAACATCGCAGAAATATCGGTGTACTCACCCTTTTCTACAGATATTTCCATGGCCGCTGTAGCCATGAAATTAGTCGTCTTATCCCTCCCTTATATAAGTTCACGCGCAATACTCGTGCTGCTGAACGAGCTCATGAGTATACGGTTGAGCCACCCAAATCACGTACGGTGAAATTTAGGCAGTCATTCGTACCTCGAACATCCAAAATGTGGAATGCACTACCCGCGGCCACTTTTCCTAGAGATTATAACATCGCGCAATTTAAAGGCAACGTTCACCGATTCCTTTTATCCTGTCCGTCCTTATTCAAATAATTGTTTATTTTGTTAATTTTCATTTTGTTTCATCCATTCCTAAACCGACTGGACTGTACGCTACAGTATTAAAGGATGACCCCTAAGTTCAACTTGGTGCGATAATTAAAGTTTTTTTATGGCACAAGCAATAGGACCATTCAACATGAAATTAGAAGAATGATTCTCCATTTTCAGAATTCTATTGTTTCGAAAACTAAACCTATGATCAACAAATATAAAGCGGGAAAGGAGCTCGTCCGAAATTAAATTATAATTAATTAAATCGAATGCAAGGGTTGCCAAAGCAAGCTCCCTTCTTCTCTCAAGCGTGGTCATATCAAGCAAAAGTAGCCTACATTTGTAAGAAGGCAAACGGTAGCTACTAAACTGAAGGCTTCGTAAAATTGCACTTGTACTCTTTCAACCCTGTATGAGTCGACCTGAGTGGAAGGTGACCAGACAACACTTGCATATTCAAGCAGAGGCAACAACAACGTACAGAAAAGAGTTTTACACAAATGTGGGTTATTGAACTCCTTGACTCTCCTTTTTAAAAAACCCAACATAACCATACCACTGTTCGAAATTTTATCTATGTGGGACTTGAAGGTCAACTTTGTGTCAAATATTACCCCAAGATCCTTAATTCGAGAGACACGTTTTAACTTTTCATTGCTAATATTGTAGTCATACTGCAAAGAACCAGCTATTTTTCTAGAAAATGTTATTACTGCACATTTTTTTACGTTTGATTGCATAGCGTTGTTCAAACACCAATCAGATAAAATGTCAATATTGTTTTGCAATATAAGACAATTCTGATTTGAGTCAATAGCTCTGAATATTTTTAAGTCATCAGCGTAAAAGGATATTTTGCAATCGTTCAAGAGTAATGGCACGTCATTAATGAAAATTATAAATAAAAGGGGCTCCAATATACTACCTTGAGGAACGCCAGAGGAGACTGTAGTCGTTTTAGAAAGATGTGATGAGAATTTAACTTGTTGTGTACGATCCATCAAGTAAGACCTCAACCACATCAAAAAAACACCTCTTATACCATAACGCTCCAACTTGAAAAGTAGCAGACCGTGGTCTACAACATCAAAAGCGCTAGAAAAATCAGTGTAGATAGAATCTACTTGAGTTCTGTTACACAAGTTTTGCCTAATGAAGGTAGAATATTCCAACAGGTTGGAGACAGTTGACTTACCCTTTAAGAAACCATGTTGACACGGATGGATTATGGGACTAACGATATCCACTAATATTTCCGCAACCAATTTTTCGAAAATTTTACCAATAGAGGATAAAATGCTTATTCCTCTGTAATTTCGAATGTCTGATCTATCCCCAGACTTAAAAATAGGTATTATATGCGCTGATTTAAAACATAAAGGAAATATTGATTGCTGAACGGAAGCATTGAGTAAGGGGGACAATAGCCGAGATACAGTATGGGCAGTTTTTTTTTTAAAAAATTGGGGGAATGAGATCAGGGCCAGCACCTTTATTAGTATTTAGGTCAACCAACGATGAAGTTATTTGATCAATAGTTAGGACCACATCAGTAAGCTTCTGATCATGAACAAGAATATGAGAAAACCTGCTAGGATCAAACTTGAGTGGCTTAGCTAGTTTGGATTTAAAGTGATTGGCGAACAAATCTGCAATTATTTTAGGATCGGAAGATGAGCGATCACCGAGATTCATAGAAGCCGGATACCGCGCTTGTCATTAATGTATTGCCAAAACATTTTAGGACGCTCAATCAAACTATTTACTATTTTACGGTCATAAAGTGCAATGGCTTCCGCTTCACTAATTTCAAATTGCTCGCGCAGATCCAGAAATCTAGTATGGTCACCAACTGATTTAGATTTTGTCCATTTTCTGTAGGCCTTATTGCGCTTGTTACGCAATATTCTAAGGCTTTTATCCATATGCGGGGGACAAGATAACTTGGTATTAATACGTTTGGGGGTGTATTTATCTATTATAAACATTAAAGTGGCAATAAGATTTTCAGCTTCAACATTCACAATAACGATGTAGTCAGAAGTATCTAAATTAGAAATTTTAAAATTTATCATTTCATAGTCAGCGTTGATAAAATCATAGGTTATGATCTTATTAGAGTCACTACGAAACTCATGGTTGGAAGAGAAATAAGTTAAGGCAAGAATATTGTGGTAAACATTCGTCTTTTTTGTCAAAGTAGAGGAAGCCTCTATTAAAGAAAAGTTTGAAGTGAAACTAGTGAAAACGAGGTCCAGAACATTTCCGAATTTATTAATTTTATCACATAATTGGAACAAACCAAGCGAGTGAATTTCGGATAAAAATGTAACATGATGCTTTTTGATATTAGATGGGTCAAAAACGGAACTGCGAAATTCGCTGGGCTCCCATTTAACGCCCCTAAATAAAAGTCGCTGACTAACTTAACTTCTCGCTGAAAGCTTTCATCTCATGACAGTTCTCGAAGCTTCCTTCGGTGTGTATGTGTGAACTATACTGGAAAGCTCTACATCTCTAATTCTGGCTTTCTACATAGTGGAGTATACTGTTCTACATAATTCTTGTCTACTCAAGAGAGATCGAGTTGCGGGGCTGCCAGATCTGCATGTAATAATATAAATATAATTGTAGAGTCTGTCTGTCATTTGTTTAGAAATGGATATAAGTTAGTTTTTTGCTTTATTTTAGCAATAACTAAGCAGAAACACGCGTTTTTTTAATTCTTCTCTGCCTGTCTATCTGTCCGGCTTTCACGCAAAAACTGCTGAGCCGATTGTAACAAAACTTTCACAGTTTATTTGGTATGCTCCGAGATGTAATCTGCTTTTGGTTTTATGTCACTTTCCTCACGCCTTCTACCCCCTCCCATACAAAATATGTAATAATCGATTTTTTTTTCGAAACTGTAAGAGCTATTAATTTGAAGTTTAAATTATATTAATTCTATTATAAATACAATCTTTTAGATTACAAGTTATTTAATCTCTCCACTCCTTCCACCACCTCCCATACAAACTGCACTTTTTCATGAAATACTCTAAGCCAATTTTTTCGGTACGTATAACTTTCATCAACCTAAAATTTTGTACAAAATCATTAATTAGTATTATTATTAATATCGGAAAAAATTAACCGATTAGCTTCACTCCTTCTACCCTCTCTCATACATAATATTGTTTATATTTAAGAACTGTTATATTGTATTGTATTGCATTAACTAATAAAAAAGAAAAAAAATATCAAATCTTTTCAAAAACTCGATTTTATTGAAAAGTATGAAAGTTACTGATCTGAAATTTAAAATATATGAACTTTATTATGATTATAGTTGTTTCTCGAAAAATCACCAAGAACCCCCCACTCCTTCTACCATCTCCCATACAAATTGCATAATTTCATTAAATCAAATGTACTAAATTTCTGAGTATCTATTAAATTTTTTAAGCTTAAATTTGGTACGAAACTTTTTTATAGCTACTCTATCATGATGTGAAACAAATTACCTTAGTGCTGTCACCCCTTCTACCAATCCCCACACAGAATTTCTTAACATCACAAAAATTTCAACCAGATTATATATCACACATAATGAATTTCTAACTAAATTCTCAAAAATTCCTTATTATTGCGATCGCTAGTCTTTAATAAAATAAAACGTATTGTAGCTATTTTGCCAAATTTCGATTAGAATTGAAGGAAGAAACAAGTGCAATCAAATTTGAGCTACGCAGTTTCAAAACTTCGAAACTTTTTTGTACTTAATGTTTTTTGTATAAAAAATGTTGATACTTTAACAGAAAATCCTTCCTTACCGAATTAATTTCAATTCGTTTAATTACTATGTCACATAATTAAGTTAAAAGCGCCTGAAACAAATTTCAGCTCAATTTCAATATTAAATTATTAAACAAAAAAACAAGCATTATTTTTTCTTCATAAAACTGGGGCACTCCTTGGGCAATTCTACGAAAAGCTGCAAATATTACTTAACAACGTTTAACAATTAAAGAAATTCGTTTGACTTGAAATTGCCATTTAATAAATCACTTGCAAGTAATTACCTCCAGCCCCTAGAGACTTTACTTTTCATCCTTCCAACCCTTGTCAAACTTGTAGAGAAAAAACAAATTGCCATCTCATCCACGTTGAACGAAAAAAATATAAAGTTTTACTAGAGTCCTTGTTTCATTTTTTGTTATTTTTAAACTTTTCTTTTTCACTCGCCCTTTTTACCTTATACCACCGAGACAAGAAAAACTCAAGAATCCTGATTAAAACTTAGAGGGTACGCACATTTGCAATTAGTCCTTAGTAATGAAATCGGCCTTTCTACAAAATTAAATTCTATCCTAACACAGATACATCCGCGCAAAATCCGAAGAAAACGTAAGAAAATCCGCGACAAAAAATTTATACCGCGTGAAAAGCTTTTCAAGGTATGTTTTTTCTTCACTTTCCGAAGGATTCGAATTCATGGATTCAGGAACTTTTAGGATACCGATATATATAGGATAGGTTAGGAGAGTAAAAGGAAAAATTTGGGGGGAGTGGATATACCTAGGGCAAAGCAACAACCACGCTAACATAAAATCCGAATGATCCTGCCCGATTGAAGATAATCCGTGAAAGGTGTCGCACGTACTAGAAGACCACGTGACATCCAACAACCCTCCGTCACAACCACAGCAAGATAAGAAAATTTATGGTGAAATTTTAATCAACGCGGAGTTCACCTTTTGCCAAAGAATTGACACGGATGAAAGTTTGCATCCTTAATCGCTTTAATATCTGACACGTTCCTTGAATTTCGACGAGATCACACACTCTTAAAAATACTGCTGCGCTTCTTCGTACCGAGTTCTACAGAAATTTAAGAGGATTAATCATTCTCAACTCCGTCTCTTAGTTTTTTCCATGGCAATACAGAGCGTTTTATATGCGAAAACAATAAAGCTTTATGGCGTGGCGCTTCGATACTATAAGAACTTACTTAACTACAGCTGCACACTAGAAAACCGAACGATTTTAAAGAATCGTTAAACATTTTTACGGCGTTTACATGTTTAGTTTTACAGATTGAAAGCGATAAGTTTCGAATTTTTAGTGAGCATTAAATTGAAAATTGTACAATTGGCGATTTACCTGAGAGGTGTTAAATTGAATTTGAAGTTTTTAAGGTGTTTTTTTTTAAGTTTTTATAATTAATTTGTGAAGCTATAGGTAGTTCTGGGGAAAAAAAGTATTTTCTCCTCGATCACATGAAAACATCACCTTGAAAATTAGTACAGCGCATGGTGAAAATAAACGTGATTAGTGGTTTCAAAATCAGCGAAAACTTTTTACTTGTTCTATGTACTATCTTCCATACAATCACCCAATTGTTTATTGTTGCAACAATTTGATTATTCATCCCACCTCCTATTCAACTGCTCGATTTCACGAGCGGCATGGTCGACGTCCTCCTACAGAGTTGGCCTGGAGATGTTTAGCTTTGGTTTCTTCAAAAAGTTACCGAACTACTGCCATTCCCACCTTTGATTATTAAAACTCGTCTTTGGCCTGGCCAGGATATCCCTTAAGAAAGTTTACAATTTTTTAGTAAAATTAACGGCCATTTCCATATTGAAAAACCATAACATAACTAAACGTTCAGCTAGCTGTTGGTTCCGTATCTTGTCACAGCATGGATCCTCTTGAAATCTGGACTGGTCATGTTTCAGACAGTTATTTTTATTTATATTTATTTTCATTTTCTGTCTTTTGAGCTATGCTCATGTAACTGACTTGTACAATTGTTTTTATATAATTCATAGTTTATTATTTGTAGTTTAGTATATTAGTATATATATATCAAAATATAATGAAGTTCTTATTAATTCAAAATGTGATTTAATGCAAAAAATATTATTAAATTATTAAATTAATGCAAAATATAATTAAATTAAATTAAATTAAATTAAAAAGCAAAATGTTATTAAATTGAAAAGCAAAATATAATTAAATTGAAATGCAAAATATAATTAAATTAGAATTAAAAAGCTAGGGTGTAGCCTAGTAGGTAGAGTGTTAGTCTTGTAATGCGAATGTCATGAGTTCAAATCCCGGTTGACGCAACATATAATTCCAGCACATTGCCTGCTTGGATATATCTTGGTTACCTCGATCTACGAAAATTAAAAAAAATAAAAATAAATTTAAAATTCGTAGAAAAAGGGTTGTGCGAAGGGCTAACAACCCTTCCACAATAAGTAATATAAAAAAAAATGTTAAGGAACCTGAATATCAGGAGACCAAGGCCCGATTTGGGCTGTAGCGTCATTGTAGAAGTAGAAGAAGAATTAAAAAGCAAAATATAATTAAATTAAGTTATAAGCCAAATGATTATGTAAAAAGAGAGATGTTACTTTAAACATGTGTACACATTGAGATAATATTTTTTTAATTGTTTTTTGAAGTTATATTTTTTTTGTATTAATTTTATGTTGTTTGGTATATTGTTGTATGTCATTGCTGCATTGTTGATAGCCGAGTATTTACCATATTTCGTTGTTGTTACTTTCCGCGTCCTTATTTGGTTTGCATGTCTTGTTTGATGTTGATGGACTTCACGTTTAGTTGTAGTGTTGTGTTTGTTTTAATATTTTTTTTTGATATGTTGTATATGTGTGTTGCTTGCATTGCTCTCTTATAATCTTCAATTTTTAGTATTTATTTTTCTGCATGTATAGTGTTGGTACGTTCTAGTCTATTGTAATTAAATAGATTTTTAATCGCTTTGTTCTTTCTCAAGAGGCTATATGGTTACAAGGGAATTTATCCCTATAGTGATTCACAAGTCTACGTACTACCTACCTGGTGACCATTATAAAGTACGACGCTAGAGAAGTAAACCTCGTATATAAAAATCCCCTAATCCACGGTGTAACAGCATGTGCCAATGGATAAATGATTAGTGGGTAACTAACCATTAACATGCAAACTCTGGATATCTGGTGCCTTCAGTTTTAATCAGCCTCCTGGTAATGCGGAGCTCTGCCAGGGGTGACTCTACTTTCTCGCGCTACTCGTGGAAATCACATGTATAAAAACAAAAATAAACAAGGGGCTGACGCTTCCTCCAAGGCATCACAAACAGCGGTTAATACCGCAAAAAAGGTGAATAGCGAACAAGCACTCCTTCAGAAACCACGCTTGAAGTGATTGTAGAGGCGAATCCTTCAGTCAATAAAAAGCTCATGAGACCGCCATTACGAGCGGATAGTAAAACTGGCAGCAACCACAAATGGAGGAACAACTGCTATTATCAGAGCTGAAGCAGTTGAGTCTGAAAGAAAATAAAAAGAGGTTAAGCGGTGCCGCTAGAACCACGGCAAGAACTCAAACGAGGCATATGACTTTGCCTGCATGCCAATGCAAAGTACATTAGCATCGGCACAGAAAATGGCGACAAAAAGAGGTAGAACCTCATCAACAACACCACCTTCTGCCGGAAATGAGAATAAGAGGCACAAGACCACAAACTAAAGCGTCATGCATAGACCTGCAGAAGAGGCTTAGCCCTCCACGTTAGGGACTAGCTATAGGGACGCAGTCAAAGGATTGAAGGTGGAAATTATACATACCGAGCATCCGCTCAAAATCTTAACTCCAGAGCAGCTAGCTGCAATCCAAAAGTTCATCCTGGCCGATATTCCAACAGCAGCCGTAGAGGAAACAAAGCCACAATTTTGTGAACTTAGCTTCAAACCAGGGTGGATGGTAATTGTGCGCGAGGACGAGCAAGCCGCATCATAGCTAGAGACAATAGCTAAAAATCAATATCAAGGCTATCCGGGAGGAAAATATTGCACGATTAGAAATAATCACGGGATATTTCCCCAAGAAGAAGACTCGAAAGAGGTAATTACAACCCTCATCGACACTCAAAACAACGGTTTATGCGCCTCAAACTGGAAAGTCCGCAGTAGGAGGCAAGAGGGCACAAACACAATAATAACCTTTTTCATAGACCGCCAATCGATGGAGGGGCTTAAACAGAAGGGGCACAGAGTCTGGTACGAATTCTCGAGTGCGACTCTACGTTCTAAGGCCAAGGCAGTCAGAAGCGGCAAGCCACAATCTACCGACGATGGCGAATCTCCATCGGGCAGCAACGGCCATGGACGTACTGACGTGGAGATTTGCAAACGAAAAATTCCATGTTGCCCTCCTACAATAACCAAGGGCCGCGAAGGGTAAAATTTTTGGAATTCAACAAAAAATAGTTAAGTTGATTTATGACAAAAGAAGCGACAGACCAAAAGCAGCACTTCTTGGGTCATCTGAAATTACATAAATATCTGAATATTCCAATTTTCATTAGAACACATCTAGTAGCGGTACTGGTGAAAATACCAAAGCCAATTGGGATTCAAGAGGTGATAATTGCTTCGGCATACATTCCTGGTGAGGAGCTATGTGCTCCACCTCAAAGCGTCATGGATCTAGTGGAATACAATAGAGTCCACAAATTACCAGTCATTCTAGGCTGTGACGCTAACGCGCACCACACTATATGTGGAAGCAGTGATATCAACAAAAGAGGTGAGTCACTTTTGGAGTACCTCACTACTAACACCCTAGATATATAAATAAAGGTAACACACCAACCTTCATAAATTGGCATAGGCATATCTGTTTTGATATTAAGACTTCATTTGACTATATAGACAATATAGAAACCCTAAACGTACCAACTGGAATATTTACCAGTCAGTCCTAGAGTACGAAATTGGTATCGAAGAAGAAACAATAAGCAGCCCAGACTGCATTGATCAAATCACGATCAAACTCGTAAGACATATTATCAATGCTTACGAACAAAGTTCTTCTGTTCTACACAAAAAAAGGGCCAAACAAATACCTTGGTGGAACGAGGAACTAGCGGCAAAACGCAAACAAACTAGAAAATTGTTTAATAGGGCAAAAACCTTTGGTAACTGAGATGAATACAGAAAGTATAGAAGAATTCAAAAAAGTTAAAAAATAGTCTTAGAGAAGATTTTGTGAAAAGATAGATGATCTCCCTGGCCTCAAGGCTCCAAAAGGTGTTGTCAAAAGAGTCCCCGATAGATATCGGACTATTAAAGAGACCGGATGGGTCCTTAACCAAAAGCAGCAAGAAAACTCTTGAAGTGTTATTGACAGCACATTTCCTAGACTGCAAGATAATTAACAGCAATGAAGATTTAGAGGCAGAGGAAAGGATGTATCGTCAAACTCCGTTCAGCGAAAGTATTGCTTGTAAGATCTTCACTCCGGATAAGATCAGTAAGGCGATCAACACCTTTAAGTCCTACAAATTAGCCGGAGTAGATACATATTTTATTTTTTTTATTCCCCACATTACTGCAGAAGGGGTTAGAGATCCTAATGCCAATAATGATAAGGTTCTTTAAGGCCAGCATTATATGGGGATACATCCTAAAAATCTGAAGAAAAGCGAGAAAGGTATTTATACCGAAGGCAGGAAATTGTCCCAGTGAACAGCCTAAGACATATCGCCCTATAATTCTGACCTCCTTCTTTGTCAAAACGATGGAGAAGTTAGTGGACATTCACATAAGAACGGGGCCTATCAAGGTCTGTCTTAATAATAACCAACATGCCTACTAAAAAGGCAAATCAACAGAGTCAGCCCTTCATGGATTGGTAAGACAAATCGGATAGGCAAAAGATTACAAAGAAATAGCCCTTTCCGCATTCCTAGATATAGAAGGAGCATTTGACAATACATTAAGTCATAATAGTGGCAGCTAGGAAAAAAAGTTTGGAAACTGGATACACGCCATGCTAAAGAGCCGACTGACAACCATGTATCTCGCACATTGACTGAACTACAGGGGCTGTCCTGTGGGGTACTACTTCCACTTCTTTGGTAAATTGTAGTAGATGAGCTTCTGGACAGACCAATGATACGAGGCAATAGGGTATACCGATGACCTCGTCACTATCATCAGAGGCAAATATGATTCAATAATATCGGAGAGGATACGATCAGCCTTAGAGGTGATAATGAACTGGTTTCGGTCTAAAAACTTGAACTTTAACCCAAGTAAGACTGAGATAGTACCATTTACCCCCATCATACCTCCTTCAATAAATGGAACATCAATACCCTTTTCAGATGAGGTAAAATATCTAGATGTTATACTGAATAGTAAACTCAACTGGAACAAACATATAGAATGGAAAGCACTTAAGGCATCTTGGGCCTGTAAAAGCTTATTTGACAGAAAATGGGAATTAAAGCCGACAATGATTTACTGGTGTCACAGAACAATTCTATTCGGATCAACGAAATGGTGGACTAAAATTTTACAACGAAAAGCATAGCTTACCCTACAAAAAATCCAAAGACTAGCTTGCCTTGGTATTACAGGAGCAATGGAAACATGTCCTACAGCGGCAATAAAAATGTCCCTTAACATCCCTCCGATACATATCCAAATAAAAAAGTAGGCTATCAAAGGGGTGTTACGCATGTGCTCGGGAAGTGCTTCGGAAGGGGACCCACAATCTGTTTGTCAGTGACCCGGGGAGATCCTTCCAAAATATTTTATTTTATCCCATCGCCCTACTTCCCACATCCAACTTTATAGCCAAAAAGTCAATAAGTGCATTGTTTTTTTTTTCTCTTTTCTCGACACCTTTTTTTTCCGATTGCCAGCTACAGGCTATGTAGCTTTAAACACGGTTGGACGGTGTAACGGCACCTTACCAATTCACTTGCTAGAAGGTTTCGCACTCTAAGTGGGTAAGTTGTTGTTGCATCGCTCCCGTCCAATGTCAGCGGTCAGTGAGAGGAGGGAAAGAAGAATTTTTTTTTTTTCTTTTTTCTCCTATTTCTTTTGGTGTTGTGGTTGTTGTTGTTTGTGTTGCAATTTATTTGGAAAGCTCATTTGCAATTGACTATACAAATATTCGAGGGCTAAGAGCGAATCACTTTGCAGTGTATTGCCACCTCACCTCTAATAGTCCAGCGATACTGGCACTTGGTGAAACTAAAGTTTCCAATGACGACGATTTGGATCAATTTTTTGTTCCAAATTACGTTCTAGTGCCTGTATTTTTTAGACAACGCGGGATTGCATTGTACATTCGCAATAATGTCGCTTATCAGCTTCTGCCCGAGTACGGAAATTGTACGAATCCCGAATTTAATTTCATTTGGGTTAAACTCTACGTCCGTAAGCGCATTATTCATCTTTGTTTTTTGTAACGCAGCCCTAATATATCGGACGAAGACACAACCTTTGAATTTGAAAATATTTCAGATTCAATTGATCGAATTCTCTCCAAACACCCTGAATCCGAAATCGCAGTAGCGGGCGATTTCAATGTCCATAATTTAAATTGGCTTCGTCACTCCCGTAACACATCTCCAGCCGGCCGATTGGTAGAACTATTCGCATCATCGAATAACCTATGCCAAACTGTAGACAGAGCTACTCGTATCCCTGACGTTGCAGGCCAAGGATCTTATCTTCTTGATCTTTTCTTAACATCAGACCCAGCTTAATACTCGACATCTGTTAATTCTCCACTCGGAAGCTCAGACCATTGCTTAATTTCCGCCTGTCTTCCAGTTTCCATCTCGACGCCAATCACACCAGCTCCTAAAAAGTTGGTATGGCATTACGGAAGTGCCGATTGGTCCAGTCTTAAGAAATTCTATTATACATTTGATTGGTCTATATGCTTTAACAGAGGTGTTGAGTATGCTTCTTCGGCAGTAATTGAGACCATCTTGTTGGGCATGAGACTTTTCATACTTCAAAGCTACAAACCAATCAGGCCCAGTTCTAAGGCTTGGTTTAATGAAAATTGTAGTACTGCGATAAGGGCTAAAGAGGCAGCTTACCGTGCTTATAAGCAGCTGCCATCCGAGGGTAATTGGATAAATTTCAAAAAAGAAAGGAACCTTTGCAAATCCGCGCGCTCATAAGTATTCTCTCAACCCCAACCGGACTGTTCGAATATGGAACTCACTGCCCATTTCGGTGTTCACGCATGACTACAACATTCAGCAATTCAAGGGAAATATTCATAGCCACTTCCGACTCTATCTCCTAAATTCCCAAAAACCAATATCCTTCCCCCCTCACCGGAGCTGTGCCGGTGTCACATAAAAAAAAAATACAAGAGAAAAACAATTACAAGGTCACCGAACTAAGCCCTAGTATCCAATAAAGACGGATCGAGGATAGTATGGGACTGCCTTCAAAACCTAATTATCCTGGGGAAAAGGAATGATGTAACCTTAATGGGGGTACCAGGACATATGGGAGTTTAGGGAAATGAAGAGGCTGATCGCCTAGCAAAAAATGGCGGAGAAACAAATTTTATTAGTCCAGTGTCATTCTGCGGAAAACCAAAAGGGTACTCCAACTCCATTCTTAGAAAATGGGTAGAACAAGAACATAAAATCTACTGGAATAGACGCCCAGGCTTGTCAATCTCAAAAACACTGATCCTACCACAAAAACACAAATTGGAGGATATTCTAAAATTCAGCAAGAGGGATATTAGAACTCTAATCGGTCTAATGACGGGGCACAGTGGAGTAAACCACCACCTCAAAAATATGGACTTAGCTAAAACCGACATTTGTCGCCTTTATCCCGAGGACTCAGAAACGATAGTACACATCCTACGTCATTGTGAATCAGTAGTTAGGAAAAGACACAATCTTCTTGGAAAAGGTTTCCTTTCTACTGAGGAAATAGCCAACGTGGCTCCCTTAAAGATACTCAAATTAGCCAAAGCTATTAAATTATGGTAGGGTGAAGGGGATATAAACGCACAATAGGCCGAGAAGGTCACAGCGCTCCCACGTGTTCCCCAAATAATAATGATAATAAGCAGATTCCATGCATGCATCATATCCTAATACCGAAGACCTTACGAGTAGTTTTACTTAGACGAGTCTCAATATATTTTTTGGCTCCGTCGTCCATGATGGCAGTGCTTCCGAGATTACAAAAATCGTGCACCTCTTCTACATCTTGCCCGTTAAGAACAACCCAACCGGTATACTTGAGTCCGCATCCATGTACTTGGTTTTACGCACATTTATAATCAGTCCTGCGTCTTTGCATTGGAAATGCAACGAGCAGATATTTGACTCTAAAATGGAACGGTTATGCGCAAGCGAACTTACTTCATCAGCACAAACAAGGTGACTTAAGATGTTAATCAGTCTCCAAAGAGGGCATTTGCCTGCCCCCCCTTCCCTTCCAGTACATCTTTCAAGAGCGATGATTTAAACAATAGCGTTCCTCTATAACTGAGAATATTTGATCCTCAGTTGATCTTCCGACTCTGAATCTACCATGGTTTTCTCCAACGAAATTTTCGGCATATGTAAATTCGGGACTCTATGATTTTTATCAAAGTTCTGTAAGATTTATATGGCAATGAAATCCCTCTATAATTTTGGCAACAGAGTTTGTCACGTTCGCACATATAATCCTTTTACGCCAATCATCAGGTAGTTTTTCATGTGTCCAATATGGATTTTCCAGCAACCAAGTTCCGCTGGTATGCTATCTATGCCCGGCTCCTTGATGTTTTTAAGGGTATCTGTCACTTTATCTACTGTTGGGAGACTCAATATATTTTCGTCGTACCTCGGTCAGGTAGTCGTAATAGTAGTAGTCGATGATAAATTCGGGTACAGCAACTGTTGGAAATACTGAACCCCCCCACTTGTTGCCTCCTGCTGTGTCCTTGCAAAGATTCGTTGTAGGTTTAAATCTTCGTTTCTGCTTGTTAGCTAGAGCGTAAGCTGCTCTCGTGATTTTTTTTTTAATTAAACTCTTCTTCCATTTTGCGTAATCATTGAGATTCATCCTTTTCTTTCTTCTATAAGTTTTGTATGCGAATCGTCTAAGCTTGTCAAATGTCTTTCTTGGCTCTCGTTTGTCGTTCAGTAAAATGTTTGTAAGCTGCATTCTGTTTGTCCATTGCATCGCGGCATTCATCTTCCTCTGCGGCGAAGTTAATACCATTTTTGATGGAGAGACACAGCTGCTTTATTGGCATTTGACCAAAAGCTGATGTTCATGCGGCTGCGTTAGCCTCGTCCTTTAGCTTCGCGATGTCCAATTTAAGTATCGGTTGGTGTTTAGCAGGTCCGCTGTTTGCTATGGTCAGAGCCACGGTCAGCATCTCTGAAGGTTCTTGCATCTCTGATGCAGGAGGCTGCCATTTTGTCCATAAGAATGAGGTCTATCTAATTATTCATCCTTCCATCCAAGTTATTTTGTGAATTGTTGTGAACTGTGAGCTTAAAATGGAGCACTTTTACTTCTCCTTATACTATTTGGACTTATCTTAAGACAGTTTCTAATTGCTTAAAACGCTAGATGGTGAGGCAATCTATTTCAAAAAGCTCAACACTTGCACTTGGAAAAAATTATAAAAAGTAAACCTGAAAACAAAGCTTATGATTAGTGTTAAGTTGCTGATTCTCACACCAAATTTTGTTCACTAATTAACTCCATGAACGAAAATGGTTTTCGAAATTATCTCCCTTTTTTATCTACCGAATGTCATCGGTTGGTCTTGTCATCAATATCAACGAATCAGGGTTGAAAAGTTTTATCCTTATTAGATTAGATTAATTGTAATTTTTTTAACTAAATTGTCCCCGATGTTTTATTGCATCTGTGGCTGAACTGTTAAGAAATCCTTTAAAGAAGAAAATGTCCCATGAGTTTTAGTTGATGTGAATGCCAAACTGTAATTCTCTCATCTGCGATGTATGTTGCAGGATGCAGAAAATGGTATATATAAGTCTTTAAGAAAGTTTAAGAAATAACTATGAAGCCAGAAAAAATTGCCGCTCAATTGTGTTTGTGTTCCTTTATGATATTTACACATGAAATGAGATTGGTGGAGAGGTATTATTGTTTACAATTTAACATTTCGTTTTAAAAAGTCTAATGGGATTCATCTTAAGCAAATGTTTCATTCCCCTCCCCACCACCCATCAGCAAATTTTTATTCTTGACTTGTTCTTTTTTTTTGCTTTTTCGAGATAATTTCCAGCTTTAAATAAAATTAAGAAAAACACCATTGAAATTCTTCGAACTTCGAGGCCCGGGAAAAAAATAAAGTACAGCTCAGTCAGCTGAAACCAGATGAAAACTAATTTACAAGGTAATCAAATTTTCTTTTTAATGATTTTTTTTATTCTTTCTCCTATCCTGTAGGAATATTTCTTTTTCCTTTTTTTAATGAGAATAAGATGTAGTAAGAAGTTGTCGGAAGGACGTGGAAGGGTGTTTATAATGAGTTTTTGTTTGTGGTGTGGAATTAAGGGAAACAGATTAAATTACTGAGATGATTAAAAAAAGAAATCTAATAACAAAAATATATTAAAACTTGAAAGGGCCGAAGGATTATTTAATCTTTGAATTGGTAACTGGTAGGAAATGAAGGAAGGGATGGTTAGAAGCTAGAATATCAGACCGCCCACTTGTGGACGTCTCATGGCATCACTTTTGGCAGTTCACACTTAGTCATGAAATAGCTTAAATTTAACAACATAAAAAGTACACCATTTTAAAACTAAAGATCTGAATTTTATCCCAGAATAATCAAGAAGAGTAGTACATGTTACTCCGTTCTACTGGTAAGTTCCCTCTTCACTCCTGGCTTAAGGTTATATTTTAATAGAATTACATCTAAAATTGGTTTTGAACTAGTCCGTAAATATAACCTCCTTGAAAAGGCACCATTAGCAACTAAATACATAAATAACACTCCAGGGATTGCAAACCTAAAATTCATGAATATTTTCTTACAATATAAGCAAACCGCATTATTATTTTTCGTTACATCATAAGTATGCGCAAAAATTAAAATCCCTTAACCAAAAGTTACAAATCATAATGTGCACCCTTTCGTAACGCGTTTCGCATAGAAAATTTACAACTTTAAATATGCTTTCGGTATGTAAATGAGTTTTCCAACTATAATTTTCTTCTTTCAGGAGGTCTCGAAGATAAGTTGGGGTATGTGTGTGCGCAAGGAGAGAAAAGTTTTCTTAGAGTAAATATCGTAGAGAGAGGGAGAACATCGACACCAACGATAAAAAGCGACCCGTTCCAGCTTTAAACTTATTCATGCCAAATGGTAGCGCATTTTAATTAAACATTTTTTTTTTTGCTCTAAACCATCATCCCCACCACACAACCACAACTCTCTCTCTCTCAGGGGGATCTTTATAGCGATAGAGTCGGTGTGGTAATTTCTGTCTGTACTGAGCTTGGCCTTTCTGTCCTGTTGAATTACTTCTTTGCTTGGTGCCGTCCCAAAGACATTCAACTACTATGTACTGTCGTGTGGATCCTTTTCACAGTGAAATAGATTCAGTAGGTTTTGCTTGCCGTTTCGCCTACATACACAACTTCGTCGCGGTCATATTTCAAATGATTTTAATTAAATGTCAGGCCAAATTCACAGTAGTAAAATGCAAGTTAACACCTGAACATTTTAATGCAGTAAATGTTTTGGAAATGAACCAAAAAACAAGAATAGAATAAGCTGAAAAGGAAATTTTCTCTGTTTAATTTCGGCCAGAGAGTTAGGCCCTCAAGGTAAAAAATTTTATGACAGCAGCTTTGATCATTTTTCATGTGCAGAAAAAGAAAAGTCCATCAAGTTATGGGGTCGTATTCTACCGATAATTACCCGAAAGCCGGAGGTTAGAAAGTCATTGTTTTTCCGAATGATTTATGGCACGCCGAGAAAGCTCATCTCTTTTAGAAGATTGTGTGAATGGTCATCATCATTGCCAGAGAAGTAAGGAGTTCGAAGGGATACATGTCGAGACCAAAAAAGCGTTTATCGCACCTCCTTCTCCGTTCCCGAATAAGTTATTCTCTTTTCCAGTTTTTTCCCATCATTCCTGATATGCCTCACGGGATCAGCTTATTCTATTTATCATTGCGGAAATTCTTTTGATGGACATTAAATTAATGAAATGCGGAAAAAGTAATATTCACTTGTTTATAAGCCAATAAGAAGGATTTCTTCGTTTGAGAATAATATATTGTAAAGTATGAGCGAAGAGAAAATGATGTCCTTTTTTGCTGCTGGGCGATATTGCACTTCATGTAAAGTATCTGTTTCACTTTATTTACTGCTGGTTGCTTGTTAAGTGAAGTTCAAAGAGCATTTAACCCCCGCAACTTCGTCCGCATAAAAATTGCAATGATATGCAATTTTACTATATTATTCCAATAATAAAGTATTGTGATCGACACAGAAAACTCTGAAATTTTGTTTTTTCGCGTATCATGACTAAATTAGCCTAAAAATGCAAAAAAAAACATAACAGGGCTACGATTGCGCGTAAAGCGCAATCTTACGATACTCTAGATGAAATAGAATTTTTTGTGATCCCAAGAAATTTTGTATGGGGAGTGTTAGATGGGATGATAGCATTGTACTAATTTTTTCGACATCATGCTAAAGTAGCTATGAAAATGTTTTATACAAAATGCTTACTCCAAAAACTGAATGGGAACTGAGAAAATTAGTGAGTTTGATTTAGTGAAAATATGCAGTTTGTATGGGAGGTGGTAGAAAGAGTGGGGGGATTTTGATGATTTTTTTAGAAATAACTAGGAATATTATAAAATTGGCATCCCTTAAATTTCAGACTAGTGCCATTCATAATTTTCAAGAAAATCGATTTTTTGTGAAGTTGTGAAACTGTGTCATATTGTATGGGAGAGGATAGAAGTAGTGAAGCAAATCAAATATTTTTTTTTTCACCTTAGTAATAATATTAATAAAATATTTATTACAAAATATGAGCTCAACAAATGTTATATGTTCTGAGAAAAGCGGCTTAGAGCATTTCAGGAAAAAGTGTAGTTTGTATGGGAGGGGGTGGAAGGAAAGGGAGGAAGCAAATAATTTTTGTACTGTAGATTTAAATCATTAAAAAAGTAATACATACCAAAATTGAGACCAATAGCTTTTATACTTTTTGAGTAAATCCATTTATTGTCAAATTGCAAAATTGTGTCATTTTGTATGGGAGGGGGTAGAAGGGGTGAAGTTAATCATCTCATTTTTTTTGACCTTACTAACAATTTTAAATAAATATTTGGTGCACAATTTCAGCCCGCTGAATTTTATAAGCACTGAGGAAATTGGCTTAGAGTAATTCATGATAAGTACAGTTTGTATGGGAGGTGGTAGAAGGAGGGGGAGGATACGCACAATTTTTATATGATAGTTTGATATTATCATAAAAGTAATATATTATGAATTTCAGGCCAATAACTTTTATACTTTTTGAGCAAATCCGTTTATTGTCAAATTGTGTAATTGTGTCATTTTGTATGGGAGGGGGTAGAAGGGGTGGAGCGATTTGGCCCGTTCACGAACTTGACCTTACTTTTTTGTCAAAAACGACGTGTACAAAATTTGAACTTTCTAGCTCAACGCGTTCTCAAGCTAGAGAGCGCACGGACGGACGGACGGACGGACGGACGGACGGACGGACAGACGGACGGACGGACGGACGGACGGACGGACGGACGGACGGACGGACATCCGGTTTTGAAATTTTTGAGTGATAATATTAACTTCTGTATTCATCATTTTTTTCTCCGAGCCTTATTTCTTGGCGTTACAAACCTTAGAGCGAACTTATAATACTCTCAGATTCCATCTAGAGTATAAACATAACAGGGCTACGATTGCGCGTAAAACGCAATCTTACTATACTCTAGATGAAATAGAATTTTTTGTGATCCCAAGAAATTTTGTATGGGGAGTGTTAGAAGGGGTGATAGCATTGAACTAATTTTTTCCCCATCATGCAGAGGTAGCTACAAAAATGTTTTATACAAAATGCTTACTCCAAAAATTGAATGCGAACTGAGAAAATTAGTGTGTTAGATTTAGTGAAAATGTGCAGTTTGTATGGGAGGTGGTAGAAAGAGTGGGGGGATTTTAGTGACATCTCTTAAATTTTAGGCCAGTAACATTCATACTTTTCAAGAAAATAGATTTTTTGTGAAGTTGTGAAACTGTGTCATATTGTATGGGAGGGGGTAGAAGGGCGAAGCTAATCAAATATTTTTTTCTGATCTTAGTGATAATACTAATTAAGTATTTATTACAAAATATGTACTCGATAAATATTATATGTTCTGAGAAAATTGTCTTAGAGCATTTCATGAAAAAGTGTAGTTTGTATGGGAGGGGGTGGAAGGAGAAAGAGGACGCAAATAATTTTTCTACTGTAGATTTATACCATTATGAAAGTAATATATCCTAAAATTCAGATTAATAGCTTTTATACTTTTTGAGTAAATTCATTTATTGTCAAATTGCAAAATTGTGTCATTTCGTATGGGAGGGGGTAGAAGGGGTAAGGCTAATCGTATAATTTTTTTTTAATATTACTAACAATTTTAAATTAATATTTGGTGCTCGATTTCAGTCCGCTAAATCTTATAGGCACTGAGTAAATTGGTTTAGAGTATTGCATGAAAAAGTACAGTTTGTATGGGAGGTGGTAGAAGGACGGGGAGGACACGCATAATTTTTATATGGTAGATCGATATTATCATAAAAGTAACATATTTTAAATTTCGGGCCAATAGCTTTTATACTTTTTGAGCAAATCCGTTAATTGTCAAATTGCGCAATTGTGGCATTTTGTATGGGAGGGGTAGAAGGGATGGAGCGATTTGGCCCGTTCACGAACTTGACCTTACTTTTTTGTCAAAAACGACGTGTACAAATTTTGAACTATCTAGCTCAACGCGTTCTCAAGCTAGAGCGCGCACAGACGGACGGACGGACGGACATCCGGTTTTGAGATTTTTGAGTGATAATATTAACTTCTGTATCATTCATTTTTTTCTCCGAGCCTTATTTCTTGACGTTACAAACTTTAGAGCAAACTTATAATACTCTCAGATTCCATCTAGAGTATAAACATAACAGAATTATATTTGGACTTAAAGCCCAATCATATGATACTCTAGATGAGATGAAAATGACTTTAATATACCGGAAAATATGTGATCTCAAATTCTTTCGAATAGTGAATAGAGACTTTTGCATGGAAGGTGGTAGAAGTAGAGGGGGAGGTTTGTATGTTTCGTATATGACACCGAACATGGCATGCAAAATGGTTTTGTGCTGAATTTAAAGTTTTTAGTTTTCATTATTTTTAAAGAAATTAGTCATAGTTTTCCTGATATTGGGGCATTTGTATGGGAGGTGGCAGAGGAAGTGGAGCATTTAAAATGATTTTGAAACTGCTTATTATCATCCTTATCACCATGCTTTGATTCAATTTCAAAGTCGATAGCTCTTTGTAGCGTTTCTCAGCATAATTTCATCAGAAATTATAAAGATACATTATTGGACCTGGTATTTTCTAATATCCCTTTACCTAATGTGAGCGTTTTCTCGACCTCTGGTTTAGTTTCTCCCGGCCCTTATCACCCGCCTTTGAGAATATGGATTAACATCTGTAGGCGAAACAGTACTGTTGTTTCTCCGACATCTAAGCTCAATTTCCTAAGGCGAAATTATTCGTAGATCAGTCGCTTGATGGGTGATATTAATTGGGTGGAGGTGTTCTCTGGATTTTCTGTAAGCGCTTCGACATCAATTTTTTATGATTACATTAACGACTTCATTCACAATTATGTACCTCGCAAGCACTTTTCTTCAAAAAGCTATCCTGTTTGGTTCACTCCTGAAGTTATTAGGAGCCTACGTCTAAAAAACTGCTTACACAGGAAATTTATTCGTTCACAGCTACAATCTGACTACGAAAAATTGTCTAACCAGCGTTCCATTGTTAGAAAGTGTATCAGGTCTGCCTTCTCTTTTTATGTTTCTTCACTGGAGTCTAGTTTAGCTCGAAATGAAACGAAACCCTTCTGGGCCCATGTTAAAAGATGCAAAAAAACTCAGGAACCTCAATCTGCTCTTAGATATCATAATACTGTAACCACCGATAGCCAAGCTACATGCAACCTTTTTGCTGAATATTTTGCTTCTGTGTTCAAAAACTCGGGCACTGAACTTGATTATACTTTTAATATTTCAAGTCATAGTTCCATTAGTTCTATTTTTGTAACTTCAATTGATGTTTTAAATGTTATTTGCTCCTTAGATCCTAAAACAAACGGTGGTTGTGATGGCATTCCTAATTTTTTCGTAAAATCATTAGCTGTTGAAATTTCTTTTCCCCTTTCGATTATCTTCAATCAGTCCTTAAGGATGGGTGTTTTTCCTGACGTTTGGAAACTTGCTATTGTAATACCTATCTTCAAGAAAGGTGACTCGGAGGACGTCCTAAATTATCGCCCTGTTTCTATGCTTACTTGTTTTAGCAAAATTTTTGAACGGCTTGTGCACAATGCTATTAGCGACAATCTAGGTCACCTCATATCGCCCTATCAACATGGCTTCGTTAGAGGAAGGTCTACAACTACAAATCTTCGCGAGTTCACAAACTTCATTGCTAAATCTTTCGAGCTCCGTCAGTCTGTTCACACTGTTTATACTGACTTTGCAAAGGCTTTCGACACTGTTAATCACATTATTCTAATTGAAAAACTTGAACTATATGGGATTTCAGGCAAGTTACTCGACTGGATATCTTCCTACTTATCTAATCGTAGTATGCGTGTTTCTTTTAAGGGTCATACTTCTTCTGTATTTTCGTTCACGTCTGGTGTTCCTCAGGGGTCAATTCTCGGTCCTCTTTTGTTTCTTTTTTTTATAAATGACTTGCCCCAGTTTTTGTCTTCTTCTTGTCTCCTTTATGCTGATGACCTCAAAATTTTTCGTGTGATTAATTCCCCTATAGATCGCAATATTTTACAATCTGACCTTGATAATCTTCATATGTGGTGTTCGTTAAATGACTTAGATTTAAACATCTGCGCTATGTTATACTCACTTAAACTTGTACCTCCTGAGCTTTTTTATAATATTGATGGAACTAGACTATCGGAAGTGTCGATAATGAAGGATCTTGGTGTGACATTCGATGGTAAACTGAGTTTCACAGCTCATTACGAGCAGATAAACAACCAAGCTTACCGTCTCTCTGGTTTTGTCCTTCGATTGTCTTCAACCTTCTCTCGTGCTAGTACTGCTGTTCTGCTGTTTACGTCTCTAGTTCGAAGTATTTTAGAAAACTGTTCTGTTGTTTGGAATCCTCACCATATGTGTCATTCTCTCGCTATTGAATCCGTCCAACGTAAGTTCACGCGATCTTTATTTTTTCGTTTTAAAAAACCGTACGCTGACTATTCCTCTAGGCTTTACGAGCTTCATCTTCATCCTTTATACGTTCGCAGAAGTTATATTGAGGAATGCTTTCTTTACAAGGTTGTAAATGGTTTGTTCATGACTAATTTCGTGATGAGCTTACTTTTAGAGTTGATAATGTTAATACGCATTGTTTGAATATTTTTTATCCTCCACGCGCTTTACTTGCGGTTTATTTCTACTCTCCTGCAGTAAGACTTCAGCGCAATCACGTCAATTTACAGCTTGGTCTTTTGAGCATTTTTTTTAACGCTTTTAAGGAAAAACTTAAAAATTTGTTTTTTTATTAATTTTTGGTGAATACTTTTTGTTTCGATACTTTTAGTTTTTGGAAATTTTTTATTTGTTTTTATTTTTTGTAATGTATTATTGTTATCATTTTTCACTTTTCTTCCTTTTAACCTCCCTAGCTATTGTGTAATTGAAATGTTTGTTTTGTTCAATGGCTAATAAATTAAATTAAAATTAAAAAATTTAATTAATATTAAATTAAATCTCAAATCCATTTGAAATTCATGAAATTGTTGAGGCTTCCGTGGCGTGCTTGCTTCTCAGTCAATAGGTCGTGGGCTCGATTCCTACTCCAGATGGGATTTTTTAAGTGCAAATTTTTCAGTTGCTACTGGTGATAAAAAATTATTCGCAATAAAATGGGGGAACGGTGTAAAAGTGAAGAAACAGTTCCACTTCAAGAAGGCCTAGATACTCAGTAGATGGTTTCTGTTCGCTTTCTATCATTCAGTCCCCCATAACATCTGCAAATATTTTTCAGTAAGCAGCCAGTACAACTGAGCAATATACCAGCTTCTCCACTCGCTACGGTCGTTCTCACTCCCCTTCCCCAACCTTCCCAATCCCATTCCTTCCCTCCATGACTGTGTTTGTGCATTGCGCATAAAGGCCGAAATTGCCTATAGCACAGATCATTCTTTAAAAAAAAAAAAGCAGCCCATTTTTTCACATCTTGGTTTTTAGTTCTTGTTATCCAAAGATGGATTCGATTTTAGTTTGAGAACCAAAGCTCTATGAATTTGGACCGTGAAATTATGAAGCGACGAAAGGATAAGATAAGCCTGAGATTTGCAAGTGGAAAAACCAAACATGAGTGCACTTAAATTAAAGGATGGAAGAATCTTCCATGTCTTCTTCATATTCCAAAGCGCAACGACAAGATAATAAAAAAGAAATATCCATTTTTAATGGAAATTATTTTTTATTTTTTCTACTACGTGGGCATTATCCTGAAAGTGCATTTACCATTAACTTTCTTCCATTTTTTATTTTGCTTCAGTATCCACTTTTCTGTTTCATCCTTACCACGAGGGAAAAATGTGTACCGAATGATGGTCGTGGTGGCTGTTCCCTTTTCCGATTATTGACCAACTCTCTTCCTTTATGCACTTACATTGCTTGATTGGAGAGAGAGAAAAACAAACGCTAGCTGATGCTGTAAAATGAAGCAAAAATGGAAGAGGAAACCATTTTTGGCATCTGTGGACCTCCAACTAACAATTTGAAGCTGAAATGTATAATTTGGAATACCACAAAGCAACCTCATAGCGTAATGCTATGTAAAGTAATACTACCCCAAATCGGCAGCCCCATTCTAGCAAGTATTATCCTCTTAAATAGTATGCTAGATTCACTGGTCGCTTCCGGTTTTTCCCTGCTAACCAAATAGTACAAGAATGCGAATAAGTACGTAAAAAATGGACTTCGCCAAACAGAAATGAGGATATGCAAAAGGTAAGCCGTGCGTTTTAGTGGTCATTATGTACGTAAGGAGTTAGGAAACAAGGATATCTAGAATTCGTAGGAGTAATATGATTATTCTTTATAACAGGGATATCATATGCACAGAACACTATTATATGCGATTAAGGGATGCTAGAGGATATTCCTTTATGCATATCTGCCGTAAGACCATTTCATCGTGTCCATTGTGCATTCGAGTTATGAATTCAGGCATTAATTTATTATTGATTGTATTGAATGATTATGAGGGTAGAGATGCAAGTAAAGACACTGTTGGGATACATGTTCACTAAGTGCCCTAAGCACAAGCGAAAAAAATGATTTTTATGATTTTTTGGAGTGCTCTTGACATAAATTTAAGGTGTTCAATTCGTAATTTTGAAACACGTTCCTTCTGCCACTTTGAACAAAATAATAAATAAACTGCCAACAAGTCGGGCGAAACTTTATTATTCTTGGGACAAGTTGCGGATGAGTGGATAGTCAATATGCAGGTTAAAGTGGTTAGGGAAGGCTAAGTGAAAGGGAGTTCTTGGGCAGGGCTGTTGTTAATTTTACAATATTTCATTCGTTTCTGCAAGTTTCGGTTTTTATGAGGGGAGGAGGAAGGGCAATAGTAAGGGTGGGTGGATGTTAATAACTTTTTAATTAATTGCTTGAATCACGTCCAATATTCTCTGTATAGAATGTGTTTCATAGACGAAGTTGCATAGAATTGTCATAAAATTCGGTGTATTTTACATTCACGAAACCGAACATTTGTATGGGAGGGGGTAGTGAAGGTAGGGGAATCGTAAAATTTGATATGTAGTTTTATTTCGCTTCTCTTGTAAGGTGCTTGTATAAAATTTCAAGTTCGTAGCTTTTAGTTTGTTGGTTATTAGTTGATTTAATGAAATTGGTCGAAATCATAGTTTTGTATGGGAGGGGGTAGAAGCGCAAGCACGATTTCAAAACTTTTAAAGCAACTTAATTTGAATTATTTTTATAAGTTTTTATGCTAAATTTGAAATTGATAGCTTTTAAGAGTTAGCTGATAACCGATTTCTTAAAAATGCTCGAAAAAATAACTTTGTATGGGAGAAGGTAGAGCAGGTAAGGGAATCGTAAAACTTGTGATGCAATTTTCTTTTTTTTCTGTTGTAAGGTGCTCGTACAAAATTTCAAGTTCGTAGCTTTTAATTTGTTGGTTATTAGTTGATTTAATGAAATTGGTCTAAATCAGACTTTTGTATTTAAGGTTTTCGACCAGTTAATATTTCGTATATTTAGGGATATTTTTAAATGCACTTCACAAATTTTCAAGTTTCTACCTTAAAATTTCACTCAAAAATTTTCAGTTTATGTGTTTTTTTCAATGCACATGAAACACCTTGTGCACGATAGACCGGGGGGGTGGGCTTATAACAATTATGGATCAAGTTATTATTATTTTTCTGTGAACATCAAATAGACGTACCCATATGCAAAATTTAAACTTTGTATCTTTCACCAGAGCCCTAAAAAATTACTCAAAATTTTCAATGTTTTTGCTTATCACCTTACACCTCCCAACTTAAATTTTTTTCCAAAACTAACCATTTTGTAGTTCTACAATCTGACAAATTTTCGATTTGATATCTGCACTATTTTTTGAGATATACGGATTTGTAATTTTGAAAAGTGTGCCATTATTGAAATGCTTCCCATTTCCCCCCACTGCTATTATTTCAACATGTTATATATTTTTTTGTATCTTAGCATAGCCTTATATACGTTAAATACGTGTCAATTACATAGCTTAAGAGATAGTTGAGAAATTCATTTTTAAGTGTTTTTCTTTGCACCCCTCCTGACCCTCCCCCTTACAATAATTGGCCACTCTCTAACCTGATTCTAATGGAACCATATGGCACATTAATGGTCCCAAAATATGAATTTTTTACGATAAGTAATTTCGAAGATATAATCATTTGGAAAAAACTATTCGGCCGACAATTTTAGCCCCCCCTTTTTGGACGCCAATGGATAAAAAAATTAAATTATCTTTAAAGTTTGTCCCACAACCCTCTCTATATCTCTACTGATTTTCAACTTCCTATCTGCATTCGTGGTGGAGATATTAGCAAGTGTAGTTTTCGACTTTTTCCCTCCCCCGCCTCCCCCTTCCACCTAACACCCACCAAAATTTAGAAAATAGAGCTTACTTACCCAATTAACAATCCACCCAAAAACGAACATTCTACCTTTAACGGTCTCGGAGATATGAGTCCATATGTACGGCGGACGGCGTACAGCGGTACGGATTTTTTTTTTGCATTTTTAGGCTAATTTAGTCATGAAACGCGAAAAAAAAAATTTCAGGGTAGCAAATTTTTTTTTTTCTTGTGTCGATCACAATATTTTATTATTAGAATAATAAAGTGAAAGCAGCATGGAAAAATTTGAAGTGTTATTGGCAAGACACTTCCCAGGCTGCAAACTAATTAGCAATAATGAAGAGTTAGAAGAAGAGGAAAGGATGTATCGTCAAACTCCATTCAGCAATAGTATTGCTGGTAAAATCTTCAGTCCGGAAAAGATAAGATGGGCGATCAATACCTTTAAGCCCTAAAAATCAGCCGGAGTAGATAAAATCTTTTCTGCCTTACTGCAGAGACGGTCTAGTTAGACAAATAGAAAAGGCTAAAGACTACAAAGAAATTGCCCTTTGTGCATTCCTAGATATTGAAGGAGCTTTCAACAATACTCCACATGATGCTATATTAACGGCAGCTAGGAAAAAAGGACTTGAGTTGGCCACGATAATGCTAAAGAGCCGATTGACAACCGCGGACCTAGGTGATAGCACATTGACTAAACAGCACATTGACTATAGGGGCTGTCTCCAGGGAGGAGTACTATCTCCACTTCTTTGGTCAATCGTAGTAGATGAGCTCCTAGACCAGCTAACAGACCAAGGCCACGAGGTAATAGGATATGCTGATGACCTTGTTATTGTCATTAGAGGCAAATATGATGTAACTTTGTCAGAAAGGCTGCAATCTGCCTTGGAAATGATAATGAACTGGTGTCAGTCTAAGTACTAGAACATCAACCCGAGTAAGACTAAGATAGTTTCATTTACAAATAGAAGGAAAATTTGCATAACACCTCCTTCTGTAAATGGAACGTCAATCCTCTTTTCAAATGATGTCAAATATTTAGATGTGATACTTGATAACAAACTCGACTGGAACAAACATATGGAATGGACTTACTCCAAAGCATTAAAGGCGTTTTGGGCCTGCAAAAGCCTATTTGGCAGAAAAGATGATCTAATGGTGCTATAGAACAATCATCCTCCTAATAGTCACATACGGATCAACAGTCTCGTGGACTAAAATGTTACAACAAAAAGCACATTACAAAAAATTCAAAGACTTGCGTGTCTTAATATCATAGGTGCAATGAAAACCTGATAGATCAACCATCTAGTACACAGATGGCTCGCGCACCTCGTAGGGACCTGGCGTCAGAGTCACAGGTCCTAATTTCTCGATTTCAAAACCTCTTGGTAAGGAAGCCACAATCCTCCAAGCCGAACTTATTGCAATGGAGCTATATATTCAAGAGAATATTAGGAGAGCTCATCGCAACAAATCTATTTATATATTATCGGATAGTCAGGCAGTTCTCAACGCTCTTACATCCAACAAACACGGATCAAAGCCTAATCATCCTGGGTTGGAGGAACAAAGTAACGTTAATGTGGGTCCCAGGACATTTTTTTTTTTACAGAATGACCTGTGTTATAGGCAATTTCGGCCTTTATGAGCAATGCACAAACACAGTCATGGGGGGAAGGAATGGGATTGGGAAGGTTGGGGAAGGGGAGTGAGAACGACCGTAGCGAGTGGAGAAGCTGGTATATTGCTCAGTTGGACTGGTAGCTTACTGACAAATATTTGCAGATGTTATGGGGGACTGAATGATAGAAAGCGAACAGAAACCATCTACTGAGTATCTAGGCCTTCTTGAAGTGGAACTGTTTCACTTTTACACCGTTTCCCCATTTTATTGCGAATAATTTTTTATCACCAGTAGCAACTGAAAAATTTGCGCTTAAAAAAATCCCGTCTGGAGTGGGAATCGAACCCACAACCTATTGACTGAGAAGCAAGCACGCTTCCCACTACGCCACGGAAGCCTCAAACCTATATACGGGAATTATGGAAAATGAAGAGGCAGACCGCCTCGCGGAAAATGGCGCAGAAAAAAATTTTATACGACCAGAGCCATTCTGTGGAAAACCAAAAGGACACTTGAACCTTATACTTAGAGAGTGGATTGAACAAGTGCATAGAATCTACTGGAATAGACTTTCAGGCTTATCAATCTCAAAGAAATTTATCCTTCCACAAAAAAAAAACCAAAGTGGAGGATATTCTAAAATAAACTGCTAACAAGTCGGGCGAAACTTTATTATTCTTGGGACAAGTTGCGGATGCGTGGAAGATCAATATGCAGGTTAGACTGGTTAGGAAAGACTAAGTGAAAGGGAGTTCTTGGGCAGGGCTGTTGTCAATTTAACACTTAATTGCGGAAACGATTAATAGCTCCAGTACATATAATCAGTTTTTCATTCGCTTAAGCATGTTTGGGTTTTTATGAGGGTGGGTGGATGTTAATAGTTTTTTAATTGATTGCTTGAATCACGTCCAATATTCTCTGTATATAATGTCAGTTTCATAGACGAAGTTGCATAGATTTTTCATCAAATTAGGTGTATTTTACATTCACGAAACCAAACATTTGAACAGAGATAGTAAGGGAATCGTAAAATTTGTGATGCAATTTAATTCATTTCTCTTGTAATGTGCTTGTACAAAATTTCAAGTTCGTACCTTTTAATTTGTTGGTTATTAATTGATTTTATAAAATTCGTCGAGATCATACTTTTGTATGGGTGGGGGTAGAAGGGCCAGCGCGATATCAAAACTTTAACGCAGTTTTGTTTCAACTATGCTTATAAGTTGGTGCAAAATTTCACATTTATAGCTTTTAATAGTTGGATGATAATTTATTTCTTAAAAATGACCAAAAAAATAATTTTGTATGGGAGAGGGTAGAAGTTTGAAAGGTATTCGACCAGTTAATATTTCATATATTTAAGGGGTTTTCTTTAAATACATTTGGCAAATTTTCAAGACTCTACCTTGAAATTTCATTCAAAAATTTTCAGTGTATGTGTTTTTTTCAATGCACATGAAACACCTTGTGCGCGTTAGACCGGGGGGGTCGGTTTATAAAAATTGTGAAACAAATTATTTTTTTTTTCTAAGTATATCAAACATGAATATATCTTTTTGATATACCTACTTAGAAAAAAAAAATAAATTTAAACTTTGTATCTTTTACCAGAGCCCTAAAAAAATCAGTTAAAATTTTTGATATTTTCGCTTAACACCTCTTTCCCCTTACACATCACAACTTAAAATTTTTAACAAAATTAAAACTATGTAGTTCTAAAATCTGACAAATTTTCTACTTGATATCTGTACTCAATTTTGAATTATAACGGTTTGCAATTTTGAAAAGTTTTGCATTTTTGAAATGCTCTCCATCTCCCCCTTCTACTATTACTTCAACATGTTAATTTTTTTCCGTATTTTCCTAGTACAGCTTAATATATGTTTCAAATTTCAATTACATAGCTTAAGAGATAGTCGAGATATTCATTTTTAAGTGTTTTCCTTTGCACTCCCCCTGAACCTCTCTCTTACAATAGTTAGCCTTTATTTAAATTGATTCTAGTAGATCTGTATACCGTCTTAATTGTCCAAATATGAATTTTTTGTGATAAGTAATTTCGAAGATATGATCGTTTGAAAAAAAAATTCGGCGGACAATTTGTTTTCATACCCCCCCCCCCCTCTTTTCAGACGCGAATAGATAAAAAAAAATTAAATTATCATACTTTCAAAGTTTGTCCCATAGCCCTCTCTATATTTCTGCTGATTTTCAGCTTCTTATCTGCATTCGTGGATATATTAGCAAGTGCAGTTTTTGACTCTTTCCCTCCCACTGCTTTCTCCTTCCACCTATCACTCCACAAAATTTAGAAAATGGAGCTCACTTACCCCGTCAATAATCCGTCTGAAAACGAACATTCTACCTTTAATGGTCTCGGAGATATGAGTCCATATATACGGCGTACGGGATTTTTTTTGTTTTTGCATTTTTAAGCTAATTTAGTTATGAAACGCGAAAACACAAAATTTCAGGGTAGCAATTTTTTTTTCTATGTCGATCATAAAACTTTATTATCAGAATAATAAATTCAGCAAAAGTGACATTAGTACTCTAATTGACCTATTGACGGGGCATACTGGAGTAAACCACCACCTCAAAAATATGGGCTTCGCTAAAACCAACATCTGCAGCCTCTGTCTCAGGGACTCAGAAATGACAGAGCATGTCCTATGTCGCTGCGAGGCAGTAGCAAGGTATAGATTCAATCTTCTAGGAAAGGGTTTCCTTAAAACTGACGAACTAGCCAACATGGCTCCCTTAAATATACTTAGATTAGCCAAAGCTATAAAGTTATGGTAGGGTAAAAGGGCAATAAACTCACAATAGACCAAAAAGGTCACGGTGCTCTCAAGTGTTCTCCTAAATAAAAATAATAATAATATCACCTGCCCAACATAAATAAAAAAAGATCCACTTCCACCAATTTATGTAAATTCACTAACTTTGTCAACCAATCAAATTCAATCAAATTCCTGTTAAGACCCCATACAGGGGCATAGGACAGAAACAACTCTCTTCCACAAGGCGCGATCCTGAGCATCGGCATCTCTTAACCTCCAGAAAGGGGAAAGGATACCGAAGGCCTGACGAGCTTTATTTAGCCGAGCCTCAACATCCTTTTCGGCTCCACCGTCCATGCTGACAATGCTTCCAAGATAGCAAAAAACTTGCACCTCTTCCACATCCTGTCCATTAAGACAATCGGTGTGCTTGCGTTCGAACCCATGTGCATGTACTTGGTTTTACGCACATTTATTTGCAGTCCCGCCTCTTTGCATTTAGAATGCAACGAGCGAACATTTGACTCTAAGTCCGAACGGTTATGTGCAAGCAAACACACGTCATCAGCATAATCAAGGTGACTTAAGATGTTAAATAGTCTCCATTGAAGACCCTTACCTTCCCCACCTTCCAGTGCAGCTTTCAAGATGTCGTTTATTACCACCAGAAACAGGGCTGGTGATAATAACTTTGTGGAATACGAAAATTCTTATCTGAAAACTGGAAAGATACGGTCTCACATGCTCGTTCCTGATTTGGTACCGCGTGGTAAAAATTCACTCGGGTTGTCTTCCGCGAATTAGATACAGACATACATCTGCTCAGTTCCTATCCAACTCTCGCCTCGTCTCGTCGCAGTACTACAGCCCCTTTCGGGCCTTGGCTTCCCGTAACCGAAGTCTCCATCGATCTCGGTCCAGTGACCGCTTCCTCCAATTTTTAAATCCGAGCAGCGATGCAAAGTCTTCGTCAACAGAGTCGGACCAGCGTTTCCTGGGTTTTCCCACTGGCCTCCGGCCCTCCGTTTTTCCCTCGAATACCTTTTTAGGTATTCGAGTTTCGTCCATCCTTTGTACATGGCCAGCCCATTGCAGCTTCCGCAGTCTGATAATAGTGGAAACCTCTGGTTCGTCGAATATATCATACAGCTCACTGTTGTATCTAATTCGCCATCGGTCACCATCACGTTTCGCTCCAATTATTCGTCTCAGGACCCGTCTTTCGAAAGCGTTCAACATTTTTGCGGATGCTTGTGTAAGGGTCCATGTTTCGCATCCGTAGCAAAGCACAGGTCTTACTATTGATTTGTAAACTTCGAGTTTGGTCTTCCTGTGTACGCAGCTGGCCTTAAGAATAGCTAAGACTGAATAATACGTTTTATTTGCGAGCTGGATTCGTCTTTTTATTTCATTCGTTTCATTTCCACTCTTTGTCAATTTTGTGCCTAAATATATGAATTCGTCCACATTTTCCAAATTATATTCGTCAATTGTAATGTTTTGTCTATTGGGGGTCCTTTTCCTTGTTTGTGTCATTATTTTCGTTTTTGTTTCATTGATTTTCAGGCCAACCTCTTTTGCTGCTTGATCGAGGCTTAGTAGAATTTCTTTTGCGGATGTGAAAGAGCGTGATAATATGTTGATATCGTCCGCATAACCCACTATCTGGCTGGATTTATAAAGCAGCGTACCTCTTGTGTCAACGGGTAACTTTCTGATGACGTATTCTAAAGCTAGGTTAAAAAGCAGAGGGGCCAGCCCATCACCCTGTTTTAGTCCGACATTTGTGTCAAAGGCATCAGTTAGTTGGTTGTTGACTCTGACTTGTGATGTTGTTGATGTCATCGTCATTTTGGTCAGTCGGACTAGTTTTGCTGGGATGCCAAAATGCAGCATTATTTTGTACAGTACGTTTCGATCAATACTGTCGTATGCTTGTTTAAAGTCCAGAAAAACCTGGTGAACGTCGATGTTGAATTCCCAGCATTTTTCAAGCACTTGCTTCACCGTAAAAAGTTGATCAGTCGTTGATCGACCAGCTCTAAAACCGCCTTGGTACTCCCCAATAACATTGTCAGCGTAAATTTTAATCTTATTTTCTAATATTTTTGTCAGTATCTTATATGACGTGCAAAGTAGTTAGATACCTCTGTAGTTTTCGCACTGCAGTTTGTCTCCCTTTTTGTGGATAGGGCAAATAATGCATTGGCACCACTCCTCCGGTATTCGCTCCTGATTCCAGATGTACTGAATCACTTTATGGATGGCATTTCGGGTGCAGCTTCCGCCATATTTAATTAATTCCGCTGGAATTTCGTCGATGCCCGGCGCTTTATTGCATTTCTGGCTTCTGATGGCAAATTCGACTTCTTCCAACGTTGGAGGATCCAGTGGACATTCGTCGGAGGTTTGGAGACCTACCAGCTCCGATGTTCGGGAGCCGTGTGCGGGATTAAGGAGTTCTTTAAAGTATGACGCCCACCTTTCCTTAATCTGACTATCCTCGGCGATGATAGTGCCATTTCTGTCTTTACAGAGGGTTGTCTTAGGCTGATATCCACGTCTTAGGCATTTCACTACTTTGTAGGCTTGTCTTGTTTTATTGTTCGCAAGATTGTCATCGATATTTCTCAATTGGTCGTCATAATATTTTCTTTTCTTACATCTAATGACCTTATTTGCTACTCGTCGGAGATTTTCGTATTTTTCTCTCTTCGTTCTGGTATTCCTTTCGAGAAACTGTCTGTACGCCTGATTTTTTTTATCTAATGCATCCTGGCATTCGTCGTCGAACCAGTCATTTCTTTTGCGCCGAGCTTCATACCCAACCACTTGTTCCGCAACGGTCTTTATGGTTGCCTTTATATCCATCCAAACTTGGTTCACAGGCTTCGGTATGTCATCCTGCAGTGAGCTCTCTTTCAAGTGCTGCTGCGTAATTTTCCGCAACTGACGCCGTTTGGAGCTTTTCGATGTCGAACTTACGAAGAGGGCTGGTCTTTGTTTGATACGCCTTTGACATACGACATCGATATTTGGATTTGACCAAGTAGTGGTCCGAGTCACAATTTGCTCCTCTGAATGTTCGAACGTCAATGATGCTGGAGGCCCATCTCCGCTGGATAAGGACATGGTCTATTTGGTTAAAGGTATTGCCATCTGGTGATGCCCATGTTCTTTTATGGATGCGTCGATGTGGGAAGCATGTCGAACTTATAACTATGTCTCTACTGCATGCAAAGTCTATCAGGCGCTGGCTGTTGTCGTTACTTTCGTCGTGGAGGCTATGCCCTCCAGTTGTTCCACGATGAGTCTCTTCATTCCCGACCTTAGCGTTGAGGTCGCCAAGTATTATTTTAACGTCGTTTGAGGGCAATGAGTCGAATAGCCTTTCAAGGCTCGTATAAAAGGCATCTTTCGTTTCCTCATCTTTTTCTTCCGACGGGGCATGTACATTTATTAGCCATATTTTGAAGAATTTCGCTTTGATGCGGATCGCACACATCCGTTCGTTAATTGGCTTGAAGTCGATGACGTGTGATTTGAATTCCCTATCCACAATAAAGGCGACTCCAAATTCACGGCTTCCTGAGGGCTTCCCACTTTTAAAAATTGTGTGCGATCTCATGTCCTGAATCTCGCTACCAGTCCATTTCGTTTCCTGGACTGCCAACACATTTAATTTGTACTGACTGGCCTGTTGTAGTAATTCTTTAATAGCACCAGGTTTATTTAATGATCTGATATTCCAGGATCCAAAAGCATAGTCCGTTGTACGTTTGCGCGGTCGTTTCCGTTGGTCCAATCCTATCCGAGGCTTCGTCTTGGGCTCCAAAACAATGAAGATTTTTTTACGGTGACAGGGGAGTTAACCCTTCGCCCAACCTCCGCTCTGGAGGAGTGGTTATTATTGTTGTTTCCGTTATCAGGCGCGGAAAACTCGCCTTCACCCTCCTACGTTAGCAATTCTCAAGTGAGAGTTCCCAGCGGTCACCACGAGGAGGTGTAGGTAGGATTCAGTAGCAGAGCTGACGATGTTCTTACAGTAGGCTTTTCTCGGCTTTTAATACTTTATTGGAGACCAGTAAGCCAATGCAGACCTGAGACCTTTTACTACCATTTGGCCACCCAACTCTATCCAACTCTGGTGTCCCATAAAGATCGATCTTGGTCCTCTACTATTTCCACTATTCATTACTGATCTGCCCCAACTCTTATCATTAGTCGCTGACGATCCCGAAGTGTTCCGTTCAATTTTCTCTTACTCCGACTACTTGAACCTTCAGACTGACTCTTTTGCTTTGTTCGGTTGGCTCAAAAACACACGTGTGCTTCCTCTCCCAAACACGTGTGTTTCCTCTCCCTCAAGCTTACAGTAAACATTTAATCTGGTCTTTCCATTTCATTTTCGCCAAGATTTCTTTTTTTATTAGAGAAGAGCAAGCGAAATTGTACTAACCGCCGACCATAACTCGAGTTCCCGCCGTCCAAGGTGAATACGACGCGAGCTAAAGATTTAGGAACGCCATGTACGAGAATGAGAGATAAGAAGTGTTGCGGACTCGGCGGCACACATCGCGAACGAGTCCGTCAGTACTTTTCTCTCCCTCTTTTTCGGAGGTAATGACTTCGAAATTTGGAGGTCTCTCATCAAAAACCTGTTAACCCAGGCAATATACAGAGTTATTTTACTTGGTGTACTGTACTGTGGTTCTAGCTATGACATTTTTATGAACATTGGGAAGTGCTTTCGCGTACGCTTACCAACCACCCCTCCCCTCACACTCAGAATTTGGCAGTGACATTTGTTTATCATTATTTGGAGATTGTAAATATGATATACAGACTAGCTGGCTTCGTCCTTCGTACAACTGCCCAGTTTAACGCTGCTATTTTTCACTCGTCAGTAGTATTTTAGCATACTGTTCCATCATGTGGAACCCTCACCACATTTGTTATGTTGAAATCATCGAATTTGATCAGCGTAAATTTTAACTACAATGACAGAAATGTAACACTTCAACTCCTTCCTCTTCAAACTATGCAACTACATGTACTATACCTACCTCTGTGACGGCTGGAATTTTCGAGCTTCACTCGATTTTAATTATCAATCTCCGATGCTAAGAATGCAAAGAACCCACGATCAGCTTCATCTTGAATCGTTTGCTAAATCTTTTCTCATATTTAAAAATAAAGTAAGAACTATTATAAAATCTTTAATGTTTGAAAATTGTTATCTTATTTCTTCAAGATCAATTTCCATCCATCACAAAAATTTCACTGTAGCTTAGTCGCTTCTTTTCCAATTCCCATATAAATATTTCAATTTTGCAATATGTATAAAAATGTTTGTAAGCAATTTCGCTTGATGCAGACAGTGTTTAAAACCAAAACTTATCAGATTATCCTTCTATGTAGTTGCAAGGAGGGAGGACAGATAGAGAGAGATAGAGTTAGACTAACATTCAAAACTTTCCTCACGAACTACCCCGAAATTCCAGAATCGAAAAAAACAACTAAAATTCTTCAAATTCATTCTAAAACATCAGTTCCGATAGTATCGAAATACGAAAATGAAATAAGTTGAGAGCGAAAAAGTAAACAAAAAGTCAGTCTCAATAAAAACCTCTCCTGAAAATCCCTTACAGATTATAAGTGATTAACACACACCCCGCCGCACACAAACACTCACATACATATAAATCCAAATCTTATTAACTTTCTAGTAACATTGAAAGAATTCCTAAGACTTTTCAGTCCTCTTTCTTTCATATCGTAGCAGAAATAGTGCTTAGGAGAAAAATTTTCAGAAAAAAAACTTCTTCTTTCAATTTGACGAAAACTTCTAATATTTCCGAATAAAAGTTGCGAGTGTATGTTTCCAAGTAAAACTTCTACTTTTGCAGGAGGAGATTTCCACACCACCATACGTGCGATTTCACAATTCTATTTTGAAACGATGAAAAAGAAAAAACACGTTTAAAAGAAAAAAATAAAACAGACTTTGTCTATTCCTTAAAGCATTTTGTTTTAAAATTCTTTTCTCATCAGGATTTTCTCCCAAACTTCACGACTCTTTCGTGGCTTACAAAACGCACTTTAGACAAGGCGATAGTGTTTGTCTTTTGTAATCTAAATTGGAAAATTCCAAAGATACTTTGGCCTCGCTTTTCATTTCGTTAAGTATCCGAAAACTCTATACTACCTTCATTTCCTGCCTTCTCCCTAAACTGTCTTAATTTTCTGCCCGTTCCTGCATCATCCACCCGTAATTCCTAGTAGTTGTTGCTATTCCCGAGTAGTATACCATACTCCATTTCTTTCCTTAAATCCTTGAATGCTGCCGATCAGAGCTAAATTGCCAACAGATAAACCGGCAGAATTGAATTGCTGTGAGAGTGTGAGAGGATAAAGGATGCGGATAAAGGAAGCTGCTGAGTAAACTTATCGATATCGTGAACGGGATAAAAGCACTTTGAGTGAAGCTTTAATTACGTGAGAATGTTGGTTTTGATAAAATTAAGGTGATATCGAAGATGCTTTGGTGGATCTATCAGACAGCCAGACAAGATGAAAATTTATATAGGAGAGTAGTTTTGGAAATTTAACAGTATATCAGATTAAGTCTCTTGTGGTATAGCTGAGCTCTCAATATTCGTAAATTGAAAACAAATCAGAATATTTTTTAAATGGTGGCGATGGCTTCGTAGTGGAACATTGGATGCATATTTTTCAAATAGGAGCAAACACCTTATTCCTTCGTTTACGGTTCATTTCGTAAAATTTGTCAAATTCGCTCCACTTCTTCCCTCCCCCCAATGAGAGCATGGACTCGAGGATAAGTACACCGAGAGGATGCGGAAGAGGTGTAGGACTTTTGTTACCTCGGATGCATTTTCAGCATGCACTGTAGAGCCGAAAGAGATATTTAGGCTCGTATAAGTAAAGCTCATCAGGCTTTCGCTACTCGTTTTTCTTTTTGTAAATTATCTTACGAAGCTGCGAGTGTTAACGCTTGCGTTAAAACCGTTTTGTTATATGGTTGTACGGCAGTTGCTTAGCCAAGAAACTTTTGTCGCTCGATGCCATCTGCAAAGACTAAGTATAAAGTCCAACTGGACAGACTTAGACAGACATTGAGATTCAAAGTCAAAATTGGCAGTGAATCGATTACACATAGCCAAACAAGCTCTGGTTTATATGTCGAATTGGTGGACCATTTAGTACATCGAAGTGATCAGTTGAACAGAGGCTACTTGTCTGACAACAACTAAAATCCGATGACCATGCCGTATGTAGGAGAACTGTTACTGTTCTATGCCGAAAACTGATTGACTGCAACATCACATACAGTGGAAATCCGTCAAAAATCGGATGTCCGAATTTTTCTCAAATAAAATTCTCCTTTCTTTCATAATGTGAAGCCTGAGAAAAAAGCATAAAAGTTTCTTTTAATATCAAATCCGTGATAGTCCTTCACCATTCCCTACTCAAAGTTTTCATGTTAGACTTTTGTTGCGAGAATTCCGCCTTAAAGATTTTCTTTTCAGTCGACAACGCACGTAAACGTTTTTGATAAGGACACTTCTAACTAAGTTGTTTCAAGCTGAAAATATATATCTCGCCGAAAATGGCAATAGAAAGTTTTAAGAAGCACGTAGTCGACATTATCGTATATTTGTATTATCCTCGTTCAAAAATCCCCTATCCTGATGGTTATGAATGCTCTTAAGTTGCGTTTAGGATATAAACATTAGCGTAAATTACCGCCATGACCTCGTTTCGCATAGAACTGAACAAGATTATCTGTAAAATGGCTGCGTACTTCATGTGTATGTGTGCGGCTGGGTGATTGTGAAGTTCTATCAAAAGTCAATTAAGTAGTATTGCCCGTTGGCCTTATTTTCCTGCGTATAATATTATAGTAATCTTAATTATTAATAGGTCTTAATGTCTGAGAAGGTATTTGATAAGGATCATATTAAAGACATTTTGAAGGATTTACCGAATCATGCCAAGAGGTTGGTGTAATTTATTTCGGTACTATGCCAGTTACTGCTTTTAGCACCATGACTTATCCATTACCATCTCTGTAGAAAATTATTTCGTCCTGGCCGTCAGCGAACCAATCTACATGCTTCCAAAGTCAACGTGGCGCCTTCGATCGCTCAATTAACTCTTTGAAGAATTTAACTTAAGTTGGTTACCCTTGAAAATATCAAACTCGTATTATCTGGACTTCGTGTAAGTTAATTTCTAGATAAGGTCGAACTAATTTTTTTATCACAAATTTTACGATATCCATGCAAAACCGGAACGAAAAATAAAGGACTGGAAATTTATTCATTATCCCCGTAATCTGACCCTAGTTCAGAGATCTAACTCGGCCAAAACTCTCTCCTCCCACTTTCTCTATCGTCCTTTTATATACCCTTAATCAGATCTAATTTATTTTCGCTTGTGTCTCTTGATTTATCATTTGTCGTTTTCCTGGATAATACTTTGAATCCCAAATAAGGCCACAATCGCATCCTTTAATCCCGAACTGAACCGAACACAAAGCCTACAAAATAAGTGCGGCACGACAGGGATAGATTGTTTCGAGAGTAAGTGGAAACCCCGGACAGTCTCCAAACCGGACGCCTTTAAATTTTAATTCCTTTTTAGACCGGGAATAAATTTCGAATCTAATACAACCCCCTGCCATACTTCTTCAAAAATTTTGATTGCGTTCCAGAATTTGGCACCGGCATTAACATATCAATTAACTACGCCAACGATATTGATGGTAAGTGTGTCTATCTCTCTATTTCAGTGATGGTCGTTAGTATATGACCCTTTTGTCCAGGACATCATTTTATTAATGGAAAATGAAAAACAAACTTTCATCTATGGATGAATGACTGTCGAGTTGATCGAAGGGGTAGGAGAGTGTTGGATAAGACTGACAATGTTTATGGCATCCTTAGACTGAAATGTCGGAAAATTTCGGGTACATTCGAAGTACCTAATTAAATATTTCGCTTCTTGTAGAAAATATCTACTGACTTGGAAGTAAACGCTTAAATTACAGAGCTCATTATCATTTCGAAGGCTGATAGGCGAGGGGATATGTTTGTACACCTATGAAGTGCTAAAACTTAATTAAGACGCACGTTTTACGACAATTGTTTTATTTTTGAAAATAGGGGGTGGTCGGTAATTTAATGTCTTTTTGTCTTAAATATTAAGGGGTCATTACTCCTCCGTAATTGAGTTGGTTTCAAGGAGGCTGTATATTCTCGAACCTCTCAAGTATGTTTGAAAATTTTTGGGTCCAAAGACAACAATTTATGGTAAATGTTGTGATGGGATTATACAAAGTTGTTATTGGGTTTTGGTTTTCGTTGACCGCTACGATGAAACATGATGTAAATAGTTTGTCTATTTAATTAACCATAAAAAATTTATTGCTTACTTAAAGGACAGAAACAAGCCACAAAATTCGGTAAAACTTTTCTATAGGTTTTTGGCTTTAAAATTGTTACGATTCGGGGATGAATTTAGGATGGGTAAGTTAACATTTACATATCGCATAATAAAGTTAAGAGTGGTAAGGATTTATTTCTGAGTTTTATGGGCTGGTTGGTTCATTCCTTATTTATATACTTCTTTCAACGATAGCATTTTATTATTCCGACTTGTAATTCTGAAAAAAGAAACAATTAACTCGTCAAGTAATCAAATAATTAGATAATATTTAATTTTTACCATAATTAATCCGTTTTTCTGCATTGCCATTTCTCCCGGTTTCCTATCGTCCTTTCGTGTCTGCAAAATATGATATTTAGTTCGTAATTAGTTGCATCTGCTTTTAGATATATGTAAGGAGATTGGAAAACAATTTGCTGTCTCTTTTTTTACCGCTCCTAGTATGTCTTGTCTCAGGTTCTCCAGCTTTAGCAGAGAGATAAGTATTTTCCTCGGAACTATTTGCGATTAAATTTAATGAGGCAGTTACGAGACTCAACTAATAAAACAAAATACGAAAAGGTTTTGGTTGTGGCAAATCGCACTGCAACCTACTATCAAAACTCCAAGCAATGGGAGAGCCTGAAATCAAATGAATAATAGGTTAGTCCGAAAACTCAACAAGCGAGGAGTTCGCAAGGATTTTGTACCGATCTGCCTCGGATTAGAGATTTGATTACCGCGATCAGGAACCTCAGCTATTAATACCTACTCTCGACTGACCTGAGATTCTCGGATCCTATCACGATGAACCAAGTACATGACATTATGGTGCGGATCGAACACTGCAACGTATTTCTCAGCGTTATCATAAACCCGGTATGAGAAGAAACTTCGCAGGTTACGTTAAGAAATGCAACGAATGCCAGTAGTATACAACAAGGAATTTAATTCCAAGCGACCTTCTACAAACTCCCAAGACTCAAAGTACTCGCAGTCAATCTATTTGGTCCACTACCGGAATCTAATTTAATGAGGTATTCGTCTTGTTCAGCCCAGCCTCGAACATTTTACTAGAGGTATACGATGCTTATCCATCGCATCCGATTCTCTGAAACCAGTACCAGAAGTTCGATTTGTAATTCGAATATTTCCCAATATAATTTTCATCTCCAAAACCTAATTTAGAAGAATCCATCTGAAACTAACGACACAAAAGCAAATTAGTTTTGGTCAACGAATTCAAATGAGCCACATAAACTTCCGGATATAATCAAATTTTGAAAACATCAACAGAAAAAAAAAACAGAAATGTTCATCCCTTAAAATTCTTAACTCTTAGGGGCCAACAAATTAAGAGGGATCGAAGAATGAAATTTTCTAGAAAAAAAGAAAAAGAAACGGGATACGCTTTAGGGCGTTGAATAGGAATTTAAAAAAAAAAATGACAAAATACAATGAAGCTAACCTTCTCGAAAAATAGGTCTCTGTCCTCGTCCCATTCCCCTTAATTTTTATTTTTTTAGAAACGCGCGTAGAAAACTCATTGAAACCCCTGAGGGTGACCAAAAAAACACAATTTTATCCAATGGTCGTCTCTTCCCCGTCTGGCAACACAATTTTGATAATCAGGACAGAGAAATGAGAATGAATAAGCAAAAGTTTTGGCATTACACACGATTTGCTTCGGAAAATATCAGAAACGAAAAAGAAATATACGACGGAAAGAAGCATACCAAAAAGCAAAACAGAAACAGGACCTCCTTATCGTTATCATCATGGTCGCCTCATTCTAGTCCCGAAATACAAAAAAAAAAAAAAAAAAAAAAAACAAAAAAAAGCTATTCCATAACTGCCAGAACATTCTAATTATCCCCCGGTACCAGACGGTAGCCAGGAGGCAAATAATTAAGATGAATATTGGGGAAGTATTAAAGCAACTGGAAAATGAGGAAGGACAAATTCGAAGCCACCTCATCTCTCTCCTTAGTACTAGTCCTTTTGACAAGATATGCTGCTGTTAAATTAAGCGATCACAATTCTGTCAGTTGTTTTGTTATCTTAACTACTATGCTTATTGCTGGGTTGGGAGGACACAAGGAGTATGGTGTGCTCGAAAGGACATGCCATGTTCCATATTGTACGTAGTAGTAGATTCAATATGGATCGGCTGATAGTTAAAAACTGAGAATGGCAATCGATTGGATTGTATTCGACGGGTACAATATTCAGGAAACAAAAAGGCAAACACGTATGGATTGCAACCTGTAGCTTTGAGCCGGCTTATGCACCAATTTCATGGTTCACGTGGTTTTTTCTTGTACAAGGTTTCCATATTTTCATGCAAGAGATGCAATCGAGCCGTAGTTACACTTCGGTGTATACCAGATTCATCATTTCCCTCGAGGACACATTTTAGTCCGTACTGATGTTTTTTATTTTCATTTGGAATTTTTTTAAAGTTTTGACTCGTTGACTTTTCTAATTTGCAAATTTATAGCAGTGCTAATTTCAGAGACAGAGATATCAAGCGCGTAGTTATTAAGAACCTGTCAAAAGTTTATTTAGTGTAAATAACCACGGGATAAGATTGATAAATCTATTTCGGATTGATGTATGTTGGTAGTTTGTGGCCTTAAAAAAAACAAGAGCTTATTCGATGATTGTGGATTAGGATCAACCGAACTAATAAAAATCAATTTTCGCACTATGAGTGTTAAGTTGAAATTAATTTTAGTAGCAGCTCTAAAGCCCAAGAACAACAAAATAATTCTGTGACGTACTTGTCCATATAAAACGAAAAATTATTTTTAAAAACCAGTTATAAACAAATCATGTTGTGGAACGGAAAAATAATTCGAAAAAACGTGGGTCCATTAGGTGACCTCCTTCTGACGTTCGACAGAACTGCATGCCACCTTGTGCGTCCACGGTTCGCCATATGAGAGTCCAATGCTTGCGCTACCTCATGCGAGATTATCTGATACCACGTCATAAGTTGCATCTCTTTCTCCAATCTGAGAAAGAGAAACTATGTCTCTCACAACTTTTAAAATGGGACCTTCAGTTAGGTGAGATTAGCAAAGCCAACACCAGATGGCCGAATGGTATTACATGTAACACATAGCCTATGAGGAATTCCTTTGGCAGACTAGTTTCGCTAATCTGGCAGATGATCAGTTCCGTAGAGCGACTACAGGACACTGCTTGAAAGGGGGACATGCTGCTCATACCTCCTTCAATAAATGGAACACGAATACCCTTTTCAGATTTGGTAAAATATCTAGGTGTCATACTGGATAGCAAACTCAACTGGAACAAACATATAGAATGTACTCATGCCAAAGCACTAAAGGCATTTTGGGCCTGTAAAAGCTTATTTGGCAGGAAATCATTTACTGGTGTTACAGAAAAATTATTCTTCCAATAGTCACATACGGACCAACGATATGGTGGACTAAAATTTCACAATGAAAAGCACAGCTTACGCTACCAAAAATCCAAAGGCTAGCATGTCTTGGTATCACAGGAGCAATGAAAACCTGTCCTACAGCGGCAATGGAAATGTTCCTTAACATCCCACCGATACATCTCCAGATAAAAAAGGAGGCTATCAAACGGATATTACGCATACAGAAGGAAATTAATTACAAACCAGGGGATTTTAGAGGTCACCACAAAATCCTCAAAGACCCAAAATTAGAGGTTCTAACCTCCACACTATCGGGCGCTCTGCCGACAAAATTCAACTTTGAAACCCTCTTGAAAGTTATAATCAGAGATCGCAAGGACTGGCAATCCATGCTACCTGAAATGGAAGAGGAATCAACCATCTGGAATATAGATGGTTCGCACACATCTGAGGGGACAGGAGCCGGAGTTAAAGGCCCTTACTTCGCGGTTTCAAAACCACTCGGCAAAAAAGCCACAATCTTCCAGGCTGAACTAATTGCAATAGAGCTATGCATCCAAGAGAATATAAGGAGAGCTCATCGCAACAAATCAATTTATATCCTATCGGATAGTCAGGCGGTTCTCAAAGCCCTAGCATCTAATAAACACGGATCGAGGATAGCTTGGGACTGTCTCAAGACCTAATCATCCTGGGAAAAAGGAACGATGTAACCTTAATGTGGATACCAGGAATATGGAAATTGAGGGAAATGAAGAAGCTGATAGTCTTGCAAAATACGGCGGAGAAACAAATTTCATTGGTCCAGAGCCATTTTGCGGAAAACCAAAAGGGCACCACAACTCTATACTTAGCAAGTGGGTTGAACAAGAACATAAAATCTATTGGAACAGACTTCCAGGCTTGTCAATCTCAATAAAACTAATCCTACCGAAAAAAAAAAAATGGAGGATATTTTAAAATTCAGCAAGAGTGATATTAGTACTCTAATCGGCCTAATGACAGGGCACAGTGGAGTAAGCCACCACCTCAAAAATATGGGTTTAGATGAAACCGACATCTGCCGCCTCTGTTTAGATGACTCAGAAACGACAGTACACATCCTATGTCACTGTGAAACAGTAGCTAGGAAAAGACCAAATCTTCTTGGAAAAGGTTTCCTTTCCACCGAGGAACTAGCCAACATGGCTTCCTTAAAGATACTCAGATTAGCCAAAGCTACTGATTTATGATAGGGTAAAGGGGCAATAATCGCACAATAGGCCGAGAAGGCCGCAGTGCTCTTATACTACTACTACTACAATGGCGCTACAGCCCAAATCGGACCTTGGCCTCCTGACATGCAGGTTCCTTAACTTTTTCATTACTTATTGTGGAAAGGTTGTTAGCCCTTCGCACAACTCTCTTTCTACGAATTTTTCATTTTCGTAAAATGAGGTGACCAAGGTATATCCAAGCAGGCAATGTGTTGGAATTATATATTGCACCGACCGGGACTTGAACTCACGACCTTCGCATTACAATACCAACATGCTACCCACTAGGCTTCACCCTAGCTCTTATGTGCTCCCCAAATTATAAAAAAAAAAGAAATAAGTTGCGAAAGATGAAGAAGAAGAAACGATTCTTCATCTATTATGTACTTGCCCTGCTCTCTATAGAAAGAAGGGGAGACGCTTAGGTTCGCATTTCTTTGATAGCCTAGGTAACCTGACGAATGTGGAAGTCATGGGACTTCGGTGGTTCATAAAAATCTTCAATTCTTCTCCGAGTAGGAGTTTTTCTGAGATGAGGCATCCGAACGGGCCACCTAATGGTCTATTTTCGTCCGGACTTTTATCTGAGCAGCCACCTCTAAGTACCTACCTATCGTACTTCACTTATTCAAACACCGGTGGATAAATTTCACCTCTGAAAATGAACAGTTACTTTTATTTTTCTTCAAGTTTCAAATTCTCATATCGAAAGATTTGTATTACAAATCTTCAACACGAAACAGACAGCCAAGTTGAATTGAAGACACTGTCAGAGTACAGGTGCAATTGTTGGATCTCGGGTTAACAGAGTTTATCTGAAAATGAAATGGCAAATGAGCTGGCTAGAAATGGATCTATTGTTGCCTTGTTGAGGAAACGGACATTGGGGGCATTGCCTTAAGAACAGAGACAATATACGCCACTAAGATTTGGAAAATAAAAAATTTCAAATTGTTGTATAGCAGTTCGTGTAACATCACGAAGTTGTTATGGAGTGGGTTTGATAGAGAATTAAGATTTAGAGACTCGATAGGTATTCCCTCCGAATATTATTAGATATAGTCTTCTTAGAAAAAATATGCTCGAAGATTTCGCCGTACAACGAATAACATTTTGTTAAGAACGCAGAGCAGTCCTCCTTCATTCTTCATGCCTTCGAACAAATCGAAGCCAAACTCTCGGAGAATACTTCTTCGCCGACCCTCGGTTCTTCGAGCCGATGGAGCTCATTAGTCTCACCGATATGATACATAGGACGACAAACCTAGCCTATCCCTAACCCACGGCTTAGAGGAAGCGAAACTGCAGACCAGCTTGCAAAGGAAGGGTCCTGAACTTAACCTATAGGTCTAGAGCTCTTCTGCGTAACTTCAACCTCCTCCACCGTAAGCAGCATTAGGCAATGAATAGAACAACTGGAAAGCCATTATTGAGTTAAGCTTTTAAAAACAAATTAAGCAATTCTTACTAAGCCCTTCTGCCAACCGAGTGCCACAGCTACTCCACTTGGACCAAGGAAAAATGACAGGACACTCACGAATGATAGCATATCTTTATTGTATAGGCATTGATACCAACGACCAATGTAGTGCTCTGGGGAGAACTTCATAAATTTTTTTTTATGTGACACAGAAACTAGAGGGTTTGCCCTTTTGTACTGAAGCACAGTTCCGGTGAGAGGAAAAGGATATTCGTTTTTAGGAATTAAGGGGATAGAGACGGAAGTGGCTATGAATATTTCTTTTGAATTGCTGAATGTTGCAGTCATGCGGGAATACTGAGATGGGCAGCGAGTTCCATATTCGAACAGTCCGATTTAAAAACGAATCACGAAATTTAACAGTGCAACCAAAGGTGGGGTTGAGAGAATACTTATGAGCGCATAAAGCAGCTCTAGTATTACGGGGTAAGGGCATATATGGGGGCAAGAGATTAGAGATTTCATCCGAACAATCTCCATTGTAGTAGCGATACAAAAGGGTTAGGAAGCTTACAGTTCGTCTATGCTCGAGTGAATCGAGCGAAGAAGTGATGTCAGAATCTCCTATAATTTTAATAGTCTGAGACTGGATACTATCCAGATAGGAGAGAGAAGTTTTTGCAGCCCCCGCCCATAGGTGGGAATTAAATTCAAGACGTGGCCTAATATAGGCCTTATAAATTGTTAGTAACCCAGAAGCGGTGAAGGAGATTTTACATCGTTTTAGATAGCCCAAACATTTAGATACTTCCTTGGCGATGTTAAATATATGATCGTTCCAAGATAACTTATCTGTGATTTGAATACCTAACATCTTAACACTTGAAGAGTTGGTTATTGACTGGCCTCTGAAGGTGATTGGGTCAAGGTTAGAGTCACGTTTGTGGGACATAAGACAGCACTGGGTTTTCAAAGCATTAAATCCAACTTGATTCTTATTGTCCCATCTAAGAATTTTAGCCAAGTCGTCATTCAATGATTGAACCATGTAACTACGTTGTTCTACTAAGCTAGTACATCGGGCTAAGGACGCAGTGTTGAAGTGATAGAAGAAGTCTAAAGAGTTGTCATCAGCGAAGCTATATAAAAGATTGAAAGTTGAAGATAGCAAGTCATTAATAAACATCAGAAAAAGGGTGGGCGAAAGAACCGAGCCCTGAGGGACACCAGCGTTAATTTCATAAGAAGGGGAAACCACACCATTCAATACTACACGCATTGAATGATTGTTTAAAGAACTTTCAATCCAGGAAATAAGAGAGTCGCCCAAACCAATAGCATTGAGTTTGATTAAAAGGGCATTGTACCATACTCTGTCAAAAGCCTTGGAAATATCGAGAGCGATAATGCAAGATTCACAAAACTGGTGAATGCTCTTGTTCCAACGTTCTGTGAGGGTGGTTAAAAGGTCTCCTGTGGAACGAACCATCTCTTGATCGCCGTTCATGGAGGACTAGGAGAAAGAGGAAGCAGGAGAAATAAGAATATTTGTAAAATTTTTTCATTGAATTACTCAAAAAAAAATTAATTTAAATTTATCAGAAGTTATGTGAAATAAGTTAGGTGCAGTTGACTGTGCGCAATGTTTCAAAGACTCGCCCCTTTTATTATAAAAAAAAATTACATCAAATCGATTCACCAATTGTTTTCCATTTATTGAATTTCATCAATTTTTTCCATCAGTAAACCAAAATTATTTGTAATAAAATCCCGAGAGTAAAAAAATTCAAATCTAATTTTATCCCTAAGACCTACAGATAGATTTATTTTGAAAATTCAGATGTATAGTGGATGTACATAAATTTCTCTTAAAACTCACCTCAGAAGGAATCATCCGATCACACCGCATCAGTCAAAGTCACTCGGGCATACATAGTATAAGTATAATGTTCCGAAAGTCACATGATACCTTGCCGTCTGAAGTTGCTTATTTTAGAATCATCGTTTCCTAGAGCGAGCGATTCATCATGACTCAACACTTGGGCCCATCATCATCTCCGCACCACTACAAATACATTGAAGACCATATTTTTCTGAATTTTCTGCGCCCAAGTATTAGTAGATAGTTGCTGCGGCGAAAACCCGAGTTACTCCACCGAATATTTCGCTCTCTATACAATCATGGGTGTGTGTAATTTGATATAATTTCCGCAAAAATCGCGTGTGTCTTTCATTTCGAATGTTCCCAAGAACACCACGATAATCTATTTTCGTCCTCGTAACTCCCATACAGAGATTTTTTTCAGCTTGTTATTTTTTATAGATGTAATCACTGAAGAATTTTTGAATATTGCAAAAATAAGAGGAAAAAAATTATTAAAAAATTAAAAAACAAAATAAATAAAAAATATTACGAAAAAAAAATTGAAGATTTTATGCCTGGACATGCTCCATACTTCTTTACATTCCATATGCTTAAATAATCACTATTGAATGCAAGGAAGCATGGAACTTTCTAAGGCGCGCTCGAACGAAAATTTCTAGTTTCACACAAATTCACACCTGAAAGACGCAATTCAACGCGCTAAAAACACGATGAGAATAATTTTCAATGACTATGCATCTCTTCAAAATCTTACAACACAACACATGGCTAATTTTATAATTCGTTTGGACGCTCAGCAACAGAACACTTGCCAATTCAGTTTTAGTTTTTTTTTTTTTATTGTACCTCATCACACTTAGAAGATGTCCGTTGAACTGTCTTCAAAAGTATCTGGTTTTGTTTCGCACCGCATCTATTGAATCACAGCTTCAATATTTTATAAATGATGTGTGATCTTATGTTGATCACATGTTAGCAACATGTCCCGCAACAAAAACAACCGAGAAATAACAAAAAAAAACTGAATACTTTTCACATTTCACTGGAGCTCTCCTTGAACTATGACGAAGGAGAAGAAGACACATATTATAACGATTTGCTTAAGAAAAATATAACGAACCCATGCAGACAGCACTCGACTTAAGGTATTCCCTATAAAAAGAAAAAAACATGTGCTGGCATATGGCTTTTTTACGATGGCATACCACAGGAGATTGCACTATACCCGGTACTGTTCCGTTCTTCGCGTTTCGTTCTTTTTTTTCATACATATTCATCATCAAATCCAATCCGACTTATTGGAGACTGCTGAATAGAAATTCTCTGGAATTTTTTTAATGAAAAGCTATGAATCATATTTCAAATTTGAGCTCAATTCATCCACTAATATAAGAATTATAACCAAAAAAAAAAAAATTGGCCAGCAACCATAACTTAGTTAGGAAATTGTTTCAATTAAACAAAACCTTAAAAATGTCAAATTTTGGAATTTTCTTGAATTTAAGTTCAAAGTTCGGAATAGATAATTAAATTTTTTTTTTTTTTTTCAAAATTTGATAAAAAAAAAATTTGATTTTTTTAAGTTTTTCCAGCAATAAATATTCCAAAAAAAATGCATTACATTTACAGTAATAGCATTAAAATTTTCAAAGTTTTTAGGATTTCCAAAAAATAAAATAACTTTTGATTATATAGTTCAAAATTTGTTTCGATTTTTTCTCTAAGAATTTGGCATTTTCTTAAAGTTGTTTGTTAATCCCTAAGATTTTTCAAAACTTAACTTTTTTAGCCTTAGGCTTAGAGAAGAGGATATTTTGATATGCCTTCTTCAAACTTGTTACTCACACAAAATTTAAATATTTATTTTAACAAAACTCTCTCAAATGATGATGATGATGAAATGAATTCTTCTTCATTAAAAAAAAAAAATTCAAAATATTTATAACCAACCTATCGGCCAAAAACATTGTATTTTTAGACCACTATTTCATATTTTTAGCATGACGTTATGTAACCAAGAATTTTCTCTTTTATTTTTTTGGTTATTTCAAATTTTACACTGTCGAATCAATAGAGTTGGCAAATTTACGATAATTCCTTTTTATGTTGAAAAAGATTTTTACAATGAAAAATATTCACTAATTTTAATCCTTTTTTTTCGCACAAGTTCACTTTATTTTCACCGAAATTAAAAATTTAATTAATTTTCATTTTATTAGTATTTTAAATAAAAATATTAATAAAATTTAATTAATTTTCTTTCACCCGTTTTAACACAAATGATGGAACCAAAAAAAAAAACACCAAAAAAATCAATAATATAGAGTGATAATCTTAAAGGGCAAGAAATATATCTCTGTTGTATCTATATGATTTTTGGAAAAAGTGATCTGAACTGATCGACTACTAAACAAGAAATGCACTAAAGGATGCAGAAATCTTAAGTTAGTAGCGGCGAAAGGAGGTATTTTTCTAGATCTTAAGTTCGGTTCGGTTTTTTTTTTTTGTGAAATGAGCAAAAAAATCCTGAACCTCTGTCGAGAAGAGAAATACAGAGACCAACCGGGAGACTACTTTAAGAAAAAGTCTCTAGTTTTAGTCGCCCCGGCTACTACTGTATATGGGGGTCTAAAAATGGACACAAAAACAAACGAAACGACGACGTCGTCGTCGTCGTGGTACACAAGATCAGACCAACCACTAGCCGAATACTAATAAAAAATTGAAATCCTATTCGTATTCATAATACACTAACACGAATTTGTTCATAAAAAGAAATTATATAGAATTTCTTAATTTTCCGAAATTTTTTCTTATTTCAAATTGTTTATATTTTTCTATGTGGCTACTATAATAGAAAGAAACATAGGATTGAAAAAAAAATAAAAAATATTTTGAGCTCTTTTTGAATCGATTCAATACACAAGTAGTTAGCGAACTATTCGACGTAAAATAACAAAACGTTGTATTACTAATGTGCCTTGCAGGTTGTTTTTTTTTAACTAGGCTTCGCTTTTATGTAATTTCTGGTCATCAAAAAAGAACTAAGACCCCCTACAGCCGTCTCTATGATCTTTCGAGTCAGTAAAAAAATCTTGGAAAAGAAAAGAAAATGAGTTTGCACATGTTTGCGTTGCATGAATTCTTAGGGATGATTTTTTCTGGTTACATTTCAATGAATTGATTAACATGTTGCAATTATGTAAGAAGAACAAACACTCTGAGATCGTTTCATTGAAAAAAAAGGCTTCGAGCTAATAAAACAGATTGATGTAACGGCATACTGAAATTCGGTTTTTAGTATGCTTGTGCTACTAGTTCAGTGTTGAATTCAGGTACCACTAAGATGGGAACTGCCAACCCTTTGGAACTCGAAGTGCCCTCCTTAGAAAGTTAGCTATCTATTTATTTCTACAATAATAAAATTAAGCTGTTTCTTTATCTATACATATAAATATAATTGTAGTGTCTGTCTGTTATTTGTTTATAAATGGCTATAAGTTAGTTTTAACTACTAACTAAGCAGAAACACAGGTTTTTAAAATTCTTCTGTCTGTTTGTCTGTAAGTCCGGCTTTCACGCAAAAACGGCTGAACCGATTGTAATGAAACTTTCATAGTTTATTAGATATGTTTCGAGATGGGATCTGCATTTGGTCTTATTTCAATACCCCCACGCCTTCTACCCACTCCCAAACAAAGTGACTCATTTTCAGAAACATATAATAATCAAATTTTCTTGAAAACTATAGGAGCAAATAGTTTGAAATTTTGAATATATTATTTTTATTATAAATGTCATATATTATATACAAATTATTATTATATTATTATTACATATATAGATAGTCAGGCGGTTCTCAAAGCCCTAGCATCCAATAAACACGGATCGAGGTTAGTTTGGGACTGTCTTCAAGACCTAATCATCCTGGGGAAAAGGAACGACGTAACCTTAATGTGGGTACCAGGACATATGGGAATTGAGGGAAACAAAGAGGCTGATCGCCTTGCAAAAAATGGCGCGGAAAAAGACTTTATTGGTCCAGAGCCATTCTGCGGAAAATCAAAAGGGCATCAAAGCTCGACACTTAAGAAGTGGGTTGAACAAGAACACAAAATCTACTGGGATAGACTTCCAGGCTTATCAACCTCAAAAAAACTAATCATACCAAAAGAAAACAAAGTGGAGGATATCTTAAAATTCAGAAAGAGCGATATTAGTACTCTAATCGGCCTAATGATGGGGCACAGTGGAGTGAACCACCACCTCAATAATATGGGCTTTGCTGAAACCGACATCTGCCGCCTATGTCTCGAGGACTCAGAAACGACAATACATATCCTATGCCACTGTGAAGCAGTGGCAAGAAAAAGGCATAATCTTCTGGGGAAAGGTTTCATTTCCACCGAGGAACTAGCCAACATGGCTCCCTTACAGATACTCAGATTAGCTAAAGCTATTGAGTTATGGTAAAGTATAGGGACAATAATCGCACAATAGGCCAAAAAGGTCGCAGTGCTCTCACGTGTTCCCCTACTATAAATAAATAATAATATAATAAATAATACAAATTATTTGAATTCTTCCACTCCTTTCACCACCTCCCATGCAAACTGCACTTTTTCATAAAATAATATAAACCAATTTGCTCTGTACGAATAAAATTTATCGAGCTCAAATTTTGTACTAAGTCCTTAATTAGTATTATAATTAATATCAGAGAAAAGTAAACCGATTAGCTTCTCCCCTTTTACCCCCTCTCATAAAATGTGACACAATTCCACATTATTCCAAAACTCGATTTTCTTGAAAAGTATAAAAGTTACCGAACTGAAATTTAAAACATATTAATTGCATCATGATTATAGTTGTTTCTCAAAAAATCATTAAAAACTCCCCACTCCTTCTACCACCTCCCATACAAACTGCATAATTTCACTAAAAATAATGCACTTATTGTCTTTGTATCTATTTCATTTTTGAAGCCTTCATTTGGTACAAAACATTCTTATAGCTCAGGAGACGACAGCATCACTAATGAAATTATAAAAGTAGCTATACCATCAATTCTAGAATTTTTGACAGGAATCTTTAACCAAGTTATACAGACTCAATCGATACCACAGCAATGGACAACGTCCAATATCATCCTCCTTCACAAAAAAGGGAACATAAATGATATTGCAAACTACAGACCTATTAGTCTGATGGCGAATTTTTACAAAATATTCTCAAAAGTAGTTCTAACCAGAATTTCGAATGTACTCGACGCCAATCAACCACGAGAACAAGCAGGTTTCATGGACCATATTCACACACTCCTACAAGTTATAGAAAAATATACGGAATTTAACAAAAAAGTTTATATTGCATTTATTGACTACACGAAAGCTTTTGATACAGTTAAGCACAATGCGATATGGAAAGCTCTAGAGGACAGGGCGTAGAAAACGGTTACATATCCATCCTAAAACAAATTTATATGCACAGTACAGCAAGGGTAAAATTGGAAACTATAGGTCCCAAGTTTGACCTGAAGAGGGGTGTTCGTCAGGGAGATCCAATATCACCGAAGCTCTTCATAGCTGTCCTTGAAAGCATTTTTCGAAAACTAAATTGGGATTCGCTCGGACTCCGAATAGATGGGGACAGACTAACGCATCTTCGGTTTGCAGATGATGTCGTTCTATTCGCCGAAAATCACTACGAACTTCAACATATGATTCAAAACTTAGCTGCAGAAAGTGGAAATGCTGGCCTTCTAATAAATGTTACGAAAACAAAGCTCTTGACCAACGCGAAGAAGACTTCTATTTTATTAAATGGGAAAGCAATCAAATACGTCGACGAATACGTGTACTTAGGTCGTGTAATCTCCATGAAAGATAATACAACGAAGGATGTTAACAGACGTATCTCTACGGCATGAAAGCGGTTTTGGTCTTTAAAGGACGTTTTGAAAAGTGAACTACCTCTCAGTTTGAAACGAAAGCTTCATGACAGCTGTATTCTTCCCGCACTAACATATGCTTCACAAACATGGGCATTAACGACTTCCAGCACCGAAAAGCTCAAAGTCTGCCAACGTGCTATGGAAAGAGCAATGCTGGGCATTAATCGATCGCACAGACAAAGAAATTCCACCATTAGGAAACGAACCGGGATCATAAGCTGCAAGAGTAGAGCAAGATCTTTAAAGTGGAAGTGGGCGGGTCACATCGCAAGGTGCACAAACAATAGATGGACAAAGTTAGTGACCGAATGGTATCCACGAGTTGAAAAAAGGCCAAGAGGAAGACCGAAATTACGATGGGATGACGATATAGGGCGGCTAGCCGGTAGGACGTGGATGAGGTTGGCACGCGACAGAGAAAAGTGGAAGACGATGGGGGAGGCCGTCGTCCAGTAAAGGACACGCCATACAACAAATTAAGAAAAAAAAAGCATTGTGTAAAGTGATATGGCGAAATAAAGGCTATTTTTATACTCTAGATGAAATCTGAGAGTATTATAAGTTTGCTCTGGAGTTTGTAACGCCAAGAAATAAGGCTCGGAGAAAAAAATGATGAATACAGAAATTAATATTATCACTCAAAAATCTCAAAACCGGATGTCCGTCCGTCCGTCCGTCCGTCCGTCCGTTCGCTCTCTAGCTTGAGAACGCGTTGAGCTAGAAAGCTCAAATTTCGTCCACGTCGTTTTTGACAAAAAAGTAAGGTCAAGTTCGTGAACGGGCCAAATCGCTCCACCCGTTCTACCCCCTCCCATACAAAATGACACAAATGCGCAATTTGACAATAAACGGATTTGCTCGAAAAGTATGAAAGCCATTGGCCTGAAATTTGGAATATATTACTTTTATGATAATATCAATCTACCGTATGAAAATCATGCGTGTCCTCTCTCTCCTTCTACCACCTCCCATACAAACTGTACTTGTCATGAATTACTCTAAGCCAATTTACTCAGTGCGTATAAGATTTAGCGATCTGAAATTGTGCACTAAATATTTATTTAAAATTGTTAGTAAGGCTAAAAAAAATTAGACGATTAGCTTCACCCCTTCTACCCCCTCCCATACAAAATAAAACAATTTCGCAATTCGACTATAAATGGATTTGCTCGAAAAGTATAAAAGCTATTAGTCTGAATTTCGGGATATATTACTTTCATAATAATTCCAATATACAGCGTGAAAATAATTTGCGTCCTCCCTCTCCTTCCAACCCCTCCCATACAAACTACACTTTTTCATGAAATGCTCTAAGCCGATTTTCTCAGAACATATAACATTTATCGAGTTCACATTTTGTAATAAATACTTATTTAGCATTATCACTAAGATCAGAAAAAAATATTTGATTAGCTTCACTGCTTCTACCCCCTCCCATACAATATGACACAGTTTCACAACTTCACAAAAAATCTATTTTCTTGAAAAGTATGAATGTTACTGGTCTAAAATTTAAGAGATGTAAATTTTATGATATTCTGAAAAAATCACTAAAATCCCCCCACTCTTTCTACCACCTCCCATACAAACTGCACATTTTCACTAAATCTAACACACTAATTTTCTCAGCTCCTATTCAATTTTTGGAGTAAGCATTTTGTAAAAAACATTTTTATAGCTACTTTAGCATGATGTGGAAAAATTAGTTCAATGCTATCACCCCTTCTAACACTTCCCATACAAAATTTCTTGAGATCACCAAAAATTCTATTTCATCTAGAGTATCGTAAGATTGCGCTTTACGCGCAGTCGTAGCGCTGTTATGTTATTATATTCTTATAGCTACTTTAGCGGGATGTGAAACAAATTATTATTAAAAAAAAATTATTTAATGCTATGACCCTATTTCTTATGATCACAAAAAATTCGATTTGATCTGTAATATCGTATGATTGCGCTTAATGCACAATCGTAATTCTCTTATAATTTTAATCTTAATGTTATTTTCTTTGGAATTTTGTTTATTAATGAGCACAAGCTACAACTCTTCACAAGTTCTTAATGCTCTTCAATACGTATATGATCTCAAATCACGGGATTGATTTGATCACGAGCCTCATACAAAGTCCCATACAAATGCCAGTATTTTGGTTTCGTTCTTAACAATCTATGGTTCTAATACCAACAAAATTAGAAAGCATTGTGTTTAAAGAGCCATTAAACTAAGCAGACTATGTATCCCACATAATGTATTACTAACTTACTTATATTCTCAAAAATTGATTATTATTACGACTCTTACGCAGACAAAGTCGCGGGGACTGCTAGTACTATATAAATAAACTGCCAACAAGTCGAGCGAGACTTTATTATTCTCGGGATAAGTTGCGGATGCCTGGAAAGTCAGTAAAGTATGCTGGTTAGAGTGGTTAGAGAAGACTAAGTGAAAAGGGCTTCTTGGGCAGGGCAGTTCTCAATTTAACACTTTGCGGAAACGTTCAAAAGCTCCAGTATATACAATCAATATTTCGTTCGTTTATTTATGCAAATTTGAGTTTTCATGAAGGGAGGGGTGATAGTAAGCTAGGGTGTAGCCTAGTAGAAGAAGGGGTGATAGTAAGGGTTTTTTAATTGATCGCTTGAACCACGTCCAATATTCTCTGTATAGAATGTCAGTTTCATAAACGAAGTTGCATAGAATTTCGATAGGATTCGGTGTATTTTACATTCACGAAACCAAACATTTGTATGGAAGGGAGTAGAGGAGTTAAGAGAATCGTAAAGTTTGTGATGCAATTTTATTTCCTTTCTCTTGTAAGGTTTAATGAAATTGGTCGAAATCATACTTTTGTATGGGAAGGGGTACAAGAACGAGCGCGATTTCAAAACTTTTAACGTAATTTCATTTTAATTATTTTTGTAAGTTTTAATGCAAAATTTCAAACTGAGCTTTTAATATATAGGTGAAAATTGATTTCTTAAAAATGGTCGAAAAAAAAATGTTCTATGGAAGTGGGTAGAATTTTTGAAGGTATTCGACCAGTTAATATTATCAAACTTTTAGAGATTTTTTTTAAATGCATTTCGCAAATTTTGAGTTTCTACCTTAAAATTTTATTCAAAAATTTTCAGTGTGTGTGTTTTTTTCATTGCACATGAAACGCCTTGTGCACGTTAAGGTACGTTTACATCTGACACTTATTGCCCGAATTTATGTCCGAGAGAAATCGTGACTAGTGTAAACGGATATGAATTTATGTCCGACACATATATTCTACTATCGGAGATAAGTGTCGACACTTCTGTCCAAATAGATGTAAACGCTAACTATTTGTAAATTCAAACTCGCTCGACACTTATCGCAGAAGTTGACTGCTCGTCTACTTTTGCAATAAGTGTCGGGAAAACTGTAGGATGCAGTGCAGTTCTTTTGAACCGTAAAGAAAAGCACTTAAAAATTAATAACCGGACTATCTCTTAAACTATGTAATTGAAACTTGAAACATAAATTAATCTATACTAGCGGAATATAAGAAAAATATAATATTTGAGCATAATAGCAATGGGGGGAAATAGGGAGCATTTCAAAATTGGTGCATTTTTGAAAATTTCAAACCGTTATATCTATAAATCCAATGCAAAACAAACAAATTTTGTGAGATTGTCGAGCTCTATGACTTAAAAATTTGATAAAATTTTTATTTTGATGGCTATAAGGAGAGGGAGGTGATGGCCAAAAATATCGAAAATTTTGAGAAATTTTTGTAGGGCTCTGGTAAATTTAAGTTTTGCGCGGGAATGGCTCTGAAAAAATAAACTGCCTAGAAGTCGGGCGCAACTTTATTATTCTTGGGACAAGTTGAGGATGCGTGAAAAGTCAATATGCAGGCTAGAGTTGTTAGGGAAGACTAAGTTAAAAGGAGTTCTAGGGCTGTTATTAATTTAACACTTAATTGCGAATACGATCAATAGCTCCAGTACATAGAATTAATATTTCATTCATTTATATAGGCAAGTTTGGGCTTACATGAGGAGGGGGAGGGGTGAGGGTGAATGGTAATAATAATGATTTTTTAATTAATTGACTGAATCCCGTCAATCAGGTCAAGTTCGTGAACGGGTCAAACCGCTCCACCCCTACTACCCCCTCCCATACAAAATTACGCAATTAAAAAAAAAATTAGTTCAATGTCGTCATCCCCTCCACCACTTCCCCTACAAAATTTCTTAAAATGAAAAAAACATTCTCTTTCATCTAGAGTATCACACGATTGGGCTTTTCGCCCAATCGTAGTCCTGTTATGTTTTTTTTCCAAGTCGATGACAATACTTTAGTATTAAAGTAATAAAGTAATAAACAGAAGTTTTCACATTTTTATATACCCTAGTTATAATTATTTTTAACAGTTTCAAAATAATTACACTCGCCGCGATTTTTCGTGTCGATGCTTTCATCTTGACTACATGAACTGAACTGCAGAATGGAAGATATGTACGACACATGTGTCCGTATGTATGATGTAAACAGGTCGGACATTTCTTCCGAATTTGAGCATTGCGAGAACTGTCGGACACTTATCCACGATATAAGTGTCTGGTAATTTCTCTCAGATGTAAACAGTCAAAGCGAATTTCTGTCGGACACTTGACACTTATGTCCGGAGAGAAGTGTCAGATGTAAACGTACCTTTAGACCCCCACTTCGGTCAATAACAATTTTGGATCAAATTATTATTTTGTTCTAAGTATATCAAAGATATGCATCGACGTGCAAAATTTAAACTTTGTATCTTTTACCAGTGCTCTAAAATAATCACTCAAAATTTTCAACATTTTTTCTTTCCACCTTCCTCCCCTTACACCCCCCAACTTAAAAAAATTACTGAAATTAAAGACTATATAGTTCTACTATCTGACAAATTTTTGATTTAATGTCTGTACTTAATTTTGAGATATACCGATTTGTAATTTTGGAAAGTGTGCCATTTTTGAAATGCTTCCCATTCCTCCCCCACTACTATTATGTCCACATGTTATATTTTTTTTCATATTTCGCTAGTAAAGCTTAGTATACATTTCAAGTTTCCATTACATAGCTTAATTAATTCATTTTTAAGTGTTTTTCTTTGCGCCCTCCCCCCCTGACCCTCTCCCTTACAATAATTAGCCTTTTTCTAAGCTGATTCTGGTGGATGCCACATTAATGGTCTCAAATTACGAATATGATTAGTAATTTCGAATATATAATCATTTAAAAAAAATCGGACGACAATTTGTTTTTAGCCTCCCTTTTTCGGACGCCAATGGATAAAAAAATTAAATTATTTTTAAAGTTTGTCGCACAATCTTCTTCATACCTTTGCTGATTCTCAGCTTGCTATCTGCATTTGTGGTGGAGATATTAGCAAGTGAAGTTTTTGACTCTTTCCCTCCCTCCCCCCCCTTTGCCGTCCCTTTCCAGCTGACACTAAAATTTTAGTTATCGCCAAATCAACAAGTCAACCGGAAAGAAAATGCTAACTATGGATAAAATTGAGTTTTGTGCTGTCATTAAGTTCCTTACCAAGCAAGGAAAAACTCCACAAATCATTTTGGAAGAAATGTGATCTGCTTATGAGGACTCTTGACCTGGAGAAACAATGATTTATAAGTCGCATAGTTTATTCAGGCAAGGCAGAGAGTCATTTGAAGATGATAAGCACCCGGGCCGGCCGATTGAGGCAACTTCTTCAAAAATTCTCAAAAAAGTGGAGAAACTTGTTCTCGAAGATGCTCGTTTAAAAAAGAAATAAATCGCGAAAATGGTTGGAGTATCAGATACAATCGTTTTGAATATCCTCTACGATCATCTCAATATGTCTAAAGTCAGCGCAAGATGTGTACCGAGAATACTTTCAGCGGTTCAGAAAAAGCAGCGCGTCAAGTTTTTACGCGACTTTTGGATCTCTGTAGCGAGAACAATGATGAAAGTTTGCCCAGGATCGTTACTGGAGACAAACCTTGGGTACATCACTAAGAGCCTGAATTAAAGCACGAGTCAATGCAGTGGCTGGTAAAGGCGCTTCACCCCCAAGAATTTCAAGTTCTCATAATACGCCAAAAAATCATGGCCACTATTTTTTGGGATTGAGAGAGGGGGTTTTGTTGATCGACTATAAAGAAAAAGGACAGCATATCACAGGGAGATACTATACCAAACTGTTACAAAAATTAAAGGATGCCATCAGAGAAAATAGAAGAGGAAAGTGGACTCGAGGGGAGCTGCTTTTGCACGACATAAAACCTGTTCTCAAGAGTCACGTTGCAATGGCTGCCCTACAGAAATGTGGCTACGGAATATTGAACCACCCCCTTATAGTCCAGATCTGACCCCTTCCGATTACTATTTGTTCCCAAAAACTGAAGAAAAAACGGGGAAGAAAATTTACCAACGATGAGGTGATAAAGTCGGCACTATCAGCCTATTTTAAGACCTTGCTAAAACATTTTGTTAAAAGGAATTAATAAACTTTGTGGGAGTTATGATAAATATATTAGGCTTAAAAGAGAATATACATATTATAAAGGAAAAATAATAATTTGTTTAATTTTACCCCCCTTTCCTGTCATTTCTGACCTCCCCTCGTATTATCTTAGCACAATAGATACCTGCTCGCAGTTCATAAATTTGCAGTTTTACTTTATTATTTTAATAATAAAGTATTGTGATCGACTTGGGAAAAAAAAAAATTTGCTACCCTGAAATTTTGTTTTTTCGCGTTTCATGAATAAAATAGCCTAAAAATGCAAAAAAAAACCGTCTGTCTGTACGCCGTACGCCGGTGTGTACGCTCAGAGCACATTAACTCCCAAGCCCTTCAAGATAGACAGTTCATTTTTGGAGGGATTGTAGATAGTTGCGGATCTCAGGAGGACACTCATTTTAGGGGGTGTAAGGGTTCAGGGGGAGGCGACATATCTCAGTCATGGTTACAGCTAGGAAACTAAACTTCAATATACATATAAAAGGGTGTGTGGGACAACTTTTAAAATTAATTTAATTTTTTTACCCATTGGGGTGTAAAAAGGGGGGGCTAAAACCAATTGTCGGCCGAATTTTTTTTTCAAATGATTATATCTTGGAAATTACTTAGCATAAAAAATTTATATTCTTAGACCATCAAAGTGGCATACACATTCACTAGAATTAGCTTACATAGAGGCTAATTATTGTAAGGGGGAGGGTCAGGGAGGGGGGAGGGATGCAAAGAAAAACACTTAAAAATCAATATCTCGGCTATTTGTCGATGTATGCAATTCAAAATTAGTACTTATATTAAGCTATACTAGAGATATACGAAAAAAATATAATATTTGGACAAAATAGTAGTGGGGGAAAATGGGGAGCATTGAACTTTTCAAAATTTCAAACCATTAAATCTCAAAATTAAGGGCAGATATCAAATCAAAAATTTGTCAGATCGTAGAGCTATATAATTTTTAATTTTGGAAAAAAAATTAAGTGAGGGGGTGTAAGAGGAGAGAGGTGGAAAGCAAAAATGTTGAAAATTTTGAATAATTTGCTTAGGGCTCTGGTAAAAGATACAAAGTTTAAATTTTGCAGCTCAATATATCTATTTATTGTACATACATAAAAAATAATAAAAATTCTGCAATTGTTATGCACCGACCCCCCTGGTCTAACGTGCACAAGGTGTTTCATGTGAAATGAAAAAACACATAAGCTGAAAATTTTTGAATGAAATTTTAAGGTAGAAACTTGAAAATTTGCAAAATGCATTTAAAAAAAATTCCTAAAAGTATGAATTATTAACTGGTCGAAAATCTTTAAAACTTCTACCCCATCCCATACAAAATTATTTTTTCGACCATTTGAAATTTTGCACAAAAACTTACAAAAATAATTGAAATGAAATTACGTTAAAAGTTTTGAAATCCCGCTTGCCCTTCTACACCCTCCCATACAAAAGTATGATTGCGACCAATTTCATTAAATCAACTAATAACAAACAAATTGAAAGCTACGAACTTGAAATTTTGTACGAGCACCTTACAACTGAAAAAAAAGAAAATTACATCACAAGTCTTACGATTCCCTTACCTCCTCTATCCCCTCCCATACAAAATTATTTTTTCGAGCATTTTTATGAAATAAGTTATCAGCTAACTCTTAAAAGCTATCAATTTCAAATTTTGCATAGAAACTTATAAAAATAATTCAAATGAAGTTGCTTTAAAAGTTTTGAAATCGCGCTTGCCCTTCTACCCCCTCCCATACAAAACTATGATTTCGACCAATTTCATTAAATCAACTAATAACCAACAAACTAAAAGTTACGAACTTGAAATTTTATACAAGCACCTTGAAAGAGAATCGAAATAAAACTACATATCAAAATTTACGATTCCCCTACCTTCTCTACCCCCTCCCATACAAATGTTCGGTTTCGTGAATGTAAAATACACCGAATTTTATGAAAATTCTATGCAACTTCGTCTATGAGACACATTCTATACAGAGAATATTGGACGTGATTCAAGCAATTAATTAAAAACCTATTAACATCCACCCACACTTACTATTACTTCTCCTCCTCCCTTCATAAAAACCCAAACTTGCAGAAACGAATGAAATATTGTTAAATAGACAACAGCCCTGCCCAAGAACTCCCTTTCACTTAGTCTTCCCTAACCACTCTAACCTGCATATTGACTTTCCACTCATCCGCAACATGTCCCAAGAATAATAAAGTTTCGGCCGACTTGTTGGCAGTTTATTTAAATAATAAAAAGAACTTTCCAAAATTTGATCCCAAATAATATATGGCGTGTAATTTTAAAAATAATTTTATAATCAGATTCTTGTATAAACACACATTTTGGTCAGGAAAGTAAAGGTTAATTATTATTATTTTTTTTTTCAGATTTCTTTCAGTTCCTTTAAAAAAAACCTGTTCTGAACAAATATAACCTGACCTTGGAGAAAATCCGTGTTGCATTCAGTATTCAGACAATTTATTTAAAAACAGTTCATCCAGGGTAATTTATCTACAAAAATTCATTAATTGATGATTTCGTCTATATAGGACAATTCAATCACTAGACAATTCATCTATTCACAATTGACCAATGAATAATTTGTACATCAACGTTTCGTCGCAACAATATTGTGTTGTGCCATCGTGATGGTTAGAATAAATAGAATTTAGCAGTTTTATTAATTCTACTAAATGAATGGAGAATTATTAAACTTATAGCTAACATAATTTATTGGGTGATTTTAATATTCCAAGTCTTTCTTGGTCTCTCTCTGACGATGATTCTACTCTCTTAGTTTCTGATGCTTCGTCCTCGCTTGATGTTTTTTTGTAGATACTATAACTGCACTTGGTCTCCATCAACTTAGCCTTGTTCGGAATTCCTATGGAAGACAGCTTGACCTAATTTTTTATTCTGACTACTGTGCATGTTCCGTGGATGAGAGCTTAACTTCAATTACTACCATTGATGTCTTGCACCCTCCTATTAATATTTTTGTTATTATTGACGAGGAGCATATTGTTAGCCCTAGTGAGAAGGAGCTTTCTTTTGATTTTAATAAAGCAGATTTTTCTCAGTTGAACTACCTTATATCTAACTTTAACTTTAATGAAATTCTTGACAATCCTGATTTTGAAGGTGCTGTAGTTGAGTTTTATTATGTTCTGTATCAATTTTTTGTTGCTACAGTTCCTTTTACCTATCGCAGGAACATCTCATCGTCGTACCCTTGGTATACTAGCGAGTTGCGTGTAATTCGCAATGCTCGTAATACTGCCTGGAAGAGGTATACTAGGTCGAAGAATGATACTGATTTTTGTCTGTATGAGGAATATTATGACCTTTTTAAGGATTTATCTACTCGCTTATATTCTGAGTATTTAATTAAAATGCAGTCGGATATTATTAGAGATCCCCTGAAGTTTTGGAAATTCGTTAATTGTAAGCGTAAATCAGATGGTTATCCAGCTTCTTTTCAATTCCTGGGCAATGATAGTAACGATCAAGCTACTATTTGTAATTTTTTCGCCACATTCTTCAGTGGATCTTTTACTAGTAGTAGCTTTTCCCCTGATATGGCGTATTTTGATGACTTTAGACAAACTACTTTGACTACTTTGTCTGATTTACCAATTTTCTGTAATGATATAGTCAATCACATCGCCCGCCTTAAAGAAGTGTCTTCTCCTGGCCCAGATGGTGTTCCTGCTGTTGTCCTTAAGCGTTGTTGTCTCTCTCTTGCTGAACCACTCTCTCACCTCTTTCAAAGATCCCTAATAACGGGGATTTTTCCTAATGTGTGGAAGTCGTCCTTCATCATACCTACTCATAAAAGCGGTGCAAAATCTGCTATTGAAAATTATCGGCCAATAGCTAAACTATCGGCTATTCCTAAACTATTTGAGTCTATAGTGTATGAATGCATGTCGTTTCACTGTAAATCAATAATTTCGAGTAAACAACATGGTTTTGTTAGGAATAGGTCCACTGTTACTAATCTGATGGAGTTTACGAATAAATCTATATTGGCTATTGAGGATGGTAAGCAGGTGGATTGTGTATACACTGATTTTAGTAAGGCCTTTGATAAATTGCCCCATTCAATAATTTTGTTAAAACTAAGATTGTTGGGTTTTCCGACATGGTTTATAAATTGGATTAAGTCTTATCTATTTGATAGAACCTACCAGGTTATCTTTCGTGATTGTACGTCTAAGCCATTTACTGCGCTTTCTGGGGTCCCTCAAGGAAGTCATTTGGGACCACTTCTATTTATCCTGGCCATTAACGATGTAGCCTCTGTTTTTAAATATTCGGAAGTACTCATCTATGCTGATGACATTAAAATCTTTAGGTCTATTAGTTCTAACTCAGATAATCTTCTTCAGGAGGATTTGTTAAATTTTAGTAACTGGTGTCGCAATAATGGCCTTCGATTGAATTTGGATAAATGTCATGTAATGTCATTTACTCGTAAATTCTCACCGTTTGTAGTAACTTACAGTCTCAATGACTGTATCTTAGATCGTGTTAATTCAGTTGTTGACTTGGGCGTTATATTTGACCAGAAGATTGATTTTGGCTTGCATATAAATAAGATTGTGCAAAAGGGTAATTCAATGCTGGGTTTCACCACTCGCTTATCCAAGGAATTTAACAATTCTTTTGTTAGGTTGAGTCTGTATAACACCTTTGTCAGATCTCATCTTGAGTATGCTTCTCAAGTTTGGTCTCCCTATTATGATGTGCATATTGCCAGAATTGAATCTATTCAGCGCAAATTTGTGAGAATTGCATTATGTCACCTTAATTGGGATGATAGAGTTCGTCTTCCTCCTTATATTGACCGGCTGCAGTTGCTAAATATGTCATCACTCTCGAGACGACGTGAAGTTGCTGACGTAGTTTTTGCTCATCAACTTCTCACTGGGGTGGTGGATTCCTCCTCACTTTTGGGTTTGATGCAATTTGCTGCTGGTCAATTTTTACCGAGGCATCCTAGATTGTTGAAGATTTCCTTTCACCGGACTAACTATGGTATGAATGAACCAATCTCGCGTCTTGCAAGAGAAGTTAACGAAAATATTGATGTATTTGACTTCTCTATAGATAAAGTATGTTTAAGACGCAGACTTAACGCTAGTTGACACTAATTTATGTTAGTTTTTGTTTATTTACTGTGCTCTGTTTATTAATGTGTTGGTTTTGGGATATTGACGTTTGTTTTGTCCCTTCACTAAATGATGAGCCAAAGGATAAAATGATTTCCATTTTTATACTTGGAATCGATTTTATGGCAATTCCTTGCATTAAGGAATCCTGATAGTGACATTTTTTAGTGACAATTGATGGAAACCATCTATTTACTTGTAATATTCACAGCCGTACTTCGTATACTCTCTTTTTATTCAAAATATTTCGATTAAGAAGAACCGAAGTTGGTATACATGTCCATATGTGCTTAATTTCTATTCAGACTAGCATTACATTTGCATCTAAATATTTCAAAGCATAATTTGTCCAATGGATAGTTTATCCATCGATACTTTGGCTGTGCGCATGGTACAGGTGAAATGTATCGACATGTATATCCATCGGGATATATTGAACGAAAGTTCTGAACGAATTGTCAGTAAAGCAGAGCCACTTATTAGTGACTTGACAGTGGAATAATGGATAGCCAAATCATATTTTCAGATTAATAGAAACTTCAACCGAGCAAGTTTGATGATGAAATCGACCGAATAATTTTGGAAGTAACGTGCTTAAATCCAATATTCCTTATCGTACTTTTGTAAAATCGACAGGCGCAATAATAAAAGGCCCCAACTTCGAATGAATTTTAAGAACAAACAAAACGCAATTCAAGAGTTGCATTAAGTTCTAGCGAAAAAGCATATCGTTCCTATAGAAACAGAATGACCTATCTCAAAAAGTACGAAATGTGGATTCTGATTTATCTAAGAAGTAAACGTACCAGTCAATCGCATTAGTACATACGCCAATTTCGAAAACGGGTGACTAAGAAAAATCGATACAGTTGCATTTATTCAATTTAGTAATATATTACTGCCTGAACGACATATCCTGCAGGGAAGTAGTTACTGGTTCAAAGTTACGCATTGTAGGGAGCTTGTAGTTTGTAATTTTTTAATTTTAAGGTTTTAAGGTATTGTATTATATATATTATATAGTCTGTAGTTAGTCTTTTTTTTTAATTTTAAGGTTTTAATGCAATGTAGGGAGCCTGTGGTTAGCTCTTTTTTGATTTTAAGATTTTAATGCAATGTAGTTAGCCTGCAGATCGCCCTTCTTTTATTTTAAGGTTTTAGTGCATTGCAGGGAGCCTATAGTTCGCCTTTTTTTGATTTAAGGCTTTAATGTATTGTAGGGAGCCTGTGGTTAGTCCTTTTTTGATTTTTAGATTTTAGTGTATTGTAGGGAGTTTTTAATTTGATTTTAATATTTTAGTGCACTGAAGGGAGCCTGTAGTTCGTTAATTTTTTATTTTAAGTTTTCAATGCATTGTAGGGAGCCTATAGTTCGTCCTTTTTTGATTTTAAGGTTTTAATGTATTGTGCGGAACTTATGGTTAGTCCTTTTTTGATTTTAATGTTTTAATGTATTGTAAGAAGCTTGTAGTTCGTCATTATTTGATTTTAAGGATTTAATGCATTAAAGTTAGCCTGCAGGTCGCCCTTCTTTTATTTTAAGGTTTTAATGTATTGTAGGAAGCTTGTAGTTCGTCCTTTTTTAACTTTAAGGTTTTAATGCATTGTAGTTAGCCTGCAGGTCGTCCTTCTTTAATTTTCAGGTTTTAGTGCATTGTAGGGAGCTTATAGTTTGTCCTTTTTTGATTTTAAGATTTTAATGTATTGTAATTTTCAGTTATTCATGTATTGTAGGGAGCTTGTCGTCGTCGCAGCGCTACAGCCCCTTTCGGGCCTTGGCTTCCCGTAGCCGAAGTCTCCAGCGATCTCGGTCCAGTGACCGCGTCCTCCAATTTTGAAATCCGAGCAGCGATGAACAGTCTTCGTCAACAGAGTCGGACCAGCGTTTCCTGGGTTTTCCCACTGGCCTCCGGCCCTCCGTTTTTCCCTCGAATACCTTTTTAGGTATTCGAGTTTCGTCCATCCTTTGTACATGGCCAGCACATTGCAGCTTCCGCAGTCTGATGATAGTGGAAACCTCCGGTTTGTCAAATATATCATACAGCTCACTGTTGAATCTAGTTCGCCATCGGTCACCATCACGTTTCGCTCCAATTATTCGTCTCAGGACCCATCTTTCGAAAGCGTTCAACATATTTGCGAATGCTTGTGTAAGGGTCCATGTTTCGCATCCGTAGCAAAGCACAGGTGTTACTATTGATTTGTAGACTTGGAGTTTGGTCTTCCTGTGTACGCAGCTGGCCTTAAGAATAGCTAAGACTGAATAATACGTTTTATCTGCGAGCTGGATTCGTCTTTTTATTTCGTTCGTTTCATTTCCACTCTTTGTCAATTTTGTGCCTAAATATATGAATTCGTCCACATTTTCCAAATTATATTCGTCAATTGTAATGTTTTGTCTATTGGGGGTCCTTTTCCTTATTTGTGTCATTATTTTCGTTTTTGTTTCACTGATTTTCAGGCCAACTTCTTTTGCTGATTGATCGAAGCTTAGTAGAAATTCTTTTGCGGATGTGAAAGAGCGTGATAATATGTTGATATCGTCCGCATAACCCACTATCTGGCTGGATTTATAAAGCAGCGTACCTCTTGTGTCAACGGGTAACTTTCTGATGACGTATTCTAAAGCTAGGTTAAAAAGCAGAGGGGCCAGCCCATCACCCTGTTTTAGTCCGACATTTGTGTCAAAGGCATCAGTTAGTTGGTTGTTGACTCTGACTTGTGATGTTGTTGATGTCAACGTCATTTTGGTCAGTCGGACTAGTTTTGCTGGGATGCCAAAATGCAGCATTATTTTGTACAGTACGTTTCGATCAATACTGTCGTATGCTTGTTTAAAGTCCACAAAAACCTGGTGAACGTCGATGTTGAATTCCCAGCATTTTTCAAGCACTTGCTTGACCGTAGAAAGTTGATCAGTCGTTGATCGACCAGCTCTAAAACCGCCTTGGTACTCCCCAATCACATTGTCAGCGTAAATTTTAATCTTATTTTCTAATACTTTTGTCAGTATCTTATATGACGTGCAAAGTAGTGAGATACCTCTGTAGTTTTCGCACTGCAGTTTGTCTCCCTTTTTGTGGATAGGGCAAATAATGCATTAGCACCACTGCTCCGGTATTTGCTCCTGATTCCAGATGTACTGAATCACTTTATGGATGGCATTTCGCTTTATTGCTTTTCTGGCTTCTGATGGCAAATTCGACTTCTTCCAACGTCGGAGAATCCAATGGACATTCGTCGGAGGTTTGGAGACCTATCAGCTCCGATGTTCGGGAGCCGTGTACGCGATTAAGGAGTTCTTTAAAGTATGACGCCCACCTTTCCTTAATCTGACTATCCTCGGCGATAATAGTGCCATTTCTGTCTTTACAGAGGGTTGTCTTAGGCTGATATCCATGTCTTAGGCTTTTCACTACTTTGTAGGCTTGTCTTGTTTTATTGCTCGCAAGATTGTCGTCGATATTTTTCAATTGGTCGTCATAATATTTTCTTTTCTTACATCTAATGACCTTATTTGCTACTCGTCGGAGATTTTCGTATTTTTCTCTCTTCGTTCTGGTATTCCTTTCGAGAAACTGTCTGTACGCCTGATTTTTCTTATCTAACGCATCCTGGCATTCGTCGTCGAACCAGTCATTTCTTTTGCGCCGAGTTTCATACCCAACCACTTGTTCCGCAACGGTCTTTATGGTTGCCTTTACATCTATCCAAACTTGGTTCACAGGTATGTCATCCTGCAGAATCGGTGTGAGCTCTCTTTCAAGTGCTGCTGCGTAATTTTCCGCAACTGACGCCTTTTGGAGCTTTTCGATGTCGAACTTACGAAGAGGGCTGGTCTTTGTTTGATACGCCTTTGACATACGACACCGATATTTGGATTTGACCAAGTAGTGGGCCGAGTCACAATTTGCTCCTCTGAATGTTCGAACGTCAATGATGCTGGAGGCCCATCTCCGCTGGATAAGAACATGGTCTATTTGGTTTAAGGTATTGCCATCTGTGATGCCCATGTTCTTTTATGGATGCTTCGATTGGGAAGCATGTCGAACTTATAACTATGTCTCTGCTGCATGCAAAGTCTATCAGGCGCTGGCCGTTGTCGTTACTTTCGTCGTGGAGGCTATGCCCTCCAGTTGTTCCACGATGAGTCTCTTCGTTCCCGACCTTAGCGTTGAGGTCGCCAAGTATTATTTTAACGTCGTTTGAGGGCAATGAGTCGAATAGTCTTTCAAGGCTCGTATAAAAGGCATCATTCGTTTCCTCATCTTTTTCTTCCGTCGGGGCATGTACATTTATTAGCCATATTTTGAAGAATTTCGCTTTGATGCGGATCGCACACATCCGTTCGTTAATTGGCTTGAAGTCGATGACGTGTGATTCGAATTCCCTATCCACAATAAAGGCGACTCCAAATTCACGGCTTCCTGAGGGCTTCCCACTTTTAAAAATCGTGTGCGATCTCATGTCCTGAATCTCTCTACCAGTCCATTTCGTTTCCTGGACTGCCAACACACGTTTGCGCGGTCGTTTCCGTTGGTCCAATCCTATCCGAGGCTTCGTCTTGGGTTCCAAAACAATGAAGATTTTTTTACGGTGACAGGGGAGTTAACCCTTCGCCCAACCTCCGCTCTGGAGGAGTGGTTATTATTGTTGTTTCCGTTATCAGGCGCGGAAAACTCGCCAATTCTCAAGTGAGAGTTCCCAGCGGCCACCACGAGGAGGTGTAGGTAGGATTCGGTAGCAGAGCTGACGATGTTCTTACAGTAGGCTTTTCTCGGCTTTTAATACTTTATTGGAAACCAGTAAACCAATGCAGACCCGAGACCTTTTACTACCATTTGGCCAGGGAGCTTGTACTTCGTCCTTATTTGATTTTAAAATTTTGGTAAATTGTCGGGAGCCTGTAGCTCGTTATTTTTTTATTTTAAGGAATTAGTGCATTGTAGGGACTTTATAGTTCGTCCTTTTTTGATTTTAAGGATTTAATGCATTGTAGAGAGCCTGTGGTTAATCCTTTTTTGATTTTTAAGTTTAAGTCTATTGCAGGGAGCTTTTAATTCGTCCTTACTTGATTTTAATGTTTTAATGAATAGAAGGGAGCCTGTAGTTCGTTTTTTTTTAAGGTTTTAATGCATTGTAAGGAGCCTATAATTCGTCCTTTTTTGATTTTAAGGTTTTAATGTATTGCACAGAGCCTGTGGTTAGTCCTTTTTGGATTTTAAGGTTTTAATGTATAGACCTTACTTGATTTTAAGGTTTTAATGCATTGTAGTTAGCCTGCAAGTCGTACTTCTTTTATTTTAATATTTTAATGCATTGTAGGGAGCTTGTAGTTCGTCCTTTTTTACTTTTCGGGTTTTAATGTATTGTAGGCAGTCTGTAGTTTGTCTGTTTTTAACTTTAAAGTTTTAATACATTGTACGGAGCCTGTGATTAAACCTTTTTCGATTTTAAGGTTTTAACGCATTGTAGGGAGCTTTTAGTTCGTCCTTCTTTAATTTTTAGGTTTTAATGTATTGTAGGCAGCCGTTATTTAAGTTTTTATTTTTCCTTTTCAATATATTCTCCCTTAAGCCTAATACATTTATCACATCTTTTACAAAGTTTATTAATTCCTTCTAAAAAAAATGTTCTATCGAGGCCTTCAAAACTGGCTGAAATTGCCAATTTCATCTTTTTATCGTTGGTAAATTTTCTTCCCCGAAGTTTTGTCTTCAGTTTTGGGAGTAACTAGTAATCGAAAGGGATCTGGACTATAAGGCTGTGGTTCATTATTCCGTAGCCGCATTTCTGTAGAACAGCCATTGCAACGTGGCTCTTGTGCCGAGCCCACTTTCCTCTTCTTTCTTCTTTGATGACATCCTTTAATTTTTGTATCAGGTTGGCATAGTATTCCCTGCAATTTTTTGTCCTTTTTCTTTATAATCAATCATCAAAACCCCCTCTGGATCCCAAAAAATTGTGGCCATGATTTTTCCGGCGGATTGTGGTACCTTGAACTTCTTGGGGAGCCACTGCAATTAACTCCTGCTTTGATTCAGGCTCATGATAATGAGTCCAAGTTTTGTCTCCAGTAGCAATCCAGGTCAAAATTTCATCCCTGTTCTCGCTACAGAGATCCAAACCTCGCGTAAATACTCGGCGCGCAGTTTTTTCTGAACCGCTGCGAGCATTCTCGATACCCAACTTGCGCTGACTTTAGACATGCCGAGATGATCGAGGAGGATATTCATAATGGTTGTACCTGATACTCTTGCAATTTGTTTCTTCTTTAAGCGAGCATCTTTGAGAAGAAATCTCTCCACTTATTCGACGATTTTTGAAGAAGTGACCTCAATCGGACGGCCCCAGTTTTTATCATTTTTGATTGACTCTCGACCAACTATGGCACTTATAAATTATCGTTTTTCCATGATAAGAGTCGCCGTAAACAGATGATATTTTTTCTTAAATAATTTGTGACGTTTTTCCTTGCTTGTTAAGGAACTTTATGATAGCAAAAACCCAATTTTGTCCACACTAAGCCATTTGTTTCCGATGGACTACATAGTTGATTTGGCGATAACTAAAATGTTAGTGATTCGATTTAACAGAGACCTTGTATTTATACCTATAATGAGTGTAAGAATACCTCCAGGTAAAAAATAATTCTCCCTCCCTTATCCATCCCATTCATTCCGCGAAAGTTTTGACCTCCCCTCGTACCTACCTAGAGCAAACACAATATCTCTACTCTTAGATTTCAACTAGAGTGTAGTCAAAATATCTAGGAAACTAAATTTTCTACAAAAATATTTTTGTTTATTTTTGTATTCGTGAAGTTTATAATTATTTTTAGCAGTTATTGCAATTACTAAGAGACAAATTTTGGCAAAATTTCGTGTATCGATGTAATGTATTTATTTTTCATAATTTTTCATTTGTCTAAATAGTAGACAGATCGGGACAGAATTTTTCAACGTTAATACTGTAGTCGAGTTTCTGAGTCGTTACGTTTCGAAGAAAAAGAAATTTCTTTAAATCTTCATATTTCGTAAAAAGTGTAATGTATGTGTATTCATGAACTTAAAGTTTCTTTTTTGCTAAAATTTAAGGAAAAAAAAATTTCAGCTTAAAGCGATCAAAAACTATGTTGTAGGCAGGCAGACAGGCGTTCGCTCGGAATCAAGGTTTTTGAGCGATATCAAATATTTCTCTACCCATAGCGACTCTATGCGCAATCACAGCATCAAAATGTACTCCCAGATTTCAGCTGGAGCATAAACAAAAAAGGCGTCCTTGTCGTAACTCGCCGACTATTTAACTATATTCAGAAAAATAAATAAAACACTGATAAATCCATAAAAATATTACGTCATTTCCCAAAATTTTATTCCTTGATAGTGATGTCATAATTAATGCCATAAACTCTCCCCATTCCGAATGGAAATTCTTAGTGTATTTTCTTCTATTTCTAATCTTATAAATTAGTGAATAGCAACAAAAGAGTCGAGACTACCTAATTCATAATGCGCGGAATATTCAGATCGAAAACCGTTTTTATAAAAATAAACTAACCCCGCGAGTTTTCAATGTATTGGGCTCGGTTTCTTGATTTTTTGGTTTTTGAATGAAAATGTGCTCGGAAACTGCGCGATGATGGTATGAGTTGAACCAGGTTCTTCACTAACATATTATCTGAGTAATTTTTTGAAAATGTAGATTGTCTCTATCGTATATAAATCTTAGCTAGCGTTTAGTTTAAGACTAGAATACTAGCAATCTAGCCAAACTAGACGTTGATTCTCGTATAACTAAAGTACGACCAGAAGGACAAGAATAGATTATTGTTCTGTTTTGCCGCATATGCAATGAAAACAACGTAAGAAAAAAATTCTAAAAAAAAAAAGAAAATTAAGTGAAGAGCGAAAATTTCTTAATTTTCTACTTGAGGAAATGATCGATGTGTTAGCATAAGAGCGAACGAGAAAATTTTTTATCTAGAAATAATTACACTAGTCTGTGTAATCGTAAAGAAAATTTTCTGAACTTCTAACTTATCATATAGTATAAGATACGATAAAGTGAGAAAGAAATTTAAAGAATAATTTAGCTCTAAATTTAGCGTAGGACACAACTATTTCTCGGATGTTACGTACTCAATGTCTGACTAAGATTTCCAGACAACAAATTAAAGTGTGCGATGCGCAAAATAAAGTTTTCAGTACACAGTGAAAACAATTTAAGATATTTAAAAATAGCTATTTTTTTCCGCTTTAGAACTTTAATGAATTAAGCGCGGAGGGGATAGATGTAAAAAGAAAGAGTACAATTCCAATTATTTTGAGTAATGTTGCACTTGTTGCATTCATGATGCGATAGAAGAGAAAACATTGTAACTTTTTACAAAAAATTTGATTTAAAATTTGGTGAAAAATCTGCCAACGACTGCAATTTAAAATTTTTTTTTTTTTTGATAGTGTATAGATTCAATATTAATTCAATAATTATTGAATTTATGTATGTACTAGAGCTTTTGATAATATCTTCCGGCGGTTGTTTCGAGAACTATATCTCTAGTTATGAGGTTGGCCTTTATCAAAGATCCACGCGACTAAATCATTTCGTTCGCATAATAAGATCGGGAAGCTGTTGGATACTTCCAACTTTTCCCAAGAGATAACGATCATCGTTGAAACTTCCAGGCGGCTTATGACCATTCGAACTGCCTAACAAGAAGTGGTTTGTGTATCAATGGGTAATTCTTAGTTGTACTATATTGCTCTTACAGTAAGGCACGTAAACAGCACTCCTCTTTTTTTTCCCTGCGCCTCCCAACACTCATTGGTCCGAAATAATCGAGTCCCATATATGTGAAGCTGGCGTTTTTGAAGGTGCTGGCTTCAGCTTCAAGCTGAAGTAAATTTTAGGTTCTTGGCTCTTGAAGTTCTCGTGAACCAGAAAACGAAGCCATAGTTCGTAGCAGATGCAGCCAGATTGAGAAACGCTCCAGAGGTACAGGTTCATTTTGCGAAGGTAGATATTGAAAATAATTTGGCTGAATATCGTTATCTACTTCACAGTTGGTTACCATTACATTTTCTGTCTATAGTAGTAAAGCCCAATCGTACGATACTCTAGATGAAAGAGAAATTTTTTGATTTCAAGAAATTTTGTAGGGGAAGTGGTATAGGGGTTGGCGACATTGAACCATTTCTTTCTCATCATGCTAAAGTTTCTATTAAAATGTTTTATACAAAATTTAGGATTCAAAAATGTAATAGGTACTGAGAAAATTAGTGTATTAGATTTAATGAAATTGTGCAGTTTGTATCGGAGGTGGTAAAAGGAGGTGCGAGTTCTTAAAGACATTTTCAGAAATAACTATCAACATCACGCTTTTGACATGTTTTAAATTGTAAATTAGTGGTACTCATATTCAGGGAAATCGACTTTTTGTAAGGTTGTGAAATTGAGTCAGATTGTATGGAAGGGGGTAGAAGGGGTAAGGCTGATCGTTTAATTTTTCTTAGTGTTACTAATAATTCTAAATGAATATTATAATAATCTGCAATTTCAGCTCGATAAATTTTATACACATTGGATAAATTGGTTAAGAGTATTTCATGAAAAGTTTGAAATCAGTATAGAAGTACAGTAGAACGCCGATTATCCGAACGCCGATTAACCGAATCGCCAATTATCCGAATCGGTCCTAAGCGTAATATAAAAAATTAAAACCAAGTAATTTTTCTGTTGTTTTGTTGTAACAAGCTGGAACTCACTGGAGTCCAGATATATTTCAACTTTTATAGTTGAAAGCTAGAGGCAAGACACTACATGTTTTGCGTCGTGCGGGTTCCGTGAAACGGAACGTTGAAACGTTTGTTTTTTTTTTTAATTCAATAACACTGAATTACTGTCAGTGAGCTCCTCCCTCTCTCATTGTGCGGATCGCTGTTTTAAACGGTTATATGACAAGCGAATAACCAAAATGAGTGCAGAGCGGAAACGTGTCGTCCTCTCACTAAAGGACAAAGTGGAAATAATCAATCAGTTAAAAAAAGGTGTGGCGGGAAAGGTACTGGCAGATAGATTTGGTGTCGGGACGGCTACAATAACTGATATTAAAAATAACAGTGTAAAAATTTTAAGTTTTATGACTGCGTTGGGAACTGATGATGGATGTTCGTCACGAAAAGTAATGAAAAAGGCAAAGGATGAACAGCTTGAGAATGCTGTCTTTACGTGGTTTCTGCAGCAACGATCTATTGGACAATCGATTTCAGGACCGATTTTATGTGAAAAGGCGCGAGTGTTCAGTGAAAAAATTGGTGTAGCTGGTTTCAAGGCAAGCACTGGATAGATCCGCAATTTCAAAAATAGGCACGGCATTCGGGAACTGGATATAGCTGGTGAAAAACTTTCTGCTGATAGTGAAGCTGCTAATAAATTTGTGAAAACCTTTAAAAAATAAACTGAAAACTACGACCCTGATCTTGTTTACAATGCTGATGAGACTGGTTTGAATTGGAAAGCTTTGCCGAGAAAAACCCTAGCATCTAAAAGAGAACAGAGTGCTCCCGGCCACAAAGTCAGTAAAGATCGCGTCACCATAATGGTCTGCGCTAACTCTACTGGTACCCATCGCCTTCCTCTATAATTGATTGGCAAAGCAAAGAAGCAGAGGGCTTTTAAGAACGTAGCCAAGTTACCAGTGACCTACACAAATCAGAAGAGTGCGTGGATGGACAGCAGTATTTTTTTGGAGTGGTATGATAAAACCTTTATTCCTGAAACAAAAAAGTTTAAAAAGGAAACAGGAAAAAAGGGGAAAGTTTTGCTAATTATTGACAATGCACCAACGCATCCATCACTTGCGCTTCTCGTGAGAGAAGAAGGGACATTTAAGTGTCTCTTTTTACCACCCAACGTCACAAGTCTGCTGCAGCTCATGGACCAGGGTGTTATTGAGTGTACGAAACGTTTTTACAGACAACAGTTGCTTCGTAAATTGCTTCTGGCTGAAGAGAACGACGAAGAACGGGTTTTGGATTTGTACAAAAAAATCAACTTGAAAGACTGTTGCTACATTATTGCAGATTCCTGGAACATGGTTAAAAGTGTTTCACTGAAACGAGCTTGGAATAAAATAAACGGAGCATCAACAAAAGAGTTAGAAAAGCAAGCGAAGGAACGAGAATCAACCGCTGAAGTTAATGAAGACGAACAGGAATTACCGTCAGTGGAAGAGTTTGTAAACATGGCTAATGAAATCGCGGGATGTTCGGCGTGTGATGTCGCTGATATGGAAAAGTGGTTGCACTGTGATAAGAATGATCAAGGGTTCCAGATACAGACAGATAATGAAATCGCAGCGAGTGCCATGGACGAACAGGATAATGAAGAGGACGCCAATGAGACCGAAGGGGAAGAGGCACAAGACCAAAGTGTAACATCTCACAGCGAGGCGTTTATGTGTTTCGATAACGCCCTCAAGTGGATGGAACGGCAACCCGAATGCGACGGTGTAAAACTTTTTTTTTTATTGCGAATAATTTTTGTATCACCAGTAGCAACTGAAAAATTTGCGCTTAAAAAAATCCCGTCTGGAGTGGGAATCGAACCCACGACCTATTGACTGAGAAGCAAGCACGCTACCCACTACGCCACGGAAGCCTCTTGCCGTCCGGCGCCTGCGTGACCTTGCCGCACGGAAATGAGCTCCAACGTCGAGGGAACTTACTCTGATCGAGATGTTCAAGTGACAAGATGTTGTAGAACTGTGTTTGTTAAACTTAATAAAGTTTATTCTATGTGTGACAGTTCGTTTTTCTTTATTACCAGTCTATGTCTGATTATCCGAATTTTCGATTATCTGAATCGACCCCGGTCCCGATTAATTCGGATAATCGGCGTTCTACTGTAATATATTCCAAATTTTAGACTAATAGCTTTTATACTTTTTGAGCAAATCCGTTTATTGTCGAATTGCGAAATTGAATCGTTTTGTATGGGAGGGGGTAGAAGGGGTGAAGCTAATCATCTATTTTTTTTTGGTCGTACTAATAATTCTAAATAAATATTTTTTGCACAAGCTCACTAAATTTTATACGCACCGAGTAAATTGGTTTAGAGCATTTTATGAAAAAATGCAGTTTGTATGGGAGGTGGTGAAAGGAGTTGGAGGACACGCATAATTTTCATACGTTAGATTGAAGTCATCATAGAAGTAATATGCTCCAAATTTGAGCTCAATAACTTTAATACTTTTCGAGCAAATTCGCTTATTATCAAATTGCGCAATTGTGTCATTTTGTATGGGAGGGGGTAGAAGGAGTGAAGCGATTTGGCCCGTTCACGAACTTGTTCTTACTTTTTTGTCAAAAACAACGTGTACAAAATTTGAACTATCTAGCTTAACGCGTTTTCAAGCTAGAGAGCGCACGGACGGACGGACAGACATACGGTTTTGAGATTTTTTGAGTGATTATATGAACTTCTATATCATTCATTTTTTCTCCGAGCCTTATTTCTTAGCGTTATAAACTTTAGAGCAAAGTTATAATACTCACAGATTTCATCTAGAGTATAAACATAACAGTATTATGATTGGGCGTAAAGGGGACAAGTTAGTAGTTTTGTATTTAACACCGAACGCAGTATACAAATTGTTTCATGCTGAATTTGTAGTTTGTAGCTTTCATAATTTTCGAGGGAATTGAACAATTTCTGTCTGAATTTATGGCATTTGTGAGGGAGGTAGCAGAAAAAGTGGAAGGTTTTGGATAATTTTGAATCTGCTTATCAACATCCTAATCACATTTGTTATTCATATGTTCGAAGGAGAAATACTTTTCTTGAATTTTCAATACAAAAATTTGTAGGAAAGGTGGTAGAAGGAGTGAAGAGAACTTCATATTTTTTTTAGCATTTATTGCAATTATTAAGGGGAAAAAAAACCAAATTTTTCGAAATCAATGATATTTGTAATTTTATACTTTTCTCAAAATTTAAAGTTGATAGCTTTGAGGGTCTTGGAGAAAAATAATTAAGTTAAAATTCCGAAATTTCGTGAAATTTGTATGGGAGGGGGTAGGAAGAGTGAGGTGAAGTTAATAGTTTTTACAGAATTGGTTGCAATTGTAATAAAATTATGACAAAATTGGTTCTTTTAGCTTTCCTAGCTGCAGAGCAAACCGAATAAATAATTTACGTTTACAAAAAAACATAGGGGTAGCTTACCCATTTATGGGGGTGCATTATTATCAGAATATATTGCTTTTGGGTCGTGCTGACATGATTTATATTCTCGCCAAGTATCATTGAAATCCATCGAGTCCTTCTGCGGAAATCGAAAGTTCAGCCAACTATTCGCCAAATTTTAGGGAGTATGTCACCCTTTAAATGCTCATCACTGCCGATAAAAATAAATACGTGTCACTTAGATTTCTGAGTTCTACAACATACATATATGAAAATTGTCAAAATCGGCGTTGAATACTTGGAAAGTTCCTTGTTAATTGCAAAACTATATCATTTCGTATGAGAGGTGGCCGAAGGGGCTGAGTAATTTGTCTCGTTCACGAATTTGACACAAATTGCTTTTACGAATTCTAAGCCTTTTACCTTAACGCGTTCTTGAAAGATGGAACAAACAGACTGATTTTTATACTCTTGATGAAATCTGAGAGTATGTTGTGTTTGCCTTACCGTTTGTAACGCTGAGAAATAACGCACGCACAGAGCCGCCAAGGATACAGAAATATTTGTTGTCGCTCAAGAACCTCGATTCCGAGTGACCGTCTGTCCGTCTGTTCGTCTGTCTGTCTGTCTGTCTGTCTGTCTGTCTGTCTGTCTGTCTATCTGTCTGTCTGTCCGTCTGTCCGTCTGTGCGTCTGTTTACAGCATAACTCTCGAAAGCTTTGAGCTATAGTGCTAAACATTTTTGTGTGTAATTTTTAGCAAAAAAGTAACTTTAAGATCGTGAATGGGCTACATCCCCCCACTCCTTCTACCCCCTCCCATACAAATTTCATGAAACTTCGAAATATTAAGAAATAGATTTTTCTTTGAAAGTATTTAAGCTATCGACTTGAAATTTAGGTCAAAGTATTATGATATAGATGTCATTAATATCACGAAATATTGACCCGATCCCATTACTCCTTCTACCCTCTCCCATACAAATGGACAATTTTCAAAAATACATATTTTCGATTTTCATTGAAACTAGTAAAGCTGAAAAGACGAAATTTTGTCAGAATTAATTTAATTATAATTGTAATTTTTTTTTAAAAAATAATTATCAACTTCACCTCACTCCTTCTATCCCCTCCGATACAAATTTCACGAAATTTTGAAATTTAAATTAAATTATTTTTCTTCGAAACTGTTGAAGCTATCAACTTGATATTTTGTATAAAGAATACAAATAGAAATATTAACAATGTGAAAAAAATTGGTTTTGATCCGTACACTCCTTCTAACCCCTCCCATACAAATGCATAATTTGTGCTAAATGCATTTTATCGATTTCCTTTCAAACTAGAAAAAGTACAAACTTGAAATTTTGCCAGAATGTGTTTCTTAATAATTGAAACCAGTGTTAGAAAAAATTATCAGCTCCGCTTCACTCCCTCTACCACCTCCCATACAAATATCTGTATTATAAATTCAAGAAAAGCATTTCTCCTTCGAATATATGAGAGCGATTGACTTTGAAACTGAATCAAAGCATGGTGATAAGTATAATGATGAGAAGTTTCAAAATCATCTTAAATCTTAAACGTTACACTTCCTCTGCCACCTCCCATACAAATGCCCCAATTTAAGGAAAACTATGTCCGATTTCATTAAAAATAATGAAAACTAAAAACTTTAAACTCGGCAAAAAACATTTTGCATGCCATGTTCGGTGTCATATATGTCCCCCTCTACTTCTACCACCTCCCATGCAAAAGTCTCTATTCAATATTCGAAAGAATTTGAAATGACATATTTTTCGGTATATTAAAGTCATTTCCATCTCATCTAGAGTATCATATGATTGTGCTTTATGCCCAATCATAATTCTGTTATGTTTTTTTCGTGTCGTATTTCTATGCGCTTCACCTTTCCATCCAAAGTTTAAATTTATAAATATCTATTAAATGTAATCTTAATACTTCACTAACCATTGAATCAAACTTATCATTTTTTTTTTTGCATATATAAATTTATCGCTTCGTTCTAAAATCTATCAAAACCAGAGAAGGAGCTGGCGAAATGTTTCGATGCAAGACGTTATCCATTTCCTTCTCCGAAAATTACATTTTTCCGTAAGTGCAGTCGTCGTTTCGGATGTTTCCTTATTGAAGAAAATCGTTTCTCGATATTATAAGATTGCTATTCGTTATCGAAATATCTTTCCTTCCACACCAGAACACTAAACACATCGAGCTCTTGTCTAGGACGAAACTCAAAAATATCGTATCGTATCGGAGAAAAATGGTGTATATGTCGGCTGTAAATCGTTTTTCACGATTCGAGTAGGAGGGAGGTATCTTTCAAATCGACACATATATGAATCGCTTTCAGATTATTTTTTTTTCGCTGTTTTGTAACACACGATAAATTCGTCGTATTCCAGGACAAGATATTGCCTGGGAAGCGCATCTAAATCACATGGAAAGTCAAGTACAACGTGAACCGCAATAATTCTCAGCATGCGGCAGACCAATTTGAAGAGAAGAGAGATAGAGAGAAAAATACAAATTCTGAATTTGTGTATTCGAATCCTTTACGCGCAAACGAACGAATTCAAGCGTAAATAAATGTTTCGTACAGATGTGATATAGATATTGTTCGTCCTTGCAGACTTCCAGCAGCTAAATCTGGACTTGAATTTGCACTAGATCTGTGCATAATGTGCGCTGTACTAGCGTATATGTATAGAATTGGCAAATACTAACTACAACGGGCGCTATATATAGCGCAACACTAGTAGATACGTTACCTTCTATTGACAATATGCTGGCCCAGAATCCTTAAATTCAGTCAACCGCAGCCCAGACCAGAAAATTCATCTGGAAAAAAGGAACCACCGTGGTTTTTGGTCGTCGGCTATACGACACACTCGTATATATGCTGGAAAACCTTCAAGGTTCAAGGAGTTTACAGAGCTGCCATTATACTATAGTCGTTTTGGCAAATGGTCTTCTCCTCGCCAGGAGTGCACGAGTGGGCAAAGAGAAGGAGATTTTCTTGTTTTCTTTACTTTTTCGTTGGCACAGCCTGTCGACTGTGTCGACTGACGAAGGATTCAATTCATATATAAGGGTTTGAAGTTCCGGAAATTTAGAATGATGACATGCTTTAGGAAACGAAAATAGTGAATTCTGTAATGTGAAAAGAAGTGCTATGTCGTAACAAAAAATACTCTTTCTCAAAAATATTTGAACCAGACAGACGATGACGATGTAAAGGAGTTTCTTTTTTTTGCGGTTTTAGTGGTGTCTAGAGGTACAACACGAAACAAGTCAAGAGGTCAAGATTCTGGATGGATTTTGTGAATAGTTGAGTTTGAAAAGGTGTTTCTGATTTGTTTTTCTTTATACTTTTTCTAAATTTAATTCATTTGCAAATACATATAAATCATTTTTAAATGAAAATGATCCATTTTCAATTGAATTTAATCTCTTTCATAATTTCTTTCCAAATTAATATTTTTCAAAACTAGTGAGAAACCTCGCTTCCACTCGTTAAAAATGGTTTAATCCCATTTGGAAAAGGATTAAAACTATTCGGAAATAGAAGGTTAAATTTTTTATTTAAATTGAACACAAGATTATTGCATATCTAAGGAATTTAACAATCCCTTTGCTAAATTGATTCTTTATAATACCTTCGTTAGATCTCACCTTGAATATGCTTCTCAAGTTTGGTCTCCTCAATATGATGAGCACATTGGAAGAATTGAATCAATTCAGCGGAAATTTGTGGGAATTGCCTTATGCCACCTTAATTGGAATGACAGAGTTCGTCTTCCTCCTTATATCGATCGACTTAAGCTATTAAATATGTCATCACTTTCGAAACGACGTGAGGTAGCTGATGTAGTCTTTGCTCATCAACTTCTTACAGGGTTAGTTGATTCTTCCACACTTTTAGGTTTAATGCAGTTTGCTGTTGGTCAATTTTTACCAAGGCAGCCTAGACTTCTACAGATATGTTTTCACCGGACAAACTATGGTACGAATTTTACGTCGGGAGGTGTAAGGGGAGGGAGGTGGTAACCAAAAATGTCGAAATTTATTTATAAAAATTTTGAGTGATTTTTTAAGGGCTTTGGTGAAAGATACAAAGTTTAAATTTTCCATGTGGATACATCTATATATTTATTGTACATACAGAAAATAAACTGCCAACAAGTCGGGCGACACTTTATTATTCTTGGGACAAGTTGCGGATGAGTGGAAAGTCAATATGCAGGTTAGAGTGGTTAGGGAAGGCTAAGTGAAAGGGAGTTCTTGGGCAGGACTGTTAACAATATTTCATTCGTTTCTGTAAGTTTGGTTTTTATGAGGGGAGGAGTAGGGGTAATAGTAAGGGTGGGTGGATGTTAATAGCTTTTTAATTAATTGCTTGAATCACGTCCAATATTCTCTGTATAGAATGTGTTTCATAGACGAAGTTGCATAGAATTTTCATAAAATTCGGTGTATTTTACATTCATGAAACCGAACATTTGTATGGGAGGGGGTAGAGAATATAGGGCAATCGTAAAATTTGATACGCAGTTTTATTTCGCGTCTCTTGTAAGGTGCTTGTATAGAATTTCAAGTTCGTAGCTTTTAGTTTGTTGGTTATTAGTTGATTTAATGAAATTTGTCGAAATCATACTTTTGTATGGGAGGGGGTAGAAGCGCAAGCGCGATTTCAAAACTTTTAAAGCAACTTCATTTGAATTATTTTTATAAGTTTTTATGCCAAATTTGAAATTGATAGCTTTTAAGAGTTAGCTGATAACTGATTTCTTAAAAATGCTCGAAAAAATAATTTTGTATGGGAGGGGGTAGAGGAGGTAAAGGAATCGTAAAACTTGTGATGCAATTTTCTTTCATTTTTATTGTAAGGTGCTCGTACGAAATTTCAAGTTCGTAGCTTTTAATTTGTTGGTTATTAGTTGATTTAATGAAATTGGTCGAAATCATACTTTTGTATGGGAGGGGGTAGAAGGTCAAGCGCGATTTTAAAACTTTTAACGCGATTTCATTTTAATTATTTTTGTTAGTTGTTATGCAAAATTTCAAATTGATAGCTTTTAATAGTTAGGTGATAATTGATTTCTTGAAAATGGTCGAAAAAATAATTTTGTATGGGAGGGGGTAGAAGTTTTAAAGGTTTTCGACCAGTTAATATTTCGTATATTTAGGAATTTTTTTTTAAATGCATTTCGCAAATTTTCAAATTTCTACCTTAAAATTTCACTCAAAAATTTTCAGTTTATGTGTTTTTTTCAATGCACATGAAACACCTTGTGCACGTTAGACCGGGGGGGTCGGTTTATAACAAATATGGATCAAGTTATTATTATTTTTCTATGTGGATTAAATATAGGTATTCACATGCAAAATTTTAACTTTGTATCTTTTACCAGAGCCCTAAAAAAATCACTCAAATTTTTCGATATTTTTACTTATTACCTCCCTCCCCTTACACCTCCCAACTTAAAATTTTTACCAAAATTAACTATTATGTAGTTCTACAATCTGACAAATTTTTGATTTGATATCTGTACTATTTTTGGAGATATAAGGATTTGTAATTTTGAAAAGTGCGCCATTTTTGAAATGCTCCCCATTTCCCCCCACTACTATTATTTCAACATGTTATATTTTTTTTATATTTGCCTAGTATAGTTTAATATAAGTTTAAAGTTTCAATTATATAGCTTAAGAGATAGTTGAGATATTAATTTTTAAGAGGTTTTCTTTGCACCCCCCCTGACCCTCCCCCTTACAATAATTAGCCGCTTTCTAAACTGGTTCCGATGAAACTATATGCCACCTTGACGGTCTCTAAAAATGGTTTTGTTACGATAAGTAATTTCGAAGATATAATCATTTGAAAAAAAAATTCGGCCGACAATTGGTTCTAAGCCCCCCCTTTTCGCACCCCAATGGATAAAAAAATTAAATTATTTTTAAAAGTTGTCCCACAAGCCTCTCTATATTAATGTTGAGTTTTAGCTTCCTAGCTCTTACCATGGTTGAGATATTTGAATTCGTATTTTTCGGTTTAAGCACTCCCCCCGCCTCCCCCTGAACCCGTATACCCCCGAAAATGGGTATCCGCCTGAGATCCGCAACTATCTACAATCCTCCCAAAAATGAACTTTCTATCTTGAAGGGTTTGGGAGTTAATGTGCGCTGAGCGTACACGTCGGCGTACGGCGGACGGCGGACGGCGTACGGCGTACGGCGGACGGCGGACGGCGTACAGACAGACGGATTTTTTTTTTTTGCATTTTTAGGCTAATTTAGTCATGAAACGCGAAAAAAAAAAATTTCAGGGTAGCAAACTTTTTTTTTTTTTGTGTCGATCACAATACTTTATTATTATAATAATAAAGTAAAATAATAAAAATTCCACAATTGTTAAGCACCGACCCCCTGGTCTAACGTGCGCAAGGTGTTTCATATGCAATGAAAAAAGCACATAAACTGAAAATTTTTGAATGAAATTTTAAGGTAGAAATTGGAAAATTTGCAAAATGCATTTAAAAAACATAACAGAATTATGATTGGACGTAAAGTCTAATCATATAATACTCTAGATGAGATGGAAATGACTTTAATATACCGGAAAATATGTCATCTCAAATTCTTTCGAATAGTAAATAGAAACGTTTGCATGGGAGGTGGTAGAAGTAGAGAGGGAGGTTTGTACTTTTACTTTATTATTTTAATAATAAAGTATTGTGATCGACACAGAAAAAAAAAAAAATTTGCTACCCTGAAATTTTTTTTTTCGCGTTTCATGACTAAATTAGCTTAAAAAAGCAAAAAAAAATCCGTCCCGCCGTACGCCGTACATATGGACTCGTACCTCCAAGACCGTTAAAGGTAGAATGTTGATTTTTGGGTGGGTTATTAACTTGGTAAGTGAGCTCCATTATCCAAATTCTGGGGAGTGTGGGGTGGAAGGTGGAGGCGGGGGGATGGAAAAAGTCGAAATGTACACTTGCTAATATCTTCACCACGAATGCAGATAGAAAGATGAAAATCAGCACACGTATAGAAAGAACTGTGGGACATATTCCAAAAATAATTTAATTTTTTTATCCATTGGCGTCCGTAAAGGGGGGCTAAAAACAAATTGTCGACCGAATCTTTTTTTGAAATGGTTATATCTTCGAAACTAATTACCATAAAAAATTTATATTTTGGGACAATTAAGATGGCGTATAGATCCACCAGAATCAGCTTAGAAATAGGCTTATTATTGTAAGGGGAAGGGTCGGGGGGGGGGGTGCAAGGAAAAACACTTAAGAATTAATATCTCAACTATCTCTTAAGCTATGTAATTGAAATTTAAAACATATACTAAGCTATACTAGTGAAATACAAAAAAAATATAAAATTTGGTCTTAATAGTAGTGGGGTGAAATGGGGAGCATTTGAAAAATGGTGCACTTTTCAAAATTAGAAATCATTATATCTCAAAATTGAGTACAGATATCGAATTGAAAATTCGTCAGATTATAGAACTACATAATTTAAAATTTTGATAAAAATTTTAAGTTAGGGGGTGTAAAGGGAGGGAGGTGGTAAGCAAAAATGTCGAAAATTTTGAGTGAATTTTTTAGGACTCTGCTCAAAGATAGAAACTTTAAATTTTGCATGTGAATACATCTATTTGATATACATAGAAAAAAAATAATAATTCGATCCACAATTGTTATGAACCGACCACCCCGGTCTAATGGGCACAAGCTGTTTCATGTGCAACGAAAAAAACACGAAAACTGAAAATTTTTGGATGTAATTTTAGGGTAGAAACTTGAAAATTTGGGAAATACATTTTAAAAAAATCTCTAAAAGTATAAAATATTAACTGGTCGAATACCTTCAAAACTTCTACCCCCTCCCATACAAAATTATTTTTTCGACCATTTTTAAGAAATTAATTATAACCTAACTATTAAAAGCTATCCATTTGAAATTTTGCATAAGAACTTATAAAAATATTTGCAAAGAAATTATTTTAAAAGTTTCAAAATCACACTTGCCCTTCTACCCCCTCCCATACAAAAGTATCATTTCTACCTATTTCATTGAATCAACTAATAACCATCAAATTAAAAGCTACGAACTTGAAATTTTGTACACGATTACGATTCCCCTACCTCCTCTACTCCTTCCCATACAAATGTTTGGTTTCGTGAATGTAAAATGCACCGAATCCTATGGAAATTCTATGCAACTTCGTCTATGAAACACATTCCATACAGAGGATATTGGACGCGATTCAAGCAATTAATTAAAAAGCTATTAACATCCACCCACCCTTACCCCTCCTCCTCCCCTCATAAAAACCCAAACTTGCAGAAATGAATGAAATATTGTTAAATTGACAACAGCCCTGCCCAAGAACTCCCTTTCACTTAGCCTTCCCTAACCACTCTAACCTGCATATTGACTTTCCACACATCCGCAACTTGTCCCAAGAATAATAAAGTTTCGCCCGACTTGTTGGCAGTTTATTTGTATATGACGCCGGACATGACATGCAAAATGTTTATACTCTAGATGGAATCTGAGAGTATTATAAGTTTGCTCTAAGGTTTGCAACGCCAAGAAATAAGGCTCGGAGAAAAAAATGATGAATACAGAAATTAATATTATCACTCAAAAATCTCAAAACCGGATGTCCGTCCGTCCGTTCGCTCTCTAGCTTGAGAACGCGTTGAGCTAGAAAGCTCAAATTTCGTACACATCGTTTTTGACAAAAAAGTAAGGTCAAATTCGTTAACGGGTCAAATCGCTCCACCCCTTCTACCCCCTCCCATACAAAATGACACAAATGCGCAATTTGACAATAAACGGATTTGCTCAAAAAGTATAAAAGCTATTGGCCTGAAATTTGGAATATATTACTTTTATGATAATATAAATCTACCGTATAAAAATTATGAGTGTCCTCCCTCTCCTTCTACCACCTCCCATACAAACTGTACTTGTCATGAATTACTCTAAGCCAATTTACTCAGTGCGTATAGAATTCAGCAAGCTGAATTTCTGCACTTAATATTTATTTAAAATTGTTAGTAAGGGTAAAAAAAATTAGACGATTAGCTCCACCCCTTCTACCCCCTCCCATACAAAATGACACAATTTCCCAATTCGGCTATAAATGGATTTGCTCGAAAAGTATAAAAGCTATTAGTCTGAATTTCGGGATATATTACTTTCATAATGATTTCAATATACAGTATAAAAATAATTTGCGTCCTCCCTCTCCTTCCAAACCCTCCCATACAAACTACACTTTTTCATGAACTGCTCTAATCCGATTTTCTCAGAACATGTAACATTTATCGAGCTCACATTTTGTAATAAATACTAATTTAGCATTATCACTAAGATCAGAGAAAATTATTTGATTAGCTTTACTGCTTCTACCCCCTCCCATACAATATGACACAGTTTCACAACTTCACAAAAAATCTATTTTCTTCAAAAGTATAAATTTTACTAGTCTTCAATTTAAGAGATGTCAATTTTATAATATTCTTAGTTATTTCTGAAAAAATCAATAAAATCCCCACACTCTTTCTACCACCTCCCATACAAACTGCACATTTCAACTAAATCTAACACACTAATTTTCTCAGGTCCTATTCAATTTTTGGAGTAAGCATTTTGTATAAAACATTTTTTATAGCTACTTTAGCATGATGGGGAAAAACTTAGTTCAATGCTATCACCCCTTCTAACACTCCCCATACAAAATTTCTTGGGATCAGAAAAAAATCTATTTCATCTAGAGTAACGTAAGATTGCGCTTTACGCGCAATCGTAGCCCTATTATGTTTTTTGCTGAATAAAGTGTTTAGTTTCCATTATTTTTAAAGAAATTGGTCATAGTTTTCCTTAAATTGAGGCATTTGTATGGGAGGTGGCAGAGGAAGTGGAGCGTTTAAGATGACTTTGAAACTGCTTATCATCATCCTTATCACCATGCTTTGATTCAATTTCAAAGTCGATAGCTCTCATATACTTGAAGGAGAAATGCTTTTCTTGAATTTATAATAGAGATATTTGTGTGGGAGGTGGTGGAAGGAGTGAAGCGGAGCTGATAATTTTTTCCAACACTTATTTTAATTATTAAAAAACGAATTCTGGCAAAATTTGAAGCTTGCACTTTTTCTAGTTTGAATGGAAATCGATGAAATGCATTTAACAAAAATTCTGCATTTGTATGGGAGGAGGTAGAAGGAGTGTACAGATCAAAACAATTTTTTTTCGCATTATTAATATTTCTATTTGTATACTTTATACAAAATATCAAGTTGATAGCTTTAACAGTTTCGAAGAAAAATAATTTAATTTAAATTTCAAAATTTCGTGAAATTTGTATGGGAGGGGTTAGAAGGAGTGAGGTGAAGTTGATAACTATTTTTAAAATAAATTGCAATTATAATAGAATTAATTTCAACAAAATTTCGTCTTTTCAGCTTTACTAGTTTCAATGAAAATCGAAAATATGTATTTTTCAAAATTGACCATTTGTATGGGAGGGGGTAGAAGGAGTAAAGGGATCGGGTCAATATTCCGTGGTATTAATGACATCTATATCGTTATACTTTGGTCTAAATTTCAAGTCGATATCGTAAATAGTTTCAAAGAAAATCAATTTCTTCATTTTTCGAAATTTCATGAAATTTGTATGGGAGGGGGTAGAAGGAGTGGGGGGATGTAGCCCATTCACGAACTTAAAGTTACTTTTTTGCTAAAAATGACACACAAAAATTTTTAGCACTATAGCTCAAAGCTTTCGAGAGTTATGCTGTAGACAGACGCACAGACGGACAGACAGACAGACAGACAGACAGGCAGACGGTCACTAGGAATCGAGGTTTTTGAGCGACTACAAATATTTCTGTACCCTTGACGGCTCTGTGCGAGCGTTATTTCTTAGCGTTACAAACGGTAAGGCAAACACAATATACTCTCAGATTTCATCTAGAGTATAAAAATCTTTAAAAGAATGAGATATTAACCGGTCGGATACCTTGAAAGCTTCTACCCCTTCCATACAAAATTATTTTGTCGACCATTTTTAAGAAATTAATTATCACCTAACTAGTGAAAGCTATCGATTTGAAATTTTGCACAAAATCTTTTGAAAATAGTTGAAACGGAACTGCGTCAAAAATTTTTCAATCGCACTTGCCGTTCTACCCCCTCCCATACAAAAGTATGATTTCGACCAATTTCAATAAAACTACTATTAACCAACAAATTAAAAGCTACGAACTTGAAATTTTATGCGAGCACCTTACAAGAAAAACGAAATAAAACGGCATCACAAATTTTACATTTCCCTTACCTCCCATACAAATGATTGGTTTCGTGAATGTAAAATACACCAAATTTTATAAAAATTCTATGCAACTTCGTCTATGAAACTGACATTCTATGCAGAAAATATTGGACGTAATTAAAGCAATCAATTGAAAAATTATTGACATTGAACTACCCTTAATATCACCCCTCCCTCATAAGAACCGAAACTTACATAAACGAATGAAATATTGATTACTTGTGCTGGAGCTATTAATCGTATTCGCAATTAAGTGTTAAATTGACAGCAACCCTGCCCTAAAGGCGGTCCACTTGTGAATGGGGGCTCCACTTGTGAAAGGGGGTTCCCTTTACTCTTCCTTAACCACTCTAATTTGCATATTAACTTTGCATGCATCTTCAACTTTTCCCAAAAAATAATAAAGTTGCGCCCGACTTGTTGGCAGTTTATTTTTCATGAATCCCAATTAATAGCTTCATTTTTAAGACAGAGCTAATCAGCTTCTAAAATACACCAAACAATAATTCTATTTGGATGTTTAAATTATATACTTTACTCTCTATGTGTAAATGTTTGATATTTTCTCCGGAGATTAGTTTTCAGCAGAAATTTTTCATTATTTCAAAATCTAATGAAAAGAAAAGAACTAAACTTCCTAGAAACTGACTTACGCCAATTTTAATTCTAGCAAACGATTCGAACAGCTCTTGTTCTCTACGTAATAATGAATTTTATTTGTTCAATTCCCGTAGTTACAAAAAAAAAATATTAAAAAAAGCTCTCACAAGGGTATTTTTACCCCTTTAGTCGCTCATGATACATAGAGAAAATCCGAGATATAGTAGGGCAATAATTTTCGAAACACATAAATGCATGTGTGTAGATGTGAAAACTCTGTAACTGACATATGCATAAAAGAGCCTCGGTAATATGTTTGTTTGTTTGTCTTTTTTCTTGCTCGGATTTTTTTTTAATGCCGCAGCTTCATCCCCATATTTCTATGGACTTTCTACAATCCCATATATATGTGGGTGCGCTGAAAATTTATATGTTTTTACCCCACTGAACAATAGCTTGAATGTTTGAGAACCCTTATGTTTGCCTTTTACAGGCATAAAGTGTTCACTGGACGCTTTTTTTTATTTTTTTATTTTTATTCTACCAGAAGCATGAAGCAGAAATATTTTTGCATACCTACCGATTTATTTTTTTCAGCAATCCGCCATCTGGAATAGGGTTTTGTGATCTTTTCGGCTGCATAAAAATGATTGGTTTCATAAATTTCCAACAGAATTAACCTTTTTTCGGTGATAAATTATGAGTTGTTATAAATTTTTTGTTTTATTATTTTAATGGTAAAGCGCAGTAGTCGACCCAGAAAACGAGGGTGGTGTAAATTTTTAATTCTTTTTTAATATTTTTTTGCAGTTGCGGGAGTGGTAAATGAGTGAAAGCAGGGTTCATTGCTACCCTGAATCGAGGTTTGATAAAAAATGGTGCTGGCTGGCGCTAAGTTTATATGAAAAAGCCCAACCAGGTGATAATCAAGAGGGGATGGAATAAAGTTTAATGCATTGAAAAATATAGGTAATCTTTTAGTGATTTATATTCTACGAAACAATAATGCCCCGCTTTTGCCCTTACATGTCTATCACTTTTTATGTTTTATTGATTTGCGTCCTTGGTAGAGAAATGAGTCGAAAATATCACATTTTTTGCATCGATTTTTTTCACGGTGCAACTTCATCGACCTGCCAGGGCTGAGGTAATAGCCCAATAGTTATTCAAATCTGGTCCAAAAGAACGAAGCGATGAATCTGTATAGGAAATGTGCTATGCATATCGTCGTCTTTGAGAAGATCAGCTGGAATGTGATCAGTGCCCGACGCTTTCTTGTTTGGCTGGTTCCTCTGGGCCGTTTACGTCTTCGAGTGAGGAAGGATCCTTCATCAACTATTCGACATCGGAACTTGGTCTTTACCAAATAGTGATCTGAGTCGCAATTAGCCCAGCCAAATTAGGAAATTGTTCAATAGAGCAAAAACTTTTGGGAACTGGGACGAATACAGAGAATCCCTTACTGAATACAACATACTTCTAAAAAAGTTAAGAAAAGAGTATTCGATAAGATTTTGTGAAGAGATTGATGATCTCCCAACGGCCTCAAGTCTCCAAAAGGTGTTATCAAAAGACACTCCGATAGATATCGGACTATTAGAGAGACCGGATGGGTCCTTAACCAAAAGCAGCATGGAAACTCTTGAAGTGTTATTGGCAACACATTTCCCAGGCTGCAAAATAATTAACAACAATGAAGACTTAGAGGTAGAGGATAGGACGTATCGTCAAACTTCGCTCAGAAAAAGCATTGCTGGTAAAATCTTCACTCCGGAAAAGATCAGATGGGCGATTAACACGTTTAAGTCCCACAAATCAGCTAGAGTAAATAAAATATTCTCCGCATTACTGCAGAAGGGGTTAAAGATCCTAATGCCAATAATGACAAAGATCCTTAAAGCCAGTTTTGTATGGAGATGCATCCCAAAAATCTGGACGAAAGCGAGCGTGGTATTTGTACCGCAGGCAGGGAATCGTCCCATTAATCAGCCCAAGTCATATCGCCCTATACGCCTTACTTCCATCTTCGGCAAAACAATGGAGAAGCTAATGGACATTCATATAAGAACAGGGCTTACCAAGGTCTGTCTTAATAATAATCAACATGCCTACCAAAAACGCAAATCAACAGCATTCCTAGATATAGAAGGAGCATTTGACAACTCACATCATACCTCCTTCAACTAATCTTCTACAATGGCACTACAGACCAAATTGAGACTTGGCCTCCTGATCTTCAGGTTCCTTAACGTTTTTCAATATTTATTGTGAAAGAATTGTTAGACCTTCGCACAACCCTCTGTCTTCAAATTTTTCATATCCGTAGATTGAGGTGACCAAGGTTTACCCAAGCAAGCAGTGTGCTGGAATTATGCGTCGGCCGGGATTTGAACTCACGGCCTTCGCATTGTAGACTAACACACTACCCACTAGGCTAAGCCCTAGCTAGCTCCTTCAACTAATGGAACACCAATACCCTTTTCAGATGAGGTAAAATACTGCGTAGCAAACTTAACGGGAACAAACATATAGAATGTACTCATGCCAAAGCACTAAAGGCATTTTGGGCTTGTAAAAGCTTATTCGGCAGAAAATGAGGATTACAGCCCAAGGTGCTACAGAACAATCATCTTCCCAATAGTCACATACGGATCAACGATATCATCATCAATGGCGCGACAGCCCAAATCGGGCCCTGGCCTCCTGAAGTCGTCGCCTCCAATCGTCTCGATCCAAAGACCGCGTCCACCAGCTGCTAATTTTTAGAATGGCTTTGCTGTTTTCATCAACCGAGCCTTCCCATCGCTTGCGTGGTTTGCCTACTGGCCGATTACCACTCGCTTTGCCTTTAAGAGCACGTTTGGGGATTCTTCTGTCTTCCATTCGCTCTACATGGCCAGCCCACTGCAGTTTACGTAACTTGATGAACGTTGAAGCTTCTGGCTCGTCGTAAAATTGATACAACTCATGGTTGTATCTTATTCGCCATTCCGTTCCTTCCTTCACAGGTCCCAAAATTCTTCGGAGGATCTTTCTTTCGAATGTGTTAACTGCTTTTTCGGAAGTTCGCGTTAATGTCCACGTCTCGCTGCCATAACAGAGCACAGGTCGTATAATAGTTTTATAAATCCGCAGCTTATTGTTCCTGTGCACTTTCTTGGATTTCATTATTGGAAGTACCGAATAATACGTCTTATTTGCTAGTATTATCCGTCGTTAGATTTCGTCTGTTTCATTACCGTCCTTTGCTAGATTAGCCCCAAGATATATGAAGTTGTCCACACTCTCCAAATTATATTCCGCAATTGTTATGTTTTGTCTGATTGGCGTTCTCCTTCTTGTTTGCGTCATTACTTTTGTTTTGCTTTCATCAATGCGCAACCCGACTTCTTTTGCGGCGGAGTCAAGATTGGCAAATACCTCCTTAGCACTAGGGAAGGATCTTGCTAGAATGTTAATGTCGTCAGCGTATGCTACTAGTTGGGTGGACTTGAATAGTAGTGTCCCGTTGGTGTCGACTGGGATTTTTCGGACGACATACTCTAGTGCCAAGTTGAAAAGCATAGGAGCTAGACCATCTCCCTGCGTTAAACCACATTCCGTTCGAAAGCTGGTTGTGGAATCGGTTTGTATTCTCACTTGGGATTCAGTGTTCGTCATTGTGAGTCTTGTTAGTCGGACTAGTTTTGGAGGAATTCCAAAGTCAAGCATGATTTGGTACAGTACGCTCCTGTCGATACTGTCGTATGCTTGTTTAAAATCTACGAATATTTGGTGCACGTCTGTGTTATATTCCCAGCATTTCTCAAGCACCTGTTTCACCGAGAATATCTGGTCTGTTGTAGATCGTCCGGTTCTGAATCCGCCTTGGTATTCGCCAATTATTTGATTAGTATAGGGCTTAAGACGACGTTCAATTATTTTTGTCAGTATTTTATAGCACGTACACAACAATGATATACCTCTGTAGTTCTCACAGCAGAGTTTGTCTCCTTTCTTGTAAATTCGACATATAATGCTTTTTCGCCAGTCGTCGGGTATGATTTCCTCTGTCCAAATTTTGCATATCATGCTGTGCAGTATTTCAACGATATGGTGGACTAAAATTTTACAACAAAATGCACAGTTTACGCTACAAAAAATCCAAAGGCTAGCTTGTCTTGGTATCACAGGAGCAAAGAAAATCTTTCCTACGGCGGCAATGGAAATGTTCCTAAAGATCCCTCCGATATATCTCCAAATAAAAAAGGAGGCTATCAAAGAGGTGTTATGCATACAAAAGGAAAATAATTACAAATCAGGGGATTTTAGAGGTCACCTCAAAATCTTAAAAGACCCAAAACTAGAGGTTCTAACATCCACGCTATCGGACGCTAATCCGACAAAATTTAACTTAGATACTCCCTTCATAGTTGTAATCAGGGAACGCAAGGACTGGCAATTTATGCTACCAGAAATAGAAGACGAATCAATCATCTAGTATACAGAAGGCTCGCGCATCTCCGGGGGGACTGGAGCCGGAGTCTAAGGTTCTAACTACTCGGTTTTAAAACCACTCGACAAAAAAGCCACAATCTTCCAGGCTGAGCTAATTGCAATGGAGCTATGCATCCAAGAGAATTTAAGGAGAGCTCATCGCAACAAATCTATTATATCCTATCGCATAGTCAGGCGGTTCTTAAAGCCCTAACATTGAATAAACACAGATCGAGGTTAGTTTGTTGTAATCATCCTGGGAAGAAAGGAACGATGTAACCTTAGTATGGGTACAAGGACATATGGGAATTGAGGGAGATGAAGAGGCTGATCGCCTTGCAAAAAACGGCGCAGAAACAAATTTTATTGGTCCAGAGCCATTCTGCGGAACACCAAAAGGGCACTGCAGCCCTACACAACCCAAGTGGGTTGAACAAGAGCATAAAATCTACTGGAATGGCTTATCAATCTCAAAAAAAACTAATCCTACCACAAAAAAACAAAGTAGAGGATATTCTAAAATTCAGCAAGAGGAATATTAGTACTCTAATCGGCCTAATGACGGGCACAGTGGAGTAAGCCACCACCTCAAAAATATGGTCCTAGCTGAAACCGATACCTGTCGCCTCTGTCTCGAAAACTCTGAAACGACTGTGAAGCAGTAGCTAGGTAAAGACACAATCTTCTAAGGAAAAGTTTTCTTTCTACCTAAAAACTAGTCAACTTGGCTCCCTTAAAGATACTTAGATTAGCCAAAGCTATTGAGTAGGATAAAGGGGATATACACGCACAATAGGCCGAGAAGGTCGCAGTGCTCTCACGTGTTTCCCAAATTATAAAAAAAGGAGCTGTACAAATATTTTTAACTTCTTCGTCTTTGTCTTCCGTTGGGGCGTGGACATTTTTTTGTTTTTTTTTTTTTAAATCACCGTGTATAACTTAGGGGGTCACCCTTTAATGCATTGCACAGTTAAGTTGGTAAAGGAAGTAAATTAGTATTTGGAGTATTATGGAAGTTCGGATGGAGAGAAGGAAATGACGGTGAACATTATTCTTGAAGGACTGGATGTTATACCCTTTTGGAAAAACGCTAGCCGGCAATGGGTTACAGAGTCTGGATTTTCGAGAAATGAATGACCGTTTAAGATAAAAGTTTGACTGTATACTGGTGCGCATGTTCCGCTTGACGAGTATGTCGTGGAAAAGTGTACAGTGAAGGAATAAGTGCGCATAGTTCCGAACCGCATTTACTATGGAAGTAGCGATAGTAGATGCTGAGTACTCCGATATTTCGGCGATGATCGAAGGAGTCAATAAAAGCCGTAATGGTTTCATCTCCAATTAATCGGAACCCATGTTTTTGGATTTGATCGAGCAGCGCAAGATGAGTTTTGGGAGCCCCTGCCCAAAGATGCGAGTTGGACTCTAAGTGAGGTCGAATGAGACGTAAAGTATTATTTGCATTTACGAAGGATACCTAGGCACTTGGAAGCGTCAAGGGCAAAGATAGTTTGACTCCAATCGAGATAGTTATTGAACTTTACGACTAAAAGTATAAAATCTTCGGATGAGCAAAGTTTTACGCCATTAAAGGCTACATTAGAAGACGACGCTGGAACATCACGTTTGAGAGATAAATGACAGGCCTGTGTCTTAGTCCCATTCCAGGATTAAATCGAGATCTCAGTTCAGCAAACGGAATAACTCTGCAATTGGAAGCAAAAGAATTCTTGTCTGATTCCGCAACAGAGTCAAATTCATAGGTGTTATCTAAGGTACTGCCATCCGCAAAACTGTGGATTGGATTGAGAGTATAAGACAAGATATCGTTAATAAATACTGAGATCAGGATCGGCGATAAGACAGAACCCTAAGGGACACCGGAATTGATTGGGAAGGAAGAAGAAGTGACGCTATCTAATACTACGTTTGGACAAGAAACTCTCAATGCCTTGAATGAGGTTAGCGTGCAGGCCAATGGCCGTGAGCTTAACAGGAAGACATTCATGCCAAACTCTGTCAAAAGCTTTTGTAATGTCAAATATAAGAACTTGACCTTCGCCATATTTATGCAAGCAAGAGTTCCAGCATTCCATTAGATAAACCAAGAGATCTCCTGTCGATCTTCCAGAACGGAAACCGTATTGACGATCGTGAATAAGCTGTTCATCCTCCAGATATTTAACGATTTTGCGATTGACAGCAGTTTCCATCGCTTTCGAGAGCACTGAAGTAATGGCTATTGGGCGGTAGTTGGCGGGGTTTGCTTTGATTACTATCTTGGGAATTGGCTGAACATTCGCAACTTTCCACAATTGTGAAAAGCACCCAGAAGAGTAGGATAGATGAAAAAGATTACCAAGAGGTTTAACCAGGGAAGAGGAGCACATTTTAAGGGTAATGGGGGGAATGCCATCAGGGCCAGCGGACTTTTGAATATTGAGCTGTTGCAGAATCCTGGAAATGAGATGTGTGCGAAAAACCAGAAGGTGTTGCAATGGGAGGGCTTTGGTTTGAAGGTGGTAGTGTGAAGTTTCTCGCAAAGCTTGCTGCCAATAGGTTAGGTTTCTCAACAGGATCCACTACGGTACGGTTACCATCTACGAGTGTTGACCGTTTTGACAAATTACCAGAAAGATCTTGAGCCTTTTGGACCTTGAAGAATCTTTCGTCGAAGTTTTTGGTCGTTATAAAATTTAACACGATTGAATACAGATTTACAGGTATTTCTTGATTTCATATATAGCTCTCTGTTAGCTAAAGTTTGATGATTTTTAAAATTTTTAAACGACTGTTTCTTCGCCTGAATCGCAAGAAGACACTCGTTTGTAAACCAAGAGACCTTCGACGGTCGAACTCTCTTTAAACTGGAAGGTATATAGAGCTTGATGCCTTTCAAGATAGTTTTGGTGACAAGTTGACAAGCTTTGTCGCAGTAATTGAAATCAAAGCACAATTTCCAATTAAAGGCATTGAAGAACTCATTTAGTGCCCTCCAATTAGCTCGTTTAAAATGCCAAACAGTTCTTCGAGGCGCCTTAACTGGCAGCGGACTTAGTGCTGCAACTGCAAATTGTACACGAATCAGAAAGTGGTCCGTATTTCTAATTGGCGAAGGAGATATTACAGAGAGTATATCTCTGGTTTGTTAGTGAGAAATAAATTGAGAAAATTGTAAAACTGTTCTGCAATTTCTGGTAAACGAGTTGGCTCATTTACAAGGTGTGCAATATAGTCTAGATAGACTCGGACAAACTGTCCCGCTCCCTAGTTGTTTTGGCTGCATTCATTGCCGGACTTCGATAGACGTAACAAAGATACAAAATGTGCCCTTGGATCAATAATTTTATCCAGATAAAATTGAATTCCAGATTAGAGCAGGAACCTAAATGCGTAATGCCAAACATTAAAGAATCTTGTCTTGATGTGGACTGCACACAATCGTTCATTGGCGGGTTTGAAGTTGGTAACTTGGTGTTTAAACTTGTTGTCGACGATAAACGCAACTCCAAACTTCGCGCTTCCCCAAGTTTGTCACACTTTTCAAAATTGTGTGCGATCTAATGTCTATAATCGCGCTACCTAACAATTTAGTATCTTGGAGTGCAGTAATGTTTATGTTGTATTGGATCAATAATAAGAACCGGGATTACACGTTCCAAGATCCGAGGGAATAGTCCATTTTTCGATTGTGTGCGCGTTAGGTTAGGTTTCGAAACAAGTTTGTTTTCCCGAGGATGAGTTGTTAACACATCACCCAACCCTCAACTTGGAGCTCCATATTATTATAGTGCTAAAATTTTTCTGTTTCATTAGCACTCGCGCCTATCAGTTCAGCATGCCAAGTCCGGATGGACAAGACCAGTACCCGGTGGCTGCCACGTGGAGTTAAGATGAGCATAATTGATGCGTATATGATAGTTACAACACTGGATGTCGCCTAATAACGCTGATTACCCTATTAATACGCTTACAACCATCTGAATTTAACTTTGCTGTATAAAATACATAAGAAAATTCTTCTGATGATTTTGATGAGTTATTATGCATTATTCTTTAGTCAAGCTATTTTTTTTTTTGTTCAAAGAAACGGTTTTACATGGAACCCTTTTTTCTGAGCTAACTCCTATTAAAATCAAATATCTTTTTAAATTGCAAAGAAACTTATACTCGATCAATTTGGAATTACGTCAACACGAAACGTACGAGTAAACATCTGGCGATCCTAATGGAATTAAAGCTGCTCATTTGGATGGTAAACTTTGTGTCAGGACATGTGTCGCGAACATTTTTTACAATGAAAAAGCTCTTACGGGATCAGACTCCCTTGTCGGCCATATCAACTTTTAACTTATATAACTCAGCCATAATAACAACGCCCCATAAGTGTCGTAAGACTTTAAACTTTACGATAAATGGCTGTGAAATGCCATTTTATTTTTTGTTGGTTAGTTCTTAGACGTTAGGAATGGTTGGTGCGAAGGAGCAGGAGCTAACCTAATAAGGCAAGTGCATCTGCTTCTCATACCCAGTCTTGGTGATAATTTGATCCATTAGGCCAACGCGAACTGACTATGTCGGGGACCAGGCAGCCGTCTAATAAGTTGCTTGTGTATAATATACTTATTGATACACAGGCACCACGAATCACATTTTACAATACTCAGCGGATTGCCTTAGGTGTAAGATATATCGCGCGCGGCGATACGAAAATAGAAGCGCGCGTTCTGGATGAGTATGTGTGGTTGGTTACGTTGCGTCAACCAAGTTGGAGAATTCCTCAAAGCGACTAGCTTCTAAATTTAGGACATTTTCATAGGAGAATCGGAGTGCAATACCCTCATCGGTGTTTTTGTATTTTTAGCGCCTGGACCAAGGGACTTGAGATCATTTCGGTATTCTATTTCAGGCTCAGATGTCTTTAGTAAGAGGTTCACTCTACCACTCAACCTTATAGTATACTTACGAGATAGTTCTCGTCTATCCAGTTGGTTGAATTGGACGAGAGCGAGATCCGAAATAGAATTCCGTAGCTAATTTATCTGATTTATGTCAAACGCCGCGATGAGAATTATGTAGACGTCGAGTTCGGGCTAGAATTCTATTTGGATGGCATTTTACGGTACTGGCAAGTGCAATCGTTTAGTTTTGCTGAAATGTTTCCATCGTAACGTGAACTTTGGTTCTGGTCAAGGAACATGACCATTTAGGCGAATAAATGAATAAAGTATAATTAGAGGTTTGACTTTTATTCAAAACTTAGGAAAATTTCAGATAATTTTAAGAATGGATTTCAATTCTAACTGCTGGTAATATGATATACATATCATATTTTATTTATTTATTTATTATTCAATTTACGGAATGAATCCTTTACAAAAAGAAAATAACAAACTTAATAATAAACATTTTTTAAAAAAATATACATTTATAAATATAGATATAAGCAAAGTTAATAACAAACATAACAGAATTATGATTGGGCGTAAAGCCCAATCATATGATACTCTAGATAAAATGGGAAAGAGTTCAATATACCGAAAAAATATGTCACCTCTAATTCTTTTGAATAATTAATAGTGTCTTTTGTATGGGAGGTGGTAAAAGCAGTGGAAGAAGGTTTGTAGTTTTTGTATATGACACCTAATGTGGAATGCAAAATATTTCGTGCTGAATTTAAGGTTTGTAGCTTTCATTATTTTCAATTGGATATAGATTTCCTGAAATTGGTGCATTTGTATGGGAGGTGGCAGAGGAAGTGGAGGGGCTTAGAAGATTTTGAAACTGCTTATCGACATCATTATCGACAAGCTTTGTTTCAATTTCAAAGTCGATAGCACTCATATGTTCGAAGAAGAAATTCTTTCCTTGAATTTGTAACACAGATATGTATATGGGAGCGGGTAGAAGGAGTGAAGAGGAGCTGATAATTTTTTTAGCATTTATTGCAATTATTAAAAAACCAATTCTGGCGAAATTTCAAGTTTATACTTTTTCTAGTTTTAATGGAAATCGATATAATGCACTTAACAAAAATTATGCATTTGTATCTTTTCTCGTTATTGATATTTCTATTTTTATACTTTATGAAAAATACCAAGCTGATAACTTTAACAGTTTCGAAGAAAAATAATTTAATTTAAATTTCAAAATTCCGTGAAACTTGTATGGGAGGGGGTAGAAGGAGTGAGGTAAAGTTGATAATTTTTTCAATACTGATTTCAATTATAATAAAATTAGTTCTGGAAAAAATTCGTTTTTATAACTTTGCTAGTTTCAATGAAAATCGAAAAAAAACCTTTTTTCAAAATTATGCATTTGTATGGGAGGGAGTAGAAGGAGTGACGGGATCAGATCAATATTCAGTCATATTATTGACATCTATACCATAATACTTTGACCCAAATTTCAAGTCGATAGCTTAAATAGTTTCAAAGAAAAATCAATTTCTTAATATTTCGAAATTTCGTGCAATTTGTATGGGAGGGGGTAGAAGGAGTGGAGGGATGTGGCCCGTTCACGAACTTAAAGTTACTTTTTTGCTAAAAATGACAAACAAAAATTGTTAGCACTATAGCTCAAAGCGTTCGAGAGTTATGCTGTAGACAGACGCACAGACGGACAGACAGCAACTCGGAATCGAAGTTTTTGAGCGACAACAAATATTTCTGTACCCTTAGCGGCTCTGTGCGAGCGTTATTTATTAGCGTTACAAACGGTAAGGCAAACACAATATACTCTCAGATTTCATCTAGAGTATAAACATTTTATACAAGAAAAAAAAAAAAAAATAATAATAATATAATTAAATAATAACAACTGTTATAAAATAATACAAATTGTATAAAATAAACATAACAGAATTATGATTGGGGTTAAAGCCCAATCATATGATACTTTAGAAGAGATGGAAATGACTTTAATACCATATACTGGAAAATATGTCATCTCAAATTCTTTCGAATAGTGAATGGAGGTGGTGCATAGGAGGTGGTAGAAGTAGAGGGGAGGTTTGTGTTTTTCATATATGACACCGAACATAGCATGCATAATGTCTTTTGCCGAATTTAAAGTTTTTAGTTTTCATTATTTTTAAAGAAATTGGTCATAGTTTTCCTGAAATTGGGGCATTTGTATGGGAGGTGGCAGAGGAAGTGGAGCGTTTAAGATGATTTTGAAACTGCTTATCATCCTCCTTATCACCATGCTTTGATTCAATTTCAAAGTCGATAGCTCTCATCTACTTGAAGGAGAAATGCTTTTCTTGAATTTATAATAGAGATATTTGTGTGGGAGGTGGTAGAAGGAGTGAAGCGGAGCTGATAATTTTTTCTAACACTTATTTAAATTATTAAAAAACGAATTCTGGCAAAATTTGAAGTTTGTACTTTTTCTAGTTTGAATAGAAAGCGATAAAATGCATTTAACAAAAATTATCCATTTGTATGGGAGGGGGTAGAAGAAGTATATGGATCAAAACAATTTTTTTTCATATTATTAATAGCTCTATTTGTATACTTTAAACAAAATATGAAGTTGATAGCTTTAACAGTTTCGAAAAGAAGTAATTTAATTTAAATTTCAAAATTTCGTGAAATTTGTATGGGAGGGGGTAGAAGGAGTGAGGTGAAGTTGATAATTATTTTAAAATAAATTTCAATTATAGTAAAATTAATTCTGACAAAATTTCGTCTTTTCAGCTTTACTATTATTATTATTTAGATTAGGGGAACACTTGAGAGCACTGCGGCCTATCCGGCCTATTGTGCGATTATTGCCCCTTTACACTACCATAACACAATAGTTTTGGCTAATTTAAGTATCTGTAAGGGAGCTATGTTGGCCAGTTCCTCGGTGGAAAGGAAACCTTTCCCAAGAAGATTATGCCTTTTCCTTGCCACTGCTTCACAGTGGCATAGGATATGTATTGTCGTTTCTGAGTCTTCGTGATAGAGGCGGCAGATGTCTGTTTCAGCTAAGCCCATATTATTGAGGTGGTGGTTCACTCCACTGTGGCCCGTTATTGGGCCGATTAGAGTACTAATATCGCTCTTTCCGAATTTCAGGATATCCTCCACTTTGTTTTTTTGTGGTAGAAATAGTTTTTTTGAGGTTGATAAGCCTGGAAGTCTATTCCAGTAGATTTTGTGTTCTTGTTCAACCCACTTCTTAAGTATCGAGTTATGATGCTCTTTTGATTTTCCGCAGAATGGCTCTGGACCAATAAAGTTTTTTTCCGCTCCGTGAAGAGAGTGAAGATTTTACCAGCAATGCTTTTGCTGTGCGAAGTTTGACAATATGTCCTTTCCTCCGGCTCTAAATCCTCATTGTTGTTAATTATTTTGCAGCCTGGAAAATGTGTTGCCAATAACACCTCAGGGGTTTCCATACTGCTTTTAGTAGAGAACCCATCCGGTCTCTCCAAAAGTCCGATATTTATCGGGGTGTCTTTTGATAACACCTTTTGGAGTCTTGAGGCCGTTGGGAGATCATCAATCTCTTCACAGAATCTTCTCCAAGACTCTTTTTTCAACTTTTTTAGAAGATTGTTATATTCGGCTAGATACATTCTGTATTCGTCCCAGTTCCCGAAGGTCTTTGCGCTGTTGAACAATTTCCTAGTTTGCTTGCGTTTTGCCCCTAGTTCCTCGTTCCACCAAGGTGTTTGCTTGGCCCTTTTTTTTGTAGAACAGGACAACTTTGTTCGTAAGCATTAATTATACTGTTTACGAGTTTGTTCGTGATTTTATCAATGCAGTCTGGGCTGCTTATTGATTCTTCTTCGATACCTAGTTCAAATTCTAGGACTGACTGGTACAGATTCCAGTTGGTGCGTTTAGGTTTTCTGAATTGTCCGATATATTCAAATGAAGTCTCAACATCAAAACAGATATGCCTATGATCTATGTGCCAATTTTTGCACTTGTCAGCCAGGCAGGGGCTTGTTATGGTTAGGTCAAGTACTTCCTGCCTAACTGAGTTTATGAAAGTTGGTGTGTTACCTTTATTTATTACGTCTAGGTTGTAAGTAGTAAGATACTCCAAAAGTGACTCACCTCTTTTGTTGATATTATTGCTTCCCCAGATAGTGTGATGAGCGTTAGCGTCACAGCCCAGAATGACTGGTATTTTGTGGATTCTACTATATTCCACCAGTTCCATGACACCTTGAGGTGGCGCCACCTCAAGGCGTCTTGCTCCTCCCCCGGAAAGTAGGCCGTTATTACCTCTTGGCTTCCTCCTGCCTTTGGTATTTTCACCAGTACCGCCACTAAATCTGTTCGGATGAAAATAGGCATATTTAGGTAATTAATTTCTGATGATATTAGAATTGCAGCTCTTGGCCTGTCACTTCTTTTATCAAAGATCCTCTTACCCATTTTTTAGGAATTCCAATAATTTTGCCCATAGCGGCTCTCGGTTCCTCAATTAGGGCTATGTGGAATTCCTCTTTAGCGAATCTCCATGTTATAGTGTCCATGGCCGCTGCTGCACGATGGAGATTCGCTTGTATAACTCTAATTTTGTTTAGAGCCAAGGCCATCTTTGTTCAGCTGCGGCTCGCCGCTTTTGAACTCCTTGACCTTAGGGCGGAGAGTCACGCTAGAGAATTTAAAGCAAACTCTGTGCCTCTTTTGCTTAAGCTTTTCCATCGATTGGCCGTTGATGGAGAAGGTTATGATAGTGTTTGTGCCCTCTACTCTTCTGCTAAGTACCTTCCAGTTAGAGATCCGTGTATTAATTCCTGCTTGGACGGTTTCCATATAGTTACTACAGATAAACAACTGTATTTCTACACATTGAATTATTTCAACAAAAAATGGATACTTTAATGATAAAACTCAAGCTCAAATTCGATTTTCTAATGTCGAATTTATATTTTACAAAGGATATTGAACTCAAGGAAAAGTTAACAAAACATCACTACGAATTACATCTTCCTTACAAAATGGAAAAATTCAAACCCATTATTTATATTTAAATGCCTTGAAATTGATACCGCATTTTCACCACCCTTTTTAAATATTCAAATAACATTGTCCTTCCCGAGTTAGTATCTTACAATACAAAGTCGAACATCCTTGTACTCATACAATGCAATATCGTCGCGAACACATTTTCTTTAGCTTCATTCTTATCAGTGTACTGTGCTGTACTCATGCAAAATGCACGGCGAAATAAGGACTTCCTTTCTCTCGCTATATCCTCATTTACTTAAAACCATTTCGACGAACAGCACAGGCAAAACAAAGCATTCCGTACCGGACGAATATTGTGGAAAAAAAAATGAAGCCACGTCCGATTTATTAAGCTGTTGGCTGTTGTCCTTAACTATAGCCAATTCAATGAGAAATGAAAATACGAACCGATATGAGAAAAACCCTGGAACACAAAGGACAGCCAGTACGTCGTAGTAGTACTAGCTCGCCGATAAGAACGAAGATACGAATCTCGCCAGGTGAAAATTATACCCAAAGGAGTTGTTAAGTTTCATATGAAGCATACTTTGCGATGAAAACCCTGGCTACACCTCTATTACGGCAAGGTCCCGAAACCGGCAATTCCGCATGTATCCATCCCTATAGTCCTTGCTTATTCACACTAAACGGCAAGACTTATATTTGCGGTTTGTTTATCCGGTCGCCCGGGATAAAGCAACTAAATAGGTGATTATGGCATTTCAGGCTCAACCGTAGAGAACGGCTGGCTGAACCGATTTCGACAACTTCAGGACCTCTAAATTGCCTATTGAAGCTTTTTTTTTTGTTGAATCGGCGAGGATTTTTTTTTCTTGTGCCGTTTGTCGCTCAAGTCCTTCATAAGGTTTCTTTTATTGCCTCAAAGGCTAAGCTTTACTTAGAATTCTAATAGGACTCAAGAAGTGCCTGGCCTTTTTTTCTGCTTCTGTTTATTCCCTTTTCTTCGTCCATTTACTCGAAATGATTATTTGCTCCTGAGAAGGAATTATTGAAATTACCAACAGTTTGAGATAATAAGGTTGTTTCGTCTTTAGATCTGGAACATCTGTTACTTTAGCGGTTATTCGTTTTTGGGTAGAGAACGATTAAGATAGTTTTCAGGGAAGTTTTTCGAAAAGTTTGCGAATTTCTTGTGTTTAGAGCGAAAAAACTGGACTTCGACATGATGAAATTCGGACCTAATCAACTGAACTATTGAACTATGAACAAGTTTTTGTTTCGTTCATCAGTTGCACCGATACAGCTCGGAGGACCACTTTCACTCCATCAAAGCAAGGCAACTTATTTTGTTGCAGCTCCATCCCTGAAGGATCCGACTGATGATGTAATGGTCGTGCTAAAACACTAAAAAATCAATATTTGAATTTCACGCGCTGTAATAACTCATTGCGCCATTCAGCTAGAACTATAGTTCAGTGGCGAGGAACAAAAAGGCTGACAGAAGGAGATTCCTTTTTTTAAAGAGGGTAAGTGTAGGAGTTTAAGAGGAAGCGCGCTAAAGTGTGCAAGTGGCAAAGAAAAAAATAAAAGGCAAGAATCTAAAAAGGTTGTAGAGTACGGGGAACGATCGAGTTCCACTAGAGTGGAAAACAGCGGGCACTGATTCCTTCGAATTATATTGAAATTTTAGTGCGCAAGGAAGATGGAGGTGAAACGCAGATGTCGCATCCACGCCATCGTCTCACGCAGTCTCATTTATAGTCTCGATTCCGAAACCGAGTGCTCTACAAGAGCGGTAAGATCGCTAGCACCATCGCAGCCAGCTGTCAAGTAGTGTGAAATTTAATATGAATTGTAACTAAACCTCCTGTATGTTGGGCAACCAATCAGGCGCGTCCTCAGATGGTGGATGGAAATCGCCGCGGTGTGTCGCAAGACCCTAGTCCGCGGTTAGCATGGCAATAGCAAGCAATTAAATTTGACAGTTGTACCTTCCTCAACGTGCTCATCGGACACACGTTGGCAACCGCCTCGTTGTGAGCCTAAATAAATAAGCACGTTGATGTGGATATAGCAGCAAACATTCTTCCTGTAAAAACCATGCCGCGAACCAGCCAATAAAATCTATGAGATGGAGTCCCTCTGTATTGGCCCTCAGTCCCCGGCAAAAGAGAGTGCTAAAATCAACACGTTTTGGGAGTTACTAGAACGGTACAACCAGGTTCTAGTAGTGCTGTGCTACTGGCAAACACCCAGCGTACTGAATCTTCCATGTCAGAGATCAGTGTCCTCGCATCCATAATGACATTAGGGGATGCAGCCTCAGAACCGAATAAGCCGAAGGAGGTGGGTATAGATGTGGTTCATGCTTCGATGTCGACAATATCCTGCACAACTATTTCGGCTGGCCTTGGTACTGAGATCATCCAACTCCTTCAAGGTGGTATTAGCAATAGCGCCCGTCACAGTGCTAAAACCACCCCAAAAAGAAAAGATGCCAAAGCAAAGCTTGAAGGGTAAAGTGACTGCAGTTCTAAGTCGACTGTCCTCAAAGACGGATGATTCACGAGCTGTAGAAGCTTCACGCCCAGCCAGCGTGCCGGTCGAAGTAATTAGAGTGGAAGCCAAGGGTCTCAGTATCCCAGCAACCTCTCTGATTAATAAAGCTAGTACTTCCGAAGCAAATGTGGACAGAGTAGTAAAGCCTCCTGCGAAAGAGTCTTTGCAAGCTCCGACCACACCGCTGAAAGTAGTGTCGAACATTACAACGGATAGCGCAGTGGTTCCGAAACTTTCGGCAACGAAAAGGAGGAGTATGCTCAGAAGAGCAACCCAATGGAGTAAGACTCATAGCTTGACTTCTGGTCCCCAATCAGCTGCTATTCCCATTTTACAACCGTCAGCGGAAAATGTCGAAATGGTTCAAACACTTTCATCCCCGCTTTTTTCGGGACGATCGGTTCGTAGCACCGCCTTCGGCAATGCCAAAGAACCCTCAGCGTCCGCGGGCACAATCCCCGGTAATAAGCTCGCAGTACTGAAGCAGACACACAAGCGCATCCGATGATAGCAATATGCCGTCACCAGCAGCAAAACAGAAACTGCCGAGATCGGCTACCTATAACGACGTGGCTAGGAGTTCCCTCCAGGCGGCAGTCATTAATACCAACGTCTTGCTAGGCATTATACCAGAGTTGTTGAGGCGTCAGATGTACTCTTCATTGAGGGAACACCTCTGAGGCAATCCACCAGCCAAGCCAAGCTTTTTCAAGTGTGACTTCAAGCCAGGTTATCTAAGGATAACTTGTGCTGACCAAAACACTCTGGTCTTCCTTCAGTAGGCGGTTCCCAAGATGAACGAGCTCTTGAAGGAAATTAAGCTACAGGTGGTGGAAGATGCTGAGGCTCCTAGACTGACAAAAGTGTCTGTATGGATCCCAGGTATCATTGAAGACCCTGGACTCTTATTGTAAGACATTAAGCTACAAAACAATCTTTCCACGGAGGTATGGAAGCTTTTCCATAGACAACAAAAAAACAAGGGCCACCTTCTTGTTCTCGGAAATGACCAAAGCTCTATGGAACGGTCGTCTGTAGCGAAAGGTTTCGTGGATTGTGGACTCAACAAAATCCACTTCAAACTACTGAAACCAACCGAATGCAGCTAACCTCAGAAGCCGACAAATTCAGAGTGTTTCAAGCCAATCTACATCACAGTAGAGCGCAATCACTCTCCAACACCACTTCTGAAGAGGTTACTTGGATGTTCAGGAACCTTGGTCGAGTGGCTCTAACCACATTCTAGGATAGTGCAACAAAACTTTTACAGTCCTTCACGGACCCAAAACGGACATGTGTCGTTGCAAAAAAAGTACTAAAATTGACATTAATTCCGCAATTCAGCAGTCCCGACCAAACAACGACGCTCTAATAGAGGTCATTTAATGGAACACCGCAGCCAATTAAGCTGGTTTCATCATACCAGCCGTACGAAGCAAGGGATGTTCCAACGACTGACCTGTGCCAGCTTGTCCAGTCCAACATAGGCGACTTGGTAATAGGTTGTGATGCCAATGCCCATCATACCTAATGGTCTAGCACAGACGGTAAGTCAATTCTAGAATTTCTTAGCATGAACAATCTAAATGTTTGTAATGTTGGTAACAGTCCCATCTTCATACCATGGTAAGTAGAGCAAGAAGCGAAGTAATCGAACTGACTCTTGTAACTAACTCTAAATCAGTAGTGCGCAACTGGAGAGCTTCGAAAGAACCATCCTCGTCAGACCACATGTGGATAAGATTTGAAATACTGGGATCAGCAAAAATAGCTGGTTCTACAGGAATCCAGCAAAAACGGATTGGGTTAAATATCTGGAGCAAATAAAAACACCAGATGCCAGAGATAAAAGAGTGGGTATGTTAACAATTATATTAACAAACTCATACAAGAGTTCCTGCCCTCAGAAGCCCACCAAAGATAGGAAGAACGCTGTCTGGTGGAATAACGATCTCGATATTCTGAAAAAACAAGCAAGGAAACTCTTTGACAAAGCTAATTCCAGCAAACTTGATACAGACTGGGACAAATACTAAACAGCACTTACTCGTACACTGTATAAAAAATAGCTGAGAGCCGTCGAAAAAAATTCATGGAAGACATTCTGTGAAGAAATCGATAACGTCAACGATACTGCTAGGATAAAGAGGACGCTTTCCAAAGACCCATACATGCCTGAATTACTGGATAAAGGCGATGGTTCATGGACGGGGTCCAGCAGCGAGTCTCTTCAACTTTTAATGCAAACGCATTTCCCCGAATGATTTAAGCCCCCGCCACAAAGTTCATGTGTCGATCGTATTGTAGCCAACTCAGAACCAGCAGATACAGTCGTGACGCCAGAGAACATAGGAATCGCGTTCAGTTCCTTCAAACCTTACAAGTCACCAGGACTGGACGAAGTCTATCCCGCAATGATCCAGAATGCGGATGAAAAAATAATTCACTACCTGGTTGACAAATATAAAGCACGCATCAGTCTTTGTCACATACCGAAGCTATGGCAAGAGGTTAAGGTAGCTTTCATACCTAAACCAGGCAGAGCCCCTTTCCATTTTAAATCGGAACGGCTATCCCACAATAGCATATGCAGACGATCTTGTCATCATGCTACCTGATAAGTTTGAGCAAGTTCTAGGGGACCTTATGCAGTCCGCTTTACAACTGGTAGACAGCTGGGCACTGGATAAAGGACTTATTATTAACCTCCGAAAAACAGATCTAGTGCTCTTCTCCAGAAGAAGAAGACCATATGTTTTCAATCCACAAGACATTCGGGGTATCACTATGGTCCTCTCGAATCATACTTAGGTCTTATTCTTGATAGTAAATTATCCTGGAAGGCTAACATTCAAGAACGAGCAAAAAAGGCTACCGTAGCCTTCTTCACTTGCAAAAGACATTCGGTTTGAGATGGGGCCTTAAGACGCACTCTTTGCAGAGGTTGCGAGGAAGACAAAGAATCTCTCGAACATTATCTTTGTCACTGTCCGCGAATCTCCAACAGGCGTCTCCTTTGTTAAGGCTCTAGATTCTTCTTAGAGCTAGATGACCTCAGAGGCGTCCATCATTCGAGCCTGCTACTGTTAGAACAAGAGGAGTAATAAATAAGGGGAGTACAATGGACCCAACTAGATGACCCCAGTGCATTGTGGTTCTATAGAACCACCCTCCAACAACCTAAACCTAACTAAACCTCGCCACTCTCTGTAAACTCTTGGGGAGACAGCCGTCTATCTCCTGTCCCCCGGTTGGCACGCCTCTGTACTTCAATGTTCGAACGTTCCAGAAGCCAATAATAGTCCTTTTTCAACTACCAAAATACGTAACCGTAGAATCCGTCCGTATCCGAGACACTGTATCTGTTTCTCGTATCGGTTAGTGTTTCAAGAATACAGGTGATTGACCCATGATCTAGTGATTTTCTTTGCAAATCGCCTAAGATCATTCATTATATCCGTCCTATTTGGCTCGTGTGGGCCGTTCCTTTACTATTTTGTAAGTTTGAATGTTTTGCATATCGGTTGGACCTATCGTGTTTGGCTCAAATTTCGGATGTTGCTCAAAATGTTCGAGAGTTATTATGTAAACAGTCAGACTAAACGACAATATATATTTCTGTATCATTAGCTACCCTGTTGAAGCCCTATTTCTTAACGTTACAAACGTTGCAGCAAGTAGAAAAATACTCTTAGATTGTATCTTAAGTATAAGAAACATTTAAATTGTAACAAATAATTCCTGGCATTGTGTGTGTCTTCTTATACCGGGAAGAAGACAAAATACTTGTGAAACTAAAGCTCTCTGTCACGATGAATTGGAATAAATGCGACTTAGGCGAAGCTTTTTTAAACATTTTCATTCCAAAAAAAATCATCTGCTGAACATACAAACATAAGTATAATATTACAAAAATCTATTCTCCTATAAGATACTTACGCCTCTGTACTTCAATGTTCGAACGTTCCAGAAGCCAATAATAGTCCTTTTTCAACTACCAAAATACGTAACCGTAGAATCCGTCCGTATCCGAGACACTGTATCTGTTTCTCGTATCGGTTAGTGTTTCAAGAATACAGGTGATTGACCCATGATCTAGTGAGTGGCCATTTGCAATTTTCAAAGTAATCAGGACTGGCTACGGCTGAACTTTCCTGTCTCCAACCCATAGGAAAACCGATTTGCAAGAGAAACAAATTTCCATTTTTTTCCAAAATTCTTCAAAACAAACAAACAAAAATAAAGCCGACAAAAATCACCCAAAAAAATGTATCTACTTCATAATATATCTAAACATATTATATCAAAACAACCCACTAAACTAGTTTGACATTATTGAAATCCATAAATCCGTTACCGCATTAGATACACATATTTTCAAATACAATAAAAAAACGAAACGAAAATCCTGAAAACAACTTAAAATCGTTTCTCTATCTCTCGAAAATCAGGAATGCGAGTAACTCGGCCTGACTGTGTGTAAAACTTTGGGAAAGTGCTTGACAGAAAACACATCTAAAAGATCAGATCTATGGCAAAGATACGTATTACATCACGAGGAAAAAGTGCTGAATTTATGCTATCGCTCGCTTATATCCTCGAAAATAAAAAAAATAATACATTTCAGAGAAAGGAGCCCACCTCTATGGAGCCAGATTTATGTTAGTGCACATACAAGTTCCCATATATATGGGTACATGTCTTCTTCCTTTTTTGGTAAAAACACTGTTTGTGTCCTAGACATATGTATAGCATAGTAGCAAAAAAGGAGGAACCCAAGTATCTTATAGGAGAATAGATTTTTGTAATATTATACTTATGTTTGTATGTTCAGCAGATGATTTTTTTTGGAATGAAAATGTTTAAAAAAGCTTCGCCTAAGTCGCATTTATTCCAATTCATCGTGACAGAGAGCTTTAGTTTCACAAGTATTTTGTCTTCTTCCCGGTATAAGAAGACACACACAATGCCAGGAATTATTTGTTACAATTTAAATGTTTCTTATACTTAAGATACAATCTAAGAGTATTTTTCTACTTGCTGCAACGTTTGTAACGTTAAGAAATAGGGCTTCAACAGGGTAGCTAATGATACAGAAATATATATTGTCGTTTAGTCTGACTGTTTACATAATAACTCTCGAACATTTTGAGCAACATCCGAAATTTGAGCCAAACACGATAGGTCCAACCGATATGCAAAACATTCAAACTTACAAAATAGTAAAGGAACGGCCCACACGAGCCAAATAGGACGGATATAATGAATGATCTTAGACGATTTGCAAAGAAAATCTGCTGAGAGAAAAAACGGAAGTACAATAATGACGAAATTACAAACATGGACGAAGATTTTAAATTACACAACACAAGATCCGCGTATTCCCTAGATAAAAGGATGAAAGAGGCTATGGCAGCGAAATGTGGATCTTAACTCAGGTGGCCGAAAAATTACTTAACGCTTTTGAAAGAGAGGTCCTCGGGAAAATCTTCGGACTTGTGAGGGAAGAATCAATCTAGAGAATAGGATACAATCGAGATTTGTATGCCATCTTCTACAATCCAGGTCAACCCTCATAAAATTCAAGAAGCTACAATGGGCTGGTCATATGGAGCGGATGGATGATGGAAGAATTCCTAAACGCAGACTGAAGCTTGGCGAGTACTGTAGCTTGGCGAGTATCTGACCAAGAGATCGCCTGTAGAACGTCCCGAGCGAAATACATATTGATACAATTTTTATCCACAAGTACGTTGACTATTTTGCGATTGACAGCAGTTTCCAATACTTTTGCAACACTAATGTGATGGCTGGGTGTATATAGATAGGATAGGCATCTGATCGGCGTCATAAGGTAAGAGCGCTTTTGGAACAGGCAAGCAAATACAATATGAACATCATTGCACTCCAAGAAACTAAATTGTTAGGTAGCGAGATTACTGACATTAGATCGCACAGAATTTTTGAAAGCGGGAAAAAATCGGGAAGCCGGGAGTTTGGAGTTACGTTTATCGTCGACAAGAAGTTTAAACACCAAGTTACCAATTTCAAACCCGTCAATGAACGATTGTGTGCAATCCGCATCAAAACAAAATTCTTTAATGTTTGGCTTATTAATGTCCATGCCCCAACGGAAGACAAAGACGACGAAGTTAAAGACGATTTCTACAGCACCTTGGAATCAACATTCGACTTCCTTTCGTCGAACAATATTAAAATAGTATTAGGTGACTTTGAAGCGAAAGTGGGCAAAGAAGAAATATATATAGGGACAATTGGAAGGCACAGTCTCCATGATATCAGTAACGAAAACGGCCAGAGACTGATGGATTTTGCCAGCTGCAAAAATCTTATTATAAGCTCGACATGCTTCCCGCATCGTCACATTCATAAGAGAACGTGGGCATCACCCGACGGAAGAACATTCAATCAAATAGACCACGTTCTAATAGAGAAAAGGACGGCCTCCTGAATTCTCTACGTGCGTACATATCGAAGTGCTAATTGCGATACAGACCACTAATTTGGTAAAGACCAAGTTTCGATGTCGAATCGTAAACCGAGAACACCCAGAAATACAACCGGTTCCTAAATTCGACATAGGAAAACTCAAAGATGAGAAAGTAGTTGCGAAGTACGTATCAGCCTTAGAGAGGCACTTCGCACCAATACTGAACAACAACGCCAGCACGCCAATAGAAGAAATGTGGCAAAATATCAAAGATAGGACAATAACCCCGGCGCGAATGACTGGTTCTACAACGAATGCCAAGATGCCTTAGAGCGAAAAAATCAAGCTTACAAAATATTAACAGATCGACCGACATGAGCCAAACGGGACAAATATAATGATCTTAGACGATTTTCAAACAAAATATGCAGACAATAAAAACGGAAGTACAATAATGACGAAATTAAAAACATAAACGAACATTTTGAATTACACAACACAAGAGTCGCGTATTCCCTTGTTATAAGAATGAAACAGGGATCCAACCGAAAACGACACTCTGCAAAGATGCAGAAGGGAACATTCTAAGTATTGCGAAAGATATAAAATTAAGATGCGCGCAATACTTTGAACACCTTCTTAATCCGAGCCCATCACCCGCACGAATAGCAGCAGCAGTCACAATTGTAGGTATAACTGATGTAAGGATCCGCTTTGAGTCCTCCCACACTCGAAGAAGTAAAAACAGCCCAGAGGAACACCCCAAACAACAATGCTCCGGGCACTGATCAAATTCCAGCTGAGCTTCTGAAAGCCGGCGACATATGGACGCAGGGAACACTTCCTGAAGATTGGCGCAAGAGCATTATATGCCCAATTTATAAAAAAAGTGAAAAACTCTGCTGCGAAAACTACCGAGGAATATCTCTGTTGTGCACGTCTTATAAGATCTTGACGAAAATTCTACAAAAGGGAATTAAGTCCTGTGCTGACAAAGTAATTGGTGAATACCGAGGCAGATCTAAAGCTTGACTGACGATCGACCACGGGCCAGAAATTCTCAGTTAAACAGGTGCTGGAAAAGGGTTGGAAAAGGGCTGCAAAAGTGTTGGGAATATAATTTTGATGTGCACCCGATATTTGTTGACTTCAAGCAAGCATACGACAGTATCGACAGGCGCGTACTATATAAAATCATGTTCCAGATCTCTGGAGAGAGCCAAGGAGGTATTTGTAAACCTTGACTCGGTAGCAAGGGAAGTTGGACTACGTATTAATGAAAACAAAACAAAAATTATGACGCAAACTAGGATAAAGACGCCAGGGGCGAACCTATCGAAGGATGGAAGCGAACTCATCGAAATCAAAAGAAGGATAATGATGGCAAATAAGACGTATTATTCGATACCAATAATTAAAAACAAGAACGTACACAGGAAAACAAAACTCAAGCTATATAAACCCTTCATAAGACCTGTGCTATGCTATGGCAGCGAAACGAAGACATTAACTCAGGCGTCCGAAAAATTACTTAACGCCTTTGAAAGAAAGGTCCTCAGAAGAATCCTCGGACCTGTGAGGGGAGACTCGATCTGGAGAATACAATACAATGGAGATTTGTATGCCATCTTCGAAAATCCAGAAGTGTCAACCCTTATAAAATTTAAGAAGTTACAATGGGCTAGTCATGTGGAGCGGATGGATAACGGAAGAATTCTCAAACGCACTCTAAAAGGAAAAGTCAACGGACAAAGACCGGTCGGAAAACCACGGAAGCGCTGGGAGGATTCGATTGACGCAGACAGTAAATCACTGCTAAGATTTTCTAACTGGAGGACGCTGTCACTAAACCGAGATGGACGGGGGCAAAGTATGCAGGAGGCCAAAGTCCGATTTGGGCTGTAGCGCCATCGTAAGTAAGTAAGTAATGTAATGGCTATTAGGTGATATTGAGCGGAGTTTGTTTTGTTTTATTATACTCTAGATGAAATCTGAGAGTATATTGTGTTTGCCTTACCGTTTGTAACACTAAGAAATAATGCTCGCAGAGAGCCGCCAAGGGTACAGAAATATTTGTTGTCTCTCAAAAACCTCGATTCCGAGTTGCTGTCTGTCCGTCTGTCCGTCTGTCTGTCCGTCTGTCCGTCTGTCTACAACATAACTCTCGATAGCTTTGACCTATCGTGCTGAAATTTGTTCCATGTCATTTTTAGCAAAAAAGTAACTTTAAGTTCGTGAACGGGCCACATCCCTCCACTCCTTCTACCCCCTCCCATACAAATTTCGTGAAATTTCGAAATTTGAAGAAATTGATTTTTCTCCAAAACCATTTCAGCTATTGACTTGAAAATTAGGTCATAGTATAATGATATAAATATCATTAACCTCAGGAAATATTGATCTGATCTCCTTAGTCCTTCTACCACCTCCCATACAAATGCACAATTTTCAAAAATGCATTTATTGGGTTTGCAATGCAACTAACAAAGCCAAATGAACCAATTTTTGTCATAATTAATTTTATTATAATTGCAACTAATTTTGGAAAAACTATCAACTTTACCTCACTCCTTCTACCCCCTCCCATACAAATTTTAGAAAATTTCGCAATTTCAATTAAATTAGTTTTCTTCAAAACCGTCAAAGCTATCAACTTCAAAATTTGAGAAAAGTATACTATTTTAAAAAATAATTGATGTCAAAAAATTTGGTTTTGATTCGGATATTCCGTCTACCCCCTCCCATACTAATGCAGAATTTTGGTAAATGCATTTAACCGATTTTCATAGAAACTAGAAGAAGTAGAAACTTGAAAATTTGCCAGAATTTGTCCCTTAATAATTGTAATAAAAGCTAAGAAAAATATCGCCTTCACCTCACTCCTTCTATCACCTCCCATACAAATTTTTATATTATAAGTTCAAGAAAAGTTCCTCTCCTTCGAAAATATGAGAGCTATGGACATTAAAATTGTAACAAAGCAATGTGATTAGAATGTTGATAAGCAGTTTCAAAATCATCCAAAATCTCTCAGTTTCTCTGCCACCTCCCATACAAATACCATAAATTCAGACAAAAATTGTTCAATTTTTTTGAAAATTATGAAAGCAAGAAACTTTGAATTCAGCATGAAATATTTTATATAATACGTTCAGTGTTACATAGAAAAATTACAAACCTCCCCCTCTGATTTTACCACCTCCCAAACAAAAGGTAAATAAGTACATATTTCATCTAGAGTATCATTTATTTATCATATTGGGCTTTACGCCCAATCATAATTCTGTTATGTTTATACTCTAGATGAAATCTGAGAGTATTATAAGTTTGCCACAAAGTTTGTAACGCCAAGAAATAAGGCTCGGAGAAAAAAATGAATGATACAGAAGTTCATATAATCACTCAAAAATCTCAAAACCGGATGTCCGTCCGTCCGTCCGTCCGTCTGTCTGTCCGTCTGTCCGTCTGTCCGTCTGTCCGTCCGTGTCCTCTCTAGCTTGAGAACGCGTTGAGTTAGAAAGTTCAAATTTTGTATACGTCGTTTTTAACAAAAAAGTAAGGTCAAGTTCGTGAACGAGCCAAATCGCTCTACCCCTTCTACCCCCTCCCATACAAAATGACACAATTACGCAATTTATCAATAAACGGTTTTTCTCAAAAAGTATACATGCTATTGATATGAAATTTAGAATATAATACTTTTATAATGATATCATTTTACTGTATAAAAATTACATGTGTCCTCCTCCTCCTTCCACCACCTCCCATACAAACTGCACTTTTTCATGAAATGCTTTAAACCAATTTACTCAGTGCGTATACAATTGATTGAGCTGAAATTATGTAGTAACTATTTATTTATAATTATTAATAAGGCCAAAAAAAATTAGATGAATAGCCTTACCCCTTCTACCCTCTCCCATACAAAATGACACGATTACGCAATTTATCATTAAACGGTTTTTCTCGAAAAGTATAAATGCAATTGATATGAAATTTGGAACATAATACTTGTATAATGATTTCATTCTACTGTATAAAAATTACATGAGTCCTCCCCCTCCTTCCACCACCTCTCATACAAACTGCACTTTTTCATGAAATGCTTTAAACCAATTTACTCAGTGCGTATAAAATTGATTGAGCTGAAATTGTGCAGTAACTATTTATTTATAATTATTAATAAGACCAAAAAATTTTAGACGATTAGCTTTACCCCTTCTACCCCCTCCCATACAAAATGACACAATTTCACAACTTTATAAAAAGTCGATTTTCCTGAAAAGTATGAATGCTACTCATCTGCAATTTAAAAAATTTCGAAAGCATGACGACTATAAACAGTTGTTTCTGAAAAGTCATTAAAAACTCGCCCCTCCTTCTATCACCTCCCATACAAACTGCCCTACTTCACTACATCCAATACACTAATTTTCTCAGTACCTATTAAATTTTTAAATCATAAATTTTGCATAAAACATTTTGATAGCAACCTTAGCGTCATGTGAAAAAATTAGTTCAATGTCGTCACCCCCTCTACCACTTCCCCTACAAAATTTCTTAAGATACAAAAATTTCTCTTTCATCTAGAGTATCGCACGATTGGGCTTTATGCCCAATCGTACTCCTGTTATGTTTTTTTCTTTAGGTTTGGCTGGAAATTCGAAGATTTGAAGAGTATGAAATATGGTAAGGATTACGAAAAGGTTTTCCTAGAGAGGCAGTTTTTAAGTATTATTCAATGGGGGCATGCCCAGGTCACTTGTGAATATTGAGTTTCTGCAGAATCCTCGAAATAAGCCTAGTTCGAAAACGAAGTGGTAGCAGCAAGAAGTTAAGTCCCAGTAAGTACGGAGGAGTCAGGTTCGAGCGTGGTTCATGGCAGAAATATTTTGAGATACTGTCCAAAATTTTGGTTTAAATCAGTTTCAAATTTTCGGGGTGGTATCGGAAAGAGAAGCACATTGCACTAAAACCATCTAGTTTGGTCCATTATAAATATTTTTGACAATATTTTGACAACATTATTGTGAAAAAAACACAAGATTACGGTAGAGTCATAAGTTGAACAGGAAGTTTCAAGAGCTAGGTCTCTGCGTATAGTTACCATCTATTACTATCTTTCTTATATCGCAAATCCATAAATGACCCAAGAATCAAGGGTTGAGTGCGAAAAACCAACTCATACTATGTTCGTACAGTATACACATGATGATCAGAAATCAATGATCGATTACATTCAAGCCTTATTCAGCATTATATGTATATGTACATTAAAAAGAAAAGACATTGTAGCTCTCATTTTTCCATAAGTAATTTCCGGCTAACTACTAACAACTACAAACTTTGAATGAAAAGAGTGTGGAGAGGGGAGTTCTTCTGTAATTTTATTTATTTATTAACCAGCGTAAGATATGGATTAAAAATGATTCTAAAAGTCTTTTTATATGTAGGTCGCTCGACCATGCGATATACTAGTCTCATATTGACGATGATGATGATTCAATTGCATTAGAGAAATCATCCAGAAAATGCTGAACTTCCAAGTTACGGATCAATGGAATAAACGCTGCTATTAAAAATCAAATTCAACATGTCGTCATGCAGGTATACTCGTAACTGCATTCAACCGTGTCGAATTATCAATTTTAACAATAAAATATTATTGTTCTGTTAGTTTGTTCATTATTGAAATGTGTCATTTAGGTTTTTTTTTTAAATATCAATTAAATACTCTAAACTATCTTAAGATAACCAAGGTGTCCACCGCGTTCTTAGGCTTCCGTGGTGTAGAGGGCAGCGTGCTTACTTCACAATCAATAGGTCGTGGATTCGATTCCCTCTCCAGGCAGTAGGATTTTTTTAAGCACAAATTTTTCAGTTGCTACTGGCAATGAAAAATTATTCGAAATAAAATGGGCAAACGATGTAAAACTGAAACAGTTCCGCCTCTAGAAGGTCTATATTCTCAGAAGACAGCTTCTGTTCGCTTTCTATCATTCAGGCAAATATTTGTCAACAACAGCCAGTACAACTGAAAAATATACCAGCTTCACAACTCGTTACGATCGTTCTCACTCTCCTTCCCCTTCCTTCCCAATCCCATTCTTTCCCTCCATGACTCCATGACACATAAAGTCCGAAATTGCTTATAACATCATTCAGTAACAGCCTTAATCGGGCCTTGGCTTTTTTTTTGTTATTGTGGAAGAGTTCTTAGCCCTTCGTACAACCCTCCACCAAGAATTTTTATTTTAGATATACTCAAGCAGGCAGTGTGCTAGGACTATACCTCAACCGGGATTTGATTCGCATTGTACACTAACATGCTACCCAGCAGGCAACAACCAGGTCTTAGTGTGTTCTAGTGATTTTGAAAAACGTATTAACAAATTTTTTACTTTGATAGTTAGCAAATGAACTAGTTCTATCATCAATAACGCTACAGTCGAAGTCAGGTCTCGGCCTCCTGTATGCTTTGTCTTCAATTTTCTGGGTTCAGTTACCGTATCCTCCATGTTTCAACACGGAGGACGCGGAATTTCAGAAGCGGTTTGCTGTCTTCGTCGATTGAATCCTCCTAGCGTTTTCTTAGTTTTCCGACTGACATTTTTCCTTTCGCCTTTTTATACTCTAGATGAAATGTGAGAGTATTATAAGTTTGCTCTAAAGTTTGTAACGTTAAGAAATAAGACTCGGAGAAAAAAACGAATGATACAGAAGTTAATAAATCACTCAAAAATCTCAAAACCGGATGTCCGTCCGTCCATGTGCTCTCTAGCTTGAGAACGCGTTGAGCTAGATAGTTCAAATTTTTTATACGTAATGTTTAACAAAAAAGTAAGGCCAAGTTCGTTACCATGCCAAATTTTTCGAGATTGATATATATTTAATTTATAATTGTAATTACGATTAATTTATAATTATTACTCACATAAGTCATTGTGACTTGTGTGTGAGAGCTCAGATTCTAAATGTTTCTAAATTAAACTAAGAAATCTTAAATTCTAGTAATCTACATTCGTTTTAAAATATTAAGTAACTTAAGTGTATATACTAATTACAGCTAATCACCATTATTTGAAAAGGCATTATAGAAATTTAGGTTATTAAATATAAATGTTTTAATTACCACTTTGTAGTTATGCGAATTCATTATATTTTTAATTTCAGCTGGTACTTTGTTGTACGCTCTGGGCCCTAAGAAACTAGGGTGCCTCTTTGTTGATGATTTTTTAGTTCTAGCTGTATGGATAGTTCTAAGTGACTGACTTCGTAAATTATAACTTGTGTGAAATAAAGGAAACTCTTCTTGGTGACAAAAAATGTACTTCAATAAAACAGATGCGAACAGTTGTCGAACATTCATTACATTAAATTCTTGGAAAGCTTGTGTAGTAGAGTAGAATTTATTATGATTTAAGCATATTTTAATAATTTTATTATGAATGTTACATAAAGGCGATAACGTAGCCGTGAACGTACTTCCCCAAACTAGTATCCCATATTGCAAAATGCTCTGAAATAGCGCAAAATACACTATTCTTAATTGTTGTATATCTAATATTTTCCGAAGGATTAAAAATAAATAATAGGTCTTACGGCGTCTTTTGCTACATGATACGTGTTTGTCCCATTTTAATTTACCATCAATTACTACCCCTAGATACTTGACTTCTGAGACACACTCTAAATTAAAATTATGAAACTTCATGGAACGATGAGAATTGTCCAAACTTGCAAATTCACCGAACCTGATGAATTTCGTTTTATTTAAATTCAATGACATTTTATGTAGTGTCAACCAGTCATATACGGTTTTTAAGCCGACGTTTACTTTACCAAAAGTGTGAGTCCAATTGTTACTTTTAAAAATCAGTACTGTATCGTCAGCAAAGGTCACTATGTGTCCTTCTATAACGCTTGCATCCAGCTTACATAGCTCATTAATATATATTAAAAATAAAATTTGACCTAACACTGTACCTTGCGGAACTCCATATTTAACGTATATTGGACTACTTAAATTTTCATTTATTTTCACAACTTGAGTTCTATCGGTCAAATAAGATTGGAACAGGGAGTATACATTACGACTGAACCTGATAGATCTAAGCTTAGCAAGGAGGAGAGAATGATCAACAGTATCGAAAGCTTTTTTAACATCTAAAAACAAACCTAAAACTTTTTCATTTTGGTCAAGTGCATTAGTAATGTACTCCGTAACATCGTAAATAGCATCAGAAGTATTTGTTCCAGCCCTGAAACCATATTGATTTGAAGCTAATATCTGATTTTCATCAAGGTATTTCACTAACCGTTTTTTTATGGATTTTTCAAAAAATTTTGCGAGGCTAGACACTAGAAATATAGGTCGGTAGTTTCCACAATCTTCTCTGTCACCTTCTTTAAATAAGGGCATAACTATAGCACTCTTCAATTTATTAGGGAAAATACCTTGCGATATACAGACGTTGAAGATATGAGAAAGCGGCTGAGAAATATAGCTGGCAACTAATTTTAAGATATTTGCAGTGAATCCGTCTAAACCTGGAGCTTTATTATTTTTCAATCTAGTTATGTGCGCTTCAATTTCATTCCTGGTAATTGGATAAATGTGAAATGATGAGAATGGTGGATTGGTGACCGCAGCACTTAATGATGCGTTAGGCGGAGTCTTATTCGAGTCAGCAATTTTTTGACCAACAGTAGCGAAGTGCATATTTAGTACTTCAGCAATTTCGGAAGGATCAGTAACTAAAGAGTTATCTTTGTCAATTATTTGAGTAATATTCGGCAACTCAGTCTTAATAGTGCGGGTGGCAGCTTCATTTATTGTTCCACCCCTTCCACCCCCTCCCATACAAAATGACACAATTGTGCAATTTGACAATAAACGGATTTGCTCGAAAAGTATAAAAGCTATTGGTCTCAAATTTGGACCATATTACTTTTATGATGATATAAATCTACCATATAAAAATTATGCGTGTTCTCCCCCTCCTTCCACCACCTCCCATACAAACTGTACTTTTTCAAGCAATACTATAAGCCAATTTACTCAGTACGTATAAAATTTAGCGAGCTCAAATTATGCATCAAACATTTATTTGAAATTATTAGTAAGACCGAAAAAAATTAGACGATTAGCTTTACCCCTTCTACCTCCTCCCATACAAAATGACACAATTTCGCAATTCGATAATAAACAGATTTCCTCGCAAAGTATAATAGCTACTAGTCTGAAATCTGGAATATATTATTTTTATAATAATTCCAACCTACAGTATAAATAAACTGCCAACGAGTCGGGCGAAATTTTATTATTTTTGTGACAAAATGCGCATGTGTAAAAAGTCAATATGAAGGTTAAAGTGGTTAGGGAAGACTAAGTGAAAGGGGCTTCTTGGGCAGAGCAGTTCTCAATTTAACACTTTGCAAAAACGTTCGAAAGCCCCATATTTCATTCGTTTATTTATGCAAGTTTGAGTTTTCATGACGGAGCAGATGAGGGGTGATAGTAAGGGTGGGTGAATGTTAATAGTTTCTTAATTGATTGATTGAACCAAGTCCAATATTCTCTGTATAGAATGTCAGTTTCATATACGAAGTTGCATAGAACTTTCATTGGATTCAGTGTATTTTAAATTCACGAAACCAAACATTTGTATGGGAGGGGGTAGAGAAGGTAGGGGAATCGTAAAATTTGTGACGCAATTTTATTTCCTTTCTTTTGTAAGGTGTTTGTACAATATTTCAAGTTTGTAGCTTTTGATTCGTTGGTTATTAGTTGATTTAATGAAATTGGTCGAAATCATACTTTTGTGTGGGAGGGGGTAGAAGAGTAAAAGTTTTGAAGATATTCGACCAGTTAATATTTCAAACTTTTAGAGATTCTTTTCAAATGCATTTCGCAAATTTTCAAGTTCTTACCTTAAAATTTCATTCAAAAATTTTCAGTTTATGTGGTTTTTCATTGCACATGAAACACCTTGTGCACGTAAGACCAGGGGGGTCGGTGCATAACAATTTCAGATTTTGTTGTTTTTTCTGTATGTACAATAAATAGATGTATCCACATGGAAAATTTACACTTTGTATCTCTTACCAGAGCCCTAAAAAAATCACTCAAAATTCTCAACATTTTTGCTCTACGCACCCCAAAATGGCTGTCCCCTGAGATCCGCAACTAACTACAATCCCTCCAAAAATGAACTTTCTATCTTGAAGGGTTTGGGAGTTAATGTGCGCTGAGCGTATACACCGGCGTACGGCGTACAGACAGACGGATTTTTTTTTTGCATTTTTAGGCTATTTTAATCATGAAACGCGAAAAAACAAAATTTCAGGGTAGCAAATTTTTTTTTTTAAATAATAAAGTAAAATTACTTAAGTCCTTCCCTTCCTTCCACCACCTCCCATACAAACTACACTTTTTCATAAAACACTCTAAACTAATTTATCGAGCTGAAATTGTGCGCTTAATATTAATCTAGAATTACTAGTAAAGCCAAAAAAAGATTAGACTATTAGCTTTACTCCTTCTACCCCTCCCATACAATCTGACACAATTTTACAACTATACAAAAAGTGGATTTTCCTGAAAAGTGTGAATGCAACGGATCTACAATTTAAATCATATCAAGCGCATGATGCTTATAGTTATTTCCGAAAAAGTCTTTTAGAACTCGCCCCTCCTTCTACCACCTCCCATACAAAATGCACAATTTCACAAATCCAATACACTAATTTTCTCAGTACCTATGAAATTTTTGAATCTAAATTTTATGTAAGACATTTTGATAGCAACTTTAGAGTAATGAGAAGAAATTAGTTCAATGTCGTCAACTCCTATACCAATGGCCCTACAAAATTTCTTGAAATCAAAAAATTTCTCTTTTATCTAGAGTATCACACGATTGGGCTTGACGCCCAATCGTAGTCCTGTTATGTTTTTTTTGTACTCGTTTGGGTATTCTGCTGCCATCCATTCGCTACATGTAATGAGCCCACTGTAGCTTTCGAAGTTTGATGAGAGTAGAAACTTCTGAGTGCTCAAAAATGGTATACATTTCCTGATTGTATCGAATTCTCCAGATACCTCATTGTCTCATCGGTCCAAGGATTCGTCGTAATATCTTCCTCTCGAAGAGGTTAACCATTTTTTCTGATGCCTGTATTAATAGCCACGTTTCACTACCGTGAACTAGTTCTTTTTTATTTAGAATCCAGCGACACCGTACCCATTTCAACTGTCTACTGAAGAGGGATATCAAAAAAAATCGCAAGTGAAGTAATAGCGGAAAGTGCAAGCAGTGACGAAAATTCTAAAGCAGACAAATGTTCTAGAACATGAATTCAGAGATCGTGTAGCAAACTCCTCGCAGAGTGGTAGTTTTAGGATGAGGTTTTACCAATTAATGCAATTATCTTCGGAGAATAGCGACTCCACGGATCTGAGCTAACCATCCTCCTGTGAGATGGGGGCAGTAAATTTCACACACAGTTAGTCCTGCTTGCCCTAAAAATGGCAAATGGACACCCACTGAATCATGGGCTTATCACCTGTGATCTTAAAACCTAACTGACACGAGAAAAAGATACAGCGTCTCGGACACGGACGGATTCGACGGTAACGACTTTTGGCATTCGAAAACGGACTATGATTGGCTTCGAAAACGTTATTGAATGACGGTACTTGCACCGCCAATCAGTGATCGACCGTGAAATAGAGTACTATATCATCCAAATCTTGGACTTGAGTGAAGTCACGTGGACAGGATTAGGAGAAGAACGAACCCCTAGCGGAAACACCTGTACATTGGTCCTGAGTGTGAAACCGAAAATGGAGTGACGGTCGTCCTTATACCGAATGCAAGAAACAGTTTCATCAGCTGGGAACCAATCTCGAATAAGATTATCGTCGTCAGGCTCAGGAGCATTGTCAGAAACGTCGCAATCCTGCAGTGCTATGCACCAACTAATACTGCAACACCTGGTGACAAAGAGAAGTTTTATAGCCAACTGAATGCCACCTTCGAACGTGTTCCAAGAGGTGATAATATTATCATCTCAGGAGATATGAACGCCCAGGTTGGACAACACTGGACTAGAACACATCATGGAGGAGGCATGATGACCCTTGGGTCGACGCCTCACAACCTTGGATTAAGAGACCCGAAAACGGCTAATTATTTGTGGAGTTTTGTAGTACTCGGCAAATGGTCATTGGTGGGACCCTTTTTCCAGACAAGAGTCACCATAAAACATCTTAGGCTTCCCTGATTGTGTTACTCAGAACCAGATCACACATATCTTCGATGTGCGTGGAGCTGACGTGGGGACCAATCACCCCTACAAAAAGCGCGAGTACACCACGATTCTACGCGAAAAGTGATCCACAATGGGCGGATATGAAATGCGCACACTAGACGACAATTGAGAAGCAACCAGAACCACGTTTCCAATTAGTGCTGAAGAATCTGTGGGATGTGTGCAAAGCGGCGAGAAATCCTGGACGCCGCAAGACACGTGGGACACGGCTCGCGATCTGAAAAAGCCAAATTGGCATTCATCTCTCAACCTGATGTCATCCAACGAACACACGACTTGAGACAGAACTACTGCGATGCTCATATACAGCTTAAAAATACTGTTAGACGGGACAAGAGAAAGGCCATTGAAGATCTGGCCAATAAGGCATAATCTGCGGCATACCTGGGGGCCATGGTTCCACTATTTAAAATTATGAAACAGTTGACAAACAGGAATTTTACCGCCAACCACCTTGTGAGAGATGTCAACGGAACTCTCCTTAATATGAGTGAACCCCAGTTACGGCGATGGAAGGGATACTTCTCTGATATTTTAAACATCTTGTCAGGGGAAGATATTCCAGAAACAGAACAACTACCAAACATTCAACCGCAACAATTCTCTATTAGGGACGATCCCCCTAGATAAACAAGAGATAGTTTCCGCGATTTGGTTAATGACGGGAAGGAAAGCCCCAAGTATAGACGGACTACTAACCGAACTCCTCAAAGCGGATCCGGAAATAACAGCCGATATACTCCTCCCACTCTTTACTGAGGTGTGAAATGATGGAAGATATCCGACTGAATGGAAGGAGGGCGTCATTGTGAAAATTCCGAAGAAGGGCGACCTTCGGGATTGTGGCAATTGGCCTACTTACTGTCGTATCGAAAATCATGGCTAAGGTAATTTTCAATATGGTTAGCGATGTTGTGGAGAGCACTCACGAAGTTTATCAGGCTGACCACACAAATACTCTACGGATAATATTGGAGCAGTCAGCGGAAATAGGTTCGCCACTACATCTCATGTTTGTGAACTTCGAGAAGGCTTTCGACAGCGTTAAGCGAGATTACATATGAAATGCAGATAAGGTCATAGCTATGATTAAGGAATCCTACGAAGATGCAAGGTGTCGCGTCTTGCATAGAGGTGAGCTGTCCGAGAGCTCCTCTGTGCGAACGGGTGTCAGACAAGGCTGCATATTATCACCAGCCCTGTTTCTGGTGGTAATATACAACATCTTGAAAACTGCATTGGAAGGTGGAAAAAGTAAAGATCTTCAAAGGAGACTATTTAACATCTTAAGTCACCTTGATTACGCTGATGACGTGTGTTTGTGTTGCACATAACCGTTCGGACTTAGAGTCAAATGTTCGCTCGTTGCATTCTAAATGCAAAAAGGCGGGATTGAAAATAAATGTCCGTAAAACCAAATACATGCACATGGGTTCGAACGCAAGCACACCGATTGTTCTTAACGGACAAGATATCGAAGAAGTGCAAGATTTTTGCTATCTCAGAAGCATTGTTAGCATGGACGGCGGATCCGAAAAGAATATTGAGGCTCGTCTGAATAAAGCTCGTCAGGCCTTCGGTATCCTTTCCCCTTTCTGGAGGATAAGAAAGATCTTCCTTCGCACGAAGATGCGGGTTTTTGATGTTTGCGTCAAATCCGTGTTGTTATATGGTTGCACTACGTGGAAATGACCGTTCGACTTACCAAGAAACTACAGATTTTCGTGAACCAATGCCTCCGACGCAGTTTAGGAATATTCTAATCAGAAGTGATCTCCAACGACGAACTTTGAAGTACAACTGGCCAGACTAAAATAGGCATTGAGATTCAAAGGCGGAAGTGGCAGTGGATCGGTCACACTTTGAAGAAACCTGAGCAAAACATCGCCAAACAGGCTCTGGAGGAAGACGTCGGGTTGGTCGACCATGTAACACATGGAAACGAGCAGTTGAGCAGAAGACGAGAGGAATAAGTCCTGGCAACAGCTACAGGTTGATGCTCAGGATCACGTTTTGTGGAAAAAAGTTGTTTCTGTCTGGTCTTAACAGGAATTTAATTGATTGATTGTAGCAAAGTTACGAATCGGTTAAAGTGATAATTTTCGAGAAGTGAAACCGATTAAAAAAAAAAATCGCGAGTTTAAAGTAACCGACCACGTGAAAAATTCTCCAGCGGGCAGAAAATTTTCGAACGAACAGAGTAAGAATTGGCTTAACACGTATGGTAAAAATGCAACTTTTGTATGAGAGGTGGTAGAGGGGCGGAAGGATTACAACCAAAATATATTACACCTAATTTCACCTTCATCAATTTGAGAAGTCCTAAGAAAATTGGTGTATTGTATTTTATGAAATAGTGCAGTTTGTATGGGAGGTGGTAGAAGGAGCGAGAAATAACTACATATGAAACATTTCATTTCAATAATAAAATCAGTAAGTGTTATATTATGCATAAACTCGACTTACTATAAATTTGTGATATTGTGTAATTTTGGTTCAGGTTTAGTTACTTCAGAAAAAGTTTTCGTCTGAATTATCTGATGTTGTTTTACTTATAACATAACAAGAATCTTTGAACTGTGTGACTGTTTTTTATTACTTAGCCTTCTGATATGGCTTCACTGACACTGAACAAATTATACCTCGATAAAAATGCGGCTTCCTCTTCTCTATTCATTTTTTACCCACCTCTTAGATTAAAATTAATTCTTGTATTTATCGGTGCGCGGCACGATGTGCCCTCTATACGAGAGGCAAATTCATTAGTGCGAAATTACAGAATGTCGCAGCGCGCATAGGTGAGATGAAAAATCACTGCGACAGTTCATTACGAAAATGAAAAATCTGACAAACTTTTCAAACTTTTTAAAAAAAAAAAACTTTTTTTTTCATTCGTATCGTCGTGCTTGGTTTGCAACTTTCCTTAACGACATACGATTACTCAAAGTAGGAAAAATAAATTGTCGAACGTGTTGATCTGTTCCTTGCCAGCCAGGCAAGCAAGGCTGGCAACCAGCTAGTCAAATTGCAGCCATTTTCACAGGAAAAAAGTGTTTTTTTTTTTTTGTTGACATCAATTTTGTAAGGTGTCAGCCAGCTCGTTACACAATGAGGCGACATAAAATCGAACATGGCGTCACAATTCGATAAAATTTAATCGAATTGTGTAAATTGTCCGAATTGTGGAATACGAGCAATAGTAGTCAGGAAGAGATGACGTACAATTTTTACGTAGAATTTTTTGATTTGTTGTGTATTATAAGCGAAATTGAAAACCGGAAAAGTCCCACCATTAAATCAATACCGGATCGACAAAAATTTCGAAAACAGCACTGGACCCTTGGTTCATTTGCTGTGTATTGGCGCGTGTGTTTGCTATACTCAAATTGCTATCCCATTAATAATAATGTGATTTGCTTGTGTGCTTATTTATCATAATGAAATTTAAGCCAGCCGAATGGGAGACAGAGATGATTGGCAAAAACTAAAATTATATTTTTCGTTTAGGTTCATCGAGCATTAAGTCAAATTATTCTCAACTATGAATGCGACGAGTGTGTTTTTCATGTTGTAACGAAATTTTGGGAAACTGATAGGAATGAGGAGTGTGACAATACCTTTAATTGGTAGTACACCGAATGAGTATTTACACAAGGACATTAATTGAGAATTGTTGTGAACGATGATTTTTGAATGGACTATTACCATATGGTTGATGGGAAATAAGGTAGAAGGATCGACTGGAAAATGGAATCCCTTTGATGGGGGCTTATCCTTCGATATTGTTATAAACCCTAAGCCTGGGCATCAAAATTCCAGCACACCCTGGAAGACTGAGTCTTCGAAAAGGACAACGGTAATCGCACGGTCAACTCGACCAATTGCTCCAACGAGACATTATAGTTTTTATAACGCCGCCTGCCCACCCCTGCCTAAGCGATACAGGCTCCTATATATACTTCATCGTATGGCTCCATGAAGAGAAGAGAAGGTGGAGGATGTGGAAGCTACTATTAAGAAATCTTATTAAATAATTAGCAAAATACTTGCACTACAAAAAAAAGTCGTCTACTTCAAAGCCTAACTTCAAAATAATCTTCCTTTTCAAATTATCCAAATATATATCGACTTACATAGCTCAATATGGTCTAAGGTCAGGTTGAAAGAAGAATTCTAATGAATATCTACGAAAGCAATAAAACTAAACACCATTAGATTTAGGCTTAGGTTGTAGGAGGGTGGTTCTATAGAACCACAATGCACTGGGGCCATCTAGTTGGGCCCATTGTTCTCCCCCTATTAATTATAAGATGGAAGTCACTCCTCTTGTTCTAACCACTTCGTTCGGATTGCGAACTGTAGAAGGCTCGAATGTTGGACGCCTCTGAGGTCGTCTAGCTCTGAGAAGAATCTAAAGCCTAAGCAAAGGAGACGACTGTTGGAGATTTGCGGACAAAGATTCTTCGTCTTTCTCACAACCTCTGCAAAGGCTGTCGCTTGCGACTCGCATCTTAAGTGCATGCAGCTTTAGCAAGAAATGACCTGTGATCAGACCAACAATAGTTCGGATGCTATAGCGACTAAGTGGTAACATCTGAGCTGTAATATTTTTATTCGGTTCTTCCCAAAAGGATTTGGCCGTTCCGCAGCTGTCCAGTTGCCGCCACCCCGCCAAGAAGGAATCCAAAATAGTTTGTTTAAAGCTAGTCTTCAGCACTGTTGCTGCTACATCGACTGACTTCCTAGTGGAATTGATGTTTGCAAATCCATGCCGTGCAAACATATCTGCTGCCTCGTTACCTAGACGGTCGCTATGACCTGGTATCCAAATTAGAAAAACCTCCGTTATAGTCGCTAGGCAACTCAAATTTTATCTACATACAAATGGACATACTCGTAAGTTTGGACGTAGTCCTGTAGGATTGGAGTGCCAGTAGCGCAGCCCTGCTGTCCGAGAAAATGTAACAATTTCCGAGACTGAATAGAATAATTTTTGTACACTCGTTAATGGCTAATACTTCTGCTTGGAACACTGTCGCGTATTCTGGAAGATGAAGTGAAGTGTGGATTTCGAGGTCGTGAGAATAAATCCCTGCACCTGTCCCCTGGTTAGTTTCAGATCCGTCCGTATAGATATGAGGACCTGTACAGGTACTGAGTATCGTGTTTTTTGCCCATTCGTTTCGTTCAGGAAACTTAATGTGAAACTTTCGTTTCTCAACCTGCGGTTGGTTCATGCAATCATACTCGCAGTCTAAAAGGGAGTTTGCGACTCTAATGACGTCTAAAATTTTGCCATGACCAATTTGTGGCGCTGACCATGAATTAGAGGTTTTTAATCTAATGGCAGCTAGGCCCACTGCTTGTGTTAAAAAAAGATCAAGTGGAGGTAGTGAGAGAATCACCTCCTCCTCTGCAGTAGGTGTAGTTCTAAGGGCACCTGTTATGCACAGACATGCCATCCGTTGGATTATCTGTAAAGGTGCTAGGTTGGGCTTTAGTACCACCGCTGGCCACCACACCAGCGCGCCATAGCAAATAATTGGTCTGACAATACTAGTATCCATCCAGTGGATAAGGTGCGACTTTAGGTCCCATCTCAAACCGAGTGTCTTATTCATACCCACTCTTTTGTCTAAGGAATCTGGTGCTTTTATTGAGTAAGGAACTATATTTAGCCGATAGTTTACAGTTTATTAGCTCCTAATATTTAACCCAATCCGTTCTTGCGGGTTTGCCTTAGAACCGGCTATTTTTTGCAGATCCCACAATTTCAAATCTTATCCACATGTGATCTGACAAGGATGATTCTTTCCAAACTTACCAGTTGCGGACGACACATGTGCGAAGCTTACATGTTTTGGGTCCGTGAAGGACTGTAAAAGTTTTGTTGCACCATCCTGGAATGTGGTTAGGGCCACTCAACCACGGTTCCTGGACAAGTGCAACATCCGAGTAAACTCTTAAGAGGTGTTGTTGGAGAGTGGCGGTTGCCGCTCTAATATGATATAGATTGGCTTGAACCACTCTGAGTTTGCCGGCTCCTGAGGTTGGCCGCATTTGGTTTCGGTAGTTTGAAGTGGATCTTGTTGAGTCCATAATCCGCGAAACCTTTCGCTGCAGATAACCTTTCCATAGAGCTTTGGTCGATTCCAAGAACAAGAAGTTGGCCCTTGTGTTTTTGTTCTCTATGGAAAAATCTCCATACCTCCGTAGAAAGATTGTTTTGCAGCTTAATGTCCTGCAATAGAAGTCCAGGGTCTTCAATGATACCCGGGATACATACAGACACTTTTGTCAGTCTAGGAACCTCAGCATCTTCCACCACCTGCAGCTTAATGTCCTTCAAGAACTCGTTCATCTTGGGAATCGCCTCCTAAAGAAAGACGAGAGTGTTTTGGTCAGCACAAGTTATCCTAAGATAACCTGGGTCGAAGTCATACCTCAAAAAGCTTGGTTTGGCTGGTGGATTACCTAAGAGGTGTTCCCTCAGAATGTTCCTCAATGAAGAGTAGATCTGAGGCCTCACCGACTCTAGTATAATGCCTAGCAAGTCGTTGGTGTTAATCACTGCCGCCTGGAGGGAACTCCTAGCGACGTCGCTATAGGTAGCCGATCTCGTCTGTTTCTTTTGTGCTGCAGGTATCAGCGTATTGCTATCATCCGGTCGAATGCGCTTGTGTGTCTGCTTCAGTGGTTTGAGCTTATTACCGGCGACTGTGCCCGCGGACGATGAGGGTTTTTTGGCATTGCCAGAATCGGTGTTCCGAAGCAAGCGGGGATTAAAGTGCTTAAACCACTTCTACATTTTCCACTGACGGTTGCAAAATGGGAATATCAGCTATTTGGGGACCCGGAGTCAAGCTATAAGCCTTACTCCATTGGGCTGCCCTGAGCATTATTATTATTATTTATATTAGGGGAACACGTGAGAGTACTGCGGCCTTTTTGGCCTATTGTGCGATTATTGCCCCTATAACCTACCATAACTCAATAACTTTAGCTAATCTGAGTATCTGTAAGGGAGCCATGTTGGCTAGTTCCTCGGTGGAAATGAAACCTTTCCCCAGAAGATTATGCCTTTTCCTTGCCACTGCTTCACAGTGGCATAGGATATGTATTGTCGTTTCTGAGTCTTTGAGACAGAGGCGGCAGATGTCGGTTTCAGCTAAGCCCATATTATTGAGGTGGTGGTTCACTCCACTGTGCCCCGTCATTAGGCCGATTAGAGTACTAATATCGCTCTTTTTGAATTTCAGGATATCCTCCACTTTGTTTTTTTTTTGTGGTATGATTAGTTTTTTTAAGGTTGATAAGCCTGGAAGTCTATTCCAGTAGAATTTGTGTTCTTGTTCAACCCACTTCTTAAGTATCGAGCTTTGATGCCCTTTTGATTTTTCGCAGAATGGCTCTGGACCAATAAAGTTTTTTTCTGCGCCATTTTTTGCAAGGCAATCAGTCTCTTCGTTTCCCTCAATTCCCATATGTCCTAGTACCCACATTAAGGTTACGTCGTTCCTTTTCCCCAGGATGATTAGGTCTTGAAGACAGTCCCAAACTAACCTCGATCCGTGTTTATTGGATGCTAGGGCTTTGAGAACCGCCTGACTATCCGATAGGATATAAATTGATTTGTTGCGATGAGTTCTCCTTATATTCTCTTGGATACCCTGAGCATACTCCTCCTTTTCGTTACCGACAGTTTCGGAACCACTGCGCTATCCGTTGCAATGTTCGACACTACTTCCATCCGAGTGGTTGGAGCTTACAAAGATTCTTTCGCAGGAGGCTTTACTACTCCGCCCACATTCGCTTCGGAAGTACTAGCTTTATTAATCAGAGAGGTTGCTGGGACCTTTCGCCTCCACACTGATTACTTCGGCCGGTACGCTGGCTAGGCGTGAAGCTTCTACAGATCGTGAATCGTCCGTCCCTGAGCACAATCGACTCAGAACTGCAGCCACTTTAGCCTCCACCGCATCAAACTTTGCTTGGGCAGCTTTTCTTTTTGGGGTCGTTTTAGCACTGTGACGGGCGCTATTGCTAATACCACCTTGAGGGAGTTGGATGATCTCAGTACAAAGGCCAGCCGAGATAGTTGTGCAGGATATTTTCGACGTCGAAGCATGAACAACATCTATACCCACCTCCATCGGCTTATTCGGTTCTGAGGCTGCATCCCCTTGTGCCATTGTAGATGCGAGAATACCGAGCTCTGACATGGAAGACTCAGTATGCTGGATGTTTTCCAGTAGCACAGCACTACCAGAACCTGGTTGCACCGTTCTAGTAGCTCTCGAACAGTGTTCGGAGCCGGTGATTTTAGCACCCTCTGACTGAGGGCCAATACGGGGGACTCCATCCCATAGATTTTTTTCTATACTAACCGCGGACGAGGTTCTTGCGGTACACCGCGGCGTCCTCCATCCACCACCTAAGGACGCGCCTGATAGGTTACCCAACCCAGAGGCTCATTCCACAGGCACTTAACACCATAATCCAAATTTAATCAATACCATCAGGTCTTAAATTTAAATATATTTCTCCTCAATTAGCAGGCATATCCGAAACCATTTTAACTAAATACACATAAAACGAAATCCCTATGATAACATCCTCAGATAGAGAGCATACATTTGTCCTCCTAAAAGCATCCGACAATAAAACGTGTTTAAATTAAACTTTGATATCATGCACTCATTTATCATTGTTTCATTTAACATTATAAATTAAAATTATTAGTTTGATTTTGTTATAATTGCTACCGCCCTTATTCCCGCCATCCCAATCTATCGCCATCATTGTCCGTTTTTGTTATTAGATTTTAATTGGAAAATTATGGTTTCGCTCGCGGAAGAAGGGCGAGAAATTATCTGCAATAAATTATATTATTGGCCTAAGGTTTGGTCCATATATGATGCACCGTCGACCCCTGTATTATATTGAAAATTTAATTTTCGGCTCAAATTGAGATATATTGACTTTCGAATATTTTCGATATTATTCTACAATATATTATATATATTGTATTTGATTTATGGATTTTAAATATTTGTACGCGATGATAATTAGAAATGTGATTTACAATCAAGAGGATATGAATTTTAATTGACATGATTTAGTTTCTGGATTTGGTGTGCGCTATTTGTTAAGCAAACAAATGTGGAATTTGTATTTTGGAATAATTTATTGTTTTTAAAAATTAATTAGTTAAGTATTGTTCAGCTGTAAGGTGCTTTGAAATATTTCCATTTCGAAAAAATTATTTTTATCTTATTTAAATTGTTACATGGCACCCTTAAGCTGCTGTAGTTGCTTACTACTTCTAAATTTTCACACGTTCAAACATACATATGGGAAAGTGCATGAACACACACACATGTACCTTTTGGAACAGACGTGTGGGTATATAAAGCGAATGCTTGTAGTAGAGAAGAGATTCTAAATTCATCTTTGTCTTCTTTTACTTGAAAATCACCGACTCTGAGCATACTTTAATATAAAAGTAACCGCACTCAGGGCTGAGACAACTACTTCACAACTGGAGGTTGACAGAGCGCACAAACAATAAAATACAAAAAGGTAGACGGCTATCTGCCTCGCCCTTCATTTCCTCCTGTATTACTCTACCCTCACTATATGATTCCATTGGTCCAGGACGCGGTGATGATGTATTTCCGGTGTCTGGGATTCAATTATCGTGCCACCAAACGCAAGATTAAGGCACACACCACTATCCGAATACCTTAATACACCAGCACATTCTAAACTCCGCCATAGACGATCCCAAGCCCGGTTGAGAAAGGAGGAGGGAAGGATTATTGTAACCGGAATGGCTGTAACACACTAGCGTCTCCGGAAGTAAGAGAGAAAAACATGATGAAAAACCCTGTGTGCTCAGACTTGCAGTTTACTTGGGAAAACTCAGACACGCATGAATACTCTGAAGCAGTAATCCAGGCCAACATCGAAAAAGATCCGAATCGGAGATTGGCGTATACAAAGCACAGAAGAAGGATATTAAGATGGAGACCGGTAAAATCTTAATTATGGCATTCTGGACAATGAATATATACAAGATATCATTGGGATGGTGACTGTGTTATTCTGTTACCTCAGCAAGCAGGAGTGACATCCTGCAGAAATGGCTTTAAGGCTAATACCACAGCTGCCTTCGTCCCGTTAAAACCCTGGCAGGCCTGAAAGTACGCTCGAAATTCATCATCATTCAATTGGTAGTCTAGGCTCAGATGTAACATTCCTGACTAACGCTGATCCGGCCCTGAACACAATTCCTCATAAAGGTTTGTGTCAACCCTTGCATGGCCTCACTGCTTGCATAGACAATCATGGGTTCTTAAAGTGACTACACAAATGAATAGAGATAGCAACTTTCAGTGGGGACCCTTAAGACATGAGTTTAACCAATTATAATAATAATACTAACAATAACAATAATAATAACAACGAGGAGACAAACGGAAGTAACAAACGGAAGTAACAACCCAGAAGATAGGACACCATTTGCAAGAAGTACGCGAATAATTCGATCCCTGGAGAAATTGATGAGCAAAGACGACGTCGCACCAACGCAGTCATTGCCTTCATGTCCTGATGGAAGAATTTCCCCGGCAATAGCAATTGGTGAAGAGGAAGACCATAAATTTTATGCTCTTGATAGGCTGGGTGAGAAAATCAAGGAGTTGGTCGAAATGATGGGTGGTGGAAGCGAACGATCCATCAACCTATGAGAGACGCGGTGCGTGCAATCGTGGCTATGCTCAAACGCGCTACAAAGGACATATGTCGTCAAACGGATTCAGGGAAGACTGATAAAAGCGCCCAAAAGGACATACGTCGTAGACTGATAAAAGTACCCAAACTTCGCCATTACTAGAGTGCATCAATAATGATCCACAGAAAAAAAGCGAGACGAAGGGCGCCTGAAACGAGCCACCCTACCAACAAAGCCGAGAAAGGAAAACGCGCTCGCAGATACTCGTAACATACAACTACAGGAAGTATGAAGAGAAACTTAAGGCGAAGCAGACTAAAGAAATATGATGAATGAAAGTAATGAATAATAGGATAAAAAAGCGAGATAAACGGCAAAGTATGAAATCCAAGCCTAAAGAGATTAGACCTGATGCAATAGTCATCACCAAAACAGGAGAGATTTTATGCAGTGACATCCTACGATTGGTGAAAGGACACGAAGCCTTAAATAAATATAGAGAAAATGTGTCAAAAATAAGGAAGGCGGCCAAAAGAAACAAAACATAATAAGCAACAGTGAAGACTCAGAGAAGTTCAAGAAGGAAATAGAAAAGGTCCTGGCGGCTAAAGCTGAAATTAAAGTTCTTACGCAAGAAACTCAACTAGAACTGAAAGATTAAGATGAAATTACGACGAAGGAATATATCGTAGATGCTATACGCAAGCAGATAGAGGGACTAAGTTGCTTCAACCCTTCATGGATTAAGGTAGCTAGGAAGGTTTATGCTAGAACACAGACAGCTGTGATTAGGGCGCCGATAGAAACTGCGAATAAACTTATCGAGAAGGAGAAAATTAAAGTAGGATGGGTCGTCTGCCGACTTAGAGAAACGGTGAATATAACGTGATGCTACAAGTGCCTTTCCTTCGGTAATTTAGCAAAAACGTGCAAAAGCACCGAAGATCGCAGTGCAAGATGTATGAAATGCGGTGAAGCAGACCATTTTGCGAGAGATTGCAATAGCCCACCATGCTGCATGCTATGTAAGAACAACGGAAGTGCAGACTCTAACCATCCTACAAGCAGTCGAACTTGTCTCGCACACCTAGAAGCACGCAAAATTAAAAAAACATGAAAAGCGGCTCAGGATCTATTAAAGCAGAGAACATGCGAAGAGAGATTTGACGTAGCGATCATTAGTGAGCAATATCGAAACTTAGAAGATTTACACTACAGGCACCAATTTGGGCCTGTGGAGACAAGACTTTCCAAGATAAGCCACTCACTGATAAGCAGTACTACGCAAGAGTAAAGATTGGCGGAATAAATATATATAGCTGCTATATACCACCGAGTGTTGGCAACGATGAATATCAAAGGATTCTCGATGGACTCACGATCGATGTTAAGTCAACAAGCCCAAATATCATTGCTGGTAACTTCAACGCATGGGCCACGGAATGGGGAAGCAAACGCACGAATGGAAGAGGAAATATGCTACTCAATGCCTTTGCGTCGCTTTTTGTCATCGTTTTAAATAGTTTGCGCAAAAACACATTCGAAAAAAACGGAAGAGGCTGCGTAATAGACATTACATTTGCAAGCAGAACATTAATCCAGCACACAGAATGGCAGTTAAGTGTTACAAGCATAGCACCAGGCAATAATAGTGACAATTGACTCTGGTAGAAGAAATTGTCAAAAGCGCCAGCATGCGAAAGCGCAGGCAAAAGGATGGAAAGATAATAGACTAGATGAAGAAATCTTTAAGATGGTACTGGATGCCGAACATGACTTGCAAGAAGATATAGAGAATCATGCTCAGAATGTAGTAAACGAACTGAGCAAAGCTTGTGACGTGGCAATGGTGAGAAGAAAAGCTGACAGCGTACGGAAACCAAACTACTGGTGGAACGATAACATTGCTCAACTGCGCACTAGATGTCACAAAGCTAGACGACAGCTGCAACGGAAAAGAACAACGGTAAATAGTAATACACTAAACGGTATATACAAAGAAGCCAGGTCAGATCTTAAAAAGGCAATTAAGCAAAGTAAACAAGAATGTTTTAGAAAACTTTGTAACAGTATGAACGGTAACTTATGGGATGGAGCATGTAAGGTAGTAATGTCGAAACTGAAGGAACCAAGGGGACAAGCAACAACGTGTCCAATACTTATGGAGAAAGTGGTCAAATCGCTATTCCCGAAACGCTTCGATAGTAATGCTCCGGCAATAATAGAAAGCCCCACTGAAGGAAATAACGAACCAGCGATGGTGACTGTGGAGGAGGTACTCCTAGCAGCTAAGCGGCTCGAGAACAATAAATCACCAGATGGCATACCAAATGGAACGCTTAAACTTGCCATAAAGCTCAATGCAGACGTATACGCAGAAATGTACACGAAATGCTTGAAGGATGGTATTTTTCCCAAAATATGGAAACGGTTCTACTCCCGAAACCAAACAAACCGCCCGAAGAACCGAGTTCATACAGGCTACTGTGCATACTTGACTCACTGGGGGAAATCCTAGAACCGTCAATTCTTAACAGATTAGAACAACATCTACAAGAGACTGGAAACATTTCAGAGAATCGATATGGATTCCGCAAAGGTCGACGCAATAAAAATAGTGATAGACATTGCTGAAAAGGGTATTGAACGCAGTAGGTGGAAGAATACTGCGCTATAATAACACTAGGCGTCAAAAATGCATTCAATTCGGTGAGGTGGCCTCACATAATTAATGCTCTTCTAAAATTGGAAACTCCGCCATAACTCCTACGAATGATCAAGAGCTATCTCGCAAATAGAGTATTACTATATGATACCGAAGAATGAGTATAGGAGTATAGGAGAAGTATAGCGTAACATGCGGAGTCCCACAGGGCTCAGTACTAGGACCCGTGTTATGGAATATATGTACAGTATGACGACATCTCACGACTTCCAGTACCAAGAGGCGTACAAATAATTGGCTACGCGGATGATATAGCAATTACTGTGGTAGCGAAAGACTTAGAGAGCATCAACAACGTTAGCACCAACGTGATTTCTAACATTAAGAACTGGCTTAGAGCATCTAATCTAGAGCTAGCTGCACACAAAACAGAAGTAGTCAGAGAGCATATAACGTTAAATATAGATGGACCTGAAATCGTATCCCAACCCTCCATTAAATACTTGGGTTTTATGATTGACGCAAGATTATTCTTTAAGACGAACATCGAAACTATCTGCGCATAAGCAGGACGAGTGAGCTCCGCACTATGCAGAACAATCGCTAACATTGGAGGATCCAGCCAAAACAGGAGGATACTTCTTTCAAGAGTGACGCGAAATATCATAATGTATGCAGCTCCGATATGGAGTGAAGCACTACGATACAAATCTTACGCAAATATGTTAAAAAAAACCCATAGAGTAAGTGCATTAAGGGTTTGCAGTAGATTCTGCACAATCTCATATGACGCCGCGAATGTCATAGCTGATTTACTGCCGCCAGACATGCTAGCGGAAGAAGCAGAATATTCCACAAAAAAGATCCGATAAACTGATGCTTAACAGTGGAAGAGAAGAAGGAAGAGCAACGGGTAAGTACCAATGCCTGGCAACTGTAATGGAACACCGCAATCAAAGGCCATGGACGTATAGACTCATAAGAGACGTAGATAAGTGGGTCGGACGGAAGAATGGTGAAGTAGATTCCTGCATGACCCAATTTCAGCCAGGGAATGGTTGTTACAAAAGCTATTTGCACAAATATGGCCATGACACCTCTGCACCATGTCCAAGCTGTACAGATGCAATAGAAAATGCAGAGCATGTATTCATTCACTGCCTAGTCTACGAAATGGACAGAAGTAGAGTCGAGAACATCGTTGGAGAAAATATTAACCCCGACAACATTGTTCCACATACAGTGACCGACAAAAGTCTACATACGACCCCTATTTTCGCTACTTGACGAGCTCCATGGCACTAATTAAAATAAACTGCCAATAAGTCGGGCGAAACTTTATTATTCTTGGGACAAGTTGCGGATGCGTGGAAAGTCAATATGCAGGTTAGAGTGGTTAGGGAAGACTAAGTAAAAGGGGGTTCTTGGGCATGACAATTGTCAATTAACCACTTTGCGGAAACGTTCAAAAGCTCCAGTACTTATAATCAATATTTCGTTAGTGATAGTAAGAGAGCGTGGATGTTAATAGTTTTTAATTGATTGCTTGAATCACGTCCAATATTTCTGTATAGAATGTCAGTTTCTTAGACGAAGTTGCATAGAATTTTCATAAGATTCTGTGAATTTTACATTCACGAAACCAAACATTTGTCTGGGAGGGGGTAGAGGAGGTAGGGGAATCGTAAAATTTGTGATAAAATTTTCTTTCTTTTCTGTTGTAAGGTGCTCGTAGAAAATTTCAAGTTCGTAGCTTTTAATTTGTTGGTTATTAGTTGATTCAATGAAATATTTAGGTCGAAATGATACTTTTGTATGAGAAGGAGTAGAAGGGCAAGCTCGATTGCAAAACTTTTAAAGCAATTTCATTTTAATTATTTTTATAAGTTTTTATGCAAAATTTAAAATTGATAGCTTTTAAGAGTTAGCTGATATCTGATTTCTTAAAAATGCTCGAAAAAATAATTTTGTATGGGAGGGGGTAGAGGAGGTAGGGGAATCGTAAAATTTGTGATGCAAATTTATTTCCTTTCTTCTGTGAGATGCTCGTGCAAAATTTCAAGCTCGTAGATTTTAATTTGTTGGTTATTAGTTGATTTAATGAAATTGGTCGAAATCATACTTTTGTACGGGAGGGGGTAGAAGGGCAAGCGGGATTTCAAAACTTTTAACGTAATTTCATTTCAACTATTTTTGTAAGTTTTTATGTAAAATTTCAAATTGATAGCTTTTAATAGTTGGGTGATAAGTGATTTCTTAAAAATGGTCGAAAAAATCATTTTATATGGGAAGGGGTAGAAATTTTGAAGGTATTCGACCAGTTAATATTAAAGAGGGTTCCACTTATGAAAGGGAGTTTCACTTGTGAAAGGTTCCACTAGTGAAAGGTTCCACTTGTGGAAGGGGGCTCCACTTGGTCTTCCCTAACCACTTTAACTTGCATATTGACTTTCCATGCATCTTTAACTTGTCCCAAAAATAATAAAGTTGCGCCCGACTTGTTGGCAGTTTATTTAAGTAAATCGACAGTTCAAACAAAAGGAGGTCCTCTGTTGAAAACAAGCCGTGCAGTGGTCGACCGAAGAAGCTGGTTCGCAGAGATGTCTTCTTTATTTTGAAAGAAGTGAACCAAAACCCAAAGGTGCATGCCACAAAATTGGCGGAGAACATAGCAAAACGAACAAGAACCACTGTGGATCCAAGAATAGTTCAAAGAACATTAAATAATAATGGTTATCACAGCAGAACACCACGCAAAAAACCCCTTATAAGCGAAAAAAATCGCAAACTTAGCTTAGAATTTGCCAAAAAGCATCTAGAAAAAGGACTTGATTTTGGAAGAAGGTTTTAATCACTGATGAATAGAAGTATAACATATTTAGAAGTGGCGGTAGAGCTAAAGTTTGGAGAAAGAAAAACACGGGAATGAACCCGAAACACCTAATTCCTACAGTCAAACATGGCGGTGGCAAATGTGATGGTTTGGGGTGCAGCGTTGGGTGTAGGAAATTTGGTGTTCATTGATGATATCATGGATCGCCATCTCTACAAAGCTATCTTGCAATACAATTTAAGGAAATCGGTCATTAAGTTGGACCTTGTTGAAAGCTGGATATTCCAACAAAACAATGATCTCAAGCACACCGCTCAAATCGTGAAGGACTGGCTACTATATTATGCTCCAAGACAGCTTAATACACCCCCACAAAGTCCGGACTTGAGTTTCATCAAGCACGTTTGGGAGCTTCTGGATCGAAAAATAAGAAAACACGACATTAGAAGTGCTATAATGCTAAAAGAGAAGCTCATTGAGGAATGGGGTCAAATAGCGCCTAACGAGTTAGAAAATTTGGTCGCATCAATACCAAGACGCTTGCAGGTAGATATACACACATAGATGCCCATGGTGGACCAACAAAATATTAATATTCAGTTTTGAAATGAAATGTTAATTCCTTAATGAAGTGTTTGGTGGATCTCATGATCGTATGTAAACTTTTGTCAATGCTTTTTTTTAGTTTTTTTATGAATAGATTGTGAAGTTTATATTGGAGAAAAGATTTTTTTGTTACATGTCAATAAAAATAGACTATAAACAAGAGTACATCATTACTTTTTCAAAAAGTTCTGTTGGGCTCAAGCAGCGAAAATAGAGGCCGTATGTAGACTGCGGTGACTGAGATGTGCGTAACAATTCTCACCGAGCTAAGGAGACTCGAATGACAGCGTAAGGAACTATCTGGGACAGAACCGCCTACAGGGTAGGCCAAATACAGGTTTCTTTTTAAAAATGCAATAAAGTGAACAAAATTAACAGCAAACATGCCCATTAATGCTGGAACACAACTTCGTTCAAGTGGTTGCCTCGGCTAGCTTCGCAGTAGCGCATTCTATCACTCCAATTTTCCAAGACCGTGTCGATGGTTTCGGGCTGTAGTTCACGGATTGCTTGGATGATATTGGCCTTAAGTACTTGAATCGTTTCTGGATTGTTGGCATAACATCGCGCCTTCACGGTTCCCCAGAAAAAAAAAGTCCAAAGGGGTCAAATCGCAGCTCCGAGGCGGCCAATTGAAATCGCCAAGACGGCTGATAACACGATTTGGAAATTTGGTGCGTAAAAGATCGATTGTTGCATGGGCGGTGTGGCATGGCGCGCCATCCTGCATAAACCAGAGGTCATCCAAATCCATGTCTTCAATTTCAGTAAAAAAAAAAGTCGGATAACATGGCTCTGTAACGTTCACCGTTGACCGAAACGTTGTTCCCAGCCTCATTTTCGAAGAAAAATAGCCCAATGATGCCACCACTCCAGAATCCGCACCAAACAGTCACTCTCTGTGGATGCATTGGCTTCTCGTCAATAACGTGCGGGCCAACCACTGGATGGCCCACCCTGTACAACAGCTAGAACCGTTGGTAGTTGAATAAAATAGGCAGCGACATATACAGGGTGACATAAGAAATTACATGTGACAGTCAATTGACGTTTGAGCTATATACTCCTCCCTCCTCCTGACGAAATACTTGGCGGTAGTCCCGGAGGCAATGGGTTAGGCGAGGGATTTTTAACTCATAGCCATAAATTGTAACACTGCTCTTGTCAAATGGATTGAAAGTTTACTTTTTGATTACTCAATACGAGTCGTGTTATCCCAACCGTTTCAAATCGATTCCGACATTACTTAAGGATCACAAAAAGAAAAGAATAGAAAAATCTTCTAATGAGCTGATCAATTCATCCACTGTTTTTATATAATCTCCAGCCAAATGTTCAAAATCTTTGTTCCACCTAATCATAAGTATATGATTGCCGAAGTTTCGTTTTATCTAAATCAAAAACTTTTATTAACTCAAGCAAATACGACAAATAGCCATATCATCTACTTTAGTTAGGTGAATCAAAGATTTTGAGCAATCAAAACAAATACGACAAATAGCCATATCGTACTTTTGTTAGGTGAATCAAAGATTTTTGAAAATATTTGAAATTAAATTTCATATTTTTGAAATAGTACAATATGTATGTAGTAAATATATGTGCATCCTTTAATTAACTGAAAGCGTTTGACGACTTGCTACAGAAATTGTCTTGTTAAGTTTAGTCTTAACTCTAAACACCGAATAAACCAGACTATATGTGCGCCGCTACAATCTTCGACTGTGAATTATCTTCGTGCGAAATGTTTACAACGTCAAATAATTAATAATTCTTAGAACGAAAATTCTGATTTGAACTTTAAACGTATTGTTGCGAGCTAGAGGTTCGCCGAGATTTCAAGTAAAACACAATTCATTTTAAAAATAAAGGATAATTTATTTATTCGCACTTTTACTTAATTTGCACTTTAACTTAATTCACCTATACGGCATCACCGATTTGTTCTATCGCGTTTTTACACCGGTTTGCTTTTTATACTAATTTGCCCCAGTTCTCGAAGCTTCCGTCAGGTATTGTTGGTTGTGTCTCGACTATTCTAGATCTTTAATTGCCTACATTTTGGAGTATATAGTTCCGTCGGGTGTATACTTAAAGGTTCTGGATGGCTTTTTACATATTAGGGGATATTGTTCTTGTATATTCCAGAAAGATCAATTACGTGGTTGCCAGATCTATAACACTACCCTCTCCTTAGTCCCTGTTCGTCCCGAACAGAGTCGTTCACTTCCTCAATGGCACCATGGTACTTTGTTAGTCGGTCGAGATTTACCACTTTCATTTTAGTACGAGGTTTTCGCTTATTCCATCCATCCTTTGGTTCGGTTGTTTATCCTCTGAATGGTTTTTCCGGCTTCTTTTTCCTTCTCACGTTCGCGTTCTTTCTCCATGTCCTTTTCGCGCTCCTTCTCCTCCTTAGCAGCATGTTTACTTTCCTTTTCACGTTCTGCATTCTTCCTTTCGCGATCTTCTCGATCACATCGCTTCGCATGTTCGGCCTTGTTACAATTATTCGCATGAAGTACTTGACCGTCACGACTTCTACCCGTTCGTTCGCGATCCTTATTCGAATGCCTATCTTTGCTTCCATGATCTTTCCCGATGTATTGTTCTTGTTGCAATCGATCTTGCCGACTCGGGGTTTTCGACCGACTCCGGCGTCTTTTATCAAAACCGTGTGTAAGATTTGAACTCTGACGACTAGTTCTTGACCAAGATCTACCTGCCCGATCTCTATCTTTGCGTTGTTTAGCAGCGCAGCCGGAACAATAGTTAATCACTTTTCTGGGTTTACGGCAGTCGAGTCTCAAATGTCCTGCCTGTCCACAATTCCAGCATCGGGGGGCACCAAATCTTTCGCTCCGCTTGGTGTACTCTGCTTTCTGACACACACACTCTTTTGCTATTTCTCGGACTCGATAGTTACTCCGTGAGCTTTGCTTGGCAGCTTCGAACGTCAGCCCATATACCAAGGCTTCGCCAATCGTTTTCTTACCTGCCAATTTCAACGTCTGTTGCAGCTCTCTGTCCAGGACAGCATTGTTAAATGCGAAAACAGCTGCGTCGTTGCGTTGCTCTGTTTGCGTATTGGGAAGCGATAATAGTGTGAGTCGTTCAATATCGCGTGCCAGCTCTGGAAGTGTTTCACCATTCTTTTTGGTTCGGTTGTACAGCTGTATTTTGTAGATCTCTCGCATGTGGTCACTGCCATAATGAAGATCCAATGTCTGGACTAACGTTGAAAAATCTTGTTGTTGCTCCGCGGAATCGTTTGAAGAACCTCTGCTGGTGGACCTCTTAGCGCCAATATAAGAGCTGTTCCTCATTCCAGATCATTCCAATGATTGTTTCTTGCGGCAGCCTCAAATTGGGTCTTATAAATAGCCCACGGTGTTTGTCCATCGAAGATTGGAGCTTTGAAACCCTTGTGCGTAACGTGCTCTGCCTTGATGACTCCAGCCGCTTTCACCTTATCGAAGTCCCTTTTTAGGCGTTCGACTTCTTGTACAATCCCGAATATCCTTTCCGTAATTTGTTCTTCGAAGAGTCGAAGTTTCTTCTCTACGTTTTCTTCTATTGCCTTACACATAGTGTCTATTTTATTATTTTGCAGCTCCAATTTTTGGTTAAGGTCCTTTGAAGTCTGGTCTAATTTCTGATTAATGTCCGCTGATTGTTGTTCTAATTTCTGATTAATGTCCGCTGATTGTCGCTCTAATTTCTGATTAATGTCCGTTGTCACAGCTGATTGTTGTTTAATGTCCACTGATTGTTGATCTAATTTGTTCATCATTTGCTGCATTAACTGTGTTAGAGCATCCGATGTACCAGAATACTCCTCTCCACGAGCTTCTTTGATTTGGAATTCAAAACTATCTGCATCCTCACCCTCAGCCTCAAGTGTCTCGAACATACGGCTGACAAGTTCAGACTTGCTCCCTGTCGTAGATAACTCGCGTCTACTGAGCTCTTCCTTCAGCTCCGTTAATTTTAAGTCCTTTAGATAACGCGGCATTTTCACTACCGATTTTTTCCAGTTTTTCCGCGATTCGAATTCACTAAAATTTACTTCACTAATTAAAGTCACTGCTCACTAAATCACTCGAGAATATTCGATTTCGCAAAATTCTTACTGTCCGTTCGAGAATTTTAGTTTCACTTTTTCGCTCTCACAAAATTATCCATTCGAGAATTTTTAATTTCACTCGCGATTTTTAACCCGAATTTATCCTTGAAATCCCACTTCTGACACCAATTGTTGCGAGCTAGGGGTTCGCCGAGATTTCAAGTAAAACACAATTCGTTTTAAAAATAAAGGATAATTTATTTATTCGCACTTTTACTTAATTTGCACTTTAACTTAATTCGCCGATACGGCACCACCGATTTGTTCTATCGCGTTTTTTTGTCAGCAACGCCCAGTTCAAATCATAGCTTTGCGGATAACAACACTCTGGATAACAGCTTTCAATTTTACTGCGGTACTGAAGCTCATCGTACTTCAAAAAATTCTAAACGCGTCGAATTATACAGTTCATTGAACCTAGACCTCTACTTAATCCTAGATTGGGGCAAGAAAAATAGAGTAGAGTTCAATGCCTCAAAAAATCAGGCCAGTCATCTATCCCTTAAAAAGGATGTTCGGGCGGGTTCGTCGAATATAGTGTTCGGAAACATACAATTGCGCTCTTCGAGAAAATTCACATTGCTTGGCATAGAACTTACTAAACATCTCAATTGGAGCAAACACATTTTTGATGTTGCATTTTTCTTCTCACGATCTAGCTAATATCTACAAAGCCTATATTCGTGCCTGTACAACTGAGTACAACTCGAATATATGGGTTGCGGTACTCGATCAAATCCAGAAGCATGCGTTCCGTTTAATTGGAGATTATTCTATAAGAGTTTCAATTCGAACTTCGTAGAAACGTTATTATCGTTATTCCCACATTAAATGCAGCGAGGAACTGTCCAACCTCATCAACCCTCTTTTCAACTATCCCAGGGATACTTGAGAAGCTCCATGCGCTCATGACTTCACTGTTAAGCCTCCACCAGCATATGTATAGTGAAACACAGACAGTCCTTCATCACATGAACAGCAAGACCGTTGAATGCATTGCCGCCCCACGTATTCCCGATAGCTTATAGCATTCAGTGTTTCAAGAAAAACGTCCACCAGCAGTTTAAACTCTTCCCTCCGAAAACTCACTTGTTACCCCCATCTGCTCCTATCCCATACCTACTTCACTGTGCATCCGTGTATCCTTGCGAAAATATTTAAATATTTACTTTGAAGTAACAACCGGAATGTGGCAACGACAAGTTGGATGCGGGTTTACTGCCATAAGTTCTAAGTTTTTTATATTCTCCACTAGGCCAGTGCGAAGGAGGGTTCCGACTGTTAAAGCACCACCTCCCTCCATTTATCATTAAGTCTTTATAAAGCTTCTTTATATCCCAAGAGCACTTCTAAAAATTAATTTGTTTGTCGAATAAATAAATGTATTGAAGAGACCTCCCTCAGACATATCCCGCGGTCGGCCCTTCTTTCACCCATTGAGAAATTTCCTTCACATTTATGTTTCATAAAAATTTGCAACCATAACCTAAATAATTCATTACATAAAACTTTAAACCAAATTACATAAAAATCTAACCAACACCACATCATCTAGTAATTCAAACTTTCTTCACTGAAATCACAACTGCAATGCAATAAAAACCAAAAAAAAAAGAAATAACAACCCAAAGAAACTCCATTCAAAAAAATTTTAAATACTCAACCTGGGAAACATTTTTTTCCAATACGTGAAGAAAACTTTCGTATTTTTCACATAAAAATTTTCATCACATGAAAAATGAAACGACAGAAAAAAAAAATAGTCACAGTCAACCCGGTGAACCTCTAACACGCGGTCCTATATAATAGACACTTTTCCAGGATACATATAGTATCCCAAGCATAAGAGTGTCGTATATCGTATACTTGCTCTGCTTCTCGCAACCAAAAACTTTAACGTACGTTTTTTTTTCGAGAATAAATTGGTCTCGATCTTGCCGAAGAGAAATTTTTGTTATATTCTCTAAAGCTCGAACCAAAAAAGATTTATTTGATTTGGCTAATCCTTGGTCTGAGGTAAGCCCACAGCAGTCATACTCCTCGCTATAGTACATACTCGGCCTCTGCTAAATGATAGAGAATATTCGACCCATTAAAATCCTTCATCTACCTTTTTCGGGGGCATATAAAGAAAAGATAGAAAATCCCCGACTATTCTTGTCCAGGATAATATATCTCGTTTATTATTCAATGTTTCATTTGTCCAAAATTGAAAGTATACAATGGTAGTGGAATTTAGGCCGAAATTATAAAGTATAATTAGAAGTTCTGTATTTCATTTTAACGTCATTTCTAGGACCATTAATGCGGAACTCATTTTCGTATTTGTTCGGATAAAATGACTGCAATTCATTTATAATTTGGGAAAAAAAATTAATAATAAAAATTTTGTGGTGATACCAACTCATGCGATACTCAACATAATTAATGTTTGTTAAAGTCCTCTTTCTCGGATCATAAAAAACTTCGAATCGGAATTAAATCACAAATAACTTGCCACTAAGAAAAACTACTAAAGACACTTGAAAATTTCTTGAAATTTTCATAATTTGCGAACATCTTCGGACTCAGCTGCACCAAAAACTAAACGCGCACTATCCAAAATTATGGATCATAATGTCCGTACTTAGTCACTCACTCACTCCGACTTTTTCTATTCGATCGCGAAATTCCCAATTAAACTAAACGGAAAAATATCGTTATTATTTATTTGATAATATGCTCGACTTTATAATCGAACTAAGGTGGAACCGAATACTGGTCGGGAATAAAATTGCGTTCATTCCCATAAGTAAAAGGCGACGCCCGCAGACCGATTCTTGAGGGTCTCGGTTGAATGGCAGACCCGACTCATTTCTTATTTGCGCCGATATATAGTTTCGACCTCGGTATATGTGAATTATGTCGGCGAGTATAATTTAACATACGATCATTACAGCCATATCAAGAATGTCCATTCATGAACGTTTTAGACTACTTGGTATAGTGGAGACCTACTATCAGCATATCAAATCACGCGTCACAATCCCGCTGTTGTTGTTATTGTTATGTGTCGAAGACGAAGAAGAACTCCTCATCATAATAAGACCAGCGTTGCTTGCTCATGAAAAATTTAATCAAATTCCGAGTAGAATATAGTACACCCCTGTTCTGGCGTTTCTTACATATAACCAGCTTACAAGCCTTTAAAAAAAAACGATTTCAATTTAATCGTAATGTGACGAAATGTAAACAAAATGACTGGAGAAAACCGATCGCGATTAATGCAATGGGGCATTATCGATTGCATTTGAATCGATTTTTTCCTATGCCGGAAGTCACTGACTTCTAGCGAACCCTTTGGGTATTTCTGATTGAATCGAAGATAGTGCGGCGTTCTGATCCGTTTACATTATGTCATGACTAGAGTTGCTATGTTGACTGGGTTCTCTTATCACCATTAATCTATTGTACATTAGAATGATTGTAGAGCTGTTTCGAAGTGATGTACAAAAGTTTCTGTCACGAGCACAATTCGTAATGGTGATCGTTTCGCTGGTGGGAAGAGATCTGACCCGGTAAGACTACCTCGTTACAATAACAGTGTGCTAGAAAGTACCCAAGTCATCATCCACTCCACAATTATCCTTTTTTTTCAATGGCACTATAGCCCAAATCGGGCCTTGGCCTTCTGGTCTGCAGGTTCCTTAACATTTTTCATTATTTATTGTGGATGGGTTGTTAGACCTTCGCACAACCCTCTATCTATGAATTTTTCATTTTCGTAAAATGAGGTGACCAAGGTATACCCAAGCAGGCAGTATGCTGGAATTATGCGTCGACCGAGGTTTGAACTCACGACCTTCGCATTGTAGACTAACACACTACCCACTACAACCTAGCACAATTATCCTGCACTAACTAATTATCCCACACCAACCAATTATAATTTATTTGTTTACTAGCAAACGCCCGCGACTTCGTCCGCGTAAAAATCGCATTACTCGTAATAAGCAATTTTTGAGAATGTAGTTAGTAATACATTATATGGGATATATAATCCGCTTACTTTAATGGCTCTTTAAACACAATGTTTTGTATTTTGTTGGAGTCAGAACCAGAAATTATTAAGAATGATAGCATGATACTCGCATTTGAATGGGAGAGGCTCGTGATCAAATCAAACCCGTTATTCAAGATCATTTGTATACGTGTTAAGGACATGTGAATAGTTGTAGCTTGTGTTAATTGAAAAAAGCCCAAATAAAATGACATTAAGCTTAAAAACATAACAGGACTTCGATTGTGCGTAAAGCCCCATTATATGATACTACCGATGAAATCGAAATTTTTGTAATCTTAAGAATTTTTGTGTGCGGAGTGATAGAAGGGATGACAGTACTAAATTAATTTTTTTCACGCCATGCTAGAGTAGCTATAAAAATATTTTGCACCAAATTTAAACTTGAAAAACTGAATAGGTAAATTGAGAAACTTAGTGCATTGGATTTAGTGAAATTGTGAAATTTGTATGGGAGGTGGTAGAAGAAGTGGGGGGTTTTTGGTAATTTTTCTAGATTCAACTATCATCACCATGCAATTGATATCTTTTAAATTTTAGATCAGTTAGATTCATACTTTTCAAGGAAATCGAGTTTTTGCAAAGTCGTGAAATTGTGTCATATTGTAAGGGAGGGGGTAGAAGGAGTGGAGCTAATCGGTTAATTTTTCCCGATAATAATAATAATACTAATTAGGGATTCATCAGAAAATTTTAGCTCGATCAAAGTTACACGTACTGAGAAAATTGGTTTAGAGTATTTCATGAAAAAGTGCAGTTTGTATGGGAGGTGGTAGAAGGAGTGGAGGGTTTTTGGTAATTTTTCTAGAAACAACTGTAATCACCATGCAATTTATGTGTTTTAAATTTTAGATCAGTTAGATTCATACTTTTCAAGGAAATCGAGTTTTTGCAAAGTCGTGGAATTGTGCCACATTGTATGGGAGGGGGTAGAAGGAGTAAAGCTAATCGGTTAATTTTTCCTGATAATAATAATTATGCTAGTTAAAGATTTAGTACAAAATTTTAGCTCGATCAAAGCTATACGTACTGAGAAAATTGGTTTAGAATATTTCATGAAAAAGTGCAGTTTGTATAGGAGGTGGTGCAAGGAGTGGAGGGTTTTTAGTTATTTTTTGAGAAGCAACTACAATTATCATTGAATTGATATATTTTATATTTCAGAACAGTAACATTCACACTTTCCAAGAAAATCGAATTTTCGCAAAGTCGTGTATTTGTGTCAGATTGTATGGGAGGAGGTAGAAGAAGTAAACCTAATTGGTTAGTTTTTTCCTGACATTAATAACAATGCTAATTAAGGATTTAATACAAAATCTTAGCTCGATCAAAGTTATACGTACTGAGAAAATTGGAGTATAGTATTTCATGAAAAAGTTTAGTTTGTATGGGAGGTGGTGGAAGGAGTTGGGGGATTCAAACTATTTATATACTTGAAGATTGCATTTATAATAGAAATAATATATTTTAAATTTCAAATTAATAGCTTTAATAGTTTCCATGAAATTTTGATTATTATAAGTTTTTGAAAATGAGTCACTTTCTATGGGAGGGGGTAGAAGGCGTGAGGGGAGAAAAATAACACCTAAAGCAGATTACTCCCAGAGACAGACCTAATAATCTGTGAAAGTTTCATTGCAATCGGTGCAGCCGTTTTTGCGTGAAAGCCGGAAAGACAGACAGACAGAGAAATTTTTTAAAAACGTTTGATTTTGCTTAGTTATTGCTAAAATGAAGCAAAAAACTTATTTATAGCCATTTATAAACAAATAATAGACAGACACTACAATTATATTTATATAGATTATAATTGTGTTTTTTCATTTATTAACGATTGACGAGAGCACTAAAATCAAAATGTGTTGCCCGCCTTCATAAAATCCGAACAGAAGTTAACTTTAGTCCTTGTTGTTAGTATTAGTTTTTATCTCCTTTTTTAATTAGTATTATTTTATTATTATTATTTTTTTTTTTTGTTCATTATTATTATTGCCATTATTATTGTTTTTTTCCTCATCATTAGTATTACTAAGCTACATGAGTAAGTAGCGAATCTTAAGTTAGATTTCTATTAAAGCCAAATAAATAGTTTAATGAATAACATGTTCAGTAAGGATAGGCATTAATAACTATAAAAGTCATTCTCTTTGATATATTCTACGATGTAAGATTAATGTAAACTATAATAGAAAAACTCAATAAATGAAATCATCATCATCATCATCTTGATTGGAGCAAACATATCTTTGATGTTGCCCTTGATTCTTCCAAACGCCTAGGTATTCTTCGCAAATGCAATAACAGAATTATGATTGGGCTTAAAGCCCAATCATATGATACTCTAAATGAGATGGAAATGACTTTAATATATCGGAAAATATGTCATCTCAAATTCTTTCGAATAGTGAATAGAGACTTTTGCATAGGAGGTGGTAGAAGTAGAGGGGGAGGTTTGTGTTTTTCATATATGACACCGAACATAGCATGCATAATGTTTTTTGCTGAATTTAAAGTTTTTAGTTTTCATTATTTTAAAAGAAATTGGTCACAGTTTTCCTGAAATTGGGGCATTTGTATGGGAGGTGGCAGAGGAAGTGGAGCGTTTAAGATGATTTTGAAACTGCTTATCATCGTCCTTATCACCATGCTTTGATTCAATTTCAAAGTCGATAGCTCTCATATACTTGAAGGAGAAATGCTTTTCTTGAATTTATAATACAGATATTTGTATGGGAGATGGTAGAAGGAGTGAAGCGGAGCTGATAATTTTTTTTAACACTTATTTCAATTATTAAGCAACAAATTCTGGCAAAATTTGAAGTTTATACTTTTTCCAGTTTGAATGGAAATCGATAAAATACATTTAACAAAAATTATGCATTTGTATAGGAGGGGGTAGAAGGAGTATACGAATCAAAACAAATTTTTTTCATATTAGTAATATCTCTATTTGTATCTACAATGGCGCTACAGCCCAAATTGGACCTTGGCCTCCTGATATTCAGGTTCCTTAACATTTTTTTTTTATTTCTTATTGTGGAAGGGTTGTTAGCCCTTCGCACAACCCTATTTCTACGAATTTTTCATTTTCTTAGATTGAGGTGACCAAGGTATACCCAAGCAGGCAATGTGCCCGAATTATATTTTTCGCCGGCCGGGATTTGAACTCACGACCTTCGCATTACAAGACCAACACACTACCTACTAGGCTATACCCTAGCTCTCTATTTGTATACTTTATACAAAATATCAAGCTAATAGCTTTAAAAGTTTCGAAGAAAAATAATTTAATTTAAATTTCAAAATTTCGTGAAATTTGTATGGGAGGGGGTAGAAGGAGTGAGGTGAAGTTGATAATTATTCTAAAAATAAATTACAATTATAGTAGAATTAATTCTGACAAAATTTCGTCTTTTCAGCTTTACTAGTTTCAATAAAAATCGAAAATATGTATTTTTCAAAATTGTCCATTTGTATGGGAGGGGGTAGAAGGAGTAAAGGGATTAGGTCAATATTCCGTGATATTAATGACATTTATATCATAATACTTTGACGTAAATTTCAAGTCGATAGCCTAAATAGTTTCAAAGAAAATCAATTTCTTAATATTTCGAAATTTCATGAAATTTGTATGGAAGGGGGTAGAAGGAGTGGGGGATGTAGCCCATTCACGAACTTAAAGTTAATTTTTTGCTAAAAATGACACAAACATTTTTATAGCTTGTGGTGCTCCAACACATTTATAAATTCACTTGTTGATAAAAATCACTTTGATTTTTATTAATTATTGAATTTTGGAATTAGTAACTTTTGTTTTCAAAAAATTAAAAATTTTATAGATATGAAATCAGTCGAAAATAGAAAATGAGATGAAAAATAAATTGATTGCTAGTTAGACATTAAAAATAAAACGTTGCTATTAATTTTAAATATTCATAAATAAAATATACAAAAAGAAAAATAAGTAATTATTAATAATAAATGTGTAACAAAAATATATATTGCAGTGTTCGATTAAAATATCAAATATTGTGTTGTTTAATAAATTATATGTGATAAATAAAAATAATAAATTATCATAATAAAATATTTGCTGAATTAAAAGTTTATAATAAAAATATTAACACATCCAGCAAAAGCTCAAAGCTTTCGAGAGTTATGCTGTAGACAGACGGACAGACAGCAACTCGGAATCGAGGTTTTTGAGCGACAGCAAATATTTCTGTACCCTTGGCGGCTCTGTGCGAGCGTTATTTCTTAGCGTTACAAACGGTAAGGCAAAGACAATATACTCTCAGATTCCATCTAGAGTATAAAAATATTTTACGCCTCACGACTTAGCTACCATCTACAAGGCTTACACCTCGACCTCGTTTAAAGTGCAATTCACACCTTGCGCTGCTCGTTCGAATCCAACGCGTTAACCATTACGATTTCTGTTGAATCCCTCGAGCATCGCAGAAACGTCGGAGTACTCAGCATTTACTATCGCTACTTTCATGGTCAATGTAGTGCGGAACTTAGATCACTCATTCCTCCACTTTACAGCTTTCCACGAAATAGTCATCAAACTAAACGCGCGCATGAGTATGCCGTCAACCCTATTCCTACTCGTACAGTGAAATATAGACAGTCATTCATCTCCCGAACGTCCAGACTTTGGAACGCTTTTTCAAGCAAGTATAACCTTCAGCGCTTCAAAAATAATGTCCATAGCCAGTTCCATCTCTGTACCAAATTGCATCCTCTTCCTATATCGACATAACTGCGCAATGCATTAACGGGTGAGTTATAATCGCTGCCTTAAGAAAAAAAATCTACTTTTCCCAACACACATTGGACTACTCAGGCAGCAATTTGATCCTGTGGAGAGAAGACTTTCCAAGATAAGCCACACACTGATAACCTGTACTGAGTTACGGCAAAGATTTGCGGAATAAATATTTTATATATTAGCACCTTGAATAAGTTCTCGCTGTTTCTTTTACAAAATAAAAGCTTTATTTAAATTATAAGGAACAAAAACATTTAATTCAAAGTATTGCCCATCACTAGCGACCACTTTCACCCATCTTTCTGGTAGTATATGAATTCCGCGTCGGAAAAACGACATGTCTTTTGAGGCTATCCAAGAACCGATTCATTTTTTAGCTTCTTCATAAGAATGAAAGCGCTGGTCAGCTAGGCCATGTGCCATCGAACGGAATAGGTGAAAATCAGAAGGGGCTATGTCAGGTGAATAAGGCGGGTGGGGTAGAACTTGCCATTGAAGCGTTTCCAGGTAGGTTTTCACTGGTTTTGCAACATGAGGCCGAGCGTTGTCATGTAGCAAAATCACTTTGTCGTGTCTCTGCTCGTTAAGCGGCCGTTTTTCTTTTAAGGCTCGACTTAAACTCATCAATTGAAGTCGATAGCGTTCCCCCGTGATAGTCTCATTCGGTTTGAGCAGCTCATAATAAATTACACCCTGCTGATCCCACCAAATACAGAGAAGAAGCTTCGAACCATGGATATTTGGTTTTGCAGACGATGTTGATGCATGGCCGGGCTTACCCCACGATTTTCTACGCTTTGGATTATCGTAGTGTATCCACTTTTCATCGCCAGTCACGATGCGGTGCAAAAAACCTTTTCTTTTCTGCAGTTGAAACAGTAGTTCTTACGTGAGAAAACGCCGTTCGACGTCTCTCGGCTTCAATTCATACGGTACCCAATGTCCTTGCTTCTGGATCATTCATAAAACTTTTAAACGTTTTGAAACAGTTGACTCATCTACTTGTAATTTTTTTCCAAGTTCTGCTAGCGTTTGACATCGGTCTTGATCGAGTAATTCCTCCAACTTTTCATCTTCAAATTTTTTCGGTGCGCCAGAACGTTTTTTATCCTCAAGTTCAAAATCATTATTTTTGAAGCGTCGAAACCAGTCTCTACATGTCATATCCGACAAAGCATTGTCACCATAAGTCCCAGCAAGAATTCTATGTGCTTCAGCTGCAGATTTCTTTTGAATAAAGTATAGTGCAATGAAATTCCCCGCAAATACACTTTATTTGGCACAAAAGTAGACGTTTTCAGAACTAAGAAAAAATTACTTTGTTTACTCTAAAGTGAACTACCATACACTGAAATTTAAGGTTAGATACACTACTGCCTTGCATGTGTGTTACCATTCGAAATTCCACGAACGGGGTACCTACTGCCATCTTTGAAGAAACAGCGAGAACTTATTCAAAGTCCTAATACATTGTGACCAAAAATACCGAGAATTTGTAAGTAAAACGCAAAATATTTAATTAATTGTCAATATTTATATTGTCGCCTTCACAATAATCTCCATTAGATACACACACTAGGGTGTAGCCTAGTCAGTAGCATATTGGTATATAATGCTGAGGTCAGAAGTTCAAATCCCGGTCGACGTATAATTTCAGCACACTACTTGCGTGAGTATATCTTGGCCACCTCAATCTGTGAAAAAGAGAATTCGTAGATAGAGGGTTGTGCGAAGGGCAAACAACCCTTTCACAATAACAAATAACAAATTTTAGGATCCTGAAAGTCAAGAGGGTAGTTGTAGTATGAGGTTTTACCAATTCCTGCAACTATCTTTGGAGTTAGTGACTCCACGGACCTGAGCTAACTATCCCCCTCTGGGATGGGGGCTGTAGAATTCACCCACAGCCAGTCCTGCTTGCCCTAAAAATGGCAAATGGACACTCACTGGATCATGGGCTTATCACCCGTGATCTTAAGACCTAAATGATACGAGAAACGGATACATCGCCTCGCATACGGACTGATTCTACGGTAACGACTTTTGGCATTCGAAAACGGACTATGATTGGCTTCTGGAACGTTCGAACATTGAATGACGGGGGAAGGGCTGGGGTTACTCGGTCCTTGCACCGCCAATCAGTGATCGACCGTGAAATGAAGCACTATAACATCAAAATCTTGGGCTTGAGCGAGGTCAGGTGGACAGGATCAGGAGAAGAACGAACCCCTAGCGGAAACACTGTTCTGTACATTGGCCCTGAAAGTGAAGCCAGAAATGGCGTGGCGTTCGTCCTTACGCCGAGAGCGAGAAACAGTCTCGTTAGCTGGGAACCAATCTCGGATAGGATTATCGTCGTCAGGCTCAGGACCAGTGTCAGAAACGTCACAATTCTGCAGTGCTACGCACCAACTAATACCGCAACATCTGGTGACAAAGAGGAGTTTTATAACCAACTGAGTGCCACCTTCGAACGTGTTCCAAGAGGTGATATTATTATCATCTCGGGAGATATGAACGCCCAGGTTGGATCAGACAACACTGGACTAGAACACGTCATGGGGAGGCATGGTGACCCTTGGGTCGACCCTTCACGACCTTGGATTAAGAGACCCGAAAACGGCGAATTATTTGTGGAGTTCTGTAGTACTCGGCAAATGGTCATCGGAGGGACACTTTTTCCACACAAGAGTCATCATAAAACATCTTGGGTTTCCCCTGATGGTGTTAGTCAGAACCAGATCAACCATTTGGCTATAAGTCGCCGATGGAGAAGATGTCTCCTCGATGTGCGAGCGAAACGTGGAGCTGACGTGGGGAGCGATCACCACTTGATGGTTGCCTGCTTGAGATTGTGTACAGCAGCTATCCGACGACCACAAATTCTTCAAATGAAGCGCAAGCTTAATGTGGATAAACTCAGAGATCCCAACAAAAAACTCGAATACACCACCATTCTACGCGAAAAGTCATCCACATTGGGTGAACATGAAATGCGCACACTGGACGCCAATTGGGAGGCAACCACAAACACTTTTCTAACTAGTGCTGAAGAATATGTGGGATATGCGCAAAGCGGTGAGAAACCCTGGATGTCGCAAGACACATGGGACAAGGTTGGCAATCGGAAAAAAGCCAAATTGGCAATCATCTCTCAACCCGATGTCAGCCAACGAACGCCCGACTTGAGGCAGAACTACCGCGATGCTCATATACAGCTTAAAAAGGCTGTTAGACGCGACAAGAGAAAGGCCATTGAAGATCTGGCAAACAAGACAGAATCTGCGGCTTACCTTGGGGATATGGGTTCACTTTCAAAATCATGAAACAGTTGACGAACAGGATTTCACCGCCAACCACCTGGTGAGAGATGTCAGCGGAACTCTCCTTAATATGAGTGAACACCAGTTGCGACGATGGAAGGAATACTTCTCTGATATTTTAAACATCTTGTCAGATGAAGATATTCCGGAAACAGAACAACTTCCAAACATCCAACCGCAACAATCCTCTATTAGGGACGATCTCTTAGATAAGGAAGAGATAGTTTCCGCCATTCGGTCAATGGCGGGAAGGAAAGCTCCAGGTATAGACGGACTATCAACCGAACTCCTCAAAGCGGACCCGGAAATAACAGCCGATATACTCCTCCCACTCTTCACTAAGGTGTGGAATGATGGAAGATATCCGACTGAATGCAAGGAGGGCGTCATTGTGAAAATTCCGAAAAAGGGCGACCTTCGGGATTGTGGCAATTGGCGTGGTATATGTCTACTTACTGCCGTATCAAAAATTATGGCTAAGGTAATTCTCAATAGGATTAGTGATGCCGTCGAGAGCACTCTCGAAGCTTATCAGGCTGGATTCCGTAAAGGGTCGTCTTGTACCGACCACACAAATACCCTACGGATAATATTAGAGCAGTCAGCCGAAATGGGTTCGCCATTACATCTCATGTTTGTGGACTTCGAGAAGGCTTTCGACAGCGTTAAACGAAATTACATATGGAATGCTTTGCGTAGGAGAGGTATTCCAGATAAGGTCATAGCTATGATTAAAGAATCCTACGAAGATGCAAGGTGTCGCGTCTTGCATAGAGGAGAGCTGTCCGAGAGCTTTCCTGTGCGAACGGGTGTCAGACAAGGCTGCATATTATCACCAGCCCTGTTTCTGGTGGTAATAAATGACATCTTGAAAGCTGCACTGGAAGGTGGGGAAGGTAAAGGTCTTCAATGGAGACTATTTAACATCTTAAGTCACCTTGTTTATGCTGATGACGTGTGTTTGCTTGCACATACCCGTTCGAACTTAGAGTCAAATGTTCGCTCGTTGCATTCTAAATGCAAAGAGGCGGGACTGAAAATAAATGTGCGTAAAACCAAGTACATGCACATGGGTTCGAACGCAAGCACACCGATTGTTCTTAATGGACAGGATGTGGAAGAGGTGCAAGATTTTTGCTATCTCGGAAGCATTGTCAGCATGGACGGTGGAGCCGAAAAGGATGTAGAGGCTCAGCTAAATAAAGGTCGTCAGGCCTTCGGTATCCTTTCCCCTTTCTGGAGGTTAAGAGAGATCTCCCTTCGCACGAAGCTGCGAGTTTTTGACGCATGCGTTAAATCCGTGTTGTTATATGGTTGTACTACGTGGAAAGTGACCGTTCGACTTACCAAGAAACTACAGACTTTCGTAAACCAATGCTTCCGGCGCATTTTAGGAATATTCTGGCCAGAAGTAATCTCCAACGACGAACTTTGGAGTACAACTCGCCAGACTAAAATAGGTATTGAGATTCAACGGCGAAAGTGGCAGTGGATCGGTCATACTTTGAGGAAACCAGAGCGAAACATCGCAAAACAGGCTCTGGATTATAACCCTCAAGGAAGACGTCGGGTTGGTCGACCATGTAACACATGGAAGCGAGCAGTTGAGCAGGAGGCCAGAGGAATAAACAAGTCCTGGCAACAGCTTAAAGCCGATGCTCAGGATCGCGCCTTGTGGAAGAGAGTTGTTTCTGTCCTATGCCCCCATAGGGGGACTTAACAGGAATTTGATTGAAAGTCAAGAGGCCAAAGCCCGATTTGGGCTGCAGCGCCATTGAAGAAGAGATACATACACACATTTGCCAGCTTTTTTTCCAGTCATCGAAACACTTATCATAAGCACTTTTTAGTATGGCCTTCAACTCCTTCAGCGAATTTTATTTTATGTCCTTTTTTTCCTCCATTCCGATGATTGTTGACTGGCTTGCATGTCACACTCATAGACCCATGTCTCATCACTAGTTATGATACGCTCCATGAATGTGGGATCAGAATTCGCACGATCAAGCATGTCCAAAATGACCTGTTCACGATACTTTTTTTTAAGAAAATTCAGCTTTATTGGAAAGAGTCGAGAAAGGACGCGTTTCATGACCAAAGTACCAACCAAAACCGAACGCTATCTCCCTACCACTGGCACGACGATTTTCGAGCATCATTTCCTTCGTCAATTGAAGAGGTCGGAGGTCGTCCAGAACGAGGCATGTCTTCAAGGATCTTTCGACGAACCTTAAAGGTATTGAACTACTCGAAGGCTGGTGTTTTTAATATTACTGAAAGGCTTACAGTGCCTTTCCAATATTCGCAATGATTCCGCACACGAAATTTGGTTGGAAACACAAAATTTGTGACAAAGTCTTTGTTCCATTTTGAAAACCGCGGTGGACCACTTAGGTGTATCGATTCAACCAGCTGCTGTAAACAAACTGATTAACAGACCGCGCTAATTTTTGGGATATTATTTAAGGACAGATCTACCTGGTTACCGACAAAATGTATGAAAATGTGAACTCAGCAAAGCCTGTGACGTGGCAATGGTGAGAAGAAAAGCTCAATATCTCGTCATTATGCATGATATGATTGTCAGTCCATTGCTGTCTATCAGGTAGAGTGACCTCATAGTGTTTCACAAAGTGCATCTTTGATAGCATTGTATCACTGCTACAGCTTGGGAGAGAAGATTCCCTTTTCATACGCTCAAGGATGGTGGCGTGAGATTTTTTTTTTTAAATTGGTCCGAAGCCATTCGCCAAAAATTTTCAACGACTTCCGTCTCAAACGCAAGCCATCTTAACGGTATCCTCAGGTTTCCTCGATGAATTGAGTAAGATTGCTGACAAGATTGCTGACACATCTTGTCATTCACAAATCGCCAGTACTTCGGTTATTAAGTCGTCGAATGTGCAGCAATCGGAAATTGAATCGTTGCAAAAACAAATTGCTGCTTTAGCCACAACGGTCAGCGAACTAGCTCAGATTACAAGCAGAGTCGAAACTTTGAACGGTCTTTCAATATTCAGCGCGGTAAACGATATAATTCACGTAACCGTTCACAAAGCGGATCGCGATCGTCTAATGGTTTTTGTTTTTACCATAGACGTTTTGGGAATAATGCCACTAAATGTTCTGAGGCTTGCAAATTCACTACGTGCAGGGGCTGCGGGAGGTCATGCATTCGGTGAAGCCCAAGCTTCCATCCGCTCACACATCTACAAACACTTTCATTTTTAACTCACTTAAAGATTGTGACCATGTGTTTGTTCGTCAGGATCAAGTGAGGAAATCACTTCAACCACCGTATGAGGGACCTTTCAAAGTTTCAAGACGTCACGAGAAATTTTTTACACTTTCCTTAAATGGCAAAGAAAAGAATGTCTCGATTGACCGGCTCAAACCTTCCTTTCAGTCTCCATATCATTCCTCTCAAAACCAGGCATCGGTTAAAAAACGCGTGACTTTCGCTTTATCACCATATATGCTGCGAACCAGATCGCAAACGGGTTCGCGTAAGGTTATCGTGAAGGACCGTTAGTTCTCCTCTAGGAAGGAGGTGTGTGGGGAGTTCAATCAATCAATCAATCAAATTCCTGTTAAGACCCTCTATAGGGGCATAGGACAGAAACAACTCTCTTCCACAAGGCGCGATCCTGAGCATCGGCTTTAAGCTGTTGCCAGGACTTGTTTATTCCTCTGGCCTCCTGCTCAACTGCTCGCTTCCATGTGTTACATGGCCGTCCAAACCGACGCCTTCCTTGAGGGCTATAATCCAGAGCCTGTTTTACGATGTTTCGCTCTGGTTTCCTCAAAGTATGACCGATCCACTGCCACTTTCGCCGTTGAATCTCAATACCTATTTTAGTCTGGCGAGTTGTACTCCAAAGTTCGTCGTTGGAGATTACTTCTGGCCAGAATATTCCTAAAATGCGCCGGAAGCATTGGTTTACGAAAGTCTGTAGTTTCTTGGTAAGTCGAACGGTCACTTTCCACGTAGTACAACCATACAACAACACGGATTTGACGCATTCGTCAAAAACTCGCAGCCTCGTGCGAAGGGAGATCTCTCTTAACCTCCAGAAAGGGGAAAGGATACCGAAGGCCTGACGAGCTTTATTTAGCCGAGCCTCAACATCCTTTTCGGCTCCACCGTCCATGCTGACAATGCTTCCGAGATAGCAAAAATCTTGCACCTCTTCCACATCCTGTCCATTAAGAACAATCGGTGTGCTTGCGTTCGAACCCATGTGCATGTACTTGGTTTTACGCACATTTATTTTCAGCCCCGCCTCTTTGCATTTAGAATGCAACGAGCGAACATTTGACTCTAAGTCCGAACGGGTATGTGCAAGCAAACACACGTCATCAGCATAATCAAGGTGACTTAAGATGTTAAATAGTCTCCATTGAACACCTTTACCTTCCCCACCTTCCAGTGCAGCTTTCAAGATGTCATTTATTACCACCAGAAACAGGGCTGGTGATAATATGCAGCCTTGTCTGACACCCGTTCGCACAGGGAAACTCTCGGACAGCTCTCCTCTATGCAAGACGCGACACCTTGCATCTTCGTAGGATTCTTTAATCATAGCTATGACCTTATCTGGAATACCTCTCCTACGCAAAGCATTCCATATGTAATCTCGCTTAACGCTGTCCAAAGCCTTCTCGAAGTCCACAAACATGAGATGTAGTGGCGAACCCATTTCGGCTGACTGCTCTAATATTATCCGTAGGGTATTTGTGTGGTCGGTACAAGACGACCCTTTACGAAATCCAGCCTGATAAACTTCGAGAGTGCTCTCGACGACATCACTAATTCTGTTGAGAATTACCTTAGCCAATTTTGGATACGCCAGTAAGTAGACATATACCACGCCAATTGCCACAATCCCGAAGGTCGCCCTTTTTCGGAATTTTCACAATGACGCCCTCCTTGCATTCAGTCGGATATCTTCCTTCATTCCACACCTTAGTGAAGAGTGGGAGGAGTATATCGGCTGTTATTTCCGTGTCCGCTTTGAGGAGTACGGTTGGTAGTCCGTCTATACCTGGAGCTTTCCTTCTCGCCATTGACCGAATGGCGGAAACTATCTCTTCCTTATCTGGGGGATCGTCCCTAATAGAGGATTGTTGCGGTTGGATGTTTGGAAGTTGGTCTGTTTCCGGAATATCTTCCTCTGACAAGATGTTTAAAATATCAGAGAATGTATCCTTCCATCTTCGCAACTGGTGTTCACTCATATTAAGGAAAGTTCCGTTGACATCTCTCACCAGGTGGTTGGCGGTGAAATTCCTGTTCGTCAACTGTTTCATGATTTTAAATAGTGAACCCATATCCCCAAGGTAAGTCGCAGATTCTGTCTTGTTTGCCAGATCTTCAATGGCCTTTCTCTTGTCGCATCGCGGTAGTTCTGCCTCAAGTCGGGCGTTCGTTGGTTGACATCTGGTTGAGAGATGATTGCCAATTTGGCTTTTTTCCGATTGCCAACTTTGTCCCATGTGTCCTGCGACATCCAAGGTTTCTCACCGCTTTGCACATATCCCACAGATTCTTCAGCACTAGTTAGAAAAGTGTTTCTGGTTGCCTCCCGATTGGCGTCCAGTGTGCGCATTTCATTTTCACCCAATGTGGATGACTTTTCGCGTAGAATAGTGGTGTATTTGCGTTTTTTGTTGGGATCTCTGAGTTTATCCACATTAAGCTTGCGCTTCATTTGAAGAATTTGTGGTCGTCGGATAGCTGCTGTACACAATATCAAGCAGGCAACCATCAAGCGGTGATCGCTCCCCACGTCAGCTCCACGTTTCGCTCGCATATCGAGGAGACATCTCCTCCATCGGCGACTTATAGCCAAATGGTCGATCTGGTTCTGAGTAACGCCATCAGGGGAAACCCAAGATGTTTTATGATGACTCTTGTGTGGAAAAAGGGTCCCTCCGATGACCATTTGCCGAGTACTACAAAACTCCACAAATAATTCGCCGTTTTCGGGTCTCTTAATCCAAGGTCGTGTGGGGAGTTGGTGGAAATCAATTCACTGACAAAAATACACTCCACACATTTTTAATTTAAAAAATGAAGTAAATCGATTTTAATTAAAAAAAAGAAAATATATTATGAATTCTCAGTTGATAAAAATTTTGCAAATTGTAAAGACAAAAATAATTTGTTTTGATTTAAATAAAACTAAAAAGTTAATTTTTATTTAATATCAAAAAATAATTATATAATCATGTACTTTGGGAAAAAAACACAATAAGGCAAAATATTTAATTGAAGTATTATTATCTTGAAAATTTGGCAAATTAATAATCGGGACTATGTTGTGTTTTCCTATGCTATTTTATATTATGTTTTTTTGTTTTTATATTTAAATCGTTTTGAGACTTGCGACCACATTAACTGCAACGCCATAACAACTATTTGATATTCTTGATGTCTGCTGTGCTTGTCTATTTCATTTCAGAAAATATCCTCACACACTTGAACATTTCTTCGGCCACACTAGAGAAACATGGGACAATAATCCTTTTCAGTTACCATAGCTGCATAGTCTGCATTCACCAAGTTAATTTAAATAGGGTATGTTTCCTTGAGCAGAAGATCCTTACCGTCCGATTGTCGGTCCGGATTATCATGCAGTATTATACGACGCTCCAAAGTAGTTGTCGAGCTTGGATACTACATAACGCAAAAAACGGAATAGTTGTCCTTTCAGCATGAGTGCCAATCGAAAGCGCAAAGCATCAGACGTACCAAGTCCTTACTCGACAGTCATTTTTTTAATATTTGGGAAATATCCGTCATTTTGACGTGATGAGGAATACACAAAGGTGTGTTGTATACTCCTTTCTCGAAAGTTCTCGAGTAAGACGAAGCCATTAGAGAAGAAAGAAAAATGAACCTGACAAGTTGCGGAAGGAAAAAAAACGCGATCCTGCTGCTTCTCCGGTGCGGTAGGTACGCAATTTTAATGGATGATGGCGAAGCGAGTTCACATGTGTGCATAATTTTCTTCGTCATAAATTTTGAGACGCACATGGCTCCGACAGTTTGCAATCAAACGTTTTTGTGCTGGGATGTTTTCTAGGATAATGACGTCTCCTTTCCTATTTGCTTTCAGGACGTTAGAATTACAATTGTATAAGAATACAACACAAGGACATACATAGTTGTAAGCCTTTTTATAATATATAGTATACATTTTTTTTATTATTATGCTACTCAACACTATCCTCCGATTGATGATGACTCCTCCCCACCTTCTGCTGGGTTCTATTCACCATGAATAAAGAGCCTTATCAATCATCAGGGAAAAAATATTCTAGAATGCAAATTGGAAAAAAAAAATATGCAAAGAGCTGCTGGTGAGCTGGTGCTCCTGCTATAACTAATCATCAGCAACGGACGAGTTAATATGAAAGGAAGCGAGATTTTCTGTCCGATATTGACAGGAAAGTGATGATGTAAAAGATACAGGCAGCCGTAATGGAAATCATCTTTTCTACATTACTCGGATAAGTTCGGACAGGTTATCAGAAATGGAAATGGTAAAAGTTGGAGCTGAAAATTTATTTACCGATTTTGTAAAATACTATAATTCGTATAATTAATTCTACAATTACGCTACAGCCCAAATCGGACCTTGGCCTCCTGACATTCACGTTCCTTAACATTTTTCATTATTTATTGTGGAAGGGTTGTTGACTCTTCGCACAACCCCCATCTACGAATTTTTCATTTTCGTAGATTGAGGTGACCAATGTATATCCAAGCAGGCAATGTGCTTGAATTATATATTGCGTCGACCGGGATTTGAACTCACGACCTTCGCATTACAAGACCAACACGCTACCCACTAGGCTACACCCTAGCTCGTATAATTAATTACAATGTAATCGATTTTGGTTAGGCGTCGCGGCACCAATCTATGTTACAATCAAATGCAGATTGGCCATTTTTGCGCTATCTTCGCTATCGATATCTTTCCAACCACTTAACAAAAACATAACAGGAGTACGATTGGGCATAAAGCCCAATCGTGCGATACTCTAGATGAAAGAGAAATTTTTGTATCTTAAGAAATTTTGTAGGGGAAGTGGTAGAGGGGGTGACGACATTGAAATAATTTTTTCACATGACGGTAAGGTTGCTATCAAAATGTCTTATACAAAATTTAGGATTTAAAAATTTAATAGGTACTGAGAAAATTAGTGTATTGGATGTAGTGAAGTAGTGCAGTTTGTATGGGAGGTGATAGAAGGAGGGGCGAGTTTTTAATGACTTTTCAGAAATAACTATAAATATCATGCTTTTGACATGTCTTAAATTGCAGATCAGTAGTATTCATACATTTCATGAAAATCGACTTTTTATAAAGTTGTGAAATTGTGTCATTTTGTATGGAAGGGGGTAGAAGGGATAAAGCTAATCGCCTAATTTTTTTGGTTTTACTAATAATTCTAAATAAATATTTAGTGCACAATTTCAGCTCGGTCAATTTTATACGCACTGAGTAATTTGGCTTAGAGCATTTCATGAAAAAGTGCAGTTTGTATGGGAGGTGGTGAAAGGAAGGGGAGGACTCAAATAACTTTTGTACAGTAGATTTATATCATCATTTAAGTAATATATTCCAAATTTCAGATTAATAGCAGTTATATTTTTCGAGCAAATCTGTTTATTATGAAATTACGAAATTGTGTCATTTTGTATGGGAGGGGGTAGAAGGGGTACAGCTAATCGTCTCATTTTTTCTGGTCTTAATAATAATTTTAAATAAATATTTCGTGCACAATTTCAGCTCAATAAATATTATACGCACTGAGTAAATTGGTTTAGAGCATTTCATGAAAAAGTGCAGTTTGTATGGGAGGTGGTGGAAGGAGGGGGAAGACACAAATTATTTTTATAGAGTAGATTGGAATCATCATAAAAGTATTATGTTCCAAATTTCAAATCAATGTCATTTGTACTTTTCGAGCAAATCCGTTTATTGTCAGATCGCGAAATTGTGTCATTTTGTATGGGAGGGGGTAGAAGGGGTGGAGCGATTTGGCTCGTTCACGAACTTGACCTTACTTTTTTGTTAAAAACGACGTATACAAAATTTGAACTTTCTAGTTCAACGCGTTCTCAAGCTAGAGAGGACACGGACGGACAGACAGACGGACAGACAGACAGACGGACGGACGGACGGACGGACGGACGGACATCCGGTTTTGAGATTTTTGAGTGATTATATGAACTTCTGTATCATTCATTTTTTTCTCCGAGCCTTATTTCTTGGCGTTACAAACTTTGTGGCAAACTTATAATACTCTCAGATTTCATCTAGAGTATAAAAATTCGAATTTTAGGACCATTGAGGTAGCATTGTGAGCCCACCATTGTTGACTTAGATGGAGTCCAATATTTGTAAGGGAAATGACCAGGAGATTGCGAAGAAAAGAAGAGAATGTGGAAAAGCAGAAGGAGAAGGAAATTTTGTGTACATGCAGATAATATTGTGTGCAGGCAGCTAATTTTGTGAGCAGGCACCTAATTTTGTGTGCAAACAGCAATTTTTGTGTGAAGACAGCTAATGTTGTATGCAGGCAGCTAATTTTGATTGTACACAAAATTGAATGAAAGTACACAAATCTGAGTGAATGCACACAAATTTAAGTGAAAGCACATAATTCTGAGTGAATGCACACAAATTTGAGTAAATGCACATAAAATTGAGTTAACGCATACAAAATTGGGTAAATGCACACAAATTTTAGTGAATGCACAGGGTTTTTTTTCTGACTGCGCCAGGGAGGTGTGGAATCTTCATTAGATACCAATAGCCCGTGCCATTGCCATGCACGATTCACATACCTGATCCTAACAGAACTGTCAGCCAATATGTGCCTGCGTACTAAACCACACCCCCGCACACAGACTTCAACCACTCTCCCCGCGGGACTCCCGTTAGGTATTACTTCGCGGGGCTGGCTAGCATTTTATGCTGTGCTCCTTAAATTGTTTCTGCTCTCCTTTCTCTCTCGATTCTTCGAAGATCCTTTTGCCCATTCGTTACGAGTGTGCAAATTTCCATCCAATTTTCCTCTGATTCCATCATATAGTCAATGATGAATGGTGGACTCGGAATATTATTTCTCCATTCTCCGAAGCGACTGCAGTTGAAAACCGCGTGCTCTATGTCTTCTTCTTGATCTGGACAATTTGGACAAAGAGGCGAATTATCGTGTCCGAACCTATGTAGGTATTTGCGGTAGCCGCCGTGACCTGATAGGAACTGCGTGATGTGATAATTGCAGTCCCCATACACCCGCTTTATCCAGACCTCAATTTCGGGGATTAGCTTATAGGTCCATCTGCCTTTTGTAGCGTTGTCCCACCTGGCTTGCCACATAGCCATTGATGTTGCCTTTTCCTCTTCTTTTATTTTCCTGGCAACAGCTGCCTCTTGTTGGATCGAGGATCTTCTTTCGTAGATCCTTAGCATCTCATTCGCGAGAATGTCAATGGGGATCATTCCGGCTATGACACAGGCTGCCTCGTCCGATATTGTTCGGAAACCGCTGATTGCTCTTATCGCACAGAGCCTATATGTTGATGACATCTTTTTCCTTGTTTCCTTTGTCGCTAGCGCCACCGCCCAAACCGGAGCAGCATATGGAAGAACCGAGCTGACTACTCTCGAAAGTAGTATCCTTCTGGCATATCCTGGTCCACCGATGTTTGGCAGTATTCGGGAAAGGGCTGCCTGCATTTGTGACGCCTTTTTGCTCGCGAAGTCCACGTGAACTTTAAATTTTAACCTGTTATCGAGCATAACTCCTAGATATTTAATTGCCTCCTTGGTTTTGATGATTTGACTGCCGACCTGAAAGTTCATGTATTCAATTTTCTTTCGGCTTGTTATTAGAACAGCCTCCGTTTTGTGATCTGCTAATTCTAAGCCATTCTCTTATTTGTCATACGGCTTCATTTGTTGCTGACTCTATTTCGTGGATGTGCTTAGCCACGGTAACAACAGCGATGTCGTCAGCGAACCCGATTAATTTTACTCCTTGCGGCAACGATAATCGAAGAACTCCATCGTACATAATATTCCACAGGAGAGGGCCTAGTACAGATCCTTGTGGGACTCCCGCGGTGACGTTGTAGTACCTTAGCCCCTCATCAGTTTGGTACCTCAACTTCCTGTTGGTGAAGTAATTTGCAATTATTCTCAACATGTAGTGTGGTGTCTCCATCCTGACTAACGATCTGTTTATGAGTGACCAATCTGCCGAGTTAAAGGCATTTTTAATGTCCAGTGTCACTACTGCACAATATTTTTTTGTCCCCCATCGCCATCTTTCTCCTTGTATCGCCTCAGCTGCAGTATCGACTACCACTTTTATGGCGTCAACAGTTGAACGCGATTTCCTAAATCCGAACTGGTGGTCTGAGAGTGCTCCTTTCTCCTCTGCTAGTACGAGCAGTCTGTTGTTAATAATTCGCTCAAGGATCTTTCCCAACGTATCAAGTAAACATATTGGGCGATATGACGATGGTTCTCTAGGAGGCTTGTTTCCTTTTGGTAAAAGTACCAAATGTTGGAGCTTCCATGGCTCAGGAAAGACTCCTTCCTCGAAACACTTTTGCATAGTTGCTATAAAGATGTCGGGCCTCTTGTCAATAGCAACTTTTATTGCCATATTTGGGATGCCATCGGGTCCAGGTGCCTTGTTGTTTCCAATCCTTCCGCATGCCTCAAATAGTTCCGCCGACGTAATTGCAGGGATAGACTATATGCTGATCTCTCTTGATATGCTACACATAGCAGATGGCCTTTGGGGGAACAGGTGCTCTACTATTGATCTTAGCATTATCGGGCAAGTTATTTGTGGGGACCTATGGCCCTTCAGCTTTGTCATCACCATCCTATGTGCTACACCCCAGGGATTTATGTCTGCTTCGTTACAGAGATTTCTGAAACAAATTGCCTTACTCTGTTTTATCGCCTTGTTTAGATGTCGTCTTGCCACTTTGAAAGTGTTCAATCGGTCCTGAAAGTCTAATCTTCTCTTTGATCGTTCGACTCTGCGTCGGGCTTGTAAGCACTTTACCCTGAGTGTTTTTATTTCCTCGTTCCACCAGTAGCATGGTACACCTCTTCCACTAATTGTCCTTCTGGGCATCGCTGCATCGCACTCTGTGATGATAGTGTGGGTGAGTTGTTCCGCAAGGATCTTTGGTGTTTCGCTTCGATTTGTGTGTTCATCATTTCTTCGAACACGTCCTTGTCGAAGAGTTTATCTTTCCATTTCGGGCCTGTTAATTTCGGTTGTTGTACGGCTTTTCTTTCTTTTATATCAAGTATTATTGCCTGATGATCGCTGTGTGTATATTGCTCGCTAAGACGCCATTTCGTATTCCACAGAAGGGAGTTGCTTACGAAAGTTATGTTTACGATGGAGCCCATTCCTGCTTTGCGATACGTGTTTGCCCGGCCGATATTTGCAATTCCTATATCCAGTGGTGCAAATGTCTCGAGCGAAATGCGTCCTCTAGCATTGGTGAGCCTGCTACCCCACTCTGTTGCCCATGCATTGAAATCACCGCCTATGACCACTGGAGTTTTACCGCGTTCGTCGGCCGTTAGATTATCTAACATTGTCTGGTATTCACTCGTCGTCCAGCTGGGTCGTGCATAACAGCTGTAGAAGTGAATTCCATTTATTTTTGCTCGTACGAAGCCCTCCGCCTGTTCACTGGTTTGTTGGAACGCGTGTTTTCCACATATCCATATTGCCGCTAGCTTTGTTTTGTCACATAATTGTATATTAACTATAGGGTTATTCTATAAGAGGTGTTATTTTGATATTCAAAGAAAAATGGCATTTTTTGAGATAAATGATTGGATGTTTATTTCATTGTAAAGAGGAAGGTATGCCGTTAATAATGGAAAACAACATCAGCCAAGTGGCCACCACGACTACGCTTACAGGACCGTATCCTTTCCATGAAATTTTTCATAACCAAATCGCAAAGTGGCTGCCCTGTGTCCTCGATAGTCTCACGAATTCCATCTTTGAGGTCTTCAATCGACGCTGGGCTGTTGGCGTAGACCTTATCTTTCACGTAGCCCCAAAGGAAGAAGTCGCATGGTGTTAAATCACAAGATCTCGGTGGCCAATTGCGATGACCTCTTCGAGAGATAACGCGGTCCGGAAACTTTTCCCGTAAAAGATCAATGGTTTCGGTGCTTGTGTGGCACGTAGTGCCGTTGAAAGTAAACGTTGTCCAGATCAATATCATCCAATTCCGGCCATAAAATATCATTAATCATCTCTCGATAGCGCAATCCATTCACAGTAACTGTTGGTCCAGCCTCATTTTCAAAAAAGTAAGATCCAATGACCCCGCCGGACCATTTGGCTGATGTTGTTTTCCATTATTAACAGCATACCTTCCTCTTTACAATGAATTTTGGAAGCGGATGAAAGCGGTCGTGTTTTCAGTGAGCTCTCGATCTCGTTTGTGTTTTTTGTAAAAACTGAAAAAAAAGTGAAAAAGTGAGAGAAAAAAAAAAACAAAATTTAATAATAATAATCCGCAAGTGTAGCTGTAAATTTATCAGTTAGGCCAATTTACGACTAGCGGTACCGTTAGGTCCACACTCGCGCCCAATTTGTCCGGTGTGTAATATTTACTATATAATATAGTGTACAAAACGTGACTGTGAATTATAAGCTAGTTAAAAAATTGTGTTGCACGTAACTTTTGTTTTATAATATAGTGAACACAACTTGGCTGTGAATTATTAGCCAATTGAAAAATTTGTTACTATAAACTTACATATTTTAAATTAATAACTTCATATCGGTCTCATCTGACGCAGGACTCCGAAAGGTCGACTTGGTCCTCCGCCAGCGCGGTGCCGATTTTGTTTTGTTGTGTTCTGATTTATTTATTTATTTTTTGCAATTTATTTTTTTTATTCTACAATGATCTGTGGAAAATGTTCTCTTCCCCTGGATAGGGAAATGAACAATCATAACTCTGGCAAGATCATTGAATGTGATGGAATATGTGGACGTTCCTTTCATCTTTTATGTACGGACTCTGCCTCGACTTTCCAATCCGCATCCGGCTTTACATGTGTTGATTGCAGCAATATTAAACCGTGTCACGTGCTTAAGCTTCTACACGTCATCACTACACGACTAGATTCAATGAGCACAGCTCTTGTATCGTTAAACAATGATTCCACGTTCTTGACTAATAAAGTCAGTGGAATCAGTGATACGTTAACCGTTCTGAATAACTGCTTTGACGACATCCGAGAGCATGGTACTCAGATTGATAAGGTTGAGTCTTGTTGCTCTCTCATGCAACATGACGTTTCGAAAATGTCAAGAAAAGTTTCAAACTCGGATAACAAATTGACATCCTTATCCAATAACATTACGGATCTATGCTCTAGCTTCACTGAGTGCAGTGAGATTGGACCTATTTTAGGCAACGTGCAAACATTACACAAATTAGATCTGCTAACTGATAGCGTGAAACTACTATCATCTAATTTAAAAATTCCTAAAGAGCATGTGCCAGTTGTTAAATCCAACATAGACTGTCAAACCGATCCGATAACCTCATCCTGCTCTATTGGCTGCCAGACTGATTCCAACGCGTTGCTTCTGCCACTTTCTGGTGCATACATTTCACAGCCGCATGCAGTAGACAGGAAACGCAGAAAGAGCATGAAAAGAAGTAAGCACACTCGACGGAAGGCTGCTAAGTCTCCTAAAGACGTTCACTCACGGTCGAATCTACATATTGTTGACAACGGTACTTTCTCATCATGTGTTATATCGAACCAAGAAAATGTTCCTGAGTCTGATATTGTGCCACAACGTAGAGCTAATGCGGTTGATTACGACAACAACCAAATGGATATTATGCCTGATGCTTCGATTACATCAAAAGACTTCCGCTGTACTTTACAAGCCGCTGTGCAGCCAAAGTTACTTTTTATATCGCGGTTAGCATCTGACACCACGGAGAAGGAAATTGCTGACAACGTCCTCGGTATTTTACGCTGCGCAAATGTTGACATATCACAGAACTTAGTATCCTGCAGAAAGATTACTCCTATATCCCGCGATGTTGGTGCGAGAGTTTCTTCTTTCAAGGTTGTTCTGCCGGATGCTTGTTTTGCCCATGTTGTGTCATCGAAACTATGGCCGAAATCTGCTATCGTCCGTGAATTTCTGCCCCGAAATCTTCTTTCGCGCTTACCATCTCAACATCCATCGTCAAAAAACGGGCAAGCTCTCTCTCGATATCTTACAGCAACGTAAGCGGGATGCGTACGAAGACTCAGGATCTATATCTCGCCGCTGCTGTTTGTACCTTTGACATCGTGTGCATTTGCGAGACATGGTTGTCCTCTCAGTTCAAAGATTCGGAACTTTTCGATTCCGACTTTGAAGTTTTTCGTCGTGACCGCCACCCCAACTTACTTGATCCACCGGTTGGGGGTGGAGTTCTCTGCGCTGTTCGTCGCCGGTTTGCTTCTACGATAGTCGATGTTCCAGGAACCGAGAATATAGAGTTCTTGTGTGTAGCTGTAACACTCGGAAACCGCAAGCTGTACGTCGTGACTTATACATCAGATCGCCTTCACCTTCTTCAGTTTACGATGCGGTTTATAATGCGTTTGAAACCTTGCTTGGCCTTATGCATCCATCAGACGATATTTTAATTCTGGGCGACTTTAATTTACCACAAATACAGTGGCTACGCTCTGATGATAATGAGGTTTGTATGTCGCCTTGGTATTCCTCCTGTGCCCGACATGAAATACAATTTGTGGACAACATGCTTGCTACGGGACTTTTCCAAGTGTGTCCGATTTCGAACGATCATAGAAGATTTTTGGATCTGATTTTCTCATCTGATGCCAGCGTTACGACGGTTGAAAGATGTCACAGCCCTTTGCTGCCTGACTTGCCAATTCATCCTGCGCTTCACGCAACATTCAACTCTCAGACAGAGTTTACGAACTCGAAATGTATTGTTAGTAATTATTTTAATTTCGCCAAAGCTGATTTTGAAACTTTAAATCTTGACATATCCAATTGCGATTGGTCGTCTGTATTGAATGAATCTGATGTTGACAAAGCCACTTCTAATTTTTACACGATCTTAAATGGCTGCTTTCTGCGTTGTGTTCCTGTAGTTTGTTCGAAACCTACCAGGAGGCTTCCCTGGTTTGACGATGATTTAATTAATTTGAAAAATCGAAAAACGAAAGCTTGGAAAACTTACTCGCTCTCAAGGAGTGATACGGACTACTTAGTTTACATAAATTTATGTAATTGTTTTATAAGTCAGTCTCGAGCTGCATATAACCAATACCTTTTTACTGTTAAAAACTCGTTTAAAGATAAACCGAAACAATTCTGGAATTTTGTCAACTCTAAGAAAAACTCTGATGGTTATCCTTCCAGTATGTCTCTTAATGATGTAGTCAGTGCTGATCCTACTACAATTAGCAACTTATTTTCCAACCATTTCCGGACCGCCTTCAATTGCAGTACACCGCTAACATCCGTTGGCAACTTTCAATATATGTCACAGTTTCCTTCTTCGTCCTTGGTTCCTAAAGACCTTTTCATTGACGACTCCACTATTTTGAAATACATTAATAAACTTGCTACTAATTTCTCTAGTGGACCAGATGGTGTTCCCTCTTCTGTGATTAAAAAGTGTAGTTTATCCCTTTTACCTATCCTTGGGTATCTTTTTAATTCATCACTTCGTAGAGGAGTTTTTCCTATGTCATGGAAATACTCAACTATAATGCCCTTACTTAAGTCTGGTAAAAGAGACAATGTAAGTAATTATAGGCCTATAGCGAATCTTCCATGTGTTGCTAAGCTATTTGAATCTATTGTGTGTGATGTAATGTATTTCCATTCCAAGTCGATTATTGGATCATTCCAGCATGGCTTTGTCAAGGGCAGATCCACTGTAACTAATCTTATGGAATTTTCGAACTTCTGTCTTTCTGCTATCGAAAACGGGAAGCAGGTCGATTGTATATACACTGACTTTAGTAAGGCCTTTGACAAAATTGAACATAATATTCTTGTGCATAAGCTCGGCCTGCTTGGTTTTCCTGATATTTTTGTCCTTTGGATAAAGTCGTATCTTAGTGATCGCATTCAGAAAGTACGTTTTCGTGGAGCCTTATCTTCTGAAATATTTAATACTTCAGGCATTCCCCAAGGTAGCCATCTAGGACCACTTCTATTCCTTCTCTTTATTAATGACGTGAGTTCGTTTATCTCTAACTCGAACATTCTTCTCTATGCCGATGATGCGAAAATCTTTAAGATTATCTCCAGCAGCAATGATTGTCTATTATTGCAAAGTGATATCTCGCGTTTTCATGACTGGTGCTTACTTAACAATTTACATCTCAACATTAATAAGTGCACTGCTGTTTCGTATTCTAAGAAGAGAATATCAATGAATTTTGACTATGTTGTAGATGGATGCTCTTTACTTCGTTCTGACAAAGTACGTGATTTGGGCGTACTATTCAACTGTAATTTTACCTTTGATGATCACGTGAATCACATTGCTGGTAAAGCGAACGCTATCCTTGGGTTTGTTAGGAGACAATCGAAAGAATTTAATGATTTCTTTACAACGAAAATGTTGTATTGTGCATTTGTCCGATCTATCCTAGAATATGCTAGTCCTATCTGGTCACCATTTTATTCCGTTCCAATAGATAGGATCGAAGCAGTTCAGCGTCGGTTCTTAAGGTTTGTCCTTCAGAGCCTTCCCTGGTCCGATCCACTTAGGTTACCGCCATATGTTGATCGCTTAAATCTGCTGTCTATGGATTCCCTTGAGAAAAGACGGATACATGCCAGAGTTGTTTTTGGTTTTAAAGTAATTTCAGGTATAATTGACTCTGACAAATTGCTGTCTATGATTAAATTCAACGTTCCATGTCGTCCTTTGCGAAATTATGAGCTTTGTAAAATTCCGCAGCATCGCACGAACTATGGGTTTTATGAACCAATTTCATTCATGCTAAGAGATTTCAATAACTTCTTCTCGCAATTGGATTTTCACATGAGTGTCCCACAAGTAAAAAGTCAGCTTTCTTGAGGTTAATAATGTTTGATTTTGCAAAAACTTTAAATTTCCACGTACTTAATTCTGTTTTATTATGTTTTATTATTGTTTTATTATTTTTATTCTTTTTTTTATTGTTTTCAACTGTGGATAAATGTAGTAGTCAACTTTTTTTGATGAAATAAATAATTATTATTATTATAGGCATCAAATAAACATCCGATCATTTATCTCAAAAAATGCCATTTTTCTTTGAATATCAAAATAACACCTCTTATTGGGTAACCCTACGAACCGTCTCTGCCAAATTTTCACCATTTTTATAGTGAATTTTAATAATTTCAATGCGTTGTTGAAGCGTGTATCGTTCCATTTTTATCAATAACGTGGTTTCTACTTGTCAAATGTCAAAAAATGACAGCTTCAAAAGTGACATCTACCAAAATAGCGGGCTATTCAAAATAACACCTCTTATGCAAGGTGTTTGGTACTCCGTGTGCCACCTTGTAAGGGGTTATTCCTAGATATATTTTGAGAAAAAAATTGCTGTACGAAGATGGTCAATTTTCAATATCCGCGGAGATACAGGGTGATCAAGAAAAGTGTTTCGTACCTGTACCCTCACTCACTCAAAACGCTATATCTTGAAAACTAATAATCGCAATTCAAAGTGTTATAGCTTGTTTTTCAGGAAATCAAATTACCTTTCATTTGGTGTAATAGTCCGAATTGCAACTGTACCCAATCCTGAGGTATTTGCTTCACAACACAAATTTTTGACACTTTGACCCTCAAAATTCTGGGGTCAATGTAGTTTCTCTCAAAAAAAACGCATGATAAAAATGTCATTTTAATGTTGGTTTTTTATGTGCCATATTATTGCCTACAAAAGATGTATACACTTGCATTGCATAAGTTTCATAGTTTAGAAAAAACTATCATTCCAATAGTATAGCACTTTTATCAAAAAACAAGAATATGTTGATCAACACTCTGCGCTTGAACTAAAAGAACTTAAGAATGGTTTTTATGGTTTATTTCAAATTTCCTTAATTACAATAAATGTTCAAAATGGCCACCTTCATTTTGAATGCACCCTAAAGCTCGTTTTGCCAGTGTTCTCTTTGTGTTCATACTCCTCAACTGCTGCCTTACTTCTGTTGCTACCGCATCGATTCTTGTGTTTAGATCCTGCAACGTTACTACTTCCGTTGCGTAGACGAGGTCCTTCATCCGTCCCCATACAAAGAAATCCATAATAGTCAAATCAGAAGATCTTGCAAGCCAGTGTAACGGTCCATTTCTACCGATCCAGCGATTGCTATAATTGGAATTTAACCAATCTGTGATTTGTCGGCCGAAATGAGCTGGAGCACCATCGTGTTGGTAAAACATGAAAGCCATTCATTGCCGTGGCATAACATCCAATAACTCCTGTAGATCATTTGTCAAAAAATGCAAGTAATTGGAACTATTTAAGGTAGGCGGAAGCCTAATAGGACCAAAGAAATCGTCACCAACCACACCTGCCCATAAATTGACACTGAATCTCTGCTGAAATGATGCCTCTCCTCTTGTATGTGGATTGTTCTCAGCCCAGGTGTGTAAGTTGTGGAAGTTTGTGATACCGTCCCCGGTGAATTGGGACTTATCCGTCCAAAGAATGTTGTTCATAAAATTTTCGTCACTTAGTTGTCGTTCAAGGAGCCAATTGCAAAACTCCATCCTTTTGGGAAAATCAATGGGTAACAGCTCCTGCACTGATGTGTGGTGGTAGGGATGCAACCGCTCTGCTTTTAGGACACCCCAAACTTTCCACGTAGAGACGTTTAACTGCAATGCCAAGCGTCGGATACTGATTGATGGATCATTTCAGACTGCATGTAGTATTCCTTCATCGGTTGGAACAGCGATTATCGGCGCAGGATTTGCATTTACTCTGCTTGTCCTAACGCTGCCTGTTTTCCCGAATCCTTCTGTAAACATCTTGGAATACTCTCCTAGAAGGTATCCGACGATTAGGAAATCTCTGATGATACAAAGATCGCGCCGCTTGTGTATTTGCCTGACACTCCCTATAAATAAAAATGATGTCTGCATATTCATCATTCGTGAACTCAGGCATTTCGAAATTATTTTCTAAATTTTAGCGACACCTTGTACTTTTAACAATGTAACTAAAACTGATAAAAACATGAGTTAAGATTTGCTTTTATACGCTTTTCATTTTGTTAGGTACACCATTAAAAAAGGCAAAGTGCTGCACCTAGTTGTGTTGAAACTCATTTTAATTTAATTCAATTCCTCGATAATTTAATACTAATTAAAGGACATTCCTCGATAATTTAAATAGTAATTAAAGGACACAAAGAATATTTCAGTTTAACAACATTTCAGGTAGTTTTTTTAGAACGAGGGTTGCTTTATGGCATATTTTATTTTTAAGCCATATGTATTTTCGCTTATTACCTGGAAAACGGAAAAACCTAAGTCATAAGTAAGTGTGCATCTTTTATAGACAATAATATGGCACATAAAAAAACAACATTAAAATGATATTTTTATTTAAGCCCCTCTCGCTTATACTTCCATTTACATACACAAATACCTGGCATAGTGTACTGCTCTATAATTTGGCCTTTCTTTTTCTAACTACAAATATATTTACATATGATTTTCTTTACGATTTGGATAGAGCGAGCCGGTGCAATAGCACAACTTTTTCACCAAAATTTCCTTAATGTAGGGCTTACACTGTTGTAGAAATTATCCATAAATAAAAGGTTACCACCAGGCTGAGCCAACTTCATATAAGAACACTTGGTGACTTTTGGTTCACTAACACATTTGCGTGAACCAAAATGCGTGAGCGAGAGGTAATCACTTTTCTCTTTCTAACCATGTGACACCAGATGGCGCACCGCAATTTTGATGAGTTCTTGAAGATTTCACCAGCATCAAGAGATGGCGCTTTTGAATTTTCAGAAGATTATTGTCAATTCAGTTCGTAGAAATTCTTACTGTCAAATATTTTGGTTATTTTCGCGACGGACCAGAATTTTCCACACGCTCGATTCGTGGTGGTTTCTCGCCTTTCCTTTCGTGAAAGCAATTCCCGTAAACAAGAAGTGAAAAACGAGTGCAGTGATTTTCAGAAAGTGCAAAAGAACGAACATCAAGAGCCCCCGAAAAACGAAAATGCATGAAAATTTTTCGCAGTTCGTTTTCGTGTGGTGCCGAAATTCCAGTGTTTTCTTCGTTCTTTGTTTTGCTATTTATCTTTCGTTCGTTTTTCCGTCCGCCTTCGGGTCTTGTGTGAGGTGCGCGGTACGGTAGTACAGTACGGAAATTCGGCCTTTGGAGTCTCACGCAAAAAAGTGAGTGGATTTATCTCCTTGTGCGTCATCTAGGCATGTTAAGCGCTCCGCTGAACACGACAAGTCGTAAAGAACCGTGTGCGGATTAGAACTTCTCGAATGTGAGTAGGAAAAAGTTAAATTTTTGTGTTTGAAATGTGGTGCGGAAGTGAGCGATTGAAATCATTTTGCAGCACAAATTGTTGCGCATGTAATACAATCATTTCTCGGGGATTAGGGCTACGGGCGATACCCCATTAAAAAAAACGAGTGTCGCAACTACCTCCCGGGTCACTCGGAAAAGTTGCTATTCTTTATTTTCGTGTAGAAGGCTTAATAATAGTTGAAAATGCTGTAAACAGTCGCATTGTTTACTTCATTGACAATTCTCTGACGTTTCTCAATGACATTTCTCCAGCGATTCTAGGTGAAATGTCATTAAGGTTTGGTAAAATAAGAAGAAGAAGTGTACGTGAATAAAACTCACTAACGCAACCAAAGGAACCAAAATCTGGAATCAAGTGGCGCTAGTCTCGATTTCAAGGGAGATAGACTTCTACAGTATATACTCTTTTCTCTGGTTACCACTATCCAATCCATCAGTTTGTGCACAGCCTTATTGGTATGCCATTCTTCGCCAAACATATGGTCTCTTCCCCCGGCATATATTATAAGCCCGTGGACTAAACCGATTCAGCCAGGACAAAAATTTTAACACTAAACTTATATCTTTTATTTTATTTTTTTTATATACTGACGAAAGGATAATAGATCACGCCAAGCTACCGTTGACTCAGAAGTAACTAAATGAGTCCTCGGCTACTAAACAGCACTCTTTTACTTATGGAAATCTTCTCTCAATGGTGTTAGTCGTCCGGGTTTGCTTTTATTTAAGGATTGCGAGCAAAATACAGTTTTAGCTTTATCAGCATACAAACACTTCTAAAGCATCACTCATATCTAATATTAGAAGGTCTCAGCAGAGACCGAAACGTCACGAATAATAAAGAGTAACAGTATAGAATCCGGAAATTTTTTCTTTCAATATTAGGATATGAGTGATGCTTTAGAAGTGTTTGTATGGTATATAGGACTCTTCGTTTCCTTGTCTATATATGTATGTGAAAAGTTGCATATAATTCATTTAACAATGTTTAAAATAATTCAGTATAAGATATGTTGAAATTTAAAGTTAAATAATTTAGACAAATGTCGGAAGTTAAAGTTAATTCAATAATATCAACTCAATGAAAACTGTACAAAAGTGTTGCAATCTTCGTCCGTCTGCCGCCGTAGCTTAAAACCTTGAATCGTCTGCTGCAGATGATCGATGTCCGGAAAAAGAGAAAGGGTAACGCTCTCGCCGTTCAGTTATAGGCTCGGGGCAGCATCGGTTGCACCCTGAAGTGGGCTATTTTTTACTGGCAGCTTTCGGTCATCCCACATATATTCTAAGATCTTGAATAAATATAAAACTAGAAAAAAACAATCGTTGTGCCTATCACTTGCGCGAATAGTAAGTAGCGTTCTGGCAATACTAAGGAAGTGTTGTTAAAAGCAGTGCGAGAAAATATAAAGTGTAAAATGTCTGGGACTAAGGAAAAAAAGCAAAATTATACCAGTTTGTCAGAAAATTTTTAACAATTTTAACTGCAGTGTGTTTTTTTAGAGGCGAACTTTAAATTAAAATCAATCAATCAAATTCCTGTTAAGACCCCCTATAGGGGCATAGGACAGAAACAACTCTCTTCCACAAGGCGCGATCCTGCGCATCGGCTTTAAGCTGTTGCCAGGACTTGTTTATTCCTCTGGCCTCCTGCTCAACTGCTCGCTTCCATGTGTTACATGGTCGACCAACCCGACGTCTTCCTTGAGGGTTATAATCCAGAGCCTGTTTTGCGATGTTTTGCTCTGGTTTCCTCAAAGTATGACCGATCCACTGCCACTTTCGCCGTTGAATCTCAATACCTATTTTAGTCTGGCGAGTTGTACTCCAAAGTTCGTCGTTGGAGATCACTTCTGGCCAGAATATTCCTAAAATGCGTCGGAGGCATTGGTTTACAAAAGTCTGTAGTTTCTTGGTAAGTCGAACGGTCACTTTCCACGTAGTACAACCATATAACAACACGGATTAAATTAAATTAAAATAAAACACAGAAAAATATTTTTACTATCCATGAAATTAGCTTTATTTGAATGATAATTTCATAGCATTAATATTTGAATATGATTTCGGGCATGCAAGCGCACCAAACGGTGACTTTTTGTGAATTTAATGGTCCAATTTTGCTTACTAACGTAACCATTGAGCCAAAAGTGTGCTTGAACAAAATTTTTAATTGCAATTCTGGATCTTTCGGTCCATTGACGAAATGTATTGCGCGAACGATGATCGTGTGGCATTAATTCCTATACAAGTTGAATCTTGTAAGAACGTAAACCAATATCTTTACGCAAAATTTCCCATAAAGTCGATAAGACACATAATTCGTATATTAACTATTTAAATCTTCTCGTTAGCGACCTCATCGCCATCTCTATGACGCTTTAAAGTTGAAATTGATGAAAAAGCTTCGAAACCAATCCAATCCTCAAACCCAGCAACAGAGGAGCGAAATCCGGGTAATGCAGTTTTTCAGGTGGGAAGAAGAAGAAAAAGCTCAGCAATTCTATTATATTACCGGAAGCGAACATCTAGAGGCATCTATAGTAAATCCGATTGACACACTAAATTCCCGTTCCCACTACCGACAAATCCAAGTACTATCGGTTGACTTTTCACCACCAGCGCGCTATATAAACAAATCGAACATCTGTTTTCTTTTCATTCTTGTATAACGTTCAGTGCGAGAAGACCGTTCTAAAATCTCTCTCCCCAGTGTGTTTACTGACTTGGAGTCTGTCGTGTTGTAATCAATCAGTTCGAACAAATCACAGTCCAGAGATGAGTTCATTAATTGCAAATAAGGTCAGGCCACAAATGGTAGTGCGAATGGCAGCAACACAAAGTACGTAACCTCGAATCGAGCAGCCTTTATTACTGAAATATCTAAACTTTTACTAATACTACATATTTTTCTGCAGGCGCCTATTTCTCATCGACGAGCACAACAAACGGCGAAAGTAAGCCGATAAGTCAACGAATGATGGAGTTCCAGAAGAAATTGCGAGCAAAGACACCGATTGGCCGACTCGACCAAAACAGTACGCACCCGCAACAGGAAAAGGAACCGTTGAAACCGTGGCCGAATAGCGTGAATCCGTACACCGGTGAAATTGGGGGACCCAGCGGCCCGGAACCAACACGATACGGCGACTGGGAACGTAAAGGACGAGTCTCGGATTTCTAGCTTTAACTTTTCTTTATTAGTTTATTTTATAAATTGTCTAATTTTTCCCTAGACTGATTTAGTAGTTCTAATGGAATTTACCTTTATTTATCGGTTACGTTTAAATTGTAAATAAAAATTAAGATATTTTTCGAATGATTTTTTTTTCTCTGAAAACTATTCATAGTGTTGGATTGTTGTTCATTCGAGCTGCAATCAATTGTTCGCTAATTTCCCAAAGACTTTCGGCCAATCGATCGTTCTGTGCCTGTTTACTTGGCTCGCAGAAAAAGCAATTGTTAAAGTAGAGTCCGGTTAGTCCTTTTAATTCGCTCGCTGTTGCACAAAACACAGTAGTACTGGCTGCCTGTTGCTATTTTTGTTGATGTTGTCCAACGTCGTATTAATTATTAGCCGGAACGAGTTATGAAATAGAATAGAATTTACATAAAATTATTAATCTGATTGCATACAATTTACATACCAATGATTTTGTAAAGGGTCGTACGATCGCAAACAAGATTCGATGAAGCCAATAATTACGACTCAGATTCGAAGAGACCATGTTTCCCGGGTGCAAGGCAAAAACCGATATTCCGCGATTTTGCCAGTTCTATGAAAGAGACGAATACGATTTTTGTAAATAAAAACAAAAACATGATACCTGGCTGTAATAAATAAGAATTGTAATCAGTTCAATGCCGTACAAAGGCTTGCGCACGTTTGTTTGATGGTACAATCCAAAAACGTGGCCCGATTGCCGCCGCAAATCAAAACGCACAAATTCTTGATTCTGTTTTGGTTCGAGCGACGAGTCCAAAGTACAAAATTATTGAGAACTTTGGACTCTCTAACTGAAAATGAAACAGACCTGACGATTTTTTATTACCTTGGCCAGTTGCCTTGCAAATAGAACGTTGCATAGTTTTGCATTATTATACGCCATCATACTCCAAAAATTGCGAGCCGGTGGTGATAGTTTCTGTTCGGTTAGATGATCGGTCGGTAAATTGGCGAATCTGAGATACGAAGAAGAAGAAGGTCAATGGAATATACTGGTGAGAAAAAATAAAGCAGTTAAAATTAGAGTCGTTTGATAAATAAAGATTTAAGATTTCTAAAACTCATTGACTATGATGTATGTGCTTTGGGCCAATAACTCTGACTCATGTGTGCTAAAGTGCACGTATACACTACCCAATGTATACCACTCTTCCATACAGAAAGAAAAAAAAAACAAGAAACGTGCAACACATCGCGAACAGCAGACTATGCTGCTGCGGTCACGTTTTTAGTTGATGCTTCGATGGTTCTGCAGTAAATTCAATTCAAGCAGGGTGAGAAGGGTGTAGAAGTGATGAATATGAACCGGCTCGATTGTATCTTGGATGTGAAAAGAAAAACAATAAAAAATTTTCTCAACTTACAACTGGTTGCATAGTTTTCAGGGAGAGAACAGTGCGTGGGTATGTACTAAGATTAATCCTACTCAAGCGGAAATCATAATCGAAAATCTTTTAAAAATAATTCAGCAAAAATAAATCGACCTCTTATCTACCTGTCGATGATGATGATGATGTCCAATATTTATTTACTTTGTTATGACAATATAAACAAATCTGCACACTCTTTCATATTTTTGATCTGATTGGTATTTATTTTATTTTTTCTTTTTTTCTTTTATAATGCAACAAACTCTTTAATATTGACCGATTATGGGTCGCCGTTTTCTTTTTCCTCTTTCTATTTTTCATTAATTCATGATTGATTAACGAGAATATATACATCAACTGTAATAGTCCACCACGGTCAAAGTACAATACAATATTACAAATAATTTGCTCTATCGCAAACAATTCTCGATTGATGTCAGAGATGTTGGAAAAAAATATAAGAGCTTCGGAAGAATTTTGTTTATAATTTTATCAATTCTGCACTCTGTAAAGAAGAAGCATGCGTTAGGAATGCTTCGAAGAAAAGGTCAATATGAATTACGATTGATACGTAGTTTATTATTAGATATGTTTGTACAACTGGCAGAACCGATAAGGATTTGTTTGAAATTTATAAGCACTCTGGGTTAGATTATGCTAAGATGCAACAGTTGTAATTTTAAATAATAGTGATCTTATCGCTCTTGTACATAAATAGCAATATTGTCTTAGCATGGGTAGATTGTAATAAATTTCGAATAATTCATGGACGATAATTTGTATAATTAGTGGCCAATAAAAAAAAAAAACATGATTATGATCATATGCTACCCTAGATGAAACGGGAAACAATTCAATGCGTCGGAAAATATGTCATCTTAAATGATTTATTGTAGAATAATGAAGAGTGACTTTTGCATAGGAGGTGGCGGAAGTAGTGGAGAGAGTGTTACGACTAGTATTAATTTTAATTTATTACTTTAAGTGCGTGCAATCGAATCTTTTACCACTGTAGAAGATTGAATTAAAATTTTAACAAAATATGCTTTTCGAGTAAAAAGCTAAATGTCATTAAAGAAAGCATTGAAATCAGAAAAATAAAAGAAACGATAACACGCTCATTCAGTTTTGAAGGTATATTAACATATTTTAAAATATCTAAATTTGTAAATTAATTATTATTATTTAGATTACCAAAAAATAACTTTAAAGTACATTACTATCGTAAATACTTGAATTTTATTCACAATCTTTAAATTTATTGGAGAAATCTTTATACTTATTTATTGGAGAAATCTTTCTACTTATCTTTAAATTGAGAGAGAACTCATTATGACGGAACCTTTTAGAAGGTCAAGCGGAAATTCGGAGATCCCCGCCTGCGACAAAACAAGTTGTTGGACTTCATTGTCAAAGCTGCACGAGCCCTGACACTGAGGAAATCGTACAATGCGACCTGTGCGACAAATGGTACTACTTTTCATGTGTCGAAGCTGATAACACCATCGAAGACAAGGATTTCACCTGTCCGAAGTGTGCTCCAACTAATGTGAAATGCGGAGAAATCAATCGACAACAAATCTGTGCCTTCCGCCTCAGCGTCTCGAGCATCGTTACGGAGGAAAAAACAGCTTGAGATTCTCAAACTGGATGAGGAAAGGATGTTGGCCGATAAACGGAAAAAGGAATGTGAAAGAGAACGTCAGGAGCGGAAAATGGAATGTGAAAGAGAACGTCAGGAGCGGAAAAAGGAACGTGAAAGAGAACGTCAGGAGCGGAAAAAGGAACGTGAAAGAGAACGTCAGGAGCGGGACTAGACATTCCTCGAGAAAAAATATAAGATACTCGCGTAAATGGAGTCGGGAGACGACTGTAGTGAGGCGTCAAGTTTAGGAACACGTCCAGAATTGATAGAGGAGTGGATCGCAAGTGGTCAAAATGAAGGGAAGCAGGTGGTGCCCATGTTCTCATCGATTGACTCGATGCAGAAAGCACTTCCTGTAAGTGATGTCCTATCAATGAACACACGGGCACAGATCGTCAACCTTCATCGACCGAACCATCGCTAATGACTCCAAATCTTATGCAACTACCCGCGTCTTATGCTCTTTCACAGTTGACAGCACCCGCAGTTCTACATAAAGGCGTACATTCACCAAGTACTACGCTTCCATCGTGGACAGTAATACCAACACCTGCAGCTGTACAAAGTTCGAGGAAAATTCCACCAATAACACCGTTGACATCTCGAATGGCAGCACCTGCATTGGTGAAAATTTGAACCTGACTTCAAATATCATAACAAATGCAAATTTATCGCCGAACGTCATCTTTTCGATCATCAGTCGCGACTTCTAGATTCACGCCGAGTGTATCACATTCCGCCGCACAACTTGCGCTAAATCAGAGCATGCAAGGCCAGCGCAATTCGTCTGAAGAACTGCAGTTACAGGACCCACATACCGCACTGACAACGCACCATATCGCAGGAAGTCAAATGCTTCCAAAGGATCGATCTACCGACATTTACGGGAAATCCAGAGGAATGGCCGGTATTTATTAGCAGTTTTGAACGGTCTACGATCTTGTGTAATTTCAGCAATACGGAAAATCTGATTCGCCTTCAAAAATGTTTAAAGGGACGAGCTCTTGAACCCGTTCGAAGCCGACTGTTAGTTCCTCACACTGTCCCAAATGTGATTGACATCTTGAGAATGCTGAAGATATTATGCTGAATAGATGACCAGAGGTAATTATTAACACTCTTTTATCTACTGTCAGAAGCCAACCTCATATAAAGGCGGACCTGCTCATAACATATGCACTAACCGTACAAAACGTATGAGCAACTATGGAAGCCTCTGGTTTGCTAGCTCATATATACAACCCAACGCTACTACAAGAGCTCGTTGAAAATTTGCCAGCACATATTAAGCTTACATAGGCGGTATCAAATTCCTGTTAAGACCCCCTATAGGGGCATAGGACAGAAACAACTTTCTTCCACAAAATGCGATCCTGAGCATCGGCCTTAAGCTGTTGCCAGGACTTGTTTATTCCTCTGGCCTCCTGCTCAACTGCTCGCTTCCACGTGTTACATGGTCGACCAACCCGACGTCTTCCTTGATTATTATAATCCAGAGCCTGTTTTGCGATGTTTCGTTCTGGTTTCCTCAAAGTATGATCGATCCACTGCCACTTCCGCCGTTGAATCTCAATACCTATTTTAGTCTGGCCAGTTGTACTCCAAAGTTCGTCGTTGGAGATCAGTTCTGGCCAGAATATTCCAAAAATGCGTCGGAGGCATTGGTTCTCGAGTTCTCGAAAGTCTGTAGTTTCTTGGTGAGTCGAACGGTCACTTTCCACGTGGTACAACCATATAATAACACGGATTTGACGCATGCGTCAAAAACTCGCAGTTTCAAGCGAAGGGAGATCTCTCTTAACCTCGAGAAAGGGGAAATGATACTGAAGGCCTGACGAGCTTTATTTAGCCGAGCCTCAACATCCTTTTCGGCTCCGCCGTACATGCTGACAATGCTTCCAAGATAGCAAAAATTTTGCCAACAGCTTTTGGAAACGCTGGATCGGAAATATATTCCCGATCTTACCAAGCGGACGAAATGGTTTCGTCGCGTCGATCCAATCAAAACTGGAGATGCAGTTATTATCGTTGATGAAGGACAACCTCGGAACTCTTGGAGACGAGGCTAGTTCTCGAAACAAGTGCTGGACGAACTGGTCAAGTCCGCCAAGCAGTGGTTTAAACAAGAACTAGCGTACTTATTCGACCTGCCGCCTTAGACATATCAGCCAAGAATTAGGTAGATCGATCATCCCCGGACCGATATACCGGGAGGGAGTGTTACGACTAGTATTAATTTTAATTTTAATTTCAATTTATTAATGAAGTGCGTGCAATCGAATCTTTTACCACTGTAAAAGTTTGAATTAAAATTTTAGCAAAGTATGCTTTTCGAGTAAAAAGCTAAATGTCATTAAAGAAAGCATTGAAATCAGAAAAATAAAAGAAACGATAACACGCTCATTCAGTTTTGAAGGTATATTAACATATTTTAAAATATCTAAATTTGTAAATGAATTATTTATTATTTAGATTACCAAAAAATAAATTTAAAGTACATTACTATCGTAAATACTTGAAATTTATTCACAGCGAGGGTTATACATTTTAAGACACTGAGCTTGGTATGCATACACTTCGTTCTGATTTTAATGTTTAATTTCATAATTTTCAAGGAAATCAATAGATTGTCTTTCTGAAATTGTGGCATTTATCTGAGGGGTAGGATTTTTTGAACTGTTTTGAAATAGCTTATCAACAATCTTATCACCATGCTGTGTTCCAGTTTTAATTTCGATAGCGCTCATATATTTGAAGAGGAAATGCTAGACGAATGTCATAGTCGAGCTCATTCATTTGCAGTGTACATCGCATGTCTGTATGTATCTCTGGTTTATAAATCGTTCGCTGTAAAGCTGCGCAGTCCGTAAACAATTTAACGTTATACTCAACAAGTAATGTCTGAATTTCTTTAGCGCCACCATTGCTAGAACTTCCAGCTCATATGAATAATATTTCTTCTGTGCATAGCAGCAGGAATAATTAGATCGTCTACATATTTCAGCACAGATTTACTAAGAACCAAGTCTTTGAATAAATCGAGAGAAATCGGAACACTTACAGAGTCCGAAAGGAGTCTTCAGGAACTCGTATTGGTCATCCTGAGTTATAAATCCGATATACTTTCGACATTCCTTCGCCACAGGCACATGGAAGAAGAAGCCGTTTTTCAAACCCAAGGTCGGAAAAAAATTAGCTCCAGAGAACCCGTCCAGTTGCTCTCCTAAGATTTGCATAGGAGACTTGACCCTATCAATAATTTAATTAAGGCGCCGAAAATCAATACATATTGCAAAGTCACCATCTTTCTTTCAAACAGCGTTTTTCGAAGTTTTGCGTCGTATTAAGCTTTTCTTCAGCCACTGTTCAATTTCCTTATCAATGACAGTTTTCTCCAATGGTGATAGTCGTCGTCAGTGTTAATAGATTGGCGTTTCGCCAACGGTGACTACTACTCAACAAAGTCACGAATTTTTGAAGTAACCAGCTTGCTAGCACCAATATCCAAATCCACCTGATTGATTTCAATATTGAAATATTCTTTGCTTATCAATTATTCTCTTTTTTTAAGGAACCGAACACAACTTAGGGGCTCACCATATAATGCTTTGCACTGCTATGTCGGTAGAAGAATTGAAAAAAAAAAAATTTGGATCAGTGCAATATGGGTGGAGGAAGACGAAAGTGACGATGGACATTATTTCTAAGCACTGGAGGTTTTACTTGTTGTGAAAGACTTTGGCAGGTAATGTGTTCAAAAAAATTTATGTTCAGGAAATAAATGACTGCCTATAATATTTCACTGTACGAAAAGGCAAAGTTTTAACGTTGAACTCGTGTGCGCGTTCAACTTGATGAGTATCTCGAGAAAAAGTAAAGAGTGGAGGAATGAGTGCGCTTAGTTCCGTACTGCATTTACCATGGAAGTAACGATAGTAAATGCTGAGTGTCCGAAATTTTTATGACGCTCGAGAGAATCGATAGAAGACGTGATGGTCTCGTGTCGTTCATGATCTCTAAGCCTAATTGATGCGAGAAACGTGCCTTGGATACGAACGGATACTGCGGTAACGACTTTTAATATTCAAAAACGAACTATGATTGGCTTCTGGGACAAATGGACATTTAATGACGGTGGAAGAGCTGGCTCACTCAGTCCATACACCGTCAATCAGTGATCGACCGTGAAATGGAGCACTATAACATCAGGAGAAGAACGAACTGTAACGGCGAGCTGCTGATCTGTCGAAATATTAATAAAATTATTACGCAGATCAGTACAAGTCGCTTACTAAATCGCATTCTGCCTCGTACTTGAAGTGCCAAGCCTCCTAGCCGTCGATTTTTAAACGACTATAAATACCTCACAACATGCAAATTTACAGTGCAATGAAAAAGGTCCCGCTAGTTTTGGACCCGGATCGAGGCGAATAAAAAGAGAACCGCGTGGAAATACCTTCTTCTAGTTTGAGTAGCCGTCCGCGCCGCATGTAAAATAATTTTTTTGAGTTGTTTTTTGTTTTTTTTTTCTTTGAGTTGCCGTCCGAGCAACAAGAAAAGTAGTTCTTACTTCAAGTTTTTTTTTGAGGCTGTAATAAATCGTCTAAATCGTCGATAAATTGAAAAAAAAAAAAACTCGCATACAGTATCTAAACCAACTACAGTCAAACTTCCATAAGTCGAACGTCTATAACTCGAACTAAATCAGGTGTCAATAGCATTTAGAGAGCAAATTGTATAAAATGTCACTTCCATAAGTCGAACTTCCATAACTTGCATTTCTCCATAAGTCGAGTAAGAAAATGGCACGCGTATTCAATAAGTCGAATAATTCGGGGAGATCCCTGATAGCGGAGAAAATTTTTGTTTCTTTTTTTTTTTTGGGGAATCCCTCATTTTCATCAAAGTAAGTGGTTTGTTGTCTTGGGTTTTTATAGATGGGAAAGTCCCTATTTATAAAAAAATGTTTTATGAGGTTGCCGCTTGGTGCACATTTCATTTCAATTTTCATGGCATCGAAACGTGTTCTAAAAAGAAAAGTATAAATTAATTCAAGAAATAGAAAGTGGATTAAAGAAAAAGGATGTAGCTTTTAAATACGGTGTTCCGGCGAGTGCAGTTTCAACGATTTTAAAAAAATAAGGACACAATTATCGCATCAGTTGAATCTGGTGCTGGATGCAGCAAAAGAATTAAAAATCCACTATTCAAAAATGTCAATAATGCAGTTTTCGATTGGGTTAAAGAAGCAAGAAACCAAAACATGCCCATATCTGGAGGAGTTTTAAAGGAGAAGGCATTGGAATTTACGAAGCGGTTTAGAGAAAACGAATTTAAGGCAAGCACTGGTCGGTTTGATAAATGGAAGCAAAGGTATGGACAAATATTTAACTAATAAAAGGTTAACCAAATTGTGTGTCATACGTATGTATGTTGAATTCTAGGCATGGTGTGTGTCATAAAAAGGCATGCGGTGAAAGCAGTAATGTTCGTGACGAGGACTGCGATAAATCTATTAAAAAAGTATAATAAACGCGACATTTTCAATGCAGACGAGACAGGACTGTTCTTCAAATGCTTACCAGATAAGACACTGACTTTCAAGGGCGATAAATGCCATGGAGGCAAACATAGTAAGCAGCGAGTTACATTATTGTTGGCAACAAATAGGGATGAAACAGAAAAATTGAAAATTCTCTTGATTGGCAGAAGTAGCAAGCCTCGTTGCTTTCGTGGGGTTAAGTCGCTACCCGTTGATTATAAATCAAACTCCAATGCGTGGATGACCGCAAAACGTTTTGAAGAATGAATTTGCAAATTAGATAAACACGCGCTTACGCGCTGGACGAAAAGTCTTATTATTCATTGATAATTGTCCTGCCCATCCAAAAGACTTACAAAGAAAATTTAAATCTATTGAATTGGCTTTTTTTCTACCAAATATGACCTCCAAATTGCAACCGCTTGACCAGAGAGTAATTCAAAATTTAAAGTGTCACTATCGAAGCAGAATCTTAAAAAAAGCATTAAAGCGTTTAGAGACAAAGAACAAACATGATATTACACTTCTGGATTGCATTAACCACACAATAAAGCATTGACGTCAAAAATCAAACGTTTGCGAATTGCTTTAAAAAAGCTGGATTTGGTCAGCATTCTACATGGGATGAAGAGGATAACATACCTTTAATTTTCTTAAATAATATTGATCAGGAAAGGAGTTTGAAAGAGAGATGATGACATTATTGAGAATTATAATTCTTTTGCTGAAAGAGAAAAACGAAGGAGGAACGCAAATTACAATATATGCGGGTGTAAATTTCCTTTTCCATGAATGCTCTTTTATATATAAAGCTACAGAAAAATATATTTTTTAGTGAAATAAATATACAAGGTATAGAAATGCAAACAAGAATGGATTTTTAAAGTTGTTTGTTATTTTTCTACCCTAGAGTATTTAACATTTTTTTTTTGCAATAAGCATTGTGAGAAGATCTTATAATACAGAAATTAGTCCTTCGGGGATTATATTTGCATACCTGCCACGTGTTCTGTAGCTAGTCAGGGATAACTCAGCTCCAACTCCGGCAAAGAACTGGAGATGACGGGTTAGAAAGTATCTCTGCAGGGGTTTTCGCGGGAAGGAATGGGGGTACTGCCTGCCACTGCTAATTCCTTTGGGAATTAGGACTACAACTTAGCCGAGCTCATCTACGAGGAACACCACCTTGTTCTCTCTAATTATGATAGGGAATATATCCCCTTTACTTAAAAGACCTTGGCTACCTCGAAGAGGATAGGGCTTAGGAAGCCTTATATCCCCACCCCTCCTCCAGCCAACCCCTTTGATGCACAAATAATGTACCGTGGAGATCTGGTGACAAGAACCACCCCGCCGACGAGCTAGCACTGATCTGTTCCAGTAAAGGTTACGTCAAATACTCACGATTAACCAGCCACCACATTACTACTGGCAGTTACCGTGATCTGGAAACACCATTCTGTACGTTGGTCCTGAGTGTGAAGCCAAAAATGGCATGGCGGTCATCCTTACAACAGTCTCATCAGCTGGAAACCAATCTCGAATAGGGTTATCGTCGTCAGACTCAGGACAAAGGACAGAAACGTCACAATTCTGCAGTGCTACGCACTAACTAATACCACAATACTTGGTGACAAAGAGAAGTTTTATGGCCAACTGAGCGCCACCTTCGAGCGTGTTCCAAGAGGTGATATTAATATCATCTCAGGAGATATGAACGCCCGAGTTGGCTCTGACAATACTGGACTAGAACACGTCATGGGGAAGCATGGTGACCCTTGGACCGTTGCGTCATGACCTTTGGTTAAATAAGCCGAAAACAACGAATTATTTGTAGAGTTCTGTAGTACATACTCGGCAAATGGTAATCGGAGGGACCCACAAGAGTCACCATAAAACATGTTGGGTTTTCCCTGATGTTGTTACTCAGAATCAAATCTACCATTTGGGCGAGCGAAGCTAGGAGCCGACGTAAGGTACGGTTACCACTTGATGGTTGCCTGTTGTTGAGATTGTGCACAGTAGGTGTCTGACGGCCACAAATTTTTCAAATTAACCTCACGCATAATATGGATAAAATTGGAGACCCCAACAGGTCTTAATAGTTAATTGATTAATTGACATCGAGATCAAAAGCTTCTGTAACATTACCAGCCCAATTTCTCATCACAATTAATCATACCCTTAAGTCCAAAATTGATCAAAATTCCTGTATTATCCTGAACAGAATGGATGTTGGAACTTATAGATCATAGAGCCATATAATGCAAACAGTCAATTGGACTTTTCATTGATAAAAATTAAAAATCATAATAGCAATCTATCATAAATTGTAATTCAAATCCTCCTGTATTGTATTACTGTTAACACGACGCCATTCCGATCTACCTAAGCAGATGATTCAATTTATTGATTTAAAAATATGCAAATCGATTTACATGATCGCAATTATTTTCGCCTTGCTATTCAAAAATCTACACATTAATCGAACAAAAGGGTTCCATTGAGAGTGTGAGAAAATTAATAATCACACCAACATCGATTTTATTACTCGGATTCTATAGTATTAATATTCATGTGAAATTCAATTTTCTTTTTTCGTCTGTTTCTGCAATCGGGCAAAGACCAAACAAATACAAACGCCCAGATATGGCAATATTATAGCGAAAAAAAATTTAATCATTTTTTCGTAGGATTTTAATAATGTTGAGATTTTTCCGGACATTTTTGCAGCTGGTTTGCTAAAATAAAATCCCTCTTTTATTTTCTATTATCTATTCAATGATCTGATGGCAATTTTTTTGATGACATCAAATTGATTAATTTTTATATATAGCTTTCCATTATTTCGTGGGACAATAATTTAATAATCTACGAATTTTTTTGCGTATATACTCGTGTTATCGCAATAAAGGTCGCACCGCATTTGTATACAATCAAATAGCGAATTATAAACCAGGAAATTTTTTATGGGGTCAGTAGATTTATTTATGTCAACTAAACATGAACAAATTATTGTTATCGTTTCATTGGGCATCATTTGAATACCATAAAATTAAAACAGTTAGCAAGTACGTGTTGTTTTAATTACTCACAATTAAAATGCTAGTTGGGGCAATTATAAAGTTAGTGAGGATAAAAATAGAAAAAGTGAGATTGTTGTATGTCTGATTACCAATTTACATAAGATTAATGATTTTTTTTTTTTTTTTTTGAGGCAGAACTAGAGGAGTTACGCCTGAGGCAGTTTCAATGATAAAAAAAATATATTCGCATTGAAGACGTTGAAGCTGTGGCTATCTATATATTCTAGAATTCATATACATAGAAAGAAAACCTATGAATTTCTAGCCATTAAAACAAATCTTGTTAATAAATAAAATAAAATCACACTCACCTTTCGTGCGAATTGCAGACGTAATTTCAAATCATCGAATCTTCAAAACTCATATTGAAACAGAACACTTGAAGTTCGAAGAACAAAATCAAAGCTTAATGATGCGCATACAAATGATTGTGGTTCTAGTTCAATTAACGCTGAAAAAAATATTATACTTTTTTTTATCAGTACATTTCCTCGTAATAGATTTAACAAAAATCTATACCTCAAAAAAATGTCTTCAAAAAAATTACTTCAACAGGATTTTATTCAAACTTCAAAATTATATCTCGATTACTTAGAATCATCAAATTCAACATTATCTCCATTCAAAAATTTCATTTTCATCGTAACCGTTGTTAATCCACAGCTCACCATACCACATGTCCCGCGCAATCGGTCAGCCGATTCATCATCGATCGCGACAATAAGAATTTGCCCGAAACCCGGTTTCGATTCCACATCTAACAATTGCCATTTCATAACATTGAGACTATTTTGGCGGCCAATTCGTCGAATAAGCGTTTCAGGATCTTCAATTTGTCCCGGTATCCAGACCGTTGCTTCTATCGTTCGGGTATTATCGATGAGCTGAAGTTGTGCATCGGGCCAGAGTTCACCGAATTTTTTAACTGCCGTCTTTAAAAAGTTCAATGATTCGAGATTTTGACATGAAATATAAAATTTCTCTTTGGAATAGGCGAACCAAAAAAATTTCGGTGTAAGATAGCCATGATCTAGAGTTTCATCAATGCTTTTCGTAAGAGCTAATTCGAGAATCGGACGATTCTGTTCGAGAATTTTACCGTCCGGTTGACTCTGATCGCCAATGTAGACTTTTAGATTTCCATCGACTTTATTTTCATAGACTGGTCCGGCTTCACTGTTTGGCGGAGGCTCGATAAAATGCGACAGGGTCTTGTTGTGCAGATACGAATACCAATTACTGCTGTAGTAGGAACGTGTTGGTTTATTTGCTTCTACTATTGTTGATACTGCTGCCACGGAGTCATCGTTTATTCCATTCTTAGGCTGCACTTCGTTATAATTTTCAACTCGCATAGGTTCTACTTTATCAGATTCGAGAGATTTCATTTGATTGTTTTTATCAGATTCGAGAGATTTCATTTGATTGTTTTTATCAGTTCTATTTATATTATTTGTACCAGTAAAACGCTTAACTGATGCTTCAAAAATAATTTTTCTATTTTTCTTTTTCATCTGTTTTTTATGCATTTGACTCAAGTGTTTCAATTGTTTCGTTAATTTCCGACATTGTGCTTGCGATTCTCGATTACCGCCACTAATACTTTGACGTAAAATTTCTAATTCTTTCGGGATATACTGTGTACCGTCGCTCTTAAGATATTTCATATTGGTCAGGCGTTCTAACTCCATAGTATAGTGTACATTTCTGGAAGCAGCCGACTTTAATTTGAAAGCAGTAGCACGATCCATTACAGTAGCCTGCTTCGACACTACTGTATTGGACGGACCAGTAGTAGGACCACTGAAGAGGCCTTGTCCGTCAACCTCTAAAGCTGGGTCTCCTGAGATTTTGGAACCCTCTTCGCCAGGATACTGAGGGCCGGTCTCTAATTCACTCATCATTGGTTTTTGGGCTGGTTCGCGGTTTGTCTTTTACGATTAGTCGAAAATGTGTTAAGATGTTAAAATACATTTCGCCGATCGTTATAGAACAAACTGACCGCGGACGAGAATGGTTACTCCATCGCGGCTATCCCCCTATCCACCACCTGGGGACGCGCCCGGTAGGTAGCCCAACCCGCGGGTGAACTCTTCTCTATGAATGGGATTTTCACCTCCTTTAAAAAATAAATTGGCGACTTATGTCATATTTCTGCTTTAAATTTAATAAAACTGTTGGATTGTCAGATCTATAATAAAAGTTTTTTTGACATTATTCACAGATATTATTGTTTAGCAGATTACGCTCGAAAGAAAGCGAAACAAAATGTTATTATTTTGGTCGTTTAACACGTTTCATAAAACGTTAGCGAACCGATGGCAGTTTATAAAAGTTTCTAGAATTTATTTATTGAATCATGCTGGAATTTAAAAATATTTTTTCATGAGTAGTTGTTTTTTATCTTTGTTTTTTCTCCTTCCCAGAGTAACTCTGTAAGAATAAGGCACGTTTCCGATTGTGGAATTATTCTACTATGCACCATGTAGGCGCAAGTAAATAAAAAGAGAAATGGGTGCTCTAATCAATGATAGGAATTTTATTGGTAGAGGAAAGATAATTAAATCGATAGGGATAAGAAGGATAATATCTTAATAGACTGGGACTGCACCTAAATATAATCAGATTTCTATTTGCAGATAATGAACTATGCAACCATCAACCTCGGGAAAGAGAATCTGATTCATTTTAAGAAATTTAAACTAATAATAAGATTATCATTGAACATTGGAGAAAGGAAAAAGCTGTGAAAAAAGTTCCTTAATTTAATTCTTTCATTTTACTTTCGAATAACTACCGAGCGCTACTTTATGCAGACGGTCGTCAAAACCCTAAAACTAAATTAACATACCTGTGCGATTCGGACGATAAAACAACAACTCTCGAGTTATGATCTAAAAGTGATTCGATTTCCAGCGTTAAATAGAAATGCGAGAGATGACTAACTTGAAAAATCGTCTCCAAGCCGTCTTCGGTAAGAGTATGCGGTAATGCGAATACTCCGGCATTGAGTATTAAGAAATCAACATGCCTGCGAATTTCGTAAAAATTATAAAACAAACAACAACACTTCGATCAACTCAACTTACCTAACTTTTGTTTTCAACTCTTGAGCAAAATGCTTGGTAGATCGTAACGACGCCAAATCCAATTTCAAAAAGCTACACTTCTTTCCGGCCGATGATTTTTCCCTGGTGATATTTGCGATTGCATCGGTAGTTGATTTTTCATTTCTGGAAGGAAAAGAGACGAAGAGAATAAGAATTACGATCGTGAAAGAAGTTTGAGTGTAAATGACTATCATGTGGTCAGTTCTAACCAAAGAAGTCGAGCTCAATGAAGGTTATTGATTTACCACTCAAAGAGCTAGAGCCCATTCAAGAAGGATCCGAGGCTCAGGATCAGATCCATATGAAATCTGAGAGTCTTATAACTTTGCTACAAAGTTTGTAACGCTATGAAGTAAGGGAAAAAAAATAATGATACAGAATGATTTGGTGAATGTTTTCACAGTGCATTTCGAATTGACAGAAAAGATTTCCGGATTCTACACTGTTACGCTTTATTATTCGTGACGTTTCGGTCTCTGCTGAGACCTTTATCAAACTGTCAATTAGAAAACACAATTATTTTACAGGGTGTTTGGTACTCCGTGCACCACCTTGTAAGGGGTTATTCCTAGATGTATTTGGAGAAAAAAATTGTTCTACGGAGATGTGTTGAGTTGTCGCCGAAGGCAAGAAAAATAAAAATTTTCTTGTAATAGGAAATCATATCAAATTCCATGGACGACTGCGTTCAATGGCTGGGAACAGGATCACTAGCGCGCTCAGCGGCGACACAACAAATTACGAAGAGCGATCGAGAGAGTCCCGTTATCGAGTAGAGGCCGGAAGAGGAGACCGCGTGTAAAGCAGGCAGCAGCCGGCGTGTTTTTCGGGTTTTCGCAAATTTCATTGTACACCTCCCGCGAATGTGAGGATTTTCGGTAGATTTCTCGTATCTCTTTAGATAAATCTAAAGAGGGTAGAATAACGATAGATCGGTCCGGATTAATAAGTCAGTTAGCGCGTTCTTTGCTCATCTCGTGAGGCAGAAAATTTGATTGTGGGTGTTGCATGTACCTAACCTCTCGCGATGCGTTTTCTTCTTCGGTCCGTGGAAAATCCGCAAAATCCCATTTAAAAATAGTTATCAGTGGCCAGGTCGCAGATATGAAAATTCGTGAAAATCGGGGAAATTCTATTTAAAATAATTCCAAATTGGTAGTAAAGGTGTGCCCATCGATAGATTTAGCGCGCAGAGAAAGATTTCATAAGAACGTTACGAAAAATCGTCGAAAAATCGAACGAATTGGCGGAAATACATTGAGGAAATCTTAAGGATACGCCCCAAACGTTGACCTTGAAATTCGGGCGATGAGGCTGTTCGTTTGCCAAACCCTTGTTCCGCGGCGGTAAAGTTTCGCAATTTAAAAGCCCCGCAAGAAAGTTGAAGATCGCTGATCGGATTACCGAAATTAAAACTGATCGTTTCACCGTTAATGAATTTTTTTTTTCAAGAAAAAAAAAAATGATTTTTAAACGCATGTTCTTTTGTCGAAAGTAGTTCTCGTAGTGTAAAAGCAGACACGAAATAATTTTTCAACGTCATTTTATTCGGAAATCTCCGTGTGCTAAGTTTCGTTTTTTTTATCGAGTTTTCGTGGCCCCCCCGTATGCCAGGTGACGGACGACGGGAAAAATCATCTCGCATCGAACGATTTCATTTTGTGTGGAATGTTTTCGGAAGCCCGAACAGAATTAGTGGAAGTGGAGCGCGAGTGTAAGGATGAATATCCGTGAAAAGGCGAAGAAATCCTTTTCTGAGTGGCGGCGTGTTGAGTGTTTTTACGCTTTTTATTTTCTCGCCCCGGTTCCTCGCCACATGTATCAATTTTTTTTCTTCCTACCGAAAATTCTTAACAGGACTCACCTCTTTCCAACTACAACTATTAATTCGTTTCTGTTCATATTCCGATTATTTGTGTAATAAAAAGGAGACGAAAGAAGTTCAATGGGAATAATTCCTAAATAAAAAAACAACAAATGTGCTAAAACAGCGAAATTCTTGGATAGTTTAATGCGGGCCTATAATGCAAAAATATTTTACTTAAACTTGTGGATTCATGTTTTCATTTATTTTCTTGCGGTTGTGTGCAGCCTATGACCTTCAATTGTTTCCCGCTCGAAGTTAAATTTTGTTTTTTTTTTAAACGTCGAACGTACAGTTAATGCATTTTCCAAACTGGAAATCATAACTCCAGCACTGTCATGCACCAGCACAAGTTTTTTTCGACAATTCTAGAAACTAGGAATCAATTCGACAAGGACTACAGTTCGTTTAAAGTCGTCCCACTTTGCGTATGTAATTATATTTTTTTTTTTTTTGTAACTTCTTTTCATTCAAAACTCTCGTATGCATTAAATTTTTGTTGGGAGCGATGCGAGGCAATCCTAGTCAGCTATATCGGCCGGAGCAGCTATGCCTGCTGTACTCGGGATTTACATTATCACGCTCATTTCGCGCTGAAGCATCAAATTCTGAAGCGTTAAGAAACAAGACTACTCTTAATTAAGTAAAATAAAAAAATGAATGTGTGAATTACGAAATTAAACGCGGCTCGTCACAGAAGATGTAATCGACGGGAAATTCAAGAAGAACAAATAAATAAATAAATCAAAATTAATAAATACCAATGAATAAGAATAAATAAATAAATAATTAAATCAAAAGATAACTACTAATAAATTAAATTAACCAAATGACCGAACGACGAACTTGACCAGACTGACGGACAGAACTTAATAAAAATACTAAAAAAATTTCTTTTGAGGAAAGTCGTGGCTGAGGTAGGGTGGGCAGACAGGGCGCTATAACACCAGAGCGCCCTGACAAATCGCGAAGTCGGCAACTCCACCGCTTTCTTGGTCTGTCACGACCTATTGGGAAAATAATCCCAATTTTCACCCCAACCCGGAATAAGCCGACACGAAATTTTGTTGTACAGGCCTAGGGTTAATGGTCTGAAGTCGGAACAAGAACCACCCCACACTGCCGTAGCTAGTCCCGGCCGCCAGCAAGCGTGTCGCTTCCGTTCTGACTTCAGCCACCAATTCAGACGTAGGTGGAATTGGCCCTTCTTTTCCGCGAACCCTGACGTGTTTTTCGTTTCCCTCCTGAATTATTTTGACTTTTCTAAGTCAAGATAATTCTCTCCTCGGCCTCGACCACAACAGATGGTTAATTTTCAATATCCGCGGATCAAGGGTGATCAAGAAAAGGATTTCGGACCTGTACCCTCAATCACTCAAAACGCTATATCTTGAAAACTAATAACAATTCAAAGTGTTATAGCTTGTTTTTTAGGGATTCGAATTACCTGGTTTCCTAAAATTCCTCGGATAGTAGTCGGGGTAGTGAATGTTGTCTTGATGGTGGATTTTCGAAGGATTTTTCCTATCTTATCCGTCGTGCCCTGGATGTAAGATAGTTTTACCCATCGTTTGTCTACATTTCCTTCTTTAGTGTCTTCTCGTTGTTTTCCTTGGATGCTTTGGTTTCCACGCTTTGTTAATTTCGCTCGCTTTGTATCCATTTACTGTGAATGCCCGATTCAACTGTTCCTTTTCCTTTCATATTTTCACTCAAAAATCTCTAAGCCGGATGTCCGTCCGTCCATGTACTCTCTAGCTCGAGAACGTTTTGAGCTAGAAAGTTCAAATTTTGTACACGTCGTTTTTAAAACTCGCAGCTTCGAAGGGAGATCTCTCTTAAACTCCAGAAAGGGGAAAGGATACCGAAGGCCTGACGAGCTTTATTTAGCCGAGCCTCAACATCCTTTTCGGCTCCGCAGTCCATGCCGACAATGCTTCCGAGATAACAAAATCTTGCACCTCTTCCACATCCTGTCCGTTAAGAACAATCGGTATGCTTGCGTTCGAACCCATGTGCGTGTACTTGGTTTTACGCACATTTATTTTCAGTCCCGCCTCTTTGCATTTAGAATGCAACGAGCAAACATTTGACTCTAAGTCCGAACGGGTATGTGCAGGCAAATACACGTCATCAGCATAATCAAGGTGACTTAAGATGTTAAATAGTCTCCATTGAAGGCCTTTACCTTCCCCACCTTCCAGTGCAGCTTTCAAGATGAAACAGAAACAGGGCTGGTGATAATATATTAACTGTAGTGGCGAACATATTTCGGCTGACTGCTCCTATATTATCCGTAGAGTATTTGTGTGGCGGTACAGGACGACCCTTTACGGAATCCAGCCTAATAAACTTCGAGAGTGCTATCCACAACATCAATAATCTTATTGAGAATTACCTTAGCCATGATTTAAGATATGGCAGTAAGTAGACATATATATCACGCCAATTGCCACAATCCCGAAAGTCGCCTTCTTCGGAATTTTCACAATGACGCCCTCCTTCCATTCAGTCGGGTATCTTCCTTCATTCCACACCTCAGTAAAGAATGGGAGGAGTATATCGGCTGTTACATCCGGGTCCGCTTTGAGGAGTTTGATTGGTAGTCCATCTACACCTAGGGCTTTCCTTCCCGCCATTGAACGAATGGCGGAAACTTATCTTTTCCTTATCTGGGGATCGTCCCTAATATAGGATTGTTGCGGTTGAATGTTCGGTAGTTGTTCTGCTTCTGGAATATCTTCCTCTGACAAGATGTTTAAGATATCATAGAAGTATCCCTTCCATCGCCGTTCCGTTGACATCTCTCACCAGGTGGTTGGCGGTGAAATTCCTGTTCGTCAACTGTTTCATGATTTTAAATAGCGAACCCATATCCCCAAGGTAAGCTGCAAATTCTGCCTTGTTGGCCAGATCTGCAATGGCCTTTCTCTTGTCGTGTCTAACAGCCTTTTTAAACTGTACATAAGCTTCGCGGTAGTTCTGCCTCAGGTCAGGCGTTCGTTGGGCGACATCAGGTTGAGAGATGATTGCCAATTTGGCTTTTTGCCGATAGCCAACTTTATCCCTTGTATCTTGCGACATCCAGGGTTTCTAACCGCAAATATCCGACAGATTCTTCAGCACTACTTAGAAAAATGTTTCTGGTTGCCAATTGGCGTCCAGTGTGCGTATTTCATATTCGCCCAGTGTGGATGACTTTTCACGTAGAATGGTGGTGTACTCGCGTTTTTTTGTTGGGATCTCTGAGTTTATCTACATTAATCTTGCTCTTCATTTGAAGAATTTGTAGTCGTCGGAGGCTGCTGTACACAATCTCAAGCAGGCGACCATCAAGTGGTGATCGCTGCCCACGTTTCGCTCGCACATCGAGGAGACATCTTCTCCATCGGCGACTTATCGCTCGCACATCGAGGAGACATCTTCTCCATCGGCGACTTATAGCCAAATGGTCGATCTGGTTCTGAGTAACACCATCAGCGGAAGCCCAAGATGTTTTATGATGACTCTTATATGGAAAAAATGTCCCTCCGTTGACTATTTCCCGAGTACTACAAAGCACCACAAATAATTCGCCGTTTTCGGATCTCTTAATCCAATGTCGTGACGCATCAACCCAAGGGTCACCATGACGTTTGCTAGTCCAGTGTTATCAGATCCAACCTATGTGTTCATACATATATCCTGAGATGATAATAATATCACGTCTTGGAACACGTTCGAAGGTGGCACTCAGTTGGCTGTAAAACTGCTCTTTGTCACCAGGTGTTGCGGTATTAGTTGGTGCGTAGCACTGTAGAATTGTGACGTTTCTGACACTGGTCCTGAGCCTGACGACGATAATCCTATCCGAGATTGGTTCCCAGTTGATGAGACTGGTTCTCGCTCTTGGTGTAAGGACGAACGCCACCCCATTTTTGGTTTCACTCTCAGGACTAACGTACAGAATGGTGTTTCCGCTAGGGGTTCGTTCGTATCAGTATACTACTCCGTAGTACTCGATTAATGTAAACCACCACCTCAAAAATAGGGGCCTAGTTGAAACCGACATTTGTCGCCTCTGTCTCGGGGTCTCAGAAACGACAGTATACATCCTATGCCACTGTGAAGTATTAGCTAGGAAAAGATACAATCTTCATGGAAAAGGTTTCCTTTCTACCGAGGAACTAGCCAACATGGCTCCCTTAAAGATACTCAAATTAACCAAAGCTATCGAGTTATGGTAGGGTGAATAATAATAATAAAAATACCTTTTCGGTTCCAGCATAAGGTCACGATAAGTCGCAGCCTAGCACGGTTTCTTCCTTATTGATAAACTTTTTCAAGAAATATGCTGAAACAAGCACATCCCTCAGAGAAATTGGAAGCCCTTCGTTTGGAATAGGGTCGAATTCTTTGATTTACAAAAAAACAAAACATCAGCTGATGATTCGAACTATTAAAGTGAAAAATAGACCACTGATCCGGTAAGGTGCATCAAAAGAAACTTAGACGAGTATTCCTAAAATTGTTTAAGTAGACATCATAGGTTGTCTGTTCTACACAATTGCTTCAATTTTTGTAGTTCGTAAAATTTGGCCGAAGAATAGAAATATACGGAATTTTCTAATAATTATCTAAGCAATGTATGAAACTTAGGAGTTATCAGAAAATGTTTTGAAATATCGTTGGCTCGTGGTTTATGAAAACTGCACCCCCAAGATCTAGTAAAAAAAATGAATAAGAGAAGACTGGAGCTCAAAATTTAGAAAAAACCAAATAAAAAAGACAACTCAAGGAAGACGCGGTTAAACTAAAAAACAAACCTGCATGCCATGATGACTTCGCAACCATGAAACGCCATAGACTTGGCCGTTTCATATCCGATCCCGACATTCGATCCAGTGATTACGGCCAACTTCCCGGACAAATCCTTGCCGTGCAGCACTTGTAAGGCGGTACTGCTCGCATCGAAGCGTTGCCGAACCTAAAAAATTTAATTATTTTTATTTTATATTCAATTTAACTAATTCTAATAAAATTTACTAACATCACTCGCACTTTGCGGTTCCTCTTCGACGGCGAACGCAAGGCGCGGATCCGTGTAAGTAATCTGATTCGTAGTTTTGTTGGAGAACAAAACCTTTTCGCCGTCTTCCCCAATTTCTTTGACCCAGCCCGCCGGGAGCTCACCCGAAACTTTCTTTGTTTTATTGGTGCGCGGATGCGTCCATTGCGTTGATTTCAGGTGATGCCTGCCAGGAGTAACGGAATTTTGAAACACGCGGTACTGGGCGGAATTAAATATGATTTACTTACTGAACGTAGAAAACGTGACCATCATCGGTTGCCCGCTCTTCCCATCCTGGCGGTAATTCGTCCTCGCTATCAGAATCGGGAATAAATCCGGGCATCTTTACCGGCGAAATCACAGAAGGATCGAAAAAAACAGGTTTCAAAAATAATTTAAACAGGCGTCCGTCGGACTTGTGTTCTCCGCGAAAAATGCAAAAACATCTGGTGGTGGTGTTGTTGTTGTTGCCAGTCGCGGTAAAATTGATATTTATAATGCTGTTTCCAAATTCGTGTTGTTCTTAAGGCTGGCAACTATTTTCGGATCTCGTTGTGGAAACCTCGAAGCGAAATGTCAATTTGCTGGAATTGAAGCCGCCTGAAACTGGGAATGCGGAAAATTACGATGGCATCGAAAGGGTTTCGGAATTATCCTACAGTGAATTCTTTTGGCGATACATGAAACCCAATCGCCTTGTCGTGATAACCTCTGTAGGGAAGCAGTGGTTGTGCAGCAAAGAATGGATTGGGGCGAATGTAAGTGTTGATTTACGGCTCTTGGCAACTAAAATCAGTGAGTAATTCTGTTTCACTATTCGAAACATCTTTAAAGGACAACTTTTGAAAATGCATTGTACACTTGCAGCGAGCCTGGTTAGTTCTTTACACAATAGGCAGAAACAGTTCTCTTCCACAAGACGCGCGCGATCCTGAGCATCGGCCTTTAGTTGTCGCCAGGACTTGCTTATTCATCTGGCCTTTCGCTCTACTTACTGTTCGTGCTCCAGTTTCTTCAAAGTATGGCCGATCCACTGCCACTTTCGCCTTTGAATCTCAATCTTAGTCTATTTAGTTGTACTTCAAAGTTAACATCTCGCCAGAATATCCCGAAAATGCATCGAAGGCATTATTTGGCGAAAGTTTTCAGTTTCTTGGTTAGCTTCATAATGCACCAGGCGCGAAGTTTGTCTTAGAAAACCTCATCAGATGAAAAATATTCAGTTTCTTTTCCATGATTTGGTTGGTTGGCATTGCGCATTCCGAGTCTTCAGAGGAGACTGTAACATCTTAAGTTAGACAAATGCAGTGAGTTGGAATCTTCGACACCCATTTTTACGTGTTTTGGTGTTTGTGATAGAAACTATCACGCGTAATGTGTTGATATTGCCAATATTTTTGCCGAGAGGTTTAATTCTACGCCTGGGCTTAATTGGTATTGCCATGACTGTAGGAGCATTTCACTATCCTCGTTATCGTTTAAGATGTCGAGCATTGGTGATGAGATGACGAGGATTAAGGTGCAACTAGACAATGTATCTAGTTCGTTTGTGAAAGTGAAATTTTTTTTTAATTCACTCAATAAGACTCTAACTTTGGTAGACTGTTCGACTGGTAGAGTTAACCACAATGGTTGATGTCTCAACTTGCTGTGATATTATTCCCTGCAGCAAGCATATTTCTAATTCAACCGATACCACTAACTCTTATATCGCATTGAATATTGTTACTGTAGATAAGACTCAGGCTGATAATAGCGATTTGGTATTAGTGGATATAGTCCTGCAGTTCATCAATGTCCTCCTCGCAAGAAAACTACAATGAGTAGTTCTACCTTTACTAAAAATAGCGAAGCCTCATCAAAAGCTTCCGCTAGTAACAAGCCTAAAAAGCCTACACTCTCAAAGTCTACCCTATTTTCTTCGAGTAGCTCTTAAATACCTCAAACTGCTAGTAATCCCACTGAATTTTCGTCTACTTTGCCTTCACATCTACATTTACTAACTACTGTACCTCGACCGAAATCCCTTTTCTCTTTTATTTCTCGACTTGATCCCCGAACATCCCTCCCATTATGTCATTAACTATAGGGTTATTGTATAAGAGGTGTTATTTTGAATAGCCCGCTATTTCGGTAGATGTCACTTTTGAAGCTATCATTTTTTGACATTTGGCAAGTAGAAACTACGACATTAATAAAAATGGAACGATACACGCTTCAACAACGCATTGAAATTATTGAAATTCACTATAAAAATGGTGAAAATTTGGCAGAGACGGTTCGTAGGGTTATCCAATAAGAGGTGTTATTTTGATATTCAAAGAAAAATGGCATTTTTTGAGATAAATGATCGGATGTTTATTTCATTGTAAAGAGGAAGCTAGGGTGTAGCCTAGTGGGTAGCGTGTTGGTCTTGTAATGCGAAGGTCGTGAGTTCAAATCCCGGTCGACGCAATATATAACTCCGGAACATTGTCTGCTTGGATATACCTTGGTCACCTCAATCTAAGAAAATGGAAAATTCGTAGAAAGAAGGTTGTGCGAAGGGCTAACAACCCTTCCACAATAAGTAATGAAAAATGTTGTTTTACAATAAATTGAACCTTTCTTCAAAAAATTTCATAAAAATTCTTACAAAAACAAACATCTTTTCATTTATTTCTATTTCAAGTTCAAACATTTAAACACACAAATTTAGTTATTTGTTTTTTACCCATACAATTCGATATTTTCTAATAGAGTTTTATCTTTATTTTATTTATTTTTTTAATAAAAAAAAATGATATATGTTTTTAACTCGAATACAAAGTCGTCATTTATCGGCTTATTCGTAACGAAAAAAAAAGATTTTATAACGTCCTACAGTTTTCACACAGTTTTTGTATATAATTTATATAAATCTATAAAAAAAAATATTGAATAGGACTATACTTAGTGGCAGTAATTGCATTTTGGATGGCATTTAACACTATCAACGCCACATTTACATCCAGCTGAAGTATCACCTTTACCGCCTGGTCCCCATCGTGGACCCCGCGTTACCCAACATATTTCAGTCTTACACATGGAGCATTTAAGCCAATCACAACCCCATTTTTTCATCATTACAACCTGGAAAAGAAGTAGTTTCGGTGTGAATTGAATTTGTTCTTAGAATTATAGGATTTTTTGTCTTACTTGACATGTTGGGCAATTCATTTCTTAACCATTTCCTCGAGCATTTGTTTCGTTCGCTTGGCATCAATATTACTGTCGCAGTCGCTATTCAATTGATCCTGGTATTGTTTACAAGTAAGACCATCGTGAATGACCTGAAAAAGGAAATTTTTTTTTACTCTAACATTTTTCATAAATAATCGCGAGTTCGCAAAGCGAAATATGTTGAACCAAAAATCGTCGTGACGCGGTAAATCCTTACATAGGGAAAAAATGAGGGGAAATGCGTCGGCTGCGTAAGGTCTACGTTTCATTGTAAATGAAGCATAACACCCATTGTACATTTCCAAAGCAATTATCTAACCCAAACGAATGGCGGTTGATCCGTTCATTTGGATTAAAGATTTTTTGTTGCCTCCATAAAATTCGCAGTGACTATATCAGATGTTAATACAATATGAACTTCCTTGCATTCCACGAAACTTAATTCTTAGATAGCGCACACAATTTTTAAAAGTGGGATTAAATCGAGAAGCCGGTGGTTTGGAGTTGCGTTTATCGTCGAGAACAAGTTTGAACACTTAGGTACCAACATCAAATCCGTCAATGAACGATTGTGTGCAATCCGCATCAAAACAAAATTCTTTAATGTTTGGCTTATTAATGTCCATGCCCCAACGAAAAACAAAGACGACGAAGCTAAAGACGATTTCTACAGCACCTTCGACTCCCTCCCGGCGAACGATATTAAAATAATATTAGGTGACTTTGACGCGAAAGTGGGCAAAGAAGAGACTTACATCGGGACTGATAAAACGCACAGTCTCCATGACACTAGTAATGATATTGGCCAGAGGCTGACTGATTTCGTCAGCAGCTAGAACGTTATTGTAAGCTCGACATGCTCCCCGCATCGTGACATTCATAAGAGAACGTGGGCATCACCCGACGGAAGAACATTCAACCAAATAGACCACGTTCTAATAGAGAAAAGGACGGCCTCCTGCATTCTCGACATGCGTACATGTCAAGGGGCTAATTGCGACACAGATCACTATCTGATAGAGAGTTCCGATATCGAATCGCAAACCGATGACACTCAAGAACCGGTTCCTAAATTCGACATTGGAAAACTCAAAAACGAGAAAATACAGTGAAGTCCGTAAGTGATACGAACCTGAAAATTTTTGTATTTGGTTTAGGGAACTTCTGCCTATAGCGCAGAAACACAGAAACCGCGATGAGTGCCGTGTTTTCGAAACGTTTTGAAGCCGTGTTCGCGCACCCAAAAGGGTCAAAAATATCTTATGACTCAGCTGCGAAGTATATTAAAAAGTCGAGGACGCTTGTTGCGAAGTGGCTGAATAGGTTTAAAGAGTCAATAGGACGAGAAAGTGATTGTGACATTGTTTTCACGAAATCCTGGATTATCCTTGCGTCAAGGGCGAGCAAAATTGAAGCAAAAAGGATTAGACATATCGCACGTTACATTACGTGAACATTTGCGTGCGAATAATTTCAAATGGCGAAGCACATTGAAGAAACCTTTGCTGTCAGAAAAACACACTGCGAAAAGACTTGCCTGGAATCAGAGAACGCAAGGACTGGCAATCCATGCTACCTGAAATAGTAGAGGGATCAACCATCTGGTATACAGATGGCTCTTGCACCTCTGAGGGGACAGGAGCCGGAGTCAAAGGTCCTAACTTCTCGGTGTCAAAACCACTCGGTAAAGAAGCCACAATCTTCCAGGCCGAACTATTTGCAATGGAGCTATGCATCCAAGGAAATATAAGGAGAGCTCAACACAATAAATCCATTTATATACTATCGGATAGTCAGGCGGTTCTCAAAGCTTTAGCATCCAATAAACACAGATCGAAGATAGTATGGGAATGCCTTCAAAACGCAATCACCCTGGGGAAAAGGAATGATGTAACCTTAATGTGGGTACCAGGGCACATGGGAATTGAGGGAAATGAAGAGGCTAATCGCCTTGCAAAAAACGGCGCAGAAACAAATTTTATTGATCCAGAGCCATTCTGCGGAAAACCAAAAGGGTACTCCAACCCCATACTCAAAAAGTGGGTAGAAAAAGAACATAAAATCTACTGGATTAGACTTCCAGGCTTTTCAATTTCAAAAAAACTGATCCTACCACAAAAAAACAAAGTGGAGAATATTCTAAAATTCAGCAAGAAGGATATTAGTACTCTAATCGGCCTAATGACGGGGCACAGTGGAGTAAATCACCACCTCAAAAATATGGGCTTAGCTGAAACCGACATTCGTCGCCTTTGTCTCGAGGACTCAGAAACGACAGTACATATCCTATGTCAATGTGAAGCAGTAGCTAGGAAAAGACACAGTCTTCTTGTCTTCTTCTAAAGCTATTGAGATATAATAGGGTGAAGGTCGCAGTGCTCTCACGCGTTCTCCTAATAGTAATAATAATAATAATAATAAGACTGCCTGGGCACAAGAAAACATTGATCGTGACTGGAGCAATGTGGTTTTTACTGACGAAGCTTCCGTTTGGGGTTATCTTATCATACCACCTACATGGTGTTCCTCGTCAAGCCAATTCGTCCAGCGCACCGTCAAACACCCAATCAAGATGCATCTTTGGGCTGCTTCTCAAAGAAGGGTCTTTGCGTGTTGCACGTCTTTACCAACAACCTCAATGCTCCCTGGATGGTCGAAATTCACAAGAAAGCCTTGTTATCGATTGCCAAACGTCAATTCATTTAAAAAAAAACGAAGAATGGATCTTGCAGGGAGGATGATCCAAAACACCAGAGCCGACTCTGCACTGAATGGAAACGGGAAAATTGCATCATCATATCGCTTGATGCTAATCCCATCGAAAATGTCTGGGCCTACATAATGCAGAAGATTCGAGGGAAACGTCCCTTCACTTTGAAGCAGCTCTCTGGACAAATTCGACGCGTTTGGAGGACACTCCAAGAAAACGCCGAAAATTTGGTAGAAAGTATGCAGTGGAGATGCCAAGCGATTATCGACGCTGATGGTGATTGGAGCCACTATTAAAGCTATTGCGCATTGCACCGGAACATTTTGAACATATATGTATTTATATATGTAAAAAAAAAAATTTCAAATAAATATTTTCTGAATAACGCTGTACATGCTCTTTCTTAACACACTGTAGTAGCGAAATATGTATCAGCCTTGGAGAGGCACTTCGTGACAATGTTGAACAACAACGCCAGCATGCCAATAGAAGAAATGTGGCAAAACAAAAGAAATGATTGGTTCGATAATTAATTCCAAGATGCCTTAGAGTGAAAAAATCAAGCTTACAAAATATAGGGTTATTCTATAAGATGTGTTATTTTGAATAGCCCGCTATTTCGATAGATGTCACTTTTGAAGCTGTCATTTTTTGACATTTGACAAGTAGAAACTATGCCATTAATAAAAATGGAACGATACACGCTTCAACAACGCATTGAAATTATTAAAATTCACATTACTAAAATTCACATTATTAAAATTCACTATTCTTGACTGATGAGGCCCATTTCCACCTCGGTGGCTACGTCAACAAGCAAAACTGTCGCATCTGGGGCTCGGAAAACCCAAGAGTTATTGTTGAAAAGCCTCTCCATCCTCAACGTGTGACTGTTTGGTGCGGTTTATGGTCCGGCGGGGTCATTGGACCTTACTTTCGAAAATGAGGCTGGAGCAACAGTTACGGTGAATGGATTGCGCTATCTTTTATGGACGGAATTGGATGATATTGATCTGGAAAACGTTTACTTTCAACAAGACGGCGCTACGTGCCACACAAGCACCGAAACCATTGATCTTTTACGGGAAAAGTTTCAAAATAACACCTCCTATTGGAAAACCCTATATTGACGGAACGGCCGAAACGAGCCAGACGGGACAAATATAATGATCTGAGACGATTTGCAAACAAAATATGTAGAAAGGAAAAAGCGGAAGTACAATAATGTAAGTAAATAATGACGAAATTAAAACATGTACGACAATTTTAAATTACACAACATAAGAGCCGCGTATTCCCTAGTAAAAAGGTTGAAAGAAGGATACCAACCGAAGACGATCCTCTGCAAGGTAGCAGAAGGCAACATCATAAGTAATGCGGAAGATATAAATCTAAGATGGGCACAATACTTTCAACAACTCCTCAATCCGAACCAATCATCCGCACGAACAGCAGCAGTAGACATAATAGCGGGTATAACTGATGTGACAACTGATGAAGGATCCTCTTTGAGTCCTGCCGCTCTCGAAGAAGTAATAACTGCCCTGAACAACCATCCAAACAACAAAACGCCGGAACTTTTGAAAGCCGGCGGCATCAGCATAGCACATCTCCTACACAGATTAGTCACGGACAAACTTATAGACGCAGGAAACAGTGATCATCATATGTATGTGCAATTTATAAAAAAGGTGACAAACTCTGCTGCGACTAACTACCGAGGAATATCTTTGTTGTGTACGTCTTATAAAATCTTGACGAAAATTCTAGAAAACAGAATTAAGTGCTATACTGACAAAATAATTGATGATAACCAAGGCGAATTTAGAGCTGGACGATCGACCACGGACCAGATATTCTCAAGTAAACAGGTGCTGCAAAAGTACTGGGAATAAAATATTGATGTGCACTTCAAACAAGCATACGACAGTATTGACAGGCGCGTACTATATAAAACCATGTTGGATTTTGGAGTCCCTCCGAAATCGGTTCGGCTTACAAGAATGACAATGACCGAGTCTTTGTTACCAGTCAGAGTAGAAAACAATCTGACTTCCAGCTGTAAAACAGGCAACAGTCTTAAGCAAGGTGACGGCCTCGCACCAATGCTTTTGAAACTGACACTCGAATATGTTATTCGGAAACTTTCCGTTGCCACCAAGGGAACACTATGCTTCAAATCCACACAACTCGCAGCATATGACGACGTCATAGATATCCTTGCAAGATTTCTGGCAATTACTTAAAGAGGTATTTGTAGAACTTGGCTCGGTACCAAGGGAAGTTGGACTAGGAAAAGCAAACAAAATTTATGACACAAACTAGAAAAAAGACGCCAATCTGACAAAATATTACAGTAGGAAACTATAACCTACAAAACGTAGCCAACTTTGTATACCTAGGGGCAAACCTATTGAAAATGGAAGCGAACTCATCGAAATAAAAAGAAGGATTATGATAGCAAATAAGACGTATTATTCGGTATTTCCAATTATCAAAAACAAGAATGTACAGAGGAAAACTAAACTACAAATATATAGAACGATTATAAGACCTGTGCACCGAAATATGGACATTAACTCAGGCATCCGAAAAATTAATTAACGCCTTTGAAAAAAGGTCCTCAGAAGAATCCTCGGACAGATCTGGAGGACAGGATACAATAGAGAATTGTATGACCTTTTCGACAATCCAGAAGAGTCAACCCCATAAAATTTAAGAAACTACAATGGGCTGGTTATGTGGAGCGGATGGATAACGGAAGAATACCCAAACGCACACTAAAAGGGAAAGTTAATGGATAAAGGCCGGTCGGAAAACCACGTAAGCGCTGGGGGGATTCGATTGACGCAGACAGCAAATCACTGCTAAGATTTTCAAACTGGAGGCCGTGGTCACTGAACCGAGATGGATGGAGGCGAAGTATTCAGGGGGCCAAAGTCTGATTTGGGCTGTAGCGCCAATGTAAGTAAGTAAGTATATCAGATGTTGATAAGAACATTCAATCCAGTGAAACCACCATATAGGGTTTTTACCCAATTAGACTATTCTGTGAGCGCTCGTTAAATTAGTGGGCACTCAGGTTTTCTTTTAGTTTCTTACTTTACTTTACTGAGCAAGCGGGTTCTATCTAGGGTATAGCCTAGTAGGTAGTGTGTTGGTCTTGTAATGCGAAGGTCGTGAGTTCAAATCCCGGTCGGCGCAATATATAATTCCAACACATTGCCTGCTTGGATATACCTTGGTCACCTCAATCTAAGAAAATGAAAAATTCGTAGAAAGAGGGTTGTGCGAAGGGCTAACAATCTTTCCACAATAAGTGATGAAAAATATTAAGGAGCCTGCATGTCAGGAGGCCAAGTTCCGATTTGGGTTGTAGCGCCATTGTAGAAATAAGAGGAAGGTATGCCGTTAATAATGGAAAACAACATCAGCCAAACGGTTCGGCGGGGTCATTGGACCTTACTTTTTCGAAAATGAGGCTGGAGCAACAGTTACGGTGAATGGATTGCGCTATCGAGAGATGATTAATGATTTTTTATGGCCGGAATTGGATGATATTGATCTGGACAACGTTTACTTTCAACAAGACGGAGATACGTACCACACAAGCACCGAAACCATTGATCTTTTACGGGAAAAGTTTCAGGACCGCGTTATCTCTCGAAGAGGTGATCGCAATTGGCCACCGAGATCTTGTGATTTAACACGTTGCAACTTCTTCCTTTGGGGCTACGTGAAAGATAAGATCTTCCCTAACCACTCTAACCTGCATATTAACTTTGCACTCATCCGCAACTTGTCCCAAGAATAATAAAGTTTCGCTCGACTTGTTGGCAGTTTATTTTAATTTTAATTTATTTTTTAAGTGCGTGCAATCGAATCTTTTACGACACTGATGAAATCGTATAATGCGACCTGTGCGACACGACACTTTGTCGAAGCTGATAAGACCATCGGAGACAAGGATTTCACATGTCCGAAGTGTGCTCCAACTAATATGAAATGCGGAGAAATCAATCGACAACAAATCTGTGCCTTTCGCCTCAGCGTCTCCAGCATCGTCACGGAGGAAAAAAAGAGCTTGAGATGCTCAAACTGGAAGAGGAAAGGATGTTGGCGGTGAAGCGGAAAAAGGAACGTGAAAGAGAACGTCAGGAGCGGAAAAAGGAATGTAAAAGAGAACAGCAGGAGCGGGAAAAAGAAAGTGAAGGAGAACGTCAGGAGCGAAAAAAGGAACGTGAAAGATAACGTCAGGAGCGGGACCAGACATTCCTCGTGAAAAAATATAAGATACTCGCGTAAATGGAGACGGAAGACGGCTGTAGTGATGCATCAAATTTAGGAAAACGTCTGGAATTGGTGGAGAAGTGGATCGCGAGTGGTCAAAATGAAGGGAAGCAGGAGGTGCCCATGTTCTCATCGATTGACTCGATGCAGAAAAAACTTCCTGTAAGTGATGTCCTATCAATGAACACACGGGCACCGATCGTCATAGCAAAGCAGCCACAACCTTCATCGACCGAACCATCGCTAATGACTCCAAATCTTATGCAACTACCCGCGTCTTAGGCTCTTTCACAGTTGACAGCACCAGCAGTTCTACATAAAGGCGTACATTCACCAAGTTCCACGCTTCCATCGTGGACAGTAATACCAACAACTGCATCTGTACAAAGTTCGAGGAAAGTTCCACCAATAACACCGTTGACATCTCGAATGGCAGCATCTGCATTTGGTGAAAATTTGAACGCCGAACGTCGTCTTTCCGAGCATCAGTCGCGTCTTCTAGATTGATTCACGCCGAGTGTATTCAGCCGCACAACTTGCGCTAAGTCAGAGCATGCAAGGCCAGCGCGGTTCGACTGAAGAATTGCAGTTACAGGACCCACATACCGCACTGACAACGCACCATCTCGCAGGACGTCAAATGCTTCCAAGGGATCTACCGACATTTACGGGAAATCCAGAGGAATGGCCGGTATTTATTAGCAGTTTTGAACGGTCTACGATCTTGTGTAATTTCAGCAATACGGAAAATCTGATTCGCCTTCAAAAATGTTTAAAGGGACGAGCTCTTGAACCCGTTCGAAGCCGACTGTTAGTTCCTCACACGGTCCCAAATGTGATTGACATCGTGAGAATGCAGTATAAATGACCAGAGGTAATTATTAACACTCTTTTATCTACTGTCAGAAGCCAACCTCATATAAAGACGCACTGGCTGGACCTGCTCATAACTTGGAGATACTCGATACACACTAACACTTCTCTCCCAATAGAGTTTGGACAATGCTCTAATACCAACAGTTAAGACTGCGTTTAGAAGCACAAGAAGGCAACATAAGATATACGAAAATAAGCCAAACTTGAGTTTAACCGATTTCAAATGTACGGACACGAGCGAAAACTTGCGTTAAACTAAAGTTTTTGAATAGAATTCTCATTAAAACCGAAAATAAATATGACTTTCATAAATAACAATTCAATTTGATTGTGTTTACTTCATAAAAGAAAAAAATTTGAGAAAATCCAAATTTCGGGCGAAATTTCCCGCGCGATCGCTGTATTGTCCAAACTCTATTAGGGCCGAAGTGTTAGTGTGTATCGAGTATCTCTACTCATAACATATGCACTAACCGTACAAAACGTATGTGCAACTATGGAAGCCTCTGGTTAACTAGCTCATATTTACAACCCAACGCTACTACAAGAGCTCGTTGAAAAGTTGCCAGCGCATATTAAGCTTACATGGGCGGTATACAAACAATCAATTCTTGATGTCACTCTTGTAACTTTTGGAAACTGGCTTTTTGAAATGGCAAAATCAGCGAGTGATGTCACTCTTCCTTTTAAACAGTGGATACTTGCACCCACACACGGCTAGTTCGAATCAAGACGAACATATCTTTCATACGACACCAGCAAAGCAGCCTCACCGTTTCCCTGCATCATTGTCTAAAAATCCAGAGGTAAAGAACAAAAATATTTGCTTAGTATGTGAAAAAAGTTCGCGCGTGATTTCAAAGTGCGATAGAATGTCATTAAACGACATGAACTATGCCGAAAGTGCTTGGGTTGCTTGGGTCGCCATAATCAAAACCTGTGCAAATCGGACATCTGTGGACAAAATGGTTTTAGTTTCAGGCACCACCCTTTACTACACAATGAGAGTAAAGATCCCGAAGTAAGCGATAGCTCAAACTCCACAGCACAATATCACAATACTCACCAGCAGCTGAAAACTACAATACTCTTCCGAGTAATACCTGTAAAACTTTACGCTCAAAACAAAACGTTACAGACGTATGCATTCTTTGATGAGGGATGATCTGTTTCGCTCATAGAAGAAAACTTAGCAAATGAGTGGGTACGCTGGAGAGTCTTTGCCTCAAATGGACCGCTAATACTGTGCGAACTGAACCAAACTCAAAGCGAAATTCTTTCAAATATAAAATCCGGGACGTGCGAACTGTGAAAGAGCTAAATCTACCTACGCAATCCAATTCATCTGCAACACTCAAATCGTGTGGACATCTGAAAGACGTAAATCCGTAGTTCCTTCCATAGTGCAACTCCCAGACTGCTAATCGGAATAGATAACTGGAGCTTAGGAGTTCCCTTTGAAGTCAGAGACGGAAGACGAGGACAACCTGTCGGTACCAAAACGCGTTTAGGATGGACCATACACGGATCTTGCACTGAAGCGGATGAATCAATCACTCCAGAAAGCAGTCTACATCATTGTCTGCACATCTGCGACTGTAATCCGGGATCGCGAATTACAAATGCTAGTCAAGGATTTTATAACAAATGAAAACCTTGGCATTAAGGTTCCCAATACGATACCTGAATCGAAAGAAGACAAACGAGCTGGAGAAATTATGCGGTCAACCCCATTCCTGAGAGGAAGCCGATTGGAAACAGGTTTACTCTGGAAATATCCGGTCATAGATAGTTTCCCGATGGCATACAGTCGTATGGTTTGCCTTGAAAATAGATAGCGTCAAATACGGATATGCGAAACAGCATTCACCAAACCATTCACGACCACGCTAGCAAGGGTTATGCGCGTAAATTAACACCAGACGAAATCGTTAAGTAACTTCCACGAATATGGTACCTGCCAATGTTTACCGTGACAAATCGTAATAACCCTAGCAAGCGCCAAATTGTATGAGATGCATCAGTCAAGGTGAACGGAGTCTCCTTGAATTCAGTCCTCTTAAAAGGACCCTATCAATTGACAGCACTACCCTTCATTTTAACCAAATTTCGATAGCGCCTGATTGCAATCACAGGAGACATTCGGAAAATGTTCCGTCGAGTTTTGACGAAGACCAGCAAGCACAACGTTTTCTATGGCGAGAAAATCAGAGTCAACAATACCCTAACGTTTACGTTATGCAAGTAATGACATTTGGAGCTACTTGTTCCCCGAGCTCGGCACAATTCGTAAAAAACTTAAATGCAGCACGCTTCACTAATACATTCGAAAGAGCAGTGCAATGCATCATCGAAAATCATTACGTTGACGATATGCTGGATAGTGTCGACACTCAAGCTAGTGAGCTGGCGACGAATGTACGATTTATTCAAAGCCAAGGAGGATTTGAGATTCGTAATTGGGCGTCTAACTAAGTTTAAGTTTTAGCTACATTGAACGAGAACACGAACATTGGATCTGTATATATGGGTATTGAACCTGAGGCGAGTCCCAACAAAAATTCTAGGAATGTGGTGGGACACCTCAACGGACACATTTAATAACATTTTAACTCTGAGCAAGATGAACAGCGACATTCTGTACGGAAAACGCCGTCCAACAAAACACGAAGTATTGAGAATCCCGATGTCAATTTTCGACCCACTTGGATTTTTGGCTTCCTTTTTAATTTACGTTAAGATACTGCTGTAAGGAATTTGGCAATCAACCAATTTTAGAGGCGCAAACGAGGAACTCCTGTAGACAAATCTAGATAAACTACAGGGGAACCGCTGAAGTGGAACTTTAGCCCATCCGCAGCTCCTTATATGGGAGGGAGCTGAGGACGCTTAGTGCAATCAGGAAAAAGGACTTTGATGCGAATCATGCCATCGCGGAATCCAAACGACGAATTACTTCGGACACTTATGATGGTGGTGGAAAACATAGTAAACTGTCGTCTGCTTACATATATTCCACTCGAGGACTGACACTAAACCACTTCTTGTTAGGCTGTTCAAATGGTCACATACCGCCTGGCAACTTCAATGATGATCCAATTCTCCTTCAGAAAAACTGGAAGGTTGCGCAATAGTTATCCAACAGCTTCTGGAAACGCTGGATCGGGAATATATTTCCGATCTTACCATGGGGACGAAATGGTTTCGTCGCGTCGATCCAATCAAAACTGGCGATGCAGTTATTATCGTTGATGAAGAGCAACCTCGGAACTCTTGAAGATGAGGCATAGTTCTCGGAACAACCGCTGGAAGAACTGGTCAAGTCCGCCAAGCAGTGGTTTAAACAAGAACTAGCGTACTTACTCGACCTGCCGTCTTAGACATATCAGCCAAGAATTAGGTAGATCGATCATCCCCGGGCCGATATACCAGGAGGGAGTGTTACGACTAGTATTAATTTTAATTTTAATTTCAATTTATTAATGTAAGTGCGTGCAATCGAATCTTTTACCACTGTAAAAGTTTGAATTAAAATTTTAGCAAAGTATGCTTTTCGAGTAAAAAGCTAAATGTCATTAAAGAAGGCATTGAAACCAGAAAAAATAAAAGAAACGATAACACGCTCATCCAATTTAGAGGTATATTAACATATTTTTATACTCTATATGAGAGTATATTGTGTTTGCCTTACCGTTTGTAACGCTAAGAAATAGCGCTCGAACAGAGCCGCCAAGGGTACAGAAATATTTGTTGTCACTCAAAAACCTCGATTCCGGGTGACCGTCTGTGCGTCTGTCTACAGCGTAACTCTCGAAAGCTTTGAGCTATAGTGCTAAAATTTTGTGTGTAGAAAAAAGTAACTTCGTCAATGGGCTACCATCTCCCCACTCCTTCTACCTCCCTCCTCCCCCCCTTACAAATTCCATGAAATTTCGAAATATTAAGAAAATGATTGATTGAAGCTAGATCTCATTAATATCACGGAATATTGATCCGATCACCTCACTACCCCTCCCATACAAATGGACAATTTTGAAAAATATATATTTTCGATTTTCATTCAAACTAGTAAAGCTGAAAAGAGGAAATTTTGTCAGAATTAATTTTACTATAATTGCAATTAGTTTTAAAAAGAATTATCAACTTCACCTCACTCCTTCTACCCCCTCCCATACAAATTTGACAAAATTTGGAAATTTAAATTAAATTATTTTTCTTCGAAACTGTTAAAGCTATCAACTTGGTATTTTGTATAAAGTATACGAATAGAAACATAAATAACGCGAAAAAAATTTGTTTTGATCCGTACTCTCCTTCTACCCCCTCCCATACAAATGCATTATTTTTGTTAAATGCATTATATCGATTTCCATTAAAACTAGAAAAAGCACAAACTTATAATTTTACCAGAATTTGTTTTTTAATAATTGCAATAAACGCTAGAAAAAATTATCAGCTCCGCTTGACTCCTTCTATCCCCTCCCATATAAATATCTGTATTGTAAATTCAAGAAAAGCATTTCTCCTTCGAATAAATGAGAGCTATCGTCTTTGAAATTGAAGCAAAGCATGGTGATGAGGATGATGATAAGCAGTTTCAAAATTATCTTAATGCTCCACTTCCTCTGCCACCTCCCATACAAATGCCCCAATTTCAGGAAAACTATGTCCAATTTCTTGAAAAATAATGAAAACAAAAAACTTCAAATTCTGCGAAAAATATTTTGCATGCCATGTTCTGTGTCATATACGAAAAATACAAACATCCCCCTCTACATCTACCATCTCCCATGCAAAAGTCTCTATTCACTATTCGAAAGAATTTGAGATGACTTATTTTCCGGTATATTAAAGTCATTTCCATCTCATCTAGAGTATCATATGATTGGGATTTACGCCCAATCATAATTCTGTTATGTTAAAATATCTAAATTTGTAAATGAATTATTTATTATTTAGATTACCAAAAAATAAATTTAAAGTACATTACTATCGTAAATACTTGAAATTTATTCACAGAGGGGGTTATACATTTTGAGACACTGAGCTTGGTATGCATACACTTCGTTCAGATTTTAATGTTTGATTTCATAATTTTCAAGGAAATCAATAGATTGTCTTTCTGAAATTGTGGCATTTATCTGAGATGTAGGATTTTTGAACGGTTTTGAAATAGCTTATCAAAAATCTTATCACCATGCTGTGTTCCAGTTTTAATTTCGATAGCGCTCATATATTTGAAGAGGAAATGCTAGACGAATGTCATAGTCGAGCTCATTCATTTGCAATGTCCATCCCATGACTGTATGTATCTCTGGTTTATAAATCGTTCGCTGTAAAGCTGCGCAGTCCGTAAACAATTTAACGTTATACTCAACAAGTAATGTCTGAATTTCTTTAGCACCACCATTGCTAGAACTTCCAGCTCATATGAATAATATTTCTTCTGTGCATAGCAGCAGGAATAATTAGATCGTCTACACTTTTCAGCACAGATTTTCTAAGAACCAAGTCTTTGAATAAATCGAAAGAAATCGGAACACTTACAGAGTCCGAAAGGAGTCTTCAGGAACTCGTACTGATCGCCCTGAGTTATAAATCCGGTATACTTTCGACATTTCGAAAGGTCGAAAAAAACTTAGCTCCAGAGAACCCGTCCAGTTGTTCTCCTGAGATTTGCATAGGAGACTTGACCCTATCAATAATTTAATTAAGGCACCGAAAATCAATGCATATTGCAAAGTCGCCATCTTTCTTTCAAACAGCGTTTTTCGAAGTTTTGCGTCGTATTATGCTTTTCTTCAGCCACTGTTCAATTTACTTATCAATGACAGTTTTCTCCAATGGTGATAGTTGTCGATAATGATGATAGATTGGCGTTTCGCCACGTTTAAATCCTGCTGATGCAATTCTCCAACGGTGAATACTATTCAAAAAAGTCACGAATTTTTGAAGTAACCAGCTTGCTAGCACCAATATCCAAATCCACCTGATTGATTTCAATATTGAAATATTCTTTGCTTATCAATCATTCTCTTTTTTCTAAGGAACCGAACACAACTTAGGGGCTCACCATATAATGCTTTGCACTGCTATCTCGGTAGAAGAATTGAAGAACAAAAAATTTGGGTCAGCGTAATATGGGTGGAGGAAGACGAAAGTGACGATGGACATTGTTTCTGAAGCACTGGAGGTTTTACTTGTTGTGAAAGACTTTGGCTGGTAATGTATTCAAAAATTTTTATGTTCGGAAAATAAATGACTGCCTATAATATTTCACTGTACGAGAAGGCAAGGGTTTAACGTTGTACTCGTGTGCGCGTTCAGCTTGACATGTATCTCGACGAAAAGTAAAGAGTGGAGGAATGAGTGCGCTTAGTTCTGCACTGCATTTACCATGGAAGTAACGATAGTAAATGCTGAGTCTCCGAAATTTTTATAGCGCTCGAGAGAATCGATAGAAGACGTGATGGTCTCGTGTCGTTCATGATCTCTAAACCTAATTGATACGAGAAACGTGCCTTGGATACGAACGGATGCTGCGGTAACGACTTTTGATATTCGAAAACGGACTATGATTGGCTTCTGGGACAAATGGACATTTAATGACGGTGGAAGAGCTGGGTCACTCAGCCCATATACCGTCAATCAGTGATCGACCGCGAAATGGAGCACTATAACATCAGAAGAAGAACGAACTGTAACGGCAAGCTGCTGATCTGTCGAAATATTAATAAAATTATTACGCAGATCAGTACAAGTCGCTTACTAAATCGCATTCTGCCTCGTACTTTAAGTGCCAAGCCTCCTAGCCGTCGATTTTTAAACAACTACAAATACCTCACAACATGCAACTTTACAGTGCAATTAAAAAGGTCCCGCTAGTTTTGGACCCGGATCGAGGCGAATAAAAAAAGAACCGCGTGGAAATACCTTCTTCTAGTTTGAGTAACTGTCCGCGCCGTACGTAAAATTTTTTTTTTTTTTCAGTTTTTAGTTTAAGTTGTCGTCCGCGCAACAAAAATAATTTTTTTTTAGTTGCCGTCCGCGCAACAAGCATAATTTTCTTCTAGTTCAAGTAGCCGTTCGCGCCGCACGTAAAATAATTTTTTTAAGCAACAAGAAAAATAGTTCTTTGTTCAACATACAGCATCTGAACCAACTATTTTCAAATTTTCTTTTTTTTTCATTTCTTGTGTCGAACAAAAAACTATGAGAAAAACACCGCATGCTCGCATACAGCCGGCATACGGTATCTGAACAAACCGTTATCCAAATTTTTTTTAAAATTCTTTTGCTGAAAGAGGGAAACGAACGAGGAACGCAAATTACAATATATCCGGGTGTAAATTTCCTTTCCCATGAATGCTCTTTTATATGTATATAATACTACAGAAAAAATATATTTTTTAGTGAAATAAATACATATACAAGGTATAGAAATGCAAACAAGAATGGATTTTTAAAGTTATTTGTTATTTTTCTACCCTAGAGTACATAACATTTTTATACTCTAGATGAAATCAGTATTATAAGTTTGCCACAAAGTTTGTAACGCTAAGAAATAAGGCTCGGAGAAAAAAATGAATGATACAGAAGTTCATATAATCACTCAAAAATCTTAAAACCGGATGTTCGTCCGTCCGTCCGTCCGTCTGTCTGTCCGTCTGTCCGTCCGTGTCCTCTCTAGCTTGAGAACGAGTTGATCTAGAAAACTCAAATTTTGTACACGTCGTTTTTGATAAAAAAAAAGTAAGGACAAGTTCGTGAACGGGCCAAATCGATCCACCCCTTCTACCCCCTCCCATACAAAATGACACAATTTCGCAATTTGACAATAAACGAATTTGCTCGAAAAGTAGAAAAGCTTTTGGTCTCAACTTTAAAACATATTACTTGTATGATGATATCAATCTACCATATCAAAATTATGCCTGTCCTCTCCCTCCTTCCCATACAAACTGTACTTTTTCATAAAACACTCGAAACCAATTTACTCAGTGCGTATAAAATTTAGCGAGCTGAAATTTTGCACTAAATATTTATTTGGAATTATTAGTAAGACCAAAAAAATTAGACCTTCAGTTTCACCCCTTCTACCCCCTCCCATACAAAATGACACAATTTCGCAATTCGACAATAAAACGGATTTTTCAAAAAGCATGAAAGCTATTGATCTAAAATTTGGAATATATTACTTTTATATTAATTTCAATATGCTGTATAAAAATTAGTTGAGTCATCCTCCTCCTTCCAGCACCTCCCATACAAACTGCACTTTTTATGAAATACTCTAAATAAATTTACTCTGTACGTATGAAATTTATCGAGCTGAAATTATTCACTAAATAATTATTTAGAATTATTAGTAAGACCAAAAAAAATTAGCCGATTAGCTTCAATCTTTCTACCACCTTCCATACAATTTGACACAATTCAACAACTTTTCAAAAACACGATTTTCCTGAAAAGTATGAATGTTACTGTTCTGCAATTTAAAATATGTCAATTAAATGAAGTTTACAGTTATTTCTAAAAACGTCATTAATAAATTCACATCCCTTCTACCACCTCCCATACAAACTGCACAATTTCACTTAATCCAATACAGTAATTTCCTCATTACCTATTAAATTATTGAATCCTAAATATTGTATAAAACATTTTCATAGCAACCTTAGAGTAATGTGAAAAAATTAGTTCGATGTCGTCACCCCCTCTACCACTTCCCCTACAAAATTTCTTAAAATAAAAAAATATTCTCTCTCATCTAGAGTATCGCACGATTGGGCTTTAAGCCCATCGTAGTCCTGTTATGTTTTTTTTTTTTTGCAATAAGCATTGTGAGGAGAAGATCTTATAATACGCAAATTAGTCCTTCGGGGATTATATTTGCATACCTGCCACGTGTTCTGTAGCTAGTCAGGGATAACTCAGCTCCAACTCCGGCAAAGAACTGGAGATGACGGGTTAGAAAGTATCTCTGCAGGGGGTTTCGCGGGAAGGAATGGAGGTACTGCCTGCCACTGCTAATTCCTTTGTAAATTAGGACTAAAACTTAGCCACGCCCATCTACGAGGAACACCAACTTGTTTTCCCTAATTATGATAGGGAATATATCCCCTTTACTTAAAAGACCTTAGCTACCTCGAAGAAGATAGGGCTTAGGAAGCCTTATATCCCCCACCCCTCTTCGGCCAACCTCTTTGATGCACAAATAATGTACCGTGGAGATCTGGTGACAAGAACCACCCCGCCGACGAGCTAGCACTGATCTGTTCCAATAAAGGTTGCGTCAAATACTCACGATTAACCAGCCACCCCGGGTGAAAACACCATTCTGTACGTTGATCCTGAGTGTGAAACCAAAAATGGCATGGCGGTCATCCTTACAACAGTCTCATCAGCTGGGAACCAATCTCGAATAGGATTATCGTCGTCAGATTCAGGACAAAGGACAGAAACGTCACAATTCTGCAGTGCTACGCACTAACTAATACCACAATATCTGGTGACAAAGAGAAGTTTTATGGCCAACTAAGCGCCACCTTCGAGCGTGTTTCAAGAGGTCATATTAATATCATCTCAAGGGATATGAACGCCCGAGTTGGCTCTGACAATACTGGACTAGAACACGTCATGGGGAAGCATGGTGACCCTTGGACCGTCGCGTCATGACCTTTGGTTAAATGAGCCGAAAACAACGAATTATTTATAGAGTTCTGTAACATACTCGGCAAATGGTGATGGGAGGGACCCACAAGAGTCACCATAAAACATGTTGGGTTTTCCCTGATGTTTTTACTCAGAATCAAATCTACCATTTGGGCGAGCGAAGGTAGGAGCCGACGTAGGGTACGGTTACCACTTGATGGTTGCCTGTTGTTGAGATTATGCATAGTAGGTGTCTGACGGCCACAAATCCTTCAAATTAACCTCACGCATAATATGGATAAAATTGGAGACCCCAACAGGTCTTAATAGGAAATTGATTAATTGACATCGAGATCAAAAGCTTCTGTAACATTACCAGCCCAATTTCTCATCACAATTAATCATACCCTTAAGTCCAAAATTGATCAAAATTCCTGTATTACTGAACAGAATGGATGTTGGAACTTATAGATCATAGAGCCATATAATGCAAACAGTCAATTGGACTTTTCATTGATAAAAATTAAAAATCATAATAGCAATCTATCATAAATTGTAATTCAAATCCTCCTGTATTGTATTACTGTTAACACGATGCCATTCCAATCTACCTAAGCAGGTGATTCAATTTATTGATTTACAAATATGCAAATCGATTTACATCTACACAGTAATCGAGCAAGAGTTCCATGGAGAGGGTGAGAAAATTGATAATCACACCAACATCGATTTTATTACTCGGATAGTAGTATTAATATTCATGTAAATTCAATTTTCTTTTGTCGTCTGTTTCTGCAATCGGGCAAAGACCAAACAAATACAATCGCCCAGATATGGCAATATTATAGCGAAAAAAAATTTAATCATTTTTTCGTAGGATTTTAATAATGTTGAGATTTTTCCGGACATTTTTGCAGCTGGTTTGATAAAATAAAATCCCTTTTTTATTTTCTATTATCTATGCAATGGGGCAATTATAAAGTTAGTGAGGATAAAAATAGAAAAAGTGAGATTGTTGTATGTCTGATTGCTAATTTACATAAAATTAATGAATTTTTTTTTGTTTTTTTTTTTTGAGGCACTAGAACTAGAGGAGTTACGCCTGACGCAGTTTCAATGATAAAAAAAAATATATTCGCATTGAAGATGTTGAAACTGTGGCTATCTTTATATTCCAGAATTCATATAGAAAGAAAACCTATGAATTTCTAGCCATTAAAACAAATCTTGTTAATAAATAAAATAAAATCACACTCACCTTTCGTGCGAATTGCAGGCGTAATTTCAAATCATCGAATCTTCAATTTAAACTCATATTGAAACAGAACACTTGAAGATCGAATAAGAAAATCAAAGCTTAATGATGCGCATACAAATGATTGTGGTTCTAGTTCAATTAACGCTGAAAAAGATATTATATTTTTTTTTATCAGAAATCTATACCTCAAAAAAATGTCTTCAAAAAAATTACTTCAACAGGATTTTATTCAAACTTCAAAATTATATCTCGCTTACTTAGAATCATCAAATTCAACATTATCTCCATTCAAAAATTTAATTTTCATCGTAACCGTTGTTAATCCACAGCTCACCATACCACATGTCCCGCGCAATCGTTCAGCCGATTCATCATCGATCGCGACAATAAGAATTTGCCCGAAACCCGGTTTCGATTCCACATCTAACAATTGCCATTTCATAACATTGAGACTATTTTGGCGGCCAATTCGTCGAATAAGCGTTTCAGGATCTTCAATTTGTCCCGGTATCCAGACCGTTGCTTCTATCGTTCGGGTATTATCGATGAGCTGAAGTTGTGCATCGGGCCAGAGTTCACCGAATTTTTTAACTGCCGTCTTTAAAAAGTTCAATGATTCGAGATTTTGACATGAAATATAAAATTTCTCTTTGGAATAGGCGAACCAAAAAAATTTTGGTGTAAGATAGCCCTGATCTAGAGTTTCATCAATGCTTTTCGTAAGAGCTAATTCGAGAATCGGACGATTCTGTTCGAGAATTTTACCGTCCGGTTGACTCTGATCGACAATGTAGACTTTTAGATTTCCATCGACTTTATTTTCATAGACTGGTCCGGCTTCACTGTTTGGCGGAGGCTCGATAAAATGCGACTGGGTCTTGTTGTGCAGATACGAATACCAATTACTGCTGTAGTAGGAACGTGTTGGTTTATTTGCTTCTACTATTGTTGATACTGTTGCCACGGAGTCATCGTTTATTCCATTCTTAGGCTGCACTTCGTTATAATTTTCAACTCGCATAGGTTCCACTTTATCAGATTCGAGAGATTTCGTTTGATTGTTTTTATCAGTTCTATTTATATTATTTGTACCAGTAAAACGCTTAACTGATGCTTCCAAAATAATTTTTCTCTGTTTCTTTTTCATCTGTCTTTTAAGCATTTTAGCCGACTTTAATTTGAAAGCAGTAGCACAATCCATTACAGTAGCCTGCTTCGACACTACTGTATTAGACGGACCAGTAGTAGGACCACTGAAGAGGCCTTGTCCGTCAACCTCTAAAGCTGGGTCTCCTGAGATTTTGGAACCCTCTTCGCCAGGATACTGAGGGCCGGTCTCTAATTCACTCATCATTGGTTTTTGGGCTGGTTCGCGGTTTGTCTTTTACGATTAGTCGAAAATGTGTTAAGATGTTAAAATACATTTCGCCGATCGTTATAGAACAAACTGACCGCGGACGAGAATGGTTACTCCATCGCGGCTATCCCCCTATCCACCACCTGGGGACGCGCCCGGTAGGTAGCCCAACCCGCGGGTGAACTGTTCTCTATGAATGGGATTTTCACCTCCTTTAAAAAATAAATTGACGACTTATGTCATATTTCGGATTTAAATTTAATAAAACTGTTGGATTTTCAGATCTATAATAAAAGTTTTGTTGACATTATTCACAGATATTATTGTTTAGCAGATTACGCTCGAAAGAAAGCGAAACAAAATGTTATTATTTTGGTCGTTTAACACGTTTCATAAAACGTTAGCGAACCGATGGCAATTTATAAAAGTTTCTAGAATTTATTTATTGAATCATGCTGGAATTTAAAAATATTTTTTCATGAGTAGTTTTTTATCTTGTTCTTTCTCCATACCAGAGTAACTCTGTAAGAATAAGGCACGTTTCCGATTGTGGAATTATTCTACTATGCACCATGTAGGCGCACGTAAATAAAAAGAGAAATGGGTGCTATTTGCTATTTGCAGATAATAAACTATGCAACCAACAACCTTTGGGAAAGAGAATCTGATTAAGGAATTTAAACTAATAATAAGATTATCATTGAACATTGGAGAAGGGTAAAAAGCTGTGAAAAAAGTAGAGCCCACTAATCTCCTAAATTCCTTAATTTAATTCTTTCATTTTACTTTCGAATAACTACCGAGCGCTACTTTATGCAGACGGTCGTCAAAACCCTAAAACTAAATTAACATACCTGTGCGATTCGGACGATAAAACAACAACTCTCGAGTTGTGATCTAAAAGTGATTCGATTTCCAGCGTTAAATAGAAATGCGAGAGATGACTAACTTGAAAAATCGTCTCCAAGCCGTCTTCGGTAAGAGTATGCGGTAATGCGAATACTCCGGCATTGAGTATTAAGAAATCAACATGCCTGCGAATTTCGTAAGAATTATAAAACAAACAACAACACTTCGATCAACTCAACTTACCTAACTTTTGTTTTCAACTCTTGAGCAAAATACTTGGTAGATCGTAACGACGCCAAATCCAATTTCAAAAAGCTACACTTCTTTCCGGCCGATGATTTTTCCCTGGTGATATTTGCGATTGCATCGGTAGTTGATTTTTCAATTCTGCAAGGAAAAGAGATGAAGAGAATCTATATAAATATAATTGTAGTGTCTGTCTGTTATTTGTTTATAAATGGCTATAAATAAGTTTTTTGCTTTATTTTAGCAATAACTAAGCAGAAACAAACGTTTTTAAAAAAAAATTCTGTCGGTCTTTCCGGTTTTCACGCAAAAACGGCTGTAACGCCAAGAATTTTCGCGTTATGGGTTTACCCAATGTAAACCCATAACTTAATTCAGATTTACTTGTAATGCCAATAATATCAGCGTTATGGGTTTACCCAACGTAAACTCATAACTTGATTTTTCAAATAATGATAAGAAAAGTTCTTGGTGAAACTTGGGTGATTATGAAATTGCCCGTTGCAAATTCATAATCCGGGGAAATTGGTTCGACAGAACCAAACGAGAAAACAATGGAACGAAAAGCTTGAACTACCCAAGGTAGATTCGCCGTTTACTAGTTCCGTGAGAGATAATACGCAATGCACGGAGAATTTACCCAATGTAAATTCTCAGTGAAAACTTGGGTCAGAGAGTATTGGGATTCACTGAGGATTTACCCTATGTAAATCCGCAGTGAACAAGAGTGGCGTCGTGGGCCTTGTCCGTGACCCAAGCGCGGACTATAAGATCAGCGTCGTACTACAACGCTGTCGAACAAACACGAGAGAGTTGTCCCAGCCTGGTCAGCTCTCATCGGAGCTAACCCCGTACACTCAAGGCCTTGTGGGGCCGGGGACGGGCTAGAATTCACTCTCGGACGACACTAAGAAGGGGGGGGTAGTTGTCCTAGCCGGTCAGCTCTCATTGGAGCTAACCCCGTACTCTCGGCCTTGTAGGGCCGTGGACGTGCTAGTATTTTCCTGTAAAAAGAAGTTTATTCGTTAATGGAATATTTACCTCCATCTCAATAAAAACTCTTGCTGAATTCTTCACTTAAAAGTCTTATTTTATTGATTCAATTCTTCACTTTTTTAATATCACTTTTAAAAATGTTACTTAATTGTTATTTAAAGATATTACTTTATTGTTAGGTTATTTCTACGTCAAGCGCTTGGAAGGCTTGGGTATTTTTCTTGTTAGCACTTGGTAGGCTCAAGAAACAAGAGGGTGTAGCGCTTGAGAGGCTACTCAGACTAAGACCCCGAACTCATATTGAGTTCTGGTATTTATACAAAATTCTTATGTACTAGTTTCCTATATTGTTATTTCCTAGTTACCAATAACTGCATCGTCGTCGATAAATTATTATAAAATTTTTTAACACTTTCGGTCGTATGACCTTAAGTGTTCCAATTAAATTTTATTTTGTTTATAATATCATCGTCCGAAAGAAAATACCATATAGTGCCGTAACACCAAATCGGCATTTTTTTGTCATCGAACTTTTCTTCGCGTAATAATTTTAATTACCCAAAACATTGCCCGCTGCATTTCTTTGAGTCATAATTCATAATTCATAGCCGAACCGCATTTCTATGTACGTATATCTACAAACCGATATACTTATTTTCATATGCGTTCATATGGCTAACAATTCATATGTCGGCTGCATGGGTACGCATATGTACATACATACCGACATACGTATCGCTCGTATGCGCTTGCCTTGATATATTTACATATCAATAGGTTTGGTCGCATAGGCTTTGAATTGTTGTTGTCATTTCTTTTCGTCGAGCTAGAACATATCATCACTTTTTTTATTTGATATGCAGCTCGACATTGAAATTTTCTGTTGATGTTTTGATCATATTCGGCTAGGTCTGGTTCTTTCTGTTCTACCGAATATGATATCTTTTTCTCATGATTATGACTCTGTGTGCACTTAGCTCTTCGAGCAATGTTTTTGCGAATGTTCTGATGAAAAGATGACCAGATTTCGTGTCACAACAACGGCTAAACCGATTGTAATGAAACTTTCACAGATTATTAGGTCTACCTCGGGGAATAATCTGCCTTAGGTTTTATTTTACTTCCCTCGCTCCTTCTACCTCCTCCCAAAAAATTTATAACAATCAAATTTTCATGGAAACTATAAAAGCTATTAATTTGAAATTTAAAATATATTAGCATTACTGTCGGGAAAAAATTAACCGATTAACTCCACTCCTTCTACCACCTCCCTTACAATGTGACACAATTCCACGACTTTGCGAAAACTCGATTTTCTTGAAAAGTGTGAATCTAACTGATCTGAAATTTGTAAGATATGAATTGCATGGTGATTATAGTTGTTTCTAGAAAAACTACCAGAAACCCCCACTCCTTCTATCACCTCCCAATTGCACAATTTCACTAAATCCTACTCAAAGAGTTAGAGCCCAATCAAGAAGGAATCAAGGCTCAGGATCAGATCCATATGAAGTAAAACTTTTTTATACTCTAGATGAAATCTGAGAGTCTTTTCGCTTTCTATTATTCAGTCAACCATAACATCTGCAAATATTTGTCAGTAGCAGCCAGTACAACTGAAAAATAAATATATATCAGCTTCTCCACTCCTTACGGTCTCACTCCTCTTCCCCTACCTTCCTAGTCCCATTCCTTCCCTCCATGACTGTGTTTGTGCATTGCACATAAAGGCCGAAATTGCCTATAACACAGGTCATTCCATAAAAAAAAATAACTTTCCTACAAAGTTTGAAACGCTAAGAAGTAAGGGAAAAAAAAGAATGATACAGAATGATTTGGTGAATGTTTTCACAGTGCATTTCGAATTGAAAAAAAGATTTTATTTATTCGTGACGTTTCGGTCTCTGCTGAGACCTTTATCAAACTGATCGACAATTACAAAACACAATTATTATATAGAAGGAAGGATAATTAAGGTTAAATTAGTTAATTAAGGTTAATTAATTAGTATCAGATAGTTAAATTAGTTATGGATTTCTGGGTACGGATTTTGTTCTTAACAAATTTTAATGCAGCTAGCTAAACTGCTGACAACTTGTATCCGGTGTCTCAGTTGAAGTTCTGTGGATGTTTAGAAATTTCTATTACTTCTCGTACTATTCGTTGATAATATTGATTTGTCCTGGCCAGAATTTGCACATTGTCGAAATCCGCGATCGCTGATGATCTGATATCTGGTTTTTCCGTGTGCATCGTTGGTGCTCGTTGATCCTTGTTTGGACTGTGCGTCCCGTTTCGTCTATTATACTTTATCACATGAGCCGCACAGTACTTTGTAAACTCCTTCGGTCTCCAATGGTTTTTTATTCTTCTGGTTTCCTAAAATTCCTCGGATAGTAATCGGGGTAGTGAATGTTGTCTTGATGTTGGATTTTCGAAGGATTTTTCCTATCTTATCCGTCGTGTCCTGGATGTAAGGTAGTTTTACTCATCGTTTGTCTGCATTTCCTTCTTCAGTGTCTTCTCGTTCTGTTGTCCTTGGATGCTTCGGTTTCCACGATTTGTTAATTTCGCTCGCTTTGTATCCATTTACTGTGAATGCCCGATTCAACTGTTCCTTTTCCTTTCATATTGTCACTCAAAAATCTCTAAGCCGGATATGCGTCCGTCAATGTACTCTCTAGCTCGAGAACGCTTTGAGCTAGAAAGTTCAAATTTTATACACGTCGTTTTTAAGACTCGCAGCTTCGAAGGGGGATCTCTCTTAACCTCCAGAAAGGGGAAAGGATACCGAAGGCCTGACGAGCTTTATTAAGACGAGCCTCAATATCCTTTTCGGCTCCGCAGTCCATGCAGACAATGCTTCCGAGATAACAAAAATCTTGCATCTCTTCAACATCTTGTCCGTTAAGAACAATCGGTGTGCTTGCGTTCGAACCCATGTGCATGTACTTGGTTTTACGCACATTTATTTTCAGTCCCGCCTCTTTGCATTTAGAATGCAACGAGCGAACATTTGACTCTAAGTCCGAACGGTTATATGCAAGCAAACACACGTCATCAGCATAATCAAGGTGACTTAAGATGTTAAATAGTCTCCATTGATGGCCTTTACCTTCCCCACCTTCCAGTGCAGCTTTCAAGATGAAACAGAAACAGGGCTGGTGATAATATATGAGCTGTAGTGGCGAACCTATTTCGGCTGACTGCTCCAATATTAACCGTAAAGTATTTGTGTGGCGGTACAGTACGACCCTTTATGGAATCCAGCCTAATAAACTTCGAGAGTGCTCTCCACAACATCAATAATCGGAATTTTCACAATGACACCCTCCTTCCATTCAGTCGGATATCTTCCTTCATTCCACACCTCAGTAAAGAATGGGAGGAGTATATCGGCTGTTACATCCGGGTCCGCTTTGAGGAGTTTGATTGGTAATCCGTCTACACCTAGGGCTTTCCTTCCCGCCATTGAACGAATGGCGGAAACTATCTCTTCATTATCTGGGGATCGTCCCTAATATAGGATTGTTGCGGTTGGATGTTTGGTAGCTGTTCAGCTTCTGGAATATCTTCCTCTGACATGATGTTTAAAATAAAAGAGAAGTATTCTTTCCATCGCCACAACTGGTGTTCACTCATATTAAGGAGAGTTCCGTTGATATCTCTCACCAGGTGGTTGGCTGTTAAATTCCTGTTCGTCAACTGTTTCATGATTTTAAATAGTGAACTCATATCCCCAAGGTAAGCTGCAAATTCTGCCTTGGTGGCCAGATCTGCAATGGCCTTTCTCTTGTCGCATCTAACAGCCTTTTTAAGCTGTATATAAGCATCGCGGTAGTTCTGCCTCAGGTCGGGCGTTCGTTGGTCGACATCGGGTTGAGAGATGATTGCCAATTTGGCTTTTTTCCGATCGCCAACTTTGTCCCTTGTGTCTTGCGACATCCAGGGTCTCTCTCTTCAGCACTACTTAGAAAAATGTTTCTGGTTGCCTCCCAATTGGCGTCCAGTGTGCGTATTTCATATTCGCCCAATGTGGATGACTTTTCACGTAGAATGGTGGTATACTTGCGTTTTTTGTTGGGATCTCTGAGTTTATCTACATTAATCTTGCTCTTCATTTAAAGAATTTGTAGTCGTCGGATAGCTGCTGTACACAATCTCAAGCAGGCGACCATCAAGTGGTGATCGCTGCCCACGTTTCGCTTGCACATCGAGGAGACATCTTCTCCATCGGCGAGTTATAGCCAAATGGTCGATCTGGTTCTGAGTAACACCATCAGGGGAAACCCAAGATGTTTTATGATGACTCTTGTATGGAAAAAGGGTCCCTCCGTTGACCATTTTCCCCACAAAGCTCCACAAATAATTCGCCGTTTTCGGGTCTCTTAATCCAATGTCATGACGCGTCAACCCAAGGGTCACCATGCCTCCCCATGACGTTTGCTAGTCCAGTGTTGTAATATGCAACCTGGGCGTTCATATATCCTGAGATGATAATAATATCACCTCTTTCGAAGGTGGCACTCAGTTAGCTATAAAACTGCTCTTTGTCCCCAGGTGTTGCGGTATTAGTTGGTGCGTAGCTGTAGAATTGTGACGTTTCTGACACTGGACCTAAGCCTGACGACGATAATCCTATCCGAGATTGGTTCCCAGCTGATGAGACTGTTTCTCGCTCTCGGTGTTAGGACGAACGTCACGCCATTTTTGGCTTCACTCTCAGGACTAACGTACAGAACGGTGTTTCCGCTAGGGGTTCGTTCGTATTAGTACTCTAATCGGCCTAATGACGGGGCACAGCGGAGTAAACCACCACCTCAAAAATATGGGCTTAGCTGCAACCGACATTTGTCGCCTCTGTCTCGAGGTCTCAGAAACGACAGTATACATCCTATGTCACTGTGAAGCAACAATCTTCTTGGAAAAGGTTTCCTTTCTACCGAGGAACTAGCCAACATGGCTCCCTTAAAGATATTCAAATTAACGAAAGCTATCGAGTTATGGTAGGGTGAAGGGGCTATAAACGCACAATATGCCGAGAAGGTCATAGTGCTCTCACGTGTGCCCCAAATAATAATATCTTTTCGGTTCAACCATTCGCAGCCTGGCACGGTTTCTTCCTTATTGATAAACTTTTTCAAGAAATATGCTGAAACAAGCACATCCCTCAGAGATATTGGAAGCCCTTCGTTTATAATAGGGTCGAATTCTTTGATTTACAAAAAAAAAACATCAGCTTATGATTCGAACTATTAAAGTGAAAAATAGACCACTGATCCGGTAAGGTGCATCAAACACAAACTACGTTTTTCGAAAGAAACTTAGACGAGTATTTCTAAAATTGTTTACGAAGTAGACAACCTATGATTTCTACACAATTGCTTCAATTTTTGTAGTTCGTAAAATTCGAACGAAGAATAGAAATATACGGAATTTTCTAATTTATTTTTCTAATAATTATCTAAGCAATGTATGAAACTTAGGAGTTATCAGAAAATGTTTTGAAATATCGTTGGCTCGTGGTTTATGAAAACTGCACCCCCAAGATCTAGTCAAAAAAAATGAATAAGAGAAGACTGGAGCTCAAAGTTTAGAACAAACCAAATAAAAAAGACAACTCAAGGAAGACGCCGTTAAACTAAAAAACAAACCTGCATGCCATGATGACTTCGCAACCATGAAACGCCATAGACTTGGCCGTTTCATATCCAATCCCGACATTCGATCCAGTGATTACGGCCAACTTCCCGGACAAATCCTTGCCGTGCAGCACTTGTAAGGCGGTACTGCTCGCATCGAAGCGTTGCCGAACCTAAAAAATTTAATTATTTTTATTTTATATTCAATTTAACAAATTCTAATAAAATTTACTAACATCACTCGCACTCTGCGGTTCCTCTTCGACGGCGAACGCAAGGCGCGGATCCGTGTAAGTAATCTGATTCGTAGTTTTGTTGGAGAACAAAACCTTTTCGCCGTCTTTCCCAATTTCTTTGACCCAGCCCGCCGGGAGCTCACCCGAAACTTTCTTTGTTTTATTGGTACGCGGATGCGTCCACTGCGTTGATTTCAGGTGATGCCTGCCAGGAGTAACGGGATTTTGAAACACGCGGTACTGGGCGGAATTAAATATGATTTACTTACTGAACGTAGAAAACGTGACCATCATCGGTTGCCCGCTCTTCCCATCCTGGCGGTAATTCGTCCTCGCTATCAGAATCGGGAATAAATCTTTACCGGCGAAATCACATAAGGATCGAAAAAAACAGGTTTCAAAAATAATTTAAACAGGCGTCCGCCGGACTTGAGTTCTCCGCGAAAAATGCAAAAACATCTGGTGGTCGAGTTGTTGTTGTTGCCAAGCGCGGTAAAATCGATGTTTATAATGCTGTTTCCAAATTCGTGTTGTTCTTAAGGCTGGCAACTATTTTCGGATCACGTTGTGGAAACCTCGAAGCGAAATGTCAAATTTGCTGGAATTGAAGCCGCCTGAAACTGGGAATGCGGAAAATTACGATGGCATCGAAAGGATTTCGGAATTATCCTACAGTGAATTCTTTTGGCGATACATGAAACCCAATCGCCCTGTCGTGATAACCTCTATAGGGAAGCAGTGGTTGTGCAGCAAAGAATGGATTGGGGCGAATGGAATTGATTTACGGCTCTTGGCAACTAAAATCGGTGAGTAATATTTGAAACATCTTTAAAGGACAACTTTTGAAAATGCATTGTGCACTTGCAGTGAGTCTGGCTAGTTCTTTACACAATAGGCAGAAACAGTTCTTTTCCACAAGACGCGCGCGATCCTGAGCATCGGCCTTTAGTTGTCGTCAGGACTTGTATATTCATCTGTCCTTTCGCTCAACTGTTCGTGCTCCAGTTTCTTCAAAGTGTGGCCGATCCACTGCCACTTTCGCCTTTGACTCTCAATCTTAGTCTATTTAGTTGTACTTCAAAGTTAACATCTGGCTAGAATATCCCGAAAATCCATCGAAGGCCTTATTTGGCGAAAGTTTTCAGTTTCTTGGTAAGCTTCATAATGCACCAGACCAATGCCTTCTATAGTAGAAAGCCGAGTAACTGAATCCAACAACAACACGTTGGAGTCATAACAAACATGACAGTTCCATACAAATTCGCGCGTTTTTGTATGGAGCACACACGGCGGGCTTCGTAAGAATCGCGTTTATTCTTAAATGCAGTGTTAAAGATAGTTCAGCTTTTTCAGGTACTTTAATAATAGTGCTCGGTATGTAATTATTACACGTTGATATGAGTGCAATAGATTTTTAATTGAAAAAAGTTCGATCAAAGTTAAATCTCGGCTTCTCACACCGAAGAAAATCTGTTACTCATATTGTGCAGAGTTCTCCGGTTAATTTTCACACAGAAAATTGTAAAATTTTAGTTATTGGGAAAAAAGTGTGCACTCGCGTAATATTTCCGTGCTTAATTTGATTTAATTATGCTTTTGTGTTGTTTTCGGCAAAACGTGTTTTTACGACAAGTTCGTCAAAAATAATACAGGTGGTCCTTTGGAATAGAAAAATCCATGACGTCACACCCGCTGGAGTCATTCAAGATGGCCGCTACGTCAGTTCTGCCCAGCTTGAGATGTAGAAAGCTTTGACCAGACACGAAATTTCTCTCAGAAAACCTCATCAGAAGAAAAATATTCAGTTTCTTTTCCATGATTTGGTTGGTTAGCATTTCGCATTCTGAGTCTTCAGTGGAGACTAACATCTTAAGTTAGACAAATGCAGTGAGTTGAAATCTTCGACACCCATTTTTACGTGTTTTGGTGTTTGTGATAGAAACTATCACGCGTAATGTGTTGATATTGCCAATATTTTTGCCGAGAGGTTTAATTCTACGCCTGGGCTTAATTGGTATTGCCATGACTGTAGGAGCATTTGACTATCCTCGTTATCGTTTAAGATGTCGAGCATTGATGATGAGATGACGAGGATTAGGGTGCAACTAGATAATGTATCTAGTTCGTTTGTGAAAGTGAAAATTTTTTTTAATTCACTCAATAAGACTCCGACTTTGGTAGACTGTTTGACTGGTAGAGTTAACCCAACAATGGTTGATGTCTCAACTTGCTGTGATATTATTGCCTGCAGCAAGCATATTTCTAATTCAACCGATTCCACTAACTCTTATAACGCATTGAATTGTGTTACTGGAGATAAGACTCAGGCTGATAATTGCGATTTGGTATTAGTGGATATCAATAGTCCTGCAGTTCATCAATGTCCATCTCGCAAGAAAACTACAATGAGTAGTTCTACCTTTACTAAAAATAGCGAAGCCTCATCAAAAGCTTCCGCTGGTAACAAGCCTAAAAAGTCTACACTCTCGAAGTCTACCCTATTTTCTTCGAGTAGCTCTTAAATACCTCAAACTGTTAGTAATCCCACTGAATTTTCTTCTACTTTGCTTTCACATCTACATTTACTAACTACTGAACCTCGAACGAAATCTCATTTCCTCTTTTATTTCTCGACTTGATCCCCGAACAGCCCATTATGTCATTAACTATAGGGTTATTCTATAAGAGGTGTTATTTTGAATAGCCCGCTATTTCGGTAGATGTCACTTTTGAAGCTATCATTTTTTGACATTTGGCAAGTAGAAACTACGCCATTAATAAAAATGGAACGATACGCTTCAACAACGCATTGAAATTATTAAAATTCACTATATAAATGGTGAAAATTTGGCAGAGACGGTTCGTAGGGTTATCCAATAAGAGGTGTTATTTTGATATTCAAAGAAAAATGGCATTTTTTGAGATAAATGATCGGATGTTTTTTTTATAATTGTTATTATTATAAAGAAGAAGGTATGGTATGCCGTTAATAATGGAAAACAATATCAGCCGAATGGTCCGGCGGGGTCATTGGACCTTACTTTTTCGAAAATGAAGCTGGAGCAACAGTTACGGTGAATGGATTGCGCTATCGAGAGATGATTAATGATTTTTTATGGCCGGAATTGGATGATATTGATCTGGACAACGTTTACTTTCAACAAGACGGCGCTACGCGCCACACAATCACCGAAACCATTGATCTTTTACGGGAAAAGTTTCCGGACCGCGTTATCTCTCGAAGAGGTGATCGCACCGAAATCTTGTGATTTAACACCTTACGACTTCTTCCTTTGGGGCTACGTGAAAGATAAGGTCTACGCCAACAGCCCAGCGTCGATTGAAGACCTCAAAGATGGAATTCGTGAGACTATCGAGGACATAGGGCAGCCACTTTGCGATTCGGTTATGAAAAATTTCATGGAAAGGATACGGTCCTGTAAGCGTGGTCGTGGTGGCCATTTGGCTGATGTTGTTTTCCATTATTAACGGCATACCTTCCTCTTTACAATGAAATAAACATCCGATCATTTATCCCAAAAAATGCCATTTTTTCTTTGAATATCAAAATGACACCTCTTATAGAATAACCCTATATTTAATTTCAAAAAAAATTGTTTTAGCTAGATCAGCAGTGAAATGTGAAAAAATTAGTAAAGATACTAGTTCCATTCTTCTACATTCTTCTGTCTTCCATTCGCTCTACATGGCCAGCCCACTGTAGTTTACGTAGCTTGATGAACGTTGAAGCTTCTGGCTCGTCGTAGAGTTGATACAACTCATGGTTGTGTCTTATTCGTCAATCCGTTCCTTCCTTCACAGGTCCCAAAATTCTTTGGAGGGCATTTCTTTCGCTGCTTTTTCGGAAGTTCGCGTTAATGCCCACGTCTCACTGCCATAACAGAGCACAGGTCGTATAATAGTTTTATATATCCGCAGCTTATTGTTCCTGTGCACTTTCTTGGATTTAATTATTGGAAGTACCGAATAATACATCTTATTTGCAAGTAATATCCGTCGTTTGATTTCGTCTGTTTCATTACCGTCCTTTGCTAGATTAGCCCCAAGATATGTGAAGTTGTCCACACTCTCCAAATTATATTCCGAAATTGTTGTTTTGTCTGATGCGTTCCCCTTCTTGTTTGCGTCATTACTTTTGTTTTGCTTTCATTAATGCGCAACCCGTCTTCTTTTGCGGCGGAGTCAAGATTGACAAATACCTCCTTAGCACTTGGGAAGGATCTTGCTAGAATGTTAATGTCATCAGCGTATGCTACTAGTTGGGTGGACTTGAATAGTAGTGTCCCGTTGGTGTCGACTGGAATTTTTCGGACAACATACTCTAGTGCCAAGTTGCTTTAAACCACATTCCGTTCAAAAGCTGGTTGTGGAATCGGTTTGTATTCTCACTTGGGATTCAGTTAATCGGACTAGTTTTGGGGAATTCCAAAGTCAAGCATGATTTGGTACAGTACGCTCCTTTCGATACTGTCGTATGCTTGTTTAAAATCTACGAAGATCTGGTGCACGTCTGTGTTATATTCCCAGCATTTCTCAAGCACCTGTTTCATCGAGAATATCTGGTCTGTTGTAGATCGTACGGTTGTGAATCCGCCTTGGTATTCGCCAATTATTTGATTAGTATAGGGCTTAAGACGACGTTCAATTATTTTTGTCAGTATTTTATAGGACGTACACAACAATGATATACCTCTGTAGTTCTCACAGCAGAGTTTGTCTCCTTTCTTGTAAATTGGACATATAATGCTTTTTCGCCAGTTTTCGGGTATGATTTCCTCTGTCCAAATTTTGCATATCATGTTGTGCAGTATTTCAGCGACATAATTTCCACCGTTTTTCAGAAGTTCAACTGGTATTTCGTCAATTCCCGGCGCTTTGTTTCGTTTTTGGCCACATAGGGCTGCTTTGATTTCAGCAAGCGTGTGTGGTGTCGATGATGGTTCTTCTTCATCAGTTGAGGCATCAATAGAAATGTTGTCTGTCGTGATAGATGCTAATGGGGTGCGATTGAGAAGATGTTCAAAGTAGGAAGCCCATCTTCTTTTGATTTCTTGTGTGTAGCTGATAATATTGCCCTCTGCGTCTTTGCAGAGACTGGTTTTTGGTTTATATCCTTTTTTTAATTCTTTTACTATTGCGTATGCGCGTTTTCTTTTGTCGCATATCGTCGTCCATTTTTTGTATCTTGTCATTATTGTACTTCCTTTGTTTTCGCCTGCGGTCTTTTTCGCATATCGCCTAAGCTCGTCATATCTTTCTTTTTTGGCTCGTGTTGGTCGTTCAGTAAAAATTTTGTAAGTCTCGTTCTTTCTATCTATTGCATCGCGACATTCTTGGTCGAACCAGTCATTATTTTTTCGCCGTGTGTGATATCGTAACACCTCTTCTGCGGAGGATTTGATGCCGTCTCGTATTTTCATCCACACAGTCTCCACTGGCATATATCAGATGTTTTCATATACTGGTGTCAGGTGTTTATTACATGCTGATATGTAAACCTCCACCACCGTTTCGTCTTTAAGCTTGTCGACATTGAATTTGCGGGATCTACTCGTTTTCGAATATCCACGACAAGCTATTCGGCATCGATACTTAGCTCTGACTAGATAGTGATCAGAGTCACAATTCGCACCGCGGAGGGTTTGTACATCAATTATGCTGGAAGCAGCCCTTTTCTCAATTAGAACGTGGTCTATTTAGTTGAAGGTGTGACCATCTGGTGATGCCCACATTCGTTTGTGAATATCCGATGTGGGAAACACGTACAACTTACAATCATATTTTTGCTGCTTGCGAAATCAATAAGACGTTGACCATTGTCGTTGGTTATGTCATGGATACTGTGCCCTCCTGTTGTTCCTCAATGAGCCTCCTCCTTTCCGACTTTTGCATTAAAATCCCCTAAGACAATTTTTAGGTCATTCGAGGGCAGTGAATCATAGGTTGTCTCTAGGGTGGCATAAAATTCGCCTTTAGCTATATCGTCCTTGTCTTCAGTTGGTGCGTGGACGTTGATCAACGAAGTGTTGAAAAATTTAGTTTTTATTCGGATTGCACACAATCTTTCACTTACTGGTTTGAAACTCGTGACCTGCTGACTAAATTTTTTGTCAAAACTCTCTGCTTCCCGACAATTTTCCACTTGGATAGATTGTGTGTGATCTCATGTCCATGATTTCGTTACCGAGCCATTTCGTTTCTTGGATGGCAGTTATGTTGATGTTGTGTTTTGCCACTTCTTCGAGGAACTCTTTCAGAGCTCCTGTCCTAAATAAGGATCGAACATTCCAAGATCCAATAGAGGAGTCCATTTTTCATTTGCGGGGTTATTGCCGTTGAGTCCATCCGTTCCGAGGCTGTTCTTCAGGTTTCTGGATAGTGTTCTGTTTTCCGGTAATGCGTTGTCGGCGCCTCGTCCAACTCCCGACCTGGAAGACCGGTCCTACTTATTTGTTTCACGCTAGTAGAAAAAGGGTGGGAGTTTCCAGCTAAATATGACATGCTAGAGTTCTCACAGCTATGCTGCGAGTCCAACTATATCATACTTTTGTCTATTTCCTGAAACGCACTGGTGTTACTGGCCATTCAGGTTGACTCCATATTCCCTCCTCCTTTCTCAACCGGACTTGGGACCGTCTATGGCGGATTTGAACTCACGACCTTTGCATTACAAGACCAACATACTACCTACTAGGCTATACCCTAGCTCTAGTTCCATTGCCTCTTTTAAAATTGTTATGGTCAATAATGAACTTTTTAATCGGTTATTAAATAATAATTCTTGGCCGTCTGGAGCATTTGTCAAAGAATTTATTTCTCATCGCATTAGATCATCGGGTTCTGGTCCAAAAAATTCAGACAATTGTACATTTACTACCAAAACGTAAATGGACTGCGCACTAAAACCCAAGCGATATTTGCTTCAAGCCAGAATTCTTATGATGATGTTATTACTTTTACTGAAACAGGACTAAACTGTAGCTTTTCTGACAGTGAACTCTTCAGTTCAGACTTCCAAATATTTCGTTATGTTTCCGATTTGAATTTGAAAGGTGGTGAATTGTTATTAGCAGTCCGAAGCTGCATTAATTGTGTAGTTGTTTAAGTGCAGAACCCTCACTGTCTGGAGATCTTGTGTGTTAAACTTGTATTTAGCAATAAGGATATTTATGTCTTTTTTTATTTCTTTATTTATTTAGGTGTTTAATATATCATTAAATAAAAATATAAAATGTTATACATTTCAAAACAAAAATGAAAAAACTTAACATTTAAATACAATAAAAAAAACAATCTATTGAAAAAGAAAACAAGTGATCAAAAAAAGAAATAGAAATTAAAAGGAATTTAAAATATCGCTTTTAAAAGTTGCTCGAGTATCGGTAAAGTCGATTTTTTTACAAATATAATTGTAATAAGTAATACATCTGGATACTAGTTCATTCTGTCCATAATTAATTACATGCGGGTATTCACGAAATAGGATCCTTTGACGAAGCGGACGCTCCAAATTTATACTTGAATAGAACAGGATTGAGAAATCTATAAGCGGAGAAAATCAAGCATTTTCTGATATTAAATTTAAGAGAATTTACCTCACACCAAACCTCAAAATTATTCAGATCATTCTGAATTTTATAAGAGTGTTCAAAGCGGAAAATCTTAACATCATCGGCATATATAAACACGAGCAGAAATGTAGTACAGATGAAATGTCATTTATAAAGAGAATAAATAGTAAAGGGCCCATATGGCTGCCCTGAGGAACACTAGATTCCACAACAAATGTCTCTGAGCTATAACCGTTAATTTTAACGAACTGTTTTCTGTTAGATAAATACGAAGACAACTACTGAAGAAGGTTCGAATGGAAACCGAAAGCCCGTAATTTAGCAATAAGAAGTCCATGGTGGACTCTGTCAAAAGCTTTTTGAAAATCTGTGTAGATAACGTCGACTTAGAAATCATTCTCAATAGAATCCAAAATTTAGTGAATAGAGTTAATTGCGAAGCTGTAGATCAACCTTGGACAAAGCCATGTTGACAATAGCAAATTGATTGATTGATTTCATTTATTGAGATTTTCTATTAGAGTTTACATTAATCTTACATCGTAGACTTATATTAGAGAGAATGACTATTTTATTAATGCCTATCCTTACTGAACATGTAATTTTTAAAACTTTTTTGTTTTTCTTAAGAATCTAGCAGAAAATAAAGTTTTGGTTTGCTACTTACTCATGTAGCGTTATAGCATCGCAGGAAAATAAATAACACTTAATATAAATTGATAATAGTAATAATAAGAGTATATAAAAGGGAGATATATATAAAAATAAAAATAGTGAGTGAAAGAAAAGAAAAATAATAGTAATGAAGAAATGATTGTAATGAAAAATAATAATAATAATGAAAAAATAAAAATAAAATAAAAAGGTAATAATAACAAAACAATAAGAATAAAAAAAGAAATAAAACAATAATAATAGTAAAATAGTATAAATGTCTTATTTAGAATGTTCAAGAGCAAGAATATTGCCAAAAATTCTCGAGAGAGTGTACCGAGTACATGTAACGAATTCCGGAGTGGCCCGTGAAACTTAACCGCGAACGTAGCAAATTCAAATGTAAAAATGATCTTATCCTCTGAGGTATCCAGGAGTTACACCGCAGTATAGATTGGGGCGAGAGGGATCAGAGGATGATGGCTGTAGCCATTCCGAGCTTCCATCGTTCAAAAGCTTCGATGGGGACCAATAGTACTCGTTTGGCTGAGAATCTGAGGAGGCTAGGACGGCTCTTACTAAACTGTTAGGATGCACTGCATAGCGATCAACTTTTATTTTGGCCAATTGGATCATATATTGAAGTATTGGATTGATATCGCCTTCTTCATAAAGAACACTATTTCGATAGTGTTTTCGATTTGGCCTACGAAATTTCATTAAGCAGCGTCGTAGAATTTTTCTTTCGTATATCTGTAGTTCCTCCGCAGGAGTGGATGAAATCTGCATCCAAATAGGAAATCCATAGGTAATAATTGGTCGTATTAACGTTTTGTACATCAGTATTTTCGTATCCTTTCGTAAGCTCCTAGAACTGAATAAAGAATTCAAAGAGAGCGTCGCTAGTTTAGCTTTGTATACTGCAAATCTGATGTGTGGATTGAACTTAAATCTGTGGTGGAGAAGTATTCCAAGGTACTTGAGGGAAGTGGTTAGAGGAATACATTTACCATTAAGTGTTAGAGATATTTTCTTGCTTTCCGCAACTGTTCGTCGGCGACCTCTTCCGCTTGCATTTCGGAAGCATATTAGTTTACATTTATCTGCATTAATGTTCAAACGCCAGTCAAGGAGGTACCGATTGATCGTGTGTACATGCTTTTTAATTAGTAGCATTGCTGCAGATGGACTGGCGTTCGTAGTATATACGATGGCATCGTCTGCATAGAGCAACGTTTGGGATTCTCCGCGGATGGGGTCAGACAGACTGATGGGAAAGTCGGATAGGAAAAGGTTGAAAAGAGTAGGACCAAGGACAGATCCTTGGGGTACACCTGACTTTATTATTATGGGGTTAGAGAGGCAGCCATTAATGCAAATGCGTGACACTCTGTTAGTGAGAAAGCTGCATATTATTCTACTAAGTATGTTGGGGCAATTGATTGAGAGGATCTTAAAAATAAGACCCTCGACCCACACCGAGTCGAAGGCCTTCTCTATGTCCAGAGAGCAAGCTACTGTGCTGTTCTTTTTTGAAAGACCCTTCAAAATGTTCTCAGATAAAACGGTAACTGTGTTGTGACACGAAATCGGACCGTTCTATTCATCAGAACATTCGCACTACCAAAAGCATTGCTAAAAAACTGAATGCATGCTAGTCATAATCGTGTGGGAAAAAAATATCATGTTCGATAATACAGAACTGACCTGCACTAACCCCATCACAGTAATTTCAATGTCGAGCCGTTTATCATAATCAATTCGAGCTCGACATAAAAGAAATTACAATAACAATTCAAGCACATGCGATCAAGTATACCTATGCGTATGTATATCGACATGAACGGCTAATTATGTGCGCGCATACAAATAAGTATGTATATCGGATTGTAGATATGCACAATTATGCGACCCGCATATGATTACGATTATGACTCAGTAAAATGCACCGAGCAATGTTTTTGAGTAATTAAAAAAAATATACTATAGAAAATTACTATGCAAAGAAAGGTGCGAAGAAAAAAAGTGCTGATTCGATGTTACTGCACTATATGGTGCTTTCTTGTGGGCAATGAGAAAGAAGTATTATTAAACCAAAATAAAGAAAATTTAATTGGAACACTTGAGGTCGTACGACCGAAAGTATTGACCAATTTTAAATCGTTGACAATGCAGTTATCGGTAAATAAGAAATACATAGAAAATTCTGTATAAATATCGAGCCCAACTTAGGCTCGAGGTCTGTCTATTTTTGTAAAAGAACCGACTAGCCTACTGAGAGCTGGCATCGATTGAGCATAGTTAAAACTAAAAAAAAAAAGGAAGACTACAAATAAAAAAAAATACAAAGTGATTTCTCAAAAGTTTTTTTTCATTCAAGTTAAAAAGTGATTTCTCAAAAGTTTTTCATTCAAGTTAAAATGGAGTTAGAAAAGGCAAACAACTTAACCTCTGTTTTCAGGAAATTCTAGCCCTTCTTCGGCCTTGTGGCTGTGTGGATGACTGGCTCTATTGAGCCGACTGGCTAGGTCCAAAACAAGAATAATAATATCAGGAGATTCTAGCCCTTCTCCGGCCTTGTGGCTGTGTGAATGACTGGCTCTATTGAGCCGACTGGCTGGGCCCTGCACCACCGTATAGTTAAAGATGTTGCGCGGATTCACGTAACACCTGCTAAATAGGTCCGCGGTTGGGCTACGGCAAAAGCCCAACTCGCCACTTTTCAATGCCTGAGGATTTACATTGGGTAAATTCTCAGTACATTCTATATCTCCTTATATCACAACTGTGAATTGTTTCTAATTTGTAAAAGTAACCAAGAAAGAATTCCTAAGATAGGAATAATTCATAATAATTAGAGTTATGGGTTTACATTGGGTAAACCCATAACCTAATTTTCTTGTTGTTACAATTGGCGCAGCTGATATGCGAACCTCACGCATAACTTGCCGCCAAGCCACAACTTCGAATGTTTTCAAGCATTCTGGCGCAGCAATTTCTTTTATTTTTTTTTTTTTTTTGTGTGAGCTTTTCACACTGCTCGAGTTGCGGGTACAACAAACTATGTTGTACCTCTAACAAAAAAAAAATTTTTTTTTTTTTTTTTTCTCTTCTATTTCTGCTCGTGTTGCGGGTACAACTAAACAGTTGTACCTTTAACAAAAAAAAAAAAGGTGAAAATTTATTTTGTTTTTTCTAATTATAGAATAAAAAGTTAACGCTACAGGAAGCGCTGGAGGAAGATGCCGCGAGTGGGCCGAAGCCTCTCAAACTACAAGATTTCATAAGGAGAACCAAGAAAACACAACCAGAAGCCGAGGTTAAAAAAGTATTTCCGGTCCTGCCCAAACGGAAACGAAGAGGGGGGCAACGAGCAAGACTCAGGCGGGAAAGAAAGAAAATTCACCGCCTGATAGACAGAGCACAAACCAAAAACGAACGGCAGCAATTACGAGAAAAATTGGGCCAAGTGAAGACCAAGGACGAAATAGAACAACAACTGCGGAACCCATTCTATCAGGCGAACTTGGAGGCAGTTACAGAGGAAGACATATACCACAAAAGGGTGTTCCTCAAAATCCTAATGAGCGAATTCGAAGATCAGTGGAACCAATGGCAACCACGATTCGGAAGCCTTCTTAGAGTTTTAAGTTTTAAAATGTAGTTTAGATTTATACATACATAAAAAAAAAAAAATAAAACATTCATATATATATAAAAAAAAATTTTTTTTTATTATCAAAGAAACTGCAGATGGCATTACAGGCACCAAGCTATTGTACAAGAACAACAGCGGTTAACCTCGAATACACGATTCGTTATCGGTGATGAACACTGATAACACCTGTAGAAACGAATTCACCAGAGAAGAAATTAAAGAATTCTTAAAATCTCAACAGGAACTTCTACATAAAGATGAGAAAATAGATGAACTCGAAAAATTCATCGCATTAAACGAGAAGAATTGGATCTTCATAGCAGATAGACTGCATGAAGAGATATTAAAAAGAGATCCGAGTAACGACTCAATCTCAGGGGAAAGTGCCGAGGCAGTCGATGAAATATTGACAGAGGCACTGGTTGTGATCAAGAATCACGAAAATACTCTAGAGAAACAACTAGATGATAGCCAAAAAAGGCAAGATCATTTAAAAAAACTAGTTGACTCCTTAAAAAAGCAACTTGAGTCTGCTGAGATTACTAACAACGAGTTAGAGGAGCAGCTCAAGGAAAACAAAAAATCCAAAATTAAGACTTTGGGATTTTCCAGAAGCATTCCAGAAAAGGAAATGCAACGGGAAATCCCATCAAGCTCAAAAGAAGCCAGGAAACTAATTTTGGATGCCAATCGACAAATAAATATCATTGACGATAAACTTAGGACAAGTATCGACTTGTTGAGAACAAAAACAAGTACTTATCCTCGGAGTCAATCAGTTACAGAACAAACTGATTCGGTTCCTGGATCTTCAAACAAAAATCCAGTTACAACAAATAAACAAACTTCAAATATGTCGACCGATAAATTAAATACCAGTATGACGTCATCGTCACTCAAAGAAATCTTTGAAATAATTTCAAAGATTCCCACATTTACTGGCGAAATGGGCCAAAATGTGAACATCGAACTAGAAAAATTCTTGGCACTATCAAAAGCCGCATATAGTACCCTATCGGAGGATGAGCAGAAGGCTTTCCTCAATATTTTTCCGAAAATGGCAGTAAGCGGAGACGCCTATCAAACACTACGGAACCAGAATTTTGATAAATTCTCAGACATTGAGGCAAAATTGAAGCAGTTATATCTACCGACGAAAGATTTAACCATGCTCTACGAAGAGTTGCGCAACATCAAACAGCTCAATGGAGAAAACATTCTACAGTATGCAGCTAAACTTGAACGCAAGTTAGCAGACTGTAAGGCTGTTATCGGGATAAAATACCCCGAAAATCCTACTGCTCTATTGATGGAGTATGAAAAAAATGCCATGTTGGTGTTTAAAACAGGAATAATTAGCCAGTCTTTGAAGAGGTATTCCTTAACTTTAAAGGAAACCTCATTAAAAGAAATAACACTGAAAGTCAGTGAAATGGAACGCTTGGAGAATACAACAAGCGGGGTTTCGACAGCGAATGCAGTTACTCCTGATTTAATTGCGCAAATATTGAGCAATCTCAATCTAAATACAACTGCCAACAATTACAGAAACAACAATCAGCAGTCTAATGGCAGGAGGCCAGACTTTAATCAGCAACGTAATAGAAACGTTAGCAACTATACCTATCAGAATAATGGGAATACATTGAACCAACAACGTAACAGCTACAACACTAATAATCGTAGCATGAATAACAATCAGAATACGCAACAAAATAACCGAAAACCAATTAACTGTTATACGTGTGGAAAACCTGGTCACACCTCTCGGGAGTGTAGATCAAAATTCTGTACAACATGCCAAAAACACGGACACTACAATAATGAGTGTCGTGCAAACAAACCCGAACCACGGGTAAATAGATTAGAAGCGCCATTAGCTACAACCTCACAAATAAGATGTGACTTTTGTTTGAGCTATGAGCATAGCATTAACCAATGCTATGCGAAGCATAGATGGGAAACGAGGATGATCTCGGAAAACCCCGAGGGGTTGACCGACGACACCTCGGCCAACCCACAACATTGACTACTAAATTAAAAGGGTGTCCCCAAGGGATCATAACCCCAATGGTAAAGGTACCATTGGATGTAAGCAAGAAGGAATCGGTAGAACTCCTAATAGATACAGGAGCCGAAATAAACTTATTAAAGGAAACAGCATTGAGCAATGCCGCAACAATAAATCAAACAGAAGCTATAACTATAAATAGCATGTATGGACAGGGTAAAACCAAGGGAACCTGTCAAGGAAAAATGTTCGAACGGAATATACCATGTAAATTCCATGTGATCGACGACACGCCACACATACCAGGTGATGGCCTTTTAGGAAACGAATTTCTATCCAGCAACTGTAACGTGTATGGACCGGACCAACGATTGGAATTTCCAAAAACGATAAATAACCCACAACAATTTAACCTACCGATACTCAATAAGAAATTGTCTAGTATCACAGAGGCTTATCCTAGCAAAATAAGCACTTCTGTTATATCAATTTCGAAAGGTTCGATCTGTGAAAAAGAAAGAACCTCAGAAAACAGCTTTTCTGAGGAAATTCTTTCGTCACAATCAACAAATTTCGCGAAATATGGACTGAGCTATGAAAACCAAACGATTAACACAAACAAGGGTCAATCTAGGACAATCATGCCTAGTCATGTTGATACCTCGTTCGAATCAACCGTTTCAAAACTCACCCAATCGAATATCGTAGAAAAACCTACCAGAGTACAGTTAAATGACAAAAGTTGTGGTAACATTTGTAGTAAATTGCATAGTGTGAATGGTAATCAGGACGGGCCTAGCAAACCCAACACTGACTTACCGATTGCATCAATTTCCACGAATCACGATCAAAAGAAATTGCATAGTGCAAGTGAAAACCAGATCAAATCAGTGAATACTGACAAAACTGAACCCTCACTAGCATCAGTTTCCAAGGAAATTCTAAACGAAACAACATCCAACAAAATAATCATTCCTGCAAGAACAGAAAAACTAATACAGTTTAAATTGCTATGGAACGAGGAATTCTTGTGCCCAGCGCAAGAAATAAGGGATGGAGAGTACATCCCAAATTGCATTCTGAAACCGGAAGAGGATTCTGTAATCATTGATATCCTAGACAGAAATAATCTAGAAGAGGTAAAAGAACCGATATTAGAGCCAATAAGGGCAGATATAGTTAAACCAATAACAAGAAAACGAAAACGGGTTAAAGAAAATAATGCGACGGATGAAATGTCGACAAGAAACAAAGTTAAAGGAATCGCGAAAAAGGCGAAATACGAAAATAAGCAGATAAAAATGTTAATTAAAACAGATGGAAGTATAAACAAAGAACAGAAAGATTTATTTTATTTGCCCGGTGAAGAAATAACAGATGCAATAAAACAGAAAACGCTAACGTCAATGGACCACTTCCCAATAAGCCTGAAGTCATGTGGATTACTTGAGAACGAAAGAAAACTAATGCGAAAGATACTAAAGAGAATAAAAGATAAAGACCAATGCCAAGCTAAGGCAAAAACAGCTACTAACTCAAAATTACTAACTACTAGTAAATTTTATAACCCTCATTTTAAAATGAAAAATAAAATTTACGACCCTCATTTTAAAATGAGAGTTAGATTTTACAAAAAAAACAAACAACAATAAAATCAATTTTCTTAATGTCAATGAAACAAATTGACATTAAAACAATTGAATAAGGTAGTACCATTTCGAATTAATATCTGCTTAAGAGTTAAATAAATCGACACTGCGATTGAAGAATTTCCGAGAAACATAAACTAAAAGAAGAATTAATAAATAAAGTACCATGTCAGAAATTATTTAACTGCATTGCATATAGTATTTGAATTAACAACTGATAGCAATTTTATCAGACATGAATGTGAAATTCTTAAGCCAGTAAATTATATAAATTACTTTTTTTTATTTTATAAAAAAAAAAATCAATAAAAAGTAATCCCTAAAAGAAAAAAAGTAAAATCTTGTAATGATACACAAGATATTGTTTTTGTTTATTATTTTTTTGGAATAATAATTATTAAAACTAAGCAAAATACATTTTTTATTGTAAAACAAAAAAAAAATCTTTTTATTATAAAGAAAAAACCATAATAAAAGAAATATTTCAAATTAATAAAATATAAACGATATAATTGTAACCTTGCATAAAAGAATAATAGATGTAAATACTGAAAATAATTAAGAAATAACACAAAGCGTGTACAAGCAATTTAAAACTTGTACGTATCCTGGATACGAAATAAATAACCAAATCAATGTAAAACTGTCAAACATATTGTAAAAAAAAAAAAAAATATATATACATATTTTTGAAAGAATAAAATCAATAATATTATTAAAAAAAAAAATAATAATAAATTTAAAAATATAATAATTAAGACATGAAAGCTGTAGTTATTGAAGATATGTCAGATATAAAAAAATACCACACATATATATATATGTATATGAAACAAACAAAATATATAATAAATTATAATATAATTTTCCATTACCTTAAAAAAACCCAAAATATACTCACAATGTTATATAAACACAAAATATTAAACAATTCATATTGCAATATCAAAATGATAATTTACATAATTCAGAATTATACGAATATTAAAACTATTTATAATTGCAACACTAATGAAGATTATATAATATATATAAGAACATAATAATAAATATATGAAACCATCCGAGCCAAATACATTTACATTTACCCATCTTTTGATTGGAATTACATTTACCAATCCTCACTTACATTTATCCATCCTTGGTAAATGTTTCCCGGCGTATGCCGAGGAAGTGCCAAAACTCGGTCACTAATAAAAAAAAAAAAAAATAAGATGATAACAACCATAAAACAATAATAATACATAAATAATTTCATACAAAACAAAAAAAATACATATAATAAAAACAAAACAAAACACGATAAAAGAAATAATAACACTAATAATAAATCATCTAACTCTACGGATACGAAGCGAAAAAAAAAAACGAATTAACAAAGACGATCCTGTTAAACAACTGCACGATTCAACAATAGAATATGCGAGAATCCGGAAACAGAGATACGACGAGTCAACAACGTAGCAATACATCGGATTCATACACAAGCAACACATCAACTACAACTATAACTTAACACATTAAACAACTATGAACGCATAGTAGATGATAGTTAGAATAAGTATTACGAAAAGATTTATTAATGTAATAAGAATTGTAATTTTATGAACGCATAGTAGATGATAGTTAGAATAAGTATTACGAAAAGATTTACTAATGCAATAAGAATTGTAAAACATATCTGCATATAATTTTATATATATATATCAATGTAAAATAATTGTAAACCATAACTGCAAATCGATTACTAGGACATAATAGTTTCAATTAACCACTTTCTCCCTCATCGCCAATAAAAATTGCTACCGCCCCGAAACCTTTGAAATTTCTGCTTACTACGTACGCAGAAATTTCTCATTAAAGGGCGAAGGAGTGTTGTGACACGAAATCGGACCGTTCTATTCATCAGAACATTCGCACTACCAAAAGCATTGCTAAAAAACTGAATGCATGCTAGTCATAATCGTGTGGGAAAAAAATATCATGTTCGATAATACAGAACTGACCTGCACTAACCCCATCACAGTAATTTCAATGTCGAGCCGTTTATCATAATCAATTCGAGCTCGACATAAAAGAAATTACAATAACAATTCAAGCACATGCGATCAAGTATACCTATGCGTATGTATATCGACATGAACGGCTAATTATGTGCGCGCATACAAATAAGTATGTATATCGGATTGTAGATATGCACAATTATGCGACCCGCATATGATTACGATTATGACTCAGTAAAATGCACCGAGCAATGTTTTTGAGTAATTAAAAAAAATATACTATAGAAAATTACTATGCAAAGAAAGGTGCGAAGAAAAAAAGTGCTGATTCGATGTTACTGCACTATATGGTGCTTTCTTGTGGGCAATGAGAAAGAAGTATTATTAAACCAAAATAAAGAAAATTTAATTGGAACACTTGAGGTCGTACGACCGAAAGTATTGACCAATTTTAAATCGTTGACAATGCAGTTATCGGTAAATAAGAAATACATAAAAAATTCTGTATAAATATCGAGCCCAACTTAGGCTCGAGGTCTGTCTATTTTTGTAAAAGAACCGACTAGCCTACCGAGAGCTGGCATCGATTGAGCATAGTTAAAACTAAAAAAAAAAAGGAAGACTACAAATAAAAAAAAATACAAAGTGATTTCTCAAAAGTTTTTTTTCATTCAAGTTAAAAAGTGATTTCTCAAAAGTTTTTCATTCAAGTTAAAATGGAGTTAGAAAAGGTAAACAACTTAACCTCTGTTTTCAGGAAATTCTAGCCCTTCTTCGGCCTTGTGGCTGTGTGGATGACTGGCTCTATTGAGCCGACTGGCTAGGTCCAAAACAAGAATAATAATATCAGGAGATTCTAGCCCTTCTCCGGCCTTGTGGCTGTGTGAATGACTGGCTCTATTGAGCCGACTGGCTGGGCCCTGCACCACCGTATAGTTAAAGATGTTGCGCGGATTCACGTAACACCTGCTAAATAGGTCCGCGGTTGGGCTACGGCAAAAGCCCAACTCGCCACTTTTCAATGCCTGAGGATTTACATTGGGTAAATTCTCAGTGCATTCTATATCTCCTTGTATCACAACTGTGAATTGTTTCTAATTTGTAAAAGTAACCAAGAAAGAATTCCTAAGATAGGAATAATTCATAATAATTAGAGTTATGGGTTTACATTGGGTAAACCCATAACCTAATTTTCTTGTTGTTACAACTGCATGCTCAGCAGAGTGCTTTCGTTGGAACCCAAATTGGCGCTCTGGAATGGCGTTACCGCAATGTTCCAGGAGACTGCGCAGAATGATTTTTTCTAAAATTTTCCCGATGTTCGATAGAAGCGATATCGGGCGTAGCGACTCAACATTGCTGGTGGTGCTCGTCTTCGGAATTGGGACCAGTTTTCCCATCTTCCAGGAAATTGGAAAGTACCCGTTATTAAGGCAGTTGTTGAATATTATGGCTAAATGATTCGATATTACCGATGCACATTTTCTTAGCACGCAGTTGGGAATGCCATCAGGCCCTGCAGATTTCTTATTGTTGCAATTTGCGATGAGGTTCTCCACTTCTTCGAAAGTTGTGAAAAAACTGGCCATTTCTATACCAAATCCAGACGTTGCCTTACTTGTGTGGTTGAATAGAGTGAGATGTGAGCCATCAATATTTCTACAAAATTCCTGGGCAGTAGAATATACATTCTGCTGGAAATCTGAGGGGTGCTCCGGAGTGCGGTCTCGATAAAGGTGGGAGTAAAAGTCAGCACAGGCGTCAAGTTTTTCTTCCGTATTGTGCAGTACAGCCCCTTTATATGATAGTAATGACTTCCCAAGATCAAAATTATTTTTTTTTCGACCAGAAATGGCATCTATTTCCTTGAACATATTTGATGAAGGATGTATCGCACGTAGCCTGTTTTGGAAGCTAGCATTTAGTTCCAGAGTCATAGATTCTTGTATCAACTTTGTGATGCAACGGACCTGGGACTGCAACTGGGTATATTGGGGATTTACTCTGTTTAGATTTGTGTGGAAAATACGTTTCAACCTCGCTAACATTTTTTTTCTAGTTCGAATCAAGCGAAGTATATTTATAGACAGTGATCCATATTTATCATAACCGTGCTTACGCTCAGGTGCATGTTTGTTCATCGTGCTGATAATACCGGTTACAATAAATTTAATAAAGTTTTCAATTTCTTCGTTCGTGAGCACTCTATCTGTTGGAATCTCAAAGTCAAGAGCTAATCGAAGGTCGCGTCTGAAGATCATCCAGTTAACCGAGGCAAATGAACGAAATTTATTGATCGGAACGCGTATTGGCGAGAACTGTATTCCTACGAATTGTAGAAGCAGACCAAAATGATCTGATGGAGATGCGAACGTGGCACACTTTCGGTCAAATGAGGCAGCTGTGAGTGATGACGATACAAGAAAGTTGTCCAAGAAGGATGCGGATCTCGGAAAAGTTGGGCTACCCGCGTTCACAAAGTCCATGTCCAAATGTGGACCAGAATAAAACCAGTTGTTCATATGAAGGCCGTTAGTGTTCACTTTGCAATCGCCCCAAGAATTATGACGGGCATTGAAGTCTCCACCAATGATACATGAATCATAGTTTTGGGCGATTGATAGTAATCGATCTAGTTCTGCATTCATCCGAGAGCCCAGCCCATGGGGAAAGTAGATGGCGGCAAAGAGAATAGTAAAACTCTGTCCTGTTCTATTTTTGAAAGAGACTGCAACGAGTGTGCACGAAAGTAGGTTGCAGTCGAATGGTATGACCGAATACTGGATTCCGTTTTTTAACATTATGGCAGTACCCCTACATACGTCGTTTCTAAACGTGATGTATTGGTCCTGTAGAATATTGTGCTTATCCTTTAGTCTTGTTTCGGTTATTAATACTACTTCTGGCTTAAAGTGGCTACAGATATCGTCAATGTAAGCCCTTTTGTCGTGTGAGACTAAGGAGTTGATGTTAATATTAATAACACTTAGCTTACCCATCGCTTGGCACAATAGACATGACGAATTGTAAGTATGCGGACATTTTTTGAGATTGGTCTTGAATAGTGAGATATTCTTGCCAGAAAGTTTTAATTTTTTCGAAAAGATTTGTTAGTGGTGTTCCAAAAAGCCTTTTAGATTCGTCATAGAAATCTCGAAGAATATTTCCTCTTCCTGGATCCGTTCGACCGGCTGTAGCTGAATAGTCACCACTGACCTTAGAGGCAAACGAGATATTTGGTGTGACTCTCGTTGCCGCAACTTCTTCAGAACTGGTTCGAAGAGCAGAAGTACTAGGTAAATTATTATTAGCTTTATTTCTTGCGTTTAAGAATTTTTCTTTGTGTCTTGTGAAAACTTCGCAACCAGAAAAGTTTGCTGGATGGCCTTCTTTTCCGCAGTTCACACAGAGTGGTTGCGTGGTTGTGTTTCCCTCTACAGCATTTCGGGTGCAGATTTCATTTAAAGAGTGGTCAGCACCACATTTCACACAGCGACTGCTATAGGCGCAATTTTCTGCCACATGACCAAAACGTTGGCAGCGGAAACATTGTATAACCCCGTTTCGGTGAGGTTTTTCCCAGGTTACCTTCTGATGAAGAATATATTTCATTGAAATAAGATTTTTTATGTCGTTTTCAGACTCGAGAGTAATTTTAAAAAGGTCGAGCTTTACTTTCTCTCGTCGCGACCAAGCTGTCGTCAAGAGTGTAATTGAAAGTCCAGAAATATTGGGTAAGTTTGATTTCACATCTTCGAGGATCTCCTCTGGTGAGTATTCAGAGCTCACCCCTCTAAGAATGATAATTGGTTTACGCATAGACTTAGGCGTAAACGAAAATGCATCGGCTGCACTGGTGCGTAGGTCCTCAATTATTTTTTTGTGCACAGCCACATCATCTACTAATAGTTTTTGTCTATCAAAGGCAAGCCTAGTGATTCGGAAGCGGACATCGGATGAAATCGTCCTTACATGTGCTGCTAAGAGTTTAGCGCTTATTAAGTTAGCAAATATTGGGGGACACCACTTACGAGTTGGTGAGGCGGCAAGGAGAGGAGAGTTGTCATTTTGAGCCAGGTTAACTGTTGAGGAAGCAAAAGATGTAACATTCGCGGAAGTCTCTGGGGCAGGTCCAGCGAGTTTACTGAATCTGTTGACAAAAGGAGCGCGAGTCGAAAGCGTATTAGCACGTTTTTTGGCAATAAGCTTACCTTTAGCTAGTTTGAAGCCAGAGGCCTCAATATTAATTTTATCCAACGATGCGGCGACAGACAATAGCAAATAGATTCCTTAATTGAGAAATATATTTTATCCTTGACAATCGCTTCGAATAATTTCGGTAAAGACGAAAGCATAGAGTGATTTATTAAAAATTAGTGCTAAACATAAAGAAGATGAGTAATTTTTTAAGAACATCGCAGGAATCAAACCGAGACCTATGTTTTTGGCTGTCAAGATTATTAAGAGCTGATCGAACATCTTCGTCGGAGAGATATCCCCTAGGTCTGTAATAGCATTCAAAGATTTATAATTGTCATATGACCCCTCACTCCGATCTGAACTGTATACTGACCTAAAGTACGACGCAAAAAGATCACAAGTTTCCTCGATGTCATTGGATGAAATGCCTGAGTATTCCATCGACTTCGGGAGCTGAGATGATTTGCGCTTAGAGTTTAAATATACCCAGAAGACTATTATTTTTAATATTTGATTTTGTCGAGGATAACTACCGACCATGAAGAAAACGATTCAGAAAATGAAAATGTGTTCCCGCATGACTACAACATTTAGCAATTCAAGGAAAATATTCATAGCCACTTCCGTCTCTATCCCCTTAATTCCCAAAAACCAATATCCTTCCCCCCTCACCGGAGCTGTGCTTCAGTACAAAAAGGGTAACCCCTCTAGTTCCGGTGTCACATAAAAAAAAAATGTGGTCGTTTATGCTCTTTGTTATTTTACACCTCTTTTGTGCCTTGTTTTTACGGTTTTTTGACATATATTCCCCATTCGAGTACTTTTATTTTATCTTATCTCTAATTTCAACTTTGATGAAATTTTTGACAATCCTTTAACTTATCGAAAGAATAACTCATTGTTGTATTCTTGGTACACGAGTAAGTTGCGTGCGATTCGCAACTCTCGTAATGCTGCGTGGAATAGGTATACTAGGACAAAGAATGACACTGATTTTCGTTTGTACATATAAAGAATATTATGACTTATTTAAGGATTTATCTAATCGCTTATATTCTGAATATTTACTTAAAGTGCAGTCGGATAACATTAGAAATGCCTTAAAGTTTTGGAAGTTTGTTAATTGTAAGCGTAAATCTGATGGTTATCCAGCTTCTTTTCAATTCCATGGCAATAGTAATGATCAATTTACTATTTGTAATTTTTTTGCCATATTCTTCAGTGGATCTTTTTCTGATAGTAACTTTATCCCTACTTTGTTTGGTATACCGATTTCTTATAATGATATAGTTAACCATATCTCTCGCCTTAAGGATATTTCTTTTCCTGGCCCAGATGGTGTTCCTGCAGTTGTCCTTAAACGCTGCTGTCTCTCTATTGCTGAGACACTCTCCCTCCTCTTTCAAAGGTCGCTAAAAACTAGGACTTTCCCGAACGTATGGAAGGCCTCCTTTATCATACCGACTCACAAAAGTGGTGCAAAATCTGCTGTTGTCAACTATCAACCAATGGCTAAACTGTCAGCTATTCCAAAGCTTTTTGAGTCTGTAGTGTATGAGTGCCCGTCGTTTCACTGTAAATCAGTCACTAATCTTATGGAATTTACGAATAAATCCGTTGTGGATATTGAGGAGGCTAAGCAGATGGATTGTATTAATATTGATTTTAGTAAGGCTTTCGATAAATTACCTCATTCCATTATTTTGTTGAAATTAGACTGGTTGGGTTTTTCTACATGGTTTATTAATTGGATTAAGTCATATCTATTTAATAGAACTTATCAAATTCTCTTTCGTGATTATACTTCTAAGCCATTTACTGCGCATTCTGGTGTTCCTCAAGGAAGTCATTTGGGGCCACTTTTGTTTGTCCTGGCCATTAATGATTTTGCCTCTGTTATTTAAGAACAGAGGCAAAATCATTAATGGAAAGCACTTATTTATGCGGACGACATTAAGATCTTTATTATAATATATAGTTTTAATAACTGTATTGTGGATCGTGTCAACTCTATAATTGACTTAGGTGTTACATTTGACCATAAACTTGCATATAAATAAGATTGTGCAAAAGGTTAATTCTATGTTGGGATTCACCAAACGCTTATCCAAGGAATTTAACAATCCCTTTGCTTAATAATCCTTTTGTTAAATTGATTCTTTATAACGCCTTCGTTAGATCTCACCTTGAATATGCTTCTCAAGTTTGGTCACCTTATTATGATGAGCATATTGGCAGAATTGAATCAATTCAGCGTCAATTATATAGCCTTATGCCACCTTATTTGGAGTGACAGAGTTCGCCTTCCTCCATATATCGATCGAATTAAGCTATTAAATATGTCGTCACTTTCGAAACGTCGTGAGGTAGCTGATGTATTTTTTGCTCATCAACTTCTTACAGAGTTAGTTGATTCCTCTACTCTTTTGGGTTTGATGTGTTTTGATGTTGGTAAATTTTTACCAAGGTATCCTAGATTGCTGCGGATTGGTTTTCACCGGACAAACTATGGTACGAATGAACCGATTTCGCGTCTCGCAAGAGAAGTTATTAAGAATGCTGATATAATCGACTTCTCTATTGATAAGCAGTGCTCAAGACGTAGACTTAATGCTAGTTGATACCAATTTTTCGTTAATTTTTTTTGTTTTGTGTTATTTTTATTTATGTATTTGGTGTAGGGATATTGCTGTTTGTTTCGTCCCTTCACTAAATGATGAGCAAGAGAATAATTCGATTTCTATCTTTTGATTTGGAACCGATTTATGGCAATTTATTGCATTAAGGAATTCTGATAGTGATAGTTACTTTGATTATGCTTATGACATGTGTTTCCTTCCGCATTACCGTTCGGAGTTAGAGTGAAATAACTGATCGTGGCGTTCCAAATGGAGAGACAGGACTGAAAGTAAATGACAAGATATGAAAGAGGTGTAAGATTTTTGTCTGAATTGTCTGCATGGACAGCGGAGTCGAAAGAGACGCTGAGACTCGTGTAAAAATAAAGCTCGTCAGACCTTCGGTATTCTTTTCCCCTTTCTGGAGGTTTCGCACGAAGCTATGCGTTTTCTATGCTTGCGCCAAATTTGTGTCACAGGGTTGTCTACATGGCAAGTTGTTATCTTACCCAGTTTCCACTGCAGCTTTCAAAATGTCATTTATTACCACCAAAAACAGTGCTGGTGATAATATGCAGAAAAGCTCTCGAACAGTTTTCTTTGTAAGACGCGATATCTTGCATCTTCGTGTGAATCTTTAATCACAGCTATGATCTGGTCTGGAATACTTCTCCTATACAAAGTATTCTATATCTCGCTTAACGCAGTTGAAAGCCTTCTCGAAGTCCAAATATATGAAAAGTAGTGGCAAACCCATTTCGATTGACTGCACCAATATTATCCGCAGGGTATTTGCATGGTCTGTAGAAGAATACCCTTTACAGAACTCAGCCTAATAAACTTCTAAAATGCAATCTACAACATCACTAATCCTATTGAAAATTACCTTAGCCATGATTTTCAACACGGCAGTAAGTAGACATATACCAAGACAATTGACGCAATCGCGAAGGTCGCCATTCTTCGGAATTTTCACAATAGCACCCTCCTTTCATTTTAGATGGTTGATCGAATGTAGACACATGCGCCATAAGCAGCTTGTTCGCTTTTCTTGCTATCTGTAAGTTCTGCATAGTGGCCGAGCGAGTCGATTGAGATCTTGCATGCTAGAGAAAAGAAAATATAAAGTGAAAAAAACAACACAGACACTTTTGAATGTTTCACTCTGAACAAAAACCTTCGCATAATGCCAAATGTTGCGTTAAGTTGCTGAAAAACTTTTCGCCAACCTTACACCATTTTGCTTAGAAGGTACTAAGTGCACATTAAAAATGTAAAATTATAGATTTATTTGCAAATTCCAAAACTGTTCAAGATCTTTATTCTCCATCTCCTTGCACTCTCATATATTATTAAACCCTTTTTTCTCTCCACTTCCAGGTGAGAGCTGCACAGTCCCGGTTGCCAACTGCTCGAAAACATATTTCAACAGTCACGAAAAATCCGAACTATCATTTTCCGAATACCTTAAGTACTGGAATAATCGCATCGAAGACCAGCACGATATCCTGTACCTGAAAGACTGGCACCTAAAAGCTTTGAATCCCGGCTACAATTTCTACACAGTACCCAAATACTTCGCATCCGATTGGCTTAATGAATTTCTACTCGACACACATAAGGATGACTACCGATTTGTCTACATCGGGCCAAAAAATTCCTGGTAAAATCTGCACCCTCCATCTTCTAACTTAATTCCATTTCAAAAATTTCCAAAATTTTTTCCCCGCAGGACTCCATTTCATTCGGACGTCTTCTCTTCGTTTAGTTGGTCAACAAATATTTGCGGTCGAAAAAAATGGCTCATTCTACCGCCCGGCGAAGAAACTAAACTCCGAAACTCACTCGGTAACGATCCATTTAGTATCACCGAAGATTCTTTAACAGCTAAAAATGTTCGATATTTTACAATCGACCAAAAAGAATATGAATCGATTTTTGTGCCATCTGGATGGTATCATCAAGTATTGAACATGACCGATACGATTTCTGTAAATCATAATTGGTTCAACGGCTGTAATATCGATGCGATATGGAAAAGTCTACGACAGAATTTACATAAGGTTATCGCAGAAATTGACGACTGCAATGATATGGAGAATTTCCGGGAACATTGTCAGATTATGTTGAAAGCTCTTTTCGGGATGAATTATATCGAATTTTTCGAAATCTTAGAGCATATTGCCCGGAAAAGAATGATTGAAAGGAGAATTATAAGTTTTGATTTGTTCGAACTGAATGAATATCATAAAAAGTTTGATTTGAAGGCAATTTCCGAGGTGTTGGAAAAGATTGTGAAAGATGAACAATGTGATATTGTAGATCGCTGTGATAGGCTTTTGAATGAGATGCGTGATTATAAAAAAATAAAACCGTGACGAAAAGTTTCGATTTTTTTTTTCATTTATTTTCTTTCAATTATATTTTCCTTCCAAAAAAATTACAAAGCCGAGTATGTTTCTTCCCTAAACTATAACCGCCATCTTGAACACAATGAAATCAACATTTACAATTTATTTCTATCCCCAACATTGATTATTCCCGCTTCGTGAAATTTCCGAACATCGTTCTCGCCCAAGCCGACCTCCTTGAATATTTCAATAGCCTGCTCGAATAAGCTTCTGTTTCCATTTTCTCCAAGTCTTCCCGGCGTACGACTCAATTTCGGTGCCGGTTTCGCTATTATTCCATTTTCAAAAGACTTTCGATATTCATTATGTTCATGTTTACCAGCATCCTTCCACTCCACAACAGGAAAAACACAAGCATCAATTGTTTCGAAAATTTCGGACCATTCTTTTTGTGTCTTCGTTAGAAACTTCTCTGCGACTAATTTCTTTCCAATTTCATTATCTTCAAACTGTGAAAGATCGCTTAGTTCCAATTCATCAACGAATTTCTGATAAAATTGCGGTTCAAGTGCTCCAACTGACATAAATTTGCCATCTTTAGTCGCATAAGTATCGTAAAAGAATGCACCGCAGTCGAGCATATTTTGACCGCGCAATGATTTCGTCCAGATCGGTAAAGTCTGCGATGCTGTTAGCCAACTACCGATATATGCACATCCTTCGACCATGGAATTATCAACGATTTGTCCTCGACCGGAAGAATAGCGCTCGAGTACGGCCAGGCATATACCGAATGCACAAAGTAATCCGCCGCCTGCAAAATCTGCGAGGAGATTTATCGGTGGTGTTGGATTCTCATTGCTACGTCCGAGAAACGAGAGGATTCCAGATAAAGCTACGTAGTTTATATCATGACCGGCTCGATTTGAAAGCGGACCATCTTGACCAAAACCTGAAAAACGCATTGCGATTGCTTATTTATTCTATAGTATTGTTATCTTCCGAGAATAGAGATATTGTAAATGGGAGAAATAAAGATTGGCACGTTACGTGTTTAAAATTCAATACTAAAATTCGTAGTTTTTTTCATTTCGAACCGACCTGTAAGACGAGCATAGATGAGTCCGGGATTTTCTTTGAGAAGAATATCTGGGCCAAGATTGTTCTTTTCTAGAACACCAGGGCGAAATGGATCAATCAGGACGTCATATTGTTTGCTCAACGAATTTATTAGATCCTGTGATTTCGGATGTTTGATATTCACGACCAGAGTTCTTTTTCCTCCTTTGCAGACATCTAGAGGGTTGTCTAGGACCTGAAATTATTTGTTTTCATGATTATTTTGAGTGAAAACGAGATAGTCCACAGTTGAATACACCTTATCGATTCGCGTTACTGTTGCTCCGAAATCCGAAAGGATTTTTCCACAGAAAGGACCCGGTGCAAGTCCGACAAATTCCAATACCTTCAAGCCACGAAGTGCCATGTCTGAAATTATTTCTTTTTTATGAAGCAATAATTTGTTTGTGGCATATTGAAGCCATAATATTAGTTTCAGGTTTTTTTGACCATTTTCACTATAAATCTAAGTGGCAATCGCTTTGTCTATTCACACAAAAGGTCCCTACCCCATAGTTTTATTGTTTACTGTTTTCGTTTGTTGTAAAATCGAGTCGGAAAAAAACTTGAATCCAAACTACTAATTTTCGTTCACTTCACATGACACAAAATTGGCGGAGTTCTGGCCCAGGGACATTCGCACAACACTCAAAAATATATCATTGTTCACTCCCGATTGAAACATACAATATTAATGTTAAAATTTAATTCTAAAAAGATGAACATCCCATAATTCCAGATTTCTTACGTCAAATAGTTCATCTTTCTCAGCACAAGATGTCGGTCTCGTCCAAGGAGGATATATAAAAAGGAGTGACTATGAGCATGCTTTGCCTTGTAAGCACAATGGGAATGAATGTATTTCCCTCCCTTACTACCGAAATGCTCGAAATTTTTCGAAAAAAATCGTTTCGCTATCTTTGTCTGCCACACTTAAAAATATTGCAACTAACTCTTTCCCACGATAAATTGTTCGAAACAGTTGTCAAATTTTCGAAAAAATTGTTTCGCTATCCTTGTTTGACATACTTAAATCCAAAGTAAGTCTCTGTCCCGCGTTAAATTGTCCGTTGCTAAAGTACTTAGCTTAAGCACAAACCAAAACTAATAAAAATTGAAAAAATAAAAATTTCTGAAATGAAACAGCAAACACCATTGTATTGAAAATTACTTTATTGCTGACTGAATATTAGCAACCAAGATGAATACAAATTATTGTATTTTTTTTGTAAAAGTTTGAAGCTTGGACACAATTTTCGAAAATTTCCGAATCAAAAAATATTCCCACATGAGACAGACTATCAGGTACTCCTTTTATACATCCTCCTTGGTCTCGTCACATAGGCGGTGCACATATTGATATTCCAAACCAAATTTTAAATATGAATATTGGAACAAGATAAATCATTCTCAGTAAAGTTTAGAAACTCCGCCATAGACGGTCCCAAGCCCGGTTTGAGAAAGGAGGAGGGAACATGGAGTTAACCTGAATGGCCAGTAACACCAGTGCGTCTCAGGAAGTAGGCAAAAAGTATGACATAGTTGGACTCGCAGCATAGCTGTGAGAACTCCAGCATGTCATATTTAGCTCAAAACTCCCACCCTTTTTCTACTAGGGTGTAATAAATAAGTAGGACCGGTCCTCCAGGTCGGGGGTTGGGCGAGGCGCCGACAACGCATCACCGGAAAAAGAACACTGTCCAGAAACCTGAAGAACAGCCTCGGAAAGGATGGACTCAACGGCAACGACCCCGCAAACGAAAAATGGACTACTCTATTGGATCTTAGAATGTTCGATCCCTATTTAGGACAGGAGCTCTGAAAGAGTTTCTCGAAGAAGTGGCAAAACACAACATCAACATAACTGCCATCCAAGAAACGAAATGGCTCGGTAGCGAAATCATGGACATGAGATCACACACAATCTATCCAAGTGGAAAATTGTCGGGAAGCAGAGAGTTTGGAGTCGCTTTTGTCATTGACAAAAAATTTAAACAGCACGTCACGAGCTTCAGACCAGTAAGTGAAAGATTGTGTGCAATCCGAATAAAAACCAAATTTTTCAACACTTGGTTGATCAACGTTCACGCACCAACAGAAGACAAGGACGATATAACTAATGACGAATTTTATGCCACCCTAGAGACAATCTATGACTCACTGCCCTCGAATGACCTAAAAATTGTCTTAGGGGATTTTAATGCAAAAGTCGGAAAGGAGGAGGCTCATAGAGGAACAACAGGAGGGCACAGTCTCCATGACATAACCAACGACAATGGCCAACATCTTATTGATTTCGCAAGCAGCAAAAATATCATAGTAAGCTCTACGTGCTTCCCACATCGCGATATTCACAAACGAACGTGGGCATCACCAGACGGTCACACCTTCAACCAAATAGACCACGTTCTAATTGAGAAAAGGGCTGCTTCCAGCATACTTGATGTACGAACTCTCCGCGGTGCGAATTGTGACTCTGATCACTATCTAGTCAGAGCCAAGTATCGATGCAAAATAGCTTGTCGTGGATATTCGAAAACAAGTAGAGCTCGTAAATTCAATGTCAACAAGCTTAACGACGACACGGTGGCGCAGGCTTACATGTTAGCATGTAATAAACACCTGACACCAATATATGAAAATATCCAAAATATGCCAGTGGAGAATGCGTGGATGAAAATACGAGACGTCATCAAATCCTCCGCAGAAGAGGTATTAGGGTATCAAGCACGGCGAAAAAATAATGATTGGTTCGACCAAGAATGTCGCGACGCAATAGATAGAAAGAATGAGGCTTACAAAATTTTTACTGAACGACCAACACGAGCCAAAAAAAGAAAAGAAAGATATGACGAGCTTAGGCGATATGCGAAAAAGACCTGCAGATAAAAACAAAGGAAGTACCATAATGACAAAATACAAAAAATTGACGACAACATGAGACAAAATAAAACGCGGGATGCATACGCAATAGTAAAAGACTTAAAAAAGGGATATAAGCCAAAAACCAGTCTCTGCAAAGACGCAGAGGGCAATATCATCAGCAACGTACAAGAAATCAAAAGGAGATGGGCTTCATACTTTGAACATCTTTTGAATCCCACCCCATTAGCACCGATCACAACAGACAACATTTCAATTGAAGCCTCAACTGACGAAGATGAACCATCATCGACACTACCCACGCTTGCTGAAATCAAAGCAGCCCTATGTGACCAAAAACTAAACAAAGCGCCGGGAATTGACGAAATACCAGTTGAACTTCTGAAAAACGGTGAAAATTGTGTCGCTGAAATACTGCACAACATGATATGTAAAATTTGGACAGAGGAAATCATACCCGATGGTTGGCGAAAAAGCATTATATGTCCAATTTACAAGAAAGGAGACAAACTCTGCTGTGAGAACTACAGAGGTATATCATTGTTGTGTACGTCCTATAAAATACTGACAAAAATAATTGAACGTCGTTTTAAGCCCTATACTAATCAAATAATTGGCGAATACCAAGGCGGACGATCTACAACAGACCAGATATTCTCGGTGAAACAGGTGCTTGAGAAATGCTGGGAATATAACACAGAAGTGCACCAAATATTCGTAGATTTTAAACAAGCATACGACAGTATCGACAGGAGCGTACTGTACCAAATCATGCTTGACTTTGGAATTCCTCCAAAACTAGTCCGACTAACAAGACTCACAATGACGAACACTGAATCCCAAGTGAGATTACAAACCGATTCCACAACCAGCTTTCGAACGGAATGTGGTTTAAAGCAGGGAGATGGTCTAGCCCCCATGCTTTTCAACTTAGCACTAGAGTATGTCGTCCGAAAAATCCCAGTCGACACCAACGGGACACTACTATTCAAGTCCACCCAACTAGTAACATATGCTGACGACATTAACATCCTAGCAAGATCCTTCCCTAGTGCTAAGGAGGTATTTGTCAATCTTGACTCCGCCGCAAAAGAAGTCGGGTTGCGCATTAACGAAAACAATACAAAAGTAATGACGCATACAAGAAGGAGAGCGCCTATCAGACAAAATATAACAATTGCGGAATATAATTTGGAGAATGTGGACAATTTCATATATCTTGGGGCTAATCTAACAAAGGACGGTAATGAAACAGACGAAATCAAATGACGGATAATATTAGCAAATAAGACGTATTATTCGGTACTTCCAATAATGAAATCCAAGAAAGTGCACAGGAACAATAAGCTGCGGACATATAAAACTATTTTACTATATGTGCTCTGTTATGACAGCGAGACATGGACATTAACACGAACTTCCGAAAAAGCAGTTAACGCATTTGAAAGAAAGGTCCTCCGAAGAATTTTAGGACCTGTGAAGGAAGGAACGGAATGGCGAATAAGATACAATCATGAGTTGTATCATCAACTCTACGACGAACCAGAAGCTTCAACGTTCATCAAGCTACGTAAACTGCAGTGGCTGGCCATGTAGAGCGAATAGAAGACAGAAGAATCCCCAAACGTGCTCTGAAAGGCAAAGCGAGTGGTAACCGGCCAGTAGGCAAGCCACGCAAGCGATGCGAAGACTCGGTTGATGAAGATAGCAAAGCCATCTTAAAAATTAGCAGCTGGAGGACGCGGTCTTTGGATCGAGACGATTGGAGGCTACGACTTCAGGAGGCCAAGGCCCGATTTGGGCTGTCGCGCCATTGATGATGATGGAAGTTTAGAACCACGATCTTTTCAGCCCTTCGTAACTTAGTTTTTTCGCGCTCGGCTAAGCATTTTCGCATACTTTTGCACGCTGCGAGTTCGAAAATCCATGGCGTACAGATTTTTTAATCAATCAATTTTTTCAAGGTTTTTTGATATGATAAAACATGAAACCGTAGGAAATTAATGTTTGGATTTTTTTTTCGTTTAGTACATTATCGTTTTATGATGTACAGTAAAAAACACTGCGAATTTCCCCCATGCGATTGAAACGACGAATGCATCTTTAAAAATTGAGTTTCATGTAAAATGCACAAATAAACTAAAAAAATTATTTAATTATTAAAAAAAAAAAACGGAGATAAATAAAATAAAAAACTGTATTTTTATCTGGATTCGAACCAAGTGCAGAATCTGAGCAACGCAATCGTTATTCGAAATGCTTCTACAGTTATTGTAGTTGATATAGCAAGAAGGAGCAGAAAGATGAGAGAAGATCATAAAATAAACAACTAGAACAACTACGTGGAGAAATTTGCAAAGAATGCACTAGAAACAATTCTGAGATTTCCATACAAGCATGCATGATCAAACACGTGGCATTGTTATTGCACGTTTCAGGGATTTGAGATGGTTTTTTCCTGTTTCTACTTTTTACAAATCAGAGTAGCAGACGATTAAGGTATCAAGGTGTCGGCTAGTGCTTTGAAGTGAAATTTGGAAACCACGCATTTGTTTTTATTATTGGGTATGTTGGATTTTTATACTCTAGATGAAATCTGAGAGTATATTGTGTATGCCTTACCGTTTGTAACGCTAAGAAATAACGCTCGCACAGAGCCGCCAAGGGTACAGAAATATTTGTTGTCGCTCAAAAACCTCGATTCCGAGTGCCCGTCTGTCCGTCTGTCTGTCTGTCTGTCCGTCTGTGCGTCTGTCTACAGCATAACTTTCGAAAGCTTTGAGCTATAGTGCTAAAAAATTTTGTGTGTCATTTTTAGCAAAAAAGTAACTTTAAGTTCGTGAATGGGCTACATCCCCCCACTCCTTCTACCCCCTCCAATACAAATTTCATGAAATTTCGAAATATTAAGAAATTGATTTTTCTTTGAAACTATATATTTCTATATACTTGAAATTTATATAATATAGATGTCATTAATATCACGGAATATTGACGCGATCCCTTTACTCCTTCTACCCCCTCCCATACAAATTTAACGAAATTTTGAAATTTAAATTAAATTATTTTTCTTCGAAACTGTTAAAGCTATCAACTTGATATTTTGTATAAAGTATACAAAAAAAAATATTAATAATGCGAAAAAAACTTGTTTTGATCCGTACACTCCTTCTACCCCCTTCCATACAAATGCATAATTTTTGTTAAATTCATTTTATCGATTTCCATTCAAACTAGAAGAAGTACAAGCTACAAATTTTGCCAGAATTTATTTCTTAATAATTGAAAAAGTTTTAGAAAAAATTATCAGCTCCGATTCACTCCTTCTACCACCTCCCATACAAATATCTGTATTATAAATTCAAGAAAAGCATTTCTCCTTCAAGTATATGAGCTATCGACTTTGAAATTGAATCAAAGCATGGTGATAAGGATGATGATAAGCAGTTTCAAAATCATCTTAAACGCTCCTCTTCCTCTGCCACCTCCCATACAAATGCTTCAATTTCAGAAAAACAATGATTAATTTCTTTAAAAAGAATGAAAACTAAGAACTTTAAATTTAGCAGAAAACATTTTGCATGCCATGTTCGATGTCATATGCGAAAAATATAAACCTCCCCCTTCTACTTCTACCACCTCCCATGCAAAAGTCTCTATTCACTATTCGAAAGAATTTGAGATGACATATTTTCCGGTATATTAAAGTCATTTCCTTCTCATCTAGAGTATCATGTGATTGGGCTTTAAGCCCAATCATAATTCTGTTATGCTTTTTATTAATCATTTACATTGACCTCTGGCAAAATACGATGATTTATGGTCCGACAGAAAATTTTTATTTTCCTGCCTTACGACTCGAACGTTTTTCCTCAATGAAACAGTCGATCTACTCGATAAATTTTTTGAATTCGATATGCTTTTGGTCATGAATTGCTGCAGTCTTCTACTGTGACCGATTCATTACAACTTACATCTCCGAGTTTACATGTTTATCTTGGACTCTAATGCTCTCGACACACGATAGATATAAAATCGTATTAACTCACTTTTCGATATTATCTCGCGTTAATATATATTAACTTCGATATTAAGTCCCAAGTTAATATCTGTAATCTATATTAACTCGGCTAGCAAATACTCGATCCAAAAAAAACTTTCAACCGGGGAATTAACAATACAAAATAGAAGGAAATTTCGAGGAATTTACGTTACAATGACGTTTTATTTCGTTTACATTACAAGAAACTTCACAGAAAGACTATTTAAAGAATTTAACGGTGCGTCCATGATTTATTTGCGATACAGAATTTTTCCTGATTTCACAAGGCGTAATAAAAAACAATTACAAAATTCAAGTTTGACGTTTACATTCGAAGCTTCACTCTGACTTAATGCCTAAAGCTTTCTTAGATTGATATAATACGGTATTTAAAAAGAAGGGTGTAGTCTAGTGGGTAGCGTGTTTGGTTTACAATGCGGTCGTGAGTTCAAATCTCGGTCGACGCATAATTCCAGCACACTACCTGCTTGAATATACCTTGGCTACCTCAATCTACGAAAATGAAAAAATTGTAGATAGAGGGTTGTGCGAAGGTCTAACAACCCTTCCACAATAAATAATGAAAATGTTAAGGAACCTGAAGTTCAGGAGGCCAAGGCCCGATTTGGGCTGTAGCGCCATTGAAAAAAGAAGAAAGTTTACATTTGAAGCTTCACTCTGACGTAATGCCTAAAGCTTTCTTAGATTGATATAATACGGTATTTAAAAAGGACTGTCGTATGTCATATACAAAAGCTGTAGTGGAAGCTTTCATTTTAATACGATTTTTTCTCTATCGTGTGTCGACAGCCTTAGGCTGGCATATTTCTTGCAACGCGTGAATCTACTATTTCGGGGATGATGCAATCTTCGTAAAATCTTCTTAGATGACCAACCATCTATTTTCCTTAAAAAGGTCGACACGAACTATTTTCTCAATTTTCATACCGATAGGTGTACAGATTATAAAAAGGCAGAATTTTTTTCTAGTAACGTGCATGTGACCTTGAACTTGATAGTAGTAATTATAGCGTCTGTTCATTTCTAAATCTTTTTCGTTTTATATAAAGCGCGTAGACCAGAAGCAGATTTTTCTATTGCTTCTTCAGTTGAGTAGAGTCGTGATGAGGATGGACACTTGATTTCCACAATGCCATCGTCTCCAATAGTTCCATCAGATGATACTCCAAGGAACGAAATATCCGGGTCAATGAAAAGTCCGCATTGCTCTATTGTGATTCCTACGGTTATCTGTAGTTGTTTCCGAGCGCGTGCTTCATTTTTCATTCCATATCGAAGTGATTCCAGTGGCAAATCCTGAGGATATAAAATGCTCTTCACTTTATTAGCACAAGATATGTATTCTCATCTTACAGATTCCTCCGAAGTGTGAAGCAGTCAAAATTTGAGTCCGGTAATAATGCCAGGACTCTTCGTCAGATTGTTCTTGCGTCTGACGCTCTATTTCCTCTCTTCTATTTTGTCAATTCGTTAATATATTCATATGTTCGACTATTCGAACTGCACAATCTTCAGATAGAGCATCAGGCTTCATTGCCTTTGGCCCATAATCTTTATCTGTTGTTGCAAATTTCCGAACTTTTCGCTGATATTTTGTTGTTGACTTTTTTCCTTGATGTCTGTCTTCTTCGGCTCGTTCTATGTTATGCTTGCGTAATTTTTCGATTTTTTGGGATATTTCTCCTTGACTCGTTCCTAATGCTGAATGTAAAGCACTTACTGGCTGCCGAGTATTAAATGAGGCAACAGCTGCGTTACATCGCGCCTCATATGATCCTTTCAGGCAATAATTTACTATTTTTCCGCCAATACAAGCAGAAATTACTGCGTTAAAACATTCAACACGATTGTCATTCTTGTGGCAAAGTAAACTTTTCGTATGCCAAGATAATTGTTTCATTACTACCAAAGAATTGCTGTTCCTAATTTTGTTGCTTACATGCTCGTAGAACTTGCATTACGGTCGAAATTTTTGAAGCATTTGTGGTTTTTTGGCTCATTTTTGCTTTGTGCAGCTCTTTCGCAAACGACACAATATTTGTTTCGTATTCCACAATGAAGTACTTTTCCGGAAGATGATCCACATATATATACATATATATATGATCGCTTAGGCCAACTTCCATCGGCGGTTACAGAAATTCGCGCCAATCCATTCTGATCTGCAACTATTTTATATTCTTCTTCGGCTGCTTCGTGCATTGATTTTTCGGATGCTGCTTCGAATCCTTCTGCAACGACGAGATGTGCTCTTGTGAAAGTTATGTTGTTCATGAATGTAACGTTTAAGGTTGAAAAAATTGCTCCATCTACTTGAAGCCTACTCCAGTCAAAAGCGCACCAGCTACAGCACATTTATTGCTGTAATCCGGTGTTTGCGGTTCCGTCCATATCAATTCATGATAATTACACATTCGGCACTGGAAAGCTATTTTAATCCATGTTGTTCATGACCTATTACAACTAGGTCCCTGAAACAGCACTCAATTCAGTGCTCCGATAAGACCGTAAGACTTGTACAACAAAACAATTTACGCCAACTTACCCGCTAAAACAACAGCAAACACTTTTCCGTCTCAAAAAAAGAATTTTCTTTTCCCTAATTTTCAAAAAAAATCAGACCACACGGTTAAATAAACAGCTGAAAATTACTTGCAAAATTACTGAACCTTTGAACTTTGTACTTGAAAAATTTACCTCGACCAGAAGTTCTATTACAAATTGTCTTTTACTTCCTTTAAACTCCAGCTAGGACGAAAACTATGCCAATATTCCAGATCATCGACCTCTATTGATGTAAACAAACTTTTTTTCGCTTATATCCAGCAAATACGTCAGTTTTCCACCAACCACGTTACACCAATTGTCAGATTCCGAGATCAGCTGTTCGATTGTAGATACAAAAATAATTCCTAGTCAGTAAGTGGTGACGCATAGCTTTCTGTTTCTGTTGTTGCGCGTTTACTAAAACCAAGCGAAAAAAATAGATTCGTAAATTGGTCGTCAAGATGATTATACCGTAGCGATAAATACGATTATCTTGATCGCCATCCATATCGAAATTTCCGTAGTGATGTTGTAACTTTAACTTCGCATTTCCATTGCCGCGATACTCTCTGCTCCGTGTAAGTTTTTCCCCCCAATGTGAAACAAACTCCTCAAACTTTTCTGTTGCATGTTCGAAGAATTCCACGGAATCACCACAAACAACACAAAAGAAAATCGATCGGGTTTCGCAATCCAGTGAAGTGGATTTTTTCTTTCTGTTTTGTGGCATGGTTGTTTCTTTTTTTTTTTCATATATAAATTTTCCAAATAATTAATCGTTTTGTGTCACAATTCGTAGTTTCGTGCAATGAAATTCTAGAACACTACCCCAAATAAAAAATGAATACGTCGCCTTCATCGTTGTCGTCACCACCGCAACCACCTTCCTCCAAAAGAGCAGAATACGCTATCGCCATAAAATCATGTGAGCTTAGCCTTCAGATTCCGCCGTCCATGACGCCGACACCGACAACGAAAACAACCTCCAGTTTTGTTCTTCAGACCTTTCAAGGTAAACGTGAACTTCAAAAGGTCACCGTTTCGAAAGGAACTCTTTTGAAAGTCCTTGAATTAAATAATATCCGTCCGAATGCGATCAATGTTCAGGTCATGGACTACATAAATAAGAATCCGATCTGGGAGAACCTATACCGGTGTTCGAACGAGACGGTTCGGGTAGTTTCGCAGGATCTATGGCCGTATCTGATTGCGATAGCGGATCCCGACGAACGATTACGTTTCATTTCGAATATTCGATGGGGCCAGTTCATTATGACCCTGAAGCCCGGGTCAATTGTCTCCATATCCGCGGAATTATTTAAGAAATCGAATGCATTCGAATACAATTGCATTGTTCGTTACATCGGTCTCGTACCGGAAATCGGTCCTGGATACTTCTTTGGACTCGAACTTTTGGTAATATTTTTTTATTTTCATTTTTGTTTGTTTGATTTTTTCTCATTAAATTCGTTAATTCAGGAAATCTCTCTTACTCTCTCTATCATTTAAGTTTTGATTTAACTTTGTATATTACTGAATTTCGAGAGTTGAATTTTGTTGCGGAAATCACGTATGATATTGTGTAGCATTGTGTGAATTTCATTAGCACTAGTTTCATGATCAATATTTTGCACTTGAATTCCAGCACACTTGATGTAAATAAGTAACCTGTAATGTATGTAAATAATTAGTAAATAAGCTTAATTATTATTTAACAGTAATGTATCAATTCGTAGCTCAGCTTACTGCACCAAGTTGGTTACAGTTCATATTTTAATGTAAATTAATTTATAATATCTCATAAAAAATTCAAGACTGTTCCTTTAGGAAACTGAAAAGGAAGTAAGATGCAGTGTTTAAAATGTTGTGTAAAATTTAACAATCGTCTTGATTGGAGTCAACTTCGTAGATGAAGTCGCCCCTAATGTATTCTGCTGAAGTAAATGCACATGGGTTCGAATGCAAGCACACCGATTGTTCTTAACGGACAGGATATGGAAGAGGTGCAAGATTTTTGCTTTCTCGGAAGCATTGGACGGCGGAGCCGAAAAGGATGTTGAGGCTCGGCTAAATACAGCTCGTCAGGCCTTCGGTATCCTTTCCCCTTTCTGGAGGTTAAGAGAGATGCCCCTTTGCACGAAGCTGCGAGTTTTTAACGCAAACGGTGTTGTTATATGGTTGTACTACGTGGAAAGTGACCGTTCGACTTACCAAGAAACTACAGACTTTCGTGAACCAATGCCTCCGACGCATTTTAGGAATATTCTGGCCAGAAGTGATCACCAACGACGAACTTTGGAGTATAACTGGCCAAACTAAAATAAGTGTTGAGATTTAAAGGCAGAAGTGGCAACGGATCGGTCATACTTTGAGGAAACCAGAGCGAAACATCGCCATACAGGCTCTGGATTATAATCCTCAAGGAAGACGTCGGGTTGGTCGACCATGTAACACATGGAAGCGAGCAGTTGAGCAGGAGGCCAGAGGAATAAACAAGTCCTGGCAACAGCTTAAGGCCGATGCTCAGGATCGCGTCTTATGGAAAAGAGTTGTTTCTGTCCTATGCCCCTATAGAGGGTCCTAACAGGAATTTGATTGATTGATAAAAAATAGTTTCCTGCTCTTGAACTAGCTTCCATCTACATGGCTTAAATCTGAACACGAGTTGAGTACAACTCACATGTTTGGGCTTGGGCTGTAAAATTACAACCAGCGTTGCTCGATATTATCCAAAAACATGCGTTTCGTCTGATTAAAAATGAAACCTGCCCTGCTTCTACAGACTCCATCGAGCATTGTCGAAATATCGGAGTATTCTACATTTATTATAGATATTTTTATGATTTCTACAGTAAGAAGTTAAAAGATTTTATACCTCCTTTTTTAATAATACTCGCCAAGCTGCACGCGTCGCCGAGTACACTGTGAAGTGAGGAACAGAGAAACGTAGACAGTCCTGTTGTTGTTACCAAGACTTGTTTATTCCTCTGGCCGCCTGCTCAACTGGCTGTTTGACGATGTTTCGCTCTGGTTTCCTCAAAGTATGACCGATCCACTGCCACTTCCGCTTTTGAATCTCAATACCTATTTTAGTCTAGCCAGTTGTACTCCAAAGTTTGTCGTTGGAGATCACTGGCCAGAATATTCCTAAAATGCATCGGAAGCATTGGTTGACGAAAGTCGGTAGTTTCTTGGTAAGTCGAACGGTCACTTTCCACGTAGTACAACCATATAACAACACGGATTTGACGCATGCGTCAAAAACTCACAGCTTCACTATTAACCTCCAGAAAGGGGAAAGGATATCGAAGGCCTGACGAGCTTTATTTAGACGAGCCTCAATATCCTTTTCGACTCCGCCGTCCATGCTGACAATGCTTCCGAGATAGCAAAAATCTTGCACCTCTTCCACATCTTGTCTGTTAAAAATAATCGGTGTGCTTGCGTTCGAACCCATGTGCATGTACTTGGTTTTACGCACATTTATTTTCAGTCCCGCCTCCTTGCATTTAGAATGCAACGAGCGAACATTTGACTCTAAGTCTGAACGGTTATGTGCAAGCGAACACGTCATCAGTATAATCAAGGTGACTTAAGATGTTAAAAAGTCTCCAGGGAAGCTCTCGAACAGCTCTCCTCTATGCAAAACGCGACACTTTTCATCTTCGTAGGATTCTTTAATCATAGCTATGAACTAATCTGGAATACCTAGCCTACGGTTCCCAACTAATGAGACTGTTTCTCGGTCTCGGTGTAAGGACGAACGCCACGCCATTTTTGGCTTCACTTTCAGGGCCAATGTACAGAATAGTGTTTCCGCTAGGGGTTCGTTCTTCTCCTGATCCTGTCCACCTGACCTCGCTCAACCCCGAGATTTGGATGTTATAGTGCTCCATTTCACGGTTGATCACTGATTGGCGGTGCAAGGACCGAGTGACCCTAGCCCTTTCCTCGTCATTCAAAGTTCGAACGTTGCAGAAGCCAATCATAATCCGTTTTCGAATGCCAAATTCGTTACCGTAGAATCAGTCCGTATCCGAGGCGCTGTATCCGATTCTCGTATCAGTTAGGATTTAAGATAACGGGTGATAAGCCCATGATCTAGTGAGAGTCCATTTGGCGTTTTTGGGCAAGCAGGACTGGCTGTGGGTGAATTTTACTGCCCCCATCCCAGAAAGGGATAGTTAGCTCAGGTCCATGGAGTCGCTAGTCTCCAAAGATAGGAGTTAGTAAAACCTCATCCTACAACTACCCCTTGCCTTAATTGTCACCTGAGTAGACGGGCAGTTCGTACTTTCTATGCCGGTCTACTACCTTGGTCACAAAGTTTCAGGAAGTACCACCGTGTGATTCTTATGGTTTTGCTAGGTTGCATTATAGCTTCACATTTGTAAAAGTTACGCCGTCTTTTCGGTAAGGTATTTGAAAATATTTCAGATTCAATTGATCGAATTCTCTCCAAACACCCTGAATCCGAAATCGAAGTAGCGGGCGATTTTAATGTCCATAATATAAATTGGCTTCGTCACTCCCGTAACACATCTCCAGCCGGCCGATTGGTAGAACTATTCGCATCATCGAATAACCTATGTCAAACTGTAGACAGAGCTACTCGTATTCCTCAGGTTGCAGGCCAAGGATCTTATATTCTTGATCTTTTCTTAACATCAGACCCAGCTAAATACTCGACTTCTGTTAATTCTCCACTCGTAAGTTCAGACCATTGCTTAATTTCCGCCTGTTTCCCAGTTTCCATCTCGACGCCAATCACGCCAGCTCTAAAAAAGTTGGTATGGCATTACGGAAGTGCCGATTGGTCCAGTCTTAAGCAATTTTATTATACATTTGATTGGTCAATATGCTTTAACAGAGGTGTTGTCTTCTGCAGTAATTGAGACCATCTTGTTGGGCATGAGACTTTTCATCCGTCAAAGCTACAAACCAATCAAGCCCAGTTCTAAGGATTGGTTTAATGATAATTGTAGTACTGCGATAAGGGCTAAAGAGGCAGCTTATCGTGCTTATAAGCAGCTGCTATCTGAAGTTAATTGGATTAATTTCAAAAAAGAAAGGAACTTCTGTAAATCCAGCTTACAACGAGAAAAATATTTGCGTGACCAGAAACTGAGGCAAACAATTTTGAGAAGTCCTAAGGACAGCAAAAGTTTCTGGTCTCTCGCTCGTTCCATCAGAGGTAGTTCTCTATCTTCGATTCCATCTTTAATCTACAATAATGAGGTTATTACGGATCCTAACATGAAGGCAAACATCTTAGCGGACCAATTCGCTGCCAACTCTTCTTTACCACCAACGAACTCTAGCCTTCCAACATATACTACGCTAAATTCCTCCTTAGGACAGATTAGTATTCGTCCTCAATTCTGCCCAAGGTCATGGAAACAATCATCAACAATAGAGTAATAGAATATCTCAACATCAATGATATTATTGACGACAAACAGTATGGATTCCGTAAAAAACGTTCCACAGGAGACCTTTTAACCACCCTCACTGAACGTTGGAACAAGAGCATTCACCAGTTTGGTGAATCTTGTATTATCGCTCTTGATATTTTCAAGGCTTTTGACAAAGTATGGCACACTGCCCTTTTAATCAAACTTAAAGCTATTGGTTTGGGCGACTCTCTTATTTCTTGGATTGAAAGTTTTTTAGCCAATCGTTCAATGCGTGTGGTTTTAGATGGTGTGGTTTCCTCTTCTTATAAAATTAACGCAGGTGTCCCTCCGGGCTCGGTTCTTTCTCCCACCCTTTTTCTGATATTTATTAATGACCTTCTATCTTCAATTTTCAATCCTACACATAGCTTCGCCGATGACAGCACCTTAGGCTTCTCCTATCACTTCAACAGTGCGTCCTTAGCCCGATGTACTAGCTTAGTAGAACAACGTAGGTACATGGTTCAGTCATTGAATGTCGACTTGGCTAAAATTCTTAGTTGGGGCAATAAGAATCAAGTTGAGTTTAATGCTTCGAAAACCCAGTGCTGTCCCACAAACGTGACTCTAACCTTGACCCAATTACCTTTGGTGGTCAGCCACTAACCACTTCTTCAAGTGTTAAGATGTTAAGTATCCAAATCACATATAATTTATCTTGGAACGATCATCGCCAAGGAAGTATCTAAATGCTTGGGCTACCTAAAACGATGTAAAAACTTCTTCACCGCCTCTGGGCTATTAACAGTTTATAAGGCCTATATTAGATCTCGTCTTGAATTTAATTCCCACCTATGGGCGAGAGCGGTAAAAACGGTATCTGGATAGTATCCAGTCTCGAACTATTAAAATTATAGGAGATTCTGACATAAGTTCTTTGCTCGATTCACACGAGCATAGACGAACTGTAAGCTGCCTAACCCTTTTGTATCGCTACTACAATGGAGATTATTCGGACGAAATCTTTAATCTCTTGCCCCCATGTATGCCCTTACCCCGTAATACTAGAGCTGTTTCGCGCGCTCATAAGTATTCTCTCAACCCAACCTTCGGTCGCACTGTCAAATTTCGCGATTCGTTTTTAAACCGGACTGTTCGAATATGGAACTCGCTGCCCATCTCGATGTTCCCGCATAACTACAACATTCAGCAATTCAAGGGAAATATTCATAGTCTCTATCCCCTTAATTCCCAAAAACCAATATCCTTTCCCCCTCGCCGGAGCTGTGCTTCAGTACAAAAGGGCAACCCCTCTAGTTCCGGTGTCACATAAAAAAAAGGTCATCAGAGCCGCCTTCGACTTTTCCATTATCTCCTCTTGGCTGGTAAAACGCTTTCGGAGCAATTTTTTGAAGGAAGAAGTCGCAGGGAGTCAAATCATGCGAATTCGCCGGCAGTTGGTTGGTATTCGTTCGGATCTTGGTTAAAAACTTCTTCCTGAAACTTTATAACCAAGGTGGTAATCGTCGCTTGTGCGGCTAATGGTACGAAACTCGTTAAGTCTGCTACATATTGCGGAATGTTTGCGTAATGTCGGCGTGTGGTGTTGTATGCCTGCAAAGTCATACGGTTGCAACCGAATCCATGTAGGCCAGTACTTAAGTGTTCCCTTCAAGATCGCGCCTTTCCGACCGAGCGCTTTTGAGTTTTTTTTTCTTTAAGCTCCTGCTGTTGTATGCAAGGCAAAGAGTAGGAAGACAGAGTGCATTGCTGATTCGGAATTTGTCTAAATCAATAATTTAATTTATCAAAATGGTATAGAAAAGCAAGTGCGCCGCCTCAAGCGCTTCACCTGACGAGCTTTCACTGTTTTTAAGGGGTATGGGGGTCCAGACTAGAGAATTTATTAATATTCAGGCAATGCATTTCCTGGGTGTAGCCTAGTGGGTAGCGTGTTGGTCTACAATACGAAGGCTATGAGTTCCAATCCCGATCGACGTATAATTCTTCTAAAAAAAATCCTCCTTGCTGTGTGTCCGAGATAGGTCATATTTGATCCCTGGGAAAGTTCTTTCGAGAATAGCCTGGTAACAAAGCCAGTTAACACTCGATAAGCAAGGTATTATAAACCTCTTTTTATTAAACGGTATGCGGAGTAAGATTGAAAATTCCACTGGCAGATGATTGGAGAATGACGGATTATGAGACTAATGAAGATCATCTACCTTTAGAGGGCCGATGAGTGTCTTCTGGTGTTAAATGAACAACTGAAGACGATTTGGAAAGTTCATTAAATATAATTTGGCCAGTTGAGTTAGAATAAAAGCAGTTCCAGTGTCTGTGTCTGGCGTTTAGGTAACCACCAATAAGAATATTTGGGAAGCGCGTGAATAGCAGTTTTAAGTCTGCTTAAGGAAGTTTATTTTTGCTGCGTTAAATTAGTCCCAAGAAATTAAATAACTACTAGTTCGGTTTTAAAATCGGTTGAAACCGACTGATAAAGATTCTTTTGTTAAAGTGTTTCGTTATTTTTGTCATATTTGGCTCCTTTTAGCCGTTTCGTAAACGTTTTGTAACAGAATACAGAATAAAAGAGCGCTGTAATCTATGTTAAAAAAATATTATTTTTGACTCGCTAAACAGGTATAAATGTATGATTATTTGGGTTAAGGATTTTAATTGATTCATCTATAGGTTCTGGGAAAAAAAAAAGTTCATGCCATGAGTAGTATTTAATATAACATTTCCCAGGTTCTAGACCAAATTCATTTCTAATTGTGATAAGGCTTTGTAGTAAATAAGAGAAGAAATATATTTGCGATAACCAAAATCCAGCATTCAATCCTAATCTTGCGACAAACCTTGAGTATGCTAATTTCACAACAACATTGAAGTAACATCTGGAATTTAATTGCTTTGTAATAGATATAAATTCAACCCATTGCATAAAAACATTTTCGCTTCTATATCAAACAAATTGCAAACTATTCAACTTTTAATCATTTTCTCTACTTTCGCAGGATTTAAGCCACGGTTACTCTCCACAATGCCAAGACATTACCTTCCTCAGCAAATACGTTCCATGCGATCCGAAACTATCGATGATAGTCGCCTCGAATTGGGTAAACCGGAGCTCTAAGGAATCCGCGAAACAGAAATTTTCACCAAAAGAACTCTTTAACGATACACTCGACAAAGCAAAATCCGCACTCGATTTTGCCAGCCGACAGACATCATTTCGTCGTCCGAAACGTGAAAAGCCCGGTCTAACGAAATCCGGTTCGCTCGATAAGGAACATTTCGAAATTCTAAACATTCCGCCAACATCAAATGGATCGCCTCGTGATAATGACAACGGTCCAATTGTAATGGAACAAAAACAATACAATAAATCCAACATTAATACTAGTCTGCCGCAATCGTTGTTTTCTCCAGCAAGCAGCAGTTATTCTTCGGCTTTGCTAACAAAGAAAGACAAAGCCACCAATACGAATTTCGAGAATGAAATAAACGGTGGTAAGCCACCCGAACGCAGTAATAACGATCGTGCAAATCAAAGCGATATTATAAATAATATCGATGAAGATTATGCTCGTTTTATTGAGAAAAAGGAACGTAAATTGAGTAGTCTGGAACGTAACCAACAAGTTCATGTAACGAATAACGATAGCGTGGCACATCAAAGTGATAGTGAGAAATCACAACAGCAACAACACATTCCTGTTAGCATTTTGAAACAACCGAAACCGAAAAAGAAATCGCCCAGTCTGGGCAGCGTTAAACCCAATACTATAATGAGTTTAGAAGATCGCGATATTGTCGTTATCGATAATGCCGATATTAAAGAGTCGACAATGAACGAAAGCGAAGTTATTGTTGTACAAAAAGAAGTCGATCTGGTAGAATTGTTGGGCGCTAATTGGCCAACTACAGCGGGCGATGCTGTGACCGTTCTGAATGCAGATAATACAAAAACAATTTTGGGCAATAGTGGCGTACACGTTAGCAGCAGTAGTAATAGTAGCGTTAGCAGTTATAATGTTCGCAACGAACGTAATAAATCGGCTAATCCGATTTCGCATTTGGTTGCCAATAAGAATGATAAACGGCATAAAGATAGTGCAAAAATGATGCAGCATTCGGATTCAAATGATGCCGCTGCGAAAAGTAAGTAGAGACTTCGAAAACAAATCATTTACCCAATCGTATGCATCGGCTTCGGATCTATGTAGAAACTTTTAAAAGAGTGACTGCACAATCATCACACACGATCTATTTTTAGATCTCAAATCAAAATCTAAAAATATATCAAAACTCGATTTGTACTCTTGACATAAAAATTCTGCCCCAAAACAACATTTTCCAACTTAAACCTTTTCCATCAAACAAGGCATCATAGTTTTTCCTGTTTTTCTTAAATTTCGTTCAAGTAATTTTTTTCATTTTTCTAAATTTCGTAATAAACAAAAAAAATCGGAATTTTCATGTCATCCTCGCTATGTTCGGCCAGAATTTTCCCATGGTTTTGTCGAAATTTGTTGTGAAAAACTAATCATTCTAAAAAAAACGAATCCTGTGATTTAATTCGAAAAACATGAACACAGATACGGATACTTTCCGTTATAATAATATTCCTTTAACGGTTCTGGAACATTTCGACTGGAGCACAAGCGATTATGAAGATTATCGTTATCCAGGTTCATCACTTTCTTTTATCGTTTCTTTCTGATTTTATGAAGCCCGTTTCATCGGTTTGTCCTCCTTTTCAGAACAAAATAAAAACACTTTAGATCCGATCTATGATAATGCTAGTGTTCTTACATCGCAACAACAACAGCAACTAGTATCGCTCGGACCGTCATCATCCGAAGATGAACAGCAGCCGCAAATCATTGCACCGTCACCGTTCACAGAAATTCCTGGCATAAATCTCGGTGTTGGTTCGATGGTCGAAGTTTCGACCGATGTTTGCGAAGATCTTTACGGTGTGATTCGATGGATTGGTTGTCCTCAAGGCGCTAAAAGTATTATGGTCGGTGTAGAACTTGAAGACGAACAACTCGATAGGCCGTTAAATTTAACTGATGGCAGTCACAATGGAATTAGGTAACAAAAAAAAAATAGAATGCTGTTCTATCAATACAAATCGCTGATTTCTTTCAGGCTTTTTAAATGTCCCAATGGTCGTGCAATATTCGTACATCCAGCACAATGTTCAATAGATCGACGTTTCCAAGACGTTGATATTGTTCCCGCGGCAATCGCATCGACATCGATAGCTTCCGGTAGTCGTAGTACGAAACCATTAGACGCTCAAATGTTCGGTCAAGTTGAATGCCCTTCAGTTCCAGGCAAAGTGCCACCATTAAGTAATTCCGATCGATCGTAATCATTCACCGCAAATTATAATAAAAATCATAAATATTTTAGAAATATTAACACAACCAAATCTGGAAGAAATTTGTGGTAAATTTAAGGGTATCCAAGGACATCATAACTCCTGCTATTTAGATGCAACTCTATTTTCCATGTTCACATTTACACATGTTTTCGATTCGATATTATTTCGACCGCAATTTGCATACGTAAGATTCAATTGTTTGATGCAAAATTACAACCTCATTTTTCATTCATTTTTGTTTTTGCAGGACATTGCAAATTATACTGAAGTTCAAAAAGTTTTACGTGAAGAAATCGTCAATCCGCTTCGAAAGAATCTATTCGTGCGAGCCGATCGTGTTATGAAGCTACGCCAATTACTGGAGAAATTGAGTTCTGTGAGCGGTTTAACGTGCGAAGAAAAGGATCCCGAGGAGTTTTTGAACAGTCTGCTGGCACAAATTATGAAAGCTGATCCGTTTTTGAAGGTAATTCGAAAGCAGTAGGTTATAAGTTAATTGATTTTTTTTTTCGTTGTAGTTGAGTTCAGGACAAGATGCCTTCTATTATCAATTGTTTGTCGAAAAGGACGAACGACTGAGCTTTCCATCCGTACAGCAATTATTCGAACAAAGTTTTCATGCTTCCGATATAAAATTGAAAGAGGTTCCGTCTTGTTTGATCATTCAAATGCCACGATTTGGTAAGAATTTTAAAATGTATCCGCGTATTTTACCATCACAGGTGTTGGACGTTACCGATATTATTGAAGATTGTGAGTATTTTCTTCAACGTTATTCCTTCATTTCTATTCTTTGTATCAGCTCGTTGTTTTTATAAGCAAATTAAAATTCTTACTAATTTACAGCACCGCGTCAGTGTTCGGTTTGCGGCAAACTAGCTGAATACGAATGTCGTGATTGTTTCGGGATGTTACAATGTGGTGGCGGTCTTGAGAGTACAGCATTTTGCAAACCATGTCTGGAAACTGTTCATACGCATGCAAAAAGGTAAAAGATTTGAAATTTTTGCAATAAAACACTTTTCTATGAATCTTAATCTCATTTTTATTAGATCAAGTCATACACCACGTGAATTATCAGTTCCTATAGATTTTAAAATCATGGCCGATCATTTAACAGTACCGCGTATCTTTATGGAATTATTTGCAGTCGTCTGTATCGAAACATCGCATTATGTTGCTTTTGTGAAGGCCGGTTGTGGACAAGACGCACCATGGTGTTTTTTCGATTCGATGGCCGATCGTAAAGGTATTTATTTTAAGTGTTTTGGTCTCCTCAGTGTGTTTTGCTCAATGTAACATTTTTGGTTACTTTCGTTCTCTTCGGTTTATTTCGACCTCCTCGAAGCCATTCTTCACCACTAAATATCGGGTTTTCCAATAGGGACTTGACAACTTTGAATTCAATTTGTGAACGCACCCTTTCACTAATCATCGAACTGTCACTGTCAATTTATTCAGTAAACTTAACATTTTTATCATGGTAAAGTACACGAAGGAACAACGTCTGCAAATTATAAAAATTTACTACAGAAATTCGGAGTCGGTGACCGCTGCTTTAAGAGCGTTAACTCCGATTTTCGGTCGTAATTCTCGCCCTAGTAGACAGGCAGTAACAAGTTTAGTGCAAAAATTTGAGTCTACATATTCGTTGTGTGATGTTGCCGTGCCAGTGAAACAACGGGTTGGTCGAAGTGTCGAAAATATCGCTGCCGTTGAAACGTCCGTAGCAAATGATCCAAATCAGTCAATTCCACGGCGTTCTCAAGAGTTGGGCATCGCCCAGACCACGTTATGGCGAATTTTGCGTAAGGATCTTGGTTTACACCCATACAAGATCAAGCTGACTCAAGAATTGAAGCCGATGGACCATTTGAAGCGACGTACGTTCTCCGATTGGGCTCTGGAAAAGATGCGCCAAGATGATCAATTTCATCGCAAAATCATCTTCAGTGACGAAGCTCATTTTTGGCTCAGTGGGTTCGTCAACAAGCAAAATATGCGTTATTGGTCTGGTGAAAATCCACATGTGCTTCATGAAAGACCACTTCATCCACAAAAAATAACTGTTTGGTGCGGTTTGCATGCCGGCGGCGTCATAGGGCCATATTTTTTCGTCGACGTTACTGTGAATGGTAATCGTTATCGCGCCATGATTACCGATTATTTTTGGCCCGAATTGGAAGATATGGACTTGGACAACATGTGGTTTCAACAGGACGGTGCCACAAGCCACACAGCACACGTTACAATCGATTTATTGAAGAGTAAGTTTGATGAGCGTGTTATCTCAAGAAATGGACCAGTCGATTGGCCGCCTCGTTCGTGCGCATTAAACGCCTCTGGACTTTTTTCTTTGGGGCCACGTCAAGTCGTTGGTCTATGCCAACAAGCCGACGACGTTGGAAGAGCTCAGAGCCAACATTGAACACGAAATAGCAGCCGTTTCTGCCGAAATGTGTGGCCGAGTCATCGAAAATTGGGTCCAACGAATCGACCGCTGCAAACGTGCCCGCGGTGGCCATATGAACGAAGTCGAGTTCCATTCATAAATGTTTTGATTGTACTTCAACCCGATAATAAAGTTTTTGAAATATCTCAAATGGTTTGCATTTTATTTTGAAAAAAAGTTGTCAAGTCCTTATTGGAAAACCCTTTAGTTAACCCTCCCATTTCGATCACTTAAAGAACAGAAACTTTGTACTTTAGGCTAATATTGTTTTCGACTTTCTATGCGTATTATTCAATATACACTTCTCAACTAGCCTCCATAGGCGACGGTCGTGTTTTCTCGCCAGTAGTCGACTACCGAAAATAAGTGAATAACGGAATTTACCGTAGTGTCCAAGTGCCGCGTGTTTATTTTATAATCAATTTCCCAAACCTATAATAAAATAATCCATAAACCACAAATCCCCTCCCAAGTAGCTTAGGACGACGCCCAGATGGCCCACGGAAATGGGCCGGGCTCGGAGAGTGTAACCTTTGCGATTTCCTGCCGGACTATGGCCTGCCACCAGCAAAACAGAAAAAAAGACACATCGCTTCGCTCAAGGAATACCCGCCTTTACCTACCGTTAACTTTCCGCTAAGCGCAAACGACCCCAAATTTGTTGTTATTGAACCAACTAACGTTGATAAATCGCTAGCGAAAATCAACCCATTTCTGCTGCATAAAGCAATAGAAGGAGTCTCCAAACAAGTTGAAAAAATAACGCAGATGCGAGACGGCCGCCTCTTACTCATCTGCAAAGACTCTAAATCGGCAAAAATGTTGACCTCGTGTAAAAACTTGGGAGGCGTAATTGATGTGAATGTGAAGCTCCACGAAACACTCAACTACACAAAAGGAGTAATATTTTGCCCTCAAATCAAAGATTTATCTGAAACAGAAATATTAAATGGCTTAAAAGACTTAAAAGTCATCCATGTACAAGCAATGGAAAAAAAGGTGGACAATACCATGTTTAACACAGGATCTTTCGTGCTAACCTTTGACCTATACAAAATTCCGAAATCAATCGACGTAGCTTGGTATCACGTTAAAGTCAAAGAATATTTTCCAAACCCCATGCGCTGCAAGGAATGCCAAAAACTCGGACATACATCAAAGCACTGCAGAGCAGCAATATCACTCTGTCCAACTTGTGGCCTAGTAGCACACACAGGTATCTGCACACGCAACTTTTGTGTAAACTGCAACAGCGAGTCACACCCATCCAACTCCCAGAATTGCCCGATATTTAATACAATCAAAAAAGTACTAATAATTAAAACACAAAACAAATGCTCCATGCGTGAGGCAAAAATCATACTCAAAGAAATGGAACCATAAACCAAACTCACGGAACTTCCATTCCAAAACAACAAATACAACTCTCCCTCTACAACAGAACACATAAAAAAACCAATAAAAACCCAACCATACCGAAACCAAACTACGAAAACCAACCAACACCTAATATACCAATACTAAACCCGCCAAACCTTTCTAACACACCAAACATAACATACACATCAAAACCTCATAGTTCCGTCTCAAGCAATAAAAACATTACATCACATGACCCACAACCAAAAACTATCGCCAACACCTCGACAACACTTACAACTAAAGAAAGCGAAGAACACTTCCATTTTACAACCTACGAAACCAACGCAAAACAACTCCCAAACCTGAGCTCTAATCCATCTCCAAACTTGGAGATCGACCTAGAAGCAGACATCGAACTATAAATTATCTAGTGTACTTCACTATTGCTCTTCAGTAATACGCAAGATTACACTTATTTTAACTACACCAAATCCATCCCACCAATTTAAAACATGTCTCTTAGAATCCTACAGTGGAATATAAAAGGCTACTACAATAACCTCGCTGAATTGCAAATTCTCATAAAGAAATATGATCCCGATCTAATCGCCCTCGAGGAAACTCACTGTCCTCACGGGCATACTTCCAACGTCCCCAATCAATATCTTCCTTACTTCCGAAATCACCCATCGATAACTACAGGGAAAAACGGTATAGCGATTCTTTGCAAACGCAATCTTCCCTCGAAACAACTGACAACTAATGGCAATCTACTAAACATAGGATTAGAGATAGACTACCATACCAAATTCACAATGCATTCTATCTACATCCACCCCAACGAAATATTTTCAGCATCCTCATTACAAATGCTAACCCATAACTACTCCACACCCTCACTGATCCTAGGTGATTTCAACAGCTGGAGCGCGCTTTGGGGCTCAGACAATACTAATTCAAGAGGAAGAAAAGTAGAGGACTTCCTACTAGCATCAGATTCTGTAGTTCTTAACGACGGTTGCCCTACCCATTTCTCCACACACAATACGTTCACACATATCGATCTATTAATTTGTTCCGCTCCCATTGCCCCTAACTGCAACTTGAAAATCCTTAACGAACTACATGGCAGCGACCACTTCCCTATTACCATTGAAATTCCAAGCTCCGTGAATATTTGTGATACACCCAATTTTCGCCCGAAATTTCTAACAGAAAAAGCAGATTGGTCTCGCTACCAAACTACCGTCGACAGATATCTTGCAAATAGAGTAACGAGACCCAATATAAACAATGAGGCATCCTCCCTTAAAAAGGCAATTTTATTTGGAGCCCACCACCACATACTCCAAACCGCCCACCCGCCCGACACAAAACTACCATATGGTGGAACAAAGACCTTTCGCAGCTAAACATTGAACGAAAACGCCTGTGGAATAACTTCAAAAAACATCCTTCAAGCCAGAACCTCATCTTATAAAAAAAAACTAACGTCAAATTTAAACTATGTGTTAAATCAGCAAAATCAAATAGCTTCTGTAAATTCACAAGATCCATTCATAAAGATACTGCTATAGACAAAATATGGAAAAATTTAAAACTTCTCTCACAAAATAAGCCCCAATCACTAATCCGAGTCCTTCATACGACATCAGGAGCTGTAACCGATAACATTACCATTAGCAAAACCTTCGCCGAAACGTGGTCTACTGCATCCGAAGACAGTAACTTTACAGCCCAGTTCACCTCACACAAACAGTCTTATACTTCAAATAATAACTCGCCAAGTATCCCAACCCGGGCATCCATGAAAATTTAACTTCCTATAACCCAAATATATAGAATTCAACATGGCCCTCTCTTCAATAAAAGGTAAAACACCTGGATACGACCGCATCAACTACACCATGATCAAAAACCTGTCAACAACTACCAAAAATCGACTTCTCGAACTATACAACAAAATATTTCAATCTGGTGTAATCCCAAATGAATGGAAGATATCGACAACGATTCCAATAAGAAAACCAAATGGCAAGCCTAATGATATCAACGGATATAGACCTATATCCCTTCTGCCGTGTCTTGCAAAGCTATTAGATAAGATCATCACATATCGCATATCCTGGATAGCAAAAACTAACCACTTGCTAACAGACAGCCTTCCAAGGTGGCAAAAGCGCACTAGACAACTTACTAATGACCGACCACTTCCCAGCTGATTGTATCTCGCACCACTCTCACGCTACCGTACTATCAATAGACTTCGAAAAGGCTTTCGACCGAATCGGCTTACACTCCATCGCTCAAGAACTACAAGCCTGGAAGATAGGCCCCTTAATCTTTAAGTATGTCCTAGCATTCATGTCGAATCGGAAATTTCGCGTCAAAGCAAATCAGACTTACTCCGATACCTATACACTTCACAACGGTATTCCGCAAGGCTCCCCAATATGCACCATTCTGTTTCTTATCGCATTTAATCCACTAAGCAAACTAATTAAAAATCATAAATTCTGCAACACTCCCTCTACGCTGACGACTTAATAATCCTCTTCAAAATCCCAAAGGATAACTACCAGGTCAATAACATTTCCTCTCTACTCACAGAAATACACCAATGGTCAATAACCTCCAGTGCTAAGATATCAGAAACCAAATGCAAGCAGCTACATGTCTGCCGTAAACGAAACTGCAACCAGAACCCGCTGACACTAGGAAACTCAACCATACATTCCTGTACCAAACTGAAAATCTTAGGTTTAACGTTCAACAACAAACTTAACTGGAAAGACCACATCCAAGATCGATGCACTTCGCTCCAAAAACGAATATCTCTACTAAAATGCATTGCATACAACAAAAGTCAAGCTCATCCGAAAACCCTGCTAGAAATCTCAAAGGCGCTAATAATCTCCAAAATCGACTATGGCCTTCCCATCTACGGTAACTCTTCAAAGTCGACATTGATCAAAATATGTAGTCTATACCACGCAACTGCACGAATTAGCATCGGCGCTTTCCAAACCACTCCCATTCAAAACCTTTTAGCAGAAACCAACCTTTACCCACTTTCTAAAAGAATAGAGATAGCCCAAGCAAAAATATCAATCAAAATATTTTCTCCTCACAACCTCAACTCCAAATCGTTTCACAACTTGCTGAAGCGAAAAACCTCAAATCGCTACCCATCCACACTTGAAGAGGCAATAAAGCTATCCAAAATATACGATCCTCAGACTCTATGTACCAACAACAATTCCTTGAAACAATCAACCCACTCCAAGCCTCAGGCTGGAATATCATATTTTGTGACGCCTCAAAAACTCACAGCACCACAGGCTATGCCTGCGTCTTCTCGAATGGCACCATAATTGAATGTAAACTGTTATTCGACTTCATCTCAATATTTACCGCCGAAGCAACAGCGATCTTAACTGCCATACGCTACTGCAAGAAAAATAAGAGCAGCTTCTGTATATGTACCGACATCCTATCAGTCCTAAAGGCTGTAAGAAATCCAAGCTACACAACCCCAATAATCAACGAAATAAGAGATACTTTAACCACATACAAAGACAGAATAAAATTAATGTGGACACTAGGCCACTGCGGCATAACAGGCAACATACTGGCAGACAAAGAGGCTAATAATGCCATAACATCACCTCTATTTCTTAACCAAGCTATGATGGATTTGGACTACCTGCGGCAAATATACACGTACTACAACGAGAAACAGAAAGAATCATGGAAAAGTAACCAAAGCTTCTATGCACAGACAGTAAACCCACTACCACAGTCAGCAACACTGCCACCTGAGCTAACAAGATTCGAATGCAAAATTATTACTAGACTCAGACTGGGACACTGTAAGATCACCCACGAACACCTACTCGACAACTCCTCGAAAAAAAAAAAATGCAATACGCGCCTAACAACCTTACATATCCTCAACGAATGCACCCTGTACCAGCCTACCAGAATGCTAATATCGCCCACAACTCGTCTCTCATCTCTGCTACACAATCCTCCTGAGTTATCAAAACTAAAACAAATACTATCCTTCATAAACTCCTTAAAACTGTCCAATTCCATTTAAAACATAACATAACTTAAAACCGATAAAAAAATAATCAATAAATAAATATGAATATAATACAAACGAGCCGAAGGCCTTAGCAGCTAGTGCTCTCAAGAAAGTTAGCTCAATATATCGTACTGAACTAGCTGCTATAATAATAATAATAATCAATATACTGTTTGTGTTTGACGAAAGCAGAACTATCGACATCATCATCATCTTCTTCTACAATGGCGCTAAAGCCCAAATCGGACCTTGGCCTCCTGACATGCAGGTTCCTTAACATTTTTCATTACTTTTTGTGGAAAGGTTGTTAGCCCTTCGAACAAGCCTCTTTCTACGAATTTTTCATTTTCCTAGAATGAGGTGACCAAGGTATATCCAAGCAGGCAATGTGTTAGAATTATATATTGCGCCGACCGGGATTTGAACTCACGACCTTCGCATTACAAAACCAACGCTACCCACTAGGCTATACCCTAGCTATCGACATCATCATATCATAAATAAATGAAATCATCATTCATTCATACTGTTCTACTTTATTAAACATGACCTTTCGGTCTCTGCTGAGACCAATATATCAAATCTGCGGTATAGGTCCGAAACGTCACGTTTATAAAACATGACAGTGGAGTAGTGATACTTCGATGCGTGAAAAAAATACTATAGAAGAACAAAACATGATCGAACCTAAAGAACATGTTTTTCGTAGCGTTTACTAAATTTTACTAAGCCATAAAAATTTTTTTTTTTCCACAACTAACGAAATTTTTGAACTTTTTATTAAAATTCCAGGCGAACAAAACGGCTATAATATCCCGGAAATGGTTTCGGTACCAGATCTACCGCAATGGCTTTCGGAAGAAGGTGCACGCGTCATCAACGAAGCCGCATCAAACGATAAAATGTTACCGGAACATGCGAAACGTTTACTTTGCGATGCTTACATGTGTATGTATCAAAGTACAGACGTTATGATGTATCGTTAAATTTTCTTTTTATATACATATGGTATTTATTTTTTCTTCAATTAAAAACCGTACAATAATGCAATATTAATTAACGAATTAAGATTATGATGTTGATAAGGTTATAATATATAATATAAAAAAAAAACATTTAATTTATTTAGAATTGAACTCTAGGAATTTAAATTTAAAAATTATTTTTTAAAGATGGTGTGTATTTGTTTAACAAAAAAAAAAATATTTAACCGGTTCCATACAATGTGATCGAAATTTTTAAGTGATTTTTTTTCTTTTTCTCAAATGCAGAGAACAGAAATTTAATGGTTTCACAAAAGAAGAATTGTATTAGATTTGAATAGTATTTCACAAATTGAAAAATAAAGTTTGAAAATTTATTTATTAAGTAAGGTCTTTTTTTTATGGGTGGGATCATAAATATGAGACTTCTTTATTTACATTGTATGTACTCTGGGGAATGATGTTTGAAGTTTTTTTATTTTTTTTTGGTAAGCAGGTAGGACTGCTCTTAATTATATATAATACCCAAAATTAACGCGGTCTGGTAATCAGTTTGTTTACAACAGCTGGTTGAATCGGTACACCTCAGTAGTCCACGGAGATTCTTGTTTTATGTCCTGGATCGACTCTAAACAGGTTCCACGGTATGGTAATTTCAGTTTCGAGGATAGGAAAAAGCTACACGTGGCCAAATCTGGTGAATACGGTGGTTGATTGATGCAAATTGTTGCTTTTTTGGCCTTAGCGGTCACAATTGAGGTGCAATGCGATGACGCATTTCCATCGTGGAAAATCCATGGATTCTCCTTTCATAATTTCATTTTCCACGGATTTGCTCACGTAAACGCTTCAATACGGTTAAATAGTACTGCTTATTGACCGTCTGTCCCTCACAATGAGTATCGTCTTGATTTTTGAGCGGCTTTAGCGTGATTTTTTCGGTTTCGGCTCATTTTTTTTCCTCCAATCTGATCACTGTTTGCAAGTTAAACACGTAGCCTTTTCCAAAATTCGCAAAGATTTCACATACGAAATTTGGTTTGAAACACAATTTGAGACAAATTCTTTGTTATACAGGGTGCGCCATCTAAATGTGGTCGATGGAAATATTGAATAGCTTGAACAATTCTCAATCGATTTTAGAAAACTATTTATTTTTATAAAATTTGAAGCTTTACAATTTTTTCCATTTAGTTTCCAAAAACAACGTCGATCAAATGACCACCTTTATTGCGGATACAAAATTCAGCTCTTTTTCTGGCATTTTCCATGACATTTGCCAGCATCTCGGGTGATATCGCAGTGATTTCGGCTCGAATATTGTCCTTAAGCTCGTCTAAAGTCTTCGGTTTGTTGGCATACACTTTGCTTTTTAAAAATCCCCACAAAAAAAAATCGGGCGATCTCGGTGGCCAGTCAATATCCCCCCCTTTCGATACCACACGTCCTGGGAACTTTTGACGCAAGAAGTTCATCGTTGATTTCGCGGTGTGACATGTCGCGCCGTCTTGTTGAAACCAAAAGCCTTTAAGACCTTTTTCACGCATTTCTGGTAAAACAGAGTGTGCCAACTTCCATCGATACCGATCCCCATTGACAGTTTCCCCAACTCTGAAGAAGAACGGACCAATGATGGTTTTTGAGCAGACACCGGCCCAAACAGTCACTTTCTGATCATGCAGTAGAGTTTGATGTATAGTATGAGGATTTTCTTTCCCCCAAATGTGACAGTTTTGTTTATTTACAGTGCCAGATAGCGTGAAATGGGCCTCATCAGTCATTAAAATTCGCTCCCAAAAATTGGGCTCCGATTCACTCACTCGAATAACGTTATTGGCGCGTTATCCGCGCGTTCTTTGGGCGTGAATCGATTCATGGTTAAAATTGTAATGCAATAACCTTTCCGAAATGTGTTCGACGACGTCAATCGGCTTAAATCTGAATCAATTAAATGGCGCACCCTGTATATTTTTATCCATTCCGCCGCCGAGGACTACTGAGGTGTACCGATTCAACTAGCTGCTGTAAACAAACTGATTAATAGACCGCGTTAATTTTTGGAATAATAATTAAGGAAAATCCTACCTGCTTACCAAAAAAAATTTGAAATACCATTTCCCAGAGTAATTATGTTTATTTATTTCATCTACCCTCGCAAAGGGGTATTTGTAGAATGAGGTTTTACCAATTCCTGCAACTATCTTTGGAGACTAGCGACTCCACGAACCTGAGCTAACTATCCCCCTGTGGGATGGGGGCAGTAGAATTCACCCACAGCCAGTCCTCTTCTTCTTCTACAATGGCGCTACAGCCCAAATTGGACCTTGGCCTCCTGACATGCAGGTTCCTTAACATTTTCATTACTTATTGTGGAAAGGTTGTTAGCCCTTAGCCAGTCCTGCTTTCCCTAAAAATGACAAATGGAGACTCACTAGATCATGGGCTTAACACCCGTGATCTTAAATCCTAACTGATACGAGAAACGGATACAGCGCTTCGGATATGGACTGATTCTACGGTAATGAATTTGGCATTCGAAAACGGATTATGATTGGCTTCTGCAACGTTCGAACTTTGAATGACGAGGGAAGGGCTAGGGTTACTCGGCCCTTGCACCGCCAATCAGTGATCAACCGTGAAATGGAGCACTATAACATCCAAATCTCGGGATTGAGCGAGGTCAGGTGAACAGGATTAGGAGAAGAACGAACCCTTAGCGGAAACACTATTCTGTGCATTGGCCCTGAAAGTGAATCAAAAAATGGCGTGGCGTTCGTCCTTACACCGAGAGTGAGAAACAGTCTCATTAGCTGGGAACCAATCTCGGATAGGATTATCGTCGTCAGGATCAGGACCAGTGTCAGAAACGTCACAATTCTGCAGTGCTACGCACCAACTAATACCGCAACATCTAGTGACAAAGAGGAGTTTTATAGCCAACTGAGTGCCAGAGACAACACTGGACTAGAACACGTCATGGGGAGGCGTGGTGACCCTTGGGTCAACGCGTCACAACTTTGGATTAAGAGACCCGAAAACGGCAAATTAATTGTGGAGTTTTGTAGTACTTGGCAAATGGTCATCGGAGGGACCCTTTTTCCACACAAGAGTCATCATAAAACATCTTGGGTTTCCCCTGATGGTGTTACTCAGAACCAGATCGACCATTTGGCTGTAAGTCGCCGATGGAGAAGATGTCTCCTCGATGTGCGAGCGAAACGTGGAGCTGACGTGGGGAGCGATCACCACTTGATGGTTGCCTGCTTGAGATTGTGTACAGCAGCTATCCGACGACCACAAATTCTTCAAATGAAGCGCAAGATTAATGTGGATAAACTCAGAGATCCTAACAAAAAACGCGAGTACAGCACCATTCTACGCGAAAAGTCATCTACATTGGGTGAATATGAAATGCGCACACTGGACGCCAATAGGGAGGCAACCAGAAACACTTTTCTAACTAGTGCTGCAAAATCTGTGGGATATGTGCAAAGCGGAGAGAAACCCTGAATGTCGCAAGACACATGGGACAAGGTTGGCAATCGGAAAAAAGCCAAATTGGCAATCATCTCTCAACTCGATGTCAACCAACGAACGCCCGACTTGAGGCAGAACTACCGCAACGCTCATATACAGCTTAAAAAAACTGTTAGACGCGACAAGAGAAAGGCCATTGAAGATCTGGCAAACAAGGCAGAATCTGCGGCTTACCTTAGGGATATGGGTTCACTATTTAAAATCATGAAACAGTTGACGAACAGGAATTTCACCGCCAACCACCTGGTGAGAGATGTCAACGGAACCCTCCTTAATATGAGTGAATACCAGTTGCGACGATGGAAGGAATACTTCTCTGATATTTTAAACATCTTGTCAGAGGAAGATATTCCGGAAACAGAACAACTTCCAAACATTCAACCGCAACAATCCTCCAGATAGGGAAGAGATAGTTTCCGCCATTCGGTCAATGGCGGGAAGGAAAGCTCCAGGTATAGACGGACTACCAACCGAACTCCTCAAAGCGGACCCGGAAATAACAGCCGATATACTTCTCCCACCCTTTACTGAGGTGTGGAATGAAGGAAGATATCCGACTGAATGGAAGGAGGGCGTCATTATGAAAATTCCGAAGAAGGGCGACCTTCGGGATTGTGGCAATTGGCGTGGTATATGTCTACTTACTGCCGTATCAAAAATTATGGCTAAGGTAATTCTCAATAGGATTAGTGATGTCGTCGAGAGCACTCTCGAAGTTTATCAGGCTGGATTCCGTAAAGGGTCGTCTTGTACCGACCACACAAATACCCTACGGATAATATTAGAGCAGTCAGCCGAAATGGATTCGCCACTACATCTCATGTTTGTGGACTTCGAGAAGGCTTTAGACAGCGTTAAGCGAGATTACATGTGGAATGCTTTGCGTAGGAGAGGTATTCCAGATAAGGTCATAGCTATGATTAAAGAATCCTACGAAGATGCAACGTGTCGCGTCTTGCATAGAGGAGAGCTGTCCGAGAGCTTCCCTGTGCGAACGGGTGTCAGACAAGGCTGCTTAAGAGTTAGCTGATAACTGATTTCTTAAAAATGCTCGAAAAATTAATTTTGTTTGGGAGGGGGTAGAAGAGGTAGGGGAATTGCAAAATTTGTGACGCAATTTTCTTTCTTTCCTCTTGTAAGGTGCTCGTACAAAATTTCAAGTTCGTAGCTTTTAATTTGTTGGTTATTGGTTGATTTAATGAAATTGGTCGAAATCATACTTTTGCATGGGAGGGGGTAGAAGGGCAAGTGCGATTTCAAAACTTTTTAAGTAATTTCATTTCAAATATTTTTATAAGCTTTTTTGCAAAATTTCAAATTGATAGCTTTTAATAGTTAGGTGATAATTAATTTCTTAAAAATTTTTTTTTAAATGTATTTCCCAAATTTTCAAGTTTCTACCTTAAAATTACATCAATTTTCAGTTTTCGTGTTTTTTCGCTGCACATAAAACACCTTGTGCCCGTTAGACCGGGGTGGTCGGTTCGTAACAATTGGGGATCAAATTATTATTTTTTTTCTATGTATATCAAATAGATGTATCCACATGCAAAATTTAAAGTTTCTATCTTTGACCAGAGTCCTAAAAAAATCACTTAAAATTTTCGACATTTTAGCTTACCTCCTCCCTCCCTTTACACCCCTTAACTTAAAATTTTTACCAAAATTAAAAACTACGTAGCTCTACAATCTGACAAATTTTCGATTCGATATCTGTACTCTTTTTTCAGATATAAGGATTTGTAATTTTGAAAAGTGCGCCATTTTTAAAATGCTCCCCATTGCCCCCCACTACTATTTTCTCCAAATGTCATATTTTTTTCATATTTCTCTAGTATAGCTTAATATACTTTCCAAGTTTCAATTACATAGCTTAATAAATAGCCGAGATATTGATTTTTAAGTGTTTTTCTTTTCACCACCCCTGACCCTCCCCCTTACAATAATTAGCCTCCCTCTAAGCTGATTCCGGTGGAACTATATGCCACCTTAATAGTCCCAAAATATAAATTTTTTACGATAAATAATTTCGAAGATATAATCATTTGAAAAAACAATTCGGACGCCAATGGATAAAAAAATTAAATTATTTTTAGAGTTTTTTCCCACAACCCTCTCTATATCTCTACTGATAATCAACTTCGTATCTGCATTCGTGGTGAAGATATTAGCAAGTGTAGTTTTTGACTTTTTCCCTCGCCCCGCCTCCTCCTTCCACCTAACCCCTTCCAAAATTTATAAAATAGAGCTCACTTACCTAAGCAACAATCCACCCAAAAACGAACATTGTACCTTTAACGGCCTCGGAGATATGAGTCCATATGTACGGTGTACGGCGGGACAGATTTTTTTTTCCATTTTGAGGCTAATTTAGTCATGAAACGCGAAAAAAAAATTTCAGGGTAGCAATTTTTTTTTTTTCTTGTGTCGATCACAATACTTTATTATTAGAATAATAAAGTAAAATCCACTATTCAAAAATGTCAATAATGCAGTTTTCGATTGGTTTAAAGAAGCAAGAAACCAAAACATGCCCATATCTGGAGGGATTTTAAAGGAGAAGGCATTGGAATTTGCGAAGCGGTTTGGAGAAAACGAATTTAAGGCAAGCACTGGTTGGCTTGATAAATGGAAGCAAAGGTATGGACAAATATTTAACTAACAAAAGGTTAACCGAATTGTGTGTCATACGAATGTATGTTGAATTGTAGGCATGGTGTGTGTCATAAAAAGGCATGCGGTGAAAGCGGTGATGTTCGTGACAAGGACTGCGATAAATGGAAAACCGACGTTTTGCCCCATCTATTAAAAAAGTATAATGAACGCGACATTTTCAACGCAGACGAGACAAGACTGTTCTTCAAATGCTTACCAGATAAAACACTGACTTTCAAGGGCGATAAATGCCATGGAGGCAAACATAGTAAGCAGCGAGTTACATTATTGTTGGCAGCAAATATTCATGGAACAGAAAAATTGAAAATTCTCTTCATTGGCAGAAGTAGCAAGCCTCGTTGCTTTCGTAGGGTTTAGTCGCTACCCGTTGATTATAAATCAAACTCCAGGGCGTGGATGACCGGAAAACTTTTTGAAGAATGGATTTGCAAATTAGATAAACAATTTTTACGCGCTGTACGAAAAGTCTTATTATTCATTGATAATTGTCCTGCCCATCCAAAAGACTTACAAAGAAAATTTAAATCTATTGAATTGGCTTTTTTTCCACCAAATATGACCTCCAAATTGCAACCGCTTGACCAGGGAGTAATTCAAAATTTAAAGTGTCACTATCGAAGCAGAATCTTAAAAGCATTAAAGCGTTTAGAGACAAAGAACAAACATGATATTACACTTCTGGATTGCATTAACCACACAATAAAAGCATTGACGTCAAAAATCAAACGATTGCGAATTGCTTTAAAAAAGCTGGATTTGGTCAGCATTCTACATGGGATGAAGAGGATAACATACATATCTTTAATTTTCTTAAATAATATTGATCAGGAAAGGAGCTTGATTACTGGAACTGATTACGAAACGTGGATAACGTTGAATAATATAACTTCCAATGCTACTCTTGATGATTATATTGAGATGGACAATGCAATTTGTACAAAAGGTTTTCTTACAGATGATGACATGATTGAGAATTATAATTCTGAATCAGTGACTCAGACTTTAATTGCAGTGGAAAGTGATGACGAGGGTTCCGAAGAAGAATTTATTCAACAGCCTTGTACGAATGATATAGCGGATTCCTTGAGAAATTTAAATCTATATTTATAAACAAATGAAAACGCAACTGATGAACACTATAAGGCTTTAAATAAACTGGAATCTCTTTTTATTGAAAATAATAAAGTAAAAGGAAATTTTCAGCCACAAATTACTAATTATTTTAACCCACTGTAACTATGTAGTATGTGGTACTTAATATGGATGATGATGATGATGATTTCATTTATTGAGTTTTTCTATTATAGTTTACATTAATCTTACATCGTAGAATATATCAAAGAGAATGACTTTTTTATTTATTAATGCCTATCCTTACTGAACATGTTATTCATCAAGCTATTTATTTGGCTTGTCTTTAAGAATTTAATAGAAATTTAGCTTATGATTCGCTACTTACTCATGTAGCATTGTGATATCGCAAGAAAATAAATAATCTAAAAAATAAAATAATACTAATGATGAGAAAAAAAGAAAAATAATAAAAATAGTAATAATAATAATGAAAAACGAAAGAAAAAAATAATAATAATAATATACTAATTAAAAAAGTAGAAAATAAAAATAAAAACTAATACTAACAACAAGAACTAAAGTTCTGTTCGGATGTTATGAAAGAGGGCAACACATTTTGGTTTTAGTGCTCCCGTCAGTCGTTAATAAATGAAAAACACAATTATAATACATAATAATAATAATAATAAATATAATAAAATTACAGTTTTATTTAGAAATCTCGAGAGTAAGCAAATTGCCAATTGGGTGGAGCGGGTATATGTAACGAAGTTCGAAAAGTCGCGTGGACACAAGTGGGCACACGACCGCAGATGTAGCAAATTTGCTCGAGCGTAATATTGAGGTTAACCTCTGAGATATCCTGGAGTTACACCACAGTATAGATTGGGGCGAAAGGGATCAGAAGTGGTCGGCTTTAGCCATTCTGGTCTCGATGGAGACCAGTAGTACTCGTTAGACTGAGAATTTGAATGTGAGTGGCCTATGACGGCTCTTACTAAACTGTTAGGATGTTCTGCATAGCGGTTAACTTTTATTTTGGCCAAGTGTACCATATACTGGAGGATTGGATTAATATCGCCGTCTTCATAAAGAACACTGTTCTGATAGTGTTTTCGATTTGGTCTACGAAACTTCATCAAGCAGCGCCGTAATATTTTCCTTTCGTATTTCTGCAGTTCCTCCGCAGGGGTGGAAGAAATTTGCATCCAAACTGGAAACCCGTAAGTAACAATTGGCCGTGTTAGTGTTTTGTACATAAGTATTTTCGTATCCGATTGCAGGTTCTTAGAGCTGAATAAAGAATTCAAAGAGAGCGATGCCAGCTTTGCCTTGTACACAACATATCTGATATGTGGATTGAACTTGAACCTATGGTGAAGCAGTATTCCTAGATACTTGAGGGAATTGGTTAAGGGGATGCTCTTACCATTAAGTGTTAGGGAAATTTCCTTGCTCTCTGCAACTGTTCGTCGACAGCCCCTTCCGCTTGCGTTTCTGAAGCATATAAGTCTACATTTGTCTGCATTGATGTTCAAACGCCAGTCTAGAAGGTATTGATTGACCATGTATACATGTTTTCTTATAAGTGGCATTGCCGCAGATGGGCTGGCGTTTGTAGTATAGAGGATGGCATCGTCTGCATAGAGAAGAGTTTTGCATTCTCCACGGATGGTGTCAGATAGACAGAGTGGGAAGTCATGTAAAAATAGATTGAAGAGAACAGGACCAAGAACGGATCCTTGGGGTATTACTGGATTGGAGAGGCAGCCATTGATGCAAATGCGTGCAACTCTGTTAGAAAGAAAGCTGGCGATTATTCTGCTTAGTACGTGAGGGCAGTTAATTGAAAGAATTTCAAAAATGAGACCTTCAACCCATACCGAGTCGAAGGCCTTTTCTATATCCTGAGAGCAAGCTACTGTGCAGTTCTTCTTTGATAAGCCTATCAAGATATTCTCAGTTAAAACGGTGACTGCATGCTCGGCGGAGTGTTTCCGTTGAAATCCAAATTGTCTCTCTGGAATGGCACTTCCGCAATGTCCCAGAAGACTGCGCAGGATGATTTTTTCAAAAATGTTTCCAATATTAGATAAGAGTGATATTGGGCATAACGACTCAACGTTGCTAGTTGAGCCCGTCTTCGGAATTGGGACCAATTTAGCCACCTTCCAGGAATTCGGAAAGTACCCATTGTTAAGACAGTTATTAAATAATATGGCTAATTGAGTCGATATTTCGGATGCACATTTCCTCAGCATACAATTAGGAATGTCGTCGGGTCCAGCCGATTTCTTAATGTTGCAGTTTGCGAGAAGGATCTCCACTTCTTCGAAGGTTGTGAAGTAATTAGCCAGCTCTATATCAAAACCAGACGTTGCCTTACTTGAGTGGTTAAAGAGAGTGAGATGTGAGCCCTCAATATTTCTACAGAATTCCTGGACAATTCATAGTACATTCTGCTGTGTATCTGTGGCATCCTCTGGAGTGCGGTCATGATATACATGAGAATAAAAGTCAGCGCAGTCGTCAAGTTTTTCTTCAGTGCTCTGCAGGACAGCACCTGTATATGTTAATGGAGACTTTCCAAGATCGAGGTTATTTTTTTTCGGCCGGAAATTGCATCAATTTCCTTGAACATATTGGATGAGGGCCGTATAGCACGTAACCTATTTTGGAAGTTCTCGTTTAGCCATAGATTCCTTAATTAGTTTAGTCATGCATCTGACCTGGGACAGTAACTGAATATATTGAGGATTAACTCTGTTAAAATTCGTGTGGAATATGCGTTTCAATCTCGCTAGCATTTTTTTCCTAGTTCGAACCAAGCAGAGTATATTTGTAGACAGAGAGCCATACTTATCATAGCCCAGCTTACGCACAGGTGCGCGTTTGTTCATGGTGTTGATAGTGGCAGTTACAATTAGTTGGATATATTCGTCAATGAATATGCGTTTCAATCTCGCTAGCATTTTTTTTCTAGTTCGAACCAAGCAGAGTATATTTGTAGACAGAGAGCCATACTTATCATAGCCCAGCTTACGCACAGGTGCGCGTTTGTTCATGTTGTTGATAGTGGCAGTTACAATTAGTTGGATATATTCGTCAATCTCTTCATTCGTGAGCACTCTGTCTTTGGGAATCTCGAAGTCAAGAGCTATTCGGAGATCGCGTCGGAAATTCATCCAGTTGACAGAAACGAATGAGCGAAATTTACTGATCGGAATACGTATTGGCGAAAACTTTATACCCGTGAACTGTAGGAGCAGGCCGAAATGATCTGATGGAGATGGAAATGTGACACACTTTCGATCAAATGAGGCAGTTGTTAGTGATGACGACACGAGGAAGTTATCCAGAAAGGATGAGGATTTAGGGAAAGTTGGACTATGCGCGTTCACAAAGTCCAGGTCCAAGTGTGGCCCAGAATAGAACCAGTTGTGCATATGGAAACCATTAGAGTTGATTTTGCGATCACCCCAAGAATTATGGCGAGCATTGAAGTCTCCCCCAAAAATGCATGAGTCATAGTTTTGAGCGATTGAAAATAAACGATCCAATTCTACTTTCAGTCGAGAGCCAAGCCCTCGGGGAATGTAGATGGCGGCGAAGAGGGTAAGAGAACTTTGTCCTGATCTGTTTTTGAAAGAGTCAGCCACGAGAGTGCAGGAAATTAAGTTGCTATCGAATGGTACAAACCTGGACTGGATTTCATCCCTTAACATAATGACAGAGCCCCTTCCTACGACATTTCTAAGCGTAATGTATTGATTCTGTAGAATTTTGTGCTTCTCCTTTAATCTTGTTTCGGTTATTAGTACTGCCTCAGGTTTGAAGTGGTTACAGATATCGTCAATGTAAGCCCTTTTGTCATGAGAGACTAAGGAATTGATGTTTATATTGATTACTTTAAGCTTACCCATCGCTTGGCACAATGGACATGACGAATTGTAAGTATGAGGACATTTTTTGCGATTGGTCTTGAATGGTTAGACAATCCAGCCAGAATGTTTTAATTTTTTCGAAAAGGTTTTTAAGCGGCACTCCAAAAAGCCTTTTAGATTCGTTAAAGAAATCTCGGAGTATATTTGCTCTACCTAGATCCGTTTCCACGACCCTATTTGGATGATCACCCCTGACCTTTGATGCAAACGAGATACTTGGTGTCACTCTCATTCCCATGGCTTTTTCGGTATTGATACGAAAAGCAGAAGCGCTGTTTTTTGCATTATTCTTTGCGTTCGAGAACTTTTCTTTATGCCTTATGAAAACTTCGCAACCTGAAAAGTTTGCTGGATGACCTTCTTTTCCACAGTTCACGCAGTAAGGTTGAGCTGTTGTATTTCCCTCAATAGCTTCGCGGGTGCATTTGTTATTTAGTGAATGGTCATCACCGCATTTCACACAATTGTCTCCCACATGACCAAATCGTTGGCAGTGAAAGCATTGTATAACTCCGTTTCGTTGCGGTTTTTTCCCAAGTTACCTTCTGATGCAGAATATATTTGATAGCAATTATATTTTTTATATCGTTTTCAGATTGGAGCATGATCTTCAACAGATCGAGCTTTATATTTTCCCGTCGCGACCAAGCAGTCGAAAAAAGTGTGATTGAAACTATTGAAATATTGGGTAGATTTAATGTTATTTCTGCGAGGATTTCCTCTGGAGAATATTCTGAGCTTACATCTCTTAGAATGATTGCTGGTTTTCGCATGGATTTAGTAGTAAACGAAAATGCATCTGCTGCACTTGTGCTTAGGTCTTCAATTATTTTTTTGTGGACCGATTCATCGTCTACCACCAGTTTTTGTCTATCACGGGCAAGCAAATATTGGAGGACACCACTTTCGTGTTGATGAGGCGGAATGTGGTGGAAGGTTGAGATTTCGATCTAAGTTGGGTGCCGAGGCAGCGAAAGATGCTACATCCGCGGAAGTCCCAGCCACAGGTCCGGCAAGTTTACTGAATCTGTTGATATTATCAATAGGTGCGCGAGTGGAAGATGTATTAAGACGTTTTTTGGCAATTAGCTTACCTCTCACTTGTTTGAATCCAGTAGCCTCAATATTAATTCGGTCCAACGATGAAGCTAGGTGGCTATTCTCATTGTTTCCTCCGGTCTCCATATCCAAGGGAGTTGATATAGTCGCCAATTCGACAGATGGACGAGTTAAGTTGTGTGTTGAGCTGCGTCACTATTGCCTTCATTTGCGTTGACGTTTGATAGAAAACCGCATTCACGGGATTCCGCAGTTATAGCGGGCTCTTTTACTTATGCTAAGACAAGCTTAGTAAGTAGCGGAAAATTTTTGCTTGTCGAACAATTAGCGCGCGGTTTTTTATTGCACGTGTGTGCTTCAGCTGGCTCGCGACTTTCCCGTGGTCTTAATAGAATTCTATTAAGATTCATTGTCTTTTGACACCTGACTTTCGTAATTATTATTAGAATTTTGGGATGGCCCCACATTGCCAAAACCCACACTTTGGTTCTTGTCTTGGTCAATGTTTTATGATCACTATGTGTATTTTTTTTTCAGTCCAGTGCAATTTTCAATAACTACCTACTTTTATTTAATCTCGTAATGCAAATTTGCTCCGGCGATGTGGACTGATCGGCTGTTCACAACGAACTCCGTTAATATGGAGTAAATAAAAATGTGAATTGATTAAATGTAGTAATTGTAGTGTCTTTTAATAAATCCGCTGGGTTTGATAAACTGTTCGATAACTCAAAGTCTCTATAAGCCAAACTATTTTTGTGAAGAATGGTGATTCGAGTTATGGAAGTTTGACTGTATTTCAAAGAAAATAAATAAAAACAATACCGTTTATTAATTGAGGTTAAAACTGTTGCAAAGTTTACAAATTATTTTGTTATAATTGTGCCTGCTTTGCTTTCCAAAAAGTTTGATCACTGATAGTCCGTTCACGATAATTCACACCACAAACCAGCGATGCATGTAGATTCATTATGTATTACATCCGAATAGATATGAGAAATAAAAATAAACATAACAGAATTATGATTGGGCTTAAAGCCCAATCATATGATACTCTAGATGAGATGGAAATGACTTTAATATACCGGAAAATATGTCATCTCAAATTCTTTCGGATAGTGAATAGAGACTTTTGCATGGGAGGTGGTAGAAGTAGAGGGGGAGGTTTGTATTTTTCGTATATGGCACCGAACATAGCATGCAAAATGTTTTTTGCTGAATTTAAAGTTTCTAGTTTTCATTATTTTTAAAGAAATTGATCATAGTTTTCCTTAAATTGGGGCATTTGTATGGGAGGTGGCAGAGGAAATGGAGCATTTAAGATGATTTTGAAACTGCTCATCATCATCCTTATCACCATGCTTTGATTCAATTTCAAAGTCGATAGCTGTCATATACTTGAAGGAGAAATGCTTTTCTTGAATTTATAATACAGATATTTGTATGGGAGGTGGTAGAAGGAGTGAAGCAGAGCTAATAATTTTTTCCAACACTTATTTCAATTACTAAGAAACAAATTCTGGCAAAATTTAAAGTTTGTACTTTTTCTAGTTTGAATGGAAATCGATAAAATGCATTTAACAAAAATTATGCATTTGTATGGGAGGGGGTAGAAGGAGTGTACAGATCAAAACAATTTTTTTTGTATTATTAATATTTGTATTTGTATACTTTAGACAAAATATCAAGTTGATAGCCTTAACACTTTCGAAGAAAAATAATTTAATTGAAATTTCAAAATTTCGTGAAATTTGTATGGGAGGGGCTAGAAGGAGTGAGGTGAAGTTTATAATTTTTTCAACACTTATTGTAATTATAAAAAAAATAATTCTGGCAAAATTTCGTGTTTTCAGCTTTTCTAGTTTCAGTGAAAATCGAATATATGTATTTCTCAAAATTGTCCATTTGTATGGGAGGGGGTAGAAGGAGTGAGGGGATCGGATCAATATTCCGTCATATTAATGACATCTATACAGGGTGTTTCGTACTCCGTGCATAACCTTGTAAGGGGTTATTCCTGGATATATTTTGAGCAAAAAATTGTTCTACGGAGATGGTCAATTTTCAATATCCACGGAGATACAGGGTATCAAGAAAAGTCCTTCGGACCTGTACCATCTTTTGTAGGCAGTAATATGGCACATAAAACAGCAACATTAAAATGACATTTTTATAATGCGTTTTTTTGAGAAAAACTACATTGATCCCAGAATTTTGAGGGTCAAAGTGTCAAAAATTTGTGTTCTGAAGCAAATACCTCAGGATTGGGTACAGTTACAATGCGGATTGTTACATCAAATGAAAGGTAATTTGATTCTCTAAAAAACAAGCTATAACACTTTGAATTGTGATTATTATTTTCAAGATATAGCGTTTTGAGTGAGTGAGAGTACAGGTCCGAAGGACTTTTCTTGATCACCCTGTATCTCCGTGGATATTGAAAATTGACCATCTCCGTAGAACAATTTTTTGCTCAAAATATATCCAGGAATAACCCCTTACAAGGTTATGCACGGAGTACCAAACACCCTGTATAATAATACTTTGACGTAAAGTTGAAGTTGATAGCTTAAACAGTTTCAGAGAAAAGTCAATTTCTTAATATTTCGAAATTTCATGAAATTTGGGGGGGATGTGGCCTGTTCACGAACTTAAAGTTACTTTTTTGCTAAAAATGACACACAACAAATTTCAGCACGATAGCTCTAAGCGTTCGAGAGTTATGTTGTAGACAGACGGACAGACGGACGGACAGCAACTCGGAATCGAAGTTTTTGAGCGACAACAAATATTTCTGTACCCTTGGCGGCTCTGTGCGAGCATTATTTCTGAGCGTTACAAACGGTAAGGCAAACACAATATACTCTCAGATTTCATCTAGAGTATAAAAAGTGCGGCTTACGAATAGATGAGCAAAGGAATTCGTTGTTGCTATTTTTCAAGCAAGTAAATTCATGCATCTGTTCTTCCTTTTTTACTTCGTGAAAACATGTAGTTCTTACATTATTCTTCCACGTTGCGTCCCATCTTTCCGATATCATTCGATCAAACTATTCATCGAAACGTTACTCCGCCAGCACGAATTTATTCGACAAGCGATACAAACAAGTCCTCAACTAATTGCTGAGTAAATATTTTATCGCTTTCTTGTTTTGCAATTTATGCAAAACTGACCGAAATCGAAATAGTCTGTCGGGGCAAAAACTTAAATAATCCGGGACCCGGAATTAGCTTGAGATAAATTAGCTTTGGAGCTCCGATAACCAGGCTTCTACTGTATGCAGAAATCTTAGGAAACTTCGTAGCCATTTCGACGACATGAAAATGATGTCTCGTTCTTGAAAAGGAAATTAATAATAAATTTCAATGAAAAAATATCCCTTAAAAAACACAAAAAAATTTCGACATTAAGACATTATTTTATTGTTATTTTTAATCTTTCATATTTTTTAATAAGATAATTATAGCTGATTGAAATAATAATAAGAACTTAATAGAAAAATTCTGTTTTTTACAAGGGGTTTAAATTCTTATCCTAAAAAATGTTAATTTCTACGAAATTCTAAAATTAAAAAAAAAAAGTGCAATGCATTACATGAACAAATTGCAAACAAAATAAAGTGTTGATAAATTTAAAAAAAAAGTCCTAATACCAGCTTAATACATATTTGTTTTCTTTTATTTATTTTTAATAAGTAAAGCAAAGAGACTATTTTTTCTGAATTCTTTAAAAATATTTTTCTTTATTGTAAATTTTATTTAAGTTAAAAATATGATTAACGATTTTGTTATTAAAATATGGGAAATAATTTCGCAAAAAAAAAATGTCTATCAATTAATGAAATAAAAAAACACCAAAAACATTTTTTCGTTATTTTTGTATTCCTCGACTGGGACTTGAACCCAGAACCGTCAAATAAAATTTCAAATATCTTAATTTAGAAGCTTTTGAATTGATATTTTGATTTGACCATTCTGCCATTAAATTATCGAGGATAAACACAAAATTTGTTGTTTTCGAATAAATATTTTTTTTTTAGTATTATATTTATTTATTTCACTTTGGACATTTTTTTATTCTAAAATATTTCTTTTTCTTATTTAATTTTGATACGATTATTTTAATTTGAAATATATGAAATGAGAGTAAATATTTTATTTGGCAATAATTTACTGAAAATGCGAAAGAATTATGCGAACAGGCGATATTTCGGCTCAGCATCGAATAGAATGCAATTGCCAAGATAAAATTTTTATGAAAAAAAATGGAAATATAGTTCAAAAATAGAATTACCATGTAATCAAACCGGTTACAATATTCAGTGAGCTCAGAAGAGTGGAGAGGAAAACGTTGATTAAAACGCATCGAACAGATCGCATAAACTATTGAAAATGGGATGCTATTCATTCGACTCATAGTTTAAAATTGCACCAAAGTTACAATTTTCCGTAAATTGTTTGCCAAATTCAATCCTCAATTACGAATCGATCCAATCTAATACGTTTCAAGATTCAAGAGTACAACTCTCACTAATCGTGCGTTCACAATTCGCCATGCCAAAACAACCAAACCACGGGAAAATTTCCAAACACGATGATATCTGTCGCAGAAAGCCACCACAAGAGGAAAAGGAATAGACATAGTGTTTGGATACATTCCCATGGTTTGGTGCTTGACATGACGAAATGTTAACCCACCATTAAAAACCAGACAAATCGGATCAAATACCATTTCAAATAAAGCTTCTTCTCTTTAATTCAAATTAAATATTTTTTTCTAAAAATAAGTCTTCGATTTACTTTTCTTCAAGTATATAATTGTATTGGGATTTTTGAATAACTTTTTTCTAGTCCTACCAGAGTTTTACAATTACTACTTAAAATCTATGAGACGAAACGATGAAAAAAATAACTATAGATAAAAATTTAAAAATTAACTTAATTCTATGAATAAAAGGTACAGTCAATTAAATAGTTCTCACGTGCAGTAAATTATATATTTTTTGAATATTTATAATTCGGTTAATATTTTGTTTTGTTTTAGTTTTATTTGAAATACGAAACTGCCCTATAGAATTGAGTGTACCGTAGTGCTGTTAGTGTTTGAATAAATTTCATATTTTTAAAACAAAATGTTAACAAAAAAAAACTTTCTTTGATATAAGTCATGATATTTTCTTATTTTTTCGATTTTTAAAAATCTATAATAAAATTAAAATTTATGAATTTTCAAACACCAACAGGGGCAAATATTTTCTGCTGCGTTATGTTTATAGTTTGTGGGTTGTTTTTTTTTTTAATAGGGATAAATTTCAGTCAGTAGCGATGCATTATTTAGAATTTATTTAGTAGAACTTTAAAATTATTTTCTTAGAAGAGACAAAAAAAAAAAAAACAGATAAAATTGTTCTACGATGAAATTACCACGTGATAGTTTTAAAAAGTTTATTGCATTTATTTCTTGCCAATATAAAAGGGTCTCTGTTTCCGGCAGTCGGATTCTTTTGATATTTTTGGAATGATTGCTTTTTAGTTGAATCAAAATAATGATGTTTTGAGAACCAGGAGTCTCTCGACGGACTGATCTTTTTGAAGCTGGAAGGCATAAAAAGCCTCAAACCGTCTTAGGATTCAGATTTCGCGGCCAAGTCACAACTTCTCAACTGGAAGAAATCGTTAAGTTGTCCAATCTGCGCACTTGAAATCAGAGTACAATACAATGAGTAAGAACACTTTGTATATTGCCTGGGTTAACATGTTTGTCACGTGCTACCTCTGAAAAATCCGGTTTTTCCTCTGAAAATAAAGAGAGCAACGTGTCCCGCCGAGTCCGCGACACTTCTTATCTCTCATTCCCGTACATGGCGTTCTTACAGCTTTTGCTCGCGTCGTATTCAACTTGGACAGCGGGTGCGCGGGTCATGGTCGGCGGGTGGTCGACGATTCTCTTTCCGCTCAATGTTTTCGATATTTTTCGCAGAGTACAATACACCGAGTAAGATCACTCGTATACTCGCCCGGGTTAACATGTTTGTCACGTGCTACCTCTTCAAATTCCGGTTTTTACTTTTGGTGAAACGTGTTCGCCGAGTCCGCGACACTTCTTATCTCTCATTCTCGTACATGGCGTTCTTACAGCTTTTGCTCGCGTCGTATTCAACTTGGACGGCGGGTGCGCGGGTCATGGTCGGCGGTTCTTACAATTTCGCTTGCTCTTGTCTAATAAAAAAAAATCTTTGCGAGAATGAAATGGCAAGATCAGATTAAATGTTCAATGTAAGCTTGAGAGAGAGGAAGCACACGTATCCGAGATGAAACACGAGTGTGTTTTCGGCAAATTTTCGGAGCCGGGTCGCATTTTTAGCTGAGTGACCCTACTATGTATATACTATGCTTGAAATGCCAAACCATTCGGTGGTTTTATTGCGGAAATTGGAAACTATGCGCGAACCTATAATAAGGTACCAGAGACATCTTATTTTAAAGGCTGAGGTGTTAGAAAAAGGACAAGTAAAATTGCAAATTGGTTTGCAATGTCAGGTAGGCTGGTAGGGCTATCTACCTGCTGCGTTAATCCGTTAATGAATAAAGAAGTAAATATCTCAATCCTGCTGGTCCGTATGTAAACCATACTATTCTGTTAGCATTGAGATTTTGCGCGGAAAAAATTTCAACGTCACGACTGGCTGCATAAATAGATTGAATCGAATTTGAGAAATTATTCAATCATATGGTGTGGTGCATGGTGGGATGCATTCAATATTGAACTTCTATGGCACACATAACACAGATATATAAAAAATGCTCACTTTCATCCTACAATGCCTAATTTTATCCCTACTTTAGGGAATGCCTAAGTTTGACAACACATGCAAACATGTAAGCTTACCAAGAAACTGAAACTTTTGCGAACCAAGATGCATTTTAGGAATATTCTAGCCAGATTTTAAATCCAACGATGAATTTAGGAGTCCAACTAAACCGACTAAGGTAGATAATTAGACTCAACGGCGAAAAAGGCAGTTGATTTAAAGAAGAGTTAGCATGCCCTGGTCATAATCGAAAATCGGTGCTCAGCATACTGCGCCTTGTGGATGACGAACGATTTCTATCCTATGCCCCTATGGGATCTTAACCGGAAATTGTTTAATTCTTCAAAGAGTTAATTTATTCTAGTGAACATTAAGACAATTATCTTAATTTCGCTAAATTGCATTTTTTTAATCGTTTATATTCAGCTAAGCTCTACTTGAAAGTTGCTGGAGACACAGTTTAACTTTACATAAAGCTCCTTAAATAAAGTACGCATCAGTTGGTATATTAAAAAAAATCAATCAATTTCCTGTTAAGATCCCCAATAGAGCCATAGGACAGAAGCAGTTCTATTCGAAAATTCGCGATCTTGAGCACCGGCGTTTAGTAGCTTCATTTCCGTTCACTGATTGGCGGTGTATGGACCGAGTTATCTCACCCCTTCCATCTTCTATAGTACTACAGCCCAAATCGGACTCAGGCATCCTGACGTTTAGGTTTCTTAATATTTATTTGTTATCTACGAATTTTCATTTTCACACATTGAAGTGGACAGTGCTGTGTGCTGTTTACTGATATTATACGGCGGCCTACTTCTTCCACCGTCATTCAATGTTCGAACGTTTCGGAAACCGTATATGCGTCTGTATCCGCTTTTCGTTATGAGTTAGAGATTTAAGAATATGGGTGATATGACCATAATCCACTGAGTGTTCATTAGCCATTCTTATGACAATCGGGACTGGCTGTGAGTGAAATCTACTACCCCAATCCCACAGCAGGAATTACTTATTAAAAAATAAAATTCATAAGATCATTAATTGTGAATTTCCTAAGAAAATCAGACTATTTTTTAGGAAACGTTGAATTCATCGCTTTTCAAAAGACGAGAAAGTTTCGAAATAAAGTTTAAACATTATAATGTATCTAAAAAAAAATGCATCGCTATGACTAGCAAATTAAAAACTTAAAAATAAATTTAATTATTAATTTTGTTTCATATACCACACAAGATTAGTTTTTCATATCTCGGATACACAAAATCTTATACACTTCTTCAAAACATTCATTTTAAATTTGAAGTGCGTAAGTACGTTTACCTTAATTACTAATTTTTAAAAAAAAATGCAGCAGAAATTTTGCCTGCATCGCGTACCTTGAGCGGCGTAAATTCTCACATCGCAGCTCTCACCTGCTTTTACGCCGAAAAAGGTACTACCAAAAGAAAATCTAGTTCGAATGTTACATTTTTTTTGTTTGTTTGTTTTCATTTCATTTATTGTTCTTACCATCATCAAGATTCAGTATTTTTTCGGGCCTTTATTTTTTCATTAACGTCCCGCATCAATCAATATACGGAAGGATATTTATTTTTATCAAATTTTTTTAGCTTTTTTTGCTATTTTTGGGTGGGTGATTTCATTCAAATTAAAATGGAAATTTTTCAAGCTTATAGATTGAAAAAAGATGGACGAAAATTCATTAGTAAAATGCCGTAAAGCAGAAGCTTGATTTTAGTATCCACAAGTGTCTTCTTCCATCGAAAAATCCGATGAAATTCCAGAATCGGCTCCATATAATGCGCTGAAATGAGCAAAGAAAATAAATCATTAAAAAGTAATACTGCGAATTCAATTGATTTTGATTTGGGGTTTAGTTGTGTATAAAATTAGTAAAAATTCTTATCGCTGTTTATTTACCTGTTTATTTCAGATTTTTTTTTTTTTAGTATTGCACCATTATCAACCGCCACACATACATACTTAAATGTACTAACAATATAACTTACAGAAAAAAACCGCGAAACATTTATTAGGTAATCTTTCAAATCGCGGTCGATGACCGATTTCAGAACAGAAATTTTGCAACACAAACCAGCACAAATTTAGTGATGCTATTTTTTTTTCTTCGCCTCATTCAATACTTATTTGAAACAAACACACCAATACCAAATAATCTGTCCCCGGGTGTTTTAAAAATATTACTATTAAAAGACGCAAAAACAGTACAGATGTTTTCGTTTTCAGTTTTTGTTAAATAACAATTCAGAGCGTCACCTCGGAGGTCATATTTTTTTTTTTGAACGTAATCCAAAAAATGTTTCGCTTTTTTCGGGATTGGTTAATTCACGGTCAAAATACAAACAAAATACTATCACAGGAAAATAAAAATAGTTAAAAATAGCATTATGAATAAATTTTCAGCAACTGATCAAACAGTATAAGCAAATTTTTTTTAGGTTTTTGTTTTTGTACTTACTTGATAGCGCGACAAGTAAAGAAGACAATACGCTTCAATTTTTTATTATAGAAAAAATAATTGAATGACCATAAACAGCCCGGTTCGCCATACGGATCCGAATTCAAATCAGGATTATAACTGTAAATATCGCATTCGTATAGGCTTATTTCGTCATCAACAGCGGACCACAATGCCTGACGTAGTCCTTGATATGGATCGCCAGCCAATGCTGATAGATTCGAATCGACCGAATTCATGACCCATTGAAGTGATGGTTCCTTGCTAAATTCGTGCGACTGGAAAATTTGGAAAAAAAAAGAAAGAACAGGTAAGATTTATGATAAAATTAATGAAAATTAAAAAAAAACAGATAATGTAAAAATGTTGTACAATTTTGACCGTCAAGCCAGGGCTGAAATTAAGTGAAAATTATTTTGACCGTCGAGCATTTTTTTGGAATAAAAGACTAAGTTAAGCGGATATTAATGCAGCGCTGGCTTCTCCACAAATTTGTTTTTTTTCGTTTTTTTTCACATGAACCGAGATCTAGGCAAAGAAATGACGGTCCAGCTGCAGAGAATTGGCTTAACAAATAGCACTTTTTGGGAGTAACGACCGACCTGGAGGCGCCGTGGGAGTTGTAATTGACCTAGAACCTAGGTCCCAGTTGCAGCAACTACACCGCTGACAGTCAAGGCACCTCGAAGAAATATTTGGCATTTCAAAAGAGCCGTTTGGGGGGCGCTAAATAGCTTCTTCAATGCCTTTAATTGGAAGTTGTGCTTCGATTCCAATGACTGCGATGAAGCTTGTAGAATTGTCACTGAGATTATCCTGAAGGGTATGAAGCTCTACATACCTTCTAGTCATAAAAGAGTCAGGCCGTCGAAGGACTCTTGGTTCAACAAAGAATGTCTCATTGCAATTCAGACCAAGAAACTAGCATTTCAAAGATTTAAAGGCAATAAAACACCTGCCAACAGAGAGCTTTTCAATGCGTCAAGAAATGCCTGCAAATCCATATTCAATCGTGTTAAATTTGAGCATGACCAAAAACTTCGACGGAAGATCCTCCAGTGCCCTAAAGGCTCGAGGTCTTACTGGTCATTTGTCAAAACGGTCAACAACAATTTCATTTCTTCTTCTATACCACCTCTAGTTGTTGGCGACCGTACCGTGGTTGATCCTAGCGAAAAAGCCAATTTACTAGCAGCAAGTTTCGCAAGAAACTATCACCTTCCACCATCAAACCAATCGCCTCCCGCTGCAAATCCTTCTGGTTTCTCACTGCCTGCATTGCATTTTCGCACGAGACTTATTTCTCAGATCCTTACAGAGCTCAATATTTACAAATCCGCTGGTCCGGACGGTATTCCCCCATTACCCTTAAAAAGTGCGCCTCTTCTTTAGCTAAACCTCTTCGCAATCTTTTCTATCTTTCTTACTCTTCTGGGTGCTTTCCGCGTATGTGGAAAGTTGCGAATGTTCAGCCCATTCCCAAGAAAGGAAGCAAAGCGAACCCCGCCAACTACCGCCCAATAGCCATTACTTCAGTGCTCTCGAAAGTAATGGAAACTGCTGTCAATCGTAAAATCGTCAAATATCTGGAGGATAAACAGCTCCTCCATGATCGTCAATATGGGTTCCGTTCTGGACGGTCGACGGGTGATCTTTTAGTCTACTTGACAGAGCGTTGGAACTCATGCTTACATAAATATGGTGAAGGTCAAGTTCTCGCACTTGACATTGCAAAAGCTTTTGACAGAGTTTGGCACGAATGTCTCTTAGTTAAGCTTAGGGCCATCGGCCTTAATGTTACCCTTGTTCAATGGATTGAGAGCTATCTCTCAGAACGCACTATACGAGTAGTATTAGATGGCGTTACTTCTTCCTCCTACCCAATTGATTCCGGCGTCCCACAAGGTTCTGTTTTATCTCCAACTCTTTTCTTAGTTTTCATAAACGACCTTCTGTCGTCCACTCTCAATCCAATCCATAGTTTTACAGATGACAGTACTTTAGACAACATCTATGAATTTAACTCTGCTGCGGAATCAAACATTCATTCTATTGCTTCCAATCGCAGGGAGTTATTCAGTTCGCTGAACTCGGATCTCAACTTAATCCTGGAATGGGGCAGGAAAAACAGAGTAGAGTTCAACGCATCCAAAACACAGGCCTGTCATCTATCCCTCAAACGGGATGCTTCAGTGTTGTCTCACAATGTAACCTTTGATGGTGCACGGCTTACCACGTCGGAGAATTTCTCACTGTAAGGCGTCAAAGTTAGTGACCACCTAAATTGGGCCCAGCATATCTTTGATATTGCCCTTGACGCCTCTAAACGCCTAGGTGTTCTCCGAAAATGCAAAAAATATTTCACACCCATCGACATAGCAACAATTTATAAGGCCTACATTAGACCACGTTTAGAGTATAACTCGCATGTTTGGGCTGGGGCACCCAAAACACACCTCGCGTTGCTCGATCGTATTCAAAAACATGCGTTCCGACTGATTGGAGACGAAACCATCACGTCTTCTATAGATTCTCTTGAGCATCACAGAAATGTCGTAGTACTCAGCATTTACTATCGATATTTCCACGGTAAATGCAGTACGGAACTAAGCGCACTCATTCCTCCACTGCATACTTTTCCCCGGAATACTCGCCTAGCTGAACGCGCACACGAGTACACGGTCAAACCCTTGCCTTCTCGTACAGTGAAATTTAGGCAGTCATTCATTTCCCGAACGTCAAGACTTTGGAACGATTTGCCAGCTAGTTTGTTTCCCAACAAGTACAGCCTGCGGTGTTTCAAGAACAATGTCCACCGTCATTTTCGTCTCTCTCCACCTTAATACCTCCACTTCCTCTTCCTATACCGACATAGCTGTGCATTGCATTAAAGGGTGACCCCCTAAGTTATACTCGGTGCTGTAAAAAAAAAACCACTGTGTGAAAATAGACCTAACAGAAATGTTGCCTTTATTTTGCCTCCCCCTCCCTCCCGAACGACTGTCCTAATATACTGTGTTAATTAATTTCGGAATTTGACAACGGGTTTTGGCGAAAAGAATGAAATCATGGTACCCGACTTCAAGAGACCGCCCGCGAGCCTGGCTACTTTCCGCCGCCAGCAAGTCTTATTTTATAAACCGAGATGAAGGGCTACTGCTAACTGGGGAGAATCCTTGAACAACGCTCGTGTAGAGGGCTTTCGTCATTCGACCATCCCCTTTTTAGGTTTCTCCTTCCTTTTAGTTGACTTTGTAGGCGCAAGTAACCTACTCGAAATAAAAATATGATTTCGTTGTGATAGTAATATTTTTATTTCTAAAACTAAAAAATAACAATTCTAAGAATATGAATGCTTTTTAGTCGTTGTTCTGTGACTGCTATGTTAGTTTCGAATTAAAGTTCGAAAATATTTATCGTATGGCGCTGTTCGCTTGCTGAGTGAAAGCATGTAATTTTGAGGTTTCCGTGGCGTAGTGAGCAGCGTGCTTGCTTTTCAGTCAATAGGTCGTGGGTTCGATTCCCGCCCCAGACGGGATTTTTTTAAGCACAAATTTTTCAGTTACTACTGGCGATGAAAAATTATTCGAAATAAAATGGGCAAACGGTGTAAAAGTGAAACAGTTCCATTTCAAGAAGGCCTAGATACTCAGTAGATGGATTCTGTTCGCTTTCTATCATTCAGTCCCCCATAACATCTGCAAATATTTGTCAGTAGCAGCCAGTACAACTGAAAAATATATATCAGCTTCTCCACTCGTTACGGTCGTTCTCACTCCTCTTCCCCTACCTTCCTAAATCCCATTCCTTCCCTCCATGACTGTGTTTGTGCATTGCACATAAAGGCCGAAATTGCCTATAACACAGGTCATTCCGTTAAAAAAAAATGTAATTTTTTAAAATTTTAAGTTAAGTGTGTAGCGTAAATAAATTTAGTTATTTTAATTGTGTGTGCCCGCAGTACTCCGCCACCAGTGGCTGAGCCATGCGAAGTCACGATGAGAGGTGTGTCAACCGTTTTGGAAAATGTACTTTTCGCCCGGAACGCGTCGTTCGTTGTACAACTTCTTACTTTTTGGATTTGCTTTGGTTTGAATTGTCAGGTTGATTTCGTCGAAGTCTTCGATGTTGCGTCATAATCATCAACTGGCAAAAATGCTGCTTTTACTCGATCGGTGCTGACTTTAACGATTTTCCTTTTCACGAGGATGTCGATGGTTTTTTCGTCTCGTTTCACGACGTCATATAGCCATCATACGGCGTTTTCATTGGTGCTCGCACTTTGTCGTCGCGTAGAAACACGTGTGTGCAATCCTTCAGTTACTTTTGGACGAAAACGCTTCCTTTTCCATGCAGTTGCGTAAATTTTTCACGAAATCGGGCTCCAACACGTCATTTTTCGTTGCGTCGAAAAATTCACCAGGCAATTTGATTTTCGTGCCATACAGCATTTCCGACGACGATGGGTTCAGATCATCTTTGAAGCCCAAGTAGCACTAATGGCAATGTTTCAGACCAATTGTTTGAATGTTGACATTTGATTGCGGTTTTTAGTATTCGATGCCACCGCTCTATTCCATTGGTCTGTGGGTGATACGCTGTAGTTCTCAAATGCTTGATACCCAATGCCTCTGACAGTATTGAAAACTATTCGATGAGGCCCGATCAGATCGATATTAATATGTTGAAAACGATTATCTGGAACTTTGAAACTTTTGCTGGTCGATCTGTTGTGACGAATGATTTTTGACTTTTGAAACGCAATGCATAGTTTTGACATTTAAGCGATGTCCTTTTTCATAGTTGGCCAGACGAAACGTTCGCTGATCAATTTGATTGATGATTTTTTGCTCGGGTGTGCCAAATTGTGTAGTGAATTGAATGCGTGTTGACTGAGCTGCTCCGGTATGTACCGACGTACTCGATCTGTTGAAACATCACAGTAAATTGCATTGCTTGAGTTCTGTAGGTTGACTAGTTTCAGCTGCAACGATGTGTTTGAGTTGTTTGAAAGCAATCCTTTGAGTTCATCGTCGTCTTTTTGTTGCTGTGCCTATTTCTCAATATCATCGGTTTGAATTGCTTCGATGCGTGAAAGGAAATCAGCAATGACATTTTTGCTACCGGGTACGTGTTGAATGTTGCTAGTGAATTCGCTAATGAAACTGAGTTGTCGCGCTTGACGAGGTGAAGCTTTTTCTGACTTTTGCTGGATCGCAAATGTGATCGGCTTATGATCAGTTAAAATCGTACAATTTCTTCCTTCGATCTTATGCCATAAAAATTTGACTGATTGATATATAGCTAACAGTTCTCTGTCATAGGTGCTGTAACCGTTTCTGTGTATCAGTCATGCGTTTCGAATAAAATCCAAGCGGCTGCATTTCATAGTTGTTCAGTTGATGAAGCGCTGCACCGACAGAAAAATCACTTGCTTCGACGGAGTTATGTAAAGTGACTCCGTCGATGATTTCACGGTTGCTTTCCTCAAACGCTTTTTCGGTTTCTTCGGACCAAATTAATTTCGTTTTATCGTTTTTCTTATTGCCTTTTATCACAGCTTGCAGTTTGCCCTGTTTGGTCGCAGCATTTGGTAAAACACGGCGGTAAAAATTGAGTGATGCGATAAAACTACGAAGTCCATGTCCTTCTTTCGGTCTTGGACATTTGAAAATTGCTTCGACTTTTTCAATATCCTGTGCAATACCAACACTCGAAATTTTGTGTCCCAGAAATGTCCCTACGCTTTGACCGAATACGTATTTGGCGATGTTGATTTTCAAGCCGTAGTCACGTAAACGTTGAAAGACGATTCTGAGATGTCGATGCTGCTCAATGTTCTCGGACACAATGCAGATGTCATCAATGTAGACGATGATAAAATTCAAGTCGCAAAACACTTCGTTCATAAATCGCTGAAATGTCTGCGCTGCATTGCATAGGCCGAAAGTCATGACGTTCAACTCAAAAAAACCGAATGGTGTAACAATTGCGGTTTTGAGTCGATGCAATTGGTATTTGATTCTACGCTTTTTCCAAGTCAATGGTTGAAAAAATCTTTTTTCCGTGCAGCAACTCCGTGCAATCTTGAATATGCGGTATAGGGTACCTGCCAGGCACCGTGATTGCGTTCAATCTACGATAATCGCCACATGGCATCCACTGGTTGTTTTTTTGCAAAGCGGAGTCGTCCAATTGCTTTTGCTGTGTTGACTTATGCCGAGTTTCAGCATGTACTCGAATTCCTTTTTGGCAATTTATTTATTTATTTCAAATTCATCAAAACAATGATTACTTACAAAATATTGTCACAAAAAAGTACGTAAAAAATACATGATATGAGTATTCAATTTAAAACAATCAACAATCACAAATTATTTACGGCATAAAGCTAACTTTAACTGCATGCTAGATAAATTATAATCAATACGGTAGTAATTATTGTTGAAAACACGCGAAAAAGATGCGATTGGTTCGTTTTGACCGTAGTTGGTGCGATGATGAGAAATGTGGAGTGGCACATAGTTTCTCAAGGATCGACGCGGAATACTAAAAGTTATGGCTTCGAGCAAATATGGGAATCAATTTCTCCTAAGATTAGTTTAAATACAAAAGCCGCCCTAAGGATAATCCGTCTATTCTCAAGCGACTCTAGAGAAAGGAGTCTTAGACGCTGTTCGTAAGGAGGAAGGCAACATATCAGACCAAGGAAGGTCTCTTAGAGCGAACCTTAAGAATCTTCGCTGAACAGACTCAATCCTACTCTTATGTTCCTCGTAATACGGAGCCCACACCTGACAAGCACACTCCAGAATAGAGCGTACAAAAGCACAGTATAACGTCTTAGTTATATAAGGATCATTGAAGTCCTTGCACAATCTTTTAACGAAACCCCAAACGGAGTTGGCCTTGGTGATTATGTAGTCAATATGATCGTCAAACGTAAATGCGGAAATAAAATATACACCTAGATCCAGTACCTTATCTGTCTGTTGTAGTGTGCTACCGTCTAGGACATAGTCGAAATGTATGGGAGATTTGGTCCTAAAGAACGAAACGCTTGCACATTTACTAATATTCAAAGGCATACAGTTTAATGTACACTTTTCAAAAAAATGTTGCAAATCACTTTGAAGCAATGCGCAGTCATTCTGATTGGAAATATCGCGAAACGCTTTCGCGTCGTCAGCATAGAGCAAAATTTTCGAGTGGGAAATAACCGAACTCACGTCGTTAATAAATAAAATAAATAACAGTGGTTCTAGATGGCTTCCCTGTGGCACACCAGATGTATTGGGTATAGCAGAGGAATAAACACCTCGAAAAATCACTTTTTGAGTACGATTAGATAGGTAAGATCTGATCCAATCTATGAAAGTTAAAGGAAATCCAAGTGCGTATAGCTTGTAAGCAGGAATAGTATGGTCAACTTTATCAAAAGCTTTGGCAAAGTCGGTATATATGCAGTCAACCTGCTTACCGTCTTCAATCACAGGAATAGTGAAATTGGAAAATTCCATTAGATTTGTTGTGGTCGACCCACCTTTGGTAAACCGATGTTGGGCTGGACTAATGATTGATTTACAATAAAAATTCATTATATCACAAACAACAGCCTCGAACAACTTAGGTATGCAAGAAAGATTAGCAATAGGACGATAGTTACACACATCACTTCTTTTACCTTTCTTAAGCAATGGTCTGATGGTGGAGTATTTCCACAAACTAGAAAATATCCCCGATCTGAGAGAAGCGTTAAATATATGGCATAAAGGCAGAACCAGAGAGGTACTACAACGCTTTAATACTGCAGCAGGGATGCCGTCTGGACCACTGGAAAAACTATCTGTAATGCTGGTCGCTTCCTCAATATGAAGATCTTTCATCTCTAATGAGGTAGAAGGAAATTTCGATATGTAAGGGAAATCCTCAGGACTAATCATACGATTTGAGGTAGTGAAAGCAGTACGGATATGGTCAGAAAAAAAGTTGCTTATAACTAAGGGGTCATCACTGACTACACCGTCGAAGGAGCATTTCAGGATACAAACGTCTTGCTTTGGCGAACACTGGCTGGCCTTTTGTGATGATTTCATGTTCAATGGCTGTTTGCTTTGAAATTAGTCGATTTAGTGTGTTTGGCAATGTCAAATCTTTGAATTCGTTGAGCAAATCTTTGAATCGTGAATCGGATGTGATTGTACTTACGCGTTCGTCTTTGATGAATTTTACTTCGCCAACTTTGCAATTCGTTGTGTTGTCGAGCAATTTTTTGCTTCGAGTGTTGACGAGAAGTCCATATTCATTGAGAAAATCGGCTCCAATTATTAGTCGTGTCACGTCGGCGATGAGCAATTCCCAAACAAAATTTCAACGAAGACCGAGGATGACTGTTGCGATTATCTTGCCATATGTTCGGATTGGCGAGCCATTTCCTACGTAGAGACAATACGTATCCGGTGATTTAAGTTTATTTTTGAAAGATGCCAGTAAAGTTGAAAAATCCGCTCCGGTGTCGATTAGATATTTTATTTTCGTTTGACGATCCGTTACGAATAGGCGGCGTTGCGATTGATATGCCACTTCATGCGCCGCTAACAATGAAGCGGTATCGCAGCTTCTTTTGATCGGAATCGGTGCCATTCTTCGATTAGTTTCTTCTTAATTGTCTCGTATTCTTCTATTTGCGGCGGGTTGCGAACGATATCCGAAACCAATTGGAGAAATTTCGGGTTGAGCGATGAAACGACTTCATCGTATTTTGTTTGATCCATTTTGATTCCACACTTACAAAATTGCGCATCCATTTGCAAGAAATAAAGATCCGGTTGCTCTTTAAAAAACTGGGATGGCCTTGCGCCGACACGATAAATTTCCATAACTGTATTTTCAACCGTCGAAGTGCTTTGAATTCGTTCTTGTTGCTGCTGTTGATTTGCAGCATTTGATCCATTGTCGTCTTCGTTGAGCATGTTTCTTTCTCTCGATTGATTCAAAACATTGATGAAAAATCAATGATGCGATCGATGAGTAATACACAGCGACGGAAGGCACAAAATATTTGCAAACGCGACCGAAAAAAATGACGATGCGAAAACGTGCACAATCGAAATTCTTTTTGCGTTAATCCTACTCGAAATAAAAATATGATTTCGTTGTGATTTTAATATTTTTATTTCCTAAACTAAAAAATTACAATTCTAAGAATATGAATGCTTTTTAGTAGATGTTCAAAGACTGCTATGTGTAGTAGCCATTGCAATTGTGAATGTATAAAAATTGGAGAGAAAGGTAGGCGTTGGTTTTTTTTGAAAAAAAGAAGAATAAAAAATAAAAGCAAGAAGAGACGTTTGTTTTTTTTAAAAGGAGAAAAAATAATAAAAAGCAACGGCTGACATTATTACGTACTACAAATATCAGAAGTGGGAAAAAATTACCCGAGAAAAATTACCCGAGAAAAATTAACGGATTACAAAGAAGATTTGGACAATTTCACGAGTAACTTGCTTTCGAAGCCATATTGTATACTAGAAAAGGAGTTTTTTAGCGGTGAATTCAATATGGGCAGACGAAACGCTAGGAATTCGTTGCAGTTGGAAGATCTTGAGAGCAGTCCGGTAGGCAATCCGACATCGCCTTTTTCTGCAGCGCAACTTTCGGCACTGATTCCGGAATATTCAGGAGATGACGATGTACAACGATGGATTTCTCAAATTCAAATGGTTCAGAAGGTGTATGCGGTAGAAGAGAAGCTGCTGCGTATTATACTGATAGGAAAACTCAAAGGTAGGGTTCTAAATTGGTTTTATTCTCGCCCGGAGCACCTAATACTTGATCTTCGAGACTTGTTCGAAAAATTAGTGGAGCTGTTCGCAGTAAAACTGGACAAAGTTTTACTTAGAAAACAACTCGAAAATCGTAAGTGGGGACGAGAAGAAAAATTTGCGATATATTTCCAAGAGAAACTAGTCTTAGCTAATAAGCTAAAATTAGAAGACGAGGAGATAATCGATTATTTAATTGACGGTCTGGATGATCATTATTTGGAGAGTCAGGCCAAAATGCAACAATATTCAAGTCCTAGTAGAATGCTTCAGTCCATGGTGAATGTGGTGAAGCAAAAAGACGTAAAATCATTAACTAAACTAGACTTGCCGAAGCCGAATCAAATAACTGAAAAAAAGACCGCAAAGAAGTGTTTTAGCTGTGGAGATGCAGGTCATTTATCCAACCAGTGTCAAAAAACCAAAGAGCGTGGTGCATGCTACAACTGTGGACTAACTGGACACAATTATAAAGACTGCAGAGTAACATCATCTCGGAAGACAGATGATTGCAAAGGAACGCCATCCCGAAAGGCAGCTGTTTTACCTATAAAGCCAATTGTTGCCGAATATTTTGTTGAAATAATTTTTGAATCTTTTAATATTAAAGTAGATGCTATTGTGGATAGCGGCAGTCCAATTTCACTAATTAAAAAAAGCTTAGCTAAAAATTTCAATCTTAAACAAAGTTTTGGCAGTTTTGAAGGAATCAATAAGTCAAAATTAAAAATTCTTGGAGTTTCAAACCAAAATATTTATTGTAACAAGATTTCTTTTCATTTAAATTTTAGGGTTGTTCCTGATGATACGATGAGCTATGACGTCTTGCTAGGCCGTGATTTTACTTCATATGAAAATACCGTGGTTTCATTTTGTGGCAATACCGTCAACATCGAAAGGTTATGTGAACATTATGAAAATATCGAAAAATCAGGTAACATTATGAGCATAGATTATGTATCGGAAAACGAAAAGAATGATTTAAATATCGGTGATGTGTGCTACCGCGATAAAAAAAAATTCGAACTTTTATTTGACAAATTCTATATTAATGGGTACACACCACAAAAACCTAAAGTTAATTTTGAAATGGAGATAAAATTGAAAGAAAATACATCCTTCTATTTTACTCCTAAGCGAATGTCTTTTTCGGAGAAAGAAATTGTAAATGGCATTATCTCAAAGTTGTTGGATGAATGTATCATCCGTCCGAGTAAATCACCATATGCCTCACGTATCGTTTTAGTGAAGAAAAAAAACGGGGAAATGAGAATGTGCATAGATTTTCGAGAATTAAATAAGTTCACGATTAATGATAGGTTTCCTTTACCTCTTATTGAGGATTGCATTGATAAATTGCGAGGCAAACAAGTTTTTAGTGTATTAGATCTAAAAAGTGGGTTCCACCAGATGAAGTTGAGTGAAGAATCAATGCCGTTAACAGCTTTTGTAACACATTGTGGGCAATATGAGTATAAGCAAGTACCATTTGGACTTTGTAATGCTCCCGCTAACTTTCAACGCTTTATCACGACAATTTTTCATGATCTTCTGGTTAGTAACGCAGTTATCATTTATTTGGATGATATAATGGTAGCAACAGCTTCAGTTGAAGAACATTTTGATATATTAAGGAAAGTGTTCTTAACTCTTAAAGAAAATAAACTAGAGCTAAATATCTCTAAATGCAAGTTTTTAATGTCAAGTATTGTTTATCTTGGCTATAATGTTGATCATGTAGGTGTCAAACCGAGTTTAGAAAACATTGAAAATGTAATCAACTATCCAAGACCTAAAAGTGCTGTAGAGGTTCAACGATTCTTAGGGTTAGTGTCGTATTTTCGAAAATTTATTAAAGATTTTGCGATGCTTGCTAAACCTTTGTACGATCTGATAAAAAAGGATTCTATTTTTGATTTTGGAATCTCTGCTGAACAAAGTTTTCAGGTTTTAAAAACTAAAATGGTGTCTCCACCTGTACTTCGAATTTATTCACCAACTGCTGAAACGGAGTTGCATTGCGACGCTTCTAGAGTAGGTATGGGAGCTATTTTATTGCAAAAGCAGAAGGATGATAGCAAGTTTCACCCGATAATGTTTTTCTCAAAACGTACTACAAGTACAGAGGCACGGTATCACAGCTTTGAGTTGGAGACATTATCCATAATACAAGCATTAAAAAGATTTCACATTTATTTACACGGTATCAAATTTCACATAGTTACTGATTGTAATGCTTTTGTTTTAACAATGAATAAAAAAGACATAAGTCCTCGAATAAGTAGATGGGCTTTATTTTTGCAGAATTATTCATTTGAAGTAGTGCATAGAGCAGGTAGCCGAATGTGCCATGTTGATGCTTTGAGTCGATGTATTGGTGTAATAGAGTTTCAGAATAATTCCCTTGAATTAGTCTTGGCAGTGTCTCAAGCTAAAGATCCGACGTTAGTTAATATCAGGGATCAACTAGAAAAAGAAGAAAACAAATTTTATGAATTAAGAGAGGGACTTGTGTATCGTAAATATGGTAGTCAGTTATTATTTTATGTTCCTGATCTAATGACAGATAATGTGATTCGATCATGTCATGACGGTGTAGGTCATGTTGGAATAGATAAAACATGTGACTTAATCAAACAAACTTACTGGTTTCCCAAAATGAAAGAAAAGGTTTCTAAATACATCAGTAATTGTTTGAAGTGTATTGTATATTCACCCGGCGATGGTCGCAAAAAAGTTCTTTTGCATAGTATTTCGAAAGGTAATAAACCTTTCGATACGATACATATTGATCATTTAGGACCTCTGGGATTAACAAAGCGGAAAAATAGACATATTTTAGTAATCGTGGATGCTTTTACTAAGTATATAAAGCTGTATGCAACGAAAACAACTAACACAAAAGAAGCAGTTAAAGCTTTAACTTCTTACTTCGATTATTACAGTCGTCCGAAAAGAATAGTATCTGATCGTGGAAGCTGTTTTACTTCTTTCGAATTTCAACAATTTCTAGAGAATGAAAACATATTTCATATTAAAATTGCTAGTAGTTGTCCTCGATCGAATGGCCAAGTTGAACGGTTTAATAGATTTCTTGTTCCAATATTGAGTAAATTGTCCGATGATAAAGGTTTGGACTGGGATTGTGTACTCACTCAAGTTGAATATGTTATAAATAACACTACAAACCGATCGACTAATGAAACTCCTTGTGTGTTACTCTTCGGTATACCTCAAAGAAGTGTTAACGATGACTATTTAAAAGATTATATTGAAAACAATGTTGATTTAAAGGTAAACATTGAGCAGTTAAGAGACTATGCTGCGAAAAATATTGAATCTGTCCAATTACAAAACGAAAAATACTATAATAAAAAATGTAATAGAATCGTTCAGTTTAAAGAAGGAGACTATGTTATGATAAGAAATGTTTCTTCAGGACCTAATAAAAAATTGGCTCCAAAATTTAAAGGACCATATGTAGTTAAAAAATGTTTACCAAACGATAGATATTTCATTACTGATATAGAGGGTTTTCAAATGACACAAATACCATTTGAGGGTGTATTCGACCCTGAAAATATTAGAAAGTGGATAAGCAATGATGTACATAATGATATGGATTTGTCAGGTATTAATGATAACGTTGAAGAGTTCCCGAATATTATTTAATTTGGAAAATTGTAAATTGTGTTTACATAAAAAAAAAATATATATATATATTAAATTATTCCGATATGTAATTGATTGCTTATAGTGTTAATATTGAACTGAATTGTAAAAAGAAAAAGAAAATGATGGATGAAGTTATTGCTACAATTGAATTGAGTTAATTAAATAAATTGATTAAATATACTTTTACGCCGAGCCGTCGTAATGTCAGGATGGCCGAGCTGTAGTAGCCATTGTTGTAGTAGCCATTGCAATTGTGAATGTATAAAAATTGGAGAGAAAGGTAGGCGTTGGTTTTTTTTGAAAAAAAGAAGAATAAAAAATAAAAGCAAGAAGAGACGTTTGTTTTTTTTAAAAGGAGAAAAAATAATAAAAAGCAACGGCTGACATTATTACGTACTACATATGTTAGTTCCGAATTAAAGTTCGAAAATATTTATTGTATGGCGCTGTTCGCTTGCTGAGTGAAAACATGTAACTTTTTAAAATTTAATGTTAAGTGTGTAGCGAAAATAAATTTAATTATTTTGATTGTGTGTGCTCACAACTTCATTTTGATCTTTTCCCGCTGACTACCTCATCGGGATCTCCCAAACTTGATGGTTAGCTCCGTTCTGTGTATTTCTTTTATTATCTCCGAAGGAGAAGAAGCGACCCACTCCCGACGAACAAGGAGCTGGATACACTAACTAGGCAACGCAGACGCCGTTACAAAAGCTCGCGCTAGTAAATTTGCCTTTTCCATGGGATCAACGACTGGGCATGCGATCACCATCGGACAGAAGAGATGTGGACGATGGGATAAAGTCATTACTGATGACTGATGAATTAGAACCTTCAGGACCAGAACCTTTCGTCTTACCTTTTGATCATGTTGTTCTTAAGCACGGTAAATCACAAATTTGCAGCCCCAATGTACTGATATCTATTGTTTTGGGGGATCTGTCCAGAGCTTGCTGAATGGTTTTCTTCTTAACCCGGATTGCATCGAGACAGTCTTTAGTCGATCATGAGTTCTTAGATGGTTTGAAGTTAAAGGGAATAACCCTGTGGGTTGGGCAACCTATCAGGCGCGTCCTCAGGTGGTGGATGGAGGATGCCGCGGTGTGTCGCAAGACCCTCGTCCGCGGTTAGCATGGCAATAGCAAGGAATTAAGTTTGACAGTTATACTCTCTTCAACAAGCTCATCGGACACACGTAGGCAACCGCCACGTTGTGAGCCTAAATGAATGAACATGTTGGGGAAAATATGGCAGCAAATATCTTTCCTGAAAAAACCATGCCGCGAACCAGCCCAAAAAACTATGAGATGGAGTCCCCCCGTATTGGCCCTCAATCCCCGGCAAAAGAGGGTGCTAAAATCACCGGGTCCGAACGCGGTTCGGGAGCTACTAGAACGGTGCAACCAGGTTCTAGTAGTGCTGTGCTACTGGCAAACACCCAGCGCACTGAGTCTTCGATGTCAAAGCTCAGTGATCTCGCTTTTTTAATGGCATTAAAGGATGCAGACTCAGAACCGAGTAAGCCGATGGAGATGAGTATGGATGTTGGTCACGCTTCGACGTCGACAATATCCTGCACAACTATCTCGGCTGACCTTGCTACTGAGACGATCCAAACCCCTCAAGGCGAAATTAGCAACCAAGCCCGTCGCCGTGCTAAAACCACGCTAAAAAAAGAAAACTGCAAAAGCGAAGTTTGACGATGCGGTAGAGGCTAAAGTGGCTGCAATTCTGAGTCGACTGTCCGGGACGGACGATTCACGAGCTGCAGAAGCTTCACGCCCAGCCAGCGTGCCGGCCGAAGTGATCAGAGTCGAGGCGAAAGGTCTTAGGACCCCAGCAACGTCTCTGATTAATAAAGCCAGTACTTCCGAAGCGAATGTGGACAGAGTAGTAAGGCCTCCTGCGAAAGAGTCCTTACAAGATCCGACCACTCCGCTGAAAGGAGTATCAAACATTGCAACGGATAGCGCTGTGGTTCAGAAACTATCGGCAACAAAAAGGAGAAATATGCTGAGAAGGGCAGCCCAACGAAACAAGACTGATAGCTTGAATCCGGGTTTCCAATCAGCTGCGACTCCCATTTTGCAGCCGTCAGTGGAAAATGTCGAAGTGGTTCAATTAGTTTCATCCCCTTCGGGACGATCGGTTCATGGCACCGCCTCTGGCAAAGCCAAAGAACCCTCGTCCGCGGGCACAGTCGCCGGTAAGAAGCTGGAACCACTGAAGCAGAAACATAAGCGTATCCGATCGGACGATAGTAATACGCCGATACCTGCAGCAAAAAAGAAACAGCCGAGATCGGCTACCTATAGCGACGTCGCTAGGAGTTCCCTCCAGGCAGCAGTCATCAATACCAATGACGTGCTAGGTATCATACCAGAGTCGGTGAGGCCTCAGATCTACTCTTCATTGAGGAACATTCTGAGGGAACACCTCTTAGGTAATCCACCAGCTAAACCAAGCTTTTTGAAGTATGACTTCGAGCCAGGTTATCTTAGGATAACTTGCGCTGACCAAAATACTCTGGTCTTCCTTCAGGAGGCGGTTCACAAGATGAACGAGCTCTTGGAGGACATCAAGCTACAGGTGGTGGAAGGTGCCGAGGCTCCTAGACTGACAAAAGTATCTGTTTGGATCCCGCGTATCATTGAAGAAACCTATTGCAGGATATTAAGCTGCAAAATAACCTTTCTACGGAGGTATGGAAGCTTTTCCATAGAGAACAAAAAGATAAGGGCCAACTTCTTGTTCTCGGAATCGACCAAAGCTCCATGGAAAGGTTGTCTGTAGCGAAAGGTTTCGCGGATTGTGGATTCAACAAGGTTCACTTCAAATTACCGAAACCAAACGCGGCCAACTTCAGAAGCCGGCAAACTGAGAGTGGTCCATGCCAATCTACATACATCACAGTAGAGCGGCGACCGCCACTCTCTAACAACACCTCTTAAGAGGTTACTCGGATGTTTCATTTGTCCAGGAACCGTGGTTGAGTGGCTCTAACCACATTCTAGGATGGTGCAATAAAACTTTTATGGTCCTTCACGGACCCCAAACAGGTAAGCTACGGACATGTGTCGTTGCGAAAAAAGCACTAAAATTAACTTTAATTCCGCAATTCAGCAGCCCAGACCAAACAACGACGCTTTGGGAGAGGTTTCTTAACGGAACACCGCAGCCAGTTAAGCTGGTTTCATCATACCAGCCATACGACGCAAGGGTTGTTCCAACGACTGACCTGTGCCAGCTTGTCCAGTCCAACACAGGGGACTTGGTAATAGGTTGTGATTCCAATGCCCATCACACCTACTGGTCTAGCACAGACTGCAACGATCGCGGTAAGTCAATTCTAGAATTTCTTAGCATGAACAATCTAAATGTTTGTAATGTTGGTAACAGTCCCACCTTCATAAATAGAGCAAGAAGCGAGGTTATCGACCTGACTCTTGCAACTAACTCTAAATCACTAACGGTCCACAACTGGGAAGTTTCGAAAGAACCATCCTTGTCAGACCACATGTGGATAAGATTTGAAATAGTGGGATCAACAAAAAGTAGCTGGTTGTACAGGAATCCAGCAAGAACTGATTGGGTTAAATATCAGGAGCTAATAAACCAAAGACTACCTGCAATAGTTGCTTACCCAATAAAAACAACAGATTCCTTAGATAAAAGAGTGCGTATGTTAACAAATATACTAATAAACTCATACAAGAGTTCCTGCCCTCAGAAGTCTGCCAAAGATAGTAAGAACACTGTCTGGTGGAATAACGATCTCGATATCCTGAAAAAACGAGCAAGGAAACTCTTTAACAAAGCTAACTCCAGCAAACTTGACACAGACTGGGACAAATACAAAGCAGCACTTACACTGTATAAAAAACAGCTTAGAGCCGTCAAACGAAATTCATGGAAGAGATTCTGTGAAGAAATCGATAACGTCAACGAAACTGCTAGGATAAAGAGGACCCTATCCAAAGACCCATACATGCCTGAATTACTGGATAAAGGCAATGGTTCATGGACGGGGTCTAGCGGCGAGTCACTTGAACTTTTAATGCAAACGCATTTCCCTGGTTGCTTTGAGCCCCCACCACAAAGTTCATGTGCCGATCGCATTCTAGCTAACTCAGAACTAGGAGACACAGTCGTGACACCAGGAAACATAGGAATGGCGTTCAGTTCCTTCAAACCTTACAAGTCACCAGAGCTGGACGAAATCTATCCCGCAATGATCCAGAACGCGGATAAAACAATAACTCAGTACCTGGTAGACATATATAAAGCATGCATCAGTCTTTGTTACATACCGAAGTTATGGCAAGAGGTTAAGGTAGTTTTCATACCTAAACCAGGTAGAGCCTCCCACAACATCCCGAAGGCTTTTCGACCCATCAGCCTGACTTCGTTCCTTCTTAAAGGCCTAGAAAGACTGGTGGACAGCTACCTGCGGGCAAATCTGAACCTCTCGGTTAGATGCCCCCACCAACACGCCTATCTGAAAGGTAGATCCACTGACACCGCCTTGCATGTGACGGTATCCGCCGTAGAGAAAGCTTTTCATCAAAAAGAGGTTGCACTCGGTGCCTTCCTAGACGTGGAAGGCGCGTTCAACCACGTCAACATTGATGCCATACTTGAGGCCTTGCGCAGCCATAGTGTGGAACCTCTCCTGCAAAGCTTCTTCGTTCACGGAAAATCGTAGCACGGATGGGTGAAGAGATAATGAAAGGCTCTGTTCACAAAGGAACGCCACAGGGCGGTATAATATCACCTCTCCTGTGAGTCTTAACAGTGAATGAACCCCTTTTCATCTTAAATCAGAACGGCTACCCCACAATAGCATATGCAGACGATCTTGTCATCATGCTAACTGGTAAGTTTGAGCAAGTTCTAGGAGACATCATGCAATCCGCTTTATAACTGTTAGATAGCTGGGCACTAGATAAAGGACTTACTATTAACCCACAAAAAACAGACCCAAAAAAGGCTACGGTAGCCTTCTTCGCTTGCAAGAAGACAGATGGTGCCTTAAGCCGCACCTCATCCACTGGATGTATACCAGTATTGTTAGACCAATTATTTGCTATGGTGCGCTGGTGTGGTGGCCGGCGGTGGTAGTAAAAACCAACCTGGCACCCTTAAAGCTGATCCAACGGATGGCATGTCTGTGCATAACAGGTGCTCTTAGAACCACACCAACTGCAGCTCTGGAGGTGATTCTCTCACTACCCCCACTTGATCTTTTTATAAAACAAGCAGCGGGCTTGGCAGCCATTAGATTAAAAACCACTAAATCGTGGTCAGCACCACAAATTGGTCATGGACAAATTCTAAACGTCATTAGAAACGCAAACTCCCTTTTAGACCTGCATGAACCAACCGCAGGTTGAGAAACGGAAGTTTCACATTAAGTTTCCTGAACGAAACGAATGGGCAACAAATACGATACTCAGCACCTGTATAGGTTCTCATCTCTATACGGACGGATCTAAAACTAGCCAGGGGACAGGTGCAGGGATTTATTCCCACGACCTCGACATCCAAACTTCATTTCATCTTCCAGAACACGCGATAGTGTTCCAAGCAGAAGTATTAGCCATTAACGAGTGTGCAAG